>CM062811.1:794155905-795529548 GCA_031772625.1 Pinus tabuliformis
TGGACAACAGTGAAGAGGGTTTTCAGGTATTTGTGTGGCACTAGTGATTATGATTTGTGCTACAAGGAAGACCAGGATTGGACAGAGGGTTGGATATTCGTGGCTTTGTTGATGCAGACTGGGCTGAAGATCTAGATTAGAGAAGATCTACAAGTGGGTGTGTGTTTAACCTATTTGGAGGTGCAGTCAGTTGGATGAGTAGAAATAATCTGTATAGTGGCACTATCAACTACATAGGCAGAATACATGGCAGCCACTCATGCAAGCAAGGAAGCAGTTTGGTTCCAAAGATTGTGTTCAAGTATAGGGTTAGTACATGGAGCAATATTGATAGATTGTGTGATAGCCAAAGTGCAATTTTCTTGGCAAAGAACCCTGCATATCATTCAAAGACAAAGCACATTGATGTTCAATATCACTTTGTGAGGGATATGATAAAAGACAAAAAGGTGTTGCTCATAAAGTGGACACTTTGAAGAATACTGCAGATGCATTGACAAAATTTGTGAGCTCTGAGAAGTTCTCCTGGTGTAGAGAGACAATGGGCATTTCAGGGCTGGAAAAATGACTAAGCTCTCTTTTGGCCCCCTGTGGAAGAAAACTACAAGTGGGAGAATGTTGGGTTGTGTTATATTCTTTCCACGACTAGCCCACATGGTTAACCAGGGGTAGAGTGGGGGAGGTCACACGGGTTTGAGGGGTACCTATAACCCCACTTTATGGGTCCAGGGCAGCACCCCAGAAAATTTTGGTTTTGGACCCTATGTTAGGTTGGGCGGGACCCACCTATGGTTTTTTGCATGATCTTCGCACATGTTCTTTGGATGCGATGGTTTTCGGTCCATGGTATTGGATGCTTCGGCATGTATAAATATGTATTGTAACATTAAAAGGAACATAATGAAAAATCAAGCTAGTAGTCCTGGTTTTGGGATCCAGGGAAAATCTCTGTGTATATGTGTTTTATGTGTTATGCTCTCGCGTTGTTTATTTTTTTTGTTTTAGAATTCGTATGCAGGTAATTTTTGTATAGGGTTAAAACCTACATAAAAAAGAATAATAAAAGCTTATGGAGGGATAGACATAGAGTTTTTATCATGGCTTAGTAGCACAAGAAGATCAGTATCACCAATAGCAACCGTAACACAATGACCAACCTTTTCTCAGTTCTCCTTTATACCTTTTATCTTCTTCTTCCCTCTCTCTGTGTGCCAACCTAGAATTCTAGTTCTTTCTCCCTCATTTGTCTGTCTTCATTCCTTAGTTTCCCTTGCTATTTTCCTTCTTAGTTGTATTTTCTTATTCCTGCCACCCCTCTGCAACTGCCAATCTCCACCATTCCTTCCCTTTCCCAGTTGTTATTTCCATAGCTTCCGAATGACCATTTCTACCACTTATCACCAACTTCTTCCTCTCAAAAACATCCTAATTTCTCAAAAAATGAAGGCCCAAACATGCTTCAACTATAGTTGATTGACTCATCCTCGGGTCAATCTATCTTCACTGCCATTGGTGTCGATGATGCTTCTATTGGTGGTGCTGCTAATTCTTCTTCTAGTGCTAATTTTGATGCCTGGCTTGGCGCTTCCTCTTGGTGGTATCTTTAAAAAAGACCCTAATTTATGGACAGCCACAATGGTCACCTGCCAGAATTGATTGTAATCATTAATCGCTTCCTTCCAAATCACTATGAAAGTAACTTCCTGGGTGAGGAATTCAGATGTTGAGAGTCACTTAGTTGTTGTAGAGTCTCTAGGTGTGTTTGAACCAGGGGCCAAAGATCTCGGAGTGTATCCTTTATCCTCACCAAATCATCTTTGATATGTTAGATGCGGGCCTCGAGAGCATCTATATTTTCCCTAAGCATCTTCCTGTGATATTTTTCATTAATGTTCCTAACATCGGTGAGGCGGTTATTGACTTGGTTGTGGAGTGGGTAGACCGATTGATTCTTCTCCCCAAGGCTTCCTCACAAGTCATGAACTTGTTGTAGGAGGTATTGGCATCATTCACGACATTTACAATGGAGTCCTTGAGGGTAGATACAATGGTTATCTCTTGTTATATCTCATTGGCATGTCATGCCAAGATCCAATAATGCACTCCTTATGGTAGTGAGGTTTATCTTGAGCTCTAATATGGGTAGAGATCAAGTCATGGAATGGTATGGATATGGTCACAACATTCGACAAGTGTGAAAGCTAAGAAATCTTCGAGGGCATTAGTAACTTAAAGTGTTAGTAATGGATGACCACAATACGTGGAACTTTGCAGTGATCTTCTCTAGCTTCCTTTGGAGTTGTTTCTTATTATTTTGGTGTAGTTAATCATGTCCAGTTGTGAATGCAAAAAATTGTTGTTGTTATTGCTCATGGTCGGTAGTTAGATCGTTGTGTAGTGTCACGACCTTCATGGTGGCTTGTTGAATTAAAGTAAATAGTTTGGATGAGGACCAGTTGAAGATCGTCCTCGCACCTAGCTAATGGATCTCGGAACGAAATCTACAAGTGCTTCCCACTAGCGACGAACTAGTATTAGTGTCCATGGGGAGATAGCTTATTGTGATAATTCAGCCAATGGAGGGATGGTTTGGATGGATAAGGGGAGTAGTGTAACTAGAATAAGTAGATGAAGTGGTAGGGACACTAGGTTGATAGTGGTGGTGAGTGACTGTGTAATTATGGGTCTCGTGGTTAGTAGTGGACCCGACTTTGGCAACAAAGACATCATGGAAGTGGTGATGACTTCTCCATTGGATGTTGCTGTAATGGACTTGATAACTGAATCAACCTCCAGGTCCGTCTTTGTGTCCAACAATGTCCTAGAGGGTATAGTGTCTAAGCGAGTAGTAGATGTGGATGCACTATACGAGGATGGGTTGTGCAAGCTAGGTGATGCAACTGAAATGCATTGTGGAATTTATTCAATGATGAGTGAAGACGTATTGGATTGGTTCTCTTCAATGGTGAGGTCAACAGTGTGACTTGCAAGGGTTGATTTCTGCTTTTTGGCCCCGACTAGACATTTGGTAGATTTTGATTTACATGGTTTTTGGATGACACATTTGGACTATGAATAATGTCCTACTACCATCATTGTAGCAAATAGAGGGGTAGTAACTAGAGGACCCTACTGTGTTAAACCTTGAGACTCATGAATGTCAGAAAGCAAACCTACCGAGATCCCAATGTTAGCGGTGGTTTCCTTAAAGTAGCTCATTTTCTTATTCAACTATTTGGTGACTGGTTACAACTCCTCCTTGGCCAAGTGTTTTCTCAAATCCGTAATTATTTCTTGTGGTATTGGTTGAGGTACCATCCCATCAAATAAATGGATGTGTCTACCTTCCCGAATTTCCCCCTGCAACTCCTTGCCACGAACCAACCTCTCTGTGGAAAGCTTCAGTTAAAAACATAAACATCTGGGGCTACATCTAAAAAGTATAAGGATGAACACAATGTGGCCTCACCCAGCTTCTCCCATAGCTAACACCCAACCAAATATGGGTCAAATATTCATGAAGTAGGGACCTGGGAACCTGATCCGCAACCCTGATTACTGCCAAAATTTTTATATATAAGCTACTTATCTCATTGTTGGTCGAGTCCCATGAAGTTCTCCAAGGCACGTACACTAGGGCCGAAGGTTGGTCTTTGGTGATGGGACCTAGCTCCCAGCCCTGTGGTGGGCACCATTTCCACATTTCCATAGCAAAAAAAAGATAGCCATAAATAATATGGGTGGGACGCTTGTAGACATCTTCACATGCTTTCAACATTTCCTGGAGGAGGAAAGGACACCAGTTTAGATGGGTTCCTGTTGCGCAATGCTCCATGACCGAAATTGTATCTAGCATGCACTCATTCTTATAAAAGTGATGCACACAATCTTAACTTTTTTGGGGATTTAATAAAAAATATGCCCGCTCCCTTTCCTTTTCTCTTAGTATCATACTTTGTGTATTAGTCATCATCCACTGTCTTCTTTGTTCTCTTGGAAGTTTTCATAAATGCGGTTAAAACGATGTCTCCTCCCACTGATAAACTCGTAAGCCTTTGAATGTCTACTACATGAATTGGGTATTCATTGTCAATCCAGAGCAATCTTCCATGCATTCTTACGAACAATAATTGTTTGAATTGCATCATTTCCAGTGTTATCCCAAACACAAACAAGCTTCTTAGATTCTGTAAGGTATATCGTTATATTCCTCTGCAGCTAGTATTGACTTTAGTTATTGGATTTCCATCTTCCTTCGTGACTGACTATGTGTGGACATCACGTTTCATGGTCAGTAAATAGAAGGATTATGAAATATCATTGTCCACTTGATGCAAACCGAAACTCCCCTTTGCATGACAAGTGATAACTCCCATGCCTGCAAATGACACTTTCTATATAAAAATAAATGTGTGAATGACACTTGATATCTAAGAAGGGGGATTGAAATCATGAACTAAAAAATAAGTGACTAAGGAATGATCAATCATGGGATCCACAGTAGGCTCCAAACTTCGAATGTAGGCCAAAATTTTGGGGGGTGTTGCAGTCGCTTGGTAGAATACAACTTCTCTCTCTTGGTTAACTCCTTCGGTGCAAACCCTTGGTTCTTCATCGAGTATTGATTAATCATGAAGATTATCTTGGAATTTTTCATTTACCCCATGAGTAGACATGGTTCCCTATGTACCTTATCGGTCGAACACAACATGATATTTAGCATAATCTCAATGTTTCGAGTTGGAATGGTAGTGTAACTCACAACCTTATTATTTTCAAAGTATATTTTTTCATGTTTGGTGTTGCTCCACTGCCAATAGTCCTAGAAAGTACCCCGATGGAGTCACCCAGGAACACAAACATTGCTCCACTACCAACGAGCATAGAGAGTACCCTGGTGGAGTTTCTTGCTTCACCTCTCTACGCAGGAAGCCTTTCTCTTCTTTTTCCTTTATTTATTTATTTAAATAGACTTGTGAATTGGAACTTATTTATTTTTTGGGCGAAAGAGGTATCCCAAGTTATTCATAAAAGAAAAGGTTGTTCCTTCACAGAAGCATATGTAAACCTCTAATTTATGTTTTCTGGTTTAGATTTTTCCCCCTTCTCCACTTCTACCAGTTGGATAAGCTTGAGAACACCAAATCAGAAAAACTGAGTATAGGCATGAGGTTTCCAGACTAGATGTGGGTTCATGGTCAAACCAAAACCCTTGTTATGGATAGATCACAATTTCCATTGGGACATCATTGGCTAAGACATATAACCAACACAAGGCAGACAGAGAGATGGCTATCCAAATGATAAAGTTTTACAAGACTCTTTATAGTTCAGCCACACACACACTAGAAATCCAAAACAAATTAGGGTAGAACACTTATTGGCATGATGAACATAAAAGGAGAAACTCAACAACAAAGAAAACAAGACAAAATGAAAGAAAACACACAACCAAGAAATAAAACTAGAAGAAAAGAAAATAAAAATGGCTAAAGAAAACATGAAAAAACGAGAAGAGACTATAGTGAACGAGTGTAGAAGGAGTGCAAAAAAGGGAACACTAGGATGCAGTGGCTCCTACTCCTAACCTGATTACTAGATGGTTGGGGTCATGTATAATGAAATTTCTAGTGAAGCCACCATAGTCGTTCCTGGTCTGCATCCACAAAGATATGAACAATTAAAAAGAATAAAAGTGATATGCAGTAGAAGAAATAAAACTTGAATTTTTTTTGCAAGAAAAGGAAGGCATTTCTTGTGCGCAGAAAGTGTGCCACACCCACTACTTTTATCTAATTCGCTTGCTTACCTTTTTGATGAATACCATTTTTCAACAAACCTTGGAATCTTCTTGCAGATGTGTCTTCATATACATCGAGCCCCTCAACAAGTGCGAGGAAAGATTGAAACTGCTTGTTTGATACAAATCTTGCTAGATAAGATTGTTCTAGCCATTCTATCATTAAATCGTAAACTTCATGATGGGCCTCTTGAAGACCTTGCAATCTTGAAAAATATTAATTTTTAATTAGAGTAGTGTGATCACGATGGGAATCTTATGAGGAAAAATAAATCTGAACATACTCAAAAATCATGCCAAGATGGTGAGCACCTACCAAAACCCTTACTAAAGGGTTAATTACCCCGCCTACTTTACAAAAATACGAATACAGATATGTTGGAAAATAAAGATCAAGGGGTTGAAAAAACTATCATTGGATGTGCTAATGGGAAATGATAAGATGAATGGCAGTCGCCAAAGAAAGAAAAATTATTATATGACATGATTAAAGCATAAGATTCCCAATTTGCAATAAATGAGGAAAAATTAATTTGAACAGTCTTGTGAATGCTATGAATAATCGAACCAAGTTCCTTGCTAGCCAAATGGGACATACAATTGTAAAAGCATCATGGTCATGAACAGAGTTTAAAAAGGAAGCCAACACCAAAAATACATGAGACGAGCTAGGACATGGTAAATGGAGAAGAACTTGATTTGTGTTATGACTTGTTCATTCAATATCACTCAAGCAGACTTCTGGTGTGATGAGAGGACAAATTGGAACATCAAATTCGGAAGAAGACAAAGGAGCATATCATTAAGGGATAAATTCGATAAGTATGATTCTTTCGGCAAAGATAATCCTTTGAATGAACAAATTAATAATTTCATGACAATATCAGAGATGCACACTCCCAACCTGAGTTTGATGCGAGGAATTTTCATGAAGATGAATGAACTGTAAAAGACTCTTGAATTCGGTTAGAAGTAAAATATTAAAAAGTTGAAAGGTCACACTTGGAATAGAAAACATTTTCAACAAGGAAATTTACATCGAGTGAAACCATGCAAAGAGACGTATTATGAAAGAGAAACCAAATCTGACTTAGTTCAGGGGGCGTGTCAGAGTCACAAGGTCCTCACATAACCATCAATAGAAGTTGAAGTGCCTTGACTCCCTTGTGGGTCATGAAACTTCTTAATATTGTAGAATCATATTTTGAAGCTTGAACTAGATCATGCATGGTTTGAGGATAGCTGATATTCCTTGTTTCAGCAAGACCATTGCTCATTAGATAACAACCATCTCTATCACAGATTTAACCAGATTTTTCAACTTCAACAACTAGATTACTCAAATCAGAAGACTCTTCTGATCACAAATTCAATGATAAATTAATCGGTGAGATCTCATGAGAAATACGATTTGAAGAGTTGTCCTCGCGCAAGAGAAGCGATGATGAGGGGTGGAAGGGATCTCTATGATTTTTTTGTTCTCAATGTCATCATCGACAACCTCACTGCCTTGTGTCAATCGAGGGGATAACTCATTAGATGTAGAAACTGAAGAACATGAGGTATATTCATAATAAGTGGATGTATTTCCAATAGTAGGACACATGAGATAGTGAGGTGCAGAGGAAGTTTTAATATGAGCATATTATTTGACTGCAGAAGATTCTAGAACTAAATTAAAATCTTCATGAGAAACTAAAAGATCATATGATGTGCTTGGGAATTCGTCGTGGCATATGGAGATAGAGGTATCATCATTGAACGATCACTACCCAAGGCTAGATGATGATCAAAATAATTGATTGCATTGGATTCTTTAATGAGACTAGCAAATTAAGAATCATACAAAGTGGAAGATGAACGAGAAGATGGAATGGAGATCTGAATCATGGATTTCCCAAGTTTACAACCATTGGAAGGAGGAACTCGCATCGGGACTAGAAAGGGAGGAGGACAAAGAAAAAAGGGTGTAGTAAGATCCTCCTATGAAATTTGAGGTCCCTTATGATTCACAAGAGTTGGAGAAGAAAAAAAAAGGAGGTTCAGTTTCACTGTATTAAGAGACAAGAACCAAGCGCTCAAACTCTTTTAAAAAAAATTCCAGTTGGGATGTTTTTTAGGAATTTCATAACAGAGGTGAAGGAATCGATCATGAAAATCCTCAACTGATTCATTATGCTTCATTCCTAAAATATCTATTCTTCCACAAACATCTGGTAGTTATAAATATCAAAGGATTTATGAAGCTTGTTGGCAAGCTGCTCGAATGAATGGATAAAAGCATTAGGTAAGGTGTAACACCATTGATTAACACGACCTTCAAATGTGAGGGTGAGTAAACTAGCCATGACATCTTTGGAACATACTATGTGAGAAACTCAAAGATGGAAAGATTGAAATAGATTTTCATGAACAGTGTATTCACCTTCACCCTCAAACTTAAATTCAGAGAGGTTATGAATAACTTCTGCAGGGATGATACCATTAAGCTCATTATAAAAACATTCCAGGATTATGATTTGGGGATGATCCATTTTACATAAGAGATTCAAACCAGACACAACAGGCACAACCTGTCATCTGGCCCTCCTTCTAGGGCCATTTTGTTAATGGTACTGGAAATCCATGAACCAAGGGGATCTCCCCAATATGAATTCCTAATTAGACCTCACACCTTTAGGTGTAGGATTCCCATCCAGTATAAAGGTCCAGTTACCAATCCTTAAATATTTTCCTTAGCTCTAGCTATCAGTAGAGGAGAGTGATATAATGGTGTCTTTGTAAAGCAAGGGAGGAGTGCCCAATGTAGTGCAACTGTGTCGAGGTTCTTCTACTACAAAGGGGGAGAGAAAAGTGAACCTCCAAGTGAGAGGTAATAGTACCACCCAGGAAGATACACACATGAACCAAAAGAACTGTCCAGTATCTAGTGGAATAGTGCAAAGAGGATGTCACAATCATTACAACCAATAAACAAGGGAAGATCCACATAACATCCAACATAATAGTCCACAATGGATGTAATGGTCACAATAACCAACGAACAAGGAAATATTTGTCTAGTATCTTGTGGAATAGTCCACAAGGATGAGACAACAATAACAACCATTACAACACATTATAAATAACATAACCACTAACATAACCACCAGAAGAAAAGCAGATCACTGTGTGTATTTTAAATTAACTGGTGACTGTGTTATTTATCTGGTCTTATATGTGGATGATATGTTGCTGTTGGAAATGACAAAGAAATTATCCAGGATTCGAAGACCCAATTGTCCTCCAAATTCGACATGAAAGATCTTGGTGATGCAAAATAAATTTTGGGCTTGGAAATTAAAAGAGATTAGGAAAAGAGGAAGCTCTAGTTAAACCAAAGGAAGTATGTCGAGACAATACTGCAAAGGTTTAATATGCAGGATAGTAAACCGGTGAAGGTTCCTATTCTGTAGGTGTGAGGTTATCTGCTGAACTGTGTCCCAAGACACAAGAAGAGGAAGAGGACATGTCCCATGTTCCATATGCAAGTACAGTTCATAGCCTAATGTATGCAATGGTCTATACTAGACCAGACATTGCACATGTAGTGGGAGTATTGAGTAGGTTTATGTCAAAACCAGGAAAGGAGCATTGGACAACAGTGAAGTGGGTTTGCAGGTATTTGTGTGGCACTAGTGATTATGGTTTGTGCTACCAAGGAAGACCAGGATTGGACAGAGTGTTGGATATTCGTGGCTTTATTGATGCAGACTGGGCTGGAGATCTGGATCAGAGAAGATCTACAAGTGGGTATGTTTCTAACCTATTTGGAGGTGTAGTCAATTGGATGAGTAAGAAACGATCTGTAGTGGGACTATCAACTACATAGGCAGAATACATGGCAGCCACTCATGCAAGCAAGGAAGCAGCTTGGTTGCAGAGATTGTGTTCAAGTATGGGGTTAGTAGAAGGAGCTATAAGGATAGACTGTGACAGCCAAAGTGCAATTTTATTAGCAAAGAACCCCACATATCGTTCAAATACAAAGCACATTGAAGTTGAGTATCACTTTGTGAGGGATATGATAGAAGACAAAAAGGTGTTGCTCGTAAAGGTCGACACTTTGAAGAATACTGCAAATGCATTGACAAAATCTGTGATCTCTGAGAAGTTCTTCTGGTGTAGAGAGACAATGGGCATTTCAGGGCTGGAAAAATGACTAAGCTCTCTTGTGGCCCCCTGTGGAAAGAAAATGACAAGAGGGAGAATGTTAGGTTGTGTTATATTCTTTCCACGACTAGCCCATGTGGTTAACCGGGGGTTAGAGTGGAGGAGGTCACATGGGGTTTGAGGGGTACCCGTAACCCCACTTTATGCTGCCCTGGAAAATTTTGGTTTTGGACCCTATGTTAGGTTGGGCAGATCCACCTATGGTTTTGTGCATGATTTTCACACATGTTTTTTGGATGAGATGGTTTTCGGTCCACGGTATTGGTTGCTTCAGAATGTATAAATATGTATTGTAACATTAAAAGGAAGATAATGAAAAATCACGCTGCTAGTCCCAGTTTTGGGATCCAGGGGAAATCTCTGTGTATATGTGTTTTATGTGTTATGCTCTCGCATTGTTTATTTTCTGTGTTTTAAAATTTGTATGTAGGTAATTTCTGTATAGGGTTAAAACATACATAACAAAGACTAATAAAAGCTTATGGAAGGATAGACATAGAGTTTTTATAATGGCTCAGCAGCACAAGAAGATCAGTATCACCAATAGAACCCGTAACACAACGACCAACCTTTTCTTAGTTCTCCTTTATACCTTTTATCTTCTTCTTCCCTCTCTCTCTGTGCCAACCTAGATTGCTAGTTCCTTCTCCCTCATTTGTCTATCTTCATTCCTTGGTTTCCCTTGCTATTTTCTTTCTTAGTTGTATTTTCTTATTCCTTCCACCCCTCTGCAACTGCCAATCTTCCACCAGTTCCTTCCCTTTCCCAGTTGTTATTTCCATAGCTTCCGAATGACCATTTCTACCACTTATCGCCAACTTCTTCCTCCCAAAAACTTCCTAATTTCTCAAAAAACGAAGGCCCAAACATGCTTTGACTATAGTTGATTGACTCATTCTCAGGTCAATCTATCTTCACTGCCATTAGTGTCGCTGATGCTTCTGTTGGTGCCACTTCTAATTCTTCTGCTAGTGCTGATGTTGATGCCTCACTTGGTGCTTCCTCTTGGTGGTATCTTTAAACAAAAACCCTAATTTATGGACAACCATAATGGTCACCTGCCAGAATTGATTGTAATCATTAATCGCTTCCTTCCAGATCACTATGATAGTAACTTCCTGGGCGAGGAATTTAGATGTTGAGAGTCACTTAGTTGTTGCAGTGTCTCTAGGTGTGTTTGAACCGGGGGCCAAAGATATTGGAGTATCTCCTTTATCCTCACTGACTCATCTTCGATATGTTGGATGCGGGCCTCGAGAGCATCTATATTTTCCCTAAGAATCTTCCTGTGATATTTTTCCTTAATGTTCCTAATATCAATGGGGAGGTTATTAACTCGGTTGTGGAGTGGGTAGAACAATTGATTCTTCTTCCCAAGGCTTCCTCACAAGTCATGAACTTGTTGTAGGAGGGTATTGGCATCATTCGCGACATTTACAATAGAGTCCTTGAGGGTAGATACAATGGTTATCTCTTGTTTTATCTCATTGGCATGTCATGGCAAGATTCGATAATGCGCTCCTTATGGTAGTGAGGTTTATCTTGAGCTTTGGATTGGTAGAGATCAAGTCATGGCATGGTATGGATATGGTCACAACATTTGACAAGTGTGCAAGCTAAGAAATCTTCGAGGGCATTAGTTACAATGTCAGTAATGGATGACCACAATACGTGGAACTTTGCGGTGATCTTCTCTAGCTTCCTTTGGAGTTGTTTCTTATCTTGGTGTAGTTAAACACATTCGGTTGTGAATGCAAAAAATTGTTGTTGTTACTCCTCATGGTCGGTAGTTAGATCGTTGTGTAGTGTCACGACCTTCATGGTGACTTTGTTGAATAAAAGTAAATAGTTTGGATGAGGACCAGCCCTGAAGATCATCCTTGCACCTAGCTAATGGATCTCGTAATGAAATCTACAAGGGCTTCCCACTAGCGATGAACTTGTATTAGTGTCCATGGGGGAGATAGCTTATTGTGACAGTCCAGCCAACGGAGGGATGGTTTGGATGGATAAGGGGAGTAGTTTAATTGGAGTAAGTAGATGAAGTGGTAGGGACACTAGGTTGATAGTGGTGGTGAGTGGCTGTGTAATTATGGGTCTTGTGCTTAGTAGTGGACCCGACTTTGGCAATAAAGACATCATGGAAGTGGCGATGACTTCTCCATTGGATACTGTTGTAATGGACTCAATAACTGAATCAACCTCCAGGTCTGTCTTTGTGTCCAACAATGTCCTAGAGGGTATAGTGTCTAAGAGAGTAGCAGATGTGGATGCACTATACGAGGATGGGTTGTGCAAGCTAGGTGATGCAACTAAAATGGATTATGGAATTTATTCAATGATGAGCGAAGATGTATTGGATTGGTTCTCTTCAATGGTGAGGTCAATGGTGTGACTTATAAGGGTTGATTTCTACTTTTTGGCCCCGACTAGACATTTGGTAGATTTTGATTTACATGGTTTTTGGATGATACATTTGGACTGTGAATAATGTCCTACTACCATCATTTTAGCAAATAGAGGGGTAGTAATTAGAGGACCCTATTGTGTTAAACCTCGAGACTCATGAATGTCAGAAACCAAACCGACTGAGATCCCGATGTTAGCTATGGTTTCCTTTAAGTAGCTAATTTTCTTATTCAACTATTTGATGACCGGTTACAACTCCTCCTTGGCCAAGTGTTTTCTCAAATCCGTAATTATTTCTTGTGGTATTGGTTGAGGTACCATCCCAACAAATAAATAGATGTGTCTACCTTCCTGAATTTCCCCTGCAACTCCCTGCCACAAACCAACCTCTCTGTGGAAAGCTCTAGTTAAAAACATAAACGTCTGGGACTACATCTAGAAAGTATAGTGATGAACACAATGTGGCCTCACCTAGCTTCTGCCATAACTAACACCCAACCAAATATCGGTCGAATATTCATGGAGTAGGGTCCTGGGAACCTGATTCACAACCCTGATTATTGCCAACATTTTTATATATAAGCTACTTAATGAAGCCTAATCTATCTCCTTGTTGGTCAAGTCCCATGAAGTTCTCCAAGGCAGATACCCTAGGGCCAAAGGTTGGTCCCTGGTGATGGGACCTAGCTCCCAGCCCTCTGGTGGGCACCATTTCCACATTTCCATAGCAACAACAAGATAGCCATAAATAACATGGGTGGGATGCTTGTAGACATATTCACATGCTTTGAACATTTCCTGGAGGAGGAAAAGACACCAATTTAGATGGGTTCTTGTTGCGCAATGCTCCACGACCGAAATTGTATCCAGCATGCACTCATTCTTATAAAAGTGATGCACACAATATTAAGTTTTTTGGGGACTTAATAAAATATATGCACGCTCCCTTTCCTCCTCTCTTAGTATCATACATTGTGTAATAGTCATCATCCATTGTCTTCTTTGTTCTCTTGGAAGTTTTCATAAATGCGGTTGAAACGACGTCTCCTCCCACTGATAAACGCGTAAGCCTTTGAATGTCTACTACATGAATTGGGTATTCATTGTTGATCCAAATCAATCCTCCATGCATTCTTATGAACAATAATTGTTTGAATTGCATCATTGCTAGTGTCATCCCAAACACAGACAAGCTTCTTAGATTCTATAAGGTATATCGTTATATTCCTCTGAAGCTAGTATTGACTTTGGTTGTTGGATTTTCATCTTCCTTCATCACTGACTATGTGTGGACATCATGTTTCATGGTCATAAAATAGAAGGAGTATGAACTTAGATTATTGTCAACTAGCGCAACCTTGTCATACTTTCCATAAAGCGGCTCCCTTACTCCAATTATTTCATTCAATATGAACTCTTGAATATATACAATTGTCTTCGTCATACTAGAGTGGCGCTGATAAAAAAAAATCATAGGGGTTTGGTATCTAATATTAGAATGAAAAAACTTAGAACCAGACTGCAAACATAGTGACTCTACCAGCTTGGATGCAGACTCGAAGGAATTTAGCATTGCCATGCAAATTAAGTAGACTAGCTCGAAACGAAATTTCTAACAAGACCGCCTAACTAAATACTATGACAAGTTTCATTATACATATTTAATTGTGTTATTTCCACCATCAACTGAGTTCGAGCTGACTTGGATGGCATAATTCTAAGAAAGGAAAGGTGGAGTTGATGGGTAATTATGTTATCATGATGGAAGACATTTAAGAATTAATATTTTCTATAATGGTAAATATTTAACAGGAATCTAGGATAACGCGAGCATTATTCTCTAATTATTACGGAAATGGCACTTAACATGTGTAACTTCCCCCCATAAAAATCCGTTGCGGTGTGGGGGAACAACATCTGCAACTAGGACTAACTTGGTGGAAGTTTTATTTGGAAATGTAAACGTTTGATTGACTGATGAGAGGAAAATAAATGACTAACTTGACTATTGTTGATGCAACTAAATACTCCTACCGACTCTTACCTATTCCTACCTATGGTCTTATTTTAGAGATCCAATCAATTCTAAGTAACATTGTTTGATTTATGGAAGGGTTTCATGTGTGCATTGTTCACCCAACCTGGTAGAAATAAATCATTTAGTTGTGCAACATTAACTACTCTTGACTCCCTTACCTCTGCAACAACAAACGATTCTAACCAATGCATTTGTAGCTTTCCATGAAAGTTCAATAACTTTTTGTCATATAGTAAAACATGCTCACTGATTGTGAATATTTTCCTCTTGATATGTTGATCATGCCATGCCTTTAGTCTTTGCTTCTTGACCATTTGGTGGAAATCTTCCATAAATATTACCTCATCAATCTCTGAGAGTTCATCTAGTCACTTATGAATTGTTTCTTACTCAGTCATATGAGTGGTCTAGGCAATGAAAAAGCTCGGAATATAAAATTTAGCCTACACCACAGCTTCTCCTCCATACACAAACTAGAAAGGTGTAAGCTTGTGTAGTCCCTTAACAGATGTATAGTATGCCCATAGGGTATTTGGAACCCTCTGATCCTAATCATCCTGGTTGGCTGAGCATATATTGGTCAAACCCTTTTGCAATAGCTTGTTGAAGGCTTCTATGATACGATTTGGTTGAGGGTGGTATAGATTGCTTTTGTGGTGCTATATCATGAAATTTTGAAGCAAGGAGGTAATTGTTTCACTTATGAAGTGGGTCCACTGATTACTATTGAGACTCCTTAGGCACCTGAATTTGGATATGATATTCTCAAATATAAACCTAGCAGTAGTATCCTTTGTACATTGCTTTACCAGAGCTACTTTTGCCCATCTAGTGAGGTACCATGTTGTGGTTATTATATAACTCGAATGAGAGTGACACATCGATTGATTGATAGGTCCTATGAAGTCGACCACCCATTTCTAAAATATTTGTACTACAGCTACGAGTTGCAGTGGGAGTACATCTCAATGTGATGGCCTTCCAACCCTTTGGAAAACATCACAACCTCTGTCATATTCGTTCACATATTTGAAAATTGGCGGCCACCATAGTCTTTCCTGCAACACTTCCCTTGCATTATCGTTTCCTCCTACATGGTCACTCGTGACTATTGAATGACATTACCATAGCACACCGTGTCTCTCATGGTGTAAGACGCATCTACGCAACACATGATTAAGGACCAATTTATATAGTTTCCCCACAATCATTTGATAATTAGCAACTCAAACAACCATATGTCTCCTTTTGTAGTTGTGTACTGATATGTACATAATTCTATAGTAAAAAGGCTGCAGTACCTTCTAAGTAGTCTCTTACAGCTTCAATCCCAAACATATAGATGTCTAGTATTCAATCATCCCGGGATCCTCCACTTTCTTCTTATTTCAACTACGAGAGGTGATTAGGTCCCACATTCAATTGGGAAGGTTTGATGATTACCTAAAAAGTGAATTCCTAGAATAACAACAACCACTTGCAAATTCTTCCTTCAAGAATAAGCTTGTTCACTAAATATGTCAAAGAATTTTTTTTAGTAAAAAACTTAAACAGGTTGCCCAACCAATAATGTCTGAATTTTTGAAGTGAATATACCATCACCAATGCCTCCTGCTTAGTCATGGTATAGTTCTTTTTTGTTGTGGATAACTTTCCGTTGGAAAAATTAATTGGGTGGTCAAGGCTCCCTTCCCCTCATCGAGCCATAACAACCCCCAGAGCAATGCCAAAGGCGTTAATGTGAACACAAAATTGTTTTCTCTAGTTGGGATAAACTAGAATCAGTGCACTTACTAGTTTTTATTTAAATATGTTGAGTGCATCCTGGAACTCCTCCAACAACATAAATCATTTAGAATTCCTCGATAGTTTCTCCATCGTGTAGTAATCGAGGCGTAGTTTCAGATAAATCTCCTATAGTACCTAGTATGTTCCAAAGTGGATCTGAGTCATTTTACACTTGCGGGTGGGTCCATGTTTACTATCGCCACAAACTTCACAAGTTTTACACATAATCCTTCTTTGCATACTATGTGGCCCAAAACTGTGCCAAATGAGACTGCAAATATGCATTTCTTCAAATTTAGTGATATTTGTAGCTATGCACATCGATCAAACATGATCCAGATAAGACTAGTGTGTTTCTTGAATAGAATATAGAATGTCCAATAACCCATCTAGACCTCTACGAACCTATGGATATAATCTATAAAGGTTGTGTTATCACAAAACCCGTTCTAGGGACTGCAACCAAGCAAGATTTCATGTAACTATTTCAGACCATACTTTAGACTAGGAATTAGCCTTCCTAATCAGAGAGGGCTCTCTCACAGGCTTTTGATAGAGAATTAATCACAACAACAGAGGGCTAACTCTTCACACACTTATGAAAATAAAGCTGGTTGGACACACATCAAATTGGTCTTCATTGGGCTATGGAGTCTCTCACATTTAATAAACAAAATCACAGTCATCTCATGGAAGTCAAGGCTCTTTGCATCAGATGTTCAAACCTATTTTACCTAAACCAAAGCCTGCTAAACATACAGGAAGTCAGAGCATTAAAAATGAATTCTGAGTGATGTTCAAACAGGCTTCACCAAAACCCACAGCTAGTCAAACACACAGGAAGTCAGAGCATACAATATGAATTCTGAGTGATTGTGCTATAACAAGGCTGCAAAAAAGAACATTAAGAAACTAAAACACTATTACACTTGAACAACATAATCCATTGAGAATCTTGAGAAGAAACGACCTGTTTTATCATTACTGTAACAGTCTTTACATAGGCTCAAAAAACTCTGTTTTTGTATATAGTATCCAACCCCCATTACATCCTAATTTCCTCTATTTATATGAATACATTCCTCCCTTTCTAGAGGGAGCTCGAAAGCCCTATTAACTACTCCTACATGCTACTAACTAATGCATTAATTACAAACATGCTGGGCTGTAATTACATAAAGTCCTAATCAAACTAAAACACTAATTCTTTTCTCCTCGCAGGCTTGATGCTTTCTTGAATGCTGTGACAACTGTCCTCCTTTAGTTAAGTTGAGATGGTTGAGCTTACAGATGCGATGAATGCTGACTTGGGATGCTTGAAAGCGCTGATGGCTCATTTAATGACCAGAAGGTGTGCTCCTATTTATCGGTTTCTGTCTCCCATCATTCTCCTAAAATATAGCAGCCTGCTCCCAAATCTTTTAATAACCCCATGTATGGAATGATGCCAGGTTTCTGATGTGCTGTAGGTGGTATTTGATAGACAGCTGTTCCTCTTCCTCAACTCCCACTCATCGTGTCAAACTAGCTGCTCACAGTATCACACTAGCTGCCCTGCGCTTTAAATCATCACCTACAGCAGTTTCGTAGCGCGCTACGAAACTGCTGTGTGATTTAAAAAACACAGTCCTCCTTTAAACTTCTCACAAAATTGAATAGCTGATGTTGCCAATCTTCGGTTTCACCTTTGCTATGCTGAGATTCAGAATCACATTCCCTGTAACATGAACCTTCATCAGATGAACCAACTGCAATTGATGAGACCACCATGATTTTACCATCTCACTGACTCAACACAGTCCATCAAGCAAAGGATGTAGTCCATTGTTTTCAGCCCGGGCTATTTGGATGGGTACAAGACAAATAAGTTGACAGATCCGGTTTCCCAAAGGTCTCTTTTTATAAGAAGAGAACAAAGCATCTACAACATTTGAGTCCCAGCTTTCAGACATGATAACTTGAAACTGAATCCCGAGATTTGAAAAATCCTTTCCTTTTTCTTTCTCTAACTACTCAATCAGAAGCTGCAAGTATTCTTTACATTTTCTTTGTCCATCATTTTCTTTGTTCAACAAAACATGGAAGGTAAGATGCCTGATACTTTCGCTACAGAGCGCAGAACTAGCAACATTCTTATCAAAAATGTGATAAATGTAATCTCATGTAGCGCAAGTCTTCTGAGAGCCATGGTTCTTGGAATATTTACAATCTCCCTCTGAATTTGACTTGTGCTTTGGTAATTCTCTAAACTCCAAAACTTCTGTGGCTGGAAATCACTAACATCTTCAGCGATCTTATCCAAGGAAATGTTCTTCAAAAAGGACATGGCATCACCTAGCATGTAAACTTTGAGCTCAAATTCTGATGAGGCCTTGCTTACAGCCTAAGAAGTTTCTTGAGAAGAAGATGAGAAAATCTCCTCTTTGCGGTCTGAACACATTGTAGACTTTTAGGTTTCATCAAAGGCCGATGATGAAGTTTTACCACCCTAACCCTGTTCATGTCATCAACTAGAAGCAATTCTGCTTTCCCCAGGAATACACTGCATCCATATTATACTTGTTCTCCCAGAAAACAATTCCAACATAATTTCAACACCTGTTCAATCTATATTCCGGAATGATTCATCAAACCTGTATATTAAAACCTTGGATACTTGTGCGAATAGGATTACTCCCACGCAGAAATGATCCTAGCTTTGGGGACATGTACAAGTTTAGCCAATTACATACTCTGTCATGGATAAAAATTAGTAACTCAACAGATCTCAGAAATGCCGCCTTTTTAATATCTTCTGTCTCAGGATCACAGCACACTATTTCAAATGGATCCGAAAAATACGGGACAATGCAATGCATGGAATTTGAAATTAATTCATCTAAATCTTTCTTTGACAGCGCATACTCCCTACAGAGAACATCTGTCACAAGATTTCCGGGAGTTTCAGTTCCTTTAACAGCAATAATAGTACACGGCAAGTGGCGCAACACCACAGCAAAATTTGCGGCTTCTCTTTTCGTTTGATAAACACGTCCTTTTCACAGTGTTTCAAGAGGTCGATTCACAAATTTCAAATACACCTCAGCACAACCCCGCCGCCAACTGTCACCTTGTAATTCAGGTCTCCTGTTACGGTTTCAAGTGGTCAACACGCCTTGTTGATATAGCCACGCACATGGAAATATAATTGAATTAACATTCCATAAGAACATTCTGGTGTATACATTTAATCAAACAATAGGCATGCGTTCTCCAAAGACGCCACACCTCCTTGAATTTCAATCATTAGGATCCATCATAAACTCTAATAATCCCGAAGACAAATCTTCCAAAATTGATTCAACCTTCATATTGATAAGGTTCTGGCTTTTAGCTTCCTCGACCTTCGACATGAACACTTTCAGAACTGCCTTCTTCATATCTGCCTTCGTCTTCTCCATATGATGCTTGTAATCTAACTTCAGATTGTCGACCTTGTGGCAATCAAATTTTATAGAAACCACTTGACACTTGGCATTTAATCACTTAGGACTGCGTGTGTTTTCTGCAGCATCAACCATATGAAGCCGGTGATCTCCACCATTCAATTGTGGGCCCACCCTCTCTTTCTCTACTGGCCGGCCATCGATCTAGTAGCCAAAAGCCCTGGTGTAGCACCTGTATTTTCACAAACTGATGCCCACCACATCAGGATATTCGCAATGCGCCATTTCGAGCTTTCAATAAATCGCTTTATCATGGCAATAAAAGCAATATCGCCCTAATTACATTAAGAACCAGATTAGAACATGATTGCAGAAATGTATAATGAAGGACTTTCCCACTTGTCACCAAACCAATTCTTGAAAAGTTTGCCAAGACCAATTGGGTTATCATCAAACATACTGCAGCACCCAGTATTAGCAATTGCTATCAAACCAAACAGGAATTCCTGATCATCTTAGAGAATATGCTCACCCACAGCCCTTATTTTCTGGAACTCTAATGTTCTAAAATCTTTCTATGGGTGCAGAGGCTACAGATTGACGAAGAAGCCCTCACACGCTTGTATCTTACTTTAGAGCACTGTCATTCGGGAAGCATTCCCTTTGTAAAACCTCAAGGATTGAACTCAATGGCTAGAAGCCACTATGATGAAATGAAAGAATCTGGACAATTATCCTCGAGTGACCAAACCACTACAAGCAAAGAGGTAGTAGATGGACTATCAACCTCATAGAAGATACCAATTTTAACAAATAGGTATCATTTCTTTTTGCTGCTATAATGTGATAAAATTATGTACATTTTTTAGAACAATCATTACAAGAGGCCTGCTGTAATGGGTGTAGGGTAGGATTTATCAGCTATTGGCCACAAGTTTGAATCCCAATTAAAGCACACTGCAGCATCTGACAGTGGAATGCTATCAAACCTGAACCCCAGATCATCATAGGCAATATTCTCACCGCAGTTACCTTGTTCTACTCAGTCATAATAATCTTCTCATCGTGGCTTAGGAAGTCCACCATCTATACTAATAACATCAACAGGTCCATTATTTGAAATACAAGCAGTCTCTGTTTCACCCAGATTTTGCATGTCATAATTAGCTTCTGGGACAATCTTAAAGCCAGCAAACATTGAAGCGGATTCAACTGCATTCCTTACATTGCCTTTCTCATCAAATGTGCAGCCTTCCAAGAGGCCACGAATTCTATGATTCTGAATATTAAAATAATGCCAAACTGGATTTAACTCGGGCTCCAACTTCAATAACAGTATGATGGTGTTCTCAAGCTAAGATACATCAGATGCAACAGGCCGAGGCTCGTACTGCATTCAAGGGTGCGCAGTCCTTCCCTTAAATATCTGTCATTTCCTAATTTCGCAGCGCAACCATTGTAAGGTCAGTGTTTTCGCTATGAAATCACTAAAACATATGGCGCTGCGAAACTGTTAACAAGTTTATGCGCTGCGAAAACACCTTGTCTTTTAGATATGCTAAAAAATTTTGACAACAGACTTTTTAGTGATAACAGGTTGAAATTACAATTCTTGAGAACACTCTAGGTGCATTCCTGAGACAGAATGGCATAACATGATAGACATAGGATCCCCATTCTGTAGTGAATTTAGTTTTATTATTTTCCTCCTCAACGATCCTGACTTGGTGATAGCCAAAGAATCCATCTGTGAAGGAGTAGGCTTCATTCCCCACTACATTATCTAGAAATTCATCACTGAATGGTGTAGAAAATGGGTCATGAACAAAAGAAATTTTCAAGCTGTGGTAGTCCACAAAAATCCATATCCATTTAGAGTCTTTCTTGTTTTTTATTACAATCAGACTCACCCAATATGTTTGGCCCACCAAAAATATAAGCCATGGTTATAGCATATTGTCTATCTCTTTATTCACCCAATATGTGTCACCCACAAAAAATATAAGCCATGATGATAGCATATTGTATATCTCTTTATTCACTTTCTCCTTAACTCTTAGGTTCGATCACTAAGGTCGATGCTTTACTATATTTGTGTCAGGCTTTAGCATGATTTTCATGTCCCCTGGGTCTCCCTTGATCCTTTTGAGTTTGGCAACTAACGAAGTGAAAAAATCTTCGTACTCTCTCAAGAGGTCAAAATTATCTTGTGTATTTTGTTCATAAAAATAATATCAAATTGAGGCTAAATTTGGTTTTTCATTAGTACCGTTGTTATGCTTTTTCAACTTCAATGGGAGTAACTATGGCACATTGGTTATAGGTCCATCCTTGATGTCCCTTTCCTGTTCAATTTCGTGGAATGATAAATTCTGTAATTCCTCCATATAATCCTCATATGGCTCTTTGTCCACCTTTCCATAGGCCATTGCTTGAGGATATTGAGTTATAGATATTATCTAAGGTCCTTTGTTCTATGCACCCATCCACTAGCTGACTCGTTGTGAGTAGAATCTGCTTGACAGCCTACAACGTCTCAGTTACCCTACTGTCATTTTCTGAGAAAGAAAAGTTGTTGACAAACTGATAAGACAAACTATCCCAATCGCCCATTTTTCCCATTATTTCTTCTTGTACATACCAATATTTTGGAAAATTTCTCAAGGCATTTATAAAACAATGCACCTACAACTCCTTTGGAACTCCTTCCCAAATCCATCTGTCCTTAAAATGTTTCAAATGTTATCGAGGATCAGAATGCCCCCTATACTTGGCGAATTATTGAACGTACTCTCCCACTTGTATGAATATTTCTCCCATGGAAATTTTGATCTTCTATCATTCCAGGAGGTAGTTATAGTGAACTCCCCACCATCTTGCCAGTGTCACTTGTAACTCGACATTTAGTAATGGTACTTTATGTTCTTCAATAATAGTTTCATCAATCATGTTGGGAAATGAATTTAGTGAGTCTATACCAATAAAGAAAGGGAAGTCCCTTACCTCAATGCTAATCCAATTGACCCAACAGATTGTGGCACAATGTCTAGTGTTGATCTCATATGCACTTTGTTACCAATCATCCCAACTGACCTCTCAGTCAGCCTCTAAACTATTAATGCTCTACCAACTGATAGACCCTTCAATTATTGTGTTAATGTAGTCCTCCCTTCTTCCTATTGTTCATATGTAGAGTTTATCTACCATCCTTGGCTCTTATATATCATCTATTGGTTCTATGAATCTCGGTCACTAATATGGGTCTAGAGGCCGAATCACCCTAACTCATTCCACCTCAAAAGTCATTAATTCCTTTTTCAAGTCAATTATAGCATAGTTTTCAAATGCCCAATGTGTCCCAAACAATGTTGGGTAGGGTTCCTTATCTCCCATGATGTTTATTACTTCAAAATTTGTATGGGTGTTCATCCCTACTACATCCGATTCTACATCCTCTAGTCTACCAATTAGAAGGATACAATACTGGTTCACCGTTCACACTAACTATGGTACTAGTTTCATTTTTGAAGGGGTTATTTGTTTAAACACTCTAAAATGATGGTTGTTGGGTTAGTTCTCTTGAGAGATTATTATTCATTTTCATGCACAAGAACAATATCTATTATGTTAGTTTCCTTTGGGAAGATGATGAATGGGGATGAAAGATTATATTAGTCTTCTTTTGGAAAGAGTATGCATGAATCCATTATACTGTAATTAAAAAAAAAAGCGCTTGCACTATATGAGAAGTCAACATGAATCCCTATCAAATTTACATTTAATTTTATTGGACTTACATTGAGAGAATCATGAATGAATGCATGATGTAAAGAAATGTTCTTTTTTCTTTAATTATAATGTGTATATAGTCAACTTATGTAATTATAATGGGAAAAGTGTGAACATCATTTCACATGTCAGGTAGTTGTGGACAATTGTGAAAGGCCAAAGGAGGCCCAAAGAGTGACTTGTTGAGCTCTAGATTTCTCACATATGAGAGAAAAATAGTTGGAGATAAATGCCATAGGCTTGGATCTGGTTTGAATTACTATGGGAAAGAAATACAGTAGTTTCCAAGAAACACATGTGGAATATAAAGACTGGTGGAAACCTCCTATAAAAGATAGGACACTATTGAGGGCATAGGCATGATGCTGGCATGATAAATCTTGTGTTAGACCAAATGTGGTCATTGTCATGGAACTCTCCTGAGTGTGAAAATGACTCAAATTGGTTGTAGAAAACAATTCCCATTAGTTGGGAGGAGCATTTTTTTTTCCGAGTATGGTTTTCATAGCATAATAAGCTAACTAATTAGATAAATGATGTGCTAAAAACGGAATATCTATATGTATGTTTAAATATTCTATCTACATCCTGACACGAAAAGAGTCAAGTGCTCAAAAGGGAAGTACTGACAATATAGTTCATTTACAATGTTATCAACCTTGTGAATGTCTTTAGCGGGAGATATGATAGTATGTATTTGATGTAGTTATTGACCATTTGATGATTTAAGAGCTAGGGTCTCTCTGAGTAATTTTGAAAATACTATTATTAAACTATCACCTGAGAGTGCATGAATCACTAATATTTACAAGTATTTCCTTTGATTGTGGATGCTTGGAATAAATGTAATGTGTTTGTGATTAATATGATTATGTTGAAATTGTGGTCCTATATTAAAGGGTGCTTGTGATGGAGGCTATTAAACAACCCTAGGTGCTCGTTGTTTGATTATGACACCACTCTTAGAGTGTTTATCATGGCTGAAAAACCACCTATAGTTTAAAAAAAAATTGCATAGAGTGACTAGGATTTCTTTTAGTCTATATAGATATTTTTTTCTTCTTTTTATGAATTTGAATAATGGATAAGTGATAAAAAGAAAAAAATTACACGATAGAATAGTTCTTGACCTAGAACTATTTAAAAGAATAGAGTAGTTTTCTTTTAGTTTCTAGGAAAGAGAATATGCGCTTATACACACACAGTTTTAATTGTCAAGTCCGTAGGAAAGAATATGTGTGGGATGCACAAAACAAATTTCATCATGGTATTTTTTCAAGGGATTCCCTACCAATCTACTACACAATCAGTCCGTCTTATCTTGTTTTTATCAGCCACATTTGTAGTACATGTGTGTATGAGTATTGTTGTATTATGCCATATGTGCATGGAATTGTGAACTAGATAGTATTTAATAAATAAAAAATTAACCAAAGATGGAATTAAGTTGAATACTGAAGATGGAAAAAATGATGGTAATTGAATTTCCTTGGAAAAACCAACGTAATTGTATAAAGTTATGACATGGAAATAACTTAGCGTGGAAACTTTTTTTTATCTCTAGGAGGTACATCCACAACTATGAAGAGGAATATCTAAACCTAACATTTTCCAGTTGAGTTATTACTTTTCTTGACTATTCTAAATATTGAAAATGTGTCCTAAAGTGAGGAGGATACCTATACTATTAATTTAATATATGTGATACAATCATTGCATATTTGAGTGAAAAAGGGGAGAAATCCCATAGTTGTATATGAAAGTACAATAGTGTATAACATTCATCAACAATCTGCAATGTAAGATGTAAAAAACTGGGGGGCTAAAATTGTTGAAATGTCACAATATGGACTCTTGGTTGTGAACTAAATGAGAATAGAAAATTATCCAGTATGAATATAGCTAAGTCCACTTGGACAAAATAGGTAGCGATACAACAATCATGAAAATGACATAAAAAGGAGGTTATGTTAAACTTTACTAATGCATAAGTAATACATATTCAACATCTAAAATTGAGGCAAAAGTGTAAGCAAATGCCTACATGTGAGATAAATCACTAGTTTCTATCTTCATAAAATGGAAGAAAAATAAATGGTGTTTAGAATTTTATTGTCGGTATGTAAATAGTGCAAATGGAAATGATATTTCCATATTTTGAAAATTTACAATGTAACCACGTGGTCATGTCTAGAGCACTTGACATATCGATTTGAGAAGTACGAAGGAATAAAAAGAAAAATTACTGTTGTCAACGTTCTTACTCTGATGTTGCTAATTTTTATTAAATGGAATTTTCCAATCCTTGTTGAGTTATCGAGCATGCTGATAATGTTATGGGTACATGGTTTTTACCCTAGCTGGGTACATAAGTAACAACTAATGATTCTCATCCACCATGGATGAGAACATGCTATAAATGGAATGTGGAATTGAAAAGGGAGTTAGGTTTACTCCAAAAAGAAGAGAAATTAATCCAACACTAAAGCAATAAATTGTTGTGGGAGATATTTGGGTTTGAAGAGACTAGAAGCAATCAAAGAGGATTTCGAAAAAAATAATTCCAGAGAAGAAGGGAATATAAAAGCACTGAGGACGATGTTCCTTCAAAAGGGTACGAAAATGTAACATCTCGAACCATATGACTCGGCTATTTTAAATAATTGTTAAGCTGGATTGCAGTGAAAATTAGAATTTATATGTTTTAATTTATTTATAGAATTTTTTTTTCATATTTTATGAGGAGAAGTGATGAATGATTAATCATATAGTGTATGATATTTTGAGAAAAAAATAAAATAATTTCACATAGAGCTAAACCTTAAGAGTTAGAGAAACAATTAGAAAGTTGGTTATATCCCAAACAAATGGGGGAAATAAGAGAAGAAAAATATAAAAAAACAGGAGGGGGGGGGGGGGAGATATTCTCGTGGGGGAATCTAACCTCTAGGAGAAAAAGAAAAACTATAGATTTGATACTCTAGCACTAGCAGAGAAGGGAAAGAGATAAATGCCCAAACTCTGGTATTGATTGTAATTACTGTGGAAAATAGAATATTGAGTTTTCAAACAACACGAGTGTGAGTGAAATACTGGTGGAAGCCCTTGTTTTAGTAGTACGTTGAGAGAAAATTGTTTCAGCGAAGACCTTCTATGTTAAGTTGAATCGTCTATTTATCTGGCTAATTTAGGGTGAGGTTCAGGGGTAGCTAAGTGGCAAGTAACCTTATGGTTGGGTGGACCGTGAGACCCTTTTATTTATTCTGTGAAATATTACAGATAGGTTTTTGTTAACTTATATTCTCTATAATTAAATTTTAGACTACGTACGTTTGTTGGTAGATAAAAAATGAATGGTTATATGTGTCAATGAAAATGTAATCTAGAGCATTATGCACAAAACTAACATTGCAGGTACCTTTATGTGTATCGGTATGTGGAAGAAAAGATTATACTATGTATAGGTCATTACATTGGAAAGACGTAAAGCTACCAAAATCGAAATCTAAACAAAGGTGAATCATAGTATAATTCAGGCCTTGGAAGGTTATTAAATAATAAAAAAATGTCTGAAAATTAGTTATTATTTTACAAAAAAAAATACTGACCCAAATGGGTATTGTATTTAAAAAAAAAATGGAGCTTGAGGTTAGTTCCTGACTAGCTAGTTAGATAGAGACTCACTACTCCATATAGTCTCAAAGATTAATATCCTCTTAATACTGTACACTAAAATAAAAATTGAATGGAAGCTAGCAAGAAAATTGCATGTACATACTTAAATAGGTAAATGAAATAAAACATATATATTATCCTCATAAGAATGATTTTGTAAAAAGAAAAAATGCGGAGAAACAAATGTTGATAAAATCCCTTCCATGAAACATTCAGGAAGAAAGCAACAAAGATGTGATAGTAGTAGAAAATAATTCTTCAAAATATTTTGGTGAGGAAATTAGGATAGAATCCCTTTATTCTAATGTGAGAAGAATGCATTACTCTAAGGCAAATATTTAAGGAAAAAAACTCCATGATGCAATTAGTACTATATTTCCTATTGTAAATATGATACTTCTACTCAACATTATACTCACTAAACGAGAAACGAAAAAGAGTCGAATTTTACTTCATGAGACAAATAGTATCAAGATAGAAATTTTTTAATTGTATGTATTAAGAAACCATGAATACTGTAATTTATTTCCTATTTAGAAAAAAAAATATGTTCATGCAATAGTAATACAACAAAAAAGTATTAGTTTTTCACCACAGGTCTAATACACATGTGCAAGAAGAAAAGGGGTTCTAAATTTATATAGTTGACAAAGGGTGGATGGTTGTATAATCATAAAGGGAAAATTTTAATAGTGACATAGTAACACCTCCATGTTGAGGCCATAATTTAAATGAATGAATACAGAAAATACGAAGGTACCAAACCCTAATCTTGTACATTACAGTCAAGTAAGAGAGAATTAGCGCGAATAGTGTTATCTAGATACTATGTTGTGGCCTCTAATGGGACATAAAACCATATAGATTAGATAAGGGAATGAATAATTAAACCCAAATAGTTGAGTAAAGGACGGTACAATTGACATTATTAAACCTTCACTTTAGAATGTGTACTAGCCACACTCAAAACCTGTAGAAAATCATCATACCAATTAGGGCTTATATTGTTGGGTGTTAGAAAAAAAATGTAATACTTGAAACATATGAATTAATCATTTATCGGTGGAGAAAAGAGAATTCCTATATCATTTCATCCCATAGAGCCCCCCCAGTCACAAAAACAAAACTATAAAAATTACGGAAAAATAATGGAAGAAATAAAGGGAATGAAAATAAAGTTGAAGGAATTATGAGTGTGTCTCTCAAAGACTTAGTGTGGAGAGGGAAACAACCTATAATGCTATGATTGTCTTAGTTGATGAATGAGATTCAAAACCTAGTAAAGGATTGTACCAAATATTTAGTGAAATGAGAAGGGATAAGGATAAAGAACCTAGAGAAGTCAAGCATACCAATTAATAGAACATAACGTGACCACTATTGGACACGATAGAAGAGGTAAAAATTCAACATGAATGTAATTAACAGGTATTTTTATCTTACTGATAGAAAATTTAACCACCGAAAGTTCTACAATGTCCATAGAGTGATGGCTTTTGATAATCTATTAACCGCTAAAACCAAAATTATAGTTTACCATTCAATACAGGAAGCCGTAGGAACTGAACTCCTCTCCTGCAAAGAAGAAGTGAAAATGATGAATCTGGGTGGAAATGCTAAAGGTGGCTACCACCTCTACTTGATAGGAATTTCCTCCATTGACGGATCAATCCATTGGACATGTGTATAGTTGAGATGAGCCAAGGATAGGGTATTATCCAACAATGGATAGATGGAGTCTCAAGAACCTTCCATTGCAATTACAAAATAAATCTATAGGGTTGAAATATAAATTATGACACTCTGAACACATTACCAAATCCAACGATAAAGTTATAACCATCGGAAAACTTTCACATATATGGAATAATCAACAAGAGTTATAATATTATGTGACAAAAATCACATTGATTAATTAGAGGTTAACCAAAGAAGATGTGAAGAATTTCAGGTTGTAACATTTACACATGACTATTGTGACATATGATTGTATCAAGGTCAAGCTCACAAATATCTTAGTGACAAAATGAAAATATAAATGTCAACAAGCAATTAAAAGGCTAAGTAAAAAAGACTTTCATGTATGTACATTTGAAAAGATGGTTTGAAATTTATACTATAGTTTAAACAATAAAATAAATAATATTTTTATTCGAAAAGAGGAATAATACAACAATAATGTATATTGAGAGTGAAAGAGAATTAAAAACGGAAATAAAAGAAAAATCTCATATTTCTTATATTATGCCAGGACTAATGTCATTGCAATGAGGGATGTGAAAAATACATTCATGAAATTGTTCAATTTTATATGTGGCTTCTCAATTTCTAGTATAAAGTGACAACACCTTTGGGCCAAATTTCCATCTAGATGAGGATTGACTACCTTTATCCAGCCTTAAAACCGTAGGAATGCATTATCTAGGTTTTCAATAAAATTTAATGTGCACTTCTCAATTCCTATACATGTTGTATGATTTTGTTAAGGAGGAAGATGCCTACCACACCCCATTATTGTATTTTTCCCACTCTTACTTGAGATCCCTCTCCCACTCTCCATGGAAAATAAGAGCCTATGACTAGAAAGGCTACTATCATTTCCTTCCACTCTTCCTTTCCTTTATAATCTATCTGAAGAGTGTTCTTAGAGTGGTTTATTTTTGTATAAGAATAATTTTACATATGATCTCATTTTTTATGAAAATCCATAACATTTTTCCTACTAGAGCTTTAATAAGTAAATTGATGCTATTTAACCCCTAATCCCATAGGGATTTTGGATTTACATTCCTTTTCCACTTGATCGTTGTTGTTTAAAATTTGTTTAAAACTTGGAATTCTAACAACTTAATGTAAGAATTTATGATGAATCAATTTCCAAATGTTAAGAGGAGATGTGAAGTTTTATCCTTGTTCATGTTTCTAGAGATCCTAACTCATTCAGCAAGGATAATTAGTTATAAAATAATGTTTTCTATTGTAGGAAGGTTTTTTTTAAGAAAGAGTTCGATGGAATGGCCCATTTATCAAGTTTTAGAAGTTTTTTTTATTCAAAATTGGTGTGTGAAATAGTTGGTATAATATTTTTGCATTATTTTGTTTTTTCTATTATGTTTTGTCAAAAGTAGATAAACAATATGTATTTTATTAAAACATCCTTTAACAAGTTCGGGAAAAATGTATTATGTAGTAATAAAATGAAAGTGAAGACATTTATAAAATAAATCTAAAAACTATCTAATTTTTAAGCTTAAAATGAAATTTAATGTATATTCTAATTTGATATTTAAAATATTGAATTGAATTGAATTTATTTAAAAAGAATGCCTTGGAATACTTTAATTTAATTTAATTTAAATGTAATGTCTTGAAATACTTTATTGTGAGTAATTGTTAGCTGGTTTAATTCTTAATATGTTTTTTATTTTTTTTTATTTTCAAAAAACCTAGTAATAACATTGTATTAATATCAAAACATGGATTCAAAGCTAGAACCTTTACAAAAGGCATCCTATTATGATACTTTTTACGAACTATTTTGAACTAATGTTTGTCATATACATTACAAAATGCTCCTAGAAACAACTTAAACTTATAAAATTATAGAACGTTCATCAAAGTCAAGTAAGATTATTTAAAAATTGAAGGGTCAGCTCTAGAAGCTTCTTCCATCTTATAGACATTAGTATCCTCTGACTACAACTCTTGTTCCACTTCTCTCTAGCCTTATTCCTTATGTTTCGTCATTGATATTTGAATATTTCTATATTCCATTTACCCCCAACTAATATCTAGCCTCCACCATTATGAGTCGGATATCCATGGAACTTCATACTCTAGTGCTCCTTGCAGTTTGTCAAATTTCCTCTGTGTTGGTTTATATGTTTTTATCAGATAGTGTTAGATGTGTCCAACTTTCTTTTTCTCCCTAGTCACTCAACTACCTCATGGAATTTAGCATATTATCTATGGACTCAACCATATTAACATATTATCTATGGAGTCAACCATATTTCTAGTAGTTGATTCATCAGCTCCTGCACCATTGAAGCTATTCAAGAAAGTGAAATACATCTCATAATGTCTATTATTGTAGGCTGCCCTATATCACTTGTAGTGTTAGAATGATACTACTACTCCTTTTATTGACAATGACAAGGAATATTAACCTGAGATACTTTCTCGATCGCCATTCAATGGAATTTAATTACATCTCAACCCAATCCAAATAATTTGGTAGAAATTACCCGCTAGAAAAACTGGAAAGAAAATAAATGAATTAAATTAACTAGCAGCTCACAGGTGAGCAAGATACACTTGGAGACTACACAGACTGGAAAATATACTCTCATATTCCATTAATCAAAGATGAGACAATAAATACATATCAAAAGAATAGGGAGGTGAGAAAAAACTCCTACAACCTAGGAACTAATTCTAACTTAAGAAGTTACGTTGCAACCTTGTAACCATTTCTCCGTTAATACAATATAATATTAATTATTTTCAACTCTCCCCCTTAATGGAGAAAGGATTATCATGAAATCCTAACATCCCCCTAAAGAATTCAAACTTCACTTTACCAAGAGTCTTTGTAAAAATATCAGCCATATTGTCACATGTTTTAGAATATTCAATAAATATTTCTTTTGACTCCACTCTTTCTGTTACAAAATGAAACTGAGTATCTATGTGTTTCGTGTTCTTAGGAAACACTAGATTGTTCGCCAACTTAATGGAACTCTGGTTGTCACAATTGATGACTGTTGCTTCTTTTTTCTCCTCCTGCATCATTGTTAGGTCCCTATACTACTATTGTAACCCGTTATTGTTATTAGTACAACCCCCTTATTATATTGTTGTGCCCTTACATTATTATTGTTATGTCGACTCTGATTATATTATGAACCCTTCAACTCCTATATATAGAAAGGAGGTCTTGTCATTTGTATCATCCAAGATTTGTTCATTCATGTAATGTAAAGGAGGTTTCCCCCTAGAAGATGCTTATTTTGAAGGCAATGATCTCTCTTTTCTATCTTTTTGTGAGCTAGTTTCATAACATTGGTATCAGAGCTTTGGATTCTAGGGTTCCACTGCTCCAAATAGGACTTCATTGAATTTTCTCTATAAAGTTTTTTCTACGAAGTTTAAGAAGATAAAAGAAAATCTCATTTCAAAAGAAATATTTCTGAACCACCGGTCTGAATTTCATATCTTGTCACGACATCATTTTAGAGATATGATCTGAGGAAGTTAAGGTTTTCAGAAGTTCCATAATTCCATCTTCAATAGGTCATCGTGGAATTTTAGCTATAATTTTTTCTATGAAGTTTTGGATTTAGAAATGAAAACCCATTTGAGCCAAAATCTTGCTGACGCTCAGACCCGAATTTCAATTTTATCTTTGCTACATTTTCAGATATACGGTCCAAGACATTTAGAGTTTCTTCAGGTCCCCAAATTACATCCCAAACAGGTGACCTTAGGGAAATCGTCATAACTCTCTCGGAGCATCTGATTCCAATTTCATAAAAAGTGATAGAATGAAGACAGACTGTAGTTCGTTGGGTAATAGTTTAAGAACCTAAAGTGGAAATAGTGACACGTCTCATGACGTACAAGTTAGATTTACTAAACTAGTCTATAATTAGGTCATCGGGGAAATTGGGCATAACTCTGTCTTCGGGAATCCAGTTGTGATTAGACTTGCAGGATCAGAAAGAGGATGTAGAGGGTAATCAGATGTCAATATTTCAGAACTTAAGAATCTGAAATTATAGAGTTATATTTGTTTCAAGATCGAGATCCTATAATCAAGAATAAACGATATGAGGAAGTTTGATGGCAAGGATCTGGTAAATTGGATACTACAGATGGAGCAATATTTTGATCTACATGAGATGCAACTATTACAAAGAATACATATTTCATCTTTACATTTGGAATCGAATCAATTTTTATGGTATGAGGGGTTTTGTTCTCATAATCCACTTGTCACGTGGTCAATTTTCATGTAGGAAATGATAGCACATTATGAGGATACAAAGAGAAACACCTTCTTTAACCAATTGATAAATCACAAACAAAAGGGTTCAATGGAACAACACATTGAGGACTTTCAAAAATTAAATATAAGGGTAAATGATATTTGAGAGAAGCAAAGGATTGATGTCTTCATAGGTACTTTAAAGGAAAACATTCAACATGAGGTTCATCTTTGGGAACTTGATTCATTGTAGAAGGCATTCAGGTTGGAAAGAAAAATTGAAAGAGGAATTATGGAAACAAGGAATTCCACCACTCACAACTATAAATATGGAATTGCTTTTTCTCTTAGCCTTCCACAACCTAAAATGTTTACACCACAAAAATTGGAATAAAAAAGAGAAAAAGGGCTTTGTTACATTTGTGAGAATAAGTGTGCTAAGAAGAAATTATTTTACATAGATGGTGAAAAGGAGGAAGAAAAGGATCAAGAAACATCAAAAGAAGAGGATATATGCAAGGAACCAACCCCAAAGAAAGCACAAATGAATTTGACCATACCTTGTAAAGCATCCGCAAGAATTACCAATCCTCAAACTCTCAAGATAGAAGGACATATCAAGAAGAAAAAGGTTCAAGAAGTGAAAAATCGCATCGAGAAAGAAGAAGAATCCGACCATATATTGTAATGCATTGGCCGGAATTACCACTCCTCAAACTATCAAGATAGAAGGACTTATCAAGAAGAAAAAGGTAATAGTGTTGATTGATTCGGGTAGTACCCATAATTTTATTCATTGTAAGATAGCCAAGGAATTGAATTTCTTCCTATATCCACCACGAAAGTGTCAAGTGATGGTTGCAAGTGGAGGAACCATAAATTTCTCTAGAAAGTGCCATAACATCAAGCAATCCATGGGAGGATATGTCGTAAATATCCCAAAGCTTTCCATTCCAATGGGTGGTGCTCATGTTGTACTAGGAGTCCAATGGTTGCAATCCTTAGGTACAATAGATTTTAATTTTCAAGAACTTTTGATGAAATTTTCTTCGAAAGGAAAGGAAGTTAAATTAAGGGGTATCATAGAGAAACCAAGAAAGATAATCATCTCAAATGGAATGAAAAAGATTCTAAATAAAGAACAAAGAGGCGTAATTGCACAATTATGTTCCCTAGAGTTTCCCACATCGAAATCATCTATTTATTGAGATCTCCAAAAGTTATTGGACAATCATTCCAAGGTATTTGAGACTCCCAATGGCCTCCCACCTATTCATGATCATGATCATGTTATTCATTCTATTTCAGAAAGTGTTCCTCCAAACATCAAGCCTTACAGATGTCCATATTCCTAAAGGAGTGAAATTTCCAAAATGCTAGAGTTTGGTATAATTATCCAACCCAATTTAATAAATGAGGCGAGCCATGAATGGAAGAATGACGAAGTAGGGAGTGTTAGAAAATTATATATTACAGAGCAATGGAACACATAAAATATTGTAGAAATATAAACAAAGAAAACACATAAAACAAGAGAGACACATATATACGTGGTTCACCCAGTTTGGGCTACATCCATAGAGAAATAGCTAGTCCTTCTTTATTATATTATCCAGCAAACTAAAGAGATACAACCTACATCAGATCCATTGTAAGACCCTCTTCGCTCTTAATCTCCTCTCTCTTCCTCACTCAGAATACAGGTGTGCATAGACGCAATACAATTGCCTCATATATAGTGAGGGGTTGCCTTCTAGGGAAAAAAACCCTAAATTAAACATAACTTCTACTGTTAAATCATCCGCCTAATGAACGACCCAGATTGACTAGAAATTACTAGACTTTTACAAGGCATTTTTACATCTATTTTAGCTTTGGGGGCACTACCCCCGAACCCCCACCGGGGGACTGCTAGCCCCTGGACCCCCCAGCCGGGGGGGGGATTAGCCCCCTCAGATCCCTGCAGGGGGGACAAGTCCCCCCTGCGTGGAGAGGTGTACAGTCTTCCTGGGGTATACATATGGCCGAGACATTTGAATATAGAAGATAATCAAGCTCCACACCCAACAGGGAGGGGAATTATTCAAAAGTTACAGAAGATCCCAGTTCGAACAATATTGCGAGAACTTGACAAGGAGGGAAAAATCATATTGGAACCTAAAGCAGTCACAAAACTGAGAAATTGACAACTACTAAATCGATCAATTTCAGAGTATCTCATCAAGTGGAACAACTTATGTGTTGAATATTCCATATGGAAGGATGATAATTTTCTACAAAATCATCCAAAACTACTCAAGCATTGAGGACAACACTTTTTGAAGGAGAGGGATATGCTAGGTCCCTATACTATTATTGTAACCCCTTATTTTTATTAGTGAAAACCCCCTTATTATATTGTTGTGCCCATGTAGTACCCATATTGTTATTGTGCCCCATAGATGCCAACTATTATTATTGCTGTGCCCTTACATTATTATTGTTAAGTCGTCTCTGATTATATTATGACCCCTTAGACTCCTATATAAAGAAAGGAGGTCTTTTCATTTGTATCATCCAAGAATTGTTCATTTGTCTAATGTAAAGGAGGTTTCCCCCTCAAAGAGGCATATTTTGAAGGTGTTGATCTCTATTTTCTATGCTTTTGTGAGCTATTTTCATAACAATCATGGAGAAGGCTCCTCAACCAGATAGCTTCACATGTCGATGCACATACTGCTTGGTACTCGGATTCACCTGAAGATAAAGACACAGTGCTATGATTTTTGCTGCTGCATGCAATTACCCTAGATCCAAGACTAAATGCATAATCGGTGATAGATCATCAATAATCCAGGTTAGTTGCTCAAAGAGACTTTGAAAAACTTGTTGAAGTAACATCAGATGTATCAGTGTATAAAATAAAATAATCACAAGTACCATGAAGATACCTCAGTACATGTTTTGCCTCTACCCAATGAATTTCAAGAGGTTTAGACATAAACTAGCTCAACACACTAATAGAGCATGCTAAGCTTGGTCTAGTTGTAGTCAGATATATTAGACTACCAACTAGTTGCCTATAAAAAGTAGAATCCACCTCCTTAGAGCCATCATCTTTGCACAATTTCAGGTTTTGTTGGAAAGGTACTGATGTTTTCTTACACTGTTCCATTCTAAATATTTTGAGGAGTCCTCTAACATACTTCCCTTGAGTACGTAAAATCTGCCCAGAGTCTCTCCACACTTCTAGACCTAGACAAAAATGTTAACTTCTGAGGTCTTTCATCTCAAAAACCTATGACATCTGCATTTTGATTTCTTTGATTAATTCATATGTATTACCTATTATGATAATGTCATCCACATACAAGGAAATAAAAATTATCTTCTCTTGTTCATCATACATGGTATATAGATTTGGATCAATCTTACTCCTATGAAAACCATGATGTAAGAAAAATGAATCAATCTTCTCATACCAAGTCCTCGGTTCCTGTATTAAACCATAAAGGGCCTTTCTCAATCTACAAACTAAATGCTCCTACCCTTGTCTAACAAGCCCTTCACAATGCCTTAAATAAATATCTTCCTTTAAATCGCCATTTAAAAATGCAGACTCAACATCTAACTGGTTTAGCTTCCACTGATGTTTTGTAGCTACAACAATTAACATTCTAATAGTATTCAGTTTGGCTACAGGAGAAAATGTTTCTTCATAGTAAATTCCCTCTTTTTATGAATAACGCTTTGCTACGAGTCTGGCTTTAAACTTTTCTATATTCCCATCTGCATTAAATTTAGGTTTGTAAATCCATTTTCAACCTATTGGTGTTTTTCCTTCAGGAAATTTAACTAGTTCCGAAGTATTATTTCTGATAATAGATTGAAATTCCTTGTTCATTGCGGATGCCCACTCATGAGATTGACTAGCTTATTTATGTGAGTCCTTAAATCTGGCTAGTAGTTGATTTTTCCTACCTGATCTCTTAGGTAAGGGACTCACCATAAATATGTCTCCTTCAGACATTAGCGGGCTCAACTTACTGATTACATCACCTTATTCTCCCCCTCTCTCATGATGTTGTTGTTGTTGTTGCTGCTACATGTTCTCACTGCTTTCTTCCATCAATAATGAAATGTGCCACTCTTCAAGACTATTCTCCTTATTTTCTTCCTGAATCTGCTCATGAAATAACACAACTTGACTCGCAAAAACTTTGTGAGTCAAAGGATTAAACAATTTATAATCTTTAAACTCATTGAAGTATCCTACAAAGATGAATTTCGTGGCATTAGGATCTAAATTTTTCCTATGATTATTGGGAGTATGGGCAAAGGCTTTTGAACCAAAAATCGTTAAATGATTCACTGCAGGTCTATATCCATAAACTTCTTCAAAATGAGTTTTGAAATTGAGACATTTAGTTGGAACCCTATTTTTCGAGTATACTCTAGTGTTAATGACTTTAACCCAAAAACCATTCGATAGACCTTTCCCTTGAAGTATACTTTGCGTGCACTCCACAAGGGTTTTGTTCTTGTGTTGTGCAACTCCATTCTGCTATGGAGTGTGAGGTACTATGAACTATTGAATAATCCCATGATTCATGTAAAATTTCATGAACTCTTACAATTTGTATTCTCCCCCTTGGGCAGAGCGGAGAATGCTAATGAATTCCCGTGTCTACTTCTCCACCATATTGTTAGATTCTTTAAATCATTCAAATGTCTCACTCTTCTTTCTAATAAGATATACCCAAGAGAATCTAGTGTAATCATCAGTAAAAAGTAGAAAATAATATGCACCACCTAGTGACCTTATCTGCATAGGTCCACATATAATTGTATGCACAAGCTCCAAAATATATCTTTTCTTCCTATCAACATTAAAAGGAAACTCTGCTCTATGCATTTTCCCTAATGCACATTCATCACAATCTAAATGAATACTTTGAAAAGTAGGTAGTCCATCAACCATACCTTTTCATTGTAGCATCATGAGATCTTGTAGGTTAAGATGACCGAACCTTTGATGCCAAAGATTCCCAGCTATCAATTCTATTGAAGCGAGAGCTTGGTGTGGAATGCTATTGACATTCAATCTATACAGGCCTCCCACATGCACTCCTCATGCAACTGGTTCCTTTTTCTTATCCTTTACGACACAGTATGATCTCAGGAATTCGAATTGTAGGTCATGATATACCATCATAGAAACATATATCAAGTTATTCTTGATCCCGGGTACATACATCGCATTTTTAATATACCCGATATTACCATCAGGAAACATCACTGAAATATCATTATACCCCTTCATTTGATAACCTCTATCATCACCTAGATATATGCTAGCTCCACAAGTAGCTTCTTCTAAACTTTCAAACCAATGCATATTTCCTGTCATATATGATGACACACCTGAATCTACGAACCATATTTTGGCATCATCCTCATCAAGAGCTGAAATAACATAATCATCTTTGAATAATCAAATATCATGATTGTGACCTTCATCAGCAAGTGTGCTTTCTCTGTTTATTTCTATCCTCATATTCTTGTTTCTCAAAGAAAAACTTTGCTAAATGACTGACCTTCCCATAACAAAATCATTTAATGTCTGATTTATTACCATTGTTACTTGGAGACATACCTCTAAATGGTACCTTTGTATGGCTTCTTCTTTGCCATCAGAGCAATATTGACACTTTGTGGTCTCAAATTCTTCCGCCACTCTTCTTCCTGTATCAGGATTCCTATTAGCTCTTCAAATGCAGGGGCTTTATCAATTGCAAACAAGCCTGTGATGAACATCTAGTATTCATCCACTAGCCCTTTTAATGTAATTGTGACAAGATCAGAGTTAGACACCTTCTCCGTGATGTCACCTAATCTATCCTTCAGGTCCTTGATCCATGCAATGAATCCAACAACAGATTCATTTTCCTCCATCCTCATTAATCCGAATTGGATCCATAAAAGACTATCAAAGAACCATGACTGTATCAGGTCGGGACAAATCTCTAAAGAATTCCAAAACAACGATCAAAAACACCCTGAACCAGTGGCAATGGTAGCCAACATGGAACAATGAGGACCTCTGTCAAAGCACGCTGACCGAGGCCCATGGAGACTGTGTGGGAGGTAAAAGTAGCCCTTGGGAGCCTCGGATCGAGAAACAGAGGTGGAATTTGATGCATGATTAGTGCTTATGGGTGAAAAAGGCTGAAATGGAGGAAGCCCAAGCACTCAGTCGCGTTGGGAGCTAGAGAACCACGGGCGAAAAGGAAAAAAATGCTAAAGTACAAAGGCGAGACCTGTTCTCTAGAAACCGGCTGTATTGATCGGGGCACCCTCAAATGGTAAGTGGTTTTGGATGAGAGCGGAGCGATTCCATTCATCAATTGACACATGGCAAGAAGAGGTGAGAGAAAACTGTCGTTGATCGCGTGCTAACGGTCGAGCAAGTCAACTGTGCGAAAACGTGTGTATGACATTGGATTTGGGGGACCCAGATCGGACGACTGAGATTGCGCCCGATGGAGGAAGCGGAATCAACGAGGGAAATGAGCCATGATTTAGAAGGATTTGGAATCTGTTTGACCACCACGGTGGAGGAAAGACTTCATCCACGACGTAATTGAAGAAACAAACTGATGAAGTAGGTTGGTGACATTTAGAGGAGGACATGTGGCAACTCCCTGAGCGCTGATGATGACGCCGAAGAGGGAACTCCAAGTGCAGCTGCAAAAGGTGAATCAACAGAGGCGGAAGAGGAACTGAACAGTCTTGGAATGGATGGCCTCAAATCCATGAATAGAGACAAAATACACAATGAACAGTCCGAGAGACGAAGAAAGAAGACAGAGAGACCAAAATCCCGAGAGGAGGACAGAACACAGAGAACAGTGAAGCAAAAGTAGAAAGAGAATAGAGGGCCAAGCTGATCAGAGACAGCATCGAGCACTAGAGGCTTGAGAGATCTGAGCCATCCTAGAGAGGATATGTCTGGGCTGAGAACCACATTGGGCTCTCCACTATAGACCAGAAGGTCATAGAGCTAGTAGGATGAAGAAGTCTATGTACTCAAGTGGCTTGGGGAATCCAAGAACCACCCTACTAAGAAAAACCTACTTCAGGAGAACTCACATTGAGTCCCTATGTTGTAATTTCTCTACTGAAGACACAATAAAACAGGGCCACCATTAAAAGCTGGACCGGAGATGTAGCCCAGGAGAATAGGGTGAATTCCTTATTAATTTCTTATGTCTTTGTGTTTGCTTACTGTATTTCTCTACTGTCTTTCTATTTAAATGTATGTGTATTGGCAATTTGATCGATCCGTTGCTTCAATAACATAGAACACACACCAGCACATGAGTCTGTAATACCTTTGTTTAATAAATCTTCAACTGATGTCACTCATAGGGTGAATATCAGATCAAGTGCATCAGAGCTCTAGGCTGTAGGGTTAGACAAGCTTGTGTTGGTTTAGCTGTGAATGGTCACTAGATCAAAGCTCAAATTAGGAGAAGGAGAGTTGTTGGAAACTAATCCTGAAATTGGGAGTGTCTATCCTCGGAAGAAAATGTCAGAGGAAGGTTTTGTGGGGCCAGACCCTCAATTCATAGAGAGTTTCCTAGCTATAAAGTCTATGGTAGAAGAAATGTACAAGGACTTTAGAAAGCATAAGGTGGAAGATTCATCAGGTTCTAAAAAAGATAAGGAAGAAGTTGAGTCTCACTTCCATGACCACTCCAAAGGAAAGGGGAAAGAGGAAAGCTTTCTCACCCCTCCTAATAGCCGTATGCATAATAAGAAAGCATCTTTGATCAAGCTAGATGTTACATTTGATTTGCCTATATATGATGGAGAGCTAAATTTTGAAAAGTTGGACAATTGGATTAGACAAATTGATGTGTATTGCAGGGTACAAAACATAGACTCAAACAAGAGTAAAATTCAGTTGGCAAGCCTAAACCTAGGAGGCACTGCCTTGGTTTGGTGGGAAGGCAGAACCCAAGCTGATATGAAAAGACATGGTAAGACTATCTTTGTCTGGAGTGAATTTGTTGCTACAATCAAAAAGCAGTTCTATCCATTGGCCTACATGCAACAAGCCATGATGAGTTGGAAAACTCTTCGACAGTTGAAAGGGCAAAGTCTGCAAGGGTATACTCAAGAATTTAGAAAGAGAGAATTGATGTTGGGTATCTCATTAGATTCACCAGAGAATCTTTTGAAGTACATTGGTGGTCTACACAGCTACATGAGGCATACCATCCTCATGTTTAATCCCACTAGTATAGATGAGGTATCTGTACAAGCTAATCATCTAGAAGCTAGAGGAAAGAATGGAAATCCAAAAGTTGGGGGACCATCCCAACCCACTGTAAGCAAGAGTAAGGAGGAAAGAAAGTAGAGGTGGAAAGCAAGGAAGGCTAACACTGCACAGAAAGCCAAAGCTTCATGCACTCACTGTAAAAAGGATGGGCATGATGATGAGAATTGTTGGATTCTACATCCAGAGCTGAGACTTAAGAAGTCCAAGGGCAAGAAGAAGAAGACTGCTGTAGCTATTTAGAAAGATTTGGGGTCAGACTCAGGAGATGAAACAATTATAGTAGCCACAGGTATAAGAGGTTGTCTGCTTTAGAGAATGTTGAAATCAAGAAGCAGGTGTAGGAGTTTCTCGAGAAAGGGTTCATCAGGTCTAGCACATCACCATGTGGGTCACCAATCGTTTTGGTGAGAAAGAAAGATGGCTTGTGGAGAATGTGCATTGATTACCGAGCACTAATTAAGATAAAAATAAAAAATTGTTATCCCCTTCCTCACATAGATGATCTTTTAGATCAATTAAAGGAAGTTGTTTATTTCACCAAGCTAGATTTGGATAGTGGATACCATCAAGTCAGAGTTGTAGGGCAAGATGCATGGAAGACTGCTTTCAAAACAAAGTAGGGATTGTATGAATGGTTGGTTATGCCTTTTGGCTTGACCAATGCTCCTGATACTTTCATGAGATTAATGAATGATGTACTCAGACCTTTTCTTGATGATTTTGTTATTGTGTATCTGGATGACATTCTGATTTTTAGTAAAATGTGGGAAGAACATTTAAAGCATGTTAAGCGGACATTAGATGTTTTGAAAAGAGAAAAACTTTATGTTAAACTCTCAAAATGTGAATTTGGCAAAACATCTCTAAACTACTTGGGTCATAGAGTAGGGGGAGATGAATTGAAAATAGACCCCTCTAAAGTGGCAATCATTGTGAACTGGCCTAAACCCAGGTTTGCTACAGAAGTGAGAAGCTTCTTAGGAGCAACACAGTATTGGAGGAAGTTTATTTCTAAGTTCTCCTCGATTGAAGCTCCCTTACATGCTTTAACAAGATTGAATAAGGTGTTTCAGTGGGGAGGCAAACATTAGAAAGCCTTCGACACCTTGAAAGAAAAGATTAGTACAACACCTGTACTATCACTGCCAAATCTACAAAGACCATTTGAGATCCAAACTAATGCCTGTGACTATGCCATGGGAGCAGTGTTGACACAGCACGGTAAACCCATATGTTATCATTCTGAGACTTTTAATCCTGCAGTAGTTAAGTATCCTATATATGATAAAGAATTATATGCATTAGTTCAGAATGTGAAAAAGTGGAAACATTACTTAATGGGCAAAGAGACAATAATACATACTGATCATCAACCACTTCAATATCTACACTCCCAAACTAAGTTGCAGCAATCAAGACATTATAGATGGATGGGTTTTCTACAACAGTTTCATTTAGTCATCAGATATAAAAAGGGCATACATAACAAGGTTGCAGACATGTTATCTAAACCCATTATAAATGCATCTACCATACTTAAGCATAATTCTGTGCTACATGAAAGCTACATAGAACAATATGCTCAGGATATGGAGTTTAAAGATGTATATGAAACTTTGAGTCAAGGCAAAAGAGTAGAAGAATTGGACTATCATGTGAAGGATTGACTCTTATATCATTGTGGGAAACTCTGCATTCCATAAACTGAGAGAGTGAAGATAATTATGGAAGCACACACTTCTCTGATATCAGGTCACTTTGGGGTAAGTAAAACAGTTGCATAGCTGCCAAGGTTCTGCTATTGGTCGAAAATGAATGAGACACTTTCTAGATATGTAAGAGGGTGTGCTATGTGAGCTAAAAGAAAGCCCAGCAATAGAAAACTAGGCTTGTACACTCCATTGCCAGTTCCTTCTCACCCTTGGAAAAGTGTTTTCAGGGATTTTGTTGGGGGACTGCCTAAATCTAGGAAAGGTCATGATTATCTATATGTTGTTGTGGACAGGTTCAGTAAAATGTGTATTTTGATACCTTGTAGTAAATATATTATAGTTGAACAGATTACAAAATTGTTCTTTGAACATGTATGGGTTCATTTTGGATTACCCACTTCCATTGTATCTGATCGAGAAACCCGATTTGTGGGGAAGTTTTGGTCGAGTTTGTGGGAACTAATGGACACCAAGTTGAAGAAAAGCACAACTTTTTATCCACAAACAGATGGCCAGACATAAGTAGTTAACAGGACAGTGATCTAGTTACTGAGAGGATATTGCAGCAAACATCCTAAGCTTTGGGATGAACACTTGTGTTATGTGCATCATGCTTACAACAGAGCAAAACACTCTTCTACACAGAGATCTCCTTTTGAGACCTGTTTAGGTTTCACACCAAGGTCTCCTTTGGATTTTGTCTTTGGTAAAGATACCATGGTTGATGGACACAGTGATGTGGACAAGGCAACTAGGTTCATTGAACAGATCCAAGAGATTCACCAGGTAGTACAGGAACATCTGGAAAAGAGCCAAGCCAAGTACAAGGCTAGACATGATAAGCATTGGATGGAGAATAGTTTTCAAGTTGGAGACCAAGTCTAGCTGTATATTAGCAAGGACATGATGCAAGGTGAAGGTAAAAAGCTAAAACCTATCAGGTATGGACCCTTGAGGATACTTGAGAATATTGGTGAAAATTCTTTTTGCCTTGATCTACCAGCTTACATGCACATCTACTTAGTCGTAAATGTAGATTGCTTGAGATTGTTTGAACCTTCAATGATTGAGGACCCTGAAGAGCAGAGTCAATTGGCTTCTATTGATGACCTGCTACTTGAATGTATTAATGAATTGCAGGAAGACAAAGTGCTGGACAGGAAGGTGAGGACGATGCACAGGGGAGATGTTGAATACCTCAGGATTGGGCTCAAAGGTTCAAATCCAAGCAGTGCAAAGTGGATTGATATTGGACAAGTGAGAAAACACTACCCTCACTTAGTTGATGCTTAAAAACCAACTTTTGGTGGTCCAAAAGCTTTTTCAGTGGGAAGGTTGTGATCCGAATTGGATCCATAAAAGACTGTCAGAGAACCATGACTGTATCAGGTTAGGAAAAATCTCTAAATAATTCCAAAACAACGATCAAAAACACCCTGAACTAGTGGCAATGGTAGCCAATGTGGAACAATGAGGACCTCGGTCAAAGCGCACTGACTGAGACCCATGGAGACTGTGTGGGAGGATAATGTAGCCCTTGGGAGCCCTGGATCGGGAAACAGAGGTGGAATTTGATGCACAATAACAGGGCCGAAATGGAGGAAGCCTGAGCACTCGGTCACATTGGGAGCCAGAGAACCGCGGGCAAAAAGGCAAAAAGCACTAATGTACAAAGGCGAGACCCATGCTCTAGAAACTGGCGGTATTGATTGGGGCGCCCTCAAACGGTAAGTGGTTTTGGATGAGAGTGGAGCGATTCCATTCATCGATCGACGCATGGCAAGTGGAGGTGACAGAAAACCGCTGTTGATCATGTGCTAACGGTCGAGCAAGTCAACCGTGCGAAACACGCATATGATGTTGGATTTGGGGGACCCAGATCAGACGATTGAGATTGCGTCTGATGGAGGAAGCAGAATCGATGAGGGAAATGAGACGCAATTTAGAAGGATTTGGAATCCATTTGACCGCCATGTTGGAGGAAAGGCTTCATCCATGACATAAATGAAGAAACGAATCGACGAAGTAGGCTGGCGGTGTTTAGAGGAGCACATGTGGCCACTCCTTGAGCACAGATGATGACACCGAATAGGGAACTCCAAGTGTACCTGCAGAAGGCGAATCAACAGAGGCGGAAGAAGAACTGAACAATCTTGGAACGAATGGCCTCAAAGCCATGAATAGAGATAGAATACATAGTGAACAGTCCGAGAGACGAAGAAAGAAGACAGAGAGACCAAAATCCTGAGAGGAGGACAGAAAATAGAGAATAGTGAAGCAAAAGCAGAAAGAGGATAGAGGGCCGAGTGGACCAGAGGCAGTGTCGAGCACCAGAGGCTTGAGAGATCCGAGCCATCCCAAAGAGGATCTGTCCAGGCTGAGCCCCACATTGGGCTCTTCACTGTAGACCAGAAGGTCACAGATTTGGTAGGAAGAAGAAGTTTGTGTACTCAAGTGGCTTGGGGAATCCAAGAACCACCCTACCAAGCAAAACCTGCTTCAGGAGAACTCACATTGAGTCCCTGCATTGTAATTTCTCTGCTGAAGACACAATAAAACAAGGCCACCATTGAAAGCTGGACCAGAGATGTAGCCCTAGAGAATAGGGTGAAATCATTATTAATTTCTTGTGTCTTTATGTTTTCTTACTGTATTTCTTTGTTGTCTTTCCATTTAAATGTCTGTGTATTAGCAATCTGATCAATCTATTGCTTCAATAACACAGAACACACACCAACACATGAGTCTGTAATACCTTTGTTTAATAAATCTTCAACTGATGTCACTCATAGGATGAATATCAGATCACTCATGGAAAACAACTTGCCTTTGAGTGACAAGATGCGATTGGTGTTCTGCATCTGGTAAAGGTTCTTGAGTGTAGTCCACATCTCATTGTATGATTTATAGTCTCTAATATGTGGGATAACATTGTCTTTAACATATATCTTCAATAAGACTTTCACCTTATTCTCCCTTTTATCCAAATCCTGTATTAGAGCTGTTGTACAACCTAGCAAAATGGTCCGCTTTTTCTCGTTGCTGCTCATGATCGATCAAGAGCTTGATCCCTGAAGCAACATTTGTATCTTTAATTTTGAATTAGTATAATTGGTCTCATCGCTTTTGTTAGTCTCATTCAGATAATCTTCTATGAAATTGTTCATTTTGGACTAATCAGATTCTAGATCCCTTGTTCTTTAGTCGATTCTAACCAAGTGAAAAATTACAAGCTACAAAAAACACAATCTCACAACATACTAGAACCTTTGAAACAATCACTGATGTGTATGATCTTCCACCAATCCACCTCGTTTACTTCTGATCTGATCGATCTCCCACTAATCTACCACGATCTTTGTGTCCACAACTCAGATCTACCACCAAATTGGCAAAATATTAAGATTAAAACCATAAAAAGCACGCCATCACTCTTTCTGGCTGAAAAAATGCAATTTCTGGGGGTGATGATGAAACTCACTCTAAGTAAAGGTCATATCATCACGGGTTTGACCTTCATACCGCATTGATCATCACTTCTGTCAGTCTGAAAAATGCAATGACCTCTTTGTGCTCAGCTAGAGGTATGCTGAGACTTGTGAGAAAGATAAACTTCTCGTGTGCATAAGGTATGTCACTCCCGACCACCTAGACTATGAAATTGTGGCATTAAGGCTTTTGTGTTGCCACTAGGGAATTATAGCCACTACGGATCTAATGTATCCAATAAGGCTTTGCAAGTAAATCAGGCTCACTAGATCTAAGGTCTGATACCATGTGAGAAAAACTGGAAAGAAAAGAAATGAATTTAATGAACTAGTAGCTCAGAGGTGAGCAAGTTGCACCTCGAGACTATACAAACTGGAGCATATACTCTCATATTAAATTAATCAAAGATGAGACAATAAATACATCTCAAAACAATAGGAAGGTGATAACAAACTCCTACAATGTAGGAACTAATCCTAACTTAAGGAGTTACATTACAACCATGTAACTATTTCTCCATTAATACAATATAATATTAATTATTTTCAACTTTACCTTAATTAAATGGTTTTAATAACTACGAAGAATGTGAGAATTTAAATCCTCCCTTCAGTGAATTTCTTTCTAGTTGAAGCCTATAGTAGTCTTTGTGAAGGGTACTCCATCAATCTACATGTATGTGGGATATATTTATGCTCTCTGTGCTAGTTTCCCCTTGTCTGAAGCTTAATTGCTCAGGGATTTAGGTTATCCATGATTCAATCATCCTTCAACATACGTCTCTATCTTGGGTGCCATTTTTCTCATATATGTTGATGAGAGAATACTTTTCCAAATTAATCATGTTCTGTTTCAAATTTTCTAACCTTATCAAATAAATTCACTCATAAATTAAATTCAAATTCACCCATCAAATAAATTCAGCAAACTTCAAATTTAATAAATTATCCTTTATTTACTAGTGTATAAACTTTTGTCTATATACATGATCAAATTCAGTAAAGTGGAACTTGATTTTATTTTAATAGAAATTTAGATTGATTTCATAAAATTATCATGCTAGTGATCCGCTTGAGATTTGCTAATCTCATCAAATAAATTTGCCCATAAATTAAATTCGGCAATCTTCAAATTTAATAAATCTTGTTAGTCAAATTGACTCACTTAGAAAGTTTTATATATCTGTATGATAGAGATATAGCAAAACAACATTATTTGTACAACTTATTCATGTTTTACCTATTGAACATGCATCACATATGTGATTGTTTCTTTATTATTGTGTTTTCTTTCACAAATGTGTGTTCTAATTATATCAACTCATTTTTTATATACATAATTGAATTATTTCTTAGTTTTGCAATACTATCATGGTCCATATATAAACATACATGCATCCTCTACTCATATATATATATATATATATATATATATATATATATATATATATATATATATATATATATATATTCTTAATGGCATATAAATAATTAAAAATAAGGAAACTAATAATTGACTTTTATTTCATTAATTAATTTGATTAAGATATAAGATTCCAAACTTAATTAAATATTTTTATCTATATTAAAATCTCATTTAGAAAAAAAATCCTAACATAGTCATTGAGTTATTACATGGAGATATGTAATTTGACCAACAACCGCTGACAAATGAAAACATTACACGCCACTAATGATGTCATTGGATTACACTCAGTCATCGTTACTATATAATGAGATCCTCTTCCAGTTTATCTCCACCACTTCCCCTTATTTCTGGGCATAGTTGTGTGAGTTATATCGACCAATTATTGTTTATTCTTAATGGGTTCTACTGCTAGATTCACATACAAACACTTGGAGACTGAAGAAAGTTTGCCACTCCTTTATGATAAGTGGCCACTTCAACATCGATCAAATAGAAATATGGATCCGGATGAGCATGCCCACCAATTTGTAATATTTAAAGAAAATGTGAAATACATTGATTTTGTGAATAAGAAGAATCTCGAAATCCCAACATAACCATTGATTTATTAGATAGAGATATCTAACAAATAATATTTCTTAATTTTACAATAATGTAATGGTCGAGCCAATGCTTTCGGTTTTTTGCGAGAGTAACCCAAGACCACTTGTGGAAGACGATGGCGGCTGAGAACTCTGTCTGCGCAGAGAATGAAACCCTCGACATGGCGATCGTCGGAGGCGGCGTGGAAGGGAAGGACGCAGACATTAAGAGTGCGGCGCTAGAGCGTTTCAACCCTCCTCAAGCTCCTGGAAATGCCCTGGTCATGCGGCCCAATGCCTGGAAAGTACCGGATGCTTTTGGCACTGCAGTTATCCTTCATCCAGATCACTGATTGCTTGATGGGCCAAATGCAAATAGGGCCGATCTGAAGGAGAAGCCAGTAAAGCCGTTCGAGGCTAGAGAGCTGCAGTCATTATTCGTCTTTGAGCTCAGAACCCATCTTGGGGAAGGAAAATCGTCAGAGATCAGCCTGATATATTCAGGATTTGCCAGACTGGTGATAGTCAAGCTCACCCCTCTACAGTCGCTTCATGCATGCAAAGACGAGGGATTGCATGGTGCAGATCTGCCCATGTACACATTTGCATGGCCCAAACCATGTAGATCCAGGCCGGAGCTACCTAATACGAGAAAGTTTCAAGATATCCAAGAGCTCAGGCAGCTGATCGATGAATATATGCATCGACCCAACAGAGGGTTTGCAGATTGCGACATGCAAATGGAGGAATGCCTCAATAAAAGCTCAGATCTGGAAGTCCGCCGACAGCCAGATCGCAAGGAAACCAACAATGACACCGTTTCAAGCAGAGCAGGAACTCAGCTAAAATGCAGACATCAGGTAACAAAAACTCGTTTTCTGATTTTCATTAAAACCTCAGAGAAGAAATCTTTTTTAGTATGGGTACATGCAGAAAGTATTGTGCTGCAGTTGAAGCAACAAATTTGTGCATTGACTGGATACCCTAGCCAGATCCAACATTTAGTCAATGGCAGATGGTCTCTTCAAGAAAACAGAACCATGGGAAGCTATGAGATTAGCCCAGGAGAAACCATTGTTTTGAACCTCAGACTGAGAGGAGGGGCCCCTCCTCAGGGTCAGCCAAGCAGTTCAGGGGGAGACAAAAGCTCCTCAGGAGGGGACAAGGGGAAAAAGACAGCGCCTCAGCAACAGCCCAAAGGAGGTTCCTCCTACAAAAACATTCTTCAGGGTAACAAAGATACAGGGTCCTCTCCAGATCAAGGCAGATATACTCCTAGGCCATACATAGTAGATCAGTTAGGGAAAACCCCAGCCCTAAACTTTGATTCTACAGGGCTTGATGTTTTCGTTAAATCCTATGAAACGCAGGCCCTAATCTGTTGTTTTAACAACTTCTGGCCAAAACCAATGGATCTATTCCATTGGATCTACACCACTTGGACCATGGAATGTGATATACATTTATGCTCCAAGGGGTTTTTTATAGTTAGATTCGCATCCTCGGAAGTCAGAGATACAATCATCAGAGATGGGCCTTGGTTCTGGGGAACATCGGGGCTGTTCATGACCCCATGGTTCCCAGATTTAGATCCAAACAACACGACTGTATCGAAAGTGCCGGTTTGGGTCTGTTTATATAACCTTCCCCTTCACTTTTGGAGTGAACGAGTCTTGGAAGGAATTGGGAACAACATAGGGAAGTATATCAAAACAGATCTGGAGAGGATAGATGAAAGGGTATACACTTTTGCACGCATTTGTGTGGAAGTATATCTAAGCAAAGGGCTGCCAGAAAACATAAGGCTAATCTACAAACAACAAAATTGGCTGCAAGCACTAGACTATGAAAATACTGCTTTCAGATGCAGGCTCTACAGGCAGACAGGACACCTGCAAAGCACATGTCTAGAAGCCAAGAAAGCAAACAGTAAAAAGAAGCAGAAAGGGAAGCAGAGGAAAGGATGGCAATTTCCCCCCCTGACTCAGATGATGAAGAATCAGAAGCAGAAGAGGATGACATCCCCGCAGAGAATGCAGAGGTATCCCAAGAAATGGAGACTCAGAAGGAAACTACATCAGACAACAAGATCACACAGCTCCACCCAAATCAGGCAGAGAAGGCAAGCGAGGATCAAAGCATGGGAGGAATCAAACGGCATCACCACTCAGATACTTCAGACTCAGACAAGGAAACAACCTCACAAAAAACAGAAACACAGTTAGTCATAGCTACGATTGAGCCCACTCAAGGAGAGTGGCGCAAGGTCGAAAAGAAAAAGGGTAGAGAAGCTTGAAGCGTGAGTTTTTTACTCACTGCCAGAATTCAGCTTTTTTCCTTTTTATTCTCTCTTCTCTCTTTTCCTTTCTTCTTCTATATGCACGTTAGTCTTCTAACATTGTGTGGGGTGCGAATGCACTCGAGCCCAAATGGGCAGCTTATGGAAATGCTTCAATGCATCTGCTAGTGTAACTTTTCATTTTTTAAATAAAATGTTACTGTTTTTTCCCCTGGAAAAATAATGTAATGGTCGATATTTTGTAAAAGTTTAATGCTTGGAATACATTATTGTATTGTATTATTATTGGTAATGCATTAAAATAGTTTTTAGTAGAAAATCTCTTGTGTTTTTTGTAAATGTTATATCAGTGTGAAAAGAATGAAATGATAAAAAAATTATATTACTTCTAAATTTTAAATTTACAGTTATTTTAAAAAATAAATAAATTTTTGATAGAGTGTGTTTAGAGGAGACTGTGTGGAGCAAGTGGAGCTCCCCAACTTCAAGAATGAATTACATTAGATGGTGGGGGTGGGGAGGCCACCCCTATACATGGAGATTCATGGAGTTTTATTTCCAGTAGATTTCTTAGCTTTATGTTGTATGGTGCCTCTAATAGCAAGTGATGGCCAACTTATGATTGTGGATAGTCTTTTATGTTATAATTATGCTGTAGAAATTATAGTTATGTTGCAATTGTTAATTTTTTTGCAGTTTTGGACAAATTACTCTATAGGGAGATGGCCAAAACTATCTGGTTTCCCAATGGGAAGATTGAGACTTTCTGCCGTAAAATTTTTGAGAGTGGATGGATGAATGATGTACTAGAAATTTCTATTTTGTGAGGTAATACGATATAATCTTTAAAAAAAAAATACTTGTACATTTCATTTATGTATTTTTTCCTTTTTTATTTTAGTTTCATTTCATTTAAAAAATATACAATTTTTCCACAATGGGGTGAGAAAGAAGGAATTATATTTTTCTCCAATGGGCATGAGGCACAAGGAATGTGGTTGACTGGGCGGTTTTCCCATTATGAAGGGTGTGGGAAAAATTAAATAAAGAGGGTAGCGTGGTCAAATTCCACATGAATACAAAGATGGAGAGCACAAAAGCCTCTGAGTGAAGAGTGGGCCATTCAAGTACCAGAATTAGAAGCACTTGTGAAGGTATATTGATTGATTGGAGGAGAAAGGGAGTGGTAACTCTTGTGAAGAATAAATGCCAATGCGGTATGTATGATGTGAGAAATAATTGTAATTTTAGAACAAAATATAACTAAATAGAACCTTTAGGTAAATGATGGTAGATATCAATTGATACAACGTTTAGGTAAATGATGGTAGATATGACTAGATACAACCTTTAGTTAAAGGAGGAGGATTTCTAGCTCATGGGTGGGCTTCTTGATACACAATATTCTTTTATGCTATAGCCAATATATTGTTTATGTTTTGGTCTTACATGAAATTGTTGGGAATTTTCATGTCTAGTTTTTATAGAGGGCATCCACTAAATCTAAGCAAGGAATTTGGTTACCCTATCAATTTAGCAATTTATAGAGTGCAATACAACAAACTAGGGTTGCCTGGTAGGGTATGTTAGCACTACCTTCAATATATTTAATGGTTAATAATGAGATGGAAGTTTATACTTCATTTATGTATTTTTTTCCTATTTTATTTTACTTTCAATTTATTTTAAAAATATTATAATTTTCCCCCAATGGGGTGAGGAACAAGGAACTTGGTGGTCCCCATGTTCGTAACCTTGTCCAATAGCAAGACCAAGGTGCTGTTGAGTCCTTTCAAGTAGTGGTACCACACCAAATATAGACAGATTCTCTTATTCGAGCAAGAGCTCAAAGAGGGTATAGGACAATGGGTTCCTCACTGTCTTGTGTTCGTGACAGTGGACTCACCTGGGGAAAGAAAAAAATACTACCAAGCTTTTCCTCTCTATTAGAAAATCAAAATGGGTTGCAGAGTGAAAGGTACAATGTCTTTGCAATTCTTGCACATGTGAAATAATCTGACCAAAGAAACCAAAAGTTTTTTACTGAGAGAATGGGCACACATATGGCACAAATTAAGCACCATATCCCATAAATCAGCATGAATTTAGCCCCTTCAAGACCTGTGAAAGATCCACCTCTTCTCATTCCCAGTTGTATAATGTTCAATTTTTTGTAACATGATTAAGAGATTCTAGTGATGTTGTCACTTTTAAGATTCTTAAAGTTTTGGAAAAATTATTCCATAGGCCTGTGGTAAAAAACATATGGTACCCTATTGAGGAGATTAAGACCATCTAGCATAAAATATGTTGAGAGTGGATAGGTTAATAATGTATTGGTTTATATGATTTTATGAGGTAATATAATTAAATAAACTTTCATATGTATATCTATATATATATATATATATATATATATATATATATATATATATATATCTATATATATATATATATATATATTATTTATACTGTTATGACAAATAACCTTTATTTTTTAATTAAAAAAGCTTTAAAACATTAAAATTTTATTTTTAATGTTTATTTTGTTTTCTTTTTAATATAAGTATATACAAAGATCTCATCAAGAGGAAGAAGAGGTCATATATTAATAAGAGGCAAGAGCATCTTCTCCACCTTTCTAAATTTGTGCCCAGAAAGTTTTGGTGCAATGTGATTGTTCGTAAAACAAAAGATAATAATTCTATCCCCTTAGAAATTTTTCATAACTATCTTGTATTGGTTTATATAATTTTATGAGGTAATATAATTAAATCAACTTTCATATATATATATATATATATATATATATATAGATATATATATATATATATATATATATATATATACATATACATATATCTATATATGTACATATATACATATATATATATATATACATATATATATACATATATACATATATATATACATATATATATACATATATATATATATATATATATATATATATATATATATATATATATATATATATATATATATATATATATATATATATATATATATATATATTATACTGTTATGACAAATAACCTTTATTTTTTAATTAAAAAAGCTTTAAAACATTAAAACTAATATTTTGTTTTCTTTTTAATATAAGTATATACAAAGATCTCATCAAGAGGAAGAAGAGGTCATATATTAATAAGAGGCAAGAGCATCTTCTCCACCTTACTAAATTTGTGCCCAAAAAGTTTTGGTGCATTGTGATTGTTCGTAAAACAAAAGATAATAATTCTATCCCCTTAGAAATTTTTGATAACTATCTTAAGAAGTTGAATGACTCTTCAAACACTATGGGCACCATATTAAACATTCCTATTAAGGAATATATATTTGATTTTAGGATTATTAATCTCACTAATGGGAAAGTTAAAGATATTGAAGGATACCTAGTTGAGGTCTTTAAAATTGGAAGACCTATCCTCATTCCTGATCTCCACAAGCTTCTCAATTTGGTTGTAAAACATGGCTTCCCTAAGATTTGGATGCAAAGCCTTGTTGTGCCTATCTTTAAAAATGGGGACAAAAGCATTCCCTCTAACTACAAGACCATTATGATTAGCCACAACCTAGACAACATTTATGGGCTCATTTTATAAAACACGCTTAGCATTTATCTTGACAACCAGGGTAAACACGCTAAAGGGAAAGCTAGTTTTAGGAGACAACACTCGACTATCTACCACCTTGTCACTCTGAGGATCATTGCAAAGGAATGTCACAATAGTAAAACCAATCTCTTCTGGTGTTTTGTGGACTTTCTAAAATATTTTGACATGGTCCCTCAAGATAAGCTCTATGAGAGACTTGAAGAGATCATGGTTCCTCGTGAACTGAGGATTGCTGTGATATGCCTCGATGAGAATGTCATTTCCAATCTTAGGACCAATGAAGGGTGCTCTAAAGATATTAAGTGCAATATTAGGGTTAAGCAAGGGTGTCTCCTATCCCATACACTTTTGGTATTTACATCGATAAGCTAGAGGAGTTTCTAGAAACTGCAGGTTGCAAAGGCAACAAGCTCACTGGAATAATCATTACTCTTTTCCTTTAAGTTGATGATATTGTTCTTCTTGCAAAAATCCATGATGATCTAGATAAGCAAATTAAGAGTCTTCATGTCTACTACTCCAAGATGGATATGGTAGTTAATAGCAACAAGAATAAAGTCATGATCATTAAATCGAAAAATATCGTCGAGCGTAGTTTCATCTATGATAAACATTGACTAGAGTAGGTTTCTTCTAATAAATATTTGGGAACTAACTTTCCTCATCGTCTCAACTCGAATTATAGCATCGAGAAAATAATTATTGGAGGTTGGAAATCTTATTATGAGCTTGAAAACAATTGTAAATTACTCGATATTTACATTTGGAGTAAAGAAAGGCTCCTCTTTGAGTCTCTCATCACCCTTGTTGTCTTATACAAATGTGAAGTTTGGGGCTGTGGTATATCTAGAGAGTCATGGAGAAAGATTGAGATGATCCGAAATAAATTAATAACCTATAACCTCAAGATCAAGGGAAATACATCCTATCCTATCCTCTTCATCGAAGAGGGCCTATCCCCCATTGGAGTAAGTCTATGTTTAGATATTTGATGTATAAGAAGGAGCTTTAAAACATGGAATCTAAGAGGCTCCCCAAAATTGCTTGTAACATTAGTCAAACCCCCCAGTTGTGCCTCAAGTGTGGGTGGCATAAGGATGCCTAGTCTTGGCTCAAGCTTTGGGGTATTAAGGAGGAGATCATCATGGGAAGAAAGGATAATATCAGAGATACTATTACCTACAATTTTAATGACAATATGTGGGATGGTAAGGAGTTGGAGGGTAAAAAGAAGCTAATAGATTATATGGAGGTGATAAACCCCACCCTTGATAACTGGAATTATCTCTCTATGTTGACCAACACTAATAATAAAATGAACATTGATAGGAGAAGAGCTAATTCTCATGAGTTTCGAAGTGAGAACAGGCGGTGGTCTACTCCAAAGACTTCCTCGTATGATAGAATCTATTAGATTCGTGATACTAAGGAGGTGGAAGATGAAAAAAACTTCCTTTATACTTTGACGCTCATGTTCACATTCTCTCTCAATTCCCTATCATCAACCACACCTCCAATCTTCTTGACATATTAAGGAAGCCTAACTACAATAATCTTGGACCACTTCTTTGCCTTATCCTTGATCAAAGAAATAACATTTTGAAGAATGACAATTAGCGTCTCTTTTTCTTCCCTTGAGGACTCATAGAGCACATTATTCTTCGTGGGAATTAATCATCATCGTCATCATCATCATTATTTGTGATAGTTATTATAATTTTCTTGTTAATTAATATTATTAATTGTTATAAGTCAATATGTACTAAATTATTATCATTGAATTAAATTTCTAATAATATCAAACAAAGTTATTATTAAGTTTCAATTACAATTCTTTTTTTTTTTTCTAATTGCACTAAGAGATGATTTATAACCTAGTATGAAGAAGATGTTGTCACATAAAATTACATTAAAAAATAAGAAAATTAAATTAAAAAAAATAAAAAATAGAAATAATAATAATAAAATAAAATAAATTCTTTATTTTCCACCTTAATTTTACATCAATTTAATAAGTTAGATAAAGTAATTAATATTTCAAAACGTTAAACTAGTGTACACTTACTTTCTACTTTTTAGTACAAGTTATATGTGCTAGTTGACACATAAATAATATTATTGTGCCTAGAGGCGCTCTACAGCCATGTATAGGGGGAGATATAGTGCCTACCAATCTCAATACAATGATTCTTTTTATGATCAAAATTTCTGAGAAAAGAATTAAAGAAGTAAAATATACTGGAAGTTTCAAATTAATTTGTTTCTTTGCTTCTTCTTTAGAAGAGAAAACAAACAAACAAAACCATCGATATATCATCATCATTATCACTCCTCCAAATATGAAGAAGGGTACTTGAATCCCACTATTAAACACCTCTACAAAAACTTACATTTTATTTTACCTTAGTTCACCCCATATGATTTCTTCTACAATCCTTAATTTTATTTAATTGATTATGCGAATTAATAATATTATTGAAACAAACACACACATACACACAGACACATATACACCTTAGTCAATTTGTTTGGTTTCTTTCAAGCCTACAATTCCATTTCACCCCAGATAATATTTTTCTACTATATTTCATTTTACTTGGTGTTTTCTCCAAATTAATAATATATTTCTTATGCATATGTGGAACTTACAAAGATCCCAAGATAAATATTATATATCCCACTCTTTTAAAAAAAAAATCGGTGATTTTTGAAAAAATTTCAACTTATAAATTTACAACATTAAGTAACAATTGAGAAAGGAAACTAATAATCTATTTCAAGTACATGAAAAGTGACTCAATTCCAAATAAAGACAAGATTTATAGAGTTGTTTCAATTTGTGTACAACTGATGCAATTAATTACATAATGGAAAGATGTATTATATATATACTAATATGATTTTTGTAAATGATAATAATATATGTTGGTAGGTATTGTTTTTTTCAATGTGATTTCTTATATATATATTATCATGATGTTATTTTTTATTCCATAATTTATATGGTAATATTATAGCTATATCATGTAAATATGATAATGTAAATATATATTTGGATATGCAAGACATTAATATTTCAACATCCATCTATTAATATAAAAAAAAAAAATAACATATATAATATAAATTTAAGATATAAAATTTAATTACTCTAGAATTATTTTTTTTAAGAAGGGTTTGATTTTAAATTTTTGTTTAAAATTGGTTGTGTTAAGAGGTGTTTTACAATTTAGTATAGGGAGATGTTTATGTTCAATCATTAGATTTAAAATTAAACCAACTTAGATCCATCTTAAATGTGGATCTATCAAGCACTGAGAGGGATCAAATCTCGAGGTACAAACCTTTACTCAAACGTTGTCCTCAAAAAATAGGTTTCCACTTCGAGAGATTTGATCCTAGGTTTCCACTTGGAGAGATTTGATCCCTCTCGGTTCTTGATAGATCCCTCGTTAAGATGGGTCTTGAATTTCAAAATTAATATGGAGTTGACATGTAGTATTTTGAAACAAAAATATATTAATTAAGGATATATGTTTTAACCTAAGCCATAACTAAAATACTCCAATGTCTTAACATAATTTTATATCAATTTTATATGGATAAAAAATAAAACTTCTTATATTTTTACTTTTTTTATAGATATAAAGAGAGAAAAAGAGATAGAGTTGATATGTAACATTTAAAAAAATATTAATAATATCTATATAGACATATATATATATATATATAGAGAGAGAGAGAGAGATTTGCTATCCCATATATATATATATATATATATGCTTTCTAATTTCCAATGTGAAATGGTTGTGTATTTAAAACTATACTAGTAACAAAAAAATGACATTTTAGTGTGGATATTATAGGTCATAAATATAATATTTTAATGAATAACAATCATAAATTTATTATAATTAAAAGAAAGAAGAAACATTGTGATTTTTTCTATACACAAACAATTTTGGAAAAATGAGTGAAAATGGAATGAAGGTTTCAATTGAGAGGATATGAATGAAATGGATATACAAGCCAACAGAGTTCACTTTCAGATAGGAAAGTTATGTTTTTTTGCGTGAAAGACTGTTAAACAATCATTAAAAGAGAAACTGCAATTTTGGGCTTGTCTTTGTAGAACTTATAGCCAAGATTCTTAAGAGAAAGGACTGAGGAATGCACAAGAGAGAGGCCACCAGGGCCACAAATGAGGCACAATGAGGTCACTAATTTTCTCAGAGGTTGAGCAACACTTTCAACAGGGTGGTATGATGGCTCTCTAAATTAGACATAAATTAGGGCCCATGCCTCTAAATTAGACCTAAATTAAGGCCCATTTGACCATTCTTCAACACATTAAACCTCTCTTTTTGCATTAGATAATGTATTTTTAACTTTAATATTTTAATTAGGAAGGTTTATGGATAATTTCATATTTGTGCCTAATATTATTTATTTTTGTGGAATATTGTGAGAATATTGGGTAGATTATGAAGATTTGGAGGAAGAGATAATTTAGGGGCTTTCTCCCTATTACTGGAGGATCAGTACTAAATAATAAATCAAAAATATATTATGGAATTATGGAACGGGTTGTGGAGCTCTAATGATTGAGAAAATCTAGGAATGTGTTATCTGTCATTTAATGCAGATTCCTAGTATTGGGAACTAGATCCTCTAATCAAGGGATTTTGGTGCGGAAAGCTTCCTCCTTTCATGGGGAATAATTATTAGTAATTTTTTTTAAGTACCAATTCAAATTTTCCTCTAGGTGTGGCTTATTATTAGTTTTCTTGTAGATAGAACTCGTATTTTTGCAGCTTCATTGTCATTTCTTGCAGGGATGTAATTGTATTGATGGAAATAATGAAGATTGGTTTCAGTTTCTAAATCTTGGTCTCCTCCATAGGACTATGATTTTCCTTGGGATTGGCCATCCCAAGAGCCTTAGATCCCTTTTGCATCATTTACTCTTCTTATTTTCACTTCTTATTCACATGCATCTCTTGTTCTTATCTTTCTTCTATTTCTGTATTTAGTATTAATGATTTCTTGTTGTAGGATTGGGTTAAATGGTTGAGGTAAGTTCTTTTGCAGGATCAAAAAAATCATTTCATCCTTGGAAAATCTTTGGAAGGTCATACTAATCATTTAGCTACTTGGATTAGTTTTCTTATTCCCAAATATAGATTTCTCGGAGTCTTTTGTAGCAAACAACAATAAATTTTTGATATTTTTTAGAGCATGCTAACGAGATTCAATAAAAGGGATTTCACTTCCATTATATCACAAAAGAATTCTAGTTAATAAAAAAACTACCCCTCTTAATTTTCACTCGATTAGGTTAGGAATTTGATAGATGTACTCGCTCACTAGTTCTCGAATTTCTACATTTTCGACTAGTAATTTTATGTCATTTTTTAGCATGTGTTAACAAAGGTATTTTTTAGTGATTCCACTTGAAATGGAGACCTAACACATACTAATCAATAAAAAAATTTGTTCCATCGAATTTGGATTTGATTTGGTTGGTACTTTGGCGAATTATAACTCCCTATAGAAAATTTGATGTTTCCTGTAGTAGTAGTACATGAAACCCTGTAGTAGTTTTCCAACATCCATATACTTCCCCAGATTCGCTCAAGAATCTAGGTTACTGTGCATTAGGATTGAATATAGATACCTAGGCTCTAAATAATTGATTATGGAAGACTAAATATGACTTCAGACTTGCCTCTTTACCCATGCAAAACATTTTAGTGATTTGGATTAATGGACAAATTTATGAATTGGATAATACAATGATGAATATTTTGATTGCCACATCCAATGAACTCTGTTAATGGATTTAAATTCTTTGAAATGTAATGGTTGAAATTTAGAACATGATTTTTACTTTATGCAATTACAATAGGTTTCTTTCCTTGTACTTTCTTTCTTGCAATAGGTTAAGGTTTCCATTTCGAGCATTTCATTTTCTGCAATTAGTTTAGGATTTGATTTCAGTACATGCACTCTGCTACATCATGTCAAAAAAGGTAGCACGAATTCTATGTTGCACATAAGTGTTGATAGCTCTTAAGTTTGTATGAACCCCAAGTTGATAGTTAAAGTTGTTAGCCTTGGGAGTTGCAACATTCTTCTTGCAATACTGAGGTTGATCAATTATGTTTTGTGTTGTCAGAATACTAATGACATCAGTAGGCTTCCATTTACCTACTCCTACTTAATAATACTAGCAACATTAGTCATAGTAGTATCTCATAAAACCATAAACATTACAAAATCACGTTACTTACAAAACATCTTTTCAAATATACTCAATATGCATTTCAATTTTCACATGCATCAATGTTTCTCAATACCTTAAGAAAGTAAGAAGGTATTGGTCACGTTAATTTTTTTCACTTACATAAACAATTTCCATGCATTAAGAGTAAGCATAGAGAATAAGGATACATCCACCATGTTTGGAAAAATATTTATAGTGGGCGAGGGGCGATGAATCAATATTTTTAATTCACTTTAACTTTAAATTTCATATTCATAATTATGTACATGACCATTATTTTGAAAACCCATGTGTGTATGTCATTGTTATTTAGACAAACCATGTGTGTACGTGCTTTCAGTGAGTTAAGCCTATGCATATCTAGATTAATTAAATTCCATAACTTCCATCATATGTTTAACTTAATCATTGCATTATTAGTTCCTTAACCATTTAGTATGTAGTAAACAACAAATAAATCACAACAAATAAGCAACACATCAACATGTTTGGACATCAAGATTTTAGTTGGAAACTCAATGCGGGAGAAAACCACTGTAATTGTCGTGTTTTTCTTCTTTAATATTATATAAAGATAAATTTCATTGCATCTTGTAATGGCACACACTCCTACCATCACACATGCTCCTAATTGATAGAGTCTACAACCTCCATGCACTTTCTAGCACCTACTGGAAGGGAGATACAACCTCGTGATCTAATTTACTATCTCCTTCCAAAAGGAATCCCCTACCCCGTCACTAAAGGTTGCAACCCTCTGTACTTTGTGGACCGCTTTTCATAATTTTCACACTAGACCCACCTAACTCAAACCATCATAAAACATGCAAAACACCTTTCATCAAATTTTCAAACTAGACACACACCCATCAATAAGCTCAACCCAAACACCAAGATACCAAATATTGATCACTAAATCGTTGAAGTACTGTAAACCAACTAAATCATTAAAGCAACACAATAATTACTTAATAGCAATACTGAATCACAAAGCCTTTGAATCATTGAACTAATACCAATCCTAACATACCCATCATAACTAAATAAGCTCAATTTCAATAACCAATCAATGAAAGACAATCAACTACCACCTGTCCTTGTTAAGACATCCTTCAAAATCAACAGTAAATAATACATAACCCATTAGTTGTCATTACAAGTCCTCATCAAGTTCACTTCATAATATATACGTGATTGTTTTTAAAGGTATCTTCATATACACGTGTTTCCTATGTATACAAACTGCATACATATTACTGAATACTAAAACTGTATCATTGGATCGTTGAACTGACCATTGCTCACTCAAAATCTATATTGGATCACTCGAACCAAATCATGCCAATGCACAACTAATACCTGTTTGCAACCAATCATTGATCAAATAAATATGCTCAAACTAGAATATCAATCATCAACTAATCAATGATAAACCAAACTAATAAGAAATATTTGATTAACAATATACAATATAGAAGCAATATTCCATCATGACCAACCAACATTACAAACCTTGATCAAGTTCAACACAGAAAGTATACAAAACTATCATCAAGTGTACCCATGTATATATGTGTATCTCATGGATAGGATCTCCATAAAAATGACTAAATACTAAAACACTGTCAAACTAAATTAGTGTATCAACCACTGAATCACTGAAATACTCAGTCACAACAGTAACTAATCAGATATATACCATTATTGAATCACTGAAATACTTAGTCACAACAGTAACTAATCAGATATATACCATTATTGAATCATTGAATACCCAATCATAATTCTACAACATAATCACTGATCCATATAACAAGCCAAAGGAAAATAGATCAAATCCACATTGTCAAATACAAACCATTTTGTGTTTGAAATACTAAGGGGCAGGGGGTTGGGGAATTCAATATTCACACCCAATTAAAACTTTACTTAGATTATAATTTTATTTTCAATGCATTTGACCCATAACTTTATTAATAGCATTATGTTAGATATATCAATGATTATGAGAAGTATTCATCATAAAACAAGGAAAGCATAGAATAAAATCCACATCAACAAATCATCACAAGACACATAGAAACATTGGGATATTTAGGTGGGATGCCAATGAGGGGTAAAACCACCATTATTCTCATCTTTGTTTTTTTCTCTTGTTATAAAGAAAAAATATATTTACATCATGCTCTTATACTAGCGTAGACTCTTTCTACCACATAGGATCCTACCTAGAGGAGTCTATAACCTCCACTCATTCTCCACCACCCACTGGAAGGGAGCTACACACCCTTGATATTATTTATGACCTCCTACTGGAAGGAAGATCTCACTCTCTCACTGAAGGCTACAACCCTTAATAGCTCGTGGAAAAAGTTTCACAATGTGTCACATTGGATCCACCTATCAACCAACAATCAAAACTTATAGACTGGTTTTCTTCAATTTTAAAATTGGGCCCACATCCTACAATAAGATCAAACTAGGATATCAATTGAAACACTGAAAACCAACTAATAAAATCAAATCACTGAATGATTGAATAAAAAACCACTGAATTCCAATGGTAATTATTGAATCACTAAATCAAAACTGATGACAATGCTAATGTTCCATACACAAATCACTAAATCATAAGCCATGAAACACCAACTATATCTTTGTAATAATGACCATTCCAAACCTCAACTATCTAATATTATTAAGCCAAATCATCAGCCTTTTGTATACAAAACTATTAAGTTAGAAGATACATAATTGTAGAAATTCCTCCAATCGAATCAACCATCAAGACTTTTGTTAACAAATAACTACAAATTCATAGACTCATAACATCAATAACCATAATCTACATGAAAAATTATTCACAAGGAACCCTTCTTTGCATCAAATACGTTAGCAGATATAAAAAAATTATAATTTTATGTCAAACATATATTTTTCCCTATCATCATTACATATAATCCTTCCATTTCCCCTATAGAGACAAGTATTATTAGCTCCTTAATTATTTTTAGTTCTGAGCATTGATCCAAATTTCTTTCTCACTAGTATGCATCTTCTCAAGAATACATAAGACTCCTCATATTTGTACATACTTACCTCATGATCAATCTTCCTTTTATAGTTATTTTATCCCAGTAATACCAAGGGTAAAAATCATTGATTTCTTCTTACCACAAGCACATATACCATTGTAAAATTTGACCAGAACTAATATAAACCCGTGCACAAATTTTAATGAGAGAAAACCCCAAAATGCCCCGATTTCTTAATACAATGGAACTTCCTTCAATCCAGGGATATAAATTATAGTGGAAGGCTTAACAACCATGGGCGCTAAACATATGCCCTAGTATTAAACTTCACCATTTTTCTATAACTCTCGCAATAGTGGCTTTTATCTTAATCCTTCTCTCTCAAACCCCTTGGGTATCAGGACCTTCACGACCCTCGTTTATCTCCTTAGGATCATGCCTAAATGAACCATCCCTTTGACTACTCATTATATGTGTGTGTGTGTGTGTGTGTGTGTGTGTATGTATATACAAAGACACACACACACATTCACCTTTACATATCTCATATACACATTAGCTCGCTTATAACCACTCACCTTAGTGGATAGAAGAATTATAGGAAATTTCAAGTTTAAGCCTCCTGCGAGATCCCACAACCATGTCGGCTTACTTTAATATCCCAACATGATTCAAAGGTTGTTAATCTAACTTTCCGAACTCATAACTCACAGGGATGACCCCACCTTCTTCTCTTGCCATGTGAGCCTTCTCTCGCAAGCTTGTCATAATGGGAAAACACGTTTATAAATATCGTCGGGGTGGAACCTTTGAGTAGGACCCACTCTTGCTTTTGGCTCATTTACTCTAGCCTAACATAGTGGTAATTTTTTGGTGTAGAAATTGCAATAGTGTTGAGACCTTGGGTTTGGGCACAGGGTCCAACAAGGTTTTGTTGTATTCGAGCCCAACACCAACATTCTCACCTTACCCGAGAAGGCTAAGGAGTCTCACCCAAGGTGTGACGCAACCTTAGTTAGATGAGGGTTGGAATTTAGTGTCAGGGAAAACCATATCAAATAATAGAGAGTAGAGAATATTGAATCATTCCTCGAAGAAGTCAGATCACAATAGTTCATACTTTTTGTAATAGAAAGACTAACTAAAGATGTGCATACATAAAAAAATTAAAGAACTAGAATAACACACAGTTAACAAGCTATGATCTGGAAATCCGTCATCTAAGGGGACCTCCCTGATATGAAGTCCCAATCATACCTCACACCATTTGGTATAGGAGTCCCATTTGGTATAAAGGCTCAATTTCAAAATCATTGAAGATTCTCCTTGGCTCTAGCTGTCAGCATAAGAGAGTGATCTAATGATGTTCTCGAAAAACAAGGGAGGTGTGCTTGGTGAGTGTGCAGTGAAAATGTATCGAGGTTCTTCTACTACAAAGGGGAGATAAAAGTAAGGCTCTAAGTGAGAGGTAATAGTACAACCCAGGAAGAGACACACATGAACCAGAAGGACCTATCCAAAATCCAACAGAATAGTCCATAGCGGATGTGACAATCATAATAACCAACAAACAAGCAAAAATTTGTCTAACATCTAGCAAAATAGTCGATAGGGGATGTGATAGTTTTTATAACTAATGAAAAATGAAATATCTGTCTAGTACCCTGCATAATAGTCCACAAGGAGGAGACAAAAATAACAACCATTACAACACATTATCAACAATAGAAGCACTAAAATAACCGAAATAGTTCAACTATGTTAGTACATGTGAAAGCAAACATGAAATATGAATGTCCACAGAAAAGTCTTACATTCATGCATGAAGAGCATGCTGGCCTTAAAAGGCTTCTATTATTAATAAAATATTCCATGACACATATTTACATTTTACATCACTAGCCCCAGTAGTGGGACATTCGAGCCACTCCTTGCTCCTCAAAGAACTACCTGATTTATCTAATGCCTTGCGGGAGGAGAGAAGGTGAAAATTCATTTTCTCATACAGTGAGGGGATATATATAACCAAGGGTTGATTCTTATGCCTTGTGACTCTTTGAATACCCTCATTACTGTTCAACATCCTATGAATTTTGAACATACATGACTGTTCATATTCATGCATTTGCTTTGGACTTCCACTTCACAATACATTTGATTACAATATCTATGGTCCACACTGGTTATGTGGAATTTGACAACTCATGACACGACTTAATATGACACTCTTGACATGGAAAAAATTGATGTTGTGGTAATGTTAGGTCATTGTTTCTATTGAGTGCTAGATGTGCTCTTGGATATGCTTTCTCTTCTCCTCATGGGTTGGTGACAGGAATCTTCAATCATCTCACATCTTGGGTTTTGGTTGCAAGTTGGTGTCTCTTTTCTTTGATTTGATGGATCATATTGCATGCTCAAATACAAGAATTTCCTTTTTATGCCTTCAACCTCTATTTTATTCTTCATCATCATGCAGGGTTCCTATATCTACAATTCAATCATGACGAAATGACATTAGCTTGAAAAACTCGTATCCTAACTTGGTGCATTCAACTTCAAATTTTATGCCAAAATTGAGTTGCAGGTTAAAGAGAGAGGCTAAATGGATACATATTACGTAGCCCCAATAGTCAACGTTGAGGTTTGAGGCCTGGAACTACACAATGCACATTTCAGGCTGGGATGAGGGACAATCTCTGCATAGTTTTGAGAGACAATGAGTCCAGCTTAAGGAGGGGCCACTGTGGAATATTTTTGCATAGTTCCAGAGAGGAAGGTTGATTGAATTTTGTGTAGGTCTAAGAGATAGTGGGTAAAGATGAGGGGAGGGCCACTTAGGGTAGCTTCTACACAATTTTGGAAGGGAAAGATGATTGATTTGATTGCGCTGTTCTTGAAGGGAAGACGGGTCTTGGGCTCAAGAATTATGTAGTGCAACAGTCTGTTATGAAACCAGCTCAAGAAAAGATAGAAAAGATAGATCAACGCCTTAGAATTCAGCCTCTTCGAGGGGGCAACCTCCTTTACATTACATAAATGAACAATTCTTGGATGATTCAAATGACAAAACCTCCTTTCTATATATAGGAGTCTAAGGAGTCACAATATAATCCAGCCGACCTAACAATAATAATATAAAGCCACAAAAATAACAATAGAGGGATTCTATGGTCACATTAAAAACAATATGGGGGCAATGGGGGCACAACAATATAAATAAGGGGTATAACTACAATAGTAATGGGGTAATCACTAGTATTATAGGGACCCAACATGCCCCTCTCCTTCAAAAAAGTGTTGTCCTCAACGCTTGAGTAGTTCTGGATATTTCTGCATAAAATTCTCATCCTCCCATGTGGAATCTTCAGCGGATAAGTTCTTCCACTTGATAAGATACTCTGAAATTGATCGATTTCGTAGCTGTCGAGTTCTTGTTTCTATAACTGCTTCCGGTTCCAATATAATTTTTCCTTCCTCGTCAAGTTCTGGCAATATTGTTTGAACTGGGAGCTTGTCGCCTATAACCTTCTTTAAACATGAAACATGGAAAACTGGGTGCAATCGAGAAGCTGCAGGAAGCTCCAATTTGTATGCCATAGTACCAATCTTTTGCAACACCTTGTACGGACCATAATACTTTGGTGATAATTTATTATCCTTCTTAGCTTGCTTGAGGGACATTTGCTTATATGGTTGTAGCCGTAGGAATACCCAATCACCTACATCAAAACTTCTTTCACTGCGATGTTGATCTGCCTGTTGTTTCATTCTATTCTGTGCCAACACGAGGTTATCCTTTAAGAGTTGGAGGACTTGTTGTTGATGTTCGATGTGATGTTCCACTGCCTGAACCTTAGAATTTTCTCTTAAATATGATGTGATGGATGGTGGTTGATACCCATAAAGTGCCATAAATGGGGTCATTTTTGTTGCTGTATGGAAGGAAGTGTTATACCACCATTCAGCCAGAGGCAACCATTTGACCCATTGTGTCTGTTTATCAGATACAAAGCAACGAAGATATCCTTCCAAACATTTGTTTACTATCTCAGTTTGCCCATCAGATTGAGGATGATAAGATGAGCTATGAGCTAACTGAGTACCAAGACAAGAAAATAATTCTGTCCAAAAATTTCCAGTGAAAATGGGATCTCTGTCACTTACAATAATCTTTGGGTTTCCATGTAGCTTTTGAATTGTTTCCATAAATGCAGTAGAAACTGTACTGGCTTTAAATGGATGTGATAATGCACAAAAGTGTGCATACTTGGTAAGTCTGTCAACTACCACCATGATGACACTCTTTCCCTCAGACTTGGGTAAACCTGTGATAAAATCCATTGAAACCTCCTCCCAACGTTGGCTTGGAATGGATAAAGGTTGTAATAGACCCGGTGTCTTAATTGTTTCAACTTTATTTTGTTGGCAAACCAAACATTCTGCCACAAACTTTTGAATATCTGATTTAAGGCCATCCCAAAAAAATTCCTTCTTAACCCTGTGGTAAGTTTTTAAAAATCCTGAGTGCCCTCCTAAGGGAGAAGTGTGCAATTCCATAAGAATCTTTTGTTTTAGCTGGGAATTCTTACAGAGGTATAAGCGATCTTTGTACCATAACGAATCATTTTTCCAGCTAAATGTATCAGACGTACTGGAATCTTGTTGTAGCTTTCGAATAAGTGCCCACACTTCTTCGTCATTCTTCCATTCCTCCCTTGCTTCATTTATCCAATCTGGTTGGATAATAGAAATGGCGCACAACAATGCTTCCACATCCTCATCCTTTCTTGAGAGTGCATCTGCCACCACATTTTGCTTCCCTTTTTTGTAGATGATTTCAAAGTCATAACCCAACATCTTTGTGACCCACTTTTGTTGCTCTTCAGAGGATAATCTTTGTTCTAAAAAGTATTTAAGGCTATCATGATCCGTTTTTACCTTGAAGTGTCTTCCCATTAGGTAGGGTCGCCATTTCTTAAGTGCATGGAGTATTGCCAACATTTCCTTCTCATAAATAGCTTTTCTTAAAAACTTTCCCTTGATTGGACGACTTTCAAAAGCAATGGGTCTTTCATCTTGCATTAGAACAACACCAATTCCATTTCCTGAAGCATCACATTCCACAATAAAGGTTTTTGTGAAGTCCGGTGTAGCTAAGACCGGTGCTTGGCACATTGCCTCTTTAAGATGTTCAAAGGCCTTTGTTGCTTCCGGAGTCCATGAAAATGCATCTTTCTTCAATAATGTTGTTAGAGGTGCTGCTATTCTCCCATAATTCTTAACAAACTTGCGATAATACCCTGTCAACCCAAGAAATCCTGCAGATGCTTTATGGATGTGGGGATTTTCCATTCCTTAATGGCTTTAATTTTGCTAGGGTCTACCTTAACTCCTTCATGAGATACAATATGACCCAAATATTCCACCTCCTGGACTCCAAAGAAACATTTGGATCTTTTTGCATATAATTGTTTCTCCTCCAATAGTTGTAGCACCCTGTCAACATGTTCAACATGATCCTTCCAAGACTTGCTGTAGATTAGTATATCATCAAAAAATACTAACACAAATTTTCTAAGGAATGGTTTGAAAATTGAATTCATCAAACCTTGAAATGTTGAAGGTGCATTGGTAAGGCCAAAAGGCATGACCAAAAATTCATAATGACCCTCATGAGTTCTAAATGCCATTTTCAGAATGTCTTCAATCTTCATTCTGATTTGATGATATCCTGAACGAAGATCCAACTTGGTGAAGTAAATTGATCCATGCAATTCATCCAGTAATTCATCAATGACAGGAATGGGGAACTTATCTTTAATAGTGAGCTTGTTGAGCTCCCTATAATCCGGACACATGCGCCATGATCCATCCTTCTTGTGCACCAATACTACTGGAGCAGAGAAAGAACTTTGACTCGGTTGAATTATACCAGCCTCTAGCATTTCTGCAACCATACGTTCAATTTCACTTTTTTGGACATAGGGATATCTGTACGGCCTGATGTTTGGAGGAACACTTCCTGGAATCAGATGAATAGCATGATCATGATCACGCATAGGTGGGAGACCTTTGGGAGTCTCAAATACCTTGGAATGATTGTCCAGGACTTTTTGGAGATCTGGAGAAATAGATGATTCTAATGTGGAAACATCTAGCGAACATAATTGTGCAATTACACCCCTTTGCTCCTTTTTTAGAAGCTTTGTCATACCATTAGAGCTGATTATCTTTCTTGGTTTCCCTGCAATACCCCTTAATTCAACTTCCTTTCCTTCCGTAGAAAATTTGATGAAAAGTTCTTGAAAATTAAAAGCTATTGTACCCAAGGATTGTAGCCATTGGACTCCTAGTACAACATCAGCACCTCCCATTGGAATGGAAAGCATTGGGCTAGTCAATACATATTCTCCCATGGATAGCTTGATATTATGGCACTTTCCAGAGCAATTTATTGTTCCTCCATTTGCAATCATCACTTGACACTCTGGTGCTGGATATAGGAAGCAATTCAATTCTTTTGCTACCCTACAATGAATAAAATTGTGGGTGCTTCCTGAATCAATCAACACTATTACCTTTTTCTTCTTGATTTGTCCTTCTATCTTGATGGTTTGAGGAGTGGTAATTCCCGCCAATGCATTACAAGATATGGTCGGATTTATTTTTTCTTCATCTAGGCTTTGTTCCTGGAGTATATCTTCTTCTTTTGACCTTTCTTGCTCCTTTTCTTCTTCCTCTTCACAATCTATGTAGAATAATTTCTTCTCAGCACACTTATGACCTTTAGTGTATTTGCTATCACAACTGTAACAAAGCCCTTTTGCTCTTTTTTCTTCCAATTGTTGTGGTGTCAACCTTATAGGTTGTGGAAGACTAGGGGCAACAACACTTCCATCTTTATAGTTGTGAGTGGTATGCTTCCTGGTTGCCATAATTTTGCTTTCCATTTTTCTTGCTAACCTGAATGCCTTCTCTAATGAATCAGGTTCCCAAAGGCGAACATCATGTTGGATATTATCCTTTAAAGACCCTATGAACACATCAATCCTATGCTCCTCTGGAATATCTTTTACCCTTATGTTCAATTTTTGGAACTCCTCAATGTGCTCCATTATTGAACCCTTTTGTTTGAGACTTATCAATTGGCTAAAAAAAGTGTTGCTTTTTGTATCCTCATAATGTGCTATCAATTCTTCCGTAAAAATTGCCCAAGTGATAAATTGTTTACGAGAGCAAAGCCATTGATACCATACAAACTGATTTGGTTCCAAATATAAAGTTGCCATACGTACCTTTTGTGTGTTTTGCACATTATTGAGATCGAAGAATTGCTCCATCTGTAATATCCATGTGGCAGGATCCTTGCCATCAAACTTCCTCATATCGATTTTTGGAATATGGTGGGTCTTTGATCCAACATTAAAGTCTATGGAATCATGATTAACATTTCTTTTGTTCACCTCATGAGTTTCCTTTACAACCTTTTCACCATTAGTAAGTATTTCTTGTAGAAAATTTGTCAAATCTGTCTTCAAATCTGCCATGTCTGTCTTCAAAACTTTCCTCAAATCTACCTTCAGATCATCCATCTTAGCTTCCATGCCCTTTATCTTAGATTCCACACCATTTATCTTAGCATCTGTTAGCTTTTGTGAGCGTGACATTTGTTGCACTTGTTCTTGTAATTTTGATATATCATGTAGCATTTCTTCCTCTTCTTCATGAGTCATGCTAGAGCTTTCAGGTTCCTTACTAGGTGTTTGCATTTTCTTTCCTCGGGGCATCAGTTACCGATAATAATGCTTTACTATGCCCTTTGAATTCCTTCAAACCAAGCTTATGCAAAAATTAAAAAAAAAAAACTACACACCTTTTTTTTCTTTATAGAAGCCTGATATTGAATCTGATGTATCTCTGTAATTTCGAATCATCCAGTTCTAAAATTGTGATTTGTAGTAGCCTTCTATGTCCTCTTTCCAATGCCACTAGTCTTATCCAAATTGGATTCTCCAAGAAAGAGTTATGCACAATCTCCCGCAGTGACCTGATTATAGACTAGTTCCGTAGAGCGAACTTGTATGAAGTGCCATGTGTCACTGTTTCAACCTTTGACTCTAAAAAATATATAAAAGAAAACTACAGTCCGTCCTCTTTCTGTACCTTCTTACAAAATTTCAATCCGATGCTCAGAAAGAAAGTTATGACGATTTTCCCCAGGTCCCCTGTTTTGAGTGTAATTCAGGAGTCTACAAAAAGACCAACTTCCTCAGATCATATCTCCGAAAATATCGAGCAAAAAGCTCTGAAATTTGGACCCAAGGTTCAACGCGATTTCTTCTCAAATGGGTTTTTTTGGCGACTTCTGAAACATCCCAGAAAAAATGTTATAGCGAAAATGCCACGATGACCTGTTTGGAGCAGCGAAACCCTAGAATCTAAAGCTCTGATACCAAATGTTATGAAACCAGCTCAAGAAAAGATAGAAAAGATAGATCAACGCCTTAGAATTCAGCCTCTTCGAGGGGGAAACCTCCTTTACATTACATAAATGAACAATTCTTGGATGATTCAAATGACAAAACCTCCTTTCTATATAGGAGTCTAAGGAGTCACAATATAATCCAGCCGACCTAACAATAATAATATAAAGCCACAAAAATAACAATAGAGGGATCCTATGGGCACATTAATAACAATATGGGGGCAATGGGGGAAAACAATATAAATAAGGGGTATAACTACAATAGTAATGGGGTAATCACTAGTATTATAGGGACCCAACACAGTCCTGGGGGATAGGAACCACAAATTTCACATATCCAAGGATCAAGGTCACAACCTGCTGACTGCACCTATGTAATGCATAGTCCAGGTAGGTTGGGTGAAATGAAGTTGAAGGGTTGGCAAGCTTATTTGAAAAATGCTAAGTGTTGGACTAGTGAAACTGACATGTGAAGTGATGTAACTTAGAATGTGTCCTAACACTTCGAGTAGTTGATGACTCAACACTTTATCTTGTGTGTGACCACTTAATAAACAACTACAACAAGTGCGACACCTAAGATAGAATTTATGATGACCGTGACGACACTTGTTCCACATTGCTCAAAACTTTGTGAATGAGTGTGATATATGTTTACATGGTTAGGGAAACTCGTAAACACAAATACGAGGCATTGGAATGACGAGAATGAGCTTATTGATCCAGGTGGATATTGGTGGCCACCTGCCAAGTCCACCTGGACCCCCACCATTGTATTTCTCAGCATTTTCAGTTTCCTTAATTGTAGCACAACTTACTATTTTTAGCAGTTTTTCGGGTCCAGAACTTCCGGAGCCGTTTTGAGGCCCTAAACGACGTTTTTTGGGGAATCCGGGGGCAACACGAGTCCATGGAATGGACTGGTGTTGCCTGTTCCAACAATGATAGTGCTCGGATAGATCTTTCTAATGAGCTATTGTACGCGTCAAACGGAGATCATATGCCAAAGTTACGACCCCGGGAAGTTGATGTACCAACTTACCCCCAAACGGGGCCCACAGTTTGGCGTTTCATCTCCTAGGGTTAGGTTTTGGAATGTTAAGGGTTTTTCCATTGTTTCTCAACAATAAATAGACCTTCGAGCCTCATTGTAACTCAGTTCAGAGGCATGTAGCCATCACATCTCTTCTCAGAGATAAGCTACCATCGCCCTAGCTAGTTTATTGCCATTTCTGTTTGTAAGCATATTTCAGTATTTTCCATTAATGAAATGAAGTATTATTTCCGCTGCATCTTTGTGTATATGGTTATCTCTGTAATTTGTTGCATTCCTGTTTAAATCCGGATCACTTATGCATAAAGTGTGATAGCTAACATGCAAAATACGTCATCTTTTATATCTTGCGAAAGAGAGCGAAGCACTTAGCAGAAACATATGGAATAAATTTTAGTGTTTGTGACCATACATGTTGTTGAAGACATAATGATATGACATTGATAAACCTTATTTCATACTACAAAAAGAGGTGAATTTCAACTTCTTGAAAGATATGATTTATTTTTTGTACCTACCCTATGTAGGTTTTATCCCTGTATAGAAATTACCTACAGACGAATTCTAAAACACAAAAAATAAACAATGCGAGAGCATAACACATAAAACACATATACACAGAAATTTTCCCCTGGATCCTAAAACTGAGACTATTAGCTTGATTTTTCATTATGTTCCTTTCAATGTTACAATACATATTTATACATGCCGAAGCATCCAATACCATGGACCAAAAACCATCGCGTCCAAAACCATGGAACAAAAACCATAGTGTCTAAAACCATGTGCACAAAACCATAGGTAGGTCCACCCAACTTAATATAGGGTCCAAAAAACAAAATTTTGCAGGGCGCTGCCCTGGACCCCATAGAGGGGGGTTACCTTCATCCCTCAAACCTCCTATGGACCCCCTGCTACATAATCGACTTAACAAAGGGGGTGTACCGCCCCCACTCTAACCCCACAGTTAACTATGTGGGCTAGTCATGGAAAGAATATAACACAACCCAACATTCCCCCACTTGTTTTTTTCTTTCCACAGGGGGCCACAAGAGAGTTTAGTCATTTATCTATCCCTGCAATGCACATTGTTTCTCTACACCAAGATAACTTCTCAGAGCTCACAGATTTTGTCAACGCATCTGTAGTATTCTTCAAAGTGTCCACCTTTACTAGCAACACCTTTTTGTCTTCTATCATATCCCTCACAAAGTGATACTAAACATCAATGTGCTTTGTCTTTGAATGATATGCACTGTTCTTTGCCAAGAAAATTGCACTTTGGTTGTTACAGTCTATCCTTATAGATCCCTGTACTAACCCCATACTTGAACACAATCTCTACAACCAAACTGCTTCCTTTCTTGCATGAGTGGCTACCATGTATTCTTCCTCTGTAGTTGATAGTGCCACTATAGATTGTTTCTTACTCATCCAACTGACTACACCTCCAAATAGGTTAAAAAAATACCCACTTGTAGATCTTCTCTGATCCAGATCTTCATCTTAGTCTGGATCAACAAAGCCACGAATATCCAACACTGTCTAATCCTGGTCTTCCTTGGTAGCACAAACCATAATCACTAGTGCTACACAAATACTTGAAAACCTTCTTCACTACTATCCAGTGCTCCTTCCCTGGTTTTGATATAAACCTGCTCAATACTCCCACTACATGTGCAATGTCTCATCTAATACAGACCATTGCATACATCAGGCTACCGACTACACTTTCATATGGAACATGTGACATGTCCTCTTCCTCTTCTTGTGTCTTTGGACACTGTTCAACAGATAACCTCACACCTACACGAATAGGAACCTTCACCGGTATACTATCCTGCATATTAAACCTCTACAATATTGTCTTGACATGCTTCCTTTGGTTTAACCAGAGCTTCCTCTTTTCCCGGTCTCTTTTAATTTCCATGCCCAAAATATAGTTTGTAGCACCAAGATCTTCCATGTCAAATTTGGAGGACAATTGGGTCTTCAAATCCTGGATAATTTCTTTGTCATTTCAAGCTCGCAACATATCATCCACATACAAGACCAGATAAATAACATGGTCACCAATTAATTTAAAATACACACAGAGATTTGCTTTGCTTCTGGTGAAGCCAAGTCCCCGTATAAATGTATCAAATTTCTGATACCACATCCTTCGTGACTGTTTTAACCCATACAAAGACTTCCTTAACTTTCATACCAGTTCTTTATTACCATTCACCGCAAATCCTTCAAGTTGCTTCATGTAGATTTCCTCCTCCAGTTTCCCGTGAGGAAACATTGTCTTCACATCCATCTGTTCTACCTCAAAATCAAAAGCAGCAACAACAAATAAAAGTAATATAATAGAAGTTACTTTGGAAACAAGAGAAAAAATATCACCAAAACCAATTCCTGGCACCTGGGAATAACCTTTTGCTACCAACCAAGCTTTGTATTTCTCCACCTTTCCTTCTGCATTTGTCTTCTTCTTGTACACACATTTTATGCCAATGGGTTTCCTTCCAGGTGGCAACTCCACCAGATCCCAAGCATAATTTTTGTGCAAAGATGTCATTTCACCAACCATGGCCTCTTTCTAGAGTTTTCCATCCTCTGAATCTACTGCTTCCTTCACAATTCTAGGATCATTATCAGTAATAGATAAATAAAAATTTGAAAAAAACACAGATGGACTATACATTTCTCGCTGCCTTCTTTCTCGAAATGATCTTCACACACCTAGAGTTTGTGGCTCTTCATCATATGATTCCTCCTCTACTGTAGAGTCAGATTCTTCCTCCTTAAGCTTAAATGTTATCTTCTCAGGTTCCTTTGGTTGGACTTCATGTTTAATAACATCTTTCACCTCTTTGAATAACACATATCAGTTGTACACAACCTTCCTTGTTACTGGGTTCCGAAGCTTATAACCATTTAAACCATCCTTATACTCAATAAAGATGCAATTTTTAGATTTACTATCCAACTTGCTTCTTTTGTCCTTAGGAACATGTACATATGCATCACATCCAAATACCCTCAAATGTGAAAGAGAGGGTTTCCTACTAGTCCATATCTCTTATGGAGTCATATCCTTCAATGCTGATGAAGGTGATCTGTTGACTAGGTAACATGCTATCTCCACCGCCTCTGCCCAGAATTCCTGTCCTAACCCGACACCACTCAGCATGCTTCTTGCTCTTTCCATCAATGTCTTGTTCATTCTTTCTGCAACTCCATTTGCTAAGGTGTGTATGGAGTAGTCTTCTGTCGTGAAATACCACACTTCTTACATAATTCTTCAAATTCCTTATTGCAAAACTTTCCATTGTTATCTGTCCTCAACACCTTTATCTTCTTCTCTGTCTCGTTTTTCACTAGAGCCTTAAATTCTTTAAACCTATCAACGACTTAAAGTTTCTTCTTAAGGAAATATATCTGTGTATTCCTTGAGAAGTCATCTATAAATGTTACATAGTACATAGAATTACCCAATGATGGAACCTTCACAGTTCCAAACACATCACTGTGCACAAGTTCTAATATCTGTTTCGTGCCCTTACCACCAAAGGAGAAACTCACTCGATTCTGCTTCCCATATACACAATTTTCTCAGAAATAAAAATCCAGAGAGCTATTACTCATACCCTCTACCATACCTTTACCATGAAGTATTCAAAGGCCCTTCTATCCAATATGTCCAAGCCATTGATGCCACAGTATGGTCTTCTCTCCAGAGACCACTAAATTTTCTGCTCCACTTTTAGGAGCCATAGAGCTGTTGCACCCATCAACAATAATGCTACCTTGCAGCTTGTACAAAGTTCCGATCTGAACTCCCCGCATTAATACCAGTGCTCCCCGAACCATCTTACAGGTATCCTTCTCGAACACTGTTTTTACACCTGCATCATATAGCTTGCTTATAGAAATCATATTTCTGGTCAATGCAGGAATATGCATAACACCCGTAAGTTTTCTAACCCTTCCACCTTGCAACTTCAACTTTACTTTCCCATGACCAATGATTCTAGCCTTCCTATCGTCCCCTAAGAAGACATCACCACCATCATATTTCTCATACTCACAGAACCACTCTCTATGGGGAGTGAAGTGAAAGGATGCACCTGAGTCAATCAACCATTCCTCATCATCTACATGTGTACTTAAAGAAGCCAAATACACATCCCCACCTTCATTTGAGGTGGTTTTCACCTCTACAGAATGAACATAATCAGATCCCTTTCCTTTATCAGGAGCTTTAGATTTACAGTCCCTTTTGTAGTGCCCTTCCTTTCTGCATTTCCAGCACACCACCTTTACAAGTCTTCTTGGAGATTTAGATCTCCCACTCGATGACTTATTTTTGTTTCTGTTTTGGGACCGTCCTCGTACATACAAGGCATTACCATTCCGTCTCTCCATACTTTTTCATCTCATCTCCTCCGTTAGCAAGAATAAGACTATTTCATCAAATTGTAAGGTAGTTGTATTGCTACCTATTGCAATAACCAGACTATTTCATGAATCTAATAGAGAACACAACAAATTGATGCACTTATCTTCATATGAAATTTTAATATCAATATATAATAACTGACTTACCACAGTATTAAATGTGCTCATATGCTCTATCACTGAGTCTCCATCTTTCATCCTCAGGTTATACAACTTTTTCTGTAGGAACATCTTGTTCACGAGAGACTTAGATTGGTACAAAGTCCCTAACTTGTCCCACAAAGCCTTCGTTGTAGCATCCCCTGATACATTCAACAATACTAAATCTGAGACACACAATCATATTGTGCTCTTTACCTTCCAATCCAAGTTCTTCCATTCTTCATTAGACACTCCCATTGGTTTAATACATGGATCTACTGTGATCCACTAATCTTTATCCACCAACAGATCCTTCATCTTGAGTTTCCACAACTCAAATATCTTACAATTAAATTTCTTGATCTCTATCTTTCCATTGCTTGCCATCTTCTTTCACCACCAGAATCGATCTCGCAGATCTCCCACTGAACAGGGTCTACCATAGGCCCAAGAAAAACCCCTCAGCAACAGAGGCATCCCCTTGAAGAAAAAACAACTCCGATACCAAATGTAGGTTTTAACCCTGTACATAAATTACTTGCATACGAATTCTAAAACATAGAAAATAAACAATGCGAGAGCATAACATATAAAACACATATACAGATAGATTTTCCCCTAGATCGCAAAAATAGGACTACCAGCTTGATTTTTCATTATGTTCCTTTCAATGTTACAATACATATTTATACATGCTAAAGCATCCAATACCATGGACAGAAAACCATCGCGTCCAAAACCATGTATCGAAAACCATCGCGTCTAAAACCATGTGCATAAAACCATAGATAGGTCTGCCCAACCTAATATATGGTCTAAAAAGCACCCCATAGGTAGGTCTACTCGGACCCCATAGAGGGGGGTTACTTGCATCCCTCAAACCCCCTATGACCACCCTTGCTATGCAATCAGCACAACTAAGGGGGGGGGGGGGTTCCACCCCCCCTCTAACCCCCCGGTTAACTACGTGGGATAGTCGTAGAAAGAATATAACACAAACAACACCCTTTGAAGGGTTGTGAATCAAATGGAGTCTTCATGTAGTCGTGATCTTTGATCTTCTATCATATGTTAGGGTTCCTTGGTCTTCTCATCTGATGATTATATCTTCTCCTCAGCCCCTTAACTGTCATCTAGCATGTCCTCCTTATTCATATCATTAATCATCATCTTGCCATAACATGGCAAAATTACTGTATCTATAATCCACTCATGACAAGATGACATTAGTTTGATAAATGCCTAGATTAAGGTAAGGAACATGGATTCATGAACTGGGCCGAGACTAAGTAAGAGGTTAGACAAGAAAGCCCAATGACTATGTAATTATGAAGTTCAAGATTCCAAGGGAAAATATTCCTCACTGAGAATACGTAGTGCGTAGCTTTGGCCAGACTAAGGGAAATTTATGCACATTCATCACTAAGGGAAAAAATTGCTCAGTACCCTTTGAGGAAAAAAATTGTGTAGTTCCCATTGAGGGAAAAAATTGTGCAATTCAAGCATGTAGTGGGTGTTGTGGGATGGGACCCTGGGAGGAAAATATATGGAGTTTGAGGAGGCAAGGGGGGTTGGGCAGCTGAGTGGCTTGAGAAACAAAATTGCATACTTTCTAAAGTCAGTGAGCCCTCACTGAGGTTAGGAAAATGGAGGAAGTGTATGTGTAGTTTTAAAGGCCATGGGAGGTTGACATTTTTGTACACTGCACAGTTCCAACAAGAAAGGAAAAAGCTTGGGGGTTGCAGATGCGAATTGCATAGTTGAGGAAGGTTGGATGAGGCTAGGTTGCGAGGAATCCTCCGGAATTTGGTTGAGTGTGGGATCAGTGGAACCAATGTGAATAGTGATCAAATTTGACAGTGACCACACACTTTCATACTTGGCGATACAATGTAGATTATCCTGGACATATGAAAGCATACTTCGCTTAATACAACAACCTTTGTGGAAAATTACAAGAAATGTGGCCCCATCGATGGAGTTTTTGAGGACAATGGCGAAACTTTTAAAATGGTGTGTGAAACCTTAGAAATGAGTGCAAAATATGTCTATATCATGGGAAAAACTCATTTTCACAAATATTTTCGCTTGATGCGAACCAAAACTCCCCTTTCCATGACAAGTGATAACTCCCATGCCCACAAATGACACTTTCTATATAAACATAAATGTGTGAATGACACCTAAGAATGGGGCTTGAAATCATGAACTAAAAATTAAGTGACTAAGGAATGATCAATCATAGGATCCACAGTAGGTTCCAAAATTCAAGTGTAGGCCAAATGTTTGGAGGGTGTTGCAGTCGCTACAAAACTTGGTGACACACTGGTAGAATCCAGCTTCTCTCACTTGGTTAAATCCTTCGGTGCAAACCTTTGGTTCTTCATGGATTATTGATTAATCATGAAGATTATCTTGGAATTTTTCACTTACCCCATGAGTAGACATGGTTCACTATGTACCTTATTGATCGAACTCAACATAAGATTTAGAATAATCTCAATGTTTCGAGTTGGGAATGGTAGTGTAACTCACAAGCTTATTATTTTCAAAGTATATTTTTTCATGTCTATTGTTGCTCCACTATCAACAGGCCTAGACAGTACCCCGATGGAGTCACCCAGGAACATAAACATTCCTTTGCTACCAACGAACCTAGAGAGTACCTTGGTGGAGTTGCTTGCTTCACCTCTCTATGCAGGAAGCATTTCTCTTCTTTTGCCTTTATTTATTTATTTAAAGAGACTTGTGAATTGGAACTTATTTATTTTTTGGGTGGAAGAGGTATCCCAAGTTTGTCATAAGAGAAGAGGTTGTTCCTTCACAGAAGCATATATGGACCTCTAATTTATATTTTCTTGTTTAGATTTTTCCCCTTCTCCAGTTCTACTAGTTGGATAAGCTTGAGAACACCAAATCAGAAAAACTGAGTATAGGCATGAGGATTCTAGACTAGATGTGGGTTCATGGTCAAACCAAAACCCTTGTTATGGATAGATCATAATTTCCATTGGGACATCCTCAGCTAAAACAGATAACCAACACAAGGTAGACAGAGAAATGGCTATCCAAATGCTAAAGTGTCACAAGACTCTTTATAGTTTGGGCACACACATACTAAGAATCCAAAACAATTTAGGGCATAACACTTATTGGCATGATGAACACAAAAGGAGAAACTCAACAACAAAGAAAACAACATGGAAATAAAGAAAACACAAAACCAAGAAATAAAACTAGAAGACAAGAAAATAAAAAATGGCTAAAGAAAACATGATAAAATGAGAAGAGACTATAGGGAACGAGTGCAGAAGGAGTGCAAGAAAGGGAAAACTAGGATGGGGCTGCTTCTACTCCTAACTTGATTGCTAGAAGGTTGGGGTCACATATAATGAAATTTCTAGTGAACCCACCATAGTCATTCCCGACCTGCATCCACAAATATATGAATAATTAAAAAAAAAGTGATGTGCAATAGAAGAAATAAAACTTGAAAAATTTTCACAAGAAAGGGAAGGTATTGCTTGTGCATAGAAAGGTGTGCCGCATCCAATACTTTTATCCAATTCACTTGCTTACCTTTTCAATGAATACCATTTTTCAACAAACCTCAGAAGCTTCTTGCATATGTGTCTTCATATACACCGAGCCCCTCAGCAAGTGTGAGGAAAGATTGACACTGCTTGTTTGATACAAATCTTGCTAGATAAGATTGTTTTAGCCATTCTGTGATTGGATCATAAAATTCATGATGGGCCTCCTGAAAACCTTTCAATCTTGAAAAATATGAATTTTTAATTAGGGGAGCGTGATCACAATGGGAATCTTATGAGGAAAAATAAATCTAAACATACTCAACAACCATGCGAAGATGGTGAGCACCTACCAAAACCCTTACTGAAGGGTCAAGTACCCCACCTATTTTACAAAAATATGAATACAAATATGTTGGAAAATGAAGATCAATGCGTTTGAAAAAACTATCATTGGATTTACTGATGGGAAAATGATAAGATGAATGACAGTCGCCAAAGATAGAAAAATTATCATATGAGATGATTAAAGCATCAGATTCCTAATTTGCAATAAATGAGGAAAAAATAATTTGAACAGTTTTGTGAATGCTACGAATAATCGAACCAAGTTCCTTGGAAGCCAAATGTGATAGACAATTTTCCTACAACTGCTACCAAATTGTACAAGCATCATGGTCATGAACAGAGTTTAAAAAGGAGTACAACACCAAAAATACATGGGACGAGCTGGGACATGGTAAATGGAGAAGAACTTGATTTCTGTGATGACTTGTTCATTCAATATCACTCAAGCAAACTTCTAGTGTGATGAGAGGAAAAATTTGGAACATCAAACTCAAAAGAAGGCTAAGGAGAAGATCATTAAGGGATAAACTCGATAAGTATGATTCTTTCAGGCAAAGATAATCCTTTGAATGAACAACTTAATAATTTCATGACTATATCAGAGGTGCACACTCCCAACCCAAGTTTGATGTGAGGAATTTTCATGAAGATGAATGAACTATAAAAGACTCTTGAATTCGATCAAACGTAAAATATTGAAAAGTTGAAAGGGCGCAATTAGAATAGAAAGCATTTTTGACAAGGAAATTTACATCGAATGAAACCATGCAAAGAGATGTATTATGAAAGAGAAACCAAATCTGACTTAGTTCGGGGGATGTGTTAGAGTCACGAGGTCCTCACATAACCATCAACTCCCTGGCGAGTGGTGAAACTTCTCAATATTGTAGAATCACATTTTTAAGCTTGTACTAGATCATGCATCGTTTGCACATAGATTATATCACTTGTCTCAACAAGACCATTGCTCATTAGATACCACCCATCTCTGTTACATATTTAACCATATTTTTCAACTTCAACAACTAGATTACTCAAATCGGAAGACTCTTCTAATCACAAATTCAATGATAAATTGATGGGCGAGATCTCATGAGAAAGATGATTTGAAAAATTTTCCTCGCACAAGAGAAGAGATGATGAGGGTTAGGAAGGGCTCTCTATGATTTGATTGTTTTCAGTTTCATCATTGACAACCTCACTGCCTTGTGTCAATCGAGGGAATAACTCATCGGATGTAGAAACTAACGAGCATGAGGTATATTGATCACAAGTGGATGTATTTTCAATGGTAGGACACATGAGATAGTGAGGTGAAGAAGAAGTTTTAATATGAGCATATTCTTTGACCGAAGAAGATCCTAGATCTAAATGAAAATCTTCATGAGAAACTGAAAGATCATATGATGTGCTTGGGCATTTGTCGCGACATATGGAGATACAGGTATCATGATTGGAACGATCGCTACCCAAGGCTAGCGGTTGATAAAAATAATTGATTGCATTGGATTCTCTACTTAGATTAGCAGATTAAGAATCATTCAAGAATGGAAACATAATACCTTGACATGGAAAATTTTGGAAAATAGACGAAATATTAAAGGAATATTCACCTTTCTGCTCCTCTACCTGTATAATTTGACTTCTTTGTACCTAATCACAATTTCATCTAATCGCTTGAGAATTAAGAGAATGTGAAGAACCAGTTGGTGGAGTAGATCGATCAAGCAGGTCATTATACAAAAAGTGAGGATATGTATATTATAGAGGATAACATAAATTTGGATTATATTTTTTACTATAGTTGTGAACGATGACAACATCTTTTGAAATGAAGGAGTCAGTCATCGTCGTAGGCTTCATGAGCCATTCTGGACTTTTCTCCATTGAATGTGAATCATGCAAAGTGGAAGAGGAATGAGAAGATGGAAAGGAGATTTGATTCATGGATACCCCAATTTTACAATGATCGCAAGGAAGCACTTGCATCGGGACTATAAAGGGAGGAGGACAAAGAAAAAAGGGTGTAGTAAGCTCCTACTATGAAATTTGAGGTGCCTCATCATTTGCAAGAGTTGGGGAAGAAAACAAATAGGAGGTTCAATTTCACTATATGAAGAGACAAGAACCAACCGCTCAAACTCTTGTTTCAAAAAATCCCAGTTGGGATGTTTTTTAGGAATTTCATAACAGAAGAGGTGAAGGAATCGATCATGAAAATCCTCAACTAATTCATTATGCTTCATTCCTAAAATATTGATTCTTCCACAAACATGTTCATAGTTATACTTATCGAAGGATTTATGAAGCTTCTTGGCAAGTTGCTCGAATGAATGGATAAAATCATTGGGTAATGTGTGACACCATTGATTAACATGACCTTCAAATGTGAGGGTGAGTAAACTAGCCATGACATCTTTGGAACATACGATTTGAGAAATTCAAATATGGAAATATTGAAATAGATGTTCATGAAAAGTTGATTCACCTTCACCATTGAACTTAAATTCAGATAAGTTATGAATAAGTTCTTCAAGGATGATACCATTAAGCTCTTTATAAAAACATCCCAGGATTATGGTTTCAGGACGATTCATTTTACATAAGAGATTCAAACTAGACTCAACAGGCACAACCTGTCATCTAGCCCTCTGTCTAGGGCCATTTTGTTAATGGTACTGGAAATCCATGAACCAAGGGGATCTCCCCAATCTGAATTCCTAATCAGACCTCACACCTTTTGGTGTAGGATTCCCATCCTGTATGAAGGACCGGTTACCAAATCCTTGAAGATTTTCCTTAGCTCTAGCTATTAGTAGAGGAGAGTGATACAATTGTGTCTTCGAAAAGCAAGGGAGGTGTGTCTGATGAGTGTGCAATGCAACTGTGTTGAGGCTGTTCTACTACAAAAGGGTTGAGATAAGTGAGCCTCCAAGTGAGAGGTAATAGTACCACCCAGGAAGATACACACATGAACCAAAACGACATGTCCAACATCTAGTGGAATAGACCACATAGGATGAGATAGTCGTTACAACCAATAAATAAGGGAATATCCATCTAACATACAACATAATAGTCCACAACAGATGCAATGGTCATTATAACCAATTAGCAAGGAAATATTTGTCTAGTATCTTGTGGAATAGTCCACAAGGATGAGACAACAATAACAACCATTACAACACATCCAAAATAACAAAAGCACTAACATAACCGAAATAGTTAAACTATATTAGTACATGTGAAAGCAAACTTGAAATAAAAATGTTGATAAAATAGTCTCACAAACATTCATAGTTCATACATGAAGAACATGTTGGCATAAAAAGGCTTATGTTATTAAGAAACACTTCTAAGAGACATATTTACATTGTACATCACTAGCCCCTGTAGTGGGAAATTGGAGCCACTCCTCCCTCCTTAAAGAACTATCAAATCCTTCTAATGCCTTGTGGGAGGAGCCAAGGTGAAATGTATTTTTCTCATACATAAGGGGGAATATATAACCAAGGGGCGATGCTTCCCCCTTGTGACTCTTTGACTACCCTCATGACTATTCAACTTCCTATGAATTTTCAACTTGTATGACTCTTCATATTCATGTGTGTCCTTTTGACTTCCACTCTACAATACATTTGATTACAATATACATGGTCCAAACTAGTGATGTGGCATATGAAAACTCATGACATGACTTGACATGACACTGGTAACAAGGACAGGCTTAATGACATGGCAATGTCAATTCATTGTTTCTATTGAGTGCTAGATGTGTTCTTGGATATTTATTCTCTTCTCCTCCTCGTGGCGTGGTGACAAGAATCTTCAATGATGTGATGTCTTGGGTTGTGGTCACGAGTTGGTATCCTGTTTCTTTTCCTTGATGGATCATCCTGCATGCTCAGTTGGATGAATTTCATTTTCATTTCTTCCACCTTCATCTCAATCTTCATCATCTTGCGAGGTTCCTGTATCTACAATTCACTCATGATGAGAGGACATCAGCCTGAAAACCTCCTAGCCTAAGATGGTTCATTCAGCTTCAAAGACTGAGACAAAATTTAGTTGTAGGTTAGAGAGAGAGCCTTAGTGACTACACATTTCATAGTCCCACTAGTTAGGGCTAAGGCTTAGGGCATGGATATGTGTAATGTATTGTTCAGTATGGGTTGAGGGACAGTCTTTACACAGTTTTGAGAGACAGTGAGTCTGGTTGAAGAAGGGGCCACTCTGGAAGATTTTTGCACAATGGTGGACAGGAAGACTGACTAGATATTGTGCAATTCTAGGAGAGAATAGGTCAAGATGAGAGGAAGACCACTCAGGACAAATTTTGCATAGTTTTGGAAGGGAAGGTTGACTGATTAGATTGTGTAGTTCTGATATGGAAGATTGCTCTTAGGTTTAGAAATTGGGCAGTGCAACAGTCCTTAGGGATAGGAACTTTTCATTCTGCAGATCCAAGGATCAAGGTCACAACCTTCTAACTAGAATTGCACAATGCATAGTCCAGGGAGGCTGGGTGAAGCCAAGTTGAAGGGTTGGGAAGCTTCTTCAGAAAATGCTAAGTGTTGAACGAGTGAAAGTAACAGGTGAAGTGATGGAGCTTATATTGTGTCCTAACACATGGAGTACTTCAGGACTCAAAAAAATTGATCAGCCATAACACATGAACAACACTTTCTCTTGTGTGTGACTGCTTCATGACAAACTACAACAAGTGTGACACCTAAGATATATTTTATGATGATTGTGATGAAACTTATGCAAAAACACTAAAAGACTTGTGAATGAGTGTGATAGGTGTTTACAAGGTTTGGGAAATCTCATAACCACAAATATGATCCCTTGGAACCACCAGAATGAACTTGTGCATAAAGTGTGACAACCAACATGCAGAAGATGACATCTTTCCTATCTTGCGGAAGGGAGCGAAACAATTAGTGGAAACACACGGAGTAACATTTAGTGTTTGTGACCATACATGTCATTGAAGACATAATGATATGATAATGATAATATGTCCTTCATACTACACTAAGAGGTTCATTTCAACTTCATGAAATATATTCTTTTTTTGTAGCTACCCTCCTAAGGCTTGTGAATAAAATGGAGTCTTCATGCAATTTTCATCTTCAATCCTCTATCATACCTCAGGGTTCCTTTGTCTTCTAATATGATGATTATATTTTCTCCTCAACCCCTTAATCATCATCTAAAATTTCCTCTGTCTTCATCATCTTGCCACAACATAGTAAAATTCCTGTATCTCCAATCCACTCATGACAAGACGACATCAATATGATAAACCCTTATTTTAAGGTAGAGCACTTGGATTCATGAATCGGGTCTAGCCTGAGTGAAAAATCTAAGGAGAAGTCCCAATGACTGTGCAATTATCCATTTCAAGAAGGCAAGGGTAGAGCATGATCACTGAGAATGCACAGTGTGGAACACAGGCTAGACTGAGGGAAATTTGTGCATAGTACTCACTAAGGGAAAAATTTGCGGAGTGCCCACTAAGGGAAAAATTTGTGCAGCACCCATTGAGGAAAAAATTTGTGCAGTGCCCACTGATGGAAAAAATTGTGCAGTTTAATCATGTAGTGGCTACTATGGGATGGGGCCCTCGGAAGAAAAATTGCACAATTTCAGGTGGCAAGGGGGATAGGGCAGTTGAGAGGCTTGAGAGAAAAAACCGCATAGTTTTTGAAGGCAGTGACATCCAAATGAGGGAAGGACACAGGGGGAAGCATCTACATAGTTTTGGAGGCCAAGGGAGGCCATTATTTATATTCATTTCATATTTCCAATAGGAAAGGCAAAATATTGGGGGTTGCAGATGCGAAGCGCACAATTTAGGAAGGTTGGATGAGGCTAGGTTTCTAGGAATCCTATAGAATTTGGCTAAGTGTAGGATTAGTGGAACCAATGTGAATAGTGATGATACTTGAATGTGACCACACACTTGGATACTTGGTCATACAATGTAGATCATCCAAACATATTAAATAATACTTTTCTTAATATAACAACCTTTCTGGCAACTTACAACATGTGTGGCATCGTCGATGGACTTTATGAGAAAAATGATGACACTTGTGTAATGGTGTGTGAAACCTTAGAAATGAGTGTGAAACATGTCTATATGATGAGAACAACTCATTTTCACAAAAATTTTCCCTTGATGCAAACAAAAAATCCCCTTTGCATGAAAAGGGATAACTCCCATGCCCGAAGACAACACTTGCTATATAAAGATAAATGTGTGAATGACACTTGATGTCCTAGAAGGGGGATTGGAATCATCAACTGAGCAAGAAGTGACAAAGGAATGGTTGATCACAGGATCCATAGTAGGCTACAAAACTCAAGTGTAGGACAAAATTTTGAAGGGTGTTGCAGCTACTACAATAGACCCCAATAATAGTCTTCCTCATTAATATAAAAGGTGAGTACATTAAATTAGGCTAAAGGCCTATTCCTCAACATCCAAAACTCTAACAAAGAATAATGCAAGCTTATGTAAGGACAGACATAGATTTTTTATCATGACTCCACAACACAATAAGAACAATATCAACAATAACAACCCCAATACAACAACCAACCTTTTCTTAGTTCTGCTTTATACCTTTTATCTTCTTCTGCCCTCTCTCTCTGTGCCAACCTAAATTTCTAGTTCCTTGTCCCTCATTTGTTTTTCTTCATTCCTCGGTTTCCCTTTCTCTTTTCCTGCTTAGTTGTATTTTTTTATTCCCGCCACCCCTCTGCAACTGTCAATTTTCCTCCAGTTCCTTCCCTTGCCCTAGTTGTTATTTCCACAACTTCTAAATGACCATTTCTACCACTTATCACTAGCTTCTTCCTCCAAAAAACATCCTAATTTCTCGAAAAACGAAGGCCCAAATAGGCTTCGACTATAGTTGATTGACTCATTCCAGGGTCAATCTATCTTCACTGCCATTAGTGTTGCTGATGCTTTTGTTGGTGGTACTGCTAATTCTTTTGCTAATGTTGATGTTAATGCCTCAGTTGGGAGTTCCTCTTGGTGGTCTCTTTAAATGAAGACCCTAATTCATAGACAACCGCAATGATCACCTACCAAAAATGATTGTAATCATTAATCACTTCCTTCCAGATCATTATGATCGTAACTTCTTGGGCGAGGAATTCAGATGTTGAGAGTCACTTAGTTGTTGCAGTGTCTCTAGGCGTGTTTGAACTGGGGGCCAAAGATCTCGAAGTATATACTTTATCCTGACCAACCTGTCTTTGATATGTTGGATGTGGGCCTCCAGAGCATCTATATTTTCTCTAAGCATCTTCCTATGATATTTGTCATTAGTGTTCCTAACATTAATGAGGAGGTTATTGACTTAGTTGTAGATTAGGTAGACTAGTAGATTCTTCTTCTCAAGGCTTCCTCACGAGTCATGAATTTGTTGTAGGACGGTATTGGCGTCATTTGTGAAATTGGAAATGGAGTCCTTGAGGGTAGCTATAATGATTATCTCTTGTTCTATCACATTGGCATGTAGTGGCAGGATCCGACAATGGACTCCTTATGGTGGCAAGGGTTTTCTTGAGCTCTAGATTGGTAGAGATCAAGTCATGGCATGGTATGTATATGGTTGCAACATTCGACAAGTGTGCAAGCTAATAAATCTTCAAGGGCATTAGTTACAATGTCAGTAATGCATGACCACAATACGTGGAACTTTGCGGTGATCTTCTCTAACTTCCTTTGGAGTTGTTTCTTATTTTGGTGGAGTTGATCATGTCCGGTTGTGAATGCAACAATTTGTTGTTCTTACTGCTCATGGTGGGTAGTTAGATCGTTGTGTACTGTTGTGGCCTTCATGGTGGCTTGTTGAATAAAAGTAAATAGTTTGGTTGAGGACCAGCCCTGAAGATCATCCTGGCACATAGTTGATGGATTTGGGAACGAAATATACAAGGGATTACCACTCGTGACAAACTTGTATTAGTGTCCTTGGGGTAGATTACTTGTTGTGACAATTCAACCAATGGTGGGATGATTTGGATGGAGAAGGGGAGTGGTGTAAGTGGAGGAGGTAGATGAAGTGGTAGCGACATTGGGCTAATAGTGGTGGTGAGTGACTGTGTAATTATGGGTCTTGTGCTAAGTAGTTGACCTAACTTTAGCAATAAAGACATCATGGAAGTGGCGATGACTTCTCGGCTGGAGACTAGCTTAATGGACTCGATAACGGAATCAACCTCCATGTCTATCTTTGTGTCCAACAATTTCCTAGAGGGTATAGTTTCTAAGAGAGTAGCTGATGTGGATGCACTATATGGGGACGGGTTGCGCAAGCTAGGTGATGCAATTGAAGTGGATTGTGGAATTTATTCAATGATGGGTGAAGCGGTATTGGATTGGTTCTATTCAATGGTGAGGTCAACAATTTGACTTGCAAGGGTTGGTTTTTGGTTTTTGGCCACGACTAGATGTTTGGTAGATTTTGGTTTACATGGTTTTGGGATGTTGCTTTTGGACTATGAACAAGGTCCTACTACCATCATTGCAGCAAATAGAGGGGAAGTGTTGTGGGGAAAAATGCCTATGCAGGACGATCCTATCCACCTAAGGTGTGACAGTGCCTTAGCAACAAACAGAGACGGCTATTCTAGTATTCTTCCTTTATGAATTAAGAATGAAGAGAGATAGATGGACTAACCGATGTCTTCCGTTTGTCCCTCGATCCGGTTTCTCTTCTCTTTGTGAGTTCCCAGCTACTTGCCTTCTCGCTCGCCCAGCTTCAAGAGGTTTCTGCAAGATCACAAGAAGAGAACACTACACAAGACATGGATTCATATTCATAACTAGTTCAGGATTAGAAATAAACTAAACATACTAATGCAATCATACATCAAAGATACATCAGTATATAGGAGAAACCAAGATAGCTTTATTGATGAATAACAAGGTTCAGGAAGAGATACAACCCAGAGGGCTCCAATCCAGCATCTCCTTCCCAGCAAATGGAATTCCTATCTTCACCCCCTTCAAAGCATTAAGCACCCAATGATTCCAATCTCAAACCAACAACAATTATTTGCAATAACAAAATTCCAGCCTCTCGATATCATGGAGGAGAGATCCATATATAGATGTTTGGAGAGAGGATGAGTCAGCTTGAGATCTGACTAGTGTCCTCTCCCTCTGTCAGTTCTTGATTCCACTTGGAGGTTCTTGCTTCCACTTGGAGATTTGGAACCTCTTACTCATCACCAGTCGAATTCCCTGAGGCAAGTGTCATTGAGGAAGATTTTGGAAGCTTCTTGGGTTTTGACACCTCGTGGAATGAACTTGCCACATGTCAACTCTCGCTCAGCGCAGGTAGCCAGTGTTGGCTTTGACATTCAGCGCAGGTAGCCAGTGTTGGATTTGACATTCAGCGCAGACAGCTAGTGGAGCCACTGAATTGATCCTGAATTGACTTGTTTTTGAGCAGTTTCTGGTGGAGAACTTCTGTGAATTGTTGTGGTTTGTTAGCCTTGTTCCTCTAGGGGTAGGAACAACATTTTTAGGGAATTTGGATCCCTTAGATTATGGACATTTCATGCTCAATGATGTAAGGCACAAAAATGTCTATAACAGTTGCCCCCTAAAGTATGAGGCCGTTTATCGGGTGAAATGCTTTATCAGGGGGATCCGAAGTTCATCCAATGCTGGGAGGAGACCTGTAATAAGATACAATACAATACATTATTTTTCATACTGCTTTCATGATCTAGTTGAGGCGGGCATTCCCATGCTCAGCTTTATAAATTCATTTTTCTGTACATAGAACATACAATCGTTTGGTGGTAGACTGATAATTCTGATGAAATTATCATCCTTTGTGTTATCACTAAACAAATTTCAAAGGAAAAGGGTAAGGTAAGAAAGATTTGGTCTTGTTATTGTCATGCTCCTTTCATGCATAAGAAGCACTTGGCAAACTCAGGGTCAGCATACATAAAAATTCTTTGAAGGCTCAAGCAAGGTGTTACACTAAAAAATGTCACCATGGCTATTGACAGTTAGTATGGCTCTATCAACAACCATGCTATCCTCCTGGGCAAGTCTTATGCCTCTGCTCTCCATGTCAAACTCCAAAAAGAGAGAAAGTCTTTGAAAATGTGTTTATCTCTGGGTACGCAGATTCTCTCAGCCTTACCTGCGTGTACGCACCTAATGTTCACAAAAATTGCGTACTTGTACGCTCTGTATGTAAAGGGGCAGGTGCGTACCCCTGTAAAGGTCAAAAGGCGCGAGTTTCATCTTTAAAAAGTTACTTGTGGTCATTTCTAGAGCATTTTAGAAGGTTGTTCGACGTGTATTGAGCGCCTCCAGATGGTTCATGTACCCCTACTAAAGAGGAACTTATCCCATCAATAAGGGAGCTATCCCATCCAAAGAGGGGATTATCCCATTGATGGTGGACCTGATTAACTTCCTCTTGAGAACTATAAATACAGGCATTGGGCCAAAAGGAGGGGAGGTTGAAAGTTAAACATTTCTAAGGGTAGATGCTGCTGGAATTAGGACTCCCATTTAGAGGCTTGTGAGGAGAGATTGCCATCTTTGCTTGTTCTATTTGGAAGTGGGTGAGCTTTGTCAAAGTAAAGGAGAACTCTTGATGGACCCTGGGAGGGACTTGCACAACACCAAGGCTCAGGTTGTAATTGTTCCTTTTGTTTCCTATTAATGCAAATGAGTCCATTCTTCTCAATAACTTGTTATTTATGAGTTGTTTCATGTACTCCTTGGTCTATGTGTTAAATATGTTTTATTTTATGAGATTATCAAGTGCTATTTAATCGTTTGATTGTTAGTGAACACAGGTTTCGAAGTGAAGGAGGAGCTCATCCGGATCAGCGAGGCTGGACTGCTACAATAGCGTTGGACTACAGGTAGGATCTAAAAACTTGATTTCTCGTATAGTAAATGCATGTTTAGAGAAGGATTGCTCTCGTTTGTCTTGTTTGTCACTAGAGAGTCTTAGGCTCCTAGGGAGGTTGGTTGTGTCCGCACTATCGACTCTTTCCGCCTGACACAAGGCAAGCAAGTTTCAAGGTAGATGAGAAGGAAATTTCAAGATAAAGAAGCTCAAGACAGTCAAATTTGGCATGTAAGCTGTGTTTTTGAAATTACACAGCAGTTTCGTAGCGCGCTAGGAAACTGTTGTAGGTGATGCCTAATGCACAGCAGTTTCGTAGCATGCTACGAAACTGCTGTAGCTACATATTATCATTCGATGGGCCAATTTTGAAGAACAAAGGGAAATATTTTTGGAGCAAGGTACACCTGGCATGGAAAACAAAATAATCAAATGCATTTTTATGCAAATTAAAAGAAACAAAGAAGGACATTTGTGAACTCCAAAATTTCATGTTATGAAAACAGCAGCCAACTTCCAAGGGGATTACCAAGCAATGGAAACCTCATCTCTGAAAAGTGAAAGAGGTTTTCACTATTAAGATACTTAAGTACAAAAGCCTCCTTCAGTTTCCTCAAATACATTACGATCCGAGAGAAATTAATGACCAAAGTTGCGCTACGAAACTGCTGTAGGTGCAGTTTTTCATCTCCTGTTTTACACCTGGTTTTCAAAGACACATTATGGGCGGTAGGGAAGGTGTTTCAAAAAACCAAGATAGGTTTTCTTCTAGAATGGATTGGTTCACAAAAGCCTCCTTCCGTTTTTCTAAATAAGTTTTTTGTGAGAAGTTATGAGCTCTGTCCCAAGACCTATTTTTCAGCCAGAACAGAGCAAGGGACAGTCTCCTAGTTTCTAGGAACAACAAAGGGATGAGTCATCAAGGGCCAGCTGGAAGGTTATGAGCACCATAAAATTCTACTTCATGGAGTTTCAGGTGTCAAAGAATGTTTTAAATGTTTAGATAAGGTTGTTGTAATCATAATAAGGAGTTACACTCCTAGTTGTATTAGGTCTCTAGGACTCCTAGTTAGCTGTCCTTTGTATTAAATAGTTAGTTTTAAGTGTCAATAGGTGTCAAATTAGGAGGAATTCGAATTCCCCTCATGCTGGAGGAAGGAATCTACATGAACTCTATATATGGGAGAAGAACTAATGTAATCAGGGTTGGAAAATGTTAGATAAAAAGACTACTTTTGTAAATGATATGCAGGGATTGATATATATAGAAGCAGTTGGACTTTTCTGAAGCTGAGATTCTTAGTGTACTTCAGTGAGCTTCATCTTTTATATTTGAAATGTTTTACTTCCATAGTCTTAATGCTTACTTCTCAAGATTCATGAAGGATTTTTTATGTTCAGAATATGTGATGTTGTCCTTTCCTTAATTCTTACAGTGGTATGGATGTATAATCACTCAGAATTCACTGAATGTGCTCTAACTTCCTGTATACATTCATAAACTGTGTGGTCCCATATGAGTTTATGTTCTGAATGTTTAAATGTTGAATGCTCTGACTTCCATGTAGGTATTAAACTTTGATCTATCACTTTAAATTCTTTCCTTTTGAATACCTTGATGTATCATTACTCAGAATTCATGCCCACATGCTCTGACTCCTATGAACTTCAAGTTATTGAGACTTTCTTGAATGTGTCACTCTTTCATTGAAGTATATACAAGCCTCAGTTTTATAAGAAGAGCTATTTGTTATCCTTATCTCTGTCACTGACTCCATAGCCCAATGGTAGCAAGTCTCCATCTTCCAATCTACAAACATATAAAATCACAAACCATAGAGTTAGCCATCTATCCATATCTTTAATCAATATCATTAACCCTTTGAGAGAGCCCTCTCAGGCTAAGGAGGCTAAGCCTTAGCTAAAAGATTGGTTTGAAATAGTTACACTGAGATAGTCTGATCAACAGCCTATCAGGGTCCCATTTTGGTGATAACACTTTGTGTAGGATGATTATCTGCTGCAATGATGTACATGTCAATGTCTTTATCTTTCCTGAATATATATCGCAGCCTGGATGGATGAAACTAGATCCAGGGTCTTCAAACTTGTTCGATCTTCACTCTAAGTACAAGTCGATCCATGTGAGAAATGTTCTGAAGTCGAACATGGAAAGACATCGCTTGATTACCGGTCAATGAGGCAAACCGTTAACAAGCGCGAGAGGAATCACCGATAATGATAATGACCCTCAAGGTACTGCAGTACAATTCACGTGGTGTGAATAAAGCACTTGGCGTCGAACACCACGCAAAATCTTTCGGTCGAAGGTCATTGATGTATACCTGTCACCGGAAGTGAGAAACTTGCCATTGAGGCATGCAAGCTTCAAAGTACTGAAGGGGGTGTTCCTAGATCAACTTCTTGGATAATGCGCTGATGTCGACAAGAAGCGATCCGTCAAAGGAGGGCCTTGATGAATCCCACATCAATGACACGAAACGGAGCTAATGATTTTGATGGAGGCGAAAACGATCTGATGACATATGATTCAGGGTGGCGGTCATGAAAGGATGAAGGATAATGTATGGCAGTGGATGGGACACGGTTGACTTCTCTGAACGACTTCTCTTGAACATATGGCGAAACTAATGCGATGGATCGGTAGCATTACCCCAAAATATGGATGGTATGGTGAGACCATGGATGTGACCGGTGAATGAAACAACCCAACCCGATTGTGGTACGGAGGAAAAGTGTCATGTTCAAGAGCGACTTGCTACCATCAAAGTTTTCTTTAGTTTCTCCCAATTTTTCCCCAGTCATTGCTAACCAGTACCTCTTTATTTTTGTCAAGCTTGAGGAGGATAACATATGCTTGTTCTATAACCTGCCCTTCGGGCAAGCCCATCGCTATGTTTTAACGAGCCTAGCGATAGTGAAACTCGTTCTCGTCTAAAGACAAGTTTGTCGCTATTAATGATTTTAACGAGTCTAACGACAAGGATAACTCAGTCCTTTTCATTTTTAGAGAGTCTGAAAAGGTACATAAAGTTAACTCCAAAAGTCCTTTTTCGTCATCTAATCCCTTAGGTCCGAAAAAGAATAAAACAATACAGAAGGGATGAGTTTTCGATAGTTTTAACGAGCCGAATAAAACAAGTGCTCGATCTTTTTGTGCAATAATCCCTCGGGTCCAAAAAGATTAAAATCTAGAGGATGGATAACACTTCCTGTCCCTTTAACGAGCTGGAAGGCCAAGGACTCGGCAATCTTTTCATATTTTACGAGTCAGATGAAAAGAGCTTAAAGAAGACTCGTCTTTTGAGGAACGAGTGATGAAACAGGTTAGCAGCTGATTCCAGGTACATGTTGGAATTTTCCAATCACGGTAGTGTCACAAGGATGGCTAGTGAAATCACTCTTCGTAGCTGTTCCTCAAAATGGGTAAACAAACATATGGAGGTGAACGATCAGCCAATGGAAAAGTGGAGGTGACAGTGCAAACACGACCAAGGCTTTAATGGCTGATGATAGTACACTCACAGTGGTTATTTAACAGGATAGTTCATTTTTTAACGAGCTTAAATGCAGGTGGAAACATTTGCTTGATCTTATGTTTATTTTTTAACGAGCATGAACTATGTGCTAAAACTGCTCGATACGGGTTTATTTTTTAACGAGCTTGAACCCTGTGGTAACACTGCTCATGATAAGTTTGCATGCCCCCAGCATAACAACGCAAATCGAGGTGCATGCCCCCCAAGCTTCATTGCATTCAACTCGGTGGTTGGAATGAAGGTCTACCTTTGAGATTTGGAAAGGGGATTGTTTCATTTTTTAATGAGGTTGACATAGTAAAAGAACTATCCTCATGACTCCTTGTTTCATTTTTTAACGAGGTTGACACGAGATAAGAACTGTCCTCAGATCCCACTGTATTTACAGTATTTCTATTAGGGCGATGATCCACGCTGACAAAATGTTTAGGAATCTTCCGAATCCATTAGATATAGAAGATTTCATATTGTAGGTTTCCACTGTGGCCACTTTCGCCAGATTATTTGCAGGCAGTAGGGCAAAAGTACCCATTAAGGCAGGGTCTTTTAGGAGACCTACTCCAATATTTTGAAGCGAATGATTGCTTCCATGGATCATTGGAATGCTTCCCGTAACTTGTGAACTGTCGGGGAGGAAAGTTTGTTGGTCAACGACTGTAATTCCTCCTTGAAAGGGAAATGCAATCTTCCTGAAGTAGGTCGACACAACTGCGGCCATGGCATATATCCAGGGCCTTCCCAGTAGGATGTTGTAATCGAGGTTTCCATCAATTACTTCAACATCAATTCCTACTGTTTTGCCCCCTAGGTCAACTTGCAAGTTACTTAAAATCCTGTGTGGAGTGTATGATCGTCCATCAAATGCTTTTAACGTCATTGACGATCTCGACAAGGGTGGTGAGCCTAAATTCTTCCAGCAACTCATCGACATAATACACGTAGATGCCCCCTCATCAATAATTGTTCGATGAACAGTTTTGTTGAGGGCTTTCAGTTGAATAAGGAAAGCTAGTTGAGCTGGTAACTGAGGGTCATATCCTTTATGATCAAAGGCCACAAGATTGGAGTCCATTGGGTCAATTTCACTTATTGCTGATAATAAAGCTTGCTCTTGGGAGAGGCAATTTTGCGGTACCTCAAGCATCGACATAACGGACGGCGATTGGGCCAGGTCCTCTATTATATTATAATTCTGTGCTATTTTTGCACGAGGATTAAATGTCGACTTGTACACTACTCCCTTTGGCGACTTTATCATTTGTTCAGGAATGGTGGGTGGCACAACTTTGGTCAAAGTTGTTGTCGAACTACTAGGTTGTTCATTAGCCTTGTTATTCGACACCTGTGGATTCCCGTAATCTTTATTCCTTGCCAACGCATCATTTTGCTGCTTTGAGATAGACAACATAAGCACTTGGGATCAGGAAGCATTTTGATTAGCAACCAGTTTGGTACCCGGGCTTGGAAACGGATCAGTCAATACTGCTGAGGTTTTTGAACTCTTAAAGAGTTTCTTAACTTCAGCTATATGTGCAGGGGGTTTCCTTTTTCTCCCTTTCTTTTTCTTCTTGCCCCCTGGTTGCTTCAGTTATTTGCCCTTGTCGGTCGACGCGACATTTACTTCCGAGGCAAGAAGTTCCTCATTTGCATTTTGACTGGAAATCTTACGGGCCCTTTTAGATGTAGCCTTTGTCAATTTCGTGTCTGTCATGCCAATCACGCCATCGATGGCATGAGAGTCATTGTTTGATTTAGGAGGAGGAGGAATTGAGAATTCCGGTCTAGGGGCATCAGGTATTTTGTCGTAGAGTGTGCCAGACTGAGTATAGACCAAGTCCAGATATTGCGCACGAGTGATGACTTGCTCTTCTGTTATGACTCCCCCCTTTGCCACATCTTCCGTGATTGTAGGAAGTAAGGATTTGATAAACCATTCAGCTAATAGCTGATCGGGAACGTACGTTTTTACCATCCTACGACGACGTCGCCACTCATGTATATGATCAGATATGTGAGTGGCCGTTGTCTGTTTGAAGTTGGTTAGGAGTTCCGTTCCCATTTCATACCTTATCGGTAATTGAAAATGGGTTAAGAAAGTTGTGGCTAAGGTACTGAAGTTGTCGAACAAAGCTCTAGGCAATTCAATATACCATTTTGCCGCTGGACCAGTTAACGTCCTCTAAAAAAGGCGAAGCCTAATCGAATGATCGTTTAGGGTGTTTGATGAACACCACAGATGAAATGTCATCACATGATTCGACGGATCTTCACCCAGATTTTAATTAAATTTAGGAATATTTGACGGAATTTTATGCGGAATCGCTGGCCACCAAGGGGCATAAGCAATTGGATCATTCGTCAGCTGGTTTAGATCTGGTAATTCTAGAGTTGCTACAAAGGGCAACTGTTGATTCAGGTTAGGTGAAGCATACCCAGGATAAGATGGAATCGCCTGAGCAGTGGGTCTTTGCATACCAGCATAATGTATTTGATGCTCGCAACTTTGACAAGGTTGATGGGCATAACCATTATAATATGGTTGTTGATTACCACTTTGGAAATGCGATTGCCCATTACTTACAAAGAATTGTTACTCAGGTCCTTGATATGATTGCTGGAATGGGGGATGTTGAGTTTGAACCAACTCTGGTTGTTGAACCATTTGCTGTTGACCAATACTAGATGATTGACCAAGATGAGGAGTCATAGTACTTGTTTGATCCTGAGTCACTCCAGATAAGGAGGCACTAACCTGAGGTTGTGATTGAGTCGTTGAGACAAGAGGCTGTTGTATTGCAACCTGAGGCTGTTGAGGTTGACATACAATAGGTAGCGCTTGTACTTGCGACACAGTAACCATAGCAGGGATAGTGGGAATATTCGACACAGGGTGGACTGGTTGCATTGAATATACAACCCTTGGTTGCTGAGGCAGTATTGGTACCCAACTGCTGGATGTAATTCCAGTTTGACCTGAACTTTGTTGTAAACTCCCATATGGTTGTTCTCCGGGAGGGAACAATGAAAAGGCATATTGCCCTCCATATGGTGGCAATCCAGTACTTAAAGGGCAGATTGGCCTTAGAAGACACATTGGATCAATTTGTTGAGTTTCAACATAAGAAATACCAGATGATAATCCGGATGAAGAAATAGGAACTAACCATGTCGTCGAAGCAGTCCCTGATGGGACTCCGACTTGTTGTTGATAACTTTCTGGGACAGATGGTATACCATCGAACATCGTTGGGGTAGCAGCAGGAAGCTCTGTCGCTGCTGTGTCGGATGACACAGTCCTGGATGTCGACGGTTGTTCAAACATATCTAGTCTATCCAAAAGATTTTCTAGCGATTCTACAAGAACTTACGATGAAAAGAGACTAACTTCGAAGATTAACGAGGGAATGGTGATGATTATTCCGTTTAAAATAAATTTTAACGACGCTTAGACACAACCTGCTTTTTCAATTTTAAAGAGTCGAGAAAAAGCAAAAGATGACTCTAGTCTCCTTCGATGTTTTAACGAGCCCGAAGTGACAAATGCTCGGATGGACTTTTTCCGTTATAGAGTCTGAAAAAGGCCAAAAGGAACTGCTCTGGAGTCCTAGGTAGAGGGTGTACCAAACTTTTCGCAAAACCGCAGAATACTTTTTAAGGTACGGGCGGTCAATCTTCCTGAATGCTGTGTTCAGTGCATTGCGATCAGTAGGGCGGCCGACACGGCTTCCTAAGGATAAAGGTTTTATGCCTATAGCGGTCTCCCAATATATACTCGACGGTACGTGGGAGCACAATCCATACTGGCGCTATCGTCCCTCAGGAGGAATCACCCATCATCAGTGAGATCGACAGTCACCAGGCTTTACGACGCCGGAACACGTCTCTAGCCTAGACCTCTATGTTGTGCGTTAAGTTACAAAGCGTTGTTAAGTTCATTCAATTTATTTTAGGTTGATCTTTTTAGAAGTTTGCCTTTTGAGGTTCACCATGAGATGTATGATACAAATCCTAAATGCAGTCTAAAGATGATAAGCAAGCTTTATATCTTTTCAACTATGAAAATCCTAGCTACAAAGGGAAAAGAAAGACACCATCTTTTCTCAAAGAGCGATCAGCACACTCTAATGCACTTTTCCTAAATCAAGCATGCAAACTATCAAGATGCAAATGCACAATGCAGGTGTTTGTTTTCCGCTTTCTTAATATTGATGCCTAAAAAGAAAGCTTTTTGTACAACTTTGAATTTGCTTTTAAATGACAAATACAAACAAGTTTACTTTTCCAAAATCAGAAAGGGTAGAAGAGATTACAACACTTAACGATTTTCGAAATGAATACTTGTTTTGACACTTAAAAGAGACAAACTCAAACCGAAAGCAAAAGTAAATGTATAATCAACTGTAAACAACCAATGAACTCTCTCCTAAGATCACAATCAACAGATCTGAATCAAGGGCTACAGGATGATTATTTCACTCTTGCAAAGGAAAACTGTAAATGACGCCACAAACACATAAAAACACTAACAGTCTTTTTGTACAAAAGGAGGCGGAATTTAAGCAGAGAAAAGGAGTTATCAGACTGGTACCTATGCTGGTTAGAGGCTGCAAAAATCAGAGATCAAAACAAGGCAAAACAGAGCAGCGAACCCCAGCTACACAAGGCCTAACTAGATCAGCGCAACCTCAACACAGGGGTTTTGACATTCAGCGCAGGTAGCCTTCACGGGACCTGTGTTGAAATGCAGAACCTCTTCACAGGGGTCACGCTGAAGGAGAAACGAGAGTTTCTCACTGGTTCTGGGTCACAGATTTCTATTTAATCTACAGTTTCAGGCCAAATAAAAGCAACAAGCAAGGTACAATCAAAGGGATGCTTTGAGGGAGTACTAAGATCTATCACAAAGGATCATCAAATCATTTGTGAGTCCATTGTTCAGATCATAGACAAGTCCAGCGATTGGATCAAAGCAGCAACTGTCTACTTTGCATCCGGGAATAGCAGATGCAGTTCGATTGTTGCTGTCGAGTCTATGAAATAAACAATGATAGAAACACAAATAAAATGACTAAACAGATCTCCCCAGTGGAGTCACCAATTTGTTGTGGGGAAAAATGCCTATGCAGGACGATCCTATCCACCTAAGGTGTGACAGTGCCTTAGCAAAAAACAGAGACGGCTATTCTAATATTCTTCCTTTATGAATTAAGAATGAAGAGAGATAGATGGACTAACCGATGTCTTTCGTTTGTCCCTCGATCCAGTTTCTCTTCTCTTTGTGATTTCCCAGCTACTTGCCTTCTCGCTCGCCCAGCTTCAAGAGGTTTCTGCAAGATCACAAGAAGAGAACACTACACAAGACATGGATTCATATTCATAACTAGTTCAGGATTAGAAATAAACTAAACATACTAATGCAATCATACATCAAAGATACATCAGTATATAGGAGAAACCAAGATAGCTTTATTGATGAATAACAAGGTTCAGGAAGAGATACAACCCAGAGGGCTCCAATCCAGCATCTCCGTCCCAGCAAATGGAATTCCTATCTTCACCCCCTTCAAAGCATTAAGCACCCAATGATTCCAATCTCAAACCAACAACAATTCTTTGCAATAACAAAATTCCAGCCTCTCGATCTCATGGAGGAGAGATCCATATATAGATGTTTGGAGAGAGGATGAGTCAGCTTGAGATTTGACTAGTGTCCTCTCCCTCTGTCAGTTCTTGATTCCACTTGGAGGTTCTTGCTTCCACTTGGAGATTTGGAACCTCTTACTCATCACCAGTCGAATTCCCTGAGGCAAGTGTCATTGAGGAAGATTTTGGAAGCTTCCTGGGTTTTGACACCTCGTGGAATGAACTTGGCACATGTCAACTCTCGCTCAGCGCAGGTAGCCAGTGTTGGCTTTGACATTCACCGCAGGTAGCCAGTGTTGGCTTTGACATTCAACGCAGACAGCTAGTGGAGCCACTGAATTGATCCTGAATTGACTTGTTTTTGAGCAGTTTCTGGTGGAGAACTTTTTTGAATTGCTGTGGTTTGTTAGCCTTGTTCCTCTAGGGGTAGGAACAACATGTTTAGGGACTTTGGATCCCTTAGATTATGGACATTTCATGCTCAATGCTGTAAGGAACAAAAATGTCTATAATAGGAAGTAACCAAATGAACCTATTGTGTTAAACCTTGATACTCATGAAAGTCAGAAACCAAACCTACTGAGATGCTGATGTTAGCAGTGGTTTCATTTAATTAGCTCATTTTCTTGTTCAACTATTTGATGACTAATTATAGCTCATCCTCGACCAAGTGTTTTCTGGAATCCGTAATTATTTCTCATGGTATTGGTTGAGGCACCATCTCATCAAATAAATAGATGTGTCTACCTTCCCGAATTTCCCTTGCAAATCCAAGCCACGAAGCAACCTCTATGTGGAAAGCTTCAGCTGAAAACATAAAAATCTGGGGCCACATTTGGAAAGTATGGGGATGAAAAAAATGTGGCCCCACCTATTTTCTCCCATAACTAACATCCAACCAAATATCGATCGAATATTCATGAAGTAGGGACCTGGGAACCTAATCTGCAACCCTGATTACTCCCAACATTTTTACATATAAGCTACTAAATGAAGCCTAATGTATCTCCTTATTGGTCGAGTCCCCTGAAGTTCTCCAAGGTGCATACCTTAGGGCCAAAGGTTGGTCTTCTATAATGGGACCTAGCTCTTGACCCTCTGGTGGACACCATTTCTGCTTTTCCATAGCAACAACAAGATAGCCATAAATAAAATGGGTGGGCCACGTGTAGACATCTTCACATGCTTTGAAAATTTCCTGGAGGAGAAAAGGACACCAATTTATATGGGTTCTTGTTGCGTAATGCTCCATGACTGAAACTGTATCCAACATGCACTCATTCTTATAAAAGTGACACACACATTCTTAATTTTTTGGAGAATTGATCAAATATATACCCCCTCCCATTCCTCCTCTCTTAGTATCATACGTTGTGTAGTATTCATCATCCACTATCTACTTCGCTCTCTTAGAAGTTTTCATAAATGAAGTTGAAGTGACATCTCCTCCCACTGATAAACTCATAAGCCTTTGGATGTATACTGCATGAATTGGGTATTTTTTTCAATCCTGAGTGATCTTCCATGCATGCTTATGAACAATAATTGTTTGCATTGCATCGTTTCTAGTCTCATCCCAAACACAGACAAGCTTCTCAGATTTAGTAAGGTAGATCGTTATATTCCTCTGAAGCTAGTATTGACTTTGATTGTTGGATTCCCATCTTCCTTTGTGATTAACTGTGTGTGGACATCACGTTTCATGGTTAGAAACTAGAAGGAGTATGAAAGATCATTGTCAACTAGCACAACCTTGTCATACTTTCCATAAAGTGGCTCCCTTACTCCAATTATTTCATTCAATCTAAACTCTTGAATATATACAATTTTCTTCATCAGACTGGAGTGGCATTGATAAAAAAAGATCACAGGGGTTTGGTATCTAATATTAGAATGAAAAAACTTAGAACTAGATTGCAAACATAGTGACTCTACCAACTTAGATGCAGACTCAGAGGAATTCGGTGTTGCCATGTAAATTAAGTAGACCAACTCGACACGACATTTCTGGTGAGACCTCCTAACTAAATACTATGACAACTTTCCTTATGCATACTTAATCGTGTTATTTATGCCATCAACTGAGTTCGACCTGACTTGGATGGCATAATTCTATAAAAGGAAAGGTGGAGTTGATGGGAAATTATGTTATCATGATGGAAGACGTTTCGGAATTAATTATTTCTATAATGGTAAATACTTAATGGGAATCTGGGCTAACAACAGAATTATTCTCTAATTGTTATGGAAAGGATGCTTAACACATATGACTTCCCGTAAACACAATATGTTGCGGTTTGGGTGAAGAAAAGCTGCAACTAGGACTGACTTGGCGGAAGTTTTATTTGGAAATGTAAATGATTGATTGACCAATGAGAGGAAAATAAATGACTAACTTGACTATTGTTGATGCAACTAAATATTCCTACTGGCTCTTACCTATTCCTACCTATGGTCTTCTTGCTGGAAATAATACTGAGAGGGGGGGGGGCGTGAATCAGGTTTAGCAAATCAACCACTTTTCAATTTTCATATTCTGATTCATATAAGCTGCTTCAGTTCAATATATCCGTGTATATACGCGACTGTGTTAAAAGAAACTAGCGTACATCCAGTAAACTTTATGATTTAGTTATTTCATCTTCAGTGAATGCATCAGAACATTATCAACCATATGAACAGTAAATAGAACAGATCATCACACATAAAGAGCACACATGAACACCATGATATAAGGTGGAAACCCAATGTGGGTGAAAACCACCTTCTGTAATTTGTTTCTATCTTCCTTTAATAAGAAACTTCTTTTACAATGTACTGGTGCAGTCCTTTACCAGCATGCAGGCTGCAACCTGCAGAGGGCTACAACCCTCTCTCATTTTCCAGCTTCTTCTGGAAGGGAGCTACAACCCCCTCAGCTCTTGTAGTAGCTGATATACTAGTACGTAGGTGCTGACCTACAGAAGGCTACAACATTCTTTTCTTCCAGGGACCACATTTCATAAATTTTCAAACTGGATCCATAAGTACAAAACAATCACTGCTGCAATACAATCATCAACTTATACTTGCATCATAACCCTCTAAATCACCCAATACTTAATCATTGAAACCCTGTCATCAAAAACACAGAACGCAGACCAGAGCCTAGAACTCTGCAACAACCACTAGAATCAACAGCAACCTGAAACACCGAATCTCATAATGCATACGCTACTTGACTATATCAGAACCGCGTGCATACGTGCTTTCATCAGAGACAACCTGCATACAGATCTAAAGATAATTACTTATACCTTCGCTGTCATATCCAACCTGAGCCAAGCATCACAAACCCATAACTAGATCTTCCCACTTCGTCAGACATCCATTCCTTGCCACCCCTTTGCCTAGTGATCTTCTCCTTATATAGGTTAGGCTTCTCCCAATACCATGGACCCAATACTTGGGATCAACACTTCTGACGAGATACCATGGTCCACAACCATAGGTTCAAATACCAAGGACTAAATATCATGGACCAAAACATAAGTTCTCCCACATGTACGCGCTTTCCCTTCTGTGAAAGTACGTGTATACGCATACACGTCTTCGGAACATCTAACCCACGTGTATACGTGGCTTTTTCACAATGAACCTGCGTATATCTCTCTCTTGACCTACTGTACTAAGATCTGTCCTCTGATTAAGTTGCCATCACCTGTATCAAACCTCTGAGTGAGTTGCCATCAAGGAAAACACTTGTATCATAATGCCAACAATCTCCCCCTTTGAACTTGATGGAAACCACCACACCAAGTCACTCTCCCCCTTTGACATCAAGGGCAAAGGGCAGACCAAGAAGTTCTTTCCCTCTGCTGTTCATACTCCCCCTGAGTACCTGTTGAAATCTCTGATTGGGCTCCCCTTTGTATATGCCAAGTTGTATCAATCCATCCATGCTCCCCCTGAGCAGATGCAAGTTCTAAGACCAGCAATCCATTCAAGACCATGACTATCATACATCATATATGATCTGCACCATAAGCATCAACATCCAAACCTGCAATACCATTCCTTTGATCAAACAGCAAGATGTATCATTTAGCTTCATAAACTTCATCAACAACTTCTAACCATAATGCCAACAATGCATTATTTGAAGTATATTCTCCCCTTGATCCTGTGCCAACCATTACATATCATGACCAAACCATTCCTGAGTCTGTTCTGCTACCTTTTCTTCTGATCTCCATATATGCGACTCTGCAGCTTGTAACTCGCATATATACGCGACTTATCTTCATTATATCAGCGTATGCAAGATGGAATACTGAATTTATTCACTTTCAATTTCCCCTGTGTCTTTTATGTTAGCTAACTGAGTTATGTCACACCTTTCTGTCTCTAATTTTGTCTTCTTCAATTCCTGGAACTGTGATGATGTATGGTCCTCTTGTTTTGAATTTTGAAATTTTCTCCTGCATTCCCTTGCTTTATGTCCAAGTTTGTTGCATGTATAACATATTACATATTTGATGTTCCTTCTATTGCAATCAATTGCTTTGTGTCCAAATGCATTGCAGGCAAAACAATATCCTCTGAAATACCTGGAATGTGATGATCTTTTGTGATGGTCTTGAACCATTCTACTTCTACATCTGGCTGCAACATGTCCAAGATTATGATATACATGACATTCAACATTATTCAGTGGAGGAAATAATCGTCTATCACTTCCATAGTTAGGAGCAAAGGATTTTCTTTGAGGAATTTCTTTCCTTGGCTGTTCCTTGTTGAGTAATTCAAATTTCTCATTAGAGTTTCTTGCCTCACCTTGTGAGCTAGATTCACCTTCAACAGATTCATAAAAACCAAGACCAGTTTTGATAATAGGGGATCTTTGACTACCAAGAATGTCATCCGAAATCTTAGTACTATCTTGAAATCGCAACAATTTATCCTTCTCTTCTAATTTACCTTTTAATATATTTACCTCAACCTGATGTTGTTCTTTCTTTTCTAGATACTGTTTCCTTAGGTCTTCTTCAACTTTTCTTCCTTCTTCCACTTCCTGCTTTAATTTGATCACTTCATGTTCTTTTTCTTCAAGAGCTTCTCTGTTCTACTTATTTGATTTTTCAATATCTTCTTTTAGAGAGAGGATCTTTCATTCAATTCTTTGAATTGTTATGCTCTGATCTTTTACTATATCCTGCAATTTCTCCCTTACCCTGGTTACTGACTCCAATTGTTCATTTAATTTGGTAACTTCTTCTGTTTCTGTATCCTTCTTTTCATATGCCATGAGACTTCTAATGTCTTCACTACCATTGAATGAGTCATTACTTTTAACATGGGTATAATAGCTTCTATTACCTTCGTCAAACATCTTTCCTTTGTTATGGGGGCATCTAGTAGCGTAGTGACCAACTCTACCACATGAAAAGCATTTGAAAGGTAGCTTACCTTCGAACTGTCCAATTCCCTGTTCAAGATTCTTGACAAAATTTAGCTCATCTTCTTCTTCTGACATGTATCCTGATGCTTCGAATGCGGCTTTTGATGGTCCCTCTTTTCTCATCTCAAAAGCAGTTAAGATTCCGTGAAGTTGTGACATGGTGATTTTCTGCAGATTCTCCTTTTCTTCTATGGCAGACACTTTGGAATCAAATTTAGCAGACATGGATCTCAAAACCTTCTCAACTAAGACAACTTCCTTAAATTCTTCACCCAAATTCCTCATACAATTTACAATCTCATCTATATGCAGGAAGTAATTAGCTATGCTTTCATTACTATGCATCTTAAGATTTTCATACCGGATTCTGAGAGTTTGAAGCTTTGCCCTTTTTACCTGTTCATCTCCTTCATAGCTTAGAATGATTTTGTCCCATACTTCCTTAGCTGATTTGAAATGCATGACCTTCATAAATTCTGATTGTGTCAAACTTCCCAATAAGACAGTAACAACTTTGGCATTGAGGTCATATTGCTTTCTCTCTGCTGTATTTGTAGGAATTGCTGATGGGTATTTGAATCCTCCTTCCATGATTCCCCAAAATTCTGCTCCAAGTGATTGTAGATATTCTCTGGTTCTTATCTTCCAGTGGGTAAAGTTGTTCCCGTCAAAGATTGGTGGCCTGATGTGTGCCTCTCTTTCTAGATTAGCCATTCTGATGGATCTTTCCTTCAAGCGATCAAGCTTCTTCTAAAGGACCTGCTCTGATACCAATTGTTGGAAATAATACTGAGGGGGGAGGGGTGAATCAGTATTAGCAAATCAACCACTTTTCAATTTTCATATTCTAATTCATATACGCTACTTCAGTTAAATATATCCGTGTATATACGCGACTGTGTTAAAAGCAACTAGTGTACATCCAGTAAACTTTATGATTTAGTTAGTTCATCTTCAGTGAATGCATCAGAACATTATCAACCATATGAATAGTAAACAAAAAAGATCATCACACATAAAGAGCACACATGAACACCATGATATAAGGTGGAAATCCAATGTGGGTGAAAACCACCTGCTGCAATTTGTTTCTATCTTCCTTTAATAAGAAACTTCTTTTACAATGTACTGGTGCAGTCCTTTACCAGCACGCAGGCTGCAACCTGCAGAGGGCTGCAACCCTCTCTCATTTTCCATTTTCTTCTGGAAGGGAGCTACAACCCCCTCAGCTCTTGTACTAGCTGATATACTAGTATGTAGGTGCTGACCTACAGAAGGCTACAACATTCTTTTCTTCCAGGGACCACATTTCATAAATTTTCAGACTGGATCCATAAGTACAAAACAATCACTGCCGCAATACAATCATCAACTTATACTTGCATCATAAACCTATAAATCACCCAATAATTAATCATTGAAACACTATCATCAAAAACACAGAACGCAGACCAGAGCCTAGAACTCTGCAACAACCACTAGAATCAACAGTAACCTGAAACACCAAATCTCATAATGCATGCGCTACTTGACTGTATCAAAACCACGTGCATACACACTTTCACCAGAGACAACCCGCGTACAGATCTAAAGATAATTACTTATACCTTCGCTGTCATATCCAACCTGAGCCAAGCATCACAAACCCATAACTAGATCTTCCCACTTCGTCAGACATCCATTCCTTGCCACCCCTTTGCCTAATGATCTTCTCCTTATATAGGTTAGGCTTCTCTCAATACCATGGTCGAAAACCATGTAGAAACAATACCATGGACAAAATACTTGGGATCAACACTTCTAACGAGATACCATGGTCCACAACCATAGGTTCAAATACCAAGGACTAAATACCACAGACCAAAACATAAGTTCTCCCACATGTATGCGATTTTCCTTGCGTGAAAGTGCGTGTATACGCATACACGTCTTTGGAACGTCTAACCCACATGTATACGCAGCTTTGTCACAATGAACCTGCTTATATCTCTCTCTTGACTTGCTGTACTAAGATCTGTCCTCTGATTAAGTTTCCATCACCTGTATCAAACCTCTAAGTGAGTTTCCATCAAGGACAACACATGTATCATAATGCCAACACTTCTTTCATAGATCTAATCAATTTTGGGTAACATTTTTTGATTTGTGGAAGGCCTTCATGTGTGCACCGTTCACCCAACCTGGTAGTAATAAATCATTCAATTGTGCAACACTGACTACTCTTCACTCCCTTACCTCTGCAACAACAAACGACCCTAACCAATGCATTTGTAGCTTTCCATGAAACTTCAAGAACTTATCGTCATATAGTAAAACATGCTCACTTACTGTGAATAATTTCCTCTTGATATGTTGATCATGCAATGCCTTCAGTCTTTGCTTCTTGATAATTTGGTGGAAACCTTCCATAAATATTTCCTCATCAATCTCTGAGAGTTTATCTAGTTTCTTATGAATTGATTCTTCCTATGTCATATGAGTGGTCTAGCCAATGAAAAAGCTTAGAATAGAAAATGTAGCCTACACCATAGCTTCTCGTCCATACATAAACTAGAAAGGTGTAAGCTTGTGTAGTCCCTTAACAATTGTGTAGTGTGCCCATAAGGTATTTGGTACCCCCTCATCCTAATCATCCTAGTTGGCTGAGGATATCTTGGTCAAACCCTTCTGCAATAGCTTGTTTAAGGCTTCTATGGTACCATTGGGCTGAGGGTGGTATATATTGCTTTTGTGGTGTTATATCATGAAATTTTGAAGTAAGAAGGCAACTGTTTCATTTATGAAGTCGGTCCCTTGATCACTAGTGAGACTCCTCATGCAAATGAATCTGGATATGATATTCTCAAATATAAACCTAGCTGTACTATCCATTGTACATTGCTTTACTAGAGCTACTTTTGCCCATTTGGTGAGGTACCATGTTGTGGTTATTATATAACTAGAATGAGAGTGATCCATCGATGGATTGGTAGGCCCTATGAAGTCCACCACCCATTTCTAAAATATTTGTAGTGCATCTACGAGTTGAAATGGGAGTACATCTCAATGTGATGGCCTTCTAACCCTTTGGAAAACATCACAACCTCTTTCATATTCCTTCACATCTTTGAAAACTGGTGGCCACCATAGTCTTGCCTGCAACACTTCCCTTTCGTTATCATTTCCTACCACATGGTCACTCGTGACTCTTGAATGAAATTACAATAGCACATCATGTCTCTCATTGTGTAGGATGCATCTATGCAACATGTGATGATAGGTCAATTTATACAGTTGCCCCACAATCATTTGATAATTGGCAACTCAAACAACCATATGTCTCCTTTTGTATTTATGTACTCATCTGTACATTTTTCTATAGCCAAAAAGACTGCAATATCTTCTAAGTAGTCTCCTACATCTTCAATCCAAAACATATCTGTGTCTAGTAGTCGATCATCTAGGGATCCTCCACTTTCTTCTTATTCCAACTGTGAGAGGTGATTAGGTCCCACATTCAATTGGGTAGGCTTGATGATTACCTCAAAAGTGAATTCCTAGAATAACAACAACCACCTGCAAATTCTTCCTTCAAGGATAATCTTGTTCACTAAACATGTGAAAGAATTTTTTTAGTAAAAAACTTAGACAGGTTTCCCAACCAATAGTTTCTAAATTTTTGAAGTGAATATACCATCGCCAATGCCTCCTGCTTAGTCATGGTATAGTTCTTTTCTATAGTGTATAACTTTTCATTGGCAAAATAAATTTGGTGGTCAAGGCTCCCTTCCCCTCGCGGAGCCATAACAATCGATATAGCAATGCCTGATGCATTAATGCGAACATGGAATTGTTTTCTCTAGTTGGGATATACCAGAATTAGTGCACTTACTAGTTTTTCTTTCAATATGTTGAGTGTGTTATGATATTCCGACACATAGGATATAGTTAAGTTCAACTTGGTCTAGCATAGAGTTAGGTTAGAGTTAGGTAAAGTGTGTTTCTTTACCATTGTACATTTTGTAACTTACAATCCGACGGTCACGATATGTAGTGATCCGACGGTTCACTCTCACCTCGGTATTACCGACACTTGATCCGTGGCTTGACACCCGATTGGTCCATGAGTTCTATTTAAAGCGCATGGAGGGTCATTGTTCGTGTAATCTGTGCATGAGAGAAGCTTATGTAAATTTTCATTCTTTGATTAATAAATTGCCTGTAGTACCCACGTTGGGACAGGCCGTGGACTGTTTCCCTCCTTGCACTCTGAGGGTTTTAACCACGTCAAAAATACTGGTGTATTGATTTGAGATCTGGTTGTGAGCGGTGTCCTTTTGGTATTCTTTCTGTGGAACTTACCCTGTAAATTCCTACATGGTATCAGAGCTATTTGAGGGCCGCGTCCGTTGGTGATCCAAATCTGAAGCCGGTAGAACTGCATGCGGTTGTCGTTTCCTAGATCTGTTGTTTCTGACTGCTTTCGGGCCGAGAGGACTGCTCTGTTGCGTTCAGAGCATCTGTTCCAGTGAGGAACCCCTTTCGTTTCATGCGAAAAGGTTTCCGGTAGCCCTAGCTGCGTCATTTTTCAGATCGGGAGGTATACAGTGTTTTTTTTTGCAGTTTACTGTTATTTTCTCTCTGCTTATTTCGGTCTCAGTTTATTTAGCCTTTTTTTTAAACCGGATCTATACCTTTCATTTCTGCGTATGCTCTTTGCCCTGCGACTCTGTGCGATCTGGGCAAATCAGAAACAGAAAGGAAGGATTTTTCTCATGCGTATGCTCTTTTCCCTGCACCTTAGTGTGATCTCGGAAAATCAGAAACATTGAGAAAAATATTTAGTTTTTCGGCTAAAGCTAACTTTGAGATTTTTTTTTAAAATTTCTAGTTTTTTGGCTAAAGCTAACTTCGAGCCGCAAGGTTCGTTTTTCTTTGCATATTCGTGTTGGGTTTTGTGTTTTGTGTTTTGTAGGGAAAAAGAGCTTTCTCAAGGCAAGCACGCAAACCGAGGCCCCCCCCCCCCCTCTCTCTCTCTCTCTCTCTCTCAAATTTTTTGTATAGATCAATTGGTTCAAAGCTATTTTTAGAGAGTAGAGGTCTTGGGTTCAAGTCTCCATTTTGTGGGGGCGGATTTTTTCATTCCCGCACATTCGCGCACTTTGCCGGCAACGTCAACAATTTTTTTTCAAAAAGCCATAACTTCTTCATCCGGAAGCCTTTTTCAGAGCCGTTTTTTTTAAAACCGCCTATTTTTTCGAGATCTATCCATTGGTACACTTACTTTCAGCATCTTCAGCTTCAGTTTTTTAAAAAATGGAAAGTCCATGCCAAGTCATTCTTGACAGCACTAACTACTTCCAATGGGTAGCCTACATGGAAGATTTACTTAGAAGTAAAGGTCTCTTCAGAATAGCCACAAACCAAGAGAAGAAACCAAAGATGAAGACAAGGCGGCAAAATGGGAAAATAGACAAGATCAAGCACGTGGTTTGATAGGGATGTCTATTTCTCCTGATCTTAGATTCCACATTGCAGAACTTGAGACTCCTCATGAAGCATTAGAAAAACTTGCTAAAGTTTTTGGGATTAAAAATGAAATTAGAGCCCATCAACTTGAAAATGAGCTGCTTACTTTGGATCCTAATAATTTTTCTTGCATTGAAGATTTCTTGTCCAAATTCAAGACCCTTAGATATCTCTTGGAAGGTGTTAAAGTTAAGAAAGAAGATGGTAACCTTATTTATTCCATCCTTACTAAGTTGGGACCAGCCTACTCTGTATTTGTTTCCACTTTCCATTCTACAAGGGAAGCTTTCATTTGTCAAGGACAAGACTACAAGGCCCCTTCCTTTGACTCCTTTTGTGATTCCTTAATAAGAGAACAAGAAAAACTCTTACACCTTGGTCTTCTTAATCTTGGAAACTCTTCCACGAAAGCGTTAGCCGCCCAGCAGCAACCAAATTCAAAGAATCCTAAGAAGTCATATCCTCAAAAGAATGGTCCTAAACCATCTCAGCCTCAAAATGAAAGATCATTTCAGCAAAATGATAAGACCAATAAAAACAAATGGAAGAAGACTGATAGACATTGTAACTTTTGTAATCGAGATGGCCACTTAGAATCTAAATGCTTTAAGAAGATGGAAGCCTTGGAAGCCGCAATGAAGAAACATAACATCCATCTGGAGCCTACTTCAACTTCAACTTCCGGAACGGCACTTTCTGCATGTCATCGTCAATCATCTCAGTCTGGTTATGCATTAAATGTATCTTCTTCTTCTTCTCATTCTCATGAGTGGCTCATTGATTCTGGAGCCTCTTGTCACATGGCCAAAAACCAAGCCATGTTTTCTTCTTTAAATGATTGTAACACCAAAAATATATATATTGGTGATGATAGATCTCTTAATGTTGTAGGGACTGGAACTGTTCATCTAGACAATGGTCAGTTCAATGATGTATTATGTGTTCCAAACTTATCCTGCAACCTTCTATCTGTCTATCAGATAACTCATTCAGGTGAAGGTAAAATTGTTGAATTTTCACCTCATGATGTTGTAATCAAGGATCTAAAAGATCCTAAACAGATTCTAGCTACTGGTCTTGCTGATGATTCCAAAAGGTTGTATAAGTTTCACAACTTTGGGTCATCCCATCTTCCCTCAGTATTTGTTGCTCATAATGATGAAGTGAGCAAACTTTGGCATGAGCGGTTTGGTCACTTAAACTATCGCTCCCTTCAGCATCTATGTAAAGAAAATATGGTGACAGGTCTTCCTATGGTATCTTGCAAAGATGGTGTTTGTTCCGGATGTGTACTCGGAAAACATCATCGGGACAGTTTTGACAAACGTGCCTCTTGGCACGCCTCAGCCCCTTTACAGCTTGTGCACAGTGATTTATGTGGTCCTCTTCCTGTTGCTTCATTCTCTGGCTGCAAGTACTTCTTAACTTTCATTGATGATTTCTCCAGACGCACTTGGGTATACTTCTTAAAACTCAAGAGCGAAGTATTTACCACCTTTTTGGCCTTCAAAGCATTTGTTGAAAAACAATCTGGACATCAAATTCTTAAGCTAAGAACTGATAATGGTGGAGAATATGTTAAAAACACATTCATCAACTTTTGCACCGAAAATGGAATTCAAATGCAACATACTGTTCCATACACTCCACAACAAAATGGTGTAGCTGAAAGGAAAAATCGCACCTTAAAGGAAATGGCTAATTGTATGCTGCAATCTAAAGGACTCAGTCTTAGTTTTTGGGCCGAAGCAATTAATTGTGCAAATTATATAATCAATCGCACTCCTACTAAGGTTCTAGAGAATATCACTCCAGAAGAAGCTTGGAGTTCCATTAAACCAGATGTAAGTCACTTTCGTGTGTTTGGAAGTGAAGCATGGGCCCATATTCCAGATGAAAAGCATAAAGCTTTAGAACCTAAGAGTGAGAAATGTACTTTTGTTGGATATTCTGAAGATGTAAAAGGTTATAGACTTATTCCATTTAAGTCCAAAAATGTTATCATTAGAAGAGATGTAAAATTTGATGAAAATAAATCGGCCTGCGAGCCTAGTCCGGCGGATGTGCCACCTCTTCCTATCTCTTCTATCTTTGAAAACATTTCTTCTTCTGATGATGAAAGCGAGGATGATAATCCTCCCCCACCTTCTCAGGATCCTCAACTTCCAAGATGGGTCCGTGCTACTCGGGATGCAGCAGGTGATCTTGCCGGTGATCCTACAGATCAGCGACGTACACGTTCTCAGTTTGAAAGAGCCTCTTCTTTACTGGCTCAAGCTCCAGTAAATCATGATCCTGACACTTTTGCAGAAGCTTCAGGCCATCCACATTGGGAAGCAGCTATGAATGAAGAATATCATTCATTGATGACAAATGATACATGGGATCTTGTTCCTCTACCAAAGGGACGCAAACTTGTTAGATGCAAATGGGTTTACAGAACCAAGTATGGACCAGATGGGAAAGTTGATAAACATAAAGCTCGTCTAGTTGCTAAGGGCTTTTCACAGGTTGAAGGCATTGACTACACTGAAACCTTCTCTCCTGTTGCCAAAATGAACTCTATCCGCCTTGTTCTTTCCCTTGCTGCCTCTTTAAAATGGGAAGTCCATCAAATGGATGTTAAATCTGCCTTCTTGCATGGGGACTTGCAGGAAGAAATCTATATGGAACAACCCATTGGCTTCATACAAACAGACTCCAGCCTCGTTTGTCGACTTAAGAAATCCCTTTATGGCCTCAAGCAAGCTCCTCGGGCTTGGTATGCCAAAATGGATAGCTTTCTTTTAGAATCTGGCTTTTCTAGGTGTCATTCTGACAATACTGTCTACACCAAGAAAGTGGGCAACTCTCTTATCATCCTTGTTCTTTATGTTGATGATCTTATTCTTACTGGTAGTGATCCCAACCTTATAAACCATGTGAAGTCCAGCCTTAAAAAGAAATTTGAAATGACAGACTTAGGACACTTACACTATTTTCTCGGTCTTCAAGTCTTGCAATCCCAAGAGGGTATTTTCCTTTCCCAGTCCAAGTATGCTTGTGATATTCTTCGTCATTTTCACATGGAAGACTGTAAGCCAGCCCCTTCTCCCTTTCAGTCTGGAGTCAAACTTTCAGTCTCTTGTACTTCTCCTGAAGTTGATGCTACCTTATACCGTCAACTTGTCGGAAAACTCTTGTATTTAACCCATACTCGTCCTGATCTTTCCTTTGCTGTTGGCCTTGTTGCTCGTTTTATGCAAAACCCCCGTGAAAGTCATTGGAAAGCAGCTAAAAGAATACTTCGTTATGTTCGAGGTACAGTACAGTTTGGGATTCATTACAGTGCCAAAGCAGCTCCTCTGTTAGTTGGTTTCACTGATTCTGATTGGGCTGGTGACCTTGATGATCGGAAGTCTACTGCCGGTTATGTCTTCACTCTTGGTTCAGGACCTATTACATGGGCTTGTAAGAAACAGGCTGCCATTTCTCTTTCGTCAGCAGAAGCAGAGTATCGTGGTGCCGTGGAAGCTAGTAAGGAAGCCTTGTGGCTTCGTCAGATCCTATCAGAGTTTGGCTTTGAGCAGCAGCATCCAACCACACTTTGGTGTGATAATCAAAGTGCCATTCAGCTATGCAAAGATCCAGTCCAGCATCAGCGCAGCAAACACATTGAACTACACATGCACTTCATCAGAAAGCTCATTCATGACCATGTTCTTGAAGTGCAATATTGTCCAACAGATGATCAGGTTGCAGACATCTTCACAAAGGCTCTCACAGAGGCGAAGTTCACTAAACTTCGATATATGCTTGGAGTTCAGGAAGTTGTCACTAAGGGGGGATAGGCTCTAGTGCCTCCTTCCTTCTCCTATTGTGTCATATTTGTAAATCCTTCAATCCTATCCCAAGTTGTTCTTAAGGGGGGATGTTAGGATATTCCGACACATAGGATATAGTTAAGTTCAACTTGGTCTAGCATAGAGTTAGGTTAGAGTTAGGTAAAGTGTGTTTCTTTACCGTTGTACATTTTGTAACTTACAATCCGACGGTCACGATATGTAGTGATCCGACGGTTCACTCTCACCTCGGTATTACCGACACTTGATCCGTGGCTTGACACCCGATTGGTCCATGAGTTCTATTTAAAGCGCATGGAGGGTCATTGTTCGGGTAATCCGTGCATGAGAGAAGCTTATGTAAATTTTCATTCTTTGATTAATAAATTGCCTATAGTACCCACGTTGGGACAGGCCGTGGACTGTTTCCCTCCTTGCACTCTGAGGGTTTTAACCACGTCAAAAATACTGGTGTATTGATTTGAGATCTGGTTGTGAGCGGTGTCCTTTTGGTATTCTTTCTGTGGAACTTACCCTGTAAATTCCTACAGAGTGCATCCTGAAACTCCTCCAACAACATAAATCATTTAGCATTCCTTGATATTTTCTCCATCATATAGTAATCGAGGCGTAGTTTCAGATAAATCTCCTATAGTACCCAATATGTCCCAAAGTGGATATGAGTGGTTTTACACTTGCGGGTGTGTCCATATTTACTATCCACAAACTTAACAAGGTTTACACATAATCCTTCTTTTCATACTATGTGACCCAAAAGCATTCGAAACAAGATTGCAAAAATGCATTTCTTCAAATTCAGTGATATTTGTAGCTATCCACATCGATTGAACATGATCCAAAGAAGACTAGAGTGTTTCTTCAGTAGACTATGTTACACTAAAAAATGTCACCTTGACTACTTACAGTTAGTATGGCTCAAATCAACAGTCATGCTACCCTCTTAGGCAAGTCTCATGCCTCTGTTATCCATCTCAAACTCAAAGAAGAGAGAAAGTCTTGTAAAAACTATGTTTATCTCTGGGGTCGCAGGTTCTCTCTAGCCTTACCTGCGGGGACGCTGATCATGTTCACAAAATCTGCGTCCATGGACGCTCTGTATGTTAAGGGACAGGTGCGTCCCTCTGTAAAAGGCAAAATGCGCGAGTTTTATCTTGAAAAAGTTACTTGTGGTTACTTCTAGAACATTCTAGAGGTCGGTTTGATGAAATGGATGCGCCTCCAGTTGGTTCATGTATCTCTATTAAGGGGGAACTTATCCCATCAATAAGGGAGCTATCCCACCCAAAGAGGGGGATGATCCCATTGATAGTGGACCTGAATAACCTCTTTACAGCACTATAAATAAAGGCATTGAGCCAGAAGGAGGAGAGGTTGGAGCTATACATTTTCTTTGGGTAAATGCTGCAGGAATTAGGACTCCCATTTAGAACCTTGTGAGGAGAGATTGTCTTTGCTTGATTCTACTTGGAAGTGGGTGAACTTTGTCAAAGTAGAGGAAAACCCTTGATGGACCCTGGGAGGAACTTGCACAACACCAAGGCCAGGTTGTAAGAGTTTCTTTGTTTCGTTATTAATACAAACTGGTTTATTTTTCTCAATAGCTTGTGTTAATGAGTTATTTCATGTGTTCCTTGGTCTGCATGTTGAATATATGTTTTATTATATGAAATGCAAGTGCTTGGTAATTGTTTGATTGTTTGTGGTTGCAGGAATTGACTTGAAGGAGGAGCTCATCCGGATCGTCAAGAACGAACTTCAACAACAGCGTTTTGGAATAAGGTAAGCCTAAACACTTGTAGTTTTCATATTGTAAAAGGTGTATTTAGAGAAAGATCACTCCTTTTTGTCTTGTTTGTCATTAGAATGTCTTAGACTTCTAGGAAGGTCAGCTGTGTCCGCACCCTTGACCAATTCCGTGTGACAAATTGGCGACTCCGCTGGGGATTCCATTGATGAGAAAAGTCTTTTCCTTTGTATGAACTTTGCTTTGAGAAAATTGGTTTATTTTTCTGGTTTTGGCTCTGTGATTCTGTCTCTGGGTGGGTTAGCTTAGGATTAGTTTTATTTTGGTTTTTCTTGAGTTTTTCAGTAGGACGCACCCTCTGAGTGCTGCACAGTGCGTCCCTGGACGCACTTTTGCTGCGTGCACAGAGCGGGCCCGCACCTGTGCTAACGAGTTGCCTGCGTCCCCTGCCAAAACTTGAGAAAATTCCATTTTTTACACTTTTTGCTCTTAGATTTTGTTTTTTCTTAGTTTTTTCTGCCCAGATTCATTAGTCCCTTGCCAAGAATCTTCACCTGAACTTGTTCCATTGGCATTTCTACTTTAAGCTTTCATCAATTGGGTGTTTTGAGTCTCTTTTTTGAGAAATTCTTGATTTATTTTCCTTTGGTCATTACTTGGAGGTTTTTCTCAGTCCTTTCACAATTTTGCATCTTTTTGCTTCTGTTTTTGCAAAAAAAATTCCCCCTCATTCGCCGGGGGGGGCTAAATTGCGTATGAGTGTTAATCGCCTTTGAGTGTTTTTATATTTTGATCTTTGGAACTCTCACCCAATTTCCTCGACTTGCACTTGATTGGTTCTTAGATCACATTAGAATCATCTTGTGTTTGAGAATTCTCTTGCATAGATCACATTTGCATAATTAGAATTCTCCTTTTCGGAATATGAATGAAAAATGTGCATAGATTACATTTGCATACTTTTCAAGTGAATTGTGCATAGATTACAATTGCATAGTTTACATTCTGAAAAATCAATTGTAGATTTAGATCAGTTTTCTTTGATTTGAATTTGCATAAAAATAAAAATAAAAAAATGGTTTCGAATTGATTTGCATTAGTTTTTCTTGATGAAATTAGTGCATTAGAGAATTTGTTAAATTTTCTCTTAATGATCAATTTTTTGCATTGTTGGAAGTGAATGGAAACTCTCTCCTTACTCTAGTTAGGATTCATCGAATTGAAAAGATTACATTATCATATTCGATTGCATTCAGTTGAGTCGGGTCATAACACCATTGGTTTCGTATCCATTTACCCATTTGAGTAATAACAGCCTTAATAACACAGCGCTTAATTAAAATTCATCTAGTAATTTTTACATTTCTAGGGCTCTGAAGCACCAACATAGCTTAGGCTAGTGTCTTGGAGTAGGTGAGTACTTAACTCTCCAAGACAGTAAAACCAAACAAGTAGCTGATCTTGTGATAGAATCAAATCCAATTGTTACATTTACACTCTGGGAAAGCTCCTCTTAAAGGAGAAGCACGAGCTCGTGTCCGAACCAGTGAGGGGATCATTCCCCCCTCATTGGGAACGACGCCAGACAGTACGTATTACAAACGGTAAACCTCGGATTAACCATTGTCGAGGAGCCAGGGGTCACTTATCGGTAAACCTTGGATTGTTGTCAAGGAGCCGGTAAGGGGATTGAGCTTGCTACTCTGCCCTTGCGTGCTGTCGGAGTTTAGACTGTTCCCCCAGGTGTATTTGTTACTGTTGGTGACCTTAGTGACCATAATCTTTAGGGTTCTACCGAGGTGACGGTGGAGGGAAGGTCCCACTGTACCTGGAGCAGACGTCGGTTATACTCACTTGGATTTTCCGGGGGGTTCGCTTCACTTCGAGACGGTTAAAGTGGAGGAACTTGTGCCGGTCTATTCATTAAGTAGGTTGCCGGGGTAACTGTTCCACCCACCACTTCTGTACTGAATTCGGCGATGTTGGGCTTCATCACCAACTAGTGTTTTCGGTCCGGAAGGCTACTGTTTGTGTGTGGTTTGACTCCTAGATTTGATAGCGCGTGTTAATTTGTTTGTTTTTACTTTTAGAGACCATAGGTGTGAATTGTGAATTTTAATTGTTAGGTGTGAATTGTGAATTGTTAATTTTAGTTTTAAAATTGTTAATAAAATTCACTGAAGTTGAATATAATGGCAAATGTTCCGGAATTTACCAACCTAGGAACCCCTCCTAACGAGAATCCTAGTACTTTTCCTTACTTTGGAAATGTTGGTCCTCCTTATATGGCTACTTTGTCATTACCTGGATTTACAATAGGATTACCGATATGGTTATTTTCAACTTCGTTGGCCCAAAGTACTCCAATTGTTCCATCTCAACCGGATGCTTCACCTCAACAGAGTTCACCATCTCAACATCACCAACCTTCTGTTGACCCTTTACCTTCTTCGCCTAATTTTTCTTCCTCCATTTCTTCCTCTTCGCCTGGTAAAAGCCTTGATGCTAGTAACCAGGAGGCTAAGAAGAAGAAGAAAGGGAAGAAGAAGAAGAAGAAGAAGCAAGATAAGAAAGAAGTCAACCAACCAACCGTGGCTGTAAGTGTTAGTTGTGTTGAGGAAAATTCCGACATGCATCATAAACCAAAATACCCTTGCAAGCTTTGTAAGGGTGACCACTTCCTTGTCAATTGTCCTGGTATTCCAAAGGTTTTGGAAGTATGGTCAGAAAAATCTCATCAACTTTCCATTGATCCATCAACCAGTGATAGTCAGGCTCCTGGGAAAAAGGGTAAAGTTAGGTTTCCTTGTAAGTTATGCAAAGGGAGTCATCAAACTCACATTTGCCCTCACATGGATGAAGCCTTAACATTGTTGGAAAACCTTCCTGTTCCACAGCAAGAATTTCCAACTGGTTACCATAAACTTTCTCCCAACCTACCGTCAATTGACGGAGTGATTGATCTAAATTCACGTACGGTCGATCACACTCTTCCATTGGAGAGTGAAACTCATGTCACTCAGGTTGATGATCAATTAGTTGATCAAGTGGTCGATTCAATTTCACATAGAGTCGATCCCACTTTCCCTTTAGAGAGTGAATTTCAAACCGCTCAGGTTCTTCTTGTTACATCAGATTCTTCTATGCCGGGGGGCATTTCACCTGTTTATACAGAACCCCCTCCAAGCACTGAGGTCTTTTCCTTTGATTGGAATAGACTGACAGAACCTCGTCTTCCTTCCTCCATCCCTTTCCAAATCATTGTCAAGGCTGGTGGTAGGGACATACATCGTACTCAGGTAGATGAGGGTGCTTCTGTTAGTATTCTATCCTCGACTGTTTGGAAAGCTTTGGGTTCCCCTCAGCTTGCGCCTATTACGCAGAATCTGAAAGCTTTTAACAGAACCATTAGTGAACCTTTAGGGCTCCTTCCTAATTTTTCAATTACCTTGGAAGGTAAAACTGTCTGTATTGATCTTATGGTAGTTCGAGGTCCCTTGGATTTCAATTTACTCCTTGGGCGAGACTATGTTTATGCCATGAAAGCTGTCGTATCGACACTCTTTCGCGTGATGTCTTTCCCTCACAATGACAGTATTGTGCCTGTAGACCAGCTTTCATTCCCTAGTCTTGTCTCAACTACCAATAATATGACACCCCTAAATGTTCCTAATTCTAAAGTGGTATCTACCCTGCCACGGGTTAATTATGTGGCAACCGGTCCCATGATTTCAGTTACCGATGTAAGTGAGCCTCCCACTGTTGATTTAGATCCGGTAATTGACATGGAAAACTCTATGGGATTATTTGAACACGATGTTCTTATCCCTTTTGAGTCCCTTGACATGTGTTCCTTTCCGAGAAGTATTCTTCCTTCTGATGAAGACCTCTTGGAAGCCATGATCAAGGTGTGTCCATTGACATGTCTTTCTTCCAGTTGGAAGCCATGATCAATGTTGCGAGGATAGTTTCTTCTAGTCTCAACCTCGGTAAAAAATGAAACTGGATGTGGCGAGGATAGTTTTTTCCTGTATCAACCTCGTTAAAAAATGAAACAGGCTGTAGTGAGGAAAGTTCCTTTTACTGTGTCAACCTCGTTAAAAAATGAATCAGTGAGTATGAGGAAAGTTCCTTTTACTGTGTCAACCTCGTTAAAAAATGAATCAGTAAGCACGAGGAAAGTTCCTTTTACTGTGTCAACCTCGTTAAAAAATGAATCAGTGAGTATGAGCATAGTTCCTTGTCTTGTGTCAAGCTCATTAAAAAATGAAACAAGGAGGCATGAGGATAGTTCTTTTACTGAGTCAACCTCATTAAACAATGAATCAGGTAGATTTTAGGTTAAGTAGGTAGATTGTAGAAAGTAGGTTTTGAGGACAGTTCCTGTTACTGAGTCAACCTCATTAAAAAATGAATCAGGTTTGAGGACAGTTCCTGTTACTGAGTCAACCTCATTAAAAAATGAATCAGGTTTGAGGACAGTTCCTGTTACTGAGTCAACCTCATTAAAAAATGAATCAGGTTTGAGGATAGTTCTTGTTACTGAGTCAACCTCGTTAAAAAATGAATCAGGTTTGAGGACAGTTCCTGTTACTGAGTCAACCTCATTAAAAAATGAATCAGGTTTGAGGACAGTTCCTGTTACTGAGTCAACCTCATTAAAAAATGAATCAGGTTTGAGGATAGTTCTTGTTACTGAGTCAACCTCGTTAAAAAATGAATCAGGTATGAGGATAGTTCTTTTCTTGTGTCAACCTCTTTAAAAATGAAACAACTCCCTTTTTCAAGTTAAATATTGAAAGTAAACCTTCATTTCATCCAGCCGGTTGAATGCAATGAAGCTTGGGGGGCATGTACCTTGATTTGCGTCATTATGCTGGGGGCATGCGAACTTCATGAGCATAGTTCCTTGTCTTGTGTCAATCTCGTTAAAAAATGAAACAAGGGTAGGTTAAATAGGTAGATTGTAGAGTAGTTATGAGCATAGTTCCTTATCTTGTGTCAAGCTCGTTTAAAAAATGAAACAAGGGTTTTGAGGATAGTTCTTTTCTTGTGTCAACCTCCTTAAAAATGAAACAACTCCCTTTTCAAGTTAAATATTGAAAGTAAACCTTCATTTCATCCAGCCGGTTGAATGCAATGAAGCTTGGGGGGCATGTACCTCTCTTTGCGTCATTATGCTGGGGGCATGCGAACTTTTTGAGCATAGTTCCTTGTCTTGTGTCAAGCTCGTTAAAAAATGAAACAAGGGTAGGTTAAGTAGGTAGATTGTAGAGAGTAGTCATGAGCATAGTTCCTTGTCTTGTGTCAAGCTCATTAAAAAATGAATCAAGGATTTTAGAGCATAGTTCCTTGTCTTGTGTCAAGCTCGTTAAAAAATGAATCAAGGTTTTTAGAGTTAAGGTTTTGTTAGGTAGATTGTAGAGAGTAGTTATGAGCATAGTTCCTTGTCTTGTGTCAAGCTCACTAAAAAATGAAACAACTCCCACAATTCTTTCCAAGATCTTGAAAGTAAAGCTTCATTCCATCCACCTCATTGAATGCAATGAAGCTTGGGGGGCATATACCTTGGTTTGCATCTTTATGCTGGGGGCATGTGAACTTATAACAAGCATAGTTTTTCGTTTCAAGCTTGCATAAACATGAAAATGAATCCGAGCATAGTTCTTTTCCTGTGTCAAGCTCGTTAAAAAATGAAACAAATCCTCCTCTAATTGAGTCGAGAGTTTGACTAGACCTCATAGATGTTAGGTTGTACGTTTAGGTTAGTTATTTCAGTTTTTGCATAATTTTCTTACAGTTTTAGGTCGAGTCTTTCAAATGATCTCATTCATGAACCTTCATTTCATCCAACTGGTTGAATGAAATGAAGCTAGAGGAGCATGCGCTCTAGCAATTATGCTTAGGGGGCATCAAGCACAGTTTTCTCTCTGTTTCAAGCTTGTTAAAAAATGAAACTACTTTGAAGCATAGTTTTTATCTGTTTCAAGCTTTTGTAAAAATGAAACCTATTTCGAGTCAATTTCAGTTATTTTCAAGACTCGTTAAACTCATGAAAATACCGAGATTATTTTGCTATCTTTCATTCTCGTAAAACAAATGAAAATGCCGAGTTCTTTCCGTCTTTTCCTGCTCGTAAATTAAATTGAAAGTCGGCCATATGAGTACATTTTTATCATTTTTTCGAACTCGTTAAAACTTACGAAAAAGTGAAACCTTGGAGTTCTCTTTTAAGCCCTTTTCAGACTCCTAAAACATGAAAAGATTGCCGAGCGTTTCTTTTACACTTGTTAAAACGGAATTAAAAGACGGTCCCCTTTTAGCTCTTTTCTGACCGCAAAATCAGGAAAAGATTGCCGGGTTTTTGTCGTTTCAAACTCGATAAGGAAATAAAACGACGTGTCCTTGATCGCTTTTTACTTTTCAGGTCAACGACACTATTATGAAAGTACTCCTTGGTCGCAAGATCAAGCGGTTCCCCCAGGTATTATTTTATACTTTTTCGGGCTTGAGGGACACAAATATACGAAAAAGTTCAACGTGGAGTCTCCTTTAGTTTTTTCAGACTCTCTAAAATTGAAAAACGCCGAGTTTCTCCTATACTGGGCTCGTTAAACTTTTACAGTAGAGGACCTGTTCAATTACAAACAGGAACGAACCACTCCTTCCTAGGGTTCGGATTTAAACTAGGTTGGACTCGTCCGAAGGATGAGCTTATAATCAAGCATATGTTATCCTCCTCAAGCTTGTTAAAAATAAAGAGGTACTTGCCAGAAATGGTGGGGGAAAAGAGAGAAGAATGAACCTGTTTGTCACCTTTTGTCTCAGAAGAAACTTTATTACCGCTCTTGAACACGACACTTTTTATTCACCTGGGTTGGGAAATCTTTTACCTCACAGTTGACCAAATCACTTTGAAAGTCTTTAACCGGGTTTCGGGAAATAACTTTGAGTTATTTGTTACCAAGCCATCTGTTGTGTCGTTATGTGTTCAAGAGGTCTGCAAGGAAAACTTTCATCTGCAAAATACTTGTCGTCCATTTGACCATCCCTGAGTCAGTCCTTACAGCAACATTTCTTCAACTTGAACAATGATTTCGTGTTGCGGGCTTGCCTGCAACGGGTCACTTTCTATCGACATCGACACATTATCTAGAAAGATGACTTAGGAATCGACAGTACCTTGAAGTCTGCATGCATCAATGGCAGGTTTCTCGCCTTTGACGTCAGTTTACATCATTGACTTTCGATCAAAGGATTCCGTGAAGTGTTCGACATCACAACATCTATTCACATTTCACGGGTTGTGCTTGGTACTTTGAGAACCATTGACATTACTGGTGGTCTCTCTCACGCTTGTTAACAGTTTACATCATTGACTGGTAATCAAGTGGTTTCTACCATGTTCGACATCAAATCATTTAATCACATGGCTAGAATCGTACCAATTCGGGAAGTAGAAATGAAGACCCTGGATCTAGTTTCTACCATCCAGGCTGCGAGGAGTTTTGTATTCATTATCTATGTAGACTAATCATAAACAGATGGCTGCGTCCATACTGTGTCTACAAAAGTCTATAAAAATGATGTACTGCAAGATCATTCCTGTATCAGAGTAGTTAGTCCATTAGTTAAAGTTTTGAATCTGAGTATGGGAATGCCTACCTCAGTGATGACATAATCTTATACATGTATTTTGTGTTGAAAATTGCAGGTTCCAACCAGGTCATCCACAAGACAATCCTTGAAATGATAAAGCGCTTCACCCTTCCTAGAATTACAAAACCCTATTCTATTCCAGGCTTCGCACTTTAGGGGGCAATCTGTTACACTAAAAAATGTCACCTTGACTACTTACAGTTAGTATGGCTCAAATCAACAGTCATGCTACCCTCTTAGGCAAGTCTCATGCCTCTGTTATCCATCTCAAACTCAAAGAAGAGAGAAAGTCTTGTAAAAACTATGTTTATCTCTGGGGTCGCAGGTTCTCTCTAGCCTTACCTGCGGGGACGCTGATCATGTTCACAAAATCTGCGTCCATGGACGCTCTGTATGTTAAGGGACAGGTGCGTCCCTCTGTAAAAGGCAAAATGCGCGAGTTTTATCTTGAAAAAGTTACTTGTGGTTACTTCTAGAACATTCTAGAGGTCGGTTTGATGAAATGGATGCGCCTCCAGTTGGTTCATGTATCTCTATTAAGGGGGAACTTATCCCATCAATAAGGGAGCTATCCCACCCAAAGAGGGGGATGATCCCATTGATAGTGGACCTGAATAACCTCTTTACAGCACTATAAATAAAGGCATTGAGCCAGAAGGAGGAGAGGTTGGAGCTATACATTTTCTTTGGGTAAATGCTGCAGGAATTAGGACTCCCATTTAGAACCTTGTGAGGAGAGATTGTCTTTGCTTGATTCTACTTGGAAGTGGGTGAACTTTGTCAAAGTAGAGGAAAACCCTTGATGGACCCTGGGAGGAACTTGCACAACACCAAGGCCAGGTTGTAAGAGTTTCTTTGTTTCGTTATTAATACAAACTGGTTTATTTTTCTCAATAGCTTGTGTTAATGAGTTATTTCATGTGTTCCTTGGTCTGCATGTTGAATATATGTTTTATTATATGAAATGCAAGTGCTTGGTAATTGTTTGATTGTTTGTGGTTGCAGGAATTGACTTGAAGGAGGAGCTCATCCGGATCGTCAAGAACGAACTTCAACAACAGCGTTTTGGAATAAGGTAAGCCTAAACACTTGTAGTTTTCATATTGTAAAAGGTGTATTTAGAGAAAGATCACTCCTTTTTGTCTTGTTTGTCATTAGAATGTCTTAGACTTCTAGGAAGGTCAGCTGTGTCCGCACCCTTGACCAATTCCGTGTGACAGACTATAGAACATCTAGTAACCCATATAGACCTCTACGAACCTATGGATATAATGTATAAAGGTTGAAGTTACAATTCTCGAGAACACTCCAGGTGCATTCCTAAGACTGAATGGAAACATGATAGACATATGATCCACATTCTGTAGTGAATTTAGTTTTATTATTATCCTCCTTGACAATCAGGACATTTTGATAGCCAACAAATCCATCTGTGAAGTAGTAGGCTTCATTCCCCGCTACATTATCTAGAAATTCATCACTGAATGGTGTAGAAAATGGGTCATGAACAAAAGAAATTTTGAAGTTGCGGTAGTCCACACAAATCCATTACTGTTTAGAGTCTTTCTTGTTTATTATTACAATCAAACTAACCCAATATGCCTCATTGATAAAAAATATAAGACATGATGATAGGATATTATCTATCTCTTTATTCACCCAATATGCCTCACCCATCGAAAATATAAGCCATGATGATAACATATTGTCTATCTCTTTATTCACTTTCTCCTTGACTCTTAGGTTCAATCACTAAGGTCGTTTCTTTACTATATTTGCATCAGGTTTTAGCATGATTTTCATGTCCCCTGGGTCTCCCTTGATCCCTTTGAGTTTGGCAACTAACGAAGTGAGAAAATCTTCATACTCTCTCAAGAGGTCAAAAATATCTTGTGTAGTTTGTTCATCCCAATAATCTCCAATTGAGGCTAGATTTGGTTTTTCACTAGTACCGATGTTATGTGTTTTCAACTTCAGTGGGAGTAACTATGGCACATTGGTTATAGGTCCATCCTTGATGTCCCTTTCCCCTTCAATTTCATTGAATGGTAGATTCTGTAATTCCTCTGTATCATCCTCATTTGGCTCTTTCTCTACCTTTCCATAGGCCATTGCTTTAGGATACCGCAAGTTAAAGATATTATCTAAGCTCCTTTATTTTATGCACCCATCCACTAGTTGATTCATTGTGAGTAGAATATTCTCGACAGCTTGTGATGCCTCAGTCAGCCTCCTGTCATTTTTTGAGAAAGAAAAATTGCTAACAAACTGATAAGACAAACTATTTGAGTCGCCCATTTGTCCTATTATTTATTCTTGTACACAACAATATTTTGGAAAAGTTCTCAAGGCATGTATAAGACCATGCACCCACAACTTCTTTGGAACTACTTCCTGTGTCCATTTGTCCTTAAAATGTTTCAAATATTATCGAGGGTTGGAATGCCCCCTATACTTGGAAAAATATTGAACATACTCCCCCACTTGTATGAATCTTTCTCCCATGGAAATTTTGATCTTTTGCCATTTCCGGAGGTAGTTACGGTGAACTCCCCACCATCTTTCCAGTGTCACTTTTAACTCGACATTTAGTAATGGTACTTTATGTTATTCAATAATAGTTTTATCAATATTATTGGGAAATGAATTCACTGAGTCTATGCCAATAAAGAAAGGGAAGTCCCTTACCTTAATGCTAATCCAATTTACCCAACAGATTGTCATGCAATGTCTAGTGTTGATATCATATGCCCTTTGTTACCAATCATCCCAAATGACCTCCCAGTGAGCCTCTAAATTTGTAATGCTCTGCCAATTGATAGACCCTTCAGTTATTGTGTTAATGTAGTCCTCCCTTCTTCCTATTGTTCATTTGTAGATTTTATCTACCATCCTGGCTCTTATATATCATCTATTGGTTCTATGAATCTTGGTCACTAATATCGGTCTAGAGGCCGAATCACCCTAACTCATTCCATCTCAAAAGTCATCATTTCCTTTTTCAAGTCAATTATAGCATAGTTTTCAAATGCCCAATGTGTCCCAAACAACACTGGGTAGGGGTCCTTATCTCCCATGATGTCTATTACTTCAAAGTTTGTATGGGTCTTCACCCCTACTACATCTTATTCTACATCCTCAAGTCTACCAATCAAAAGGATACAATACTATTTCATCATCCGCACTAACTATGGTACTAGTTTTGTTTTCAAAGGGAGTATTTATTTACACACTCTAAAATCATGGTTGTTGGGTTAGTTCTCTTTAGATATTCTTATGCATTTTCATACAAAAGAACAATATTTATTATGTTAGTTCTCCTTTGTGAAGATGATGAATGGGGATGCAAGATTATGTTAGTCTTCTTTTGGAAAGAGTATGCATGATATGGTAAATTTATACTACAATAAAAAAAAATGCCTACAGTATATGAGAAGTCAACATTGAGAGAATTATGAGCGGATGCATGATGTAAATAAATGTTCCTTTTTCTTTAATGATAATGTATATATAGTCAACTTATGTAATTACAATGGGAAAAGTGTTGAACATCATTTCACGTGCGAGGAAGTTGTGGAAAATTGTGAAAGGCCAAAGGATGCCCCGAGAATGACTTGTTGAGGTCTAGATTTCTCACAGATCAGAGAAAAATTGTTGGAGATAAATGCCATAGGCCTAGATCTGGTTTGAATTACTATGGGTTTGAGAGAAATATGGAAGTTTCCAAGACACACATCTGGAATATAAAGACTATTGGAACCCTCCTATAAAAGATATTACACTATTGAGGGAATAGGCAGGATGCTGTGAAGAGAAATCTTGTGTTAGACCAAATGTGGTCATTGTCATGGAACTGTCCTAAGTTTGAAAATGACCCAAACTAGTTGTAGAAAATAATTCCCATCAGTTGGGAGGAGCATTATTTTCCCCAGTATGGTTTTCATAGCATTATAAGCTAACTAATCAGGTAAGTGTTGTGCTAAAAATGGAATATCTGTATGTGTGTTTAAATATTCTATGTACATCCTGACAAGAAAATAGTGAAGTGCTCAAAAGGGAATCACTGACAGTATAGTTCATTTACAATGTTATCAACCTTGTGAATGTCTTTAGTGACATATATGATAGTATGTATTTTAGTTATTGACCATTTGATGATTTAATATCTAGGTTCTGTTGGGTCCCTATAATACTAGTGATTACCCCATCACTATTGTAGTGGTATCCCTTATTAATATCGTTGTGCCCCTATTGTCCCCATATTGTTATTACTGTGCCCCATAGAATCCCTCTATTGTTATTTTTGTGGCTTTATATTATTATTGTTAGGTCTGCTGAATTATATTGTGACTCCTTAGACTCCTATATATAGAAAGGAGGTTTTTTCATTTGAATCATCCAAGAATTGTTCATTTGTGTAATGTAAAGGAGGTTGCCCCCTCGAAGAGGTTGAATTTTAAGGCATTGATCTCTCTTTTCTATCTTTAGGTGAGCTAGTTTCATAACATTTGGTATCAGAGCTTTGGATTCTAGGGTTTTGCTGCTCCAAATAGGTCATCGTGGTATTTTCACTACAAATTTTTTCTGCAACGTCTCAGAAGCTAAAAAAAAACCCATTTGAGAAGAAAGCACGTTGAATCTCGGGTCCGAATTTCAGAGCTTTTCGTGCTATATTTGCAGAGATATGATCTGAGGAAGTTGGTCTTTTTGTCGACTCCTGAATTACATTCCAAACAGGTGACCTGGGGAAAATCGTCATAACTTTCTCTCTGAGCATTAGATTGAAATTTCATAAGAAGGTACAGAACGAAGATGGAATGCAGTTTCTTGTATATATTTTTCAGAGCCAAAGGTTGAAACAGTGACTTGTGGCACGTTGTACAAGTTCGCTCTACTGAACTAGTCTATAATCAGGTCATCTTGGGGGATTGTGCATAACTCTTCCTTGGAGAATCCAATTTGGATCAGACTAGTGGCATTGGAAAGAGGACACAAAAGGCTACTACAGATGGCAACTTCAGAACTAGATGATCTGAAATTGCAGAGATACATCAGATTAAATATCAAGCTTTTACAAAGTGGAAAAAGGTGTGTAGTTTTTTTTTTAAATTTTTGCATAAGCTTGGTTTGAAAAATTAGTTTGAAACTGTAATTGATGCCCCGAGGAAAGAAAATGAAAACACCTAGTAAGCAACCTAAAATCTCTAGCATGACTCACGAAGAAGAGGAAGAAATGCAACATGATATATCAAAATTACGAGACCAAGTGCAACAAGTGTCACTTGCACAAAAAGCAATAGAATCTAAGATGGATGGTTTAAGGAAAGATGTAGAAGCTAAGATGGATTGTTTAAAGAGAGGCGTAGTAGCTAAGATGGATGGCATGGAAGCTAAGATGAATGGCATGGACACTAAAATTGATGGCATGGATGATAAGATGGAAGAATTGAAGATAAATATGAATAAGTTGCTACAAGAAATGTTCACTAATGGTGAAAGGGTAGTAAAGGAAACTCATGATGAGAACAAAAGAAATGTTAATCATGATTCCATAGACTCTAATGTTGGATCGAAAACCCAGCATATTCCAAAAATTGATATGAGGAAGTTTGATGGCAAGGATCCCGCAACATGGATATTATAGATGGAGCAATTTTTCGATCTCAATAATGTGCAAAACACACAAATGGTACGTATTGCAAGTTTATATTTGGAACCAAATTAGTTTGTATGGTATCAATGGCTTTGCTCTCGTAAACAAATTATCACTTGGGCTATTTTACGGAAGAATTGATAGCACATTATGAGGATACAAAAAGCAACACTTTTTTTTAGCCAATTGATAAGTCTCAAACAAAAGGGTTCAATAATGGAGCACATTGAGGAGTTCCAAAAATTGAACATAAGGGTAAAATATATTCCAGAGGAGCATAGGATTGATGTGTTCATAGGGACTTTATACGATAATATCCAACATGATTTTCGCCTTTGGGAACCTGATTCATTAGAGAAGGCATTCAAGTTAGCAAGAAAAATGGAAAGAAAAATTATGGCAACCAGGAAGCATACCACCCACAACTATAAAGATGGAACTGTTGTTGCCCCTAGTCTTCCACAACCTATAAGGTTGACACCACAACAATTGGAAGAAAAAAGAGCAAAAGGGCTTTGTTACAGTTGTGATAGAAAATACACTAAAGGTCATAAGTGTGCTGAGAAGAAATTATTCTACATAGATTGTGAAGAGGAAGAAGAAAAGGAGCAAGAAAGGTCAAAAGAAGAGGATATACTTGAGGAACAAAGCCTATATAAAGAAGAAATGAATCCGACCATATTTTGTAATGCATTGGCGGGAATTACCACTCCTCAAACCATCAAGATAGAAGGACAAATCAAGAAGAAAAAGGTAATAGTGTTGATTGATTTAGGAAGTACCCACAATTTTATTCATTGTAAGGTAGCAAAAGAATTGAATTGCTTCTTATATCCAACACCAGAGTGTCAAGTGATGGTTACAAATGGAGGAACAATAAATTGCTCTGGAAAGTTCCATAATATCAAGCTATCCATCGGAGAATATGTATTGACTAGCCCAATGCTTTCCATTCCAATGGGAGGTGCTGATGTTGTACTAGGAGTCCAATGGCTACAATCCTTGGGTACAATAACTTTTAATTTTCAAGAAATTTTCATGAACTTTTCTATGGAAGGAAAGGAAGTTGAATTAAGGGGTATTGCAGGGAAACCAAGAAAGATAATTAGCTCTAACGGTATGACAAAGCTTCTAAAAAGGAACAAAGAGGTGTAATTGCACAATTATGTTTGCTAGATGTTTCCACGTTGGAATCATCTATTTCTCTAGATCTCCAAAAAGTCTTGGACAATCATTCGAAGATATTTGAGACTCCCAAAGGTCTCCCACCTATTCATGATCATGATCATGCTATTCATCTGATTCCAGGAAGTGTTCCTCCAAACATCAGGTCATACAAATATCCCTATGCCCAAACGAGTGAAATTGAACGTATGGTTGCAGAAATGTTAGAGTTGGTATAATTCAACCGAGTCAAAGTTCTTTCTTTGCTCTACTAGTATTGGTGCACAAGAAGGATGGAACATGGCGCATGTGTCCAGATTATAGGGAGCTCAACAAGCTCACTATTAAAGATAAGTTTCCCATTCTTGTCATTAATGAATTACTGGATGAATTTCACGGATCAATTTACTTCACCAAGTTGGATCTTCGTTCAGGATATCATCAAATTAGAATGAAGACTGAAGACATTTTGAAAACAACATTTAGAACTCATGAGGGTCATTATGAATTTTTGGTCATGCCTTTTGGCCTTACCAATGCACCTTCAACATTTCAAGGTTTGATGAATTCCATTTTCAAACCATTCCTTAGAAAATTTGTGTTAATATTTTTTGATGATATACTAATCTACAACAAGTCTTGGAAGGATCATGTTGAACATGTTGACAAGGTGCTACAACTATTGGAGGAGAAACAATTATATGCAAAAAGATCCAAATGTTTCTTTGGAGTACAAGAGGTGGAATATCTGGGTCATATTGTATCTCATGAAGGAGTTAAGGTAGACCCTAGCAAAATTAAAGCCATTAAGGAATGGAAAATCCCCACATCCATAAAGCATCTGCGAGGATTTCTCGGGTTGACAGGGTATTATCGCAAGTTTGTTAAGAATTATGGGATAATAGCAGCACCTCTAACAACATTATTGAAGAAAGATGCATTTTCATGGACTCCAGAAGCAACAAAGGCCTTCGAGCATGTTAAAGAGGCAATGTGCCAAGCACCGGTATTAGCTACACTAGACTTCACAAAAACCTTTATTGTGGAATGTGATGCTTCAGGAAATGGAATTGGTGTTGTTTTAATGCAAGATGAAAGACCCATTGCTTTTGAAAGTCGTCCAATCAAGGGAAAGTTTTTACACAAAGCTATTTATGAGAAGGAAATGTTGGCAATACTCTATGCACTTAAGAAATGGCGAGCTTACCTAATGGGAAGGCACTTCAAGGTAAAAACGAATCATGATAGCCTTAAATACTTTTTAGAACAAAGATTATCCTCTGAAGAGCAATAAAAGTGGGTCACAAAGATGTTGGGAGGAGGTTTCAATGGATTTTATCACAGGTTTACCCAAGTCTGAGGGAAAGAGTGTCATCATGCTGGTAGTTGACAGACTTACCAAGTATGCACACTTTTGTGCATTATCAAATCCATTTAAAGCCAGTACAGTTCCTACTGCATTTATGGAAACAATTCAAAAGCTACATGGAAACCCAAAGATTATTGTAAGTGATAGAGATCCCATTTTCACTGGAAATTTTTGGACATAATTATTTTATTGTCTTGGTACTCAGCTAGCTCATAGCTCATCTTATCATCCTCAATGAGATGGGCGAACTGAGATAGTAAACAAATGTTTGGAAGGATATCTTTGTTGCTTTGTATCTGATAAACAGATACAATGGGTCAAATGGTTGCCTCCGGCTGAATGGTGGTATAACACTTCCTTCCATATAGGAACAAAAATGACCCCATTTATGGCACTTTATGGATATCAGCCACCATCCATCACATCATATTTAAGAGAAAATTCTAAGTTTCAAGCAGTGGAACATCACATCAAGCATCAACAACAAGGCCTCTAACCCTTAAAGGATAACCTCGTGTTGGCACAGAATAGAATGAAATAACAGGCAGATCAACATCGCAGCGAAAGAAGTTTTGATGTAGGTGATTGAGTATTCCTACGGCTACAACCATATAAGAAAATTTCCCTCAAGCAAGCTAAGAAGGATAATAAATTATCACCAAAGTATTATGGTCCATACAAGGTGTTGCAAAATATTGGTACTATGGCATACAAATTGGAGCTTCCTGCAGCTTCTCGATTGCACCCAGTTTTCCATGTTTCATGTTTAAAGAAGGTTATAGGTGACAAGCTCCCAGTTCAAACAATATTTCCAGAACTTGATGAGGAAGGAAAAATTATATTGGAACCAGAAGCAGTCACAGAAACAAGAACTTGACAGTTACGAAATCGATCAATTTCGGAGTATCTTATCAAGTAGAAGAACTTATACGTTGAAGATTCCACATGGGAGGATGAGAATTTTATACAGAAGCATCCAGAACTACTCAAGCGTTGAGGACAACACTTTTTTGAAGGAGAGGGGCATGTTGGGTCCCTATAATACTAGTGATTACCCCATCACTATTGTAGTGGTATCCCTTATTAATATTGTTGTGCCCCTATTGTCCCCATATTGTTATTACTGTGCCCCATAGAATCCCTCTATTGTTATTTTTGTGGCTTTATATTATTATTGTTAGGTCGGATTGGGTTATATTGTGACTCCTTAGACTCCTATATATAGAAAGGAGGTTTTGTCATTTGAATCATCCAAGGATTGTTCATTTGTGTAATGTAAAGGAGGTTGCTCCCTCGAAGAGGCTGAATTCTAAGGCATTCATCTCTCTTTTCTATCTTTTCGTGGGCTGGTTTCATAACATTTTCTCTCCAAGTATTTTTGAAAGCACTATTATTAAACAATCACGTGAGAGTGCATGAATCATTGATATTTACAAGTATTTCCTTTGATTGTGGATGTTTGGAATAAAAGTAAGGTGTTTGAGATTATAATGATTATATTGCAATTATGATCCTATATTGTAAGGTGCTTTCCATGGAGGCCATTAAACCACCCTAGGTGCTCGTTGTTCAACTATGACACCACTCTTAGAGTATTTATCATGGATGAAAAACCACTTATAGTTTAAAAAAAATTGCATAAAGTAACCAGGATTTCTTTTAGTCTACATAGATATTTTTGTCTTCTTTTTATGAATTTGAATAATGGCTAAGTGATGAAAATTAAAAAAGTAATTACACAATATAATAGGTATTGACCTAGAACTATTTAAAAGAATAGACTAGTTTTCTTTTAGTTTTTAGGAAAGAAATATGTGCTTATACACACACGGTTTTAATTGTCAAGTACTTAGGAAAGAATATGTGTGGGATGCATGAAACAAATTTCATCGTGATAAATTTTCAAGGGATTCCCTACCAATCTACTACACAATCAGATTGTCTTATCCTGTTTTCCTAAGCCACATTTGTAGTATGTGTATGTATGAGTATTGTTTTATTATGCCATTTGTGCATGGCATTGTGAATTAGATAGATTTTAATAAATAAAAAATTAACCAAAGATGGAATTAAGTTGAAGGCAGAATATGGAAAAATGGATGGTAATCGAGTTTCCTAGGAAAAACCAACAGAATTGTATAAATTTATGACATGGAAACAACTTAGCGTGGAAGAATTTTTTAATCTCTAGGAGGTACATCCACAACTATGAAGAGGAATATATAAACCTAACATTTTCCAGTTGAGTTATTACTTTTGTTGACTATTATAAATAATGAAAAGGTGTCCTAAAGTGAGGAGGATACCTATACTATTAACACAATATATGTGATACAATCATTGCATATTTGAGAGAAAAAGGGGAGAAATCCCATAGTTGTATATGAAAGTACAATAGTGTATAACATTCATCAACAACCTGTAATGTAAGAGTTAAAAGAAGGGGGGGGGTTAAAATTGTTGAAGTGTCACAATATGGACTCTTGGTTGTGAACTAAAAGAGAATATAAAATTACCCAAGATGAACATAGCTAAGTCCACTTGGACAAAATATGTAGCGATACAACAACCATGAAACTGACATGAAAAGGAGGTTATGTTAAAATTTACTAATTCATAAGTAATAAATATTTAACATATAAAATTGAGGCAAAAGTGTAAGTAAGTGCCTACCTGTGAGATAAATCACTAGCTTCTATCTCCATAAAACTAAAGAAAAATAAATGGTCTTTAGAATGTTATTGTCGAAATGTACATAGTGCAAATGGAAATGATATTTCCATATTTTGAAAATGTACAGTGTAACCACATGGTGGTGTCTAGAGCATTTGGAATATCGATTGGAGAAGTACCAAAAAATAAAAATAAAATTTCTATCATCAACGTTCTTACTCTCATGTTGCTAAATTTTTTTAAGTGGAATTTCACAACCCCTGCTGAGGTATCGAGCATGATGATAATGTTATGGGTACATGTTTTTTAGCCTTGTTGGTTAGATAAGTAATAACTAATGATTCTCGTCCACCATGGATGAGAACATGCAGTAAATGTGGAATTGAAAAGGGAGTTAGGTTTACTCCAAAAAGAAGAAAAAGTAAGCCAACAAAAAAAAAAATCGTTGTGGAAGATCTTTGGGCCTGAAGAGACTAGAAGAAATCAAAGAGGATTTCCAAAAAAAGAATTCAAAGGAAGAAGGGAATGTTAAAACATCGAGGACGATGTTCCTTAAAAAGGGGTGAAAATGTAATATCCCCAACCATATGACTCACCTATTTTAAATAATTGTTAAGTTGGACTCCAGTTAAAATTAGAATTTATATGTTTTAATTTATTAATATTTTTTTTTTATTTTTTTTCATATTTTATGAGGAGAAGTGATAAATGATTAATAATATAGTGTATGATATTTTGAGAAAAAAATAAAATATTTCCACATAAAACTAAACCATAAGAGTATGAGAAACAATTAGAAATTTGGTTATATTCCAAAAAAGGGGCGAGGGGGAATAAGAGAAACAAAAGATAAAAAAAATAGTGGGGGGGAATAAGAGAAACAAAAGATTAAAAAATGGTGGGGGGAGATATTCTCATGGTGGAATCTAACCTTTTGGAGAAAAAGAGAAGAAGAGGAGGAAAAACTACAGATTTGATACTCTAGGACTAGCATAGAAGGGTAGGAGATAATTCCCAAACTCTGGTCTTCATTGTGATTATTGTGGAAAATAGAATATTGATTTTTCAAACAACACGAGTGAGAGTGAAATACTAGTGGAAGCCCTTGTTTTAGTAGTATGTTGAGAGAAAATTGTTGCATCGAAGACCTTCTCTATTAGGTTGAATTTTCTATTTATCCGGCTAATTTAAGGTGTGTCTCGGGGGTAGATAAGTAGCAAGTAACCTTACGGTTGGGTGGACCGTGAGAGCCATTTATTTATTCCCTAAAATATTACAGATAGTTTTTTCTTAACTTATATTCTCTATGATTAAATTTTAGACTATGTACGTTTGTTGGTAGATAAAAAATGAAATGTTATATGTGTCAATGAAAATGTAAGCTAGAGCATTATGCACAAAACTAACATTGTAGGTACATTTACATGTATCAGTATGTGGAAGAAAAGATTGTAGTATGTATAGGGCATTACTTTGGATAGAAGAAAAGCTACCAAAATGGCAATCTAAACAAAGGTGAATCATAGTATAATTTAGACCTTGGAAGGTTATTAAATAACAAAAAATAAATTGTCTGAAAATTAGTTGTTATTTTACAAAAACAATATACCAGCCCAACTGGGTATTGTATTTAAAAAAAAATAGACCTTCAGGTTAGTTCCTGACTAGTCAGTTAGATAGAGGCTCACTGCTCCATATAGTCTTGAAGATTAATATCCTCTTAATACAATAAACTAAAATAAAAATCCAGTGGAAGCTAGTAAGAAAATTGCATTTACATACTTAAATAGATAAATGAAAGAAAACATATATATTATCCTCATAATAATGATTTTGTACAAAGTAAAAATGCGGAGAAACAAATGTTGATAAAATTTCTTCCATGAAACATTCAAGAAGCAAACAACAAAGATGTGATAGTAGTACAAAATAATTCTTCAAAAATTCTGGTGAGGAAATTAGGATAAAAACCCTTCACTCTGATCGGAGAAGAATGCATTACTCTAAGGAAAATATTTCATGAAAACAATTCCATGATGCAATTAGTATTGTATTACCTACTGTAAATACGAGAATTATACTCAACATTATATTCACTGAACAAGAAATAGAAAAGAGCGGAATTTTACTTTGATGAGACAAATAATCTCAAGATAGAAAATTTTCAATTGTATGTGTTAAGAAACCTTGAATACTGTAATTTATTTCCTATTTATAAAAAAAAATATGTTCATGCAATAGCATAACAAATAAAGTATTAGCTTTTCACCACAGGTCTAATACACATCTGCAAGAAAAAAAGGGGTTCTAAATCTATGTAATTGGTGAAGGGTGGATGGTCGTATACTAATAAAGGGAAAATTTTAACAGTGACACAATAACACCTCCATGGTGAGGCCATAGTTTAAATGAGTGAATAAAGAAAATACAAAGGGCCCAAACCCTAATCTCATACATTACAATCAAGTAAAAGAGAATTAGCACTAATAGTGGTATCTACATACTTTGTTGTGGCCTCCAATGGGACATAAAGCCCTGGAGATCAGATAAGAGAATGAATAATTAAACCCAAAATAGTTGAGTAAAGGAATGTACAATTGACATTATTAAACCTTCACTTTAGAATGTGTAGTAGCCCCACTCAGAACCTGTAGAAAATCATCAAATTGATTAGGGCTTATATTGTCAGGTGTTATAAAAAAAAATGTAATACTTGAAACATATGAATTAATCATTTACTGGTGGAAAAAAGAGAGTCCCTATACCATTGCATCCCACAGAGCCCCCTAGTCACAAAAAAACAAAAACTATAAAAATTAAGGAAAAATAATGGAATAAAGAAAGGGAATGAAAATAAAGATGAAGGGATTATGAGTGTTTCTCTCAAAGACTTACCGTGGAGAGAGAACCCACCTATAATGCTATGATTGTCTTAGTTGGTGAATGAGAATCAAAACCTAGTAAGGGTTTGTACCAAATTTTCAGTGAAATGAGAAGGGAATAAAGATAAAGAACATGCAACAGTCAAACATTCCAATTAATAGAACATAATGTGACCACATTGGACATGACATAACTGAGGTGAGAATTCAACATGAATGTAATTACCAAGTATTTTTATCTTACCGGTAGAAAAGTTAACCATCGAGAGTTCTACAACGTCCATAGAGTGATGGCTTCTGATAATCTATTACCTGCTAAAACCAAAATTGTAGTTTACCATTCAATAGAGGAAACCCTAGGAACTGAACGCCTCTCCTCCAAACAAGAAGCGAAAATGATGAATCTGGGTAGAAACACTAAAGGTGGCTACCAACTCTACCTGACTGGAATTACCTTGATTGTCAAATCAATCCATTGGACATGTGTATAGTCTATATGAACCAAGGATAGGGTATTATCCAACAACGGATAGATGGAGTCTTAAGAACCTTCGATTGTAATTACAAAATATATCTATAGGGTTGAAATATAAATTATGACACTATGAACACATTACCAAATCCAATGATAACGTTATAACCATCGGAAAACTTTCACATATATGGAATAATAGACAAGAGTTAGAATATTATGTGACAAAAATAACATTGATTAATTATAGGTTAACCAAAGAAGATGTGAAGAATTTCAGGTTGTAACATTTACACATGACTGTTGTAACATATGTATTGTATGAAGGTCAAAATCACAAATATCTTAGTGACGAAATGACAATATAAATGTCAACAAGAAATTAAAAGGTTAAGTAAAAAAGACTTTCATGTATGTACATTTGAAAATATGGTTTGAAATTTATAGTATAATTTAAACAATAAAATAAATAATATTTTTTTTGGAAAGAGGAATAGTACAACAATAATTTATATTGAGAGTGAAAGAGAAATAAAAACAGAAATAAAAGAAAAATCTTCTATTTATTATATTATGCCAGGAGTAATGTCATTGCAATGAGGGATGTGAAAAATACATTCATGAAATTGTTCAATTTTATATGTGGCTTCTAAACTTCTAGTACAAAGTGACAACACTTTTGGGCCAAATTTCCATCTAGATGAGGATTGACTACCTTTATCCAACCTTAAAACTGTAGGAACGATTATATAGGTTTTCAATCAAATTTAATGTGCACTTCTCAATTCCTATATGTGTTGTATGATTTTATTAAGGAGTGAGATGCCTACCACACCCCATTATTGTATTTTTCCCACTCTTACTTGAGATCGCTCTCCCACTCTCCATGGAAAATAAGAGCCTATGACCAGAAAGGCTGTTGTCATTTCCTTCCACTCTTCCTTTCCTTTAATCTATCTGAAGAGTGTTCTTAGAGCGGTTTATTTTTGTATAAGAATAATTTTCCATATGATCTCATTTTTTATGACAATCCATAACATTTTTCCTACTAGGGCTTTAATAAGTAAACCGATGTTATTTAACCCCTAATCCCAGAGGGATTTTGGATTTACATTCCTTTTCCACTTGATTGTTGTTGTTTAAAATTGGTCTTAAAGGTGGAATTATAACAACTTAATGTTAGAATTTATGATGAATCAATTTCCAAATGTTAAGAGGAGATTTGAATTTTTATCTATGTTCATGTTCTAGAGAGCCTAACTCATTTGCTAAGGATAATTAGTTATAAAAATAATATTTTCTATTGTAGGAAGGTTTGTTTTTAAAGAAAGAGTTCAATGGAATGGCTCATTTATCAACTTTTAGAAGTGTTTTTACTCAAAATTAGTGTGTAAAAAAGTTGATATAATATTTTTGTATTATTTTGTTTTTTCTATTTTTTTGTCAAAAGTAGATAAATAGTATGTATTTTCTTAAAACATCCTTTAATAAGTTTAGGAAAAATGTATTATGTAGTAATAAACTGAAAGTGAAGACATGTATAAAATAAATCTAAAAATTATCTAATTTTTAAGCTTAAAATGAAGTTTAATGTATATTCTATTTTTATTCGAAAAATATTGAATTGAATTGAATTCATTTAAAATGAATTTCTTGGAATACTTTAATTTAATTTAATTTAATTTAAAAGTAATTTCTTGAAATACTTTATTGTGAATTGTTAGCTGGTTACATTAATTCTTAATATGATTTTTCATTTTTAAGAAACACAATAATAACATTGTATTATTATAAGCCCCAAGGGTTAGCTCAGTTGGTCAAAAACCGTGCCTCGTCATCAGGAGGTCATAGGGTTGATTCTGCCTGAAGCCCTTGGGGTTAGGTCTTTCTAGTAGGTCAAGGGGCGATTAGCCCAGATTTTCCCATGGACGTAGCGACCACTCACTGACCAGGGTTTTCGTGAACCACACTTAAAAAAAAAAACAATATTGTATTATTATCAAAACACGGATTCAAAGCTAGAACCTTTACAAAATCCATCCTATTCTAATACTTTTTATGAGCTATGTTGAACAAATGTTTATCATATACATTATAGAATACTACTAGAAACAACTTAAACTTACAAAGTTATAGAACTTTCATCAAAGTCAAGTGAGATTATTTGAAAATTGAAGGGTCACTTTTAGAAGCTTCTTCCATGTTTTAGACATTAGTGTCCTCCGATTGCAACTCTTGTTCCATTTCTCTCTAGCCTCATTCCTCATGTTTTCTCACTGGTATTTGAATATTGCTAGATTCCATTTACCCCCAGCTAATATCTGACCTCCACCATTGTGAGTTTGATATCCATGGAACCTCATAGTCTAGTGCTCCTTCTAGTTTCTCAAATTTCCTCTGTGTTGGTTCATATTTTTTTATCCAATAGTGCTAGATGTGCCCAACTTTTTTTCTCAATCTAGTCACTCAGCTACCTCATGGCATTTAACATATTATCTACGGACTTAACCATATTAACATATTATCTATGGACTCAACCATATTTCCAGTAGTTGATTCATCAGCTCCTGCACCATTGAAGCTCTTCGAGAAAGTGCAATACATCTCACAATGTCTATTATTGTAGGCTGCCCTATATCACTTGTAGTGTTAGAATGATACTAATGCTCCTTTCATTGATGACGACAAGGAATATTAACTTGAGCTACTTTCTAGATCACCATTCATTGGAATTTAATTATGTCTCAACCAAATCCAAATAATTTGGTAGAAATTACCTGTTAGAAAAACTGGAAAGAAAATAAATGAATTTAATTAACCAGCAACTCACAAGTGAGCAAGCAACACCTAGAGACTGCACATACTGTAGCATATACTCTCATATTCCATTAATCAAATATGAGACAATAAATACATCTCAAAAGAATAGGGAGGTGAGAACAAACTCCTACAACCTAGGAACTAATCCTAACTTAAGGAGTTATGTTACAACCGTGTAACCATTTCTCCATTAATACAATATAATATTAATTATTTTCAACTCTCCCCCTTAATGGAGAAAGAATTATCGTGAAATCATAACATCCCCCTAAATAATTCAAAGATTCTTTGTAAATATATCAGCCATATTGTCACATGTTTTACAATATTCCATAAATATTTCTTTTGACTAGACTCTTTCTCTTACAAAGTGAAACTGAGTATCTATGTGTTTCATGTTCTTATGAAACACTAGATTGTTCGCCAACTTAATGGAACTCTGGTTGTCACAATTGATGACGGTTGCTTCTTTTTTCTCTTCTCCTACATCATTTTTAGGTCCCTATACTACTATTGTAATCCCTTATTGTTATTAGTGCAACCCCCTTATTATATTGTTGTTCCCATGTAGTACCCATATTGTTATTTGTTGAAAACAACAACAAGAAAAGATAAAAATAGAATCCAGAGTCTTCCAATTTTAATTTGTGCTTGAATTAAAATTGAATTTAGTCTCACCAACTTCTTTTAATTAATTAATTAATTCATTATGGATTAATTAGTTGGATAAATTCAAGTTAGAAGACTTTTTGAAGTCATGCAACAGTCATCCTTTAAATTAAGGATATTATCCCTTAATTAAGGAGATAAGATTGAGTTATATTTGAGTTGTAATTATTTAGCTCAGTTTACTGCGTTAAGTCTAGTTAAATTAGTTCCAAAATGTTTGAGGAACTAATTGTGAGTTATTAGTCAGTTGATGCATTCATGCACTCAACCAGTGTACTCTAGATAACTGAAGATTCCCTCATCAAAAGCACATGCATGCCTATTATGAGAAATACCCATTTGAGCTAAATGTCAAGGATAATGTACTATGTTTGCATGTGTTTTCCTATAAAGAAGGCTCATGCATGCAGTCAAGGTAAGGTTCCTTGAGGGTTGCGCAGTTCTAATAGTGTGTTAGAGCAGTGCTCTATTGGGTGGAGGAGAAACATCCAAGAGGAACCGCGCAAGGAAATAGGAGCTTGGAGGGCAAAGGAGAAGGCTTGTGAGAAGATTTGATTCCCTGTGAGCATCCAGGATGATTGTACTAAGAGCTAGCTAGCTATGACATCTAAGGCTTTGTATAATTCTGATGTATTTCCACCTTATGTGATAGTACAGATAGTGGGGTTTTCTAGCTAAGGCTTTCCCCTCAATATTTTATGTGTTTCATGTGCATTAATTATCCTTGTTCTCATTATATGTGTTTAGCTCAATCTTGCTCAATATTTAAGCTTCTGCAAAGCAAATTGATAGTAGAAGTAGATTATAGTATTTTTCTTTAGTGTATTGCATTATCGTGTTAATCTACAGTCAAATTTTCTACAGAGATATTAGAGCTAGCTGATCTATAGAGAAATTTCTACATGGTATCAGAGCTAAGTTTATCGGAGTTGTGAATAGTATACAAGGAAGAGAATTCAAAGTTTGAAGTTTGGTGTTGCAGGTGCAAATCAAATTCTTATCATACTTCAAGGTTGGCCAATGGCATTTTATGGCTTGAGACTCGAGTATATCTTGGAAGGTAGCTCGAATTACATAGCATGGAAAGATCGTATGGAGGCTGTATTAGAAGACAATGACTTGAAGGATTTCATTGATCGAGAAATCCCAAAGACAACTTCAACTAATGCACAATATTTGGCTGAGTGGAAGAACTGTGTGGTGAAGTGAGACGGATCATCCTTGAGGGAGTTCGAGACCATATTATCTCGAGTCTCCATGAGAAGGATACTCCATTTTCAATGTGGAAGACATTAAAGGACCTTTACCAGAATAGTAGCAACCAGAGGAAATTGGCACTCAAGGATAAGCTTCTAAGAATCAAGATGGATAAGGGCGATACTATTTCGACATATCTGAACAAGCTCGCCACTTGTATAGATGAGCTTAGAAGTGCAGGAATAACTACTTTCAATGATGATATGGTGAGCCTCACTATCCTTAACCTTTCAAAGAGCTAGAATAGATACCAAGACTCTGTGAATGGAAGGGAGAAACTGCTAGATTGGGAATGACTGAGGTCTGATTTCATACAGGAGGAGAACAGGAGGAGCTCACGAGATGGTTCTTCATCCAAGGATGATCATGAAGAAAATATGGCCTTAGAAAGTAAGGTAGGGAAAGGGAAGGGTAAGGCTTCCCAGTCCAAATCGAATTCTTCTCATAGAGGGAAGAAGGGTGACAAGTCTAAAGTGAGATGCTTTAATTATCAGGATATGGGACATTATGCAAGTAATTCTCCATCGAAGAAGTCCAAGAAGGGATCATCAGAAGGATTGGAAGGTGAGGCATTGGCCTCTCAGTTCGAAATGGACTTTACCCTCATCACATGCATGGTTTTATCGATTGTGGGTTGTGGTTGGTATCTTGATAGTGGAGCCTTATTCCACATGAACGGCGATAAAAGTTTATTGAGTACCTTGGAGGAGAAAGGCCTCAAGATGCGCATAGAGATGGGTGATGCCGAAAGGTATAGTGTTTCAAGAGTTGGCATAATTTCTTTTCAGAGGGAGCATGGACCTCCTATCACCTTGGCAGATGTAATGTATGTGCCTAGACTGAAGTAGAAATTGGTATCGTTCGTGATGTTGGAGGAAAAAGGCTACGATGTTGTCTTCAGTAAAGGAAAGTCATTCCTTAGACACATCATCACGAGACAAGTGAAATGGATCGGTTCACGAGTTAAGAACTTGTATGCTCTTGATGTTCAAGATGCATGAAAAGCCTTGAGGAGCAAGGCAAATGTTAGAGACTTGGTGGTTGAGAGGGAGACTAAATTACCTCTCAACATGTAGTCCTAGAAGAAGTCTCAGAAAATTGTGGAGGAGTCAGAATTGGAGAAGTGGGTAGAGGGATCACATGGAGCCATACCTGCAGGTGTGACATGGGGTGATGTGAAGTGATAGTCCCAAGAAGGTTGAAATCGGGCAGGGTCCATTGAGATGTTTTATCTCATGGACCATATGTTGCTACGGGAGCCTAAAGTACATAGTAGCGGGAGGAATCAGTGGGATTAATGCAGTCAGAGATCAAAGTGATAGAGGCCAGAGCAGTCAAATACTGAAGAGTACAAAGAAGGATTAACAATAGTGCAGAAAGTAGAGTTAGTAGAAGCGCAAAATTTTCAGTTGACAGAGGCAATAGCAGTCAGACACTTTGATGAAAGATGCATCATATTGATTTAGGTTGGATGTTTTTTTTGTTTCTGGAGTTGCTGGAGAAAAAACACTAGAGAGAAGTGTTGCATGCATAACATTCCAAAGGTTCATGATTAGGATCGAATTGAATTCCTTTCTGTTGAGTCATGGAATGGGTATGTAGTTACCATTAATCTCATCATCCTTTTCCTTTATTCTTATCTTTTCTATATTGTAATGAATTAATACATTGAGGAATTATGGTAAGAAATGAAGGAATTATTTGCAGTTATGATTTAGCTAACTTTTACCCTTCTTATGCAAGAAAATGACAAAAGGGACAATTGATGTTCCCTAAAGAAGGAACAACAAAAATCAGACAAGCAAAGGAAGGAACGAGACGATTGCAGATATGGTTCAGAGAAAATTAGAGCGATTAGCGTGGAATAAGAAAGATGTCAGAAGTTAGAAATCAGTTGTGAATCCCTCAGGATCGGGAGATCCTAAGGGATCACATTTATCACTGATCTTTTACCCTTTCTGATTATAAAAGGTGATGATTGTAAGAAGAAAGGGGGAAATCTCTGTTATTATTGAAATTGTAATTTTAATTACAGACTCGCTGTTGAGAAGAACACAGATATATTTTAATGCTCTTTAAGTTCAATGATTAATGCATAGTTGAAGTTGTTGTTACCTCGTGTTATCTGAAATAACTTAGCAGTGTTCACTGGTGGCTAAGCGCCTGGCCTCTAATGGATTTAACTGCTTTCTTTGTGTCATACATTTCCAATTCTTGCAAGTGTGATTGGTTTGATAATTTTCTTGCTTTCTATGATTTTATTTCCTTCGCTATTTATTTCTTGTATTGACAGTATATCTCTGTTTTATATGATTTACAACATTGTCGTTTGGTTAAGTTTTTCTTCATTACAAATTAAGTTACTTAGATAAGTATTCGGATTGATTTAATCAACTATAAAGAGTTTGATTATCACTATTGGACTCTCAGATTGATATCATTGCTATCAGGATTATTTAATGAAGATTGAGTTTGATTTAGATTAAAATCAGTTCAGAAGAGATGAGTTATTGTTACTGTACTCTCAACTGATGTTGTTACTACTTGAATTGCTGAAAGATTTGATTTCATTAGAGGATTGAGTTTTCTTTAATAATTGCAATTGGAATTTATTAGATGCATCCATTTACTCTTGTATTTAAAGATCTATACTGCAATTTAGGAAACATTACTCTCTGAATTAATAGTAGCCACATACTGTGTACACTCTTGAAATAAGAGGACTTGCCTGGGTTAATAATTAATGTGGGGTAAATAGGAGTTTTAAAAGGTACCTTTTATCAGTCAACATTTTGGTGCCGTTGCCGGGGAGAGTATAGCCATTTACAAAGAGTGATTTACATCTGATAATTGTTGTTGAGGAAGAATTGGGTATTGAAAATGGAAGGTAAGAACCTATGTAACGAGCAAGTAAAGTGGTTGCTCCGTTTTTAGCACAATTACAAAAAACTGAAGTAGGAATTTGATGCATGACTATTGAGAGAGAATTGGGTATTAAAAACGGAAGGTAAGAACCTACGTACAGAGCAAGTAGAATGCCTACTCCCCTGCCCACTTTCCAGCAGAGTTGTTAGGAACTTATGGTATAGATAAACATTTGAATTGTTTGCATGAATGACTAAGAAGAAAAGACCCAAAAAAAATCCAATTCCACCACCCAAACCTGAAAAATCTAAGGGACCAGTGACCGTTGGACGGTCAGCTTTCATAGATGACATCTTAAAGAAAGATAAATCTCAGCCATCAGTGAGTCCTCGAACCATTGCTTCCAGACAACCTATTGTCTCCCTTCGGGCCACAGGCTCACCATCTGTAGCCTACGCTGAGGTCCATAGCAAAATGGAAGGAATTGAGCAGGGTTTTCAAGAAATTGAAAATTCACGCACAATGCCCTCACAAGAAGGGAATTTTTGTAATATTCGTGAAGGAGGAGGAGAAATAGGGGAAATAGAGGAACCAAGGTCCCCTCAGGTAGTAATTGAGAAAAGGACACCTAGTATCCCAGACCAAGGGAGTGTTGTTAAGATCATATCCACACCTTCTAGACATCCTAGGGATAACTCTCCAGCTCTAGAGATCCTGGAAGGGTACTGGCATATATTTGATCAAATGACCAACAATCCTTAAGCACCCCAGACCTCTATATTACAGTATCCCATCATTGACACAACTGTTAACGCACCCATGAAAGCTATCCCTCTGCAAAATATTCCTACCTTTCATGGACTCACATCAGAGGATCTAGATGCATTTCTATTTGAATTTGAAGTATTATGTCGAGGTTATGATTACACCACCGACCCCCAGAAACTAAAGTTGTTTCCCTCTACGTTAAAAAGAGTAGCCCTGCATTGGTTTATGAGACTAGGTGGGGGAACCATAAATGATTGGGATCAAATGAAAACCTCTTTCCTTAAAAAATATCAGGACTATTGCAGATCTATGGAACTGAAAGATGAAATATTCCAAATGGTGGAAAAACCCAGTGAAACATTGGAAGAGTATGTGGAGTGCTTTCAATATAACCTCCAAAGGTCTCCCTATGCAAATCTGCCTTTGCCTGATAATGTGTTAAAAACACACTGATTAAAGGGATGAAAGAACAATGGATAGAGACATTAAATATTATGGGTAAAGGTGATATATATTAAGAAGAATGGGATGATAGTATTAAATTGTGTATTAGGTGCTCAAGAGGCAGTACGAGATTGAAACCAGCAGAACACGATGTGACCACCAAGAACAAAAAAATATCTGCTGGAAGCATCACTCGTGCAGAAATCAACAACCTGCTGGAAGATTTCAAAATAGATATCTTGGGAACTTTGACGACACAATTAGGCATCATGCAAGCCAAGAAGAAGTAGGCTGAAGCGAAAGAAAACATGGTGATATTTTGCATGAGATGCAGGAAGAAGCATAGTCATAAAGAGTGCCCACTGGATATGGTACAGACCTGTGCCATATGTACTAAAGATCATGCCACAGAAAGCTGCCCATCGCTCCCATGGTTAAAAGCAGTCTTCAAGGAGGTAGAGGAAGAAACAGAACCAGTCTACCTACTAAATCAGTGTTGCCAATGGCAAGGAGAACAAATAGGTACACCTACTGACCCATGTTCTTCCTTTCAACCCTTGCAATATAATGCTCAACAATACACAGGAGCTACATGACAAAACCAACCACCTTTTCCTAATTGGTCACAACAACCATTCTCTATGCCACCTTGGTCCAACCAATCAAATCAAAATAATAGTTGGTCAAATTTCCCCTATTTCCCACCATTTTGGCAGAACAATACATATCCATCCCAATGGCCACCGTCCACTTCACAGAACTAGAATTGGCGGTCAAGCTAGAAAAGACCTACAAATCAACCAGCATGAAAAATCCCCCTGTCCCACCTTACACTACCAACACCTTACACACTGTAGCAGAACCCTCAACCCAATCTACGACCACAACTCCGAGCCCAGCCCAACCCAAATCCCAACAATAGGTTCATCCAATCTGTACAAATTATTGAAGAACTGGAGCCAAAAACTGAGTTTAGGGAGTGTAATGAACTCAAATTAAGGTCTGGATGGATAATTGAATCAGAGGGGGAGAAAAACATACAAATAGAAGATCTGTTACCTCTAGAAAAAAAACCTCAAATGGAGAATATGGTTAAACAAAAAAGGCACGTTCAAACTATTACCTCTTTTCCACCATTCCCAGAGAGATTGATTATACCCTGCCTAATAGAATATCGTGATTTCGATCTTCTAGGAGAACTAAAAAATCTTGTGTAAAAATACCCCTCCTCCAGGCTATTTAGGACATTTCCATTTATGCAAAAACTATTAGGGAATTATGTACTAAAAAGCTTAAGAGGAAAATAAAAACAACCTCAACTATCCACGTTGTCGGTAATTTGTTCGATTTATTATCAGGCAGAGAAACATCGGTGAAATATGAGGACCCAGAAAACCCTATAGTCATGGTACAAATAAATGGATGCTCTTTCCCCAATGCATTAGTTGATTTAGGAGCATCCATAAATATACTCACAACAACAACCTATCAAAAACTTGGCATTATTGCCTTGGATCCAACTACAACCCTATTGGAACTTGTTGATCGATCGGTTGTCAAACCAGAAGGGAAACTACAGGATCAAATGGTGTCTATAGATTCTTGGGAATACCCAGCAGATTTCTTGATTATCAATCCTAGAAACCGGCTAGATGGACATCCCCTAATTCTAGGAATACCTTGGCTAGCAACCACAGATGCTTACTTAAGCTGTCAAACAGGCAGCATGACTATAGCAGGAGGAAGTAATGTGAAGAATCTAGCTTTATACCTCTAGCTCAACCAAGCCTAACAATAATAAAAACTAGAAAACAACCTATATCATATTTAACTGAAAACATTCTATCACCTCTAACCATAGAAGATGCTCTTGAATTTAAGGATCAAACTGAAGATGACATCATTAACACTTACATTAACCAACCAGATGCCGTATCCAATATAAAATGTCACATGATCGAAGTAGCCCTGGATAATGAAATGGAAGAAGATCCCTTAAAAGATATTAATGACCAGATAATACCAACAACTATTGTTCATAACAGCAAAACCATTGAAATTGAACCATGGAAAGTCCTAAACATCAACAAAAACCTAACTAATGACCAGGAGCAGAGGCTTGTTCAACTCCTTAGAAAATATAAAGAGGCTTTCACTTGGGATTACCCGGACATGAAAGGGATTGATCCCTAATTATGCATGCACCACATATATACAGAGAAAGATGCGAGACCCATTCGACAACCCCAACGGAGGTTAAATCCTCACCTTAAAGATGTTGTTAGAGATGAACTACAAAAAATGTTAGATGTAAATTTCATCTATCCTATATCTGATAGCAAATGGGTTTCTCCATTAGTTGTGGTGCCTAAAAATAATGGAAAGTGGCATATATGTGTCGATTATAGAGAGCTTAATAAAGCAACCCAAAAATACCATTTTCCACTCCCGTTCATCGATCAGGTCTTGGACACATTGGCTGGTATTTTTTTTTCTCTTTTTTAGATAGCTTCAGCGGCTACGATCAAATCCAAATCGACCCTAAAGTCCAGGATAAGACTACCTTCACCTGCCCCTGAGGGACATTTACTTATAGGGTCTTACATTTTGGAATGTGCAATGCACCTGCCACATTCCAGAGGGCCACACTTAACATTTTTTCAGACTTGATAAATGAAGGACTCAAGGTGTACATGGATGACTTTACACCCTATGAAGGTGACTTCGAGCCGGCATTACAAATGCTAGATAATGTTCTGCAAAGATGCATTGCTACCAGGATCTACTTGAGCCATGAGAAATACCACATGATGATAACCGAGGGCCTCATCCTGGGTCACTACATCTCAGCAGCTGGAATTCAGGTAGATCCAGCAAAAATTCAGATAATTGTCTTAATACCTACGCCCTCCACACAAACTGAGGTACGTAGTTTTTTGCGATTTTCTGGATATTATAGAAGATTTATAAAGAATTTTTCCCAAATTGCTGCACCATTATATGCATTAACAGGAAATATTAATTTCATATGGACTAACAAATGTGACATTTCTTTTGAAGATTTAAAATGGCTAGTATCAAGAGCCCTAGTATTACGGGGCCCAAACTGGGATTTTCCATTTCCGAACTCATCTGATGCATCAGATACGGCCATTGGAGCAGTTCTCAGCCAGGAGGAAGATAAGAAACCATATGCGATATACTACATCCAAAAAAATCTATCTCCTGTTGAATTCAATTACACGGTGACCGGAAAATAATTTTTGGTTGTAACCTATGCTATTAACAAATTCAAATATTATATAATAGGATACCCTGTGGTTTTGTATACTGATCACTCTGATATTAAATATCTAGTTAATAAAACAGTTACAAATGGGAGAGTGACACGATGGTTGATCCTTTTTAGGAATTCGACATAACAATCAAGGATTGACCAAGAAAAGAAAATTTGGTGGCAGACTTCCTCTCACGTATACCAAAGACAGACGACTCGGCAGCAGTAGAAGACCAGTTCCCTAATGAGCACTTATTTGCTGTAACCGTGAAAACACCGTGGTATGTGGACGTTGCAAACTACCTTCCAGTGGAAAAATTACCCAAGAACCTGACGCCTAATGAAAGAAAACAAATAGTACAACGCAGCACTCGGTTCTCATGGATCATAGGCTACCTCTTTCACACAGGAGCCGATATGCATATCCAAAGGTGTGTTAGGGAAGACAAAATCTTTGACATCCGAAAATCTTGCCACAATGGGCCTTGCGGTGGGCATTTTGTAGACTATAGGACTGGTCATGAAGTCTTACATACGGGCTATTATTGGGCCACCATTTTTAAGGATGCTAAGAAGTTTGTCCAAGCATGCAATAACTGCCAAAGAATGGGCTACCTTGGATAGTCTGACGAGATGCCTCTACATCCACAGTTAGTCATTGAACCTTTTGAATGATGGGCGTTAGATGTTATTGGCCCAATAAACCCATCATCTAATCAAAAGACATATATACTGGTTGCAACAAAATATGTGATGAAATGGGTGGAGGTAGAAGCATTACCACGGGCAACGGAGGACTCAATAATCCACTTTCTTTTCAATATTTTCGAGCGATATGGTTTGCCTAGAGAAATAATCACGGATGGAGGGCCACAATTTGTAGTCCATAAGATGGCTGCAACATTAAAAAATCATCGTATCATGCATAGAATCACATCTCCATATTGCCCACAGGAAAATGGCCAGGTAGAAAGTACTAATAAAGTAATCGAGGCTATATTAACAAAGATAGTTGCACCACATAGACGTGACTGGGCTACCCGATTTCCAGAAGCCTTGTGGGCATATCGCACAACATGGAGAAACACCATAGGATACTCCCCATATCAGTTAGTGTTTTGCAAAGAACCTATCTTCCTAATAGAATTTGAAATTCAGACATTGAGGATAGCTCAAGAAGTAGGCTTGGATCTGAATGAAGCACAGATTAATAAGCTACATCAAATCAATGAATTGGATGAAATCTGCCTATCAGCTCTTCAACATATTGCACTGATCCAATAACAAAGAGCGAAATGGCATGATGCCCTCATTAAGAAGAATATATTCCATGAAGGTGATTGGGCACTTCTGTACGGTTCTAGGTTCCAAGATTTCGTGGGCAAACTCCATAAAATTTGTTAATAGGACCTGAATTGTCTCGTTCAGGAAGTGTGTACCCTGGTCTCTTCTGAGACTCCTTGGGCATCCGAACCTTGAGATGATATTTTCAAAAATGAATCGCATCGTGGTTTCTGCTATGGAATATTTTACTAGTGCGACTTCTGCCCATCCTGACAAGTACTCTATGGTAGTAATTATATATTAGGCTTTGGAGTGACGTGTTGGTGGAGAGATTGGACCAATGAAATCTACCACCCATTTATCAAATATATGCACCGTATGGACCAGGTGTAGTGGTAGCTCATCACGTCAAGAAGGCCTTCCAACTCTTTGATAGACATCACGTTCATTGGTGAATGCCTTCGAATCCTTATGTACCGTAGGCCACCACAATCCTGCTTGTAGTATCTTCCTTGCAGTTGCCTTACCCCCTACATGGCCTCCCACGACCCCGGCGTGGCACTCCCATAAGATATCTTCTCTTTCATGTTGTAGGACACAGAATCTGAGTATTTGGTCTAAGCCCATTTTGAAAAGGTGTCCTGCTATGAGTTGGTAATCCGTTGCTCTGACCACCAGGTGGCTTTTCTGCATTGCAGTGTAGCCCTATGGACAACTGCCTGTTGTGAGCAAAGTAGCAATTTCTTGCAGGTGGTCAGGTATGGCTTCTATCCTGAATAAATTGGCATCGGGTAACCAGTCATCTATTGCTCCATCACTCTCTCTTGTGTCCAAGCAAGAAAGGTGATACGGGCCTACATTCAATCTGCCTGGCTTAACAACTACTTCAAACGTGAACTCTTGAAATAATAATAGCCATCTGCTTATTCTTCCCTCCAGTACCGGCTTGTTTACTAGCTATTTCAGTGCAGAATGGTCTGTGAAAAATTTGAATGGCTCCCCAGCAGATAGTGCCTAAACGTTTGGAGAGAGTAGACCATTTCTATAGCTTCTCATTCTGTTGTTGTGTATTTTTCTTCCGCCGTTGAGAGCTTTCTGCTTGCGTAGTATACTGGATGATCCATCTTCTCTCTTGATTGCGATAGGACTGCTCCTAGTGCTATTCCAGACGCATCAATATGTACATGGAACATTTTGTTCTAGTCAGGGTACGCCAATATGGGCGCACTTACTAACCTTTCTTTTAGTTTGTCCAGTGCCACTTGACAAGCTGTTGTCCAAATGAATTCCTTCGTCTTCTTTAGCATTCTCTCCATTGGGGTTGTTATGGTTGCATAGTTTCTGATGAACCTTCTGTAGTACCCCGTATGGCCTAGAGTTGCTCTTAGTTGCTTTATGTTGTGGGGTGGTTCCATGTGGACAATTGCTACTATTTTGGCAGGGTCCACGTAGACTCCATCTTTGCAAACAATATGGCCTAGCAGGGTTCCAAAGGGAACCGTGAAAATGCACTTCTTCAAATTTAAAGAGATCTGCAATTGTCTACATCTTTCGAACATTACTCTCAACAGACTGGTATGCTTCTTCAGCAGGCTGTATATTGTCCAGTCATCCATGTAGACTTCTAGGAACTTATGAATATAGTCTCGGAAAGCTGCTATTACAATCCTTGAAAAGACTGCTGGCGCATTCTTGAATCCAAATGGCATTACAATGTATGTGTATGACCCCCACTCCGTCGTGAATGTTTTTTTCCTTTTATCTTCTTCGGCTATTCGGACATGGTGGTAGCCTGAGAAGCCATCTATGAACGAGTAAGCCTCATTCCCCGCAACATTCTCTAGTGCTTCATCGCTGAAGGGCGTGGGGAATGGGTTATGCACGCATGCATTTTTCAGGCTTCTATAGTCGACCCATACTCTAATCTCGGTCACATCCTTCTTGTTTTGAATCACTATAGGGATTATCCAGTCAGCTTCATCGATCGGAAAAATGATTCCTGGATCGAACATTTTATCAATCTCCCTTATAACTTTTTCTTTGACACTTGGGTTCAGTCGGTATGGTATGTGCTTCACTGGTCGGAATCCTTTTTTCAGAACATTTTTATTTCTCCCAAGTTACCTTTTATCCCTTTGAATTCAGCTACCAAAGCTGGGAACGGGTCCTAGTATTCTTGTAGCAACTCAAAAATTTCTTTAGTGGTCTGTTCATCCCAGTAGTCTCCTACTGATGCTATCTTAGGTTTATCCTCCGTCCCTACATTCTACTTTCTCAGCTTTAATGGTAGGATATGAGTGCCTTCTGTCAAGGGACTCTCGCGGATCCCCCTTTCTCCCTCTGTTTCTTCAAAGGCTAGGTGCCTAAGCCCTTCCAATTCATCTTATTCTGGTTCTGCGTTGACTCTGTCACAGGTTACAAATCCTGGAGATTCCATGTCAAATAAGCATTGCAGGAAGTTTTCTTCGTGATCCCCTTCAACTAGCATCTCCGGAGTGAACTAAACTCCTTTCACCACTTGAAGCGCTTCTATCATTTGTGTTTCACTATCCTTGAAAGAGAAATCGTCGATGAATTGTTTTTTCAAGGCATCCCAAGTAGTTGTTTGTCATCATAGTTCTTCATGGATGTACCACACCCAGGGGATGGCGCTGAGGGTGTGTATAAAGGCACCCACAGGTTCCTTGGCAGTCCCTGGCTTTCCTAGTTAGTCATGCACCCTTTGACATGTTCCTCGGGACTTTAATTCCCCATGTATTATTTTTGGTCTAGTGGCTGCTCTTCCTTCTTGCTAAACATTTCCTTTATTGCTTGCTTTGTATCCTTCCAGTCTTTCAATACCTGGTCATGTGCTTTCCACCATCTTGTCGGTGTTGCCATAAGCGCAATGTCTAGAAAGGGAATTCTCTGGTCTTTTGGTACATCCTGGTCCATCCTATCCAGGAACTGATATATTGGTTCAAGTCCACAGTACTTCGAAATGTCGTTCTTTCCTATATCTCCCCAGTTTACTTGGCTTATCATTGCACATCGTCAGGTTGTTAGTTCATATCCACCCTACTGCCATGCATCCCATGCAAGTTCTAAACTAGCTTTTGACTTTGGATTCTCCTCCAGCTAACTGATCCTCTGGCTATAGGATTTATGTAATCTTCCCTCTTTCCTGCCGTGAGAGTATACAACTGATCTAACATCCCTGGTTCTTCCCTGTCATCTGTTGGTTCTGTAAACCTAGGTCCTTAATAAGGGTCCAGCGGCTGAATCACCCTCAGGCCTTCTACTTCAAAGATCATCAGTTCCTTTTTCAAATCTATGACGACATAGTTTTCATATGCCCAGTCAATCCCCAGGAGTGCTGGATATGGGTCTTTATCCCCCATAATGTATATTATTTCGAATTCAGTGTGTATTTTTACTCCTTCTACTTCGACCTCTACATTCTCCAATCTTCCGATGGGCAGTATACAGTATTGATTTTCCATTCTCAATTGAATTGGTGAATACTTTAGTTGTGGCTTCCCCATTTCCTCCCAGGTCTTCCAGGGTAGGATGTTTACATCCGATCCCAAATCTAGCATGGCATCCTTTATCTAGAATCCTACCACTTGTGCATTGAATTGGAATTCCTTCCAGCTTCTCTTCTTATTTTGCTTCACCCTCCTAGAAGATTTATCTGGCCAGACTTCACAAGGTTGTCCTGCGTCCTCTCGCTCTATGGACACTGCGTCTTTCAATATTCTCTGTAATTCCCTTAGCATGGTATCATCTTCAACAATTTTTAGGAATAGTTTAAACCATTCCCCAAAGGGTTGGGCAGGGCCGAGCCCGCAGACTTGCGGACCTCGAGTGTCCCTATCTTCAGCCATCCCTTCAAAAAATTTGGCTACTTCTTGGTAATACTCCTTTTGGCGCTCGAGTTGATATGCCTTTGGTGGTGACGCCGCTTTGATGATCACGGGGGGTTCCTCGGCGTAGCGATCTTCCCATGTCTTCTTCCCTCCTTGGGTGACTATATTGTTATTTTTTGTGTGGAGACCCTTGTCGGTCCAAGGCTCAACATTCACTAGGTTAGCCCCTCACTGTCTGGTCCTCTCTTCCCATTTCACGATGAGCTCTGGGCAGTCTTCTATCACTTGGGTGTTAACTCTGCACTGCGAACACCATGGTCTTCTCAGGAGCACGAATTCCCTTGCGAAATGTCCTTCTTGATAGAAATTGTAGAATCTTAGGGGTCCTCTGCCTCTCGATCTCCCTCCGCGTCCATTTCCTCCTCACCCCCCTTGATTTGCTTCATTGACTCTGAATGTGGATCTGTCCAGTCTTTCTGCCAGAGCATCCAATGCCCAACATTGATCAGTTTGATGAGTAGTCGATGCGAAGAATTCGCAATAGTTGTTATTAGGGATGCTAGAGTACTTTTGCAGCACTGGACACATCCGCGGTAGGTTTCCATACGTTCTACAGAATTTGCAAAAATTTGCGTTATTCCTTCCTGGGAAGGGTCCTTGCGCCCTGATGGCTGCAACCCCTACAGTTGGAGTGGTTCCCGATGACCCTGCCACCCCTCCTGCTTGGTTAAGACCTCACAGTCACAAGCATTCTATCGCAATGTGCCCCTCCACCAAGCAATGGGTGCACCAAACATTGGGCTTGGTCAGTCGTACTAGTTGAAGATCCCTCAGCTTCTCGGTCAGGTTTTCGATCTGGCTTTGCAATCCCGTGATTGCTGGATCTTTCATACTTGTGCCTCCTCGGTATTTGTGGGGATATCCTACAATCGCTTCTATCCGCGATGCCTGCTCTAAGGCATCCTTTAGGGTTCCTATCTTCTGTTGTGGTAGCAGTGTCCTGGTCAAGGGCAAGAGTGCCTTGATGAACTAGTCCTGCTGGTGGTTAGGGTCCAAAGTGTAACTTAGCTTGGAAATGGCATCCTTAAACCTTTGCATGAGCTCCCTTGCAGTCTCTCCCTCGCTCTACTTAGTTTCCCACAACTTCTATAGCCCTTGCTGATCAGTTTGTGGTACCTTGAATTCTTGAACAAATCCCCTCTTAATGTCGTCTATGGTTGGGTTCTGTTTTTGCTCTGCCTACTTTATGAACGAGCATAGAGCCTGTTCCATTAGCGTGGTCTGGAATTCCACCGCCCAAACGCTATTTGGAGTCTGACGGGCTCTCTAGATGGCTTCACAGAGGTACCAGTGTTGCTCCACATCCTCATTCCCGTTACCTGCAAACTCTGGGTATCTTGTAAATGATCTCGCCATACTGCTCTGAATATTGGCTAATAACACAAAATCGTTGGTTCTCGACAATAGCAACCCCTGTATTCCCAAGTTACTGCTATAGTCAGTTCTGGTATCACTCCTAGTATTGCGACCAGTCCTGTATTTTTCTCGCACCCTGTATACTCGCGTTGGTTTTGTTAGGTTAAAGATGAATTCTTCTGGTTTGTGATAAGGTCCCAGGGGAAGGTCGGGGAAAATGCCGCTTGTGCTTCAGGGTTGGGGCTGTTGAAATTTGGTGGATGCTGGTTCCTCATTAAATAACTTCCTCATTCTGTCACCCATGTTGTCATCGTCTTCATGCCAACATGGGTGCTGACCTTGAGGTTCTTCTTCCGCAGCCTTTGGGGAGGATCCCCCATATGTTCCCGGTTAAGATCCCACATCCACAACATTCTGAGATAGTCCTCCTCCCGTTCCTTGTTGTGATCCTATTTCTGCAACCTACAGGGAATGTCTTTCCTCCTCTTCACGATTTTGACATCCTTTCATCCCATCTTCTGGTACCCTCACGTCCTCTCCCCCCTTCATCTCAGCTTGGTGTTTTTCCATCGCCATTCATATCGGGAGGGACCCTCTCCTTATTTTCCCTAGGGCCCGAGCTACTCTCACCTACCACTTATCTACTAACAGTGCCCTTCTCTGTGCTCTAACATCCCTCGCTTTCTTTAATCCTTCTACATCCATCCCCCCACAACACCCCTATCCCCTTGTGGGCAGCATTTTCCCCTTTAGTTCCTTCCCCTGATACTGGGGTTTTATGCTTCCATCCCAGCAGTGGATAGAGATAGCAGTACCTCTTCTACCAAAACCATCTTAATCCACGTCGGGATTTCCCCTATCAATTCCCCCCTTAGCTCAGAGTTGAACACTGCCTCCACCTTTGAGTAGGACTAATAGCTTTCTGCAGCAAACTCAACTACGTATCCTTCTACCATAGTTCTCACCCAGAAATCAATTTATCTCATCCGATTATTATCGATTTGTTGTAATAGTGCAGTCTCGGACGAAGTCCAACTATGGCAGGCTCTCGTCGATTCGCTCGAAGGACTTTGTCGCTTTAGTTCCCTCAACCAATTGTACAGGTCCTCAGGGAATTTGCACCAGAAAATTTCATATTGGTCATCTGAGCTATCAGCATATAAGATCTGCTTACGCACCTTATCGATTGGCTAATTCCTACGGGTAGCTCTTTCTGCCACAAATTGGCCTATTTTATGATACTAGTTTCCAATCTCTCTCTTAAACACCCTCGACACCATATTCTGAACCAGTTCTCCTAATTTCAGGTCCCGAAAATGGAACCATTTGTTGGCTCGGATAAGTCATCAGGGAAAAGACCCCGGGTTCAGGCATGGAAGGCCAACAATGGTCCTCTGTAGTCTAGGACAGCACTGAAATTTTTACCTCACCCTGAAGGGAAAAGAGTCTCACTTGAAGCACGCCACGACCAAAAGGGGAGAAGGGCCCAACGTGGAATCGAGGGGATCTAAGTTAGACACAGGCGGTCATACATATATGCGTTCATAATACATGGAATAGAGATAACGATATCCTAAACTCATACACAAGGACTCATCGTACATGCCCCAAAACTAACAGCATACTAGTATCGATCTAGCAAGCACCAGCTTCATGCAACAAGGAGACTATTTAAAATTTTAATAAGCCATAGACCATGATGCACAATACACTATGAGTCTTGACAACCATCAACTCAGATTACATTAAAGCAACAGAATAGAATACATTATAACTTGGCCTCTAGCCATCAACAATACATAAAATACTCGGCTCAGTAGCTTGGGTCAGATCTGCTCCGCAACCCACTTCCTTAGTTTCCATCTCTTCCTTCTTCTACTCATATGTCTGCATACCTCCTTGGCAGCCCAATCCTATAGTGTCCAGTAGTTCTGTCCTCAGGAACAACCCCGACAATCAACAAAACCCAACAACAACAGTAGCAACACCAACGACAACCAACCTCTTCCTTTCTATTCTTCCTCTTTTTATATCCTTCCTGGCTGCCTGGACTACTAGTTCTCGCTCGGTTGCTTGCTTCCTTGGCTGCCTCTGCGCCTTCCCGTCTCCTCAGTTGCCTTTGCCTTCCGCTGCGACTTTGCCATCATCTTCCCGCAACTGCTCGTTCCGCCGCCCGACCGTTGTTGCCATTTGTCCTTTCCAGCCCTACGGTTGTTCAAAACTTGTCAAAACGCTTCAAAATTAACGAAGGCTCCAACATGCATGCATTATTTGTATGGACAATTTTAGGGGCTAACATTCACAAGTGGGCTAATTTTCTATGATTTAAAAAAAAATGATTCAACTAAATTTTATAGCACATCATTATTTTATATTAAAAGTCGCCAAAATATTATATCAACTAATATAAAATCATTAAAAATCTAAATATTTCTACAAAAATATCACCAAATATTTTACAATTTGCATATAAGGTACTATTAAGATTCGCCAAGGTTTCTAAACTTTAAGCTAAACTTCCATCCTTAAAATTTTCCTTGATTATTTGAATAGTGAAATCATTCATAAGAATGTGATATTGGTGGAAGGATTGGATTGTGATGTTGGTAGATATTGTTATTATATTAGGTTCTCCCTGAACTTCAACTTGCATCCTTCATTTCATTTAGATCGTCTTCTGTATCCAAATTCTTCTAGGTCTATTGCCTTGGCTCATATGATGCACCTAGTCTAGAACTTGGGGTACATGTTGGGATGCTAGATTGTTGCAAACTTGGGAGTTGGGGATTATGGTGCATGAGGTTTACATTGTTTGGAAATCTAATTTGTGGTGATAATTATTTATTCTCATCCAACATGAAAATTTCTTGGAGTTTCAAGCATTATCACTTTTTATGTTTGAATTCCTCATTTTGTCTATTCAATCCTAGTTTTAATATTGATGGGTATCACAATAAAGGAAACTAAGCCATTGGTAGTAATTTTCTTTATAAGTTGGAAAAATAGTACAAGGTTTTTGGAGGCTTCTTCCTTGTTCAATTGGGTCATGAGAATTTTTCTTGTTTGTTCACTCCTTGTCTGAATAGGTTTATAGAGATTCCAACCATGGACAATATAGACATGATGGAATTTAGGAGAATATTATGAGGGCATGAAGAAAGTATACATTTCAACAAGAGCTCTCTGCCTTCAATAAATTCAAAAGTGAATGAAATCAATTACCATTGCATATCTCGATGTGCTAACATCATAAACCTGTTGGTCCATCAAAAGCATAGGATAATCATTCTATAAACTTATTGTAATATGCTAATGATTTTGGTTCTAAATCTTTGCAAATAATGTTTGTACCAAAACCTCCACCAATATGGCTTTCGAAAATTTGCTTAGGCAGATCTTAAAGAGGATGAAATAGTTCATTAACTTAAGGAGCCAGTGCATGTAGAATAATAGAAATCTTCACCTTCTAATGTTCGTCAAGAGGAATCAAATAATAATCATGTGTTCTATTAGCTTTTATGTTTTTCAAGGTTATTAGATTCAAGAAACTTTGAATGTATACCAGACAATCTCTTTTAAAATTTTACTTATAGCAACACATAATTGCCTATTTTGGTTTTTTGAAGCATTGGATCCTTTGTATTTGTTATTAGCTTGGTTATAAACTTATTATGATAATAAATATTTTTATTCTAAATTAAAAATAAAAAATAAAAAATAAAAAATAATATATATATATATATATATATATATATATATATATATATATATATTTGTGATTTTGTAAGTTAATTTCAATATTCCGTTATTTTTCATTCTTTTCCTAAGAACCAATATTGGTTTGACACCATATCTATTTCATTATTTTAATAATTATTATCCTTTTTATTTCTTCATTATCTTTTAACGCAACATATTCTAGTTTGAGCCCTTTTTTAGCCTTAATGGTAACTTAATATTTAGTCATTTATCATTTATATTCAATTTTACGTTTACCGGTGAAGGGTAATTATTATTGTTTACTACTTTTATATTTATTTCTTCCCATTTTTATAACCATCTTGATTATATTTATTTATTCTAAAATATATGGAAATTTTGATATTTGATCATATATAATATTTTAATGTTATTCTCAACGTCAAGAGATTTCCATTGTTGCAAAGATCACCTCAATCGGAGTTTGTATGCAAAAGTTATGCCTCTTGCAAGTTGACATATCTTGTTCATCGTCATGATACCAAGTGGATGCCACATCAACTCATATTATTCACACATGTGGAGCTAGTCACATGTAGAATTTAAAGAAGATTGTAGAGGGTCCAAAAACCTAACTTTAATTGGTAGTACGGGCATAAAAAATCGTAGACCTATCACTAGATGGCTAGTAGGCTATGTTAGAAAGCTGGCCATTGGGAAAATAAGGGGTTCCATTCTCATTGTATTGTTTATTGTTCCATAGTTGAGTGGAGCATTTAGGAGTGGGATATTGAAATGGAATAAAGTAAATGATGAATCATTAGCTCTATTGACCATAATATCCATGGTAACTCGATGGTGAGTACTCCTTTCCTTGTATTTCTACTTATATTTTTCATGTATTATATTTTCCTAGGGCACATTTTGTGTTTATTGTGTAGATGGTGCATCATTACTTGGTTTCTTTCATTTTAGTTCTAGTTATTTCAACGTTTTCATGCATTAAGCAAATAAGATTAAATTTGAATCTCAAGTGAAGCATTGCATTTTTTATTATATTGTAGAAACTCACAAGATTTGTAGTGATGAATTGTTCTAATAGAATGTTGATGACAATTTAAATATCATTTTTCCTTGGATTTCCCTCTCTCTAGTGGAGGCAATTGGTTCTAAGAATCTTCCTAAAAAATTGTTAATTTCACATCCCTATTACCCCATAAAGTACAGCTTTACATCAATTCAAAGTACTTCCTTGTATTTTTATAAATGTATGATCCCTCAACTATTAATTCCATGAAAATGTGATTATTTTCTTTAATTCTCAAAGTGCACTTGGTTTTGTAAACATAAGCCTAGTTACTTGTTTCTCTATTCAACCAAAAAGGATTTTTTTTTCCATAAACATGTGAACTGAACCACATTTGAGTTGATATTTCGATATTATTTTGCTTCATGAAAGAGATTGTCAATAGTATGCATTCAAACAAACTTAGCAACAAAGGCCAAAGAAATCAAATTATACTTAACATTCACATTGACAAGTGAACTCATTTATATACAAATCACAAAATCATAATGTCATCATGCTTCAACATTAATAAAATATGAATTCCATTAAAAAATAAATTGCACAGTATACATAGAACTTAGAAATATAAATAAGTAGAACATTATATAATGACATGAATATAATTAAAATTAAGTTCAAGGAAGTATGTTTGTGTTAGAGATAACTATGTGGATCAATGTTTTGAATATTATGTCAGCACATCTAGGGTTTTGTAGGTTCAATCCATGGCAACGATGTGTACAATCAAATATGCCTCTCCCCACGAATTCATGACAGTGTATGTTTCACATCTCAAATGATCTAGCAATATTGAGCTTCCACATTGGACCAAACTTGTAAAGGCAACCACTTTCAAGGAACTCACTCAATATGATCTTGACTGGTACTATGTTAGAACAACATTGTTGATTCCCTGATCTTTAATAGGTTTGATGGCAAGGATTATTGATCAATTCAATGGTGTGTTGGGAGCCCTCTTGGGTACTATCTGAGCAGATGGCATTGTGGACAAACATACATACTACTCTGCTTCTCAAAATGAACCCTCGAATGAGGCAAATCAAATTGAGGGGAAAATCAACATGGAACCCTCATCTCAGATTGCAGTGGTTTTAACCTCTAGTTTTTACATGTAGCAATGAAATCTTGAGTTTGTGAGGATCCTTAGGCCAAGTGACTTTACCATCTCTCAAAACCCTAGTTCTATGAATCATGTTGTTAAAGAACCCCTCTCTAATTTAGGACGCAATCTAGTGTTGGTGGGATTTATAATTTTAGATGGCACTAGTTTGCTTTAAGAGGAGGATTTGAAGAATCATGACCTCCATAAGATTTGGAAAATCAGGGGAAATACCTTCTACTACAGGTTTCTTCCTGCATCCATGATGAGGTTATTACCCCAAATCTGGTGAATTTTACAAGGCTTTGTGAGACCAATCTTAGGGGGTTCTTTCTGTCTGTAGGTCAAGGCCACATATCTTGTATCTTTCGTTGTAGCCATAATTTAGGATGGATTAGGAATCTTTGTCGTCCATTTTCATCTCTTACATGGAGGTAGGCAACTTCAAGATCATAAATCACTCAATGAATATGGCATATCCAAGGATACCTTAGTTTATCTAGTCTCAATATTACAAGGTGGAGCCAAAGGCTGGGGTGTGTCCTCCTCTTCCCAGTCCAAATCCTTTAAGGATGCCCTAAAGTCGAGGATTTCACCTCAGAATCCCAAATATCTCTTAGGACCATCATTTTTTGTCGATTAGGTTGTAGACATTCCATCTCTTGAAGTGGATAGTCTTGTAGATTATGCACAACATGCAATTATTTGTTATTTTAATGGATTTTGGCCATCGACATATGCACTTTAGGAATGGGTGCTTCAAAATTGGTCCCACAACTCTGGATAAGGCTTCTAAACCTTCCCATTCACTTGATACAATCGAACATCTTAGATGATGTAGGAAACTCACTCAACCTCTTTATTGATAAAGGCATTGAAGGCTTGAGAAGGGTATTGTCACAATTGCACACATGTGTGGAACTAGATTTCAGCAAAGGGCTTCTTGATAAAATCCTCCTTAATTTGAGGGACAAAGTTTACTCAATGTCAGTATACTATGAGAAATGAAATTGCATGGGACTCAACCATAATATTGGCTTCGTCAATGAGTGTGCATAAATTTTTACATGATTTAGATCACTCTAATAGTGACAAGGAAACAACAAATCTTGCAGAAACCCTGATAATGGAATTATCTCAAATAAATGCAGTCATTGTCTCCTCTATATCTGTTCCAAAGAATTCCTCATAATGGATTGATGTCCATAAGGGAAAAGAAAGGAAAACCCATGATAAATTCTAGGCTCTAAGACCATAACTATAGTAAATGTATTGTCTTGTATTGGGTGATCTATGATGGATGGAATGATTTAATTTATTATTTTAAGGTAATAAAAATTAACTTACAAAGAAAAAAGTTGAAGGAAAATAAATTAGTTTGCATTCCCACCCATCAATTTTTGTGTTATAATACTATAAAAGGATGTGGAAGAGGAGATAAAGAGTATAAAGACAATTTTTTTATTGAACTTTCTTTGTGGTCTCACTTTATCATATGTGATTGTTGTAATATCCAACTATAACTCACTATTGAAATCTATGTAATGTTATGCATCATTATGTGATTTAATGTTAGTGCCACTAGGTCATAATGTAATGATTATGCAATTGGGTTGCTAGTGCAACTATCTTAGAGTGTTTCTACCCACATTTTATGGATGTTAGTGTGAATGGGGTGGTGTAATGATTAGGCGACTAAAGTATTGGTGTTGTGTCCTAATGTTTTACCCACATATCTAAGGAACTATGTGGATGAATTGCGTTATTGACCCATGCTATGAAATTTTCACTACCTTTTGTAGTTCTAAATCATTAGGTCCTTCTTAACAATTGAATCTTAATAGTGAATCTTTAAGGACTTTAAACATTTCTTGAAAACTACATCTAAATTAGTAGCTTGTAAATTTCAAGAATGAAATAATTAATGTTGTATTATTATTATTATTTCGAGAGTTTAGTCTCCTAAGTGTCAAAATCTCAATTAAATTTTCGAAAACTTGAGAATTACAGTAAAAATATCCTCCTTTTTTTGCTTCAAGGTCCTAAAAATCGGTGACTGTTACATCCACATAATATTGTACAAGTAGATGTACCCAAAAGGATCACTTCTTGTCAGCTCAACCATGGAGCCTAACCCTAAGAGTGTTGAGAGAATTGAACCCATGTCCTCTCAATAGCATAGGTTCTTTAACGATGAAGACCCAACCAATTGAGCTAACCCTCAGGAATAGAAACCTCCTCATTGTTATGGAGGTTGTGGGAAAAAACCATGCAAGATATGCCCTTCTATTTGACACAAATTTATTCAATGGTGCATTGACCAATAGAAACATGATATTTATCATAGGAGAGGCTAATGAATTACAGGGCTCCCAAATGCCAACAATATAGCAAATTTGGAAAATCTTGAGCTATTCAATATGTTTAGGAGAAATACCTTGGGCTTATCACATATGATTATCCTCCCTATGTATGGCCAAATCATACAATTGGTAGTATGTTTAACTAATTGAATAATTGGCAATCCCCATGGTATTGGTCAAGGATGCTTAAGTTTGTGCATTGTTTAAATATGTGTACTAGGCTTAAGCTTACATAAATATTAGTGTCATTATTAATCCATGTTGTTATCCATCCATCTATGTTGATCCATGTTCAAATTTTTCATTTTGGGTTTTTTATATACATATAATCTTAAAACAACTAAGAATTTGAATGAATTATAAGTTCAAGAATTACTAAATTTTACTATGAGATATAAATACATACCTACTTGGACTCCAACTATTGATTCTATAAGATTTCAATTATTAAAGCTATGGGTTCTCATGATCACTAAGTCTTTGTTTGCATAATACTCGCTTAATCAACCATTAGAATAGGAAAACATGTTGTTTTTTTTTTATATAAATGATTTTTGGATTCATTGTGTGAGAATAGTTTAAGTTGAATTTGAAACCCATGGTATGTTTTTCAACATAACAATGAGAGAGAGAGTGAGAGCGAGAGTGAGGTAAATATCAGACATAAAAGTGAGAAATGTTATTGATTGAAATTGGTAGCCTCTCTCGCTTTTGTGTTTCCAATTTATCTCTCTCTCTCATCCTAAAGATGGACCACATATCATAGATCTGAAACATCACCCTAAACTATTCTCACACAATGTTCATAAAAAACCATCTATAATCATCCATTACACCCTAAGAGTCTAAAACAACATCTATTTTATTTGTTGACAAATTGAAAAAAAAGGGAAAAAACATAATTACTATGTATTTTGCCACAAAAACATGTGCATGTAATATATGCCATGCAAGTTTTGAAAAAGTACCATACCATCACCTACATTGTTTTTATGTCCATGTCAACATGGTCAGTGATCTACAAGTTAACATCAATGTGGTAGAAAATTTACATTCATTTAAGGGATTCAACTTCGTTAATCCTATTTGAACAAAATATGGTCACATTTTTTATAAAAACCATTCATACTATTCATATTTTTTTTTTTTGGTTTTTTTCCAAGGAATAAAATCAACGTCTTCCTCAACCCAAGGGCTAGAGTGAGGTTGTTGGTACTAGGTCTACCCATAGGTATACTCACTTTAGGGTTCACCAAGCTTGAAGCTAATACAACAATATTCATAGGAACAAATCCATTACAACAATATTTATCAAGGCATTATATCCCATCATGTCACTAGCGAGGATTTGAATTGGGTGGAGAAGATAAGAGCCATTCCGCCCAACCACTCAAGATAGCCCCAATTGACACATACTATTTGTAGTTATTAAATGAAAATGTGAATCTTTAAATCTACAATACCACTTTCAATACTATTTCACTTACACTAACCCATAAATTTAAATTAATAATCATATATATTGTTTATACTTATTAAATAAAAAGTAAAATACAAATTTAGAATGCCATTTTCAAAACTTCTTTATCTTTCATTTACCAAGTTTAGATCAACCACTTACAATCAAATTGTTATTAGTGTTTTACAAAATTATATTGTAAACTAAATAAAAAGTGTGATTTTAAAATACAACATAGGTTTATCATAGTCAAATGTTATATTGGATATTGGAATTTTTACTAATTTCTCATTTCTTAAACTCTAAATATTGTTCCACATTTTGGCAAGCATCTCCCCTTATGAAAGCTTGAGCTTTTGTAGTGATGTGGCATAATAATAAAATAAAATTGTCATACCATTTTCTATTTTTAATTATATTGTTTTTAAATAATTATAGCTTTACATGTTTTTACATATACACATCTACAGGAGGGCTTTACATATATTCATGTCTGGACTTAACTTGAAATCTTCTTTGGGAACCCAAGGGATGCTTCCTCACTTTTGTGGATAGTTGATCTGGATTTATGAGGGAACAAATGAAATACAGATATAAACAAAAACACAAAAATACAGTGAAAACAAAACTTCAATTCATTAATAACAAAGTATTGAAAACTGTTTGCATGCAAAATGGAAATAAATTAGCTTAGACAATGGTAGCTTATCTCTGAGAAGAGATGTGGTAGCTACATGCCTTCTGAATTGTGTTAAAACGAGGTTTAAATTCCTATTTATTATTGAGAAACAATGGAAAACCATAAACATCCAAAAACCTAACCTTAGGAGATGAAGCGACAAAAGTTTGAGGGCCCCGTTGGGGTAAATAGGTACATCAAGTTCCTGGGGTCATAATTTCCACATATGATATTTGTTTGATGCATACGATACATCATTAGAAAGATATATCTGGGAACTACAACTTTTGACTACAAACCATATGTGGGGTTGGCTTGTTTTCCAAAAATATTATCGTTTAGGGCCTCAAAATGGCTCTAGAAGTTCAGGACCTAGAAACTGCCAAAAATAGTAAATTGTTCTAAAATTAAGGAAATTGAAAGAAACAATGGTGAGGGTCCAGATGGAATAGGCAAGTGGCCGCTAATATCCATTTGGATAAGTCCTCCCCCCTAGGAAGCAATGGTACCCATTGTGTTGAGTGCCTCCATGAGATGGGGAAACTTCTACTGAACTCGGTCCCGAGTAATCCACTTGACTTGGTGTAGGAGTTGGCCATCTTTGAAAAACCGATATAGTTGTATATTCTATTGGTGAGTGTTCTTGATATGCATGTCCATGATTCGATCAATTGTGGCTTGTCCCATGCAGTTTGGGTTTATCTCTATTGGTGTTAGTTTTTATGCAATGTCTGATGTGTCCGACAGTGATGGGAAATATGGCCGAAGGCGGTCCACATTGAACACTAGGAGTAGGCCAAAGAATGGGGGAATGTTTAGCTCAAAATAATTATCTCCCATAGTCTTGGTGATGGTGCAAGGCCCGTATCCGAGTGGTTTGAGCTTTCGGTGGGCTCTGGTAAGGCATTCTTTCTATAAATGCAACCAAACTTTGTCGCCCACCTAAAACTCGTATGGAACCGGATGTTGATCATGTTGCTACTTGTACTTGGCATTGGACTAATCCAAGATGTCATGCACTTGCTGACGGATGTGTTGGATCCATTCAATAAATCAAAATTATTTAATGTGCTCAAACTGTACAAGTGTGGATTATGTCTGTGTAGTCGCATGAGTCATGATAACATCAATTAAACACAATGGTTGAAATCCCAAACCCACTTGAAAGGGACTGCGACCAATCAAGCTATGGAGAGCTCTGTTATAACTATGTTGCACATAAGGAAGGCTCTCATCCCAGATTCCTGGATGCTTGGAGTTGTACATGCGTAGTATGTGCACTATCATATTGTTGACAACCTTTGTTTGGCCATAAGTTTGGGGATGAAATGCAGTCGAATTTGTGAGCTTGGTGTCCAATAATGCCCAGAGGCTTGACTAGAATGTGCTCAGGAACTTGCTATCCCGATTTGATATAATGGTTTGTGGGATCCCAAAATGTACCCAGACATGTTCAAAGAAGATTCTGGCAGTGTCCTCTGTTGTGATACTCTTCTTGGAAGCCACCAATATAGTCATCCTATAAAATTTGTCCATGACCAAAAATACATAGTAATTACCATGCTTGGTAGAATGCAGGCCCGATAGATAGTCCATGGAGATGGATTCACAGGTTTGGCTAGGAGTAACCAGAGGAGTTTACAGGCCTTTCTTCTTGATTGTTAGCTTGGCGATGACGCAGGTAGTGCAAGATCTGATATATTTTTCCAACATTCTGTCAAAGTTTTGGTCAACATAAATATTTATGTAGTACGACCATAGTTTTCTGCACACTAAAGTGTCTCGTGACTTGACTATAGTGTACCTCCAAAATAAGCTTGGCACGCTCACTTGAAGGAACAGAAAGGTGGCCTAGGTAGCATAATAATTCATCCTATAGGTGGAAATCTGGAACTTGCTTGCCACCCACTAGCATTTGGTATGTGGTGGAAAACTCTGGATCATTCTTATACAGTTGCGACCATCTGGAGGTCTCATGGCCACAAGAGTTGAGAACAGTAGTCAGTGCTGCAACTGGGGACCGACTGAGGAAATATGCAACATGATTGGTATTTCCCTTCTTGTATTTAATGTTCAAGTGGAATTTCTGTAGATATGTAGACTAGTTATGATGTCGATCATTCTGCGACTTCCCTTATTTTTGGATAAACTGAAGAGTTCGGTGATCTGTGTGGATGACCGTCTCCTTCCCCAGAATGTAATGTTTCCATTCTTGGCACATGTGCATGATGGAATGGATATATTTATCATAGGTGGGGTATTTCCTAATTGTATCGGAAAATGTCTCACTATGATAGGCCACCAAATGCCCTTGCTAAGCGAAAACTAAACTAATAGCAGAGTCGAAGACGTCTGTCTCAATTTCAAATGATTGTTGTAAGTATGGAAATGTGAGTATAGGTGCAGAGCAGAGGTGATGCTTCAACTCAACGAATTCCTTCTATTGGGACTCAGACTAGAAAAAAATTCTTTCACTCCACCCTTGGTAACCTGAATTAGGGTCCAAGTGATATGGAAGAATCCCAACACGAACCTCAGATAAAAATTGGCAAGGCCCAAAAAGCTGTGAAGCTTCGTTAGAGTGGTTAGGGTTGGCCAATCCCAAATGGCTTGGACCTTAGCTAGATCCACATGCACCCCTTGCTCATCAATGATGTAACATGGGTCATGCCAAAGCTGCATTTCTCCAATTTGGCTCATAGTTTGTGTTGCCACTGGGTTTAAAGGACTTGCCGAATGTGTTTCAAGTGCTCTTACCAACTCTTGATGAAGATGAGGATGTCATCCAAATATGTTGTAACAGCCTTGGTGAAAAATACATGTAATAAAAGTTAATAAAGGCAAAATAATAACCACGGTTGATGGGACACCTATTCCAATTTGAATGTTGGGTAAGACATCCTAGTGTGGGTGTTCATTTGGTTATTAATGGCTAGGTAAATTGAAAAAGGAAATGGCTAAGGCTTTCGAAAGGAAAAATGGCATTTTTGGCACATTTATTTACGAAAATAATGGAAACTAGGAGAAAAGGGAGGTGAAAGGTCACAGGTTGAATGTGAGGAGGAAAATGAAGAAAATATAGGCCTCATTCATAAAAAGGCTTATGAGGATCAGTACACATACTTTTTTTAGTTCAGTTTTGGAGCTCTCTCATACTCTTATATACTTAGAGGTTTTTTGGAGCACTCTTGGACGGTGTGGCACACTTGGATTTTTGGAGCAAGAGGGAAAAGTAAGAGCAGGAAAGTACAACAGGACATCGAGATCAATAGCTACAACGGGTTTTGCTTGCAGGTACCAAGTTGCATGTATGTTTTCCTAACTAGTTTTTCCATGCATTACATATGCATGTGGTTTATTGATCATGATCTCTCATTGGCATGGAGGATGGTCGGGATTTACAGTGGATTTTCCTAGCCTTGTCATTTCCTAGATAGTGATGGTGATTGTGCATTTATTTCCTAGTTTTGTTTTGGTTGGTTCTCATGTTTCCTTAGCTTGGGTTGAGTTACTAGTCCTAGAAGCCCTAGTTGGACAAACGCTCTGAAAGCCCTGTAACATCTTGGGTTGAGTTACTAGTCCTAAAAGCATTGGTTGGAAAAATGCTCTGGAAGCCCTTGGTGGGTTGAGTTATTATTCCTAGAAGCCTTGTTTGGACAAATGCTCTAAAATCTCGGAAAAAGTTGTGGGTTGAGTTACTAGTCCTGGAAGCCTTGGTTGGACAAATGCTCTGGAGCCCTAGAAGGCTTGGATAAAGACCAATCTGATGATGGTTTTGTGATTACCGACCATGAGGTGGAATCACAGTTTGATGGGTTGAGGTGGATGTCCTCTGGAAGCCCTGGATGGTTTTGGATTTATTTGTTCTATGAGATCTCGCATTCATGCGTGGAATATGGCACGAGGGTGAATGTCTAAAGATAGATTTGGCTCAGCCATTCTATGGTCAGGTTGAACGTGGAAGTCCCATCTCGGGTTTGGATTTTGCATCATCAATATGAGGTTATTTCTCCTTGTATTTCTATGAGAATTATATTGGTTTATGTGTGGATTATATGGTTGTGATTTCCTTGGTATTTTTTCTGTTATCATGCTAGTTATGTATATGTTTTATGACAGTAGCTATGTATGGCTCTCATCATGTTTCTACATGTAAATGAATGAACAATGCATCTATGACCTAATGGATGAAATGGCAGTTAGTGTGTTGAGGCATCAATGCTTCTTAGCAATTCGCAGCTAAGTATGAGACCCCTATGCTCATATTTTTTATTTACACCGGTAGATTACATATTTGTGATATGTTTGACGAAATGCCTATCATAACTAGTAGGGGTCCAGTCAAGGTCTTATTCAAGTAACTGCATTTGTACTATCATTTCCCTGTTATCTTACTATTTTGAAGGTCTCATTCAATTTTGGGTAGTGACATGGGCTCTGGGCCTGAAAAAGTGGCTCAAATCTCGGGGATGGTGGCACAACACTGAGAAAAATAGTCCCTGTATGCTAGCATGCCTTGCCATGAGAGCATCTAGAGCATCCTGGACGCTAGAAGGCCTATAGCATGGGAGTGTCTCGGGTCAAGTGGTCCAAAATCTCAGTGGGACCCAAGGGCTAGTTGACAGAAAGGTTAGGATAGTTCTTGAGGATTATAATGTTGATGTTGAATATCTGTATGGTGTGTTTCTGTCGGTTCCACTTCCTTAACGTAACTTAGGAGGTCGAATCATATAATAGTAGCCTCTCATCGCATGTGTTATCACTAAAAATGTTGTTGTCAAAATTTTTTTAGTCTAGCTTAAAGTCAGGGTGTTTTCGCAGCGCCAGAATTCTTTTAACAGTTTCGCAGCGCTAACTGTTTAGTGGTTTCGTAGCGCGCTACAAAACTGGGAATTTGTCCGAAACCATAATTCACACATATCACTTTTGTCTTCTATGGGTTCTGTGGGAATGTTTGGCGCAACATGTCACAGTGCAGGTTATTATCATCAATATACAAATAATACAGCTGTGTTTTTCATCTTCAAGGCTTTCTCTATAATCCCACTATATTGGTCAAAGTTCTGGTATCTAGTGGAGGTCAATATCATAGCGTGCCTATTGTACAGAGTTCTGCTTTCTTTCAGAAATCTGCATCAAGTGGGAATCTCACAGGAAATGGCACAAGTATTTAGGACGTGAATCTAGCTTTTGGTTACCCAACATCCAACAGGGTTTGCAGCAGCGGAAAATTCTTTATATGGGATTATACCTTCTTATTTGGGGGAAGGCTGCAAACCTACGGTTTATGCCAGAGTGCCTCTGTTATATCTACCATCATATGGCATTTGAACTGTATGGGATGTTAGCTGGCAAGGTGAGTCCTACAACAGGGGAAAATGTAAAGCCAGCATATGGAGGTGATGAGGAATCCTCTCTCAGAAAAGTTGTGACCATCATCTATGAACTCATTGCAATGCCAAGGAACCTGAAAAACATGGTTTTCATCTTGTAACGGATAGATTGAATTTTGGGGCTATGAAGATGTGGTTTTTAGAAAACCCTCCAAGCAAAGCTACAATACATGTTGAAAATGTTGATGATTTCAAATGGCTAAATTCTTCCTATTGTCCAGTTCTAAGGCAGCTTGAATCTGTAGCAATGAAAGAAGATTATTTTAAGGCAGATCATCCAACTACTCTAGCAGCGGGTTTTTCCAATTTGAAGTATCGAAATCCAAAATACTTATCTATGCTAAATCATCTTCGCTTTTATTTACCACAAGTTTACCCTAAACTGGACAGCTATTACAAGGATTATGATTTCAAGCACACATTGCTTTCTCCCTCCCGGAAAAATTGAAGCAAACTTGAGTTTTGACCGTTGGCACTGAACTAGCAGATGATATTGTAACAAATGTTTGCATTCAGGCTTCATGTGTTGACTCAAGGTCCTGTCATCATGATATTGAAACAAGGCATATTTCTCTGTTTTAAGTTGTCAACTTCCAGGAGGTATTTAGAGCAGATGAAAGCGTATTTTCGAAAATTGAAAGAGGTTTTTATTCCTAACATACTGAACTAGAAAAACCTCTTTCAGTTTCCTCAAATCCGTCACGAGCTGAGAGAATAGAATGACTAACGTTGCGCTACAAAACTGCTGTAGATGCAGTTTTTAATTTCCTGTTTTACACATCTTTTTCAAGGATCGATTCTGGGCAGCTGGAGTAGTTTTTCAAAAAACCAAAAGAGGTTTTTGTTAAGAACGGGTTGGTTCACAAAAACCTCCTTTAGTTTTTCCAAATACGTTTTCTGTGAGAAGCTATGAGCTCTGTCCCAAGAGCTATTTTTCAGGCAGAATAACAGTTTCGTAGCTGTAATGAAAGGTAGCAAAAGCTTTGCTAGTCAGGTAGATGCAGTGGCTGAGGTGTACACCTGGACGGTTTCAGCCATCAAACAAGCCAAACATGTCAGAAAGATGAACATGAGCCTGAGATCAGAAATCAAAGCATTAAAGGAAGAAGTTAGCAGCTTGAAGAGAAAGCTAGGCAAACTAGCTAAATGATCCAAGGAGAAATGTGCTTCCCAAATTTTGATATATTTTGGTTATCATCTTTTTAAAACTTTTTGAGACTTTTTGATGTCCTTGCACCTGTATAGAATGACTGAAGAAATCACAGACTTGAGTTATTGTTGCTGTAAGGTTCATGTGTTTAATTTTGATGACCTACAGCAGTTTCGTAGCGCGCTACGAAACTGCTGTAGATGACTGGTTATGTTGAAAACTTGAGTTTGAATGCTGAGGTCAGCAAATATTTAAAGAGATGTCTTAATGCCAGCATGGAGGTTATAGAAGGTCAGTCAGATATTTAAAAAAGGATGCCAGGTGTAAATATTCGAAGAAAAGGTGAAGTTTTGTCTTTTGTTGAAAGTTTCACTTTATGTCCGAGTTTTTAGGGTTATGATAGAGCTGCTGAGGTGTTAAGTGATACACTTGTCTAGTTATGGGATGGCCAGATCATGAGTTTTCTTCAGTCACACGGGATTATCCAAGGATTAAATGGCTTGAAACTGGATCATTAATACATGAACACCGATGGGAGGTAGCAACCGTGAATATAGGCTTTATTTTCTTGTTGGTTGATGAATCATCTTTGCATCAGGCATCCGAAGCCGTTCATACATTGAATATGCTTTCAGTTTGGTTTGGTTATTATTGTAATGCTACAGGTGGCAAGCTCCAAGAACGCAGCAAAGTATACGAGGAGAAAGACTTAAAGTGCCAATGTGATGGAGTCCTCTGTTTTCGTAGCACCATATCTCTTGTAATTAATTAGTTTGTTTATGTTATAGTTAAGGTCATTAATGTCAAAATTCCGAGCTCCCTTCATGCTTGTTGAGGAGTCTCATGCAGTAGTGTTTTGATTGGCTATATATAGGAATAACTTTTATGTAAAAAAGGTTGGATACTTTATAGAAAAACAGTGTTGTTTTGGGCCATTGTAAGACCTTTTTTGACAGTAATAGTAAAACAGAGTTATTCTCTTCTCAAGATTCTCGAAGGATTGCCATGTTCAAATGTAGTGATGGTGTTTTATACTTTATGTTCTTTTATAGTCTTGTTGTAATGCAATCACTCAGAATTCATAATTATATGCTCTGACTTCCTGTGTATTCAGCAAGCTATGTTTTGGTGGAGTATGTTTGACATGTAATGCTAAGAGCCTTGATTTCCATGAGATCACTGTGTTTTCCTTGTTTACTTAATATTATAGACTCCATAGCCCAATGAGAGCCAGTTTGATGTGTTTCCAACCAGTTATGCTTTTATAAGTGAATAAAGAGTTAGCCATCTAGTGTTTGAAGGATTTTATCAAGAGTTGTGAGAGAGCCCTCTCTGGTCAAAGAGGCTAATCTTTGGTCTAAAGATAGGTTGAAATAGTTACATGAAATCTTACTTGGTTGCAGCCCTCAGTAGTGATTTTGTGATAACATTTTGGTGCGTCTGCCGGGAGCTTAAGATTGAATTTCTGAAGGTAGCAGGAGTTCAAATGATTTTCAAGGCTGCAAAACTACCTTGGCGACTCCACACATTAAAGAATAAATTAGAAGGTGACTCCACTGCTAGAAGATCAGTAGCTTGATGAAGTTTCAAGATGGATTCCACTGCAAGAAAGAATGCCAGGTATGCTCCTATGAATCAGTCTCATATCCCTGGTTTTCCAAATCCTATGCCAAAGGTTGATTGGTTAGATGATCTTCCAATATTCAAAGATGAAAAGAAGGATGATGCTGCTCTCCATTTGGTTAAGTTTCACATACATGTACGTAGTCTTAAGGTTCATTTCTCTGAAGATTGTCTCATGAGGATGTTTATGGCTACTTTAGAAGGAGAAGCATGGTCTTGGTATAAAAGTTTGGAAAATGGTTCATTATCTTCTCTTGCTGATTTCCATGATGTGTTCTGTGAAATGTATAAAGAATGTTATCCTTCTTTGTTGCTGCTCAAAGATTGCTGTAGGCATTCTTTGAATCTTATTCAGTACTTGGAGGATTGTTATGGTGATGATGAATTTACAGATGAAGAAATTTTAGAGGCTCTTCATGACAATGTTTTTCAGCACCAAGAAGAAGGTATAACACTCCATGAAGCACCGCATGAAGAGCAGCAAGAGTTTACCTGTGAAAACCATGTTTTATCCTTAGATATTGATGTAGAGATGCAGCAGATTTGTCAGGTTTCAGATCATGATGGAGATGAAATTGATTGCACTCAGCAAGAAGAAATATTGGAGGAAATTTTCTATGACCCTCAGGCAGAGGAAAAGCTTGCTCAATTTTGTAATTCCTTGCAGCAGCTTACTCCAAATAATAATCATAATAGTGAGGAAAATTCCATTGTTTATTGGAATGATTCAGAAAAGCAGCTGGATAGCACATCAAAAGAACCTTGTGTGGTTGCGAATCAGTTGTCTAAAGATGTGGAATATTATGATGATCATCAACATAACCATGTCTTCTTGGACCCTGTAAGTGAATATATGGACAAGCTTTGCACTCCGGTCTTTCATTTTCATTTGCATTATGAAGATCAAGTATATTATGAGTTGAGTTGGTCATCCCACTACCTTGGTTATGTCAACGTTGAATGCAGTCAAGAGCCTCCCATATCAGAAAAGACAATTGACTGGCTTTATTGGAAATATCATGTTGCTTGAGCTACAAGTGAAGCTTGCAGCTGATAGGGTAGGTAGGTAAGATGAATGCAAATAAGCTCAAGGTTAATTGAGCATTTTTCTTTTTCAGTAGATGTAGCTTTCTTTCTCCTACAGTCATGCTGGTCAAACAAGTTTCTGTTTGTCAAATAAATTCTATAAGGCACTGGAGCTGCAGGTTCTTAGCGCACCACAAGGGCACACTATCCCAAGTGGAGCCACTGTTATCACTAAAAATGTTGTTGTCAAAATTTTTTTAGTCTAGCTTAAAGTCAGGGTGTTTTCGCAGCGCCAGAATTCTTTTAACAGTTTCGCAGCGCTAACTGTTTAGTGGTTTCGTAGCGCGCTACAAAACTGGGAATTTGTCCGAAACCATAATTCACACATATCACTTTTGTCTTCTATGGGTTCTGTGGGAATGTTTGGCGCAACATGTCACAGTGCAGGTTATTATCATCAATATACAAATAATACAGCTGTGTTTTTCATCTTCAAGGCTTTCTCTATAATCCCACTATATTGGTCAAAGTTCTGGTATCTAGTGGAGGTCAATATCATAGCGTGCCTATTGTACAGAGTTCTGCTTTCTTTCAGAAATCTGCATCAAGTGGGAATCTCACAGGAAATGGCACAAGTATTTAGGACGTGAATCCAGCTTTTGGTTACCCAACATCCAACAGGGTTTGCAGCAGCGGAAAATTCTTTATATGGGATTATACCTTCTTATTTGGGGGAAGGCTGCAAACCTACGATTTATGCCAGAGTGCCTCTGTTATATCTACCATCATATGGCATTTGAACTGTATGGGATGTTAGCTGGCAAGGTGAGTCCTACAACAGGGGAAAATGTAAAGCCAGCATATGGAGGTGATGAGGAATCCTCTCTCAGAAAAGTTGTGACCATCATCTATGAACTCATTGCAATGCCAAGGAACCTGAAAAACATGTTTTTCATCTTATAACAGATAGATTGAATTTTGGGGCTATGCAGATGTGGTTTTCAGAAAACCCTCCAGACAAAGCTACAATACATGAATGTTGAAAATGTCGATGATTACAAATGGCTAAATTCTTCCTATTGTCTAGTTCCTAGATAGCTTGATTTGTAGCAATGAAAGAAGATTATTTTAAGGCAGATCATCCAACCACTCTGGTAACAACTTTTCCAATTTGAAGTATCGAAATCCAAAATACTTATCTATTCTAAATCATTTTTGCTTTTATTTACCACAAGTTTACCCTAAACTGGACAGCTATTACAAGGATTATGATTTCAAGCACACATTGCTTTCTCCCTCCCGGACAAATTGAAGCAAACTTGAGTTTTGACCGTTGGCACTGAACTAGCAGATGATATTGTAACAAATGTTTGCATTCAGGCTTCATGTGTTGACTCAAGGTCCTGTCATCATGATATTGAAACAAGGCATATTTCTCTGTTTTAAGTTGTCAACTTCCAGGAGGTATTTAGAGCAGATGAAAGCGTATTTTCGAAAATTGAAAGAGGTTTTTATTCCTAACATACTGAAATAGAAAAACCTCTTTCAGTTTCCTCAAATCCATCACGAGATGAGAGAATCGAATGACTAACGTTGCGCTACAAAACTGCTGTAGATGCAGTTTTTAATTTCCTGTTTTACACATCTTTTTCAAGGATCGATTCTGGGCAGCTGGAGTAGTTTTTCAAAAACCCAAAAGAGGTTTTTGTTAAGAACGGGTTGGTTCACAAAAACCTCCTTTAGTTTTTCCAAATACGTTTTCTGTGAGAAGCTATGAGCTCTGTCCCAAGAGCTATTTTTCAGGCAGAATAACAGTTTCGTAGCTGTAATGAAAGGTAGCAAAAGCTTTGCTAGTCAGGTAGATGCAGTGGCTGAGGTGTACACCTGGACGGTTTCAGCCATCAAACAAGCCAAACATGTCAGAAAGATGAACATGAGCTTGAGATCAGAAATCAAAGCATTAAAGGAAGAAGTTAGCAGCTTGAAGAGAAAGCTAGGCAAACTAGCTAAATGATCCAAGGAGAAATGTGCTTCCCAAATTTTGATATATTTTGGTTATCATCTTTTTAAAAGATTTTTGAGACTTTTTGATGTCCTTGCACCTGTATAGAATGACTGAAGAAATCACAGACTTGAGTTATTGTTGCTGTAAGGTTCATGTGTTTAATTTTGATGACCTACAGCAGTTTCGTAGCGCGCTACGAAACTGCTGTAGATGACTGGTTATGTTGAAAACTTGAGTTTGAATGCTGAGGTCAGCAAATATTTAAAGAGATGTCTTAATGCCAGCATGGAGGTTATAGAAGGTCAGTCAGATATTTAAAAAAGGATGCCAGGTGTAAATATTCGAAGAAAAGGTGAAGTTTTGTCTTTTGTTGAAAGTTTCACTTTATGTCCGAGTTTTTAGGGTTATGATAGAGCTGCTGAGGTGTTAAGTGATACACTTGTCTAGTTATGGGATGGCCAGATCATGAGTTTTCTTCAGTCACACGGGATTATCCAAGGATTAAATGGCTTGAAACTGGATCATTAATACATGAACACCGATGGGAGGTAGCAACCGTGAATATAGGCTTCATTTTCTTGTTGGTTGATGAATCATCTTTGCATCAGGCATCCGAAGCCGTTCATACATTGAATCTGCTTTCAGTTTGGTTTGGTTATTATTGTAATGCTACAGGTGGCAAGCTCCAAGAACGCAGCAAAGTATACGAGGAGAAAGACTTAAAGTGCCAATGTGATGGAGTCCTCTGTTTTCGTAGCACCATATCTCTTGTAATTAATTAGTTTGTTTATGTTATAGTTAAGGTCATTAATGTCAAAATTCCGAGCTCCCTTCATGCTTGTTGAGGAGTCTCATGCAGTAGTGTTTTGATTGGCTATATATAGGAATAACTTTTATGTAAAAAAGGTTGGATACTTTATAGAAAAACAGTGTTGTTTTGGGCCATTGTAAGACCTTTTTTGACAGTAATAGTAAAACAGAGTTATTCTCTTCTCAAGATTCTCGAAGGATTGCCATGTTCAAATGTAGTGATGGTGTTTTATACTTTATGTTCTTTTATAGTCTTGTTGTAATGCAATCACTCAGAATTCATAATTATATGCTCTGACTTCCTGTGTATTCAGCAAGCTATGTTTTGGTGGAGTATGTTTGACATGTAATGCTAAGAGCCTTGATTTCCATGAGATCACTGTGTTTTCCTTGTTTACTTAATATTATAGACTCCATAGCCCAATGAGAGCCAGTTTGATGTGTTTCCAACCAGTTATGCTTTTATAAGTGAATAAAGAGTTAGCCATCTAGTGTTTGAAGGATTTTATCAAGAGTTGTGAGAGAGCCCTCTCTGGTCAAAGAGGCTAATCTTTGGTCTAAAGATAGGTTGAAATAGTTACATGAAATCTTACTTGGTTGCAGCCCTCAGTAGTGATTTTGTGATAACAGCATGTTTACCCTGATTGGACGGTTACTTGGGTAGATGTAGGAGGAGGGTGTTACAGAGTGGTATCAGATCATGGTTCGCCCCTCAAACTGGATGGGTTGGGTGCATTCTTCATGCATTCATTTCAGTTGCATGTGTGTCTCTTATGCTTGTATTACATGAACTGGATGGGTTGGGTGCATTCTTCATGCATTCATTTCAGTTGCATGTGTGTCTCTTATGCTTGTATTACATGTGCTTGTTGCATTTGCATGGTGTAGATCATGGTTGCCATGTGGAAGTTGATGGTATTGTTGTGGAATTCATTGTTATAAGTGTATGATAGGTTACATTTTTTTATATGTCGCTTACATGTATCGTCCTAATATGCTTGGTTACATGTAGCTACCTTTTGTTACAAGTATTGTTCGTTTATGTTTGATTATATGTGTGTATGCATGTGTGTGGACCATGGTTACTCCTGTCTATTGTCTGCATGTATGTTGGTGTATCGTCTACATTTATGGTTGTGCAGTGTCCACATATATTGGTACAATTGATGTCATCATGAATGAGGTCATAGCATGTGTGGTTGACATGGTCATGCATTGGTAACTGGACTCTAGCTAGAATGATGGTTGAATGGTTATACGCTTATGTGTTATGTTTCTATATATTGTCATGATTATGTTATACATGTATCACACTGATTTGTTGATCTTGCAGACAAGGTATCCTCCCCAAACTATACTAAGGTACATTAGTTAATTTTGATTTGGTTTAGATGACATGATATACCTTGCAGGAAGAAATATCAAATGGCTAGAAAGATGGTAGATTACAAAGGTTCTCCCTATGAATCAGAGGAGAAGTATGGTGTTGGGAATTCTTCTGGTTTAGCAAATACACCGAGGAGATTAAAGGAAGAAATAAGGAGTTGTAAGGTAGATAATGACATAATCATACAGGCACAGGTGAAGCTAGCATATGTAAATGCAGTGATACTTCAGATTTTGTCGAATTTGCAGTGACAGGGACTGTTGTGGATCAACCATGAGTAAGAGGACAAAACTAATGGGGCATATGGCACTAGGTTTCATGGTGGTCACAGGTTATATGGAGATGACATGGTCAGAGATGGAAGATTGTTGGACACTCTGAATAGGAGAGGGGTTAGTCACAGGTACCATTCTAGTTTTCGTTCTGATGGGCATGGTGATCGATATCATTATCATCCTTATAGGAGGAGTGATAAGGGGTATTTATCGGATGATTTTAAGAAATAAAATCCACCTACAATTGATGGAGAGGTGAATAAATCACAGGATGCAAAGGCATGATTTCTTGGTATGAGGAATTTCTTCAGGTTGCATGACTATTCAAAGAATATGAAAGCTAGAGTAGCTACATGAAATCTTAAAATTAAAGCAAACATTTGGTGGAAACATATGAAGAATGTCAGAGGTATACATGTGGAAGACTTTATTTGGAGTTAGTTTGAGCGGATATTCAACAAGAAGTATCTATCAGAGAGATACTTTGATGACAGGGCAAAAGAATTCTATGAGCTAATGATGGGATCGATGATAGACGAAGAGTACACTAGCAAGTTCTTGGAGATACTGAGGTATGTGCCTTACCTCAAGGAGGAGAAGGCCAAGATTCAGATATTCACTAATGGATTATCGATGACATTCAAGATAGATTGAGTTTGATGAGCCTAGATCATTGGACGAGGCCATCCGAAAGCTAAAGCATTGCTATGAACAATCGAAACGCAGATCCGAGACTAAACCAAACTAGAAAGTTAATGCGAAGAACAAAGGAAAATGGGACAAGAAGTGAGTAAGACATCAAGGCACAGGTAATAAAGAGAATGCAACTCCATCAAATAAGTTCAATTCATCTGACAAAGGATAGGGATTTCGATCAGAATAAGGATGTGGGATGGAATCCTATAGAGTGTTGGACTTGTGGCAAAGATCATCGTAGTAGAGATTGTCTGCAGAATCAGGGTGGTGGGCCTCAGATATATAATGCATAGGAGGCACAGACTGTTGCGGATGTTGGTTAGAGCATTCCTTGTATTTATGCAGCATTGGATAACAAACACGCAGACCATTAGGCATTTATCATTGATATGGATGGTAAGATTTGTGATCAAGTTATTTCTATTTTGATTGACCCTGGATCTAATTATAGTTATGTTAGTCCTGAATTGGTGGATAAGTGTGGTTTGAGTAAGGAATTGCATGCAGAATCTTGGTTAGTGCAGTTGGCTACAGGTACAAAGAAGCGAGTTCACCATTGGGTAAGAGCTTGTGCATTTGATTTGAATGGTATGCCTATGAAACACATTTGAATGTATTACTGTTGGGATCATATAGTATGTTGTTGGGCATGGATTGGTTTTACCTTTATAGAACCAAAGTGGATTGTTATGACAAGGCCATTGAGTGCTTTGATGATAAAGGGGAAAGAAGGGTCTTGCAGGGAAATAATAAATCCACATAAGTTAGGATGGTGACAGTTATGCAGGAAAAGCATAGTCGTGGAAGAGGGTGTGTGTTATTTGCAGTGCACATTTCTAGTGACAAAGGTAAGGAATTTGAGGATGCAAATGTTTTGAGTAGGAACCCAGTTCTACAGCAGTCCCAGGATGTATTTTCTGAGGACATTTTAGATTTTCCACCTCACAGGGAGGTAGACTTTTCTATTGAGTTAGTGTTAGGGGAAGCTCCAACATCAAAAGCACCTTACAGGAAGAGTACACCTAAGTTGGTAGAGTTGAAGCTATAGTTGAAGGAAAAGTTGGACAAGGGATACATTAGGCCAAGTGTATCACCATGGGGTGTACCGATATTATTTGTAAAGAAGAAATATGGTACTCTTAGATTATGCACTGACTATAGGAAATTGAATAAAGTAACCTTCAAGAAAAAGTATATGTTACCGAGGATTGATGAATTGTTAGATCAGTTGAAGGGAGAAACAATGTTCTCGAAGATTGATTTGAGATCCGGATATCACTAGGTACAAATCAAAGAGGGGTACATTTACAAGACAACTTTCCAGACCAGGTATGGATATTATGAGTTTGTTGTAGTTCCATCTGGTTTGACTAGTGCTCCAGCTACATTTATGTGCTTGATGAATAGTGTGTTGTATTCGTATTTGGATAAGTTTGTTATTTTGTTCATTGATGACATTTTGGTATATTCTAAAAATGATAAATAGCATGTCAATCATTTAGCAGCAGTGTTGAGATTGATGAGAGAGCATTAGTTGAATGTTAAGCTCAGCAAGTGTAGTTTCTTTCAGAATGAGGTACATTACTTGGGACATGTTGTCTCCAAGGAGGGCATTGTAGTAGATCCATAAAAGATAAGGGCCATCATGGAGTGGGTAGCTCCCAGGAATGTAGATGAGGTGAGGTCCTTCATGGGATTGGAAAGTTATTACGAGAGGTTCATTAGGAAATTCTCATAGATCGTTTGTCCTATTATATCATTGCAGAAGAAAGGTAAGAAGTTTGAATGGACAAAGGAGTGTGAGGCCAATTTTGAGCATCTTAAGCAATTTTTGACGCATGCACTAGTGTTAAAGATTGCAGATCTGGACAAATAATTTGTAGTATGTGCAGATGATTGCAAGAAAGGACTTGGTGGAGTCCTTATGCAGGATGGACAAGTGGTATGCTATGAGTCACAAAAATGGAATGAGCACGAGTAGAACTACCCCACACATGATCTTGAGTTGGCAATGATCATACATGCATTGAAGATGTGGAGACACTACCTTCTGGGCAAGATATTTGTGTTAATGAGTGATCACAGTGGGTTACGGTATCTATTTGACATACCGAATCTGAATGGTAGGCAGGCTCAGTAATTGGATACGATCAATGAGTTCAATTTCTTAGCAGGCGGATACAGGTAAATCACTTAGCCGTTATGAGCTCCTATGGGACAGAATTAGAAGATAGGATATTGCAGGTAGGTCATTAGGATGCTAGGTATATGCATTATGCATAGGTTGCAACAAAGAACAAGTACAGGTACATGTCGTAGTACAGGTGTGGGTGCATAGGATATGGACTATGGCCTTACAACAAATGGATTGGTTAGATTCAGAGACATGATATACGTGTCAGATAGCAGTGAGCTTAAGAAGGTGATCTTGAGAGAGTTTCATGCAAAACCATATTTAGGTCACCTAGTTTATCAAAATACACTGACAGCAGTGAAGAAATTTTATTATTGGCCGAATCTGAAGAAGGATGTAACATAGTATGTGGCTAGGTGTTTTAATTGTCAATGTGTGAAGGAAGAATGTAAGCATCCAGCTGGATTTCTATAGTCAATTCTGATTCCATAATAGAAATGGGAAGTCATTTACATGGACTTCATTAGAGATTTGTCGAGGACAATGAGACAACATGATTCCATCATGGTTATTGTGGACAGGTTGACAAAGGTTGCGCACCTCATTCTAGTGAAGTCTACATTCTCAGCTAGCGATGTAGCACAGGCATTCATCAGAGATGTGGTCAGATTACATGGTGTTCCGAAGAAGTTTATGTCAGACACGGATGCAAAGTTCACTTCTAAGTTTTGAAAGGAGTTGTTTACAGGTTTGGGCATAGAGTTGGCCTTCAATACAACTTATCATCCGCGGACAGATGGATAGACAGAGAAGGTAAACAGGATATTGGAGGACATGTTGAGGATGTATCTGATGCATCAGTAGCAAAAGTGAGAAGACTATCTTCCACTAGTAGAGTTTGCTTACAACAATCGGTATAAGGATTCTTTGAGGACGAGTTTGTTTGAGGCATTGTATGAGAGGAGTTGCAATACTCCTATCAGTTGGAGTGATCCAGTTAACAGGGTGTTGATTGGACTAGACATGTTGGTGGACATGGAATAACAAATGCAAGTAATCAAGAAAAATCTAAAGGTAGCATATGATAGGAAGAAGAGATATGCAGATCAGAACAAGTTGTTTAAGGAGTTCCAGATTGGAGAATAGGTGTACTTGCACATCAAACTGAAGAAGAGCTCCTTACGGATTGGATCATGTGCCAAGCTGGCCACCCATTTTTGTGGACCTTTCAGTATTATTAAGAGGATTAGTCTAGTAGCCTATCGACTTGCATTGTCTCCGACAGTGAAAGTCCATGATGTTTTCCATGTGTCATTTCTTAAGAAGTATGTTAAAGATGTTGATCATGTGATTGACTAGTCTATATTGCAGCTGGAACCAAATGGAGAATTCCAGATGGAGCCTCAATGTATATTGTAGAAAAAGTTGATCATGCTCTGGAACCAAGCAATCGAGCAGGTTAAAGTGCAATGGAAGCACTTTGGACCCGGTGAAGCTACATGGGATATGGAAGATCAGATGCGGGCTATGTATGCTTCATTGTTTTTCGGTTGAGACAAAGCAGATTTGGTATGGTGTTTTGGTACATGTTTGGAGATGTTTTAGTATATGTACATATGTATATGTGTTAGGTCCTTATAGTACTAGTGTAACCCCTTATTGTTATTAGTTCAACCCCCTTATTATATTGTTGTTCCCATGTAGTCCCCATATTGTTATTATGGTGCCCCATAGAAGCCCACTATTTTTATTGTTGTGCACTTACGTTATTATTGTTATGTCGACTATGATTATATTATGACCCCTTAGACTCCTATAGATAGAAAGGAGGTATTGTCATTTGTATCATCCAAGAATTGTTCATTTGTGTAATGTAAAGGTGGTTGCCCCCTCGAAGAGGCTGAATTATAATGCATTTATCTCTCTTTTCTATCTTTTTGTGAGTTGGTTTCATAACATTTGGTATCAGAGCTTTGGATTCTAGGGTTTTGCTGCTCCAAATAGGTCATTGTGGCATTTTCTCTATAGTTTTTTTTTTTTGCGACGTTTTAGAAGCTAAAAGAAAACCCCATTTGAGACAAAATCTCGTTGAACCTCTGTTGGGCATGGAATCCCCTGAAGGCATGTTTTTGGGGCTCAAAGCCCATGTTTTGACCTGATATTATTGTAAAGACTCCAGGAATTGTGGGCGCAGAGCGCGAAATGTATGATGGAGTCACAGGGCTGTCCACCCTATCCTTGTAATGTAATGTCGACCTACCCATGGTCCGTGCACCATGGGATTGTATAATAGAGCAAGGCTCTAAGTGTAAAATATAACAATAAGGAAGCGAGAAGAGAAGATAGAGTCTAAGTGAATAAGTGGGTCTTTTGGTCGTAGAGTAGGAAAAGGCTCTGCAGTTGAGTGCACAGAGGCCTAGTAGTCCGCAGTTGAGTTAGCGGACCCCTGCAGCTGAGTGCACAGGGCAGAGTCAAGTATATAAACGAAGAAGAGATTAATAAAGAGAAGTTTTGTTATAATTTTGTGCATTTGCTCTTGGGTTAATGCATGTTTGTTATAAACCACAAATGTACTATTTATTTACTGTGCGCACCTGTATGAATGATTTATATTGCTAAGTATAACTTAACGCATACAAGTAGGCTAAGTTAATCAACTAACAAAGGAATACTAGTAAGGACTTGGGTAATAACAGCATTTTGCCCCCGAATAGAGCTGCTAGAAGACAATATCTTAGGTTGTGAGGTATGGGAAAGTGCACGAAGCGACGTGCGCGCAAGGTTGAACACGGACCACTTTAACTCATCAGACATCTCCAGGGTGTGGAAACCTAGTTCTAGCACCCTCCCATACTACTTCGGGTGAGACGTCAGTCCGCGCTCCATGGACTATTACCAAAAGGGCCAGTAGTACCGGGATTTTTTTGGCTAAAACAAATCTGAACCTAGGTCAGGCCCCAATAAGCCAACAACCTTGGGTCCAAATTTCAGATCTTGTCTCGCTATATTTGTGGATATATGATCTGAGGACATTAGGTTTTGTTCAAGCTCCAGAAGTCCTTCTCAAACAGGACATTGTGGAATTTTCGCTAGAATTGTTTTTCTACAAAGTTTCAAACTCTGAAATTAAAACCCATTTGAGCCAAAAATGCAGTGAAGCTGGGGCCCAAATTTCAGATCTTGTTTTGCTACATTTTCGAAGATACAGTCCAAGACATTTAGGGTTTCGGCAGGCTCCCAAATTATATCCCAAACAAGTGACCTTGGGAAAATTGTCATAACTTTCTCTTTGAGCATTAGATTGAAATTTAGTAAGAAGTGACAAAAAGAGGATGGATTGTAGTTTTCTATGTATTATTTTCAGGTCCTAAGGTTGAAACAATGACAAGTGGCACTTCGTACAAGTTCACTCTACTGAGCTAGTCTATAATGAGGTCATCGTGGGAGATTTGACATAACTCTTCCTTGCAGAATCCAATCTTGATCAGACTTGCGTGATTAGAAAGAGGATGTAGAGGGCTACTGTAGGACACAATTTCAGGACTTGGAGATCTAAAATTATAGAGTTACAGTTGTTTCAAGACTGAACTCCTAAAATGAAGAAAAGGCAATATGAGGAAGTTTGATGGCAAGGATCCAGTAAATTGGATATTATAGATGGAGAAATATTTTGACCTACATGAAGTGAAACTGTTACAAAAGGTACGTATTTCATCTTCATATTTAGAACCAGATCAATTTTTATGGTATAAAGGGCTTTGTTCTCGTAAACCACTTGTTACGTGGTCAATTTTCACGAAGGAAATGATAACACATTATGAGGATTCAAAGAGAAACACCTTGTTTAGCCAATTGATAAATCTCAAAAAAAAAGTGTTCAATGGTAGAGCACATTGAGGACTTTCAAAAATTGAATATAAGGAAAATGATATTCCGGAGAAGTAGAGGATTGATGTCTCCATAGTTACTTGAAAGGATAACATTCAACATGATGTTCATCTTTGGGAACCTGATTCATTGGAGAGGGAATTCAGGTTGGCAAGAAAAGTGGAAAGCAAAATTATGTCAACAAGGAAGTCTACCCCTCACAACTATAAAGATGGAAGTATTGTTTCTCCTAGTCTTCCACAACCTACAAGGTTGACACCACAGCAATTGTAAGAAAAGAGAGCAAAAGGGCTTTCTTACAATTGTGATAACAAATACATTAAAGGTCATAAGTGTGCTGAGAAGAAATTATTTTACATTGATTGTGAAGAGAAGGAAGAAAAGAATCAAGAAACGTCAAAAGAGGAGGATATACATCAGGAACCAACCCCAGAGAAAGAGGAAATGAATCCGACAATATCTTGTAAAGTATTGGCAAGAATTACCACTCCTCAAACTCTCAATATAGAAGGACATATCAAGAAGAAAAATGTTCAAGAAGTGAAAGATCACATCAAGCATCAAGAAATGAATCTGACCATATATTGTAATGCATTGGCAAAAATTACCATTCCTCAAACTCTCAAGATAGAAGGAAATATCAATAAGAAAAAGGATCAAGCAGTGAAAGATCACATCGAGCATCAACAACAAGTTCTCCAACTTTTAAAGGATAATGCCACTTTGGTGCATAATCGAATGAAACAACAGGCAGATCAACATCGCAGTGAAAGAAGTTTTGATGTAGGTGATTGGGTATTTTTACAGCTACATCCATACAAACAAATGTCCCTCAAGCAAGCTATTTATGAGAAGGAAATGTTGGCAATACTACATGCACTTAAGAAATGGCGACCTTACCTAATGGGAAGACACTTCAAGGTAAAAATGGATCATGATAGTCTTAAATACTTTTTATAACAAAGATTGTCTTCAGAAGAACAGAAAAAATGGGTCACAAATATGTTGGGTCATGACTATGAAATCATCTACAATAAAGGGAAGCAAAATGTTGTTGCAAATGCACCTTCAAGAAAGGATGAGGATGTGGAAGCATTATTTTGTGTTATTTCTATTATCCAACCAGATTGGATAAATGAAGCAAGTGATGAATGGAAGAATGATGAAGAAGTGTGGCCACTCATTCAAAAGTTGCAGAAGATCCTAGTTCAAATAATATTGCCAAAACTTGACAAGGAAGGAAAAATCATATTGGAACCTAAAGCATTCACAGAAACAAGAAATCGACAGCTACAAAATCGATCAATTTCAGAGTATCTAATCAAGTGGAAGAACTTACCCACTGAAGATTCCACATGGGAGGATGATAATTTTATATGGAAGCATCCAGAACTACTCAAGCGTTGGGGACAACACTTTTTGAAGGAGAAGGGCATGTTGGGTCCCTATAGTACTAGTGTAACCCCTTATTGTTATTAGTTCAACCCCCTTATTATATTGTTGTGCCCATGTAGTCCCCATATTGTGATTATGGTGCCCCATAGAAGCACACTATTGTCATTGTTGTTCACTTACATTATTATTTTTATGTCAACTATAATTATATCATGACCCCTTAGACTCCTACATATAGAAAGGAGGTGTTGTCATTTGTATCATCCAAGAATTGTTCATTTGTGTAATGTAAAGGAGGTTGCCCCCTAAAAGAGGCTAAATTCTAAGGCGTTTATCTCTCTTTTCTATATTTTTTGAGCTGGTTTCATAACAATATGAATGTAAATACCGCCATGAGATATGTTATAAATATCCAATAAGAAGTATGGGTGTCATGTCATTATGATGTTATGTTTTCATGTTGGTTTGCTTTTCAGCAGGTTGATCATTGTAAATACTACAACGAGCAAAGTTATAAAGCTCCATCGGCAGTATGTTTTGCTTACAACAGTATTGTGGTTATAGGTGTTGTTGAACACCAAGGACGGTGTTCCCCCAAGGGGGCGGGTTCTGTAAAATCCCTCGTGAAAATTCCATGTAATAAAAGTTAATAAAGACAAAATAATAACCACGGTAGATGGGACACTTATTCTAAGCTTAATGTTGGGAAAGACATCCTTGTGTGGGTGTTAATTTGGCTATTAATAGCTAAGGAAATTAGCAAAGGCAATGGCTAAGGCTTTGGCAAGGAAAAATGGATTTTTTGGCACATCTATTTATGAAAATAATAGAAATTAGGAGAAAATGGAGGACAAAGGTCACAGGTTGCATGTGAAGAGGAAATGAAGGAAAATAATGGAAAATCAAGAAAATAGAGGCCTCATTCATAAAAAGGCTTCGAGGATCAGCACAGAAACTTTTTTCAATTTAGTTTTGGAGCTCTCTCATTATTATCTCTCTCATACTCTTAGATACTTAGAGCTTTCTTGGAGCACTCTTGGAGGGTGTGGAACACTTCGATTTTTGGAGCAAGAAGGCAAAGGAAAAGGAGGAAAGTGCAAGAGGACATCGAGATCAACAGCTACAACATGTTTTTATTACAGGTACCGAGTTGCATGTATGTTTTTCTCAATAGTTTTGGCATGCATGGCATATGCATGTGATTTATTGGTCATGATTTGTCATTGGCATGGAGGATGGCCATGATTAAAAGTGGATTTACCTAGTCTTTCCATTTCCTGGATAGCCATGGTGACTATGGATTTATTTCCTTGTTTTGCTTTGGTTGGTTCTCATGTTTCCTTAGCTTCGGTTGATTTACTAGTCCTGGAAGCACTGGCTACACAAATGCTCTGGAAGCCCTATAACAGCTTCAGTTGAGTTTCTAATCCTGGAAGCCTTAGCTAGACAAACACTCTGGTAGCCCTTGGTGGGTTGAGTTACTAGTCCTAGAAGCCCTGGATGGACAAACACTATGGACGCCCAGAATAAGCTGCGGGTTGAGTTACTAGTCCTGGAAGCCTTAGTTGGCCAAACGCTATGGAGCCCTGGAAGGCTTGGATAGAGACCAATCTGATGATGGATTTGTGATGCCTGACAGTAAGGTGGAATCACTATTTGATGGGTTGAGATGGATGGCCTCTAGAAGCCTTGGATGGTTTTGGATTGATGTGTTCTACGAGATCCCACATTCATGCTTGGAATATGGCATGAGGGTGAATGGCTAAAGAGATATTTGGCTCAACCATTCTATGATCGAGTGGAATGTGGAAGTCCCATCCCTAGCTTGGATTTTGCATCATCAATATGAGGTTATTTCTCCTTGTATTTCTATGGGTATTATACTAGTTTATGTGTGGTTTATATGGTTGTGATTTCCTTGGTATTTATGGTGCTATCATGATGGTTCTGTATATGTTTTATGGCAGTAGCTATGTATGGCTCTCATCATGTTTCTACTTGTAAATGAATGAAAAATTTATCTATGACCTAATGGATGAAATGGTAGTTAATGTGTTGAGGCATCAATGCTTCTTAGCGATTCTCAGTCAAGTATGAGACCCCTATGCTCAGATATGTTATTTACACCTATAGATTACATATTCGTGATATGTTTGATAAAATTCCTGTCATAGCTAATAGGGGTCTAGTCAAGGTCTTATTCAAGTAACTACATTTGTACTGTCATTTCCTTGTTATCTTACTGTTATGAAGGTCTCATTCAATTTTGGGTAGTGACATGGGCTCTGGGCCTGAAAAAGTGGCTCAAATCCTGGGGACGCTGGAATAGTACTGAGAAAAATAGTCCCTGGACATTGGCATGCCTTATCATGACAGCGTCTAGAGCCTCCTAGGCGTTGGTATGACGATAGCATGGGAGTGTCTGCGGGTCAAGTGGTCCAAAATCTCACTAGGACCCAGGGGCTGGTTGGAAGAAAGGTTGAGATAGTTCCTGAGGGTCCTAATGCTGACGTTGAAGGTATGTATTGCGTGTTTCCATCAATTCCACTTCCTTAATGTAACTTAGGAGGTCGAATCATATCATAGTGCCCTCTCATCGCATGTTTACACCATTTGGTCAGTTACTTGGGTAGATGTGGGAGGAGGGTGTTACATATACAACCAAAAATGAGTTGGTGAATGGCCACAAGATGTCATCCATCAACCTCATAAAAGTTGCAAGGGCATTTGTCAACCCAAAATCCATGACCAACCACTTTAAAAGGCCCTCCTTGGATTTGAAGGCAATCTTCCATACATCTGTGGATTCTACTAGCGCTTAGTGATAGCCATACTTCAAATAGATATTGCTGAAATAATTGGCCCCCTTGAACTGGTCAAGAAGGTCATCAATCTCTGGGATTGGATACATATTCCTGACAATGATTTTGTTTAGTGCTTTATAATCAATGCAGAACCTCCACGCTCCATCATTCTTATGTACAAGTACAATCGGGCTCCCACATGGTGAGGAACTTGGTCAGATGTGCCCTTTTGGAAGCAACTCCTAGATCTGTTTCTTGATTTCTTCATTTTCCAGAATGGAGCAGCGATATATCGACCCATTAGGTAGAGGTGCTACAAGAGTCAAACCAATCAAATATTTGACCTAATAGTGCAACGATACCCTTGTGGGTGAGGAGAAAATGTCCTTGTTTTCTTCCATGACCTCAACCACCTGCTTCTGCTGCATGGGGGAACCCTTCCTAGGGGCCATGGATGTGGCCACTATATTCCCCTTATTCTGAGAGAAAATCAGAAAGAAAAAAATTTCCCAATCTGGGAGATGATCTTACTACATTACATAGAAGAGATCAAAGAGATGGCAGTAGGTCGGGCTACCTCTGCTATCCTGTATAAATTAATGCCAAAAGTAATAATAACAGTGTGAGGCCTGGACTCATACACAACATGACGCTTCCATAAGTATGGTTTGCTAATAACAGATCACAAACTTCAATAGGAACAACATCACATAGTACCTCATTCGTGAAGAGTTTGATGTTGTAGGGAAGGCAACACTACTGGTTGACGCGGAATCTTGTCCTTGGTTGAGCCACCCAATGGTGTAAGACTGTGGGTGTGGTATGGTATGTAGGCCTAATCACTTCATGACCTCTACTCAAATGAGGTTCTTTTAGATCTTGTTATTGACAATAAACTGCAACGGATAACCATTCACCCACATATAAGAGTGGAAGAGACGCTCCCCCTCGTCTGGATTTTTAGGCTCAATCTTCTAGACCTTGGTGGTGGCAACAATGGCACTCAGTTCTAAATAAATAATCTACTTCCCCTTGTCAGGTTTTGGCTTAGAATCAGAACATGCATCAGACTCTGATGCTTTTAGCTCAACCACCAATGACTGCTTGGCATGCCACTCATTTGTGTTGGTGAGTGGGGCTTTTTTGGAACTCACACCACTTTCATATGCCTTTATTCATCTTCATGGTGCCATTCTTTTCTTGTGGCTTAAATGGGTTGTCCTAGGCCGCTCCACCTTGACTATGTCCTTTTTTTTGCAGTTTGGAGGTGCTCTTTCCCGACTTCTAATTCATATATCCAAAGTCGTGCTTCTTTTGTTTAAAGTTTTGTTCAATCTTGGTAGCATATCGGTATGTTGTGTCAAGCAAGGAGATGTCTAGGAACTCCATTTATTTCTAAGTTTATTTGTGCATATAATCATGGTACTTGAGAGCACCAGATGTAAGCCTTTGATACTCAAAATTGTGTGTAGAGTATGAAAAATACTTGTGAAATCATGCACATCCTGGTCCCTTTATTGTCGTATTGTGGTCCATTGTATATATTTGTCCTCATACCTCCTGTGGTGTGATATTGTTCCTTGAAAACATATCAGAAAGAGTTCCAAGTGGGGGCGACTACAAAGAAAGAGGGTTCGTCGGCCCTTTTCTCACAGTAAGTTTCCCATCAATCCTTGACATGTGGTGCGGCCTCAAGTAGTGCAAAAGTAATATTTTCCTTATTGGAGAAACAATGGTTCAAAAAATAACCTTCTAATAGATTCAAACATTTATCTACAAAATTTGCATCTATTTGACCTTTGACTATAGGGATATTGAAGTTCATGTGTACCTTTAAGGGGGTGGTGCCTCCAAAGTGACTACTGGATGAAGATGTGTTGTCGGTGGGCATCTACCGAAGGATTTGGTCAAAGTTGTCCATCGTCTCATTCCTCTGCTGCTTGAGGGCTTCTTCGAGCAACAATTTGATTGGATCTCTTGCTCTATCGTATTTCTTTTCTTCCACCAAGCGAGGTTGTCAGTGTCAGTGGGGACGGTCTTGCAAATGCTCAACTAGTTCAACTCCCAACTCCTTATACCCCGACCTCATTGGGGACATGCACATAAAAATAGAGAAAGAGAAGGCTTCTCTGATACCACTAATTCAGATTTATGAAGGAACAAAATGAAATATAGATATAAAAAGAAACACAAATATACAATGAAAACAAAAATTCAATTCATTAATAAAAAAGTACTAAAAACCATTTACATGCAAAATGGAAATAAACTAGCTCAGGTGATGGTAACTTATCCCCGAGAAGAGATGTGGCGGCTACATGCCTTCTAAACTATGTTACAATGAGGCTCAGAGGCCTATTTATTATTAAGAAACAATGCAAAACCCTAAACATAAAAAAAAACTAACGCTAGGAGATGAAGAGCCAAAAGTATGTGGGCCCCATTTGAGTAAATTGGTAAATCAACTTCTCACAATTGTAACTTTGCCATACAATCTTTGTTTGACATGTGCAATACCTCATGAGAATGATTTATTCGAGGACTACAACTTTGACTACAAACACACGTTGCAAGCTATGCAAACTCATGATGCAAGCTATGGGTTTGATAATTTTCCAAAAAAACATCTTTTAGGGCCTCAAAATGGCTCTAAAAGTTCGGGACCCAAAAAAATTGCCAAAACTTGTAAAATGTGTTGCAATTAAGGAAATTGAAAGAAACAATAGTGGGGGTTCAACTAGAATAGGCAAGTAGTCACCAATATCCATATGGATCAACAATGTCCCTAGTAAACCTTATTGTGTAGGCTATCGCACCTAATTCATAGGGATTTGAACTAGGCACCTATTGGCACAAAACTAGCGAGTGCCCAACAACATTGATGACAACTAGTTCAAACAAAATATGTCCAAGAAATAATTGAAGTATCATCATGAAGCCATGCTATTATACAGAATCTATCACTGCAGGCAAAAGTATCTTCCCTAGGCCTGGTGGACTGACCTGGAACAACATAAAGTCAAGGAGACTAATGTTTTCCTTAAAGTAAATAGATAATGGAATGAAGCCTACCTGGAATCTGTTGTATGCTTCGCTCCTTCCTTGGCTTGAATGCTCCAATCCTAGCTCTGATCGCTATAATTAGAACCTTCAAAGTCAGATAACACAAGGCAACAATCAATGAAATCTATATAGCATCATCTAATTACTTTATTCAATAGATCAACATGGTATTGAAATATATGAAACCATAATATCATATATAGGAAAACAAATAACTCTTTGCTTTAATAGAAATGGAGTGAGTTACAACTAAAAATAGGTGTTGATATTGTAGAAGAGCTCCTCCAAGTTGACTTGTCCTTTCCTTGTCACAAATTGTACCTCTAATCACCCTAATGTATGGAATGATATCCCTCACATTAGCATCATAAGGGTAGAATCACTCTCCAAAATATAACCCCTTGCCTATGGATGGCAGTAAATATATAGGTGAAGGAGGTAGTTCATGAATTCTTATCCTTTTACTAATATGGGCTTAGGATCCACTCTTGATGGGTGGATAAGCTCAAGGGATAAGGGATGGAAACTCCAAGGTAGGACAGGATAGGATTCGAGAATTTTATCTAAGGTAAATAGTTACAACAGATCCTAGAAGATTTTGGAAGAGGAAGCTTCAAGATTCTTTTTTGTTCTCTTGAATTTCTAGAATCAGTGCACCCCAAACAATGAGCAACCTGTTGGTGACTAGTGCAGGTGCAGAGTAGGGAAAATTGGTAGTCAACGTTGGTCAGTAAGGGGTCAAGGTGTGTTGGTCCTTAAAATGACTAAAACAAGGTGCTTTCAATCATAAACTCAGGGTTTAGACAAAGTCATGCTTAGGGCTTTGTATAGGGAGGATGACAAAGTGTTCAAAGGATGTGAATGATCCTATTTGAAGGCCTATTGACTAGATGTAACAAAATGGCCTATAACAAATTGCCCCCTAAAGCGCAAAGTCAAATGATAGTTGATGGCTGAAGTGATTTACCTTGTGAGAAGTCACAATTGAGAACAACCGGTGAGATAATCATATGTTACAATACATTTACATCATGACATCTTTGATGATCGAGGCATACCCATACTCCGCACATATGATAATATTACATGTACAATGATCAAACGACACATCCACGGATGACTGATAGTGGACCCATGACTCGATGACTATCTGTATAATCATAGCCATCATACATTGTGATCTTGTATAACTCCTGAAATCGTAGCTTGAATGGATGAAACTAGATCTGGGGTCTTCTATCTCGTTCACACGATCAACCAATGTATGAGTCTAACCATGTGAATCAATGAGCTGGAGTCGAACATGGTAGACACCATCTAATTACCAGCCAATGATGTAAGTCATTAACAGATGTGAGAGAAACCATCGATGATGTTAATGGCTCTCAAGGTACTCTAGTACAATCTGTATGGTGTGAATAAATGAGTTGATGTTGAACACCACATAAAATATTTCAGTCGAAGGCCAATGATGTAAACATGTCACTAAGAGTGAGGAAACTTGCCATCGATGTATGTAAGAACGAAGGTGCCAAGGGATGTTTCTAAGTCAAATTTATGGATAATGAACTAATGTTGACAACAGGTGACCCGTCGAAAGAGGGCCTTGATGTGTCCCCCATCAACGACATAAAACAGGTATGATGATTTGATACAAAATGATCAAAATGATGTTGATATGGAACTAGATAAGGAAATGGAAAACATGGAATGAAGGCTTAAGACTATTGTAGCAGATATTGACTGAAGGACTTCTCTTGAACATAGCAGCGACACTAAATGAAGTTGGCAGCATTGACTCGAAACCAAAAATGGAGGTTTTGAAAAGGTATGATAAACCAAATGATAAGCAGATTTCCCAACCCAACAGCCACGAATATGAAGTGGAAGAGTTTCATGTTCAAGAGAGACCCATTGCCATTAACAAATGGATTACCTTGTTTTCCCAATTTCCCCAACCATATTGGTCAGTACCTCTTTATTTTTTAACAAACTTGTGGAGGATAACATATGATTGATGTATAAGTTCATTGTTCGGATAAATACCTTTGAGAATATTTAATGAACCCAGAGAAGGAATTGTTTGGTCCTGTCATGAACAATGTGTCCATCATTGTTTGATGTTTTAACGAGTCCAATGAAGGTATAACTCAACATATTTTTCATGTAGAAATGTCTTTCAGATTAATCACATTATTAGGAATCGGTCGACGTTTCGAACCAACTAATGTGGTTCATCCTCAGGACAAGGTGAAAAACTCATACAATCTTCATGTATAAATAGAAAGGATGCATCATTGCCCTAGGGTCAGCTCATGAAACTAGCCGTTGAAAACTAGCCGTTGGAGATTAGTTAAACAGGTAAATAGAAATCATAAAAAGTTAGAAAGGAATTATTTAATATTCTAAATTTAGTTATAAGTTGGTTGACATGAGCACGAATAATAGTAATTAGTAAGGGGATATGAATAAGCTCTTAATAAAATAGTTTTTAGGAGATTATATATAATATTATATCAAAATATAGTTATAATGGGTTAAGTATTAAAAAATAGTTGTTATATAATTAATAGTCCAGTATTGGGGTAAAAAAAACAAATTTGTTATAAATTAACATTTTGGAGACGATTGATATAATGTAGAGAATAATCCAAAAATTAATCAGAGGGTTAAGAATGAGATAGGAGTTTATAATTAATATTAAAACTAAAAGGTTTAGATCCAAAATCTTATGTAAGAAGTAAAGAGAGATTAAGCGAAATTAAGAGAAATAATTAAAATCTTAGTAATTTATTTTAAAATGGTCAAAGAATGAATCACAGTGAAGATAAAAATATAAGTTATAAATATATAAATAAAATGAGAGGAGGGAATTTAATTTAATAGAAAGTACTAAGAAGCTTGAGAAATTATTATACATGAATGGTCGTTGGATCAGGACTCTGATTTCAACGGCTCAGATTGATCAGTCTTACTGCTTATCAGTGAATAGGTGAGGGCTTGTACTAATCGACGCTATGTGGTTCTTGCTGGTTATCTAAGGGTTGCATCCATGTTTTGTTTAGGAACTACTTTTGTTGTAGGAGGGTCAGTTTATGGTCTGGACTTGTCTAGAAGTTGTTAGCCATTTTTATTGGCTGTGTTGCCTCTACTATCTGAGCCTCTATGTAAATTATGTAATTTATTCAGATCAATAGAAGGTTCATCTCTTACTTATCAAAAAAAAGAAATGAAACAATATATAAAAAGGGGAAGGAGGGAAAAATATAAAAGGGGGAAAATGAAACAAGAGGATCATAACGAGAGGGTCAAAATACAATTCCTAATCAATTTCCAACCATCATCTCTATTGAGATTTCTGGTATGCCTCTCAATCTCTATAGCCTCCGTCAGCTTCCTATGGTGGAAATTATCAACTCTAGCAAGGACTCTGGATTCCTCGATACAGACATGGTGCTTGGATTTCTCACATGTTCAGATAGAGCCAAAGAGAGAGAATGATTTTGCCTTATGTCTGAAACGTGCTCATGGATCCTTTAGTTAATTGATCAACCCGTCTCTCCAATATATGGAATACCACAGGAGCAAGGAACCAGGTAAATGCCTTTCATGTCTTTCAGGTTGATAGGGTCCTTAACCAAACCAAGATAATTTCTAATGGTCCTTAGAGGCTTGAACGAAGAGGAAACATTATTCTTCCTAAGGATATGGGCAATCTTATCCGTGGTCCCTTGAATAAATGGGAGATGAATCTTGGAGATAGGATCAACACGAGTAGTTTTAACTCTTGGTCCTTTACAAGCTCTTTGAAAGGCCTTAAGGATCTGAGTTCTGTTTTACTCATTATTTTTAAAAAATTCAAGGAGATGTGATTTCTCTTGCTCTAGGTGGTTCTCATTTGATATTCTCAGAGCACGAGTAGTAAGAGTGCTGAGAAAACTGAATTTTTGAGCAAGAAAATGACAGAGAACTAGCATGAAGATATTGTAATGTGTGAGTTTTTTCGCGAAAAACTTGGTGAGAAATGGAACCATCATCCATTATAGAGAGGAGAATGTCAAGGAAAGGAATGTGCCCCTCCACCTCAACTTCCATTGTGAACTTGATGGAATCATATTGGGAATTAAGGTGGTTTAGAAACAAATCCAATTTCTCACGGCCATGGAGCCAGATGACGCAAGTGTCATCAACAAACCTCTTCCATTTCTTGGGATGAAATTGAGCTGAGGCTAAGGCCCTGGTCTCAAAATATTCCATAAATAAGTTAGCAACAATAGGGTAAAGAGGCGAACCCATCACCACCTCGTAGGTTTACTCATAGAATTTACCCTGGAAACTGAAGAAGGTCAAGGTGAGGCAAAGGCCAACCAATTCGGCAGTGTCATGGTCAGTGATCTGACTTCTGATATCAATGGCCTCTTGAATAGGGATTTTGGTATATAAGGAAACAACGTCAAAACTAACAATTAGATCCCCCCGAGGTGAGGCAGAGGCCAACCAATTTGGCAGTGTCATGGTCAGTGATCCGACTTATGAAATCAATGGCCTCTTGAATAGGGATTTTGGTATATAAGGAAACAACGTCAAGACTAACAAGCACATCCCCAGGGTCTAAGGTTAATTCTATGAGCAAACCTACGGGGTGGCGATGGGTTCCCCTCTTTCCCCTATTAATTATAACTTATTTATGGAAAATTTTGATACCAAGGCCTTAGCCTCAGCTCAATTTTACCCCAAGAAATGGAAGAGGTTTGTTGATGAAACTTGCATCATCTGGCCCCAAGGTCATGAGAAATTGGATTTGTTTCTAAAGCACCTTAATTCCCAATTTGATTCCATCAAGTTCGTGATAGAAGTTGAGGTGAAGGGGCGCCTTCCTTTCCTTGACATTCTCCTCTCTAGAATGGATGATGGTTCCGTTTCTCACCAAGTTTTCCGCAAAAAATCTCACACAGAACAATATCTTCATGCTATTTCTCATCATTTTCCTGCTCAAAAATTTGGTGTTCTCAGTACCCTTGCTACCCATGCTCTGAGAATCTCAGATTAGAACCACCTAGAGCAAGAGAAATCGCATCTCCTTGAAGTTTTTAAAAATAATGAGTGCAACAAAACTCAGATCCTTAAGGCCTTTCAAAGAGCATGTAAAGGACCAAGAGTTAAAACTCATTGTGTTGATCCTGTCTCCAAGGTTCATCTCCCATTTATAGGATTTCCCATATCCTTAGGAATAACAATGTTTCCTCTTCGTTCAAGCCTATAGGACCATTAGAAATTCTCTTGGTTCGATTAAGGACCCTATCGACCTGAAAGACATGAAAGGCGTTTACCTAGTTCCTTGCTCCTATGGTATTCCATATATTGGAGATACAAGTCAACCAATTAAACAGAGGATCCATGAGCACATTGTAGATATAAGGCACAATCGTTCTCGCTCTTAGGCTCTAGCTAAACACGCAGAGAAATCCAAGCACCGTGTATATATTGAGGAATCCAGAGTCCTTGCTAGAGTTTATCATTTCCACAATAGGAAGCTGACGAAGGCTACAGAGATTGAGAGGAATACCAGAAATCTCAACAGAGATGATGGTTGGAAATTGAGTAGGAGTCGGATTCTGGCCCTCTCCTTATCATCCTCTTATTTCGTTCCCCCCTTTTATATTTTTCCCTCCTTTCCCCTTTTTATATATTTGTTTCATTTCATTTGTTAATTCATGTATAATAATTTCTCAAGCTTCTTAGTGCTTTATATTAAAGTAAATTCCCTCCTCTCATTTTCATTATATGTTTATAGCTTATATTTTTATCTTTACTGTGATTCATTCTTTGACCATTTTAAAATAAATTACTAAGCTCTTAATTTATAACATGGTTTTTTTACCCTAATACTGGACTATTAATTATATAACAACTATTTTTTTAATACTTAACCCCTTATAACTGTATTTTGATCTAATATTATATATAATCTCCTAAAAACTATTTTATTAAGAGCTTATTCATATCCCCTTACTAATTACTATTATTCGTACTCATGTCAACCAAGTTACAACTAAATTTAGAATATTAAATAATTCATTTCTAAATTTTTATGATTTCTATTCACCTATTTAACTAATCTCCAAAGGCTAGTTTTCAACAGCTAGTTTTCAACGGCTAGTTTCATGAGCTAACCCTGGGGAAATGATGCATCCTTGCTATTTATACATGAAGATTGTATGATTTTTTCACCTTGTGCTGAGGATGAACCACATTAGTTGGTTTGAAACATTGACCAAATCTTAATAATGTTATTAATAAGAAAGACATTTCCACAATATGGATCACAAAAGTGTTAGATCTAACATATTTTTCATGACTGAGTTTAGGCGTCTATGATCCATATCTAGATTCTAAGAAAATATTTTCGGCAATATTCACATAAAGAAACATTTTTCATTTGTTTATAGACTTTGAAAAAGAGGCGAAAAAGAAAATTCCAGATGTTCTTTTTCATATATAGTCCCTTAGGTCCAAAAAGGAAGAAAATAATACCCAAGATAACCTCTTAACCATGTTTGACTAAGGAATTCCTTTTTCGTAAGTAGTCTATCTCAGTCCGGAAAAGGGTTAAACTTGTACTAAGTAGACATCTTTTCATTTACTTTAACGAGTTTGAAAACACAAGTGTTGGACAATATTTTCATATTTTGGGAGTCTGAAAAGAGCTGGAAGAGGACTCCAGGAGGTTCCTTTTTCGTAGGTTTACAAAGCCTGAAAAAAGTGATAAAAGTGTGCTCCTTGTTCAAAATAATATTTTCAAAACATGAAAAAATCCGCCAAACAATTGTCAATCTGCTCAGACCATCACAAAAAGGATTAAAAATACCAGTTTCATGGTAAAAATGGTTTGTAACTAGGTCAAAACATTAAATATGAATAAAATAATGGAAGAAACAACCATAAATATTCAAAATGACTATTCATATTTACCATTTCACATTTACCTTCAACAATGAGAGTTTTGAGTAGTTTTTGCCCTCGATCTTCTGTAGTTGATTGTGCTCAATCTGATGGATCGTTTCAAGCACCGTCACTTCCAAGTAAGAGCTAAGACCTTTCTCTTTCAATTCATGGTCCCATTTTGTGTTTTCACGCAGATTTTAGGCATTCTTTAGCGCCCTGGGGTTTAAATAACTCACCCTAGGACCAACGCAGGCCTAGATGGTCGAAAGGTGCATTGCACCTAAGTGAGGATATATTGTTGTAGAGGGGTGCAATGCATTGCCTCTCCTCATGGGGTGTGTTGGGCGCAAATCTAAAATATGCTTTCCAGTTTCCCTTCAGAAATTTTGAGTTTTCTTGCATGGAAATGATCCTAATGAGTCTCTTCTTGATGTTTCAAGTCTTGATTATCACAAAATGGCCTTCATCTGGAGAGAAATAGAACATGAAGAACAAGACTTGAATGCTACTAATGACCCTAATACCATCCAGGCACTAAAAAAATGTGGATTGTTGAAATTATTTTGGCTTCATGGTATGAGGAAACAAATGGAATTACTAGCGTATATTTTTCATGCATGGTATGTGCAAGCACAAACATTCAAATTTGGGGAACATCTGCTTGAGATAACAATAGAGGACATATATTTTTATGATAGGTTTATCCATGAGAGGTTCCCCCATAGCTCACTTAGGTTGGAGAAGGGATGGAGAAACAGTGAAATATTATATCGCTACTTACTGCAGACCTCGATCCAAGCCAACTAGAGATGGAAATATTAGCATAAAAGATGTAACACATTTTCCCTTAAGAATGATCTTATTCATCATTGTCTGATTGGCAGGTAGCTCAACACTTCATGTAGCTAGAAGATCATACATGCAGTACGGTGTGGAGTGTTTGGAGCCAACAATCTTCAAGTGGAGCAAGGGAGTGTTGATCAAGCAGCAGAGGTTTTGGATAGGGTTAGACTTCAACATTACTTACTTTATTCGGCCCTCAATATGCATATTGTAGCAATCAACTACCTTTTTTCATTCTTCCCATCCTCCCAAATGCTCCTTTACCTTATTATAGTCTAGGAACCACAGGGAGCTTAAATCAAGAATGTAGGCTAATAAATCATTCAAATAACAAAGAAATGCACTAATTGGTTGAAAAAAAATTGAGTCCAATCTCTTAGCTATTCAGGGTGAAAAAACATCTTATGCATAGAGCTAACAATCCCCCTTGGGTAGGGAGGATGGAAAATGCAATTCCTACACTTTACATCATTTAAGTTAATGATTCCAAGTAGGTGCTTGTTTTGTAACTAAGCCTAGGAGACACTAGGTAAGTAAACCAACTAAAGCCTAAAATCGGAGAGGACCTCTAAGTAGATAACAAGGAGATGCAAGTGATCCTCAAAAGAAAGAAATGTTTAGAAGATTGAAGCCGTTGATTTATTTCCATTCCAACGCCTCATTTACTTGCACTAGGTATGATTCTTCCATCCTGCGACCCCACGTGGTAATGTGATTTCTAGTCTAGCCTTCAATTTTTGGAAAGGGTGAAACATTTTGTTTCATATCCTTCTCTTGGGGTTAAGTTCCAGAATCCATCCTTGTCATATCATGAGGGTGCATGTTTGTTAACCTTGTTCGGTCATGCTTGTTTGGAGTGGAGTTCCTGCACATATTTGCTATACTATACCAATGGCGGGTGACCACTTCTAGCAGCCACTTGTGCAAGTCTCCTTGTTTATGAAGTTCTTGTTTCCCTTGGAGCTTGGCATTAACATCGATATTTATGAACAAAAGCATAGCAACACAAACCAGCTAAAACTTCACAGAGTTTAATTAGACAACGAGGAGATCAAAGCCAAGAAATGCATGATAGTGAAGTTATTGCTTTATCTCCATTCTCAACACCTTATCCACATGCACTTGGTACGATCTCCTAAATTTCATGCCCTTCGACTAAGGCAGAACATAGAAGGGATGGGACATGTTACTCTTGATCAAACTCATGAGTGAACCAATGCATCATTGGCTTGTCTATCCATGAGATATTCTGAAGAGGGATGGTTGCACTTCGAAATTGCTGCAAGTTTTTGGGTGTTTGCCAATGATGTTGTTTTCCTTATTAATAGGATTTGATGGTTAGGGTGACGTGCATTAATAGGTGGACTGACTATATAGCTTTGCGTTGGATTAGCACTTGGGGGTTTGTATTTTTCTCTATTTTTCTTCACTTCAGATAAATACTTGGGGGTCTGTATATAGCTCTATTATGTTCATGTTAAAGCATAGTTTCAATATCAACTTTAATTGTTCTATTTCGCCGGTGGTTTTCTCTTTCACATCAATCCAAAGGAACTAGATAGTGACGCTCTTGCTTTATCTCCTTTATCACCTTGAGGCTCGTATCTCTATTGGGATCCATGTTTGTGAAGATCTACCACAATCCTAAAAAAGTCTCAAACCAATCTCGTTTGCAAAAGATATTATAGTTTTGCGCTTGCCAGAAAGTTTATGACAATGAAACTATTTATACTTTAGCTAGAGCTGGATTGGAAAAAAGAATCCTCCATGTAGCAGCCATCTATTGGTCTAATAGGTACTTCTTTTGATTGTAGAAACTTGTTGCATTTTTTGTTTTCCATTGATATACAATTGTACACTAAGCTTTCCTCTAGTTCGGGAATTCGAGAAGCTTTTACTTAAAAACATTTTTAATACACAAAGCACAATTTTTTGGTGTTTAATACACAAAGCACAATTTTTTGGTGTTCAATGACAACTCAACTCTTTGTAGTGCAAATCTATTGGTCGACTATGTTAGGCCCCTATACTACTAGTGTAACCCCTTATTGTTATTAGTATAACCCACTTATTATATTGATGTACCCATGTAGTGCCCATATTGTTACTATTATGCCACATAGAAGCCCACCATTGTTACTGTTGTGCCCTACAATATTATTGTTATGTAGGCTTTGATTGTATTGGGACCACTTAGACTCCTATATATAGAAAGGAGGTATTTTCATTTGTATCATCCAAGAATTGTTCATTTATGTAATGTAAAGGAGGTTGCCCCCTCGAAGAGGCTGAATTCTAAGGCGTGGATCTCTCTTTTCTATCTTTTTGTGAGCTGGTTTCATAACATTTGGTATCAGAGCCAGGTTTCTAGGGTTTCGCTGCTCCAAACAAATCTTTTCGCGCGATATTTTTGGAGATATTATCTGCGGAAGTTGGTCTTTTTGCAGACTCCTGAATTACACTCAAAACAGGTGACCTGGGGAAAATCGTCATAACTTTCTTTCTGAGCATCGGATTGAAATTTCGTAAGAAGGTCACTGCGGGAGATTGTGCATAACGTTTTCTTGGAGAATCCAATTTGGATCATACTTGTGGCATTGGAAATAGGACACAGAGGGCTACTACAGGTCACAAGTTCAGAACTTAAATATCCGAAAGTATAGAGTTACATTCGTTTCAAGGTAGAGCTCCTAAAATCAAGAAAAAACAAGATGAGGAAGTTTGATGGCAAGGATCCGGTAAATTGGATACTTCAGATGGAGCAATATTTTGATATACATGGTGTACAACTATTACAAAAGGTATGTATTGCATCTTCATATTTAGAACCAGATCAATTTTTATGGTACAAAGGGCTTTGTTCTCGTAAAAAACTTGTTACGTGGTCAATTTTCACGGAGGAAATGATAGCACATTATGAGGATATAAAGAGCAACACCTTCTTTAGAGCAACACCACAACAATTGGAAAGAGTAAAAGGGCTTTGTGACATAATGGAAAGCAAAATTATGGAAACCAGGAAGCATACCCCTCACAACTATAAAGATGGAAGTGTTGTTTCTCCTAGCCTTCCACAACCTACAAGGGTTACACCACAACAATTGGAAGAAAAAAGAGAAAAAGGGCTTTGTTACAATTGTGATAGCAAATGCACTAAAGGTCATAGGTGTGTTAAGAAGAAATTATTTTACATAGAATATGAAGAGGAGGAAGAAAAGGATCAAGAAACATCAAAAGAAGAGGATATACATCAGGGCACCACCCCAGAGAAAGAAGAAATGAATCAGACCATATCTTGTAAAGCATTGGCAAGAATTACCACTCCTCAAACTCTCAAGATAGAAGGACATATCAAGAAGAAAAAGGTGCAAGAAGTGAAAGATCACATCGAGAAAGAAGAAATGAATCCAACCATATCTTGTAATTCAATGGATGAAATTACCACTCCTCAAACTATCAAGATAGAAGGACACATCAAGAAGAAAAATGTTCAAGAAGTGAAAGATCACATCGAGCATCAAGAAATGAATCCAACCATATCTTGTAAAGGACTGGAAGAAATTACCACTCCTCAAAAGATAGAAGGACATATCAAGAAGAAAAAGGTTCAAGTAGAGAAAGATCATATCGAGCATCAACAGCAAGTTCTCCAACTTTTAAAGGATAACGCCACTTCGGTGCAAAATCAAATGAAACAACAGGTAGATCAACATCGTAGTGAAAAATGTTTTCATGTGAGTGATTGGGTATTTTTACTGCTACATCTCAAGCAAGCTATTTATGAGAAGGAAATGTTGGCAATACTACATGCACTTAAAAAATGGCGACCTTACCGAATGGGAAGACGCTTCAAGGATGAGGATGTGGAAGCATTGTTTTATGCTATTTATATTATCCAACCAAATTGGATAAACGAAGCAATGGATGAATGGAAGAAGAACGAAGAAGTATGGCCACTTATTCAAAAGTTGCAAAAGATCCCAATTCAAGCAATATTGCCAGAAATTGAAGAGGAAGGAAAAATCATATTGGAACCTGGAGCAGTCACAGAAACAAGAACCCGACAGCTACGAAATCAATCAATTTCAGAGTATCTCATCAAGTGGAAGAACTTACCCGCTGAATATTCCACATGGGAGGACAAGAATTTTATATAAAAGCATCAAGAACTACTCAAGCGTTGAGGACAACGCTTTTTGAAGGAGAGGGGCATGTTAGGCCCCTATACTACTAGTGTAACCCCTTATTGTTATTAGTATAACCCACTTATTATATTGATGTACCCATGTAGTGCCCATATTGTTACTATTATGCCACATAGAAGCCCACCATTGTTACTGTTGTGCCCTACAATATTATTGTTATGTAGGCTTTGATTGTATTGGGACCACTTAGACTCCTATATATAGAAAGGAGGTATTTTCATTTGTATCATCCAAGAATTGTTCATTTATGTAATGTAAAGGAGGTTGCCCCCTCGAAGAGGCTGAATTCTAAGGCGTGGATCTCTCTTTTCTATCTTTTTGTGAGCTGGTTTCATAACAGACTATTTACTTATTTTGATTGTAGCAGCTTGTTGCCTTATTTGGTTTCCATTGGTGTATAATTGTACACGTAAGTTTGCCTTGTTCAGAAATTTCATAATCATATAGTCAGGAACCTCCTCAATGGTTCTTAGGTTCACAAAGACACTCCTAGTCATTAGCAAAGTGTAGTAACAAAAACACAAATCTTTGGTGTTGAGTACACAGTTCAGGTCAATTGAATAACATCTTATCCCTATGCAGCCAAAGTGGTATCCCAGTATGTGGTATTTATCAATTTCTCACTCTTTTCTTTTATCAGTGCCTACTCTGACCCATCTATCTTCCCAATGGACTGCTCAATCACCACATCTATCCCATGTAGCATTCATACCCATTTTATCCACTAGGGTTTATAATAGGAATGCTTTCCTGAATTCAAATAGGAAGTGGGTGGTGTTAACACCCAGGTTGTTCCCTTTGACTCCTAAGGGAATACGGCCGGGGTAACCACTAACCAAGCTTTGGATTACAGGTTCTAGCCAACCGGTAATCAGAGAGGGCTCTCCCTTATGATTTTTCACTATGTTCTTGGGATCTTAGGCTAGCTATGAGGTGAGGGTTTTGGTTTTATATTTTGGTTGAATGATGTCTTTCAGTACCTAAGATGATATCTTCATATAGTTTTAGTCCATTGGGCAATGGATTCTGTGGTTACAGGCTGTTTGAGATGTTTAAGTGGGATTGTTGAAACTGCAGGGCCATTTAAATATTTCATGAAACAAACTTGAAATTGAGGTGATGAAATATGTTTAACCAGTGGAAGGCAATTAAGAATTTTCCACTAAGCTGGTGGTGTGAGAAAGAGATGTATTGCCCAGGAGCAGGTTTGAATTCCTGAACAACAATCACTGTGAAAGGTGCAGTCTGAAGGTGCGGCAATTAAGAATCACACTCTTATAACTATAACTGAGGAAAACATTCATAACGGCATAGATTGAGTTCAGGGTATTCTATGAATTAATCCTGAAACTATTCTTTTTCTTTGCCATTAAACTGTGAAACATAGAACATGACTGGATTATGAAGGAAATAACAAACATAACGAAGAGGTTAAAGAAACTTATTGTTCCATGAAATACGCAGGAATCCTATAGCATTCAGCAAACACACCATAACGCATCAGACAACACAGAACTTTGGAAATTCCATCAGCTTTTTGTATTAAAACTCTGAACATTCGCAGCATAGGATCTCTTGAAGAGAAAATCAACAACCCCTGTAAGCTTTTGCAAGGGGAATATATACAATCGGTTTTTACAAAAATATCTAAACCGCTGAGTCATTTGATTAATAAATACATTCACCAACTTTCAAAATAGCAGATAAGGAAGTTATTGCTGCTCTAAATACAAAATGAATGCTCTTTAATTCTGTCAGAAGTCTTTTTGACCTTTGGAGGCCACTGAGTCGGTTGAGCGTTCTGCATTTATCCTGAATGATGTGTCTTTATGGCTGTGTCGTGCTGTATCTTTCTCGGCCCTGTCCCCTGTAGCTGTCAGTGTTGCTTTAGTGGCCGAATTTGTCTGCTGAGTTGGCTTAGCCCAGTCTTTTCCAATTCAGCTGGGAGTGATTGGGTTCAAAAGGCAATTTACATGTACTGGCAAATGTAGCTAAACTGTGGGCATGAATATTATGAATCCTAGGTATTTTGGTTATTTGAAATTCACTAGAAGTTTTGAGCATTTCAATAGCAGCAGACCTGTATGACCTTAGTCTTTTGTCATTGGCAATAAAATTGCATTTTACTTGTTGGATAATAAGTTCTGAATCCCCCAGGATTGAAACTTTCATGGCCTGCAATGATTTTACCAATTTGAGGCCTAGTGGAAGAGCCTCATATTCTGCCATATTATTAGTACATCTGAAATTAAGCCTAAAAGCTCGGCCTTCTGCATGATTGCTTTGTTTGTTATGAATCCACACTCCAGCTCCTGCCCCTAATTTGTTGACTGATCCATCAAACTCAAGGAACCATAGGATCTCTTGATTTAAGGGATTTTCAACATTTTCTCTATGACATGGGATTATAAGTTGGAGTTCTTGTCTTTCACCTGGTTTGCCTTCTAGAACAGTTTCATTACTAGATTGCACACCCTTGATTTCTTGGGAACTTGATTCCTCACTTATACGCAGGTCTTGTTCAAGCATGATAGATTTGTTATTGCCCATTGGACTTACATCATCATTGAACAGAATGAAGGAGTCCATATCTGAATGGACTGCATAAATAGGGAAATTTTGAGGTTTTTCTTCACTGCTCACCATGTATTTCATGAGTGACTTGTTGTATAGCCTCTTGGGCTTCCCAAAAACAGAGATGGTGTCATATGACATGTCTAATTGTAGGGAACCTTGGAGTTTAGCCCCCCATGATCTTGATAACATCATTCCATACTTGGGTGGGATATCAGCAACTACAACATCCATCAAGATTGTCTTATTTGGGTATTGGACAAGTGACACACAAAGATCCTTTATCAGGCCTAAACACTTAACTTGGCTGGAGTCAAATGAAAATAGGTCCTTATATGGTCATGTAATATCTAGATTCAATCTTTCCATGACTGATTTTGGCATCAGGTTGTGAGAGGCGCCTGAGTCAAACATTGCATTGTGTAATATCTTATCATGAACATGTAAGCTGACATAAAAAGGTAAGATTCCTGTAACTGTTGTCTTTCCATCAACCTCTGGGCCGAAAAGTAGTTCTAGGGTTTCATCCAATACATTAACATCATCTTTATTATGAGTAAGTTGAAGGGATTTCTTGATTTGTTGTTTGTAAATGTTATGCTTAGCTAGCTTTGAAAGAGGGATGGCTATCTTCAATTTTCCAATCTCAGCTTCTAGATCAAAAGGTCTTTCAGATTGGGTCTTGGTGTCTTGCTTAACAACCTTTTCTTTGCTAATTAAGTTTTCTTCTTGACTCTCACTTTGATCTTGAGGCTTGTCCTTCTTGTTTACCTTTTGAAAAGTGTTGCTTGGATTATGCTGCAAGGGTGAAGTAGCCATTGGTTGTTGTTTGGAGGGAGATGCTTCAGTTATTTCTTCAACTGTTACTTCATTTGTAATTGAATCAGTTTTGTCAATTGGCTCTGTGACAATGGTTTTCTTGGGCAGTGGGGTGTCCTTTGTTTTCTCAGGCTGTGTCACATTTATAGTTCTGCTCCTTAGCTTGTATTGCTTATGAACTTCATAAACAGCTGTGTCATAGCCTTGTTTAAAGTCAAATGACTCACCTGACTTGGTTTGGGACTGCTTGATGTCTTCATCTTCATGATCTTCTTGACTTAGAAAAATTTGCTGATCATCGTTCAGGCCCATTAGGTTAATGTGGGTGTCATCTATCTGCTCATTTGAAGTGGATGCTTCTGTATAATTTTCTTGGAACGGAGGTCTAATCTCTGGTTCAGAACTGGCCTTGCCAATGTTAGGGTTTTGACTTCTCCTAAAATTGGGATTCCTAATAGGGTTATTTTGTGGTGCTTCCCATGATGACTTCCTCTCAACTGATTCTACTCTGTCACCTAATCTCTGCATACCAGTGATTATTGCATGTTGTTTTTGATCCCAGCCTGAAGGCTCTTCTTTGAAGGTAGTCTTTCTCTCAGTTCTTGTCCTATTTCTCTTGGCTATCAGGTTGGCTTCTACACTCAATGCTATATCTTGCATTTCAGCTAAAGTTCGGGGAGCCCTTTCCCTTAATTGATATTCCATATCTGAATCAAACCCATCAGGAAAGGTATATAGGGCCAGATCCGGTGGGGGTCTAAGATTTTGGGGAATAACATTGTAGACATTGTTAAACCGAGCACAGTAGTCCAGGACAGTTTCTTGTGGACCTCTTTTGATTGTATTGTATTCGGATAAAATATGAAGTGGATCCTTTTTCTTCTCCCATCTGTTGATAAATGTTTGATACAGGGCTTTAGGGCCAGCTATTGAGTTTGCTGTAAGTGACCTAAACCATGTTCTTACATCTCCTGTTAGGCTTTGCACAAAAATTTTCATTCTAACCCCATCATCATCTATTTCATAGTTTTCAAAGTAGTCCTGCATTTTCTTAGTATGTTGAAGGGTTGGATAAGAGCCAGAACCATCAAAGTATGAGATCTTGCTTTGGTACTCTTGAGGCATAGGAGCTGGATTGGCCGGTAACTGCAGTGGAGCATATCTATTAGCCATGTTGGGAGGGAAAATATGAATAACAGGGATGAATGGGACAAGTGGGGGAAAGGGGATGAAAGAGGTATGTGTAGTTGATGGAGGGCTTGGAAGAATACCTTGTGAAGTGGATGATGAACTAGTAGATTGTGGACCAGTGGTATGAGGATGAAGAGAAGCCTTAGCAGGGGTTGGAATGTCAGTTTGAATACCCGCTTCTGAGCTAGATTCTGATAAAGTCCCTTTTGATTTATGTCTCTTAAGGATTCTTGAAATCAAGTTTGGGTTTTGAAACTCAGGTGATGGGTCAGGATCTGGGTTAGATCTTGTATAGCGAGTTTTCTTCTTAGGAGCCAGTTTCTGTGATTTCCTTTTAGGAGAATTTCAAGGAAGTTAATGGTTTTTTACAAGGACTGATCAGGTAAAGCACAATTGTATGAAACTTAAGAGCAGACAAAGATTGACTGAGGCAGCTTTTATATGCTTCTGCAAATGCAAAGCAGAGGTTTCTGTAAGGCTGTGTGGCTGTCATTCAAGCCTTGTGTACAGTAGTAAGGATCAGACAGGAGGTTATGAGGTTTATTCAGGTCCCCAGTGGAGTCGCCATTTATGTTAACACCCAGGTTGTTCCCTTTGACTCCTGAGGGAATACGACCGGGGTAACCAATAACCAAGCTTTGGATTATAGGTTCTCGCCAACCAGTAATCAGCGCGGGCTCTCTCTTATGATTTTTCACTATGTTCTTGGGATCTTAGGCTAGCCATGAGGTGAGGGTTTTGGTTTTGTATTTTGGTTGAATGATGTCTTTCAGTACATAAGATGATATCTTCAGATAGTTTTAGTCCATTGGGCAATGGAGTTTGTGGTTACAGGTTGTTTGAGATGTTTAAGTGAGATTGTTGAAACTGCAGGGCCATTTAAATATTTCATGAAACAAACTTGAAATTGAGGTGATGAAGTATGTTTAACCAGTGGAAGGAAATTAAGAATTTTCCACTAAGCTGGTGGTGTGAGAAAGAGATGTATTGCCCAGGAGCAGGTTTGAATTCCTGAACAACAATCACTGTGAAAGGTACAGTCTGAAGGTGCGGCAATTAAGAATCACACTCTTATAACTATAACTGAGGAAAACATTCATAACAGCATAGATTGAGTTCAGGGTATTCTATGAATAAATCCTGAAACTATTCTTTTTCTTTGCCATTAAACTGTGAAACATAGAACATGAATGGATTATGAAGGAAATAACAAACATAACGAAGAGGTTAAAGAAACTTATTGTTCCATGAAATACGCAGGAATCCTGTAGCATTCAGCAAACACACCATAACGCATCAGACAACACAGAACTTTGGAAATTCCATCAGCTTTTTGTATTAAAACTCTGAACATTCGCAGCATAGGATCTCTTGAAGAGAAAATCAACAACCCCTGCAAGCTTATGCAAGGGGGAATATATACAATCGGTTTTTACAAAAATATCTAAACCGCTGAGTCATTTGATTAATAAATACATTCACCAACTTTCAAAATAGCAGATAAGGAAGTTATTGCTGCTCTAAATACAAAATGAATGCTCTTTAATTCTGTCAGAATTCTTTTTGACCTTTGGAGGCCACTGAGTCGGTTGAGCGTTCTGCATTTATGCTAAATGATGTGTCTTTATGGCTGTGTCGTGCTGTAGCTTTCTCGGCCCTGTCCCCTGTAGCTTCCAGTGTTGCTTTGGTGGCCGAATTTGTCTGCTGAGTTGGCTTAGCCCAGTCTTTTCCAATCATATTAAATTTTCTGAACAAGATGACTTATATTTTAATGAAAAAACTTGATGAAAGCCTATTGTTTACAGTAATAACTGTATCATGCTGGTCCACCATTCCTGTGTAGGAAATTGAAGTCTCAAAATTGCACCTAAGGTTTCATCTGCCTCTGTATATTTGTAGAAATTTGGAGGCACCTCGAACAAATGTCTGATTTCATTCATGATAAAAAAACAAATTTTCTACTTTCTCATAAAGTCTCTGCCCAGATGCAGGCCCTGCTTCCTCTGGGGTGCTTGATCCTGCAGTGATCTAATTGGTGGCAAATGCATCTACACTTTTTGCATAGTTCTCATGTGATAGTAGCCTTCCTACGTTGTTCAGTAAGCTGGGAAGGCCTCGGGTGTGCAATGCTGTGAACTTATCAGTGAATTTTTTCACCTCTGTTTGCATCTCCTGGCACCTTCTATCCAAGGTCTGCACCAGATTTCTCAATGTGAGGACCCTCTTTATCATCAACATGGTTTCAGTTCTATTGGGGATCCCTATTGCTGCTAGCTGAGGACCTGTGCGGTTATTGAGAACATTAATCATTCTGTTGGCTATCTCAGGCATATTGCCTAAATATGCCCTTGCTCTTTGGACTTCCTTGTGTGCTCTGACTATGAGCTCCATGTGCTCATGAATAGTCTTTATATACTGCCATTGATCTGTTATATATTGGCCAATGTTGGCCCATAAAACTTTCTTGATCTCCGCCACCACTTTGTCAAGAGTGAGCTCTTTCTCCGGTTCCTTTATCTTCTCCTTAAGAGCTTTTATTTCTCTTCCTTTTTCAGCTACACTTTTCTTAGACTTGTCATATTTTTCATTCAGTGTAGCTAATTTCTCCTTGGCTTCATTCATATCTTCCATCTGGGCTTCTAGGACTTGAATCTCATTCATCAACTTCTGCATGTCAAGGCTTGGAGCCTGCTCTGATGTTGGTGCTGGTGCTGGTGTTGATGGAGCTGTCTCAACTGTCTGTACTATAGGAGGAGTGAGAATTTGAGGGGGTTCCTCAAGGTTGATTACTTGCTGAGGGGGCTGAGATGTTTGGCCTCCTTCTTTCTGTTGTAGGGCTGCCTGTAATGCAGCCTCTATTTCTACCAATTTTCCCTCTGTCTGTACCAGTTTTCCCTCTGTTTGTACCAGTTTTCCCTCTGTCTGCACCAGTTGCTTATGGAGTGATATCAGCATGGCTGCTACATCTTGGTCCTGCCTTCGCTGGGCAACCTCTTCTGTTTGAGGGTGAAGGGTTGCTGGGAGCTTCACCATCTTTCTTAAGGCTGCAATATCTGCATCTCTTTCTTTAAGCAGCACTTGTATAGCTTTGGGGTCCTTTGGGTCATGCCCAAACTCTATGATTATATCCTCCAAAGACCAGATCCTGTTGTCTTTGGCCTGAGAGGATGCCTTCTCCAACTCAAGTTGGGCAGTTGTATTGTTCAGGCTATTTTCCAACTTATGTGCCAAGAAGGTCTTATCTGCAAGTGTCGAATACACCATCTCACCCGTTTGCTTGTGAAGTTCTATTTGATCCATAGGGTGGATGTCTTTAGCAAGAACCTTAAGGTTGGTCCTTATATAGTCTGCAGCTGACTGTGGCTGTAGCATGGTTGGCATGAAATGACTCATGGTCATTTTCCCCTCTGTTATGTCATAAGCTGACATAAGCCTCTGCTGGTTTGTAGGGGCCATTTTAAGCAATTGATTATAGAGCTGGAGCCTGAGTGGCTCATTTCTCTTTTTGATGTCAATGAATTGTTGCTTGATGCCTGTTTCAGCTCTCCTTTGCTGACTTGAGGAGCTGACCTCTCCTCCAAGGGTTCTTTCTTGTTCCTGCTGAAAGGAACTGGCAGATGCCTCCATGCTTGGTGGGCCCATGCCCAAGGATTGCCCAATAGGCATCTCTTCTTCTGAAAGGGGATTTAGTCTCTGTCTTTTCTCCCCTTGAGTTGTGGATGTGGTGAGGGGAGTCTCTTGCTCTCTATCCCTCTTTCTGTTTCTTTCTTCATTCTGTGGAGTTTGGAGCACCGAGGCCTCCACTTTCGTTTCTTGCCTAGGAGGCATAGTTTCTTGAGCCTGCTGCTCTTTGGATTTTGGGGCCTCAGCTGTTTCTTCTTGCTGCATTGGCTACTCTTTTTGTTGTTCTGCTATATGGGGTGGTTGTTCCTGCTCCATCTGCTTTTCTTTACCCTTGCTAGATACCTGATGAACAGTTCTAGCTGCTTGCTGGTGGGCTATAGAGGATGAGGCAGCTGCTCCAAGTTGCCTTTGATAGGAAGAGGAGACCTGCCCACAAGTTTCCAAGTCAGCCTCTTTCTTAATATTCTTTGCCTCTCTTTGTAGCATTTTCTCTCTAGTAATTGCCTCTTCTAGAGTGCCCTCTTTCCAACTTAACAAATTGGAATATTTCTCAATATGAGGCAACCTGATGTGATCATAGCTACCCAATTTATATTTTACCCTCCTGAGAGAAATGAAATGATTAGGGTCATAAGGTACCCAGCGGAAACTGGTTTGCAATTGGAGGGTCTCTAGGATCCTATCTGCTTCCTTCCATCCCTCCTCCCTTTTGTTGTAAAGAAATGGGCCTAGCTGGTTCCTGACTTTTAGTTGCACCTTCTTGTTTTTACTGTGGAAATGGACCTGATCTGCATTTCCAAACTACCTGAAATACTCTAAGGCAAAGAGTCTCATAGGGACATATCTTGGCAGCCTATAAGGGTTCAACTCACAACCATATATTCTGATTACTGTATGGTGTTGGTAAAAGTACCAATCACCAATGCTGTAGGCCTTTGAGAGATGGAGTACTCTTTGCATCTCACCGGTCAAGCTTGGAGGAGGGACACCCAATAACAAGGTCATAGATGGATGGATAAAAAGGTCTATGAATTCATAGTAGGTGTATGGTGAATAGGAGGTGTGATGAAAAGCTGAAGTCCAAAATACCACAGACCTTGGGTTTCCCTGGGCATCAAGCTTCTTGAGAGGAATAGGGAAACTGTCAGGCTGATAAAATAAGAACAAGTGATAGATGTATGAAGTGTATCTAAACACCTTTTCCCTTTCTAGATTCATCAGTTGCTCATGAATCTTATTGGCAATGTATGCAGCATAATCATAGTGCACAGCAGGAGGCTTTTCAGGGGAAAAAATGGATAGCATGGCCATAATGGTGTCATCAGCATCCTCACATGACCTGTACCCCATGACATAACTCATCAAGTCCACAAGAATTTTGCCCAATTCATTGAGATATGTATTTCCAATAGGAGGTGTTCTCATAGCTTCAGAGCTTGGTTGAACAAATAATTGATTAATCTTGCTGATCTGGGCACTGGACAGCTTGCCCCCTTTCTTTAACAAGTCCATCATGGAAAGAGGAGTTAGTGGCTTTGCAGTGTGAAAGTGCAACATCTCATTTATGGCCTCAGGGGTGATATGGAACAAGACTGAACCTGAGGGACTGAGAACAACTCTTTGACATGGATCATAGCTAGAACAGCATTGATGGATCAGGTCTGGAAGGACATTGACTTGAGGAAGGTTGAAAATGGGCAAATTGGAGTCCCAAATCCCTAAAATATCAGCTCCACTGAGGTGTTGAGCCTTTAACTCATTTAGCATATGAATGTTAAACTTGGAATTTATTGAGAATATCTCAGTCATTTGATAATCTTTATCACCTAGGGCCTTCCACTCTAACTCTCTGTGTGGGGCATTCAAAGGTGGAATGTTCAGTGCTACTGGTGTTTCCATGGTTGACTAGTACTTTGAATTGTATTAGGACTTGTTTTACTCGACAGAGCAACACAGAGGGGTATTTTTGGAAGAGTGAGGCAAATTGCAGGGAAAAACGGGGTAAATTGTGGTGAGAGCAATTGAAATGCTCCAAAGAGAGTTGAGTGAGCAAATGCTGGGACTAGTAAAACTGTCTTCACGGTGAATTAGTGCAGCACGGGTTTTAAGTTCACGAATGCGCGAACTGACTGTGAATTTATGAAAACTTGACTAAATGTGGGCTCTGCAGGTGAATTTCGACCCAACAACTGAAAATAAACGCGGGTCACCGGGGATTTACTGGTAATTACACTGCTTTTCACTCTCCTTTCTCAATGGTTTTGGGTGAATTTATACAAAAACCAGGCACGGAAGAGAACTTGGATAAATACCTGGTGAACCTTCGGCAATGGTGGCAAGTGCGGGCAGACTGAGAGCGCCCACGGTCCTTAAGTTGATTTTTGCAGGTTGGCGGCCAAATGGTCGTAATTCGCATGCAGAGCGGAACAATATCTCTTTTGGCAAAAGTGACAAAAAACGCGATTTTTGGCGAAAATATGGACTTTTTGGGTTATTGGCACTTTTTTTTGGATGACGTCAGCATGATGTCACCAGGTGGGGTCGGGTACGGAAAGGTGACGTGGCGGCCTGCGAGTGGTCCACGGGGACTGGTGAGGTGGCGGACAGGTCGGAGCAGTGGCGGGCCGGGTGCTGACGCGGCGCTGAGTGGCATGACGTGGGCGTGACGTAGCGGCGACGTGGGCAGGCGGTATACAAAGGGTGGTAAGCGGTTCCATCGGACCGCCTATGGTACGGTGGTGGTATTGGCAGGCGGCCTCCCGATAAGATTTGGGAGCAACGCGTGGCAGAGGCCTGACGTCACCCTCTGACACTTTCTCGGGAGGTAACGTCCGGTCATCGGGGGCGACCCGATATGGATATGGGCCGTCGGATGGGAAAGCCCAGATCCAACGGTCGACGGGTCGATAAAAAGCAAGGACAATACGGCAGCGGGGCGCGAATATTTTATTGTTTTTCTGGAAATGTGCGCCCAGGCGGAACTTTGGATTTTGGCGGATTTGTGTGTTTTTCCATGTTTTTTCATTCAAACGCGCATTGCACCAAAACTTTGGATAAAGCGGAAAAATGGGTTTTTTAGTGTATTTTGCAAATAGCGCGGGTTAGGGGTAATAGTGGGTTTTTACAAGGCCTTTTGCGAATAAAGTGGGTGAATCATTTCAGAGGGTTGTAAAGGGAAAAAGGGGTAGGGTTTAGGTTATTAGACTGACCAGAGATCAATTTAATTCCTGACTTCGAACAAAGCATCCTGTTTCAGACTTGGACTCAGCATGGTTGTCCAATATTTGGACATATGGCTATAATGCCAGGGGGAGGGAATATACATATTGTGGAGGTTTTATACACCATGGTGTTATAGTAATAGGGAAAGGGGAACATAGGGAATTAAGTATAGATAGAGTTAGTAGTTAGTTTTGGAGGGGAATAGGAATGGGAAGTGAGAGATACTAAGTTTTAAGGAAACAAACTTAGTTAGGAAGTAGATCAAAATGAAAAGAATTTTACACAAGAAATGTGGCTCTTAAAGAAACAAGAACCAACAAAAGACTTTGACTTCTTCCATGAACATAGGTAGTATTGGGATGTTAGTAATGAATGTAATGGGGGATAATCAGGGAGTTAGACGTGCTTCGTTGTATTGCTGCAAAATTGCTGAATAAGAGACCTGCACTAGCACCATGTTTTTCCTTTGCTTGGGCCAGTGACATAAAAGAAATCATGCTTCTACAACCCCATCTACCTACCCACTCTATTGCCTAGCATTTTTTGTTACTCCAAGGAGGGTGCACATAGACTTGCAAACCCTTATGTGCCTTTTCTTTTCCTTTGGCTTTTTCTTTTGATTTTCTATCTAAGGCTAGCCTTATTGATTCCAAGGCCCCAGATTAAACAGTTGGGAACCTTCATTCTCTACCTAACTACTTTATCTACCAAGATTGAACTGTTTGGACATATTTCTTTCTCTAATCTACAACAGAAAATTGAAACATGGCATGACCCAGCTTAGACTATTGGATCACCCATTCAGAAGTGGGGCAGCATCAACCAACTGTAAACATGTGTCTTTCACCAAAATATGAGATCTTTGCATCACCAAAGCAGATCATATTGGCACTTCCCCTGCTAATCATGAAATATGAAACCTATTGGTATAGGTAGCTAACAGGTGGCTTATTCCCATTTGAGTCCTTTGGATATCCTATAGTGATTCCCCTACTTTCATATATGCCTGGAAGAGTTAAAAAGTTTTTTAAAGTTAAACCTTTAGAGAGCTAGGAAACAAGATGATGGAAGGCTTGTTACAAGTTACAACAACACAAATCTTTGGTGTTGAGTACATAATTTAGATCACTTGAATGACATCTCAGTCCTTTGTAGCCAATGCACTATTCTTGTATATTGTTTTCAACAATTTCTTAGTGTTTCCCTTTATCAATGCCTACTCTGACCCATCTAGCTGTTCAATGAACTGCTGAACCACCATGTCTATCCCCTGTTAGGATTCATAACCATGTTTTCCACTAGGAATTATAATAAGAATGTTTTTTTGAATGCAAATAAGAAGCGGGTGTCATACCCACTTGTGATTCCTCTACTTTTATATATGCTTGGAAGAGTTACAAAGTTACTCTTCCAAAGTTTTTCAAAGTTAATCCCTTAGGGTGTCAGGCAACAAGATGATTGTTACAACAACACAAATCTTTGGTGTTGAGTACATAGTTCAGATCAATTGGATGACGTCTTAGTCCTTTGCAGCCAATGTGGTATCCTTGTATGTGGTATTCATCAATTTCTCAATGTTTCCATTTATCAATGCTTACTAATCCACCTAGTTGCTCAGTGGACCGCTCAACGGCCACATCTATCCCCTATTAGCATTCATATCCATTTTGCCACTAGGGATTATAATAAGAATGTTTTGTTGAATGCAAATAGGAAGCGGGTGGCATACGCTTTTGGAGCCCTCTGGATATCATATAGTCATACCTCTACTTTTATATTTTCCCGGAAGAGTTACAAAGTTTTCCAAAGTTCGACATTTAGAGAGCCAACAACAAGACGATGAAAGGGAGTCAGACTATATTACTGTTACAAAAACACAAATCTTTGGCGTTGAATACATAGTTCAAATCAATTGAATGACATCTTAGTGGCGGACTCAATTGCCACATCTATCCCGTGTTAGCATCATATCCAATTTTTTCCATTGGGATTATAATAAGAATGTTTTGTTGAATGCAAATAGGAAGTGGGTGGCATTTCCCCTTTTGAGCCCTCTGGATATCCTTTAATGATTCCTCTACTTTTATATATGCGTGCAAGAGTTTAAAAGTTTTTCAAAGTTAAAACTTTACAAAGGCACACAACAAGATGATGAAAGGGAGCCAACCAAGTCATATAGGCAGTGATTGAATTCCACTCCCCTTTGCCTAATATGCAAGTTGTGATGTAGAAACTGGGACAAATCCATACGGAATCCAAGATCGACTAATGAGGGAAGGTTAGCATTGGAGCTTAATATTGATCCTAGTGAAGTTTGCGACTGTTATGATGTTATATTTCATACAAAGCAAAGCATATCAAGCTATAGTATATCAACGAGTGCCAGAGATTCAACAAAGTTGGGTATTAGAGATATACTCTTGATCTTGATAAAGTGATCCAGGATTAACTAATGTAGGAAGGTTGGGCATTGGAGCTATCGCTAACCCTAATGAAGTCAACCAGTACTAGGATGTCTATACTTAAGCAAAATGGCTTAAGTTGTCATACATCAATGGTTGCCATAGCTTATGTGGGATAATTGAAGTCCATCCTCTTTTTTACAGGTACTTGATAATGCTATGTAATTCAAACATTTTGTAAGAATTTCCAAATGATTTGCAACAGACTATTTCGCAAAGCATCACTTGTGAAGTTCACAAAGCTGTAACAGTTATTCAATTCAGATGGCACTATATAGTACATTTCTTAAATTGTTCCCCATTAAACCCTTTCATGTATCTGTATAGACTCCAACCCTCTCAGCTATTCAGTACACTACACGACCACGACATCCACTGTCCATTGTTTCATCGATGGCTTACATCAGGAATGTTTTGAAAATGCCAAATAGGAAGTGGGTGCCTTAACACCCTTCTTCCCCTCTTTTCCTACCTTGATTCAACTTGTCAATATGGTTGGGTAGAAATTAATATTCATGCAGTCGGTATTTCCCCTGTATATTTTTAAGGATAGAGATTATATATCTCTAGCTCTCTGGGACGCTGCTTTCATAAATTTTTCTGAACGTTATTCCAGAAAATCATGACTCTTTACAACTTTGTTTTCTAAACTAGCTATTGGAATCAAAACATTGTTTGAACCAAAATTGGCCAGAATCGATTTTGGTCAAGAAGTTTGCATGTTTAGGTGAATTTATATACCCTGGCTTCCCAGTTTTTAAGCCAACTCATGGAGAAGACTCTCCATTTTGGATTTTCCAAGTCATTGTCGAGACTCTCCATGTGGTTTTTCTTGGATTTTGCTCTTTTTTTGGTTCCTTGTAAATCTCTCAGTGATTTTTGAGTGAGTGATAAGATTGTGGAATTTTTGAGAAATTGTAGTATTGTGGAAATAATATTTTGTTCCAATGATTATCTAGCAAATTAGCACCTGTGTGAGGGACTGATGCTGATAGAAGCAATATTTTGTCTCTGGGCATTTGCCAATAGCAGAGATGAAGAACAAAAGAGTGCTCAACAAGCTAATCCTCCAAGACAAATTGGCATCTCCTTTGAGGATCTCAAGCAAAATTTTAAGGATGAAATTCCAAGGATGTTAGATTGAAGTCACTTCAGCAGGGTAATGCTTCAAATAATGAAACGTTGGTGATAGGTTTGAAAGGATTCGGAGCAGCAGTTGAACACAAAGATGTTGAGGCGAATATGTTCTTTCTTGTAAGTTTGGTTCACCATTTTGAATTTCATGTTCTTGCTTGTAAGCTTGGTTCACCATTTTGAAGTTCTTACTTGTATTTGATCGGGATTCATTTCTTCTATAAATTTGTCAAACATCAACTCTTATTTTATGGTGTATGAGCTGGGCCATAATTGAGAATTACTTGTGAATGCAGATCACTCACAGATTGAAGAAAGTCCAGCAAAAATTCAACGGAGAGTAACTTTTTTCCCCTGCTGTTTTTCTATCACATTTGTTACATGGTAGAAATGAATCCATATTAACAAGAATTTAAAACTGATCACCATTTTTTGAATATGGAAATGATACTTATAGGGTGTACCCAAAATTGCAAGTGTGGATCTTTGAGCTATTCGGGATTTGAACATTGCAGAGTTGAGTTCATTGAGCTAGTTTTTAAGTCTTCGTTCAGTCTCAGCAATTGAGACAACAAAGAAGGGAAAAACGGCTGACAAAGTATGTATGGGGAATTTACCTGTTTGTTACATGTTTGTTATATCATAACTATATTTTATGTGTTTGTTTGAATTTAGAGTGTTTGCAGGTAAAGGGAGGTGGAGTGTTGATGAAAGCACTAAATAGTTTTGTCTAAGAAAGATACGGCACTCTAAAGAAAATACAAAGGCAGAGGATGATTTATGCTCTAGTGCAAGGCCCATGTGTGTTCGTCCATGGAATCCTCCATTGTATTTGTTTAAATACAATAGCTCTCCTCCCTTCTTAACTATACCTGGTTTGTGATTTTTGAACTCTACATATGATGTACTTTTACATATTATTATTCAAAAGTTTTTTGTTTAGAATTTCTCATAATATCTTTTTGTTTTTTGTTAATATTTCTCATATTATTTTCTAATCTCTATTTAATATTTTTTATTGTTTTCATTTTTGTTGGGTTTATGCGGTGAGGACATCTTATTAGTGCAAGGGGGGTAAAGGTAGGTGGAAAAGCATTGATGGCATTGCTCAAATATCCTTTCTTGAGAGGGATATGGGGCAATGCAGCAAAGTTCAGGTCGAGGGCGAGTTCTAAATTTATTGATAAAGACTCATATTGTGGGTTTAGGAATGATTCATATTTTATAGGTACAATGAGCAAGGAGAAGGAGAAGGAGTAGGAGGTATGTTGCATGCATGGTTTCATGTCAAGTGAACTTAACTCATTCATTGTTACATTATTATAGCATGTGCTTTCTTAAATTTTTAAGGAAATCTATTGCAGGAAAAGGAAGGTGGATTGTTGATGAAACCATTGAAATCTGTTTGTGTGAGAGAGATGTGGGCTAGTGAGTAGACGTAAAGGAAAATGGTGAGTTCTCTTTTGCTACAAAACCAATGTATGTCATGTAAATAAATATTCCTCGATTAAAATAAAATGCTTCTTCTACCTCCTTTTCTGTTTAGGATTTGTGATTTTTAGCCTTTGCAATAGATTTTCCTTAATTTTGGATATTTCTCATGATATTTTTGGCGTTTTTATAGACTTCTCATTATATATTTTTGCGTCGAAAGGTGCTCTCCAGCTTAATATGGTAGAATAAACCTATGTTAAACATTTTACTCGGATAAAATAAATTAAAAAAACCCTAATGTTAAAATAAAAATAATTTTAAACTAAAATAATAACGTAAACTTGACTCGTCAAGTTACCCATGGTTTTTGAGCTCCAGGTTTATGAGAACCCATGGAATTCATGTGGAATATAACCTATTTAAAGGAGGAAATTAAACCAGTCTAGATCCATCTTAACTCCAGATCTACTAAGCGCAAAAAAGGATCAAATTTATTGAGATGCAAACCTCTTTTAGAGTGAACAAGATATTTGATCCCTCTTAATGCTTCGTAGATCTGTAAACCTGGAGTTAAGATGAATCTAGGCTAGTGGTATCTATTTAATGTTATATGTTTTGATTTTGCTGAGTCGAATGGTTCTTGAAATTAACGCTTGTCCTATTGACTCATATTTTGTGGATATAGGGTTTGATGCAGAGCCCATAGAAATTAAGGCTTGTCCTAATGATTCATATTTTGTGGATATAGGGTTTGATGCAGAGCCCATAAGTGGGTGAGTGCAAAAGCAGAAGTGTATACATCGTTCGATGTGTGTTTGGTAAATTTCAGTTTTATGTGGTGGTTCACTACTAAAATCTATTGATATCTATGTGAGAGAGACTGTAGTATACCTTGTAGAGGTAGAGGCAAAGGTGAGTTATATTTTCGTGCAAAATCAATTTATGATCTGCTATAAAATATTTTCCATTTAAAATATAATCGTTCTGCTTCCTCTTATGATTTTTGTTGTTTGCATAGGATGAGGCAAAGGTGAGCTATATTTTTGTGCAAAACCAATTTATGATCTACCATGAAATAATCCTTGTTTAAAATATAATGGTTCTAGTTTTTGTTGTCCACAGAGGAAGTGGAAAAGGTGAGCTATATTTTTGTGCAAAATCAATTTATGATCCGCTATGAAATAATCTTGGTTTATGGTTTTTATTTTTGGCGTAGCATGTACTTGTGCATAAGATTACTCATAAGATTTTAGGTATATATCTAAGATATCTTATCAAATATTTTAGTCTCTTTTTAATACTTATCTATTTTGATGTGCAGGGTGATCTTGGTTGGCCATGGACCCTTTCTAGGGTTGCAGAGCAGGGTCTATCTGTTATTTCTATTTGTTCATTTTCTTTTTTTCCTTTTTTTTTGTTGTTATTTTTGTTATTGTTGTTTGCATTTTTTTCCATTGGTGTTTTTTTATTGTTTCTTGGTGTATTTTTGTATTTTTGAACATGGTCATGCTAATTTGTGGTTTCGTTTTTTTTTTTTTTTTCTTATCTTTGTGAATAGTTTTTGTTTTGGGTTCAGTTGGTGGCAAAACTAAGGTGGGCCTTAACTACCCATATTTTGGGTTTAGTGCTAGAAAGACACAGAAGGTGAAGGAGAAGGTGAAGGAAGTATGTATGGGGAATTTACTCATTTTCTGTTACATGATTTTATGGTTCCATGTCATTTTAATTGTTTGATAATTATTTTCTCCGAACAGATATATAAAAAGTTATATAAGTATATGCATTTAAGCATTTCAAGACATATAACATCATAACATAATAAGGTTTAAAAATTGGGCTGAGAAAGCTAAAAACTTTCAGCCCAAAACAGTCCCAAAAAAATGTTGTTCTGTCGATCATCATGTCAAAAAAAATAAATTATTTTTTCCTCATCTACTGGTTGTCTATACCAATATATAGATAAAATTGTTTGATAATTAATATAATGTGTGTTTGTGTAAATTTAGAGGCAATGTGGGTAAAATATAATAATTGGAATCTATATGCTTTAACAAAAGTTGCCAGGAATTGAGTAGAGTTCGTTGATATGGATGATTAAAATAAAATTTCTAACCCTATTTTTTTTCTTATCCTTCTTGCAAAAAAATAATTTTATTAATATTTCAAAGAAGAAATCAAATACACTTCAACTAGCTTTTCGTCGCATGTTCCACTCAATTACCCCCATTCAAAACGAAGCAGAATTTACAATATCACCATTTTTAAACCAATTTTTCAACCACACCATTGGTTAACTACTCACTAGTCCAAATAAAAGCTAATACAATAACATTCTAGTTTTCATCCTTGAATGACCTTAAGCCACCTGAACATAAAATAACATCAAAAGATAATTTATTGTACTTCGACTAGCTATTCACCTATGTTCCACTCAGGGTTACGGGAGAGTGCCCCCTGCCCCGCCCCGCACAAACCCGCTCCCAATTCTCCCTCCACTCGGGAGCTACTCGGGAGCACGCTCCCGAAATTGCTCCCAAAGGGGGAGCGATTTTAGGAGCGCGCTCCCTTTAAAAAAAATTCTCCCTAGTTTCTAGGGATCAATTAGGGGAGCTCCGTAGTTTTTTTTTGTAGTAACATTCCAAATACAATTTTTTTCAAAGAAACAAATAATTCTTGAGTGGGGCAGCTTAATTATCAATCCTATTGCCCTAATATTGATATACAATTCATGGAAAAAGTGACATTCTCCTTCATCTTCATTTTCATCCTTTTACTTAAATTTTTAACATTACCATGAAATGACTCAGGATGTTTGAGAGTGGTTCTGACCTCATTGGATTTGATATGGAGAAAGTAAAATTTTAGATCTCATTCAAACTCCAACAAAATTATCAGGATGTTTGAGAGGTTTCGACCTCATTGGATTTAATATGGAGAAAGTAGAATTTTAGATCTCGTTCAAAATCTAGCAGACTTATCAGTTTTTTAGGATCTCAGGATTGAGGGGATTGCAATGTTTCTATTGGATTTTGTCATGTATTAGGGTATGGAACTCATATTTAATAAAGAGCACCAATCTCTCTATGTACCTTGATTTTAGTGACATTGGTTGTCAAACTCCTCTATCATAACCCTACTAAAAATGTACCCATCACTCAAACATAATCTTGACTTGACATGCTATGTTTTTTCTATCTTATGTTAATGCTTAGAGGGTGATATTAATGACAAAAATCCCTATACAGATCCAGAGGTAATGACAAAGATACCTTTGGATATTAATGCTCAGAGGATGATATTAATGACAAAGATCCTGATTTTCCAACAAGACTAAAAAATTTGACATTTCTTGTGGTCACAAGAGTCCCAAGAATTAGTAATAGATAATAGATAATACTGCCCACCAATCACTGCACAACGGATGCTGCATCCATGCTGCTGTTGATACTGCTATATTGCTGCCAACCCTGCATCGCATTGCAACTCCCTCTCATCTGTTATTGTTGCAACTGCAACTAATGTAACTGAGAAGCACCCAAAATACTGAATCAATTGTGTTGCGAACATCTCGATAATGTCCCGATTTTATCTTAAAATCACAATTTTTTGTCCTAGACGATTTTTGCCGATTTTAAAAGATATTTTTATGGTATCTTAATTTTTCCGATGTTTGCCGATTTTTTACCGATATTTTCCCGTTTTTACGATTTTTTGTTTTTTCTAACCCTTGCTGATTTTATCCCGATGCCGATGTTCGCAACATTGGTTGTCAACACTGCACTCCACTCCTTAGAATATGATTGCCACTAGTCTACAACTGTCACTATGAATCTGACTGCATCACTGACACTGATCCATCTTGCTACTGAATAATGTAGGTCCCCATAGCAAGGTAATGATCCATGAAGAGGACACCTCAAGGATCCTGCCCAATCTTTGCAGTTTTGGACTATAGCTCCATGTCACCCCACCTCACTCCTGGAGGTATGGCTGTCGTTATGGAAAAATTTGATCTACTCATACTATTGTTGCTACTCATCTGTTGATGCTTTCACACCGCTGCTACAACTACTACAATAATAATTTTTATCTCTCCAGATCCTGAAGTACTAGCTTCCATAGGGCTACTCCTTCTGAAACTAGACTCCTTATGAGTCTCCAACTCCCCATGGGAAATCTCCCTGCTCCCTCCTGGCAACTCGCACTGTTCTTTTGCACTGGAAACTGGACTGCGAAGTTCTGCACTGTGAATTTTCTGGCTGGAACTACACCTACATACTACAACTAGGAAATTTGCATTACCTGTGTCACTACATCTAGCTCTGCAACTGTCTCCCAGGTATCGACTGCAACTAGATTTGCAACTATCTAATGATAGATTGTGTCTGCTGATGCTGAACCTACTACTATGAGACTGTGGGCTCCTGTAGCAAAGGTGATGGTCCCGCTGCAACAATCCAGAGCTAATCTGACTAATATCCTTGTTGCAACTGCTTTGGACCCTACCCATTATGGCACACTGGATGATTATACTCCTCCTAGATCTGCGACTCCACGACCTCCTTTCAAGCCTAGTCCCTGGCTGGGACACTTCCTTTCTTTGCAACTTGCACTTCCTCTGGCATCTGCCTCCAGCAACTAGAATTCGATCTGTTGCCTAGATTTTCATTCTGGTTAACTCTGACGGCCTCCTCTGGTAATCTCATATGACCATACCTGCAGAGATACAAAATCTGGAAACTCAAAACTGGAGGCTGGATCTGGAAATATCCCTCTTCCTTTGCTTGGCTGCTGAATCTTCTACTCGCACTTCCTTCTAGAGTGAGAAGACAAACTCACATCTACTACCAATTTGCAACTGAGAAAATCAAACTTCTGAAACTTGAAGTTCCCCGAGAGAAATCTTCCCTCTGTTGTGTGTGATTTTCTCATCAACCTGTTGATTTGTGGTAGCATCAAATGTGTTCTAGCCATGAAAATTGATGGAGAGGCTAAGGCACATAAGATATCCAAGACCTAGAAATGGTTTGGGGAAATTCCACCCGGTTGGAGAGATATTAAAATAATTAATATTTTTAATGAGGTTCCTATGTCTAAACTTAGGAAAATTAAAATAATAATGGGTATTAATATAAAACTGTGTGAGAATGTTCTAAATAACATGGATCAAGCCAAATCTAATCTTATCCATTGATTAGGGACTTAATCTTGGCCGTTGAAGACTCAACAAAAAAAGTATAAGAGGAGGCATGAGGGTCAGTTGGAGACACACCAAGTTGATCAGTCAGTTTGATTTTCTGGAACGAGGTTTGTTGAGAGAATCGAACCAGTGATATGTTGTAGTGAGGGGAAGTTCAGCACGAGGCCGAGAATACATAGCAGAGAAGCAGAGATAGTGCTCGAGAGGTAGCGCAGAGCCTAGAGAGGTTGATGCATATGTAGCTGGGAGCTACGTAGAGGTAGTTGGGAGCTATGTAGAGGCTGAAGAGGCTAGTGTGGGTGACGCAAAGGGTCTGAGAGCAGACGTAGAGGCTAGCAGAGCTGACGTAGGGCCAAGATGTAGTTCCAGAAGAATTTTCGTGGGGCAGGCTAAGTGCTGGTGAGACGGGAAGGGTGACGCAGTCCCTACAGAGTCACACAGAGTAGTGGAAGTTGAAATTGTTGTTGTGGGATCATTCATCCGGTGATTGATCAGGTAGAAGATCTATCTTCGAGGAGAGGTACTACTACAGAGGGAATTATCTATTGGGTGAGTCATTTCTGGCACCCTATTTGTATTCAGAAACTGCATAATAATAAAACCCTCATATTTGTTGCACCGGTTTTCCTGCATTGGGTTTTTTCAAGGACGATTGTCCAAAAATAATGGTGTCCCTTGTGTGTTTGTCTCAGTTATTTTAGTTGTTGATCTGCATATGATTTAAGGCTACATTTGTGTTTATTTCAATATTTATATTTATAAATAACTTGTTAATGGAATAAAAATGTAGGAGAAATTAAACTAGATAATGCAGTAGGGATTTCTAATGAGTCAGAGTTAAAAATTCAACATGGTATGAGAGCATTGCGGATCATAGAAAGACTGAAGGCACCAACAGTAATCTGAAGAAGTTACAGCATTAGCAGCTGTCCCGAGAGACAATGTCGTTCCAAAGCAGAAGCAATAGAGAAGAAGTGATGCAGTGGGCCTGCGTCATCATTTCGAGCCAGGAGGAGGGTCAATGAAGAGGCAGAGAGGGGCAGATCGGACCTATGCAATGCCTAGTCATCTTTCTCAGCCAGGAAGGATTGACGCTATGGCCAACAGGAGTAGATTTTGCGGTTGCTGGGATTGTACAGAGCTTGAAAGGCTTAGTTTCTTCAGTTGCCAAGGTTTGGGAAGCTGTGGGAAGATTGTGATTGAGAAGTTGGTGGGGTATTGTTTTTGTCGATGCACAACAATACCTATGGGGACAGAACCAAGGTAGAGGGAGTCGCTACCTTGACGAATTTATAGCCAAGAAATCCAGATCCAAGTTGTAGTTGCAAGGAGGATTAGAGAGGAGTGGTTCGACATTTGGCAGGAGGATTTCCAGCATGGAAATCAGGACTTAGAGGGAGATTTCTAGGAGGGAATTCAAAACTCAGAGGGAGCCCAGAAGAGGAGCTGAAACGGCAGTGAACAGACTGAGGGATTAGGACAGGTTGGGGGGGCTTCCAACTTTGTCATTTGGAAGGCCAGGATCCTGCCAGTCCTGGATCGACATCGCATCAAGGAGGAGGGTCAGTGCAGAGGCAGAGAGGGGCAGATCATACCTACACATTGCATGGTCATATTTCTCAACCAGGAAGGATTAACGCTGTGTCTAGGAGGAGCAGATTCTGCGATTTCTAGGATTGCGCAGAGCCTGAAAGGCTCAATTTCTTCAGTTGTCGGGGCTTGGGGATCTGTGGGAAGATTGTGATTGAGAATTTGGTGGGGTGTTGTTTCTGTCGGTGCAGAAAAATAACTATGGGGACAAAACCAAGGTAGAGGGAGTCACTACCTTGACGGATTTCTAGCCAAGAAATCCAGATCCGAGTTGCAGTTGCAAGGAGGATTGTAGAGGAGTGGTTCGAGATTTGGCGGGAGGATTTCTAGCACAAAAATCAGGACTTAGAGGGAGATTTTAGGAGGGAAGTCGAAACTCAGAGGGAGCCCAGAAGAGGAGTTGAAATGGAAGTGAACAGACTGAGGGATTAGGAAAGGTTGGGGGGCTTCCAACCTTGTCATCTAAAAGGACAGGATCTTGGTAGTCTTGGATCGACATCACATCAAGGACTTTGCCTTGAGAACTGTGGCTATCTCGATTGACCCAGCTGAAAATGGGAAATTTGAGGATATAATGGCGAGGGCAAAGTGCATGATCCTTGACGGGGTCAAAGATCATGGCGTACCACATATTACTGAAAAGGACACAGCAAAGGAAATGTGGAATATTTTGATGACCTTGTATCAGGGCACTTCTATAAAGCGAAAGATGATATTGGAAAATCAGCTGCGGTCATATCAGATGCAGAAGGGAGAGCAGATAGATTTGTTCCTCCTCAGATTGCAGGAGATTCGTGACCAACTTACTTCCATAGGGTCTGCACCAAATCCGATGTTCATGGTGAGGATGGTCCTGAATGCAGTCTCCAAGGAGTGGGAGACATCTTTCCAAGGCATTTTGGGTAGAGGGTCTCTTCCAAGATGGGAGGAGATGTGGGCAGCTCTTCACCAAGAAGAGATCAGGAGGTTGACCAAGGCGGGGAGAAGTGGCAAGGAAAGTCGAATCAAGAAAGAGGAGGAGGATGCGGCTCTAGCATCTGCAAGACAATAAGGGAAGAGAGAGAAGGACATCTCCAAGGTGAAGTGCTTCCATTGTGGGGAGCTGGGACATTAATCATCCCTAGAGAAGAGGCGGGGAGGCAATGAGTTGTAGTCAAGAGGACTACACATTAGGGGCATGATCCTTGAGGAGCCCAAACTCTTGGATCATATCCAACTATGGGAGCCCTTAACGACAGTAGAAAAATGATAGATTTCAGGTGGAGAAAAGTGTAGTGGAGCAGCAAGGCAGTGCTTGGATGCAGAAATCTGAGGCAGCGCAGTGGAGGGTGCAGCAGTGTAAGAGGCACAGAGCTATATGCGGCAACGCAGTAGCAACAAAGGGAGAATAGTATATTAGCAAAGGAAACTTTAGTTTCATGTGGCTTCCAGACTAACTGGGATGTCAGTGTTTGGGAAAATTCAGTTACCTACTTCTTGGTAACTAAGTTGCAGTGCATCAGTTAGTAGTGGCATTGATAGGGGCAGCATGGGTAGCATATTGAGAGGGAGCTGCAGTACAGATGTAGTAGTAGTAGTGGCATGGGTAGTAGTATAGGAAGAAACAGTGTAGATGATGTGAGGTAGCAAGCCTAGCATCAGCATAGGTACCGGTGCGAAGGATCCGTGTGATGTTTCCATGGTGAAATGTTACTAGAGCACATTCCTCGCTAAGAGGGGTTATTGATTTGTGGTAGCATCAGATGTTCTCTAACCATGAAAATTGGTGGAGAGGCTAAGGCACATAATATTTCCAAGACCCAGAAATGGTTTGGGGAAATTCCACCCGGTTGGAGAGATATTAAAATAATTAATATTTTTAATGGGGTTCCTAAGGCTAAACTTAGGAAAATTAAAATATTAATGGGTATTAATATAAAACTGGGTGAAAATGATCTAAATAACACGGAATCAAGACAAATCTAATCTTAGCCATTTATTAGGGACTTAATCTCGGTCGTTGAAGACTCAATAGGAAAAGTATAAGAGGAGGCTTGAGGGTCAGTTGGAGACACACAAAGTTGATCAGTTAGTTCGATTTTCTGGAGCAGGGTTTGCTGAGAGAATCAAATCAGTGGTTTGTTGCAGCAAAGGGAAGTTCGGCACAAGGCTAAGAATACATCATATAGAGGCAGAGATAGTGTCGGAGACACATCGTAGAGCCTAGAAAGGTTGACGCAGAGGCAGCTAGGAGCTACGCAGAGGATGAAGAGGCCAACGTGGGCGATGCAAAGGGTCTGAGAGCTGACGCAGAGGCTTTAGTAGCTATGTAGAGGCTAGCCGAGCTGACTTTGGGTCAAGAGGCAGTTCCAGAAGAATTTTCATGGGGATGACTAAGTGCTGGTGAGACGGGAAGGGTGACGCAGTCCCTACAGAGTGACGCAGAGCAGTGGAAGTTGAAATAGTTGTTGTGGGATTGTTCATCCGGTGATTAATCAGTTGGAAGATCTGTCTCCGAGGAGAGGTACTACTGCCGAGGGAATTCTCTGTTGGGTGAGCCATTTTTGGCACCCTATTTGTATTCAGAAACTGCATAATAATAAAACCCTCATATTTACTACACTGGTTTTCCCGGATTGGGTTTTTCGAGGGACGATTGTCCAAAAATAATGGTGTCCCTTGTGTGTTTGTCTCAATTATTTTAGTTGTTGATCTGTATATGAGTTAAGGATGCATTTTTGTTTATTTCAGTATTTATATTTATAAATAACTTGTTAATGGAATAAATAAGTAGGAGAAATTAAACCAGATAATGCATTAGGGATTTATAACGAGTCAGACTTAGAATTTTCAACATGGTATCAGGGCATTGCATATCATAGGAGGATTGAAGGCACCAGTAGTAATCTAAAGAATTTGCAGTAGTAGCAGTTGTCTTGAGAGACAACACTATTCCAAAGCAGAAGCAGCTGAGAAGAAGTGACGCAAAGGGCCTGCGTCATCATTTCGAGCCAGGAGGGAGGGTCAGCATAGAGGCAGAGAGGGGCAGTTCAAACCTACGCATTGCCCGATCATATTTCTCATCTAGGAAGGATTGATGTTGTTTCCAGGAAGAGCAGATTCTACAGTTACGGGGATTGTGCAGAGCCTTAAAGGCTCAGTTTCTTCAGTTGTCGGGGCTTGGGGAGCTGTGGGAAAATTGTGATTGAGAGGCTAGCATGATGTTGTTTTTGTCTGTGAAGAACAATACCTATGGGGACAGAAGCAAGGTAGAGGGAGTCACTACCTTGACGAATTTCTAACCAAGAAATCCAGATCCGAGTTGTAGTTACAAGGAGGATTGTAGAGGAGCAGTTCGACATTTGGCGGGAGGATTTCCAGTAGGGAAATCAGGACTTAGAGGGATATTTCCAAGAGGGAAGTTGAAAATCAGAGGGAGCCCAAAAGAGGAGTTGAAATGGCCGTGAACAGACTGAGGGATCGGGATAGGTTGGACCGGGCTTCCAACTTTGTCATCTGGAAGCCCAAGATCCTGGCAGTCATGGATCAACATCGCATCAAGGACTTTGCCTTGAGAACCGTGGTTGTCCTGGTCAATCTAGATGAAAATGAGAAATATGAGGAGGCAATGGTGAGGGCGAAGTGCATGATCCTTGATGGGGTCAAAGATCATGTCGTACCGCATATTACTGAAAAGAATAGAGCAAAGGAAATGTGGGATACTTTGACGACCTTGTATCAGGGTACTTCTGTGCAATAGAAGATGCTATTGGAGAATTAGTTGTGGTCATACTAGATGTAGAAGGGAGAGCAGATAGATTTGTTCCTCCTCAGATTGCAAGAGATTCACGACCAACATACTTCCATAGGGTCTACACCAGATCCGATGTTCATGGTGAGGACGGCCCTGAATGCAGTCTCCGAGGAGTGGGAGACATTTGTCCAAGGAATTTTGGGCAGAGATGCTCTTCCAGGATGGGAGTAGATGTGGGCAGCTCTTCGCCAAGAAGAGATCGGGAGGTTAACCAAGGCGGGTAGTAGTGGCAAGGGAATTCGAATCAAGAAAGAGGAAGATGCGGCTCTAGAATCTGCAGGACAAGAAGGGAAGAGGAAGAAGGAGGACATCTCTAAGGTGAAGTGCTTCCATTGTGGGGAGCTGGGTACATTATGCATCCCAGTGTCCAAGGAAGAAAAACAAGGGAGAGGCTTTCGACTCCAAGGCAGCTCGAATGAAGGCGGAGAAAGAGATCAAGACTGATGACGACTGTGCCATGAGTGCTCATGCACCTCTAGAGAAGGGGTGGGGAGACATCGAGTTGTTGTCAGGAGGACTACACATTAGGGGCGGGATCGTTGAGGTGCCCAAACTCTTGGATCATATCCGGCTACGGGAGACCTTTATGATAGTAGCAGAATGACAGATGTCAAGTGGAGCAAAGTGTAGTGGAGTAGCAAGGCATTTCTTGGGTGCAGAAATATGAGGCAATGCAGTGGAGGTTGCAGCAATGCGAGAGGCAAAAAGATGTATGCAGCAGCGCAGTAGCAGCAGAGGGAGCATAGTATAGCAACAGAGGAAACTTCAGTTTCACGTGGCTTCCAAACTGACTGGGATGTCAATATTTGGGAGAAGTTAGTTACCTACTTCTCGGTAACTGAGTTGCAATGCAACAGTTAGCAGTGGTTGTGCTAGGGGCAGCATGGGAAGGATATTGAGAGGGAGCTATTGTATAGATGTAGAAGTGGCAGTGGCATGGATAGCAGTACAGGAAGAAACGGTGTAGATGATGTGAGGCAGCAGGCCTAGCATCAACACAGTTACCGGTGCGGAGGATCAATGTGATGTTTCCATGGTGAAACATTATTAGTGCACATTCCTCGCTAAAGAGGGAGTGTTGATTTTTGGTAGCATCAGATGTGCTCTAGCCATGAAAATTGGTGGAGAGGCTAAGGCACATAATATCTCCAAGACCTAGCAATGTTTTGTGGAAATTCCACCCAGTTGAAGAGATATTAAGATAATTAATATTTTTAATGGGGTTCCTAAGTCTAAAGTTAGGAAAATTAAAATATTAATGGGTATTAATACAAAACTGGGTGAGAATGTTCTAAATGACATGGATCAAGTCAAATCTAATCTTAGCCATTTATTAGGGACTTAATCTCAGCCATTGAAGACTCAATAGGAAAAGTATAAGAGGAGGCTTGAGGGTCAGTTGGAGACACACCAAGTTGATCAGTCAATTCGATTTTCTGCAGTAGGGTTTGCTAAGAGAATCGAACCACTTATCTATTGCAACAAGGGGCAATTCGGCACGAGGCCAAGAATACATAGCAGAGAGGCGGAGATAGTGCCAGAGAGACAGCGCAGAGCCTGGAGAGGTTGACGCAGAGGCACCAGGGAGCTATGTAGAGGCTGAAGAGGCAAGCGTGGGTGACACAGAGGGGCTGAGTGCTGACGAGAGGCTTTAGTAGCTATGCAGAGGCTAACAGAGCTGACGTAGGACCAAGAGGTAGTGCCAGGAGGATTTTTGTAGGGAAAACTAAGTGCTAGTGAGCCGGGAAGGGTGACACAATCCCTACGTAGTGACGCAGAGTAGTGGATGATAGAATTGTTTCTGCGGGATCGTTCATCTGGTGATTGATCAGCCGAAATATCTGTCTCCGAGGTGAGGTACTACTGTCGAGAGAATTCTCTATTGGGTGAGCCATTTCTAGCACCCTAGTTGTATTTCGAAACTGCATAATAATAAAAACGTCATATCTGCTACACTGGTGTTCATGTATTGGGTTTTTCTAGGGACAATTGTCCAAAAATAATGGTTTCCCTTGTGTGTTTGTCTCAGTTATTTCAGTTTTTTATCAGTATATGAATTAAGGTTTCATTTGTGTTTATTTCAATATTTATATTTTGAAATAACTTGTTAATAGAATAAACAAGAGGAGAAATTAAACCAGATAATGCAGCAGGGATTTCTAACGAGTTAGACTTAGAAACTTCAACATGGTATCAAAGCATTGCAAATCACAGGAGGATTGAAGGCACCAAAATGTATATGAAGAAGTTGCAGCAATAGCAGCTGTCTCGAGAGATAATGTTGTTCCAAAGCAGAAGCGATAGAAATGAAGTGACTCAGAGGGCCCGTGTCATCATTTCGAGCCAGTAGGAGGGTCAGCGCATAGGAAAAGAGGGACAGATCAGACCTACGATGTGCCTGGTCATCTTTCTCAGGCAGGAAGGATTGACACTATGGCTAGGAGGAGTAGATTTTGTGGTTGTTGGGATTGCGCAAAGCCTGAAAGGCTCAGTGTCTTCAGTTACCGAGGCTTGGGGAGCTATGGGCAGATTGTGATTGAGAATATGGTGGGGTGTTGTTTTTGTTTGTGCAGAACAATACCTATGGTGATAGAATGAAGGTAGAGGGAGTTGCTACCTTGATGGATTTCTAGCAAAGAAATCTAGATCCAAGTTGCAGTTGCAAGGAGGATTGGAGATGAGCAGTTCGACATTTGGCGAGAGGATTTACAGTAGGAAAATCAGGTTTTAGAGGGAGATTTCTAGGAGGGAAGTTTAAACTCAAAGGGAGCCTAGAAGAGGATTTGAAATGGCAGTGAATGGACTGAGGGATCAGGACAGGTTGGACGAGGCTTCCAACATTGTCATCTAGAAGGCCAGGATCCTGACAGTCCTGGATTGACGTCGCATCAAGGACTTTGCCTTGAGAACCGTGCCTATCCCGGTCGTCCTAGCAGAAAATGAGAAATATGAGGATGCAATGGTGAGGGCGAATTTCATGATCCTTGACAGGGTCAAAGATTATGTCGTACCACATATTTCTGAAAATATCACAACAAAGGAAATGTGGGATACTTTGACGGCCTTGTATCAGGGAACTTTTGTTCACCGGAAGATGCTATTGGAGAATCAACTGTGGTCGTATCAGATGCAGGAGGGAGAGTAGATAGATTTTTTCCTCCTCAGATTACAGGAGATTCATGACCAACTTACTTCCATAGGGTCTACACCAGATCCGGAGTTCATGGTGAGGACCACCCTGAATGCAGTCTTCGAGGAGTGGGAGACATTTGTGCAAGGCATTTTGGGCAGAGCTACTCTTCTAGGATGGGAGGAGATGTGGGAAGCTCTTCACCAAGAAGAGATCAGGAGGTTGACCAAGGCAGGGAGTAGTGGCAAGGGAAGTCGAATCAAGAAAGAGGAGGAGTAGGATGCAACTCTAGCATCTGCGGGACAACAAGGGAAGAGGAAGAAGAAGGACATCTCCAAGGTGAAGTGCTTCCATTGTGGGGAGCTGGGACATTATGTATCCCTGTGTCCAAGGAAGAAAAACAAGGGAGAGTCTTCCAACTCCAAGGTAGCTCCAACTAAGGTGAAGAAAGGGGTCGAGATTGATGACGATTGTGCCATGAGTGCTCATGCACCTCTAGAGAAGAGGTGGGGAGACATCGAGTTGTAGTCAGGAGGACTACACACTAGGGGCAGGATCTTTGAGGTTCCCAAACTCTTGGATCATAGTCGGCTATGGAAACCCTTAATGACAATAGTAGAATGACATATGTCAGGTGGAGCAAAGTCTAGTGGAGCAGTAAGGAATTGCTTGGGTCAGAAATTTGAGGCAACATAGTGGAGGGTGCAGCAGTGCAAGAGACACAAAGCTGTATGCAGCAGCGCACTAGCAGCAGACGAAGCATAGTATAGTAGCAGAGGTAGCTTCAGCTTCACGTGGCTTCCAGACTGACTGGGATGTCAGTATTTGGGAGAGGTCAGTTACCTACTTCTCGGTAATTGAGTTGCAGTGCAACAGTTAGCAGTGGTAGTGCTAGGGGCAGCATGGGCAGCATATTGAGAGGGAGTTGCAGTATAGATGTAGCAGTGGTAGTGGAAGTGTCATGGGAAACAATACAGGAAGAAATAGTGCAGATGATGTGAGGCAGAAAGCCTAGCATCAACACAGGTACCGATGTGGAGGATCAGTGTGATGTTTCCATGGTGAAACATTACTAGAGCACATTCCTCGCTAAGAGGGAGTGTTGATTTTTGGTAGCATTCGATGTGCTATAGCCATGAAAATTGGTGGAGAGGCTAAGGCACATAAGATCTCCAAGACCCAGAAATGGTTTGGGGAAATTCCACACGGTTGGAGAGATATTAAAATAATTAATATTTTTAGTGGGGTTCCTAAGTCTAAACTAAGGAAATTAAAACATTAATGGGTATTAATATAAAACTGGGTGAGAATGTTCTAAATGACATGGATCAAGCCAAATCTAATCTTAGTCGTTGATTAGGGACTTAATCTCGACCGTTGAAGACCCAACAAGAAAAGTATAAGAGGAGGCTTGAGGGTGAGTTGGATACACGCCAAGTTGATCAGTGAGTTCGATTTTCTGGAGCGGGGTTTTCTAAGAGAATCGAACTAGTGATATGTTGCAGCGAGGGGTAGTTCAGCACGAGGCTAAGAATACATTATAGAGAGGAAGAGATAGTGCCAGCGAGACAATGCAGAGCTTGGAGAGGCTAATGCAGAGGCAGTTGAGAGCTACACAGAGGCAACTGGGAGCTATACATAGGCAGTTGGGAGCTACGCAGACGCTCAAGAGGCCAACGTGGGTGACGCAGAGGGTCTAAGAGCTGATGCAGAGGCCTCAGCAGCTGCGTAGAGGCTAGCAGAGCTGACGTAGGGCCAAGAGCTAGTGCCAAAAGAATTTTTGTGGGGCAGACTAAGTGCTGGTGAGCTGGAAAGGGTGACGCAGTCCCTACATAATGACACGATCCCTATAGAGTGACGCAGAGCAGTGGAAGCTAGAATTGTTGCTGTGGGATCGCTCATCTGGTGTTTGATCAGCCAGAATATCTATCTCCAAGGAGAGGTACTACTGCTGAGGGCATTCTCTGTTGGGTGAGCCATTTCTGGCACCCTAGTTGTATTCGGAAACTGCGTAATAATAAAACCCTCATATCTACTACACCGGTTTTCCCACATTGGGTTTTTCTGGGGACGATTGTCCAAAAATAATGGTGTCCCTTGTGTGTTTGTCTCAATTATTTCAGTTGTTGATCTATATATGCGTTAAGGTTTCATTTATGTTTATTTCAGTATTTATATCTATAAACAACTTGTTAATGGAATAAACAATTAGGAGAAATTAAACCAGCTAATGCAGTAGGTATTTCTAACAAGTCAGGCTTAGAAATTTCAACACAACCCAATGTTGATTTTACAACAAAACCCTTTGCCTCCGAGCATAAATTTTCTCAGCGAAAATCTGAGTTTTTGCTGCTCCCTTTGATTGCTAGAATCACTATCCCGGGCAGCTCGACTTTTCTACCAACTTGCAACTGAAAATTGAACCCTCGCCCCAGTAGTTTGGCATGCTTGTCTAGGTACCGCACAACTTCTGAGAATTTTGACCTGATGCTCCCACTAAACAATGAAATTCCCTTCTCCACTTCTGAGCTTCCCGACTAATCACTCACTCTGATACCATGTGAAAATTTCATCTATCATAACAACTAGAAATTATCTTTCTAATTGTTAATTTATTTAACAATTTATCTATTGTCTACTACAACAAATACCAAATAATTCACACAGTGATTTTCACAAATAAACTGCGGAATAAAATAGCATTGGAAATTGAGAAAATCTAGCACACACACACATTGACTACTATGGAAAATACCAAATAATTCACACAATGATTTTCACAAATAAACTGCGGAATAAAATAGCGTTGGAAACTGAGAAAATCTAGCACACACATAAATTTTACACAGTTATTTTTGGACAATTGTCCTGGGAAAAACCCAATGTGGGAAAACCGATGCAGCAGTGAGGGTTTTTATTATTATGCAGTAGTGAAATTCTAAGTATAATTAGGATGTTGAAAACTAGCAACCCACAGCAAGAAAATCTGGAAAAGATATTCCCTAAGCACCCTTAGCACTCGTTGTTATAAACATTTTTGTGCCTCGCATCACTGAGCATGAAATGTCAATAATCAAGGGATCCAAAGTCCCTAAACATGTTGTTCCTACCCCTAGAGGAACAAGGCCAGCAAACCACAACACTTAACAAAAGTTCTCCACCTGAAAACACTCAAAAACAAGGCAATTCTGGATCATGTCAACTGCTCCACTAAGCATCTGCGCTGAATGTCAATTGCTCCACTGTCTACCTGTGTTCAATGTCAACTACAAAGAAGGCTACCTGCGCTGAGCAAGTTTGGACAAGTGGCAGAGTCATTCCTCAAGGTGTCAATTCCCAGGAAGCTTCCAAAATGACACTTGGATCAGGGAATTCGACTGGTGATGAGTAAGAGGTTCCAAATCTCCAAGTGGAAGTAAGAACCTCCAAGTGGACTCAAGAACTGAAGTGGGAGAGGACACTAGTCAGATCTCAAGCTGACTCATCCTCTCTCCAAACATCTATATATGGATCTCTCCTCCATGGGATCTAGAGGCTCGAATTTGGTATTTGCAAAGAATTGTTGTTGGTTTGTGGCTGGAACATTGGGTGTGTAATGCTTTGAAGGGAGCTGAAGAAGGAATTCCATTCTGCTGGGAAGGAGATGCTGGATTGGAGCCCCATTGGTTGTATCTCTTCCTGAACCCTGTTACTTTCAATAAAGCTATCTTGATTCTTTCCTATATGCTGGTGTATTTTGTATGATTGCATTAGTATATTTGATTTAATTCTAATCCTGAATCATTTATGAATATGTATATTTGCCTTTGTATTGTGTTCTTCTCTTGTCACAAGTAGCTGTTCTCTTGTTACAGGTAGCTGTTCTCTTGTGATCTCGTGGGATTCAAGTAGTTGTTCTCTTGAGCAAGCGAGGAGACAAGTAGCTGTGGACACACAAAGGGAAGAGGATCTAGATCGAGGGACAACCGGAAGACAAAGGTAAGTCTGCCGATCTCCCCTCTTTCACATTTCATAAAGGAAGAAATCATAATAGCTGTATTCGTTTGTTGCTAAGGCGCTGTCACACCTTAGGTGGATAGGATCGTCCTGCATAGGCATTTTTCCCCACAACAAATTGGCGACCCCACTGGGGACGAACTTGTTTATTCATTTCATTTGTGTTTCCGTCATTTGTTTATTTCACAGACTTGACAACAACTCTTGAACTGCATCTTTCCCGGATGCAAAGTAAAAGTTGCTGCTTTGATCCAGTTTGTTGGACTTGTCTATGAGCTAAACTAGATCCACAAATGATTTGATGATCCTTGTGATAGTCTTTAGTACCCTATCAAAGCATCCCTCTGTTTATACCTTGCTTTTGTTTCTGATTTGGCCTAAAACAGTTGATTTTTGAGCATTTTGTGACCCAGAAACCAAGGGAAACGAGAGTTTCTCTCTTTAGCGCAGGCACTGTGAAGGCAGTCTGCATTTCAACGCAGGTCCCGAAGCGGCTACCTGTGCTGAATATCAAACTGACAGTGTTGGACCTGCGCTGAACCAGTGTGGCCTTGTGCAGCTGGGGTTCCTTGTCCTTTTTGCCCTGTTTTGATCTATGTTTTTGCAGCCTTTAACCAAGCATAGGTGTCAGTCTAATAACCCTTTTCTTTGCTTGAATTCCGCCCCATTTTTGTACAAAAAGATTGTGAATGTTTTTTATGTGTTTGTGGCATCATTTACAGTCTTCCTTTGCATGAGTAAAGTAGTCTTTCTGTAGCCTTTGATTCAGATTTGATTGATAGTGATCTTAGAAGAGAGTTCATTGGTTGTTTTTTCAGATTGATTATAGTTTTACTTTTGCTTATTGGTTTGAATTTGTTATTTTCAAAGTATCAAAACAAGTCTTTATTTCGAAAATCGCAAAGTGATTGTAATCTCTTCTACCCTTGTTGATTTCGAAGAAGGTGAACTTGTTTATTTTGATTATTGTAAAAGCAAATTCAAAGTTGTGCAAAAAGCTTTCTTTGTAGGCATTTATACTAAGAAAGTGGAAAACAAACACCTGCATTGTGCATTTTGCATTTGATAGTTTGCATGTTGGATTTAGGGAAAGTGCATTAGAGTGTGCTGATTGCTCTTTGAGAAAAGATAGTCGCTCTCTTTTCCCTTAGTAGCTAGGATTTTCAAAGTTGAAAGATTGTAAAGCTTGCTTATCATCTTAGACTGCATTTAGGAGGTTGTATCATACATCTCTTGGTGAACCTTGAAAGGCAAACTTTAAAAATATCAACCTAAAATAAACTGAATGAACCTAACAACGCTTTGTAACATAACGCACAACATAGAGGTCTAGGCTAGAGACGTGTTCCGACGTCGTTAAACATAGTGACTGTCGATCTCAAAGAAGGTGGGTGATTCCTCCTGAGAGTCGGTGGCGCTAATACAGATTGTGCTCCCACGTACCGTCGCGTATATATTGGGAGACCCCTATAGGCATATATCTTTTATCCTTAGGAAGCCGTGTCGGCCGCCCTACTGATCGCAATGCAGTGAACACAGCATTCACGAAGATCGACCACCCGTACCGTAAAAAGTATTCTGTGGTTTTGCGAAAAGTTTGGCACACCCTCTGCCTAGATCTCCAGAGTAGTTTCTTTTGGCCTTTTTCAGACTCTATAACAGAAAAAGTCCATCCGAGCATTTGTCACTTCGGGCTCGTTAAAACATCGAAGGAGACTAGAGTCATCTTTAGCTTTTTCTCAACTCTTTAAAACTGAAAAAGCAAGTTGTGTCTAAAAGCGTCGTTAACAATTTATTTTAAACGGAACAATCACCCTTTAATCCTGCGTTAGTCTTTAGGTTGAAAAGATGGAGCACACCAACCAAGGAGTTCCCTTGGGTGGAAATCCTAGTCCCTTCTCCTCTTGGGGAGACGTTGGTGTGCCCCACATGGCCACATTGTCGCTTCCAGGACTGACAATTTGCCTACCAGTTTGGCTCTTTTCGACCAATGTCGTTCAGAATACCACCACTCCTGAACAGTCGAGTCAACAGTTAGATCAGACAAGAGTTGCCTCCCAGCTTTCCACTTCATCTTCCTCCCCTCCTTCCTATTCGCTTGATGGAACTGGTCGATCAAAAAATCGGGTTCCTAAGGAGAAGAAGGAAAAGAAGAAGAAGGAGCCTATAGCGACTGGGGGAAAAAAAGTATCATCTAACAAAAATCCACACACCGCACTCATAAGGCCTAAATCGCCATGCGTCATATGCAGGGGAGACCACTTCCATAGAGATTGTCCCTGTATCCCATGGATACTAAGAGACTGGTCCCCCCGTTTGCACAATTCGGGAGCATCGACCTCTGATAGCCATCGATTGCTCGCCGTCAACTAGTGGGAGTGAAGCTCCAGGACAGAATGGGAGAGTTAAATTTCCCTGCAGACTGTGTGAAGGCGATCACGCCATCCACCGTTGTCCCTTCTTAGACGAGGAAAAAAGAGTTCTGGAAAATCGCCTGATTTTACGAGCGAATCTTCCTCCTGGATATCAAAGACTCCTGCCAAGTCCCTCACTAGTTGAGAATCCAGCTGAGCCACTTAGATGGTCAGCCGAAGCACCTGTCACTGAAGAAGAACCGTCTGGATCCATGCCTGACGAAAGTCAAAAGGTTGATATGGTAGTTGACCCGGTTTTTCCTTCAGAGGCTCCATCTTCGAATGACACCATCACAGAGGAGAATACAGACGACACCGTCCAGGTTCTCTTCATCAGCACTGACTCTGATGATCAAGGGGGCAATGCCACCATTCCTTTGTCGCAGGAAGGAAGTTCATCAGAGCACTATCCGGCCGTATATTCGGTCCCACCACCAAGCAACCTGGTTGTATCCTTTGATTGGAACCAACTAGGCAGACCCCGGTTGCTAGCCAGTGTGCCATTCAGAATTATTTGTCAAATATACAAAATGGTAATGGCTGGCACTATCATTGATGAGGGGGCATCTGTGAGTATCCTTTCCTCTATTGCTTGGAAAGTTCTTGGTTTGCCGATGCTTTTACCTGAGATGAGAACTCTATCAGGTTTTGATAAAGGAACCAGTCGACCTTTAGGGATCCTCCTCAATGTGCCTATAACATTGAAAGGGAAGACCGTTCGAATGAACGTGATGGTCGTTCAAGGACCCTTGGATTATAACCTACTCCTTGGACGAGACTATATATATTGCATGGGAGTTGTAGTCTCCTCACTCTTTAGAGTAATGTGTTTTCCACATGAAGGAAGAATGGTCAAGCTCGTGGACCAACTTTCATTTCCCGGATCACACATCGCAAATAGTCATTTGCCATCCCTAAATGGTCTATTCATGCAAGAAGTGTCTCAACCCACGGTCCGTCCTCCTGATGAGCGCGAGTAATCTGGGAGGATATGACTGGAACCCAGGGGGCATGCATCCTGGCCTGCTTCGGCAGGGAAACTTTGGGTATAGGGTAGGTTTCTGCGGGAGAATATGACTAGTCCGTACCCCGTCCGTGGATGGAAGAGGGGTTGTTCTAGAATAAGATTCTTTTGTCAAAGTTACGTGTTTGGCACCAGTCATTCACCCTTGTCTATTTCGGTAGACATTGCCAAGGAAGTGTTTTGTTTGAAAGATTAACGAGACAATCTTTGGGTAACCTAAAAGAGGTAAGCCTCTCTCGATTAAAACAAATGTTTTGGCGGAGGGTAAGTAGAGGTAACCTTGAAACTCTGTTTTATACCTGGGGGCATGCAAACCTTTTGGAGTGCAAGCAAGGGGCGACTATTTATTTTTTAAATTTTTAGGTCCTCCCTTTAAACCTGTAGGTCTAACCCTTTAAACTCGTAGGATTAGCCGTTTCCGAACTTGCATAAAGAAAGGATGGGGAGCAAAGCTTAGTGAGATGAAGCTCCATAAAAAACAGAATCTTGATGAGACACTCTTATCAAAAGACTGGGTAATCGAGCAATTTTAGCATAAAGTTCATGCTCGTTAAAAAATAAACGCAAGATCCGAGCAGTTTTAACGCGGTCTTCATGCTCGTTAAAAAATAAATATAAGCAGTTAGCAGAGTTTCCTCCAGAGTTTAAGCTCATTTTTAACTAAAAAATGAACCTATCCCGGTAAATAACCACTGTGATCGTAAATTTATCAGCCATAAAAGCCTTGGTCGTGTTTGCACCTGCCACCTCCACTTTCATTTGGCCGATCGTTCACCTCCATATGATTGTTTACCCATTTTGAGGAACAGCTGCGAAGAGTGATTTCACCTAGCCATCCTTGTGACACTGCCGTGATTGGAAAATTCCAACCTGTACCTGGAATTAGTTGCTATCCCTGTTTATCACTCGTTCCTCAAAAGACGAGCCTTCTTTAAGCTCTTTTCAACTGACTCGTAAAATATGAAAAGATTGCCGAGTTTTGGCCTTCCAGCTCGTTAAAGGACAGGAAGAGCTATCCCTCCTCTAGATTTTAATCTTTTTGGACTTGAGGGATTATTGCACAAAAAGATCGAGCGCTTGTTTTGTTCGGCTCGTTAAAGATATCGAAAAATCATCCCTTTTGTATTGTTTTATACTTTTTCGGGCTTAAGGGATTAGATGACGAAAAAGGAATTTTGGAGTTAACTTTATGTACCTTTTCAGACTCTCTAAAAATGAAAAGGACCGAGTTATCTTTGTCGTTAGACTCGTTAAAATTATTAAATAGCGACAAACTTGTCTTTAGACAAGAACGAGTTTCACTATCGCTAAGCTCGTTAAAACATAGCGATGGGCTTGCCCGAAGGGCAGGTTATAGAACAAGCATATGTTATCCTCCTCAAGCTTGACAAAAATAAAGAGGAATTGGTCAGCAATGACTGGGGAAAAATTGGGAAAAATCAAGAAAACTTTGATGGTAGCAGGTCGCTCTTGAACATGACACTTTTCCTCCATATCACATACGGGTTGGGTTGTTTCATTCACCGGTCACACCACCATGGTCTTGCCATACCATCCATATTTGGGGTAATGCTACCGATCCATCGCATCAGTGTCGCCATATGTTCAAGAGAAGTCGTTCAGAAAGAGTCAACCGGGTCCCATCCACTGCCATACATTATCCTTCATCCATTCATGACCACCACCCTGAATCATATGTCACAGGTTGTTTTCACCTCCATTAAAATCATTAGCTCCGTTCCGTGTCACTGATGTGGGATTCATTAAGGCCCTCCTTTGACGGATCGCTCCTTGTCGACATCAGCTCATTATCCAAGGAGTTGATCTAGGAACAACCCCTTCAGTACTTTGAAGCTTGCATGCCTCAATGGCAAGTTTCTCACTTCCGGTGACAGGTATACATCAATGACCTTCGACCAGAAGATTTTGCGTGGTGTTCGACGCCAAGTCCTTTATTCACACCACGTGAATTGTATTGCAGTACCTTGAGGGTCATTATCATTATCGGTGATTCCTCTCGCGCTTGTTAACGGTTTACATCATTGACCGGTAATCAAGCGATGTCTTTCCATGTTCGACTTCAGTGCAATTCTCACATGGATCGACTTGTACTTAGAGTGAAGATTGAACGAGTTTGAAGACCCCGGATCTAGTTTCATCCATCCAGGCTGCGATATATATATATTCAGGAAAAGTAAATAGATTTGACATGTACATCATTACAGCAGATGATCATCCTACTCAAAAGGATGATAATTTCACTAGAATTATCAGTCTACCATCAGAAGATCGTCTGTTCTATGTACAAAAAATGAATTTATAAAGCTGAGCATGGGAATGCCCGTCTCAGCTAGATCATGAAAGCAGTATGAATCATAATGTATTGTATTGTATTTTATTACAGGTCTCCTCCAGGCAGATGGATGAACTTCGGACCCTCCTGGATAAAGCATTTCACCCGATAAACGACCTCATACTTTACGGGGCAACTGTTATAGACATTTTTGTCCCTCGCATCACTGAGCATGAAATGTCAATAATCAAGGGATCCAAAGTCCCTAAACATGTTGTTCCTACCCCTAGAGGAACAAGGCCAGCAAACCACAGCACTTAACAAAAGTTCTCCACCTGAAAACACTCAAAAACACGGCAATTCTGGATCATGTCAACTGCTCCACTGAGCATCTGCGCTGAATGTCAACTACTCCACTATCTACCTGCGTTGAATGTCAACTGCAAAGAAGGCTACATGTGCTGAGCGAGTTTGGACAAGTGGCAGAGTCATTCCTCAAGGTGTCAATGCCCAGGAAGCTTCCAAAATGACACTTGGATCAGGGAATTCGACTGGTGATGAGTAAGAGGTTCCAAATCTCCAAGTGGAAGCAAGAACCTCCAAGTGGACTCAAGAACTGAAGTGGGAGAGGACACTAGTCATATCTCAAGCTGACTCATCCTCTCTCCAAACATCTATATATGGATCTCTCCTCCATGGGATCTAGAGGCTGGAATTTGGTATTTGCAAAGAATTGTTGTTGGTTTGTGGCTGGAACATTGGGTGTGTAATGCTTTGAAGGGAGCTGAAGAAGGAATTCCATTTTGCTGGGAAGGAGATGCTGGATTGGAGCCCCATGGGTTGTATCTCTTCCTGAACCCTGTTACTTTCAATAAAGCTATCTTGATTCTTTCCTATATGCTGGTGTATTTTGTATGATTGCATTAGTATATTTGATTTACTTCTAATCCTGAATCATTTATGAATATGTATATTTGCCTTTGTATTGTGTTCTTCTCTTGTCGCAAGTAGCTATTCTCTTGTTACATGTAGCTGTTCTCTTGTGATCTTGTGGGATTCAAGTAGTTGTTCTCTTGAGCAAGCGAGGAGACAAGTAGCTGTGGACACACAAAGGGAAGAGGATCTAGATCGAGGGACAACCGGAAGACAAACGTAAGTCTGCCGATCTCCCCTCTTTCACATTTCATAAAGGAAGAAATCATAGTAGCTGTATTCGTTTGTTGCTAAGGCGCTGTCACACCTTAGGTGGATAGGATCGTCCTGCATAGGAATTTTTCCCCACAGCACTCGTACTTCATACACTTGTGCGTTCCTGCACGTGCCTTTCTACACGCGCGTTCTTACACATGCATTCTAGGAATAACTCAACCTCTTGCTGCTACCTCTCTAAATCTGGAAATCTTCCTCTGAATCACTGTCCCTGCCCTTCACTGACACTGCGTCCCTCTTTGGCTTGAACTCTACTTCTGCTAGCTCGATCTGCACAAGTAACTGCTACTCAAGTGTCTCCTCTCCATCACCACACTAATCCCTTCTTAGATCTTCCTATTGGGACTCCAACAACCAAGATTAAATCTTAATCAATGGCTGAGATCATTTATGGATCGATTCGTGTGAGTTTCTAGAGAATTCTCACTTTGACTTAATCAATTCAGATTAATTAACCATTTTTCCTAAGTTTAGGACTTAGGAAACATTAAAAAATAGGTTAATAATCTAATTAAGCCATCTCTAAGTGGAATTTCCATAAACGATTTCTGGGTTATGGAGATCTCATGTATTCTAGCATCTCCACCAAGTTTCATGACTAGAACACATCTGATGCTACAAAAACTAACATGCTCCATATTTTAGAGATAACACATGTATTCTTGAGAAAGCAGAGAGCTTTTAGTCTGCACTCGCTTGTACTACAGTACCTTGGCAGACTCTGTCAAGAGAACCTCATGGGTTGGTAAGATCTATTTTGGGCATTTGGAGATTCCTCCTACGTACTTGTTTTCAGGGATTTCTTCCTTCCCTTAAGGAAATTTTGACCTGGGGTGAGACGTTCAATACCATCCACTTTCTCATAAAAAATAGTCTTATTTCGAGTTCAACCAAATACCCTAGATGTCATAGACTCTCCCTTATGAAAGATGTATTTCTTCCTTCCCTTAAGGAAATTTTGACTTGGGTTGAGATGTCTAATACCATCCACTTTCTCATAAAAAATAGTCTTATTTCAAGTTCAACCAAATACCCTAGATGTCATAAACTCTCCCTTATGAAAGATGTATTTCTTCCTTCCCTTAAGGAAATTTTGACTTGGGGTGAGACGTTCAATACCATCCACTTTCTCATAAAAAATAGTCTTATTTCGAGTTCAACCAAATACCCTAGATGTCATAAACTCTCCCTTATGAAAGATGTATTTGTTCCTTCCCTTAAGGAAATTTTGACCTGGGTTGAGATGCCCAATACCATCCACTTTCTCATAAAAAATTAGTCATATTTCGAGTTCAATCAAATACCCTAGATGTCATAAACTCTCCCTTATGAAAGATGTATTTCTTCCTTCTCTTAAGGAAATTTTGACCTAGGGTGAGACATTCAATACCATCCACTTCCTCATAAAAAATAGTCCTATTTCTTGTTGAACCAAATACCCTAGATGTCATAAACTCTCCCTTATGAAAGATGTAGCTTCATCCACTATTCAATTCTCTCCAAAAATGCAGATTGAGATCATTCACGTTGTACTTTGAAGGGTTGGAGCACCTCCTTTTAAACAAACTTTGTAAAATAACATTGAAGAAAGAGGTGGTATAGGGTCTCATAATTCATTTTCATTTTTACAGAAGCACACCCGACCTGCATTCCAGCTTCATTTTTTACCGTTATCTCACATCATAATTTTATTTGTCAATGGCATCCATAGGAAAATATAGATAAGGGCCTTCTATCTTTTGCCTTCCACAACCAGTGCCTAGATTTTTCCACATTTTCACTCATCTTCACTTCATATCCTAACTTTGTGGTCATAACCCCTATAGTGACATTCCTCATCCAACATAATTCATTTTCATGCTCCATAAGAGAAACAATGCTATGTTTAAGGCTAGTAACACACATTGCGGCCATTCACATCCCAAATGACATTGTAGTTCCAAATCTTTAGTAAGTTTCCAAACGGGAATTTAGGAAGATCTATATAAGGGCCATTTATCTTCTAAGTTTCCCTCCACCATGAGTGCCTAGCTTCTCCCACATTTTCATTCATCTTTGCTTCATATCCTATCATACCCCCTTGGGTTGCTTGAAACGTATTTCTGAGTGGAGAAAACTCACAAAAAAAAACCTTTCCAAGTGGAGAAAACACACAAAAATAGAGCTTGTGGGAAAGACACCCAAAGTTTGGGGTTTTGATCCAAAGGAATGGGCTTGGAACCCATGGAAGCTAATTTTATATTCTAAGTTGTTGTTGAGTGGTGAAGTGGGGTCTCTTGAAGGACGAAGAGGGCTCCTAAGTCACCTAAGGGAAAAGTATAAATATAAGCCAATGGATGGGTTTAGTATCACAAGTGAGGAGGACTTCACTTGTAAGAGAGGAGGCTAGAAGGACTTAAGACTAAGTCACCTAAGGGAAAAGTTTAAATATAAGCTAGTGGATAGGTTTAGTATCACAATTGAGGAGGACTTCACTTGTAAAAGAGGAGGCTAGAAGGACTTAGCCTAAGTCACTTAAGGCAAAAGTATAAATATAATCCAGTGGATAGGTTTAGTATCACAAGTGAGGAGGATTTCACTTGTAAGAGAGGAGGCTAGAAGGACTTAGTGTAGGCAAGCAAAGGAGTGGCAAGCAGTCCTAGAGAAGCAACAACAAGCATATGAGGAGGCCAAGTTTGTGTTATGGTTAGTAAAGGAGTAGGTCGTAGTTGGAGCAAGAAATCCAAGGTTTGTTCTAGCTAGATAAGGAGGATCAAGCCAAAGTCTGATCAAGAGAGTTGAGTTTTGTTGTTGGTATGGATAGCAAGAAAAGGGACCCAAACCTATAACCAAGGGATGAATATTGTGAAAGAACGCTACAGGAAGGATTAAGTGTCTAGGAAGGAGGCTTAGACTAAGGTTGATGCAAGTTGCAGCAAATAATGGTAGGACAAGTTGAAAAGGAGGCTGGTCAGTGTTGTTGTGGCAAAAGCAAGGGCTAAGGGAGGCTTGTTAGGGCAGGTTGCAGCTTAGAACCCTAAGTCGAGGACAAAACAAAGGAGGCAAAGGCTGTTGTGGAAGGATGTAAGTGGTGTTAGAGCTGGCTGCAACTTGGTTAGGGCAAGGACAAAGCCTAAAGGAACAAGCCGTTTTTGAAGAAGGGCACTCGTAGTGGGTTTAGGGTTGGCTAGAATAGGAAAGGAGAGTTGGCATAAGTCTAGATAAAGCTGACAGAGATTTGGATAGGGCTGACAGAGGTTGGAAGCCTACCAAAAGACATGTAGGGCTGATAGAAAGGTATAACAAGGCTTTTCTGATGACTATGGGTTAAAGGAACAAGCATAGGTGAGTCAAGTTCTTACTGGTTGTAGTGTTGTAGGCAAAGGATAACTGATTGTATTTATTTGTTGGGAAATACTAAGCCTAAACCCTAGTTAGATTGGTCAAAGGTTTGACTGTGTATATTAGACTTGTACTGGGGTTTGTAAAGGGCCATGATCCCTAGTTTGGGAGCCCTAATGTTTTCTTATTGAAGGACTAATAAGGAATGTGTTTTGGGCTATAAATATCGTGTACTATCATTGATCTGTTTGCTATTATATTCCGTTGTGCAAAGTTGTTATTGTTGGGCACTGCTAGTGTGTTTGTGTTCCTAGTTAGGGCATAGACCAAACCTATGGGTGCGTGGAAATTCCAACATGGTATTAGAGCTACTTTGAAGGGCAACTAGATTAGAGTGTGCACAGGTGTTAGCTCTAGGAGGGAGCTGTGAGACTGTTGCAGAAAGCAACAATGTTGCCAAGTGAGTTAGCTAGACATGGAACAAAAGGTTCAATAGAGAACATGGAGATGTGGTATTTACTACTTTGGTGACGAGGCAAGATGCGAGTTCTCGTGGATCGATGGAGAACTCAATGCACAATAGTGTGTTGTGTGGCAGGTTGCTGATGATGGAATTTCTTTGACTTGTCAAAGTATGTTGAGATATTTCAAGTGTCTTGGTAAGGAGTGCTTTGGCTTGGACGAGATAGCTTCGTGTGGATGGCGAGATAATTTCTTCACTGGGTTGTAGAGTTGCACATCTGATAGTGGAGCCATGTGCATATGAGGTGTTTGACCGAGGAGGATGAAGACACTCGCAGAGTTGAGTTGCGGTGGTCTAAAGTAGACTAGGCCTAGTGTTCAACCACAGCTCAGAATTGGCCTTGAAAGGACACAAGTAAAGTTGCAAAACTTTTTGGGAGGGAAAGCAAAGTGAGCCAAGGGGAGTTTGTCTAGGCTCGGAGGGAGTCTGGCTTTAGAGGGAGACTGCAAAGGAGAGTCAGCCATCCAGTGGAAGTCTAACCTTTAGGTTCAAGCGAGAGAGTGGAGTCTTCCGGGTTATGCAAGTAAAGTCATGAACCATGCAAGGACAATTGCGGTACATGTAAGGAAAGTCGTAGACCGTGAAAAGACGTTCATGGTGCACACAAGGAAAGTCATGGTACATGCAAGGATAGTCATGAATTATGCAAGGAAAGTCATGATCATGCAAAGAGAAGACGTGGCACATCCAAGGATGTTGATTTGGGGTAGCATCGGATGTGCTCTAGCAATGCAAATTGGTGGAGAGGCTAAGGCGCATGAGATCTCTAATACCCAAAAAGGGTTTGGGCAGATTCTAAACAGTTTGGGAGATATTAAAATAATTAATATTTTTAATGGAGTCCTTAGGGAAAATAAAATATTAATGTGAATTAATATAAAACTATGTTAGAATGGTCCAAAAGTCATGGATTAAGCCAGATCTAATCTTAGACATTGATTAGGGACATAATCTCGGTCGTTGGTGTGTCAACGAGAAAAGTATAAGAGGAGACTTGAGGGTCACTTGGAGAACACACTAAGAGATCAAGATTTCAACTTTCTAGGGCTGGGTTTGTTGAGAAAGTTGAGAGAGTGATCAGAGTTGCAGCTGAGGGGCAGTGAATATAGAAGCAGAGTGGCAGAGATAGCATCGGAAGGATCAGCACAGTAGCCAGAGAGAGGGACGTAGAAGCAGCCAAGGGTTCACATAGAGCCAGCCAAGGTTGTTACAGGGAAAACTAGTGTCTATTCAGAACTGCTAGTCCCACTAAGACGGGTAGCTATCTTAGAAACAAACAAACTAAAGTCACTTGTGTTTTCCTTTATGAGAGATAGATGAGAAAGAAGCAGAGAGTACCAACCTCAGTCTTTCACTTGGCTCCTTGATTGCTTCCTTTCCCCTTTGACAGAATCTTGTTGCTCCTTCCTTACTTGTCGCTTCAGAGAGCACCTGTAAAGTCAAAGCAACATAATACCATCAAAGCATAGAGATCTATCACTGTAAACAACATAGGGTCAGATATATATTGACCATACAAATGCATATATCAACACAATATTCAGAGATATACAATAATATGGAGGAAAACTCAAATTGCTTTATTGATAGAAGTAGTAGAAGAGAGAATTACAACCACTTGGTCTGACCCAGCGCCATCCTCCCAGCATGAAAGCCCTCTTCACCTCATACAAAGCAAGATCACCCAATAATGTCTTCAAAGAGAAACCAACAACACTTCCTTGCAAATTAAAAAATTCCAGCCTTTGGATCTCTTAGATGAGGGATCCATATATAGATGTTTACAGGAGAGTGAGTCAGCTTCTGGGATTTTGATTAGTGTCATTTCACTAATAGTTCTTGGTTCCACTTGGAGATTTCAGATCTCTTACTCATCCCTGGGCAAATTCAGAGAGGCAAGTGTCAAATGAGAAGTTTCTAGAAGATTCTCTGGGTTTCCACCTAGCAAACGGCTTCTGCTATTTGTCTACTCTCACCCATCGCACCCTACAGAAGGGTTTTCCAATATGCATCGCACTTTTTGCATGTGGCAGGTAAGATGCATCGCACCCTTAGCACTGAGCAGTCTGTATGGTCTTGCTTTGACCAGTTCTAAGTAGTTTTTCATGGAGAACTTCTGGGAGATGATGTAATCAACTGACCTTGCTCTTTTAGGGTATGAAACAACACTTTTAGGGACTTAGAAGCCCTTGGTTTATGGACATGTATGATTGGGGTTGCAGCACCCAAATATGTCTATAACGTTTGCCCCCTAAAGCATGAGGTTGTAAATCCTTTTTGATGTCGAGTGAAATTCTTTATAATGAGGTTCCGAGGTTTTTCGAACTGGAAGGTGACCTGTAATAAGATACAATACAATACATTATCTTCATAATATTTTCATGATCTAGTTGAGGTGGGCATTCCCATGCTCAGCTTTGATAAATTCATTTTCATGTACATAGGACAGACAATTGTCTGTGCGCAGACTGATGATTCTGGTAGAGCCATCATCCCTTAGTTTGGATGATTATCTATGCAGCAATGATGTACATTTGATGTCTTTATTTTCCTGAATATATCGCAGCCCGGATGGATGAAACTAGATCCAGGGTCTTCAAAACTCGTTCAATCGTCGCCCGAAGTACAAGTTGATCCATGTGAAAAGATGTTCTGATGTCGAACATGGAAAGACATTTCCTGATTACCAACCTCTGATGTAAGTTGTTAACAGGCGCGAGAGGAATCACCGATGATGATGATGACCCTCAAGGCACTACAGTACAATTCACGTGGTGTGAATACATGAGTCGATGTTGAACACCACGCAAAATCTTTCGGTCGAAGGCCATTAATGTGAACCTGTCGCCGGAAGTGAGAAACTTGCCATTGAGGCATGCAAGCTTCAAAGTACTGAAAGGGTTGTTCCTAGGTTGGCTTCTTGGATAATGAGATGATGTCGACAAGAAGTGACCCGTTGTAGGAGGGAATTAATGAATCCCACATCTACGACACGGAACAGAGAAAATTATTTTGTAGAGGTGAAAACGATCTGATGATACAAGGTTCAGGGTGGCGGTCATGAAAGAATGAAGCGTGAAGGTATTGCAGTGGATGAGACACAAGCTGGGTAGGTGAATTCTCTGAGCGACTTCTCTTGAACATATCGACGACACTGAAATGGATTGGTAGCATTAACCCCAAAAGTGGATGGTACGGTGGACCAATTGTAATATGACCGGTGAACGAAATAACCCAACCCGACTCAATCATGGTGATGGAGTGAAAGTGTCATGTTCAAGAGCGACCCGCTACCAATAAAGTTTCTTCAAGTTTTCTTCCCAATTTTCCCCAGCCATTTCTGACCAGTACCTCTTTATTTTTTTCAAGCTTGAGGAGGATAACATATGCTTGTTCTATAATTTGCCCTTCGGGCAAACCCATCGCTATGTTTTAATGATCCTAGCGACAGTGAAACTCGCTCTTGTCTGAATGGACAAGTTTGTCATTATTGTTTTAACGAGTTTAACGACAAGGATAACTTGGTTCTTTTCAATTTTAGAGAGTCTGAGAAGAGACGGAAAGGAGACTCCAATATTCCTTTTTCGTAATATAATCCCTTAAGTCCGAAAAAGTATAAAACAATGCAAAAGGGATGACTTTTCGATATTTTTAACGAGCCGAACAAGACAAATGCTCGATCTTTTTGTGTAATAATCCCTCAGGTCCAAAAATATTAAAATCTAGAGGAGGGATGGCACTTCCAATCACTTTAACGAGCTGGAGAGGCCAATTGCTTGACAATCTTTTCATATTTTATGAGTCAGATGAAAAGAGCTTAAAGGAGACTCGTTTTTTGAGGAACGAGTGATGTTTTCGGATAGCAGCTGGTTCTAGGTAATGTTTGGAACTTTTCAATCACGACAGTGTAAAGAAGGTGGCTAATAGGATCACTCGTCGCAGTTGTTCCTCAAAAGGGGTAAAAAATCAAATGGAGGCGTATGATCGACTAAAAAAGAGTGGAGGTGATGGTAAGAACACGACCAAGGCTCAAAAGCTGATAATAATTCGATCACAATGGTTATTTACCGGAGGTGGGTTCATTTTTTAATGAGCTTAAACTCTGGTGGAACATATGCTCATTGCTAGGTTTATTTTTTAACGAGCTTGAACTTCGCGTAAAACTGCTCATGCCAGTCGTATAATAAGGATGTCTCATCGATAGGTTCATTTTTTAGGGAGCTTGCACCATTCAAAATTTTGCTCCGACTCCTTTTATTATGTAAGTGAGGAATGAACAATCCTAAGGGTTTAAAGGGTTAAGAACCTACAAACTAAGAAAACAAATGGTCGCTTTTCACTTTCACGCAAAAAGGTTTGCATGCCCCCAGGTATAGCGAAGTAGAGTTTCCTAGGTTACCCTTCAATTTGCAGACAAAACATTTGTTCTGTCGGGAAAGGCATACCTTCTAATAGAGGTATATTATTCCGGTCTAATCCCATTTTCCTAAATGGATGGGTGTGTCAAACTAGTCATATATCCTCCGCGGAAACCTACCCTATACCTGAAGTTTTTCTGCCAAAGCAGACCAGGGTGCATGCCCCCTGGGTTTCAGTCACCACCACCGAATCACTCGCGCTCATCAGGTGGATGGACTGGAGATTGATGAGACATTACTTGCGCAAAAAGACCTATTAGGGATGGCATTTAACTATTATCTATGTGCGAACCGAGGAATGAAAGCTGGTCTACGAGCTGGACCACTCTTCCTTCATGTGGAAAACACATCACTCAGAAGAGTGAGGAAACAATAGCTCCCATGCTATAAATGTAGTCGCGCCCAAGAAGTAGATTATAATCTAAAGGTCCTTGGACTACCATTACGTTCAAATAAACGGTTTTCCTTCTCAAAGTTATAGGCAAATTCGGAAGGATCCCTAATGGTCGACTGGTTCCTTTGTCGAAGCCTGTTAGATTTCGCATCTTAGGAAAAAGCGATGGCGAACCAGGCGCTTTCCAAGGAGTTGAGGAAAGGATGCTCACAGAAGCCCCTTCATCTATGATGGTGCCAACCATAACCATTCTGTAAGTTTGCACTATGATTTGGAACGGTACATTAGATGGTAGATGGGGTCTGCCTAGTAGATTCCAATCGAAGGAGACGACTAGGTTGCTTCGAGGTGGGACCAAATAAACGGCCGGATACATCTTTGACGAACTTCCTTCCTGCAGTAAAGGAATGGGTAGATTGCCCCCATGTTCATCGGAGTCTGTGCTTATGAAAAGAATTTGAACGGTGTCGTTCTCATTCTCTTTGGTGACTATATCATCTGAAGGTAAATCCTCTGAAGACAAGATGGGGTCGACTGTCGTCTCGACTTGTTGACTTTAGTCCGATGTTGACTCAGAGTGTTCATCTTCAATGATAGGCGCTTCGACCGACAAAAAAGGTGTGTCAGTCGGATTTTCAACTAGCAATGGACTCAGCAAGAGTTTCTTGTATCCAGGAGGAAGTCGCTACGGTGATGCAGGACGATTATCTAAGACTCTTTTGGTTTCGTCCAGGAAGGGACAATGGTGGAGGATACCAGTCCCTTAAGGTCCATGGGATGCAAGGACAATCTCGAGGATAGTGGTCCCCTTTGTAGATGACACATGGAGGTTTAGGTTTGGATGATGCAGTGTGTGGATTTTTGCTAGACGATGCACGGTTGCCCCTTTTCGCCTTTGGATCCTTCTTCTTCTTCTCCTTCCCTTTCTTCTTCTTCTCAGTTACTTGGTTTTTAGTTTTACTAGCTTCACCAAGCAAAGAGGAAGAAGGAGAGGGAGAAACAAATGAAGTAGAAGGTTGGGGGGTAACTCTAGTATCATCTAGTTTTTTCTTTGATTGCTTAAGAATCACAGTGCTTTGAATGACAGAGGTCGAGAAAAGCCATACTCGCAGGCCAATTGTCAATCCTAGGAGCGACAATGTGGCCATATGAGGTGCACCAACATCTCCCCAAGAGGAGAAAGGACTAGGATTTCCCCCAAGGGGAAATCCTTGGTTGGTGGACTCCATTTTATCAACCCAAGATCAATGAGGGAACAGTGACGTTATTCCGTTTAAAATAACTTTTAGACACTTTGACACAACTTGCTTTTTCACTTTTTAAGAGTTGAGAAAAAGCTAAAGATGACTCTAGTCGCCTTTGATTTTTAATGAGCCTGAAGTGACAAGTGCTCAGATGGACCTTTTCCTTTAAGGAGTCTGAAAAGGAATGAAAGAGACTACTCTGGAAATCTAGACAGAGGGATTACCAAACAAATCGCAAAACTGCAGAATACTTTTTACGGTACGGCAGTCAATCTTCCCGAATGTTGTGTTCAGTGCATTGCGATCGATAGGGCGGCAGACACAGCTTCCTAAGGATAAAGGATATAGCCTATTGTGGTCTCCCAATATATACTCGACGGTACGTGGGAGCACAAGTCTGTACTGGCACTTATCGTCTCAAAGAGGAGGAATCACCCAACCTACTATGAAAGCGACAGTTACCAGGCTTTACAATGCTGGAATACGTCTCTAGCCTAGACTTCTAGATGTTGTGCGTTAGGTTCCAAAGCATTTTTATGTTCATTGAATTTATTTTACAGTTTATCTTTCTCAAGAAGTTTTCCTTTAAGGTTCACCGCGTGATGTAGATATACAACTCCTAAAAATGCAATCTAAGATGATAAACAATCATTTACTCTTCTTTTTTGCAATGAAAATCCTAGCTACTAAGGAAAGAGAAGCAAAATCCTTTCAACATAGAGCAGAGAGCACACACTAGATGCACTGTCCTAAATCAAAATCAACAAGCAGTCTAAATGCAAATGCACATGTATGTATTTGTTTTCCGCTTTCTTAATGTGTGAATGACAAAAAGTATGCTAAATACAAATCTGAATTATCTCTTCTTTCAAAGCGACAGTACTAACGATTTTCTTTTCAAAAAAACGACAGGAAGTCAAGACGACACTTTACGATTTTGAATTGGAAACTGCTTTCGACACTTGTGTTATCACTCAGGTTGTTCCCCAAGCTCCTCAAAGGGAATACGGCCGAGGTAACCACAGACCAATCTTTTGGATGCAGATTCTAGCCAATCTACAGCCAGAGAGGGCTCTCTCTTTATAATTTAGCTTTGTTTTGTTGTATGTTAGGCTAGTTATGAAGTGCAGGTATTTGTTTGATTTTTGGATGGTGTCATTCAATAGAACAGGGGTGAAAATATGAAAAGTTCAGACCATTGGGTTAATGGAGTCAATGAAAATAAATGTCTGGGTATGGTTTCTTTGGCAAAAGAAGGAACTACAGAGCAGGATAACTACTCATGGAACAACTTTCAGGCTGAAATCAGGTGAAATGGAGTCAAGGAATGAAAGGAAATTAAGAATCTTTCATTATGGTGACAGAGGGAAGGCGTATGAATATTACCAGGGAGCAATTAAGAATTCCTTGATTATATCTAAAGTGTAAAAACTAGGGAGACAGGAGCAGTCAAGAGTTCCTGCCTATGCTAGCCTTGAAGAAAACATAAAAAATGACAGGAATTGAGCACAGAGTACAGCTAAGTAAATTCTGAGCTATTCTTTTTTCCTGTAATTTAAGATTATGATATGTAAATGATATATAAAACATTTAAACACTAAACAAGAGTTAAAAAGACTTATTGTTCCATGAGATAATTCAAGAATTCTGCAACATGTACTTTTGCCATCAATTCCATAACTAGAGAGTTCATCAGCAAAGCATTCCAACAATCTTTATTTCAGAAGGGTTCTCAAATTTACAGCGCAGTTCCAGAATGATGTTCACCAACCCCTAATACATCTCTTGGGGGGGTATTTATACAAAAAGAGTTACAAAATATCTCATAGAGAAAATATCAAGCAATAACTTCATCCATCTACTTTTACAAGGAAAATAAATGCTATTATGAATGCAGAAGTTATTGCTGCTGTGCTGGCCACTTTAATTGATCAGATATGTTTGACTTTCATGCCCAGTGAGTCGGCTGACAGTCTTTCCTTTATTGCGTTCCTAAGTTGTTGTCCCAGCTCTTTCATCTGTGCGTGATCCTGCTTTAATGAGCTACAGCTCTAGCTTGATTTCCCCCTGCTGTTGTTATCATCTTTATGGTATGTGCCACGTGTTTTGACATTTGATTAAATGCAGATGACAAAGGAAAATTAAAACTACATTGGTAAAACCTGCAACATGCAATTCCACCATTGGTCTGTTGGCAATTGGTGTCTTTGCAGGTTGATTAATGTTTCATCAGCTTCAGTATACCTGTAGAAGTTGGGCTGCTCGACTGCAAAAAGATGTCTTATTTCATGTTCGATATAGAACAGATTTTCCAATTTGTCATATAAGCTCTGTCCAGAAGGGGGTGTTGTGTCTTGTGGAGTGCTTGATGATGCTGTGATTTGATTTGCAGCAAATGTGTTTACCCTATGAGCATATTGTTCATGTGTCAACAGCCTCTGATTGCTGGTTAACAAACTGGGTAGACCCTTTTGCTACAAGACTGTAAACTTCTCTGAAAATGCATTTATTTCCATCTGCATTTCTTGGCACTTCCTTTCCAGATTCTGTATAAAATTCCTCATGGTCAGCACCTTTTTCACTATCAAAATGGTGCATGTTCTGTCCCTAATATTCAGAGCTACTAGTTGTTCCTTGGTGTGAGTGTTCAAGAATTGAATTAATCTATTGGCCTGTTCAGGCATATTCCCCAATGATGCTCTGGCCTTTTGAATCTCTACTCGGGCTATTTCTATCAGACCAATTTGCTCATGGATTGTTTGAATTGATTTCCATTGATCAGTGATAGATTTTCAAATGTGAGTCCACAAAATTGTTTTGATTTTTGATAGAGGTTTATGAAGAGTAAGGTCTTTCTCCAAAGATTTTATCTTGTTTCCCAAGGCCTTTACCTCTCTGGTTTTCTCTGCCACAACTATTTTAGGTTTATCATAGCTTACTTCTAACTTGGCCAGTTTTTCTTTGGCTTCCTTAAGCTCTGTCATTTGGCGTTTTAGCTCTCTTACTGACTTCATCAACTCTTCCATGCTCATCCTGGTATCTGTTACTATTGTTGTTGCTGCTAAAGTATCTGCAGCTGATGTACCTGTTGTCGATGCTGGGATAGTGGAAGGGACTGCTGTTGCAGCTATGGGAGGGGCAGTGGTAACTGTTGGAGCTGTTTTAGATGGCTGGGAGGTCGACTCTCCCTGCTTTGCTTGCAATGCTTTCTCCAATTCCTGCTCAGTCTCAACTAGTCTTTGATTCATTTTCATTAATAATTCCATCATGTCCTCTTCTCCTTTCTTTTGCACAACCTCATTGGTTTGAGGATGCATTGTAATTGGCAGCTTCAATTGTTTCTTGAGTGCAGCTATGTCATCCTCCTTTTTCTTCATCAAAGCCTTTATTCCTTGGGCATTCTTGGGATCATGTCCTAGCTCTATAATAATTTCTTCCAAGGTCTTGATTCTGTTATCCTTGGCTAAAGATGAAGCTTTTTCCAAATCCAACTGAGCAGATGTGTTATTTAGTGAATTTTGCAAGTTATGGGCTAACATTGCCTTGTATGCCAACGTGGAATAAACCATTTCCCCTGTTTGCTTGTGCAACTCTATTTGATCCATAAGGTGGATGTCTTTAGAAAGGACTTCCAGGTTTGTTCTTATGTAATCAGCAGCTGACTATGGCTGCTGCACTTTAGACTTAAAGTGGCTCAAGAGCATCTTTCCTTCCTTATCATCATAAGCAGACATGAACCTTTGTTGTTTGGTGGGAGTCATCTTGAGAAACCGATCATATAGCTGCAGTCTTACTGGCTCAATCTATGCCTTGATATCTGTGAATGTTCTTTTAATATCTGAACCTTACTTGCTTTGTGGCCTTGTGAAGGAAATTTCCACATTTTGTTGTTTTTTGAATTGCTTCCCATGCGAGCTGGTGGAAGTTTCAACCACTGGAGATGTATGTGGGCTGGCTGCCCTCTCACTTCTTGGACTTTCTATGATTTCTTCAACAAATTCCTCTTCAGGTAGAGGATCTACTCTTTTCCTTTTTGCCCCTGGTTGCTCTGGTGGTCCACTTACTGGTGTAGCCTCTTCTCAGTCCCCTTTTCTGCCCTTTTCCTCATTGAGAGGAGTTTGTAATGCTGGGATTTCTGGTGCCCTGGTATGAACAGTAGGAATTATCCCTTGACCTTGTTCTTTTGATGATGCTGGCTGATCTGCCATTGTATGCTGCTCTGAATCTAGTACCTCTTTACCCTTTGATGACCTTGCAGTTGGTGTAGTGCTCTCTAGGGCTGGTTGCTGTGAAGTTGCAGCTGATGATGTGCCTTCTCCGGTCTACTGTGGTATTTTGAATGACACATGTCCAAAAGAGTCCAGGTCAAGAGTTTTTTCGAGATTTTTCATTTCTCGTTCCATCTTTTCTTCCTCAGTTATCTATTCTACCAATGTGCCCTCTACCCACTCATCTTGATTGGAAAATTGTTCTATTTCAGGGATCTTGCAATGTTCATAGGTTGACAACATATATTTTATTTTTCTTTCGGTGATAAAGCCATTTAGGTCATAGGGTACCCACCAAAAGCTTCTTTTTAATCTGAGTTTTTCGCCCAATATCTTATCAGCATCTTGCCATCCTTCTTTTTTGTTCATGAAGTAGGGGCATAATTGGTCTCTCAATTTCAGTTGAGCTTTTTTCTTGGTACTATGAAAATGAGTCAAATCTGAATTGATAAATTGCCTGTAATATTCCAAGGCAAATAGTCTCATTGGCACATACTTTGGCAGCTTGTAGGGGCACAGCTGACAGTCGTATATCTGGATCTCAGTGTGATTCTCGTAAAAGTACCAGGCACCTATTTTGTAGCTTTTGGAGAGCTGTAGAATTTTCTACATATCATTAGATAGTCTCGGAGGAGGAGCCCTCGTCAGTAGGCAAGAGGCTGGATATATGAACAGGTCAATGAACTCACAATATGTATAAGGGGAGTTATGGACTTCATGGAATACTGAGGTCCAGAAAATTACAGACCTTTGCTCTCCCTTGAGATCCAGTTTTTTGAGAGGAATTTGAAAACTATCTGGCTGGTAATACAGAAGCAGATGGTAGATATAGGATGAGTACTTGAAGACTCCCTCCTTGTCTAGATTTAAGAGCTGGTCATGGATCTTGCTGGCAATAAATTTAGCATAGTTGTATTTGGCAGCAGGGGGCTGCCCTGGAGTGAATATGGACAATAAAACTAACACAGTCTCATCAACAAATTCAGCTGTCTTGAATGCCAAAATACAAGATATCATATCAACAAGTAATCTACCCACTTCATTGAACCATGCATAGCGAAAAGGAGGTGGCTCAGTGTGCTGGCAGTCTGGTTTCATAAATGTTTGAGCAATGCGAACTACCTCTGAACTGGGCAATTTGGGACCTTCATCAAGCAAGAATTTCATAGAAAGAGGAGCCAGAGGCTGAGTTGGTTTGAGGTTTAGCATTTGATTTATGGAGTCAAGGGTTATGTGGAAGAGAATAGTTCCAGATGGAGTTTTGACTGCCCTTTGGGTTGGCTCATAGTTGTTACAACAAAGGTGAATTATGTCAGGGAAGACATTAACAGAAGGGAGGTAGTACATGGGTAAATTTGATTCCCATATCCCATAGAAATCATTTTTGTTTAGATAACTGTTCCTGAGCTCACAAAATGCTTGTAGATGGTTTTTGTCCCCAACTAAGTCTTGGACTTGAAAATCCCGATCGGCTAAAGGCAGCGATTCCAATTCCCTGTGGGGTGCATTGAGAGGAGTAACATTCAAGGCTGCTGGAGCTTCCATAGCTCAATCTTCTGTGATTTTTCAATTTAAAAATTTGGGTATATGCGGCAACAGCAGGTAAACTAACAGTTTTTGGGGCTTTTTGCGGGATTTGCAGGCCGAAATGAGCTTGAACTTTAGCTAAATGGTGAATTTGCAGAGGGAGACTAATTCTGAGGAATTTCTCAGAAAAGATGGGCAGAACAATGGTTAAAATGTGCAATTTTCAAGGGTAGCATGGTTTTTGATTGAAATTTGAGTTCACAGGGCAATTTTTGCAGAGAAATTAAAGAAAACGGGGTTCGGGAATGAAATGTAGGTAAATACCTGCTATATCTGGCAGTTTGTGTGATTTTCAGGTGTCTGGCCGAGCTTGGAGACTGGTTTGCAGGTTGGAATTAGCTGGGTGGTGGACTGTGCAGCAAAACAACTATTTTGGTCGAAAATCGCATGCACAGGTTGCACAGCGCAAATAAACAAAAATGAGCGAAAATGACCCTTTTATGCCTTTTTTACAAAATTTTGAGTTTGGCGGGTTTTGGCACTCTTTGGTCGGGTGATGTCAACATGATGTCATCTTTGTCCGGTAGCGGGGGTACGAAAGATGACTTGGCAATGATGTGGCGGACATGGCGGATGATGCAGAGGTGCGGTGGCGGGTGACGTGGTCGTGACATCAGCATGACGTGGTGATGACATCATAGGGGTACGGGGGTGGTAAGCAGTATTCCCTGCACCGCCTTTGGGCCAAGGTGGTATTGGAGCGGGGGGGGCTCCGGTCACACTGGGAGCCTAACACGTGTCCTCTGTATGGCGGCAATACCGCCCATCCCCCAGACGTTATTGTTCGCTGATCGGGGGGGTCCGATATCCATATGGGTCGTCCGATCTGGGGGATCAGATCCAATGGCTGGCGGCATATAAAACAGGTGGAAGGTTATGCCACGGGACCCACGCGTATATTTAACGTTTTGAAAGGTTTTTGCAGGTTTTTATCAATGTATTTCAACTTTGGGTTTTGGGCGGGTTGGTTATTTAATTAACCAAACGTTAATTAAATCCCAGGGTTATGCGCGCAAAGTGTTAATATATGGTTCCGGGTGAACCAAGATTTCCCATAAAAAATTACCATATGGCTATAATAAGCCTGGGGCAAGATATTTAAATTTTTTGGGTTTTTTATGTATTTTTACATAGTAGGGGAGGGGAGATAGTCTATAGGAACTATATAATAGAATTAGTATGTTAATATGAGAATGTGGTAGGGATTTTAGCACTAAGTGCAATGTTTTGAGATGCTTAGGCCAAATAGAAAAAAGTATTTTTACACAAGAAATGTGGCTTTCTTGGTCTTAGTAAACACAAATTTTCACTTAGTACTTTTCATGAAATGAACTGAAATTAGGAACAATGACTAGATCCCAATGTCCTTGAGGGGATGTTAGTAAATGTTCTTGGAGAAATGAGAGGGGAAATTAGTCATGCTTCCACTATTCTGTAGCCACCTTGCCATGGTAGTTGTGATACCCATGAGATAGATCATATTCAAAAGGACAAACTGCTCATAAACTTGTTTCTGCAACCTCAAACTGCCTACCCAACCTACTAAATCCTAACATTTTTTCTTCCTTTTCCAGGGTGCACTTGAACTAGCAAACCCTAATTCTCTTCTTTTCTTTTAGCTGCCCTCCTATCTAAATCTACCCTTATATCTTCCAAGGGCTCAGATTTAGCTGTTGAGCTCCTTTGCTTCTCTACCTAGCTAATTACCTGCCCAAATTGAACAGTTTGGATAGGTTTCATTCTCTATTCTAAGACAGGAAATTTAAAAAATGGACAAGCCCAGATTAAACTGTTGATACATCCATCAAGTGTGACAGAAGTCACCGATTACAAAATTTTGAACTTCTTTGCAAGAAATAGGATAGCAGTGGCATTTTGACCAACCCACTCACTTGGTCTTTTCCTTAGGGTTCATTTTCTTTTTCCTTGACCAATACATTCTTCTTGCCCTTTGATTTTTCTTTTAGGGCATACCCTCTTTTCATTTTTTCATTTTTTGATTTTCTTTGAAAATATGGAACCTTGGCAGCATGGAAAGGATGACATATTTGGCATTTTAACAGTTAATCATGAAATATGACACCCATTGGTATAGGAACCTAACAGTGGCTCCACTTGGGGATGGCTTTTCCTTGTGAAAAGCCAAGAACAGCAGGTTAGATTGCCTTATATTCAACTCCTGTTGCATTCTGAAATTTCTGTTTTTCTGTAAATAACTGAACTGTATCTCTGTAACATATATGTATTCTGATAAGCTGATTGAAAACAAATTGCATCTCTATTTTTTGATAGTCTGTCTGAATGTTTGCCGACACATTTACAACTCCCAAGTCTCTTTCTTCGATTCTTCTGATGAACTAGAAATCTAATACCAAAAGGTAACACAGTTCCTTGCCTTTCTCTCAAAATTTGCTGCACCTTATTCCCTATCTTATTGCTGTACTAAACTGCAAAAAATAGACACTATTATGTACAAATTACAGTGCTGACATCTTAACATAGTGGATCAAAATAATGTTTAAGCATTCGACCATTGACAGGCCCATCTTCAGCTTCTGTAGCATCCAGGCTTCTCAAAAAATAGGTGTTGTTTCCTTGTATAGCCTGAATGATAAAAGGTCCTCTCCATAGGAAATCAAATTTTCCATGTTTACCTTTATCTTCTCTCCTGGAATCCCACTTTAAAACTTTGTCTCCTATGAAAAAGTCTTATGCCTTTGTCCTCTTGTCAATTATCTTCTTCAATTTTTCTTGTAGAATTTGAGTTCTCTGATACACTTCTTCTCTAGTCTGCTGTAAGTGAATTGTTTGATTGATTCTCCTCTGAATGTCATTGGGTTCTGCCTATATTTCTTGCAGCAATTTAATCACAGGGATTCCCAAGGATGAAGGGAACAGCGCCTCCATACCATAAACCAACTGATAAGGACTTGTTCCAATGGATCTTTTGGTAGTCAATTTGTCTGCCCATAGTGCATTGATAAGCTTTTTATGCCAGTTCTTCTTGTTCTCTGCCAACACTTTCTTTATGATGTTGATCAAGATTTTATTGGATGATTCAGCTAGACTATTACCTTGAGGGTAATAGGCTATGGAATGGCCTAGGGTAATGTAGTATTTGTGGCAAAAACTGATCATTCTTTTGGATTTAAAGGCAGCAGTGTTTTCAGTTATTATCTTTTCCAGACAGCCAAATCTAGATAGGATATTGGTTTCTAGGAATTGCATGATGATTGAGTCATTGGCTTGCTTACAAGGTGTTGGAGAGGCAAATCCCCTCTACGGATAGAGGCGATCCCTACTAGCCCAAAATGGGTCTAGCAACAATCAGTCAATGCTACTATGCAAGTTCCTAATTGCAATTAAAAGGTAGGCAAAGAACACCTACTTGGATTCCAGCGCTGTCGTTTGATGAAGAGATGCCGCCTTCGCTCCTTCGCTCTGGCCGGTCACGATCCTCCGCGATCTCCGCGAATAGACACCTGCACACACGAAGAGGAAACAAACACAAGCGTGAAATCTAATAAAAGAAACCATACATCAGTCAGAAAGGATGTAATTCACATTTAACCATTGCATAGACAAATGAAAATGGAACAATAATAGTAGTCATCTATTATTAATCAAGCAGAGAAGAGTACAACCAAATGTTCTGACATCGGTATCCTTCTCAGGAGGGGCCAGTCAACAAGTGTCTCAAGCATTCACCTTTGGAAATGATTCTCCCAAGACAAGAAACTCTCTCTCTCACACAAGCAACACAAAACAACCTTCCCTAAGCTATCAAGCACTTCCACACTTATCACACCAACTACCTATAGTAGCAGCACTCTGAGCACTATAAGCTCCACACAATCCAAGCTATTCCAAACTAGATGCTCATGGTAATGGCAGAGGTTTATATAGGAGAAGGAGTCTCCTTGAATGGTGGAAGGATGAGCTTATCTTCAAGGGAAGTAGTTGCAAAGGGTCGAACAGACATGCCATAGAAGGGAGTCGATACTCACAAGGCCAACAACCAAGTCTGGAGTTATCTGGAAGGCTGGATGTTGGAACAAATTCGCCCAAACTGGATCAGCGCGGGTGCATAAGTGGTCTGGTGCGCTGACGTCGCAAAGACATAATGGAAAGGGCCATGTCAGCGCGGGTAAATACAAACAGAGGCTGCACTGGTCATGAAACTCTATCAGCACGGGAAAGTCGTGTGCTTCCGCGCTGGCAGCGCACGCGGTCTGTTATGAAGCGCCGGTCATCGCGGATATTTTAGAAACAGATGCGCTGATGAGGAAAACGTTGGAAAAGTGGGTTTCTGGCCAGTTCAGAAGGCATGAACTTGATTATTGTGAACTCCTGACACAGTAGGGTAACTGACAGGGAGACAGTGAAAAATTACAGTGTAACAGATGCCCCCTAAAGCATGAAGACCGAGAGAGTGGGAGGGGTGAAATGCTTTACAAAAACTTGCCGAACTGGAACACCACCAGGAAGGACCGAATATCTCTGATAATCAAGTACATGCAGTCTAGGCATGGGCGCAGCCATCCGAAAGACATGCGAAAAGGTCTGTCGAATGGACGCAACCACCCAGCTAAAGAGACCAGAATAATGATAAGGTATGGTCGCAGCCATCCATGAAGACTTAGGTATGGGCGTAGCCATCCATCAATGAGTCATGTAATGATCATCCAGAAAATCGCAACCTGGACCATAACAGACAGAGATCCAGGGTCTTGCGCTCCGTCCCGACCCGAACAAAGTACAAGTCCAAGCATGTGAATACATGAGCTGAAGTCAAACATGCATGAACATCATCTGATTACCAGTCAGTGATGAAAACTGTTAACACACGCGAGAGGTACCACCAATAATGACGATGGTCCTCAAGGTACTATAGGTACAATCTGCGGCGTGTGAATCAATGAGCTGGTGTCGAACACTCGCAGAATCATCCGATCGGAGGCCAATGATGAAAACCTCACGTCGAACACGAAGAACCTGCCATTGAGGCATGCAGGCTCTAAGGCACCTGAAAGGAGTCTCTAAGTCACCTTCCCGGATAAGGAGCTGAAGTCGACAGGAAGTGACCTTGATCGAAGGTGGGCCATAATGTTTCCCACATCATCGACACGAGACAGAGGTAAAATGATTTGTGTGAGATAGCAGATGAGGTTGTATTATTGCAGAGGTCAACTTCTCTTGAACATATCGGCGGCACGACAGTGGATTTGGCAGTATTTGACATCAAATGAGTAGAGGGTATGATGACGACGGCAATGTGCAAATGAGAGGTCAAATAGGATAACCCGTACCCACGGAGGTCAGTTGTGAAACAGAATGAGAAATTCCCACCCGACACGAATGCAGACCAGTGCCATGTTCAAGAGCGACATACTGCCGACGCGACAATTTCAGTTTCATTTTCCCCACCATTTCTGGCAGGTACCCCGGTTATTTTTGGATGACAAGCTTGACGGGGATAGCATATGCTTGAAGAGTGTCATTTCGACGATGCCCGATGTCATCAAGTGTTTAACGAGCCTGACAAAGGAAAAAATCGGTGCCTTTTCTTGTTTAGAGAGTCTGAAAAGACAGCGGAAAAGGAAACTCCAGGGGGGTCCTTTTTCGTAAAGTTGTGTCTCTCGAGCCTGAAAAAGTATAAAACAATGCTCGAAAGAACCGCCCGACCATTACGATCGAGGAGTACTTTTCATAAATAGTGCCTTCGACCCGAAAAAGTAAAAAAGCGGTCGGAAACACGTCGTTTTAGAGCCAATAATGAGTGCGAAACGACAAACACCCGACAATCTTTTTAAGTTACACGGTCGGAAAAAGAGCTTAAAACGACCGCCTCTCGTTCCCTTTAATGAGCTGAAAGGAAGCTCGGCCATCTTTTCTTGTTTCATGTCGGAAAAGAGCTCAAAGACGACATTTTTTTGGGACCAAGTGTATTTAGGACCATTATGACTTCACCGTTTCTGAGGACCTGCACAGTAAAAATACCCGCATAAATCCGTTCGACATGTTTAAAAACATAGTAAAACATGCATAAAGGCATAAGACATTGACAGAAGTGCTAAATCCATGGTAAAAGCATGACAAAAACCCGCATTTGTAAAATCTATAGTTAATTAAGCCATTTTTACTATAAATAGAAGGGTAAATAGTCATTTTTACCATTGTTACCATATTGAGGCTTTGAGAACGTTGTGAAGCTGCGAGGTTGACGGAGTGAATTCTTCCCCGTGCGGACACCATTCATCGAACGGCTTGCTCCAGGTAGGTTCCCCTTGCCATGCGCTCTATTTTGAGTCCCTTTTTGAGCATTTCAACGGTGGGAATTGGCCGTTTGGGCGAATTCTTTGAGCATTGGTGCGCTCTCGGTCAGCGCGGATTTCCCGCGCGGGTCCGCGCTGATCGAATCGCGCCGGGGCGTGATGCCTATCATAGAGGGGCAACGGCCCAACGGCGAGACACTTGACCAGCTCATGGCTCGAGTGTGTCCAGAGGCGGTAAAATTGCGAAGTGGAAAGGTGTCGATTCCCACGGTGACTGATATGGTCATTCGTACCATACTCTTTATGGTAACCCGGGCAGCGGGGAGCTTGGCCAACCATGAGGCCTCGAAGACCCATCTATTGCTAGCTCTCGAGTGCTTACATCCTACTGTGTTCAACTGGGCAACGGCGGTGACAAATAGCATGAAGAGGCAACTTAGCAACTGTCGTCGCGGGGAGATGAAACAGTTTGGCTACGGGTCGCTCTTACTCCCACTCATTCTGGAGCGGGTGCCAGCCATGCGGCTACAGACCATGGCCGTGGATAGACCTAGAGGTCCCCGGGAGACGAGGGCCACTCGATGGGCCCGTATCATGCCGCGCGGGGGTGGTGGCCGCCCAATGGCTTGGGGAGTGTACTTTCGAGAGTGGTTGGACCAGCAGGTCATTTTCGTAGAGGACTGGCCATATGCTGGTATGGACTTCCGCAATGATCCTGATATGCCACTGCCCGCGGGAGAGCATTGGGATGATGGAGGTATGACACTTGATCTCTTTTTAATTAATTAATGTTTATGATTTTTCATGTACATGTCTTGATAATCGTCACGGTGTGCAGATGTGGGACCTGTTAGACCCATCGGCCTAGCCCCAGAGGCTCGGAGAGAGGGGCAAGGAGCTGGAGCCCTGGCCCTTATTCCTCCAGGAGTTGACACGTCGGAGACTGTAGCTCGCAACCTTGAGGGTTTACTGGAGGGGGTGCCAGATTACCAGGGGGTCGAGGAGGTCCCCATAGCTCATCAGATCCACAGAGTGGGGGTGGAACCCAGGATGCACCGCCTCTTGAGGCAGGTGGCACAAGCAGCTGTATGCTACAGAGAGCATAACCCAGCACAGTAGTCGCCTAGGTTTATTTCCACTGATGTTTTGAGAGACATATGTCTCGGATGTACTGAGGACAGTGATTCCATTTTTGACATATACACTTATTTTGAGCACCTTAGTGCGCCACACGATATATATATATATATATATATATATATATATATATATATATATATATATATATATATATATATATATAGATATACATACCGATTTTTGGATGGATCTTGTTACATATGATGATGTTTTGTTTATGCTATGCAAATGTTCAGTACAAATGTAATCTTATGTATGAATTGCACAACACATGACCCATGTATTTTAATGTTTTTAAATGCAAGCTTAAAAGCACACACGGCACGCATGCAAACTATGCCTGGGAAATATCTTATTTTCATATGCTTTACTCTATTATGCTTTATATGTTTTCTTGTATGATGTTTATCTATTTCGCAAATGTCTGTCTAACACATGATTTGCCAATGCATGAGTCAACGTGTTTAATCGTCTCGGAATATGTTGATATGTGATATAGTCAAAATTTCTTTCTAACAATCTGACACGTAGATACAACCTTAGGATACGTTGGTCTCTGACGGAATATCGCCCGTTGAGTTGATGAATGACAAGCTGGGAGTCCAGGTTTACCATCATTGCACGAATGCCGAGATCAATTGCTTCGGCTAGTAGCTCAATTACGGCACTGTATTCGGCAACATTATTAGTGGTACGACCGAGGCAGACTCCTTGAAGATCTAGCAACTCTCCATGAGGATCATAGATTGCCCACGCCGCAGAGGAAAAATTGCAAGTACTACGGCAGGCGCCATCAGTGAAACCAACATAAGGTGCACTAGACATCTGCACAAGAAGGAGAAAACACAATAAGAGGCAAACACGCCTTCACACCAAAGCAAAACATGAAATCATGCACACAAAACACACTAAACACGCGTATGTACAAACTGAGTGCACGAAGTCATGCATAATATTTCTTCAAATACAGCCCGTTGCGGGGCTTGTCAAGAGGATTTCCTTCGTAATCAATCAACTCATATGCGCCCTTTTGTAAAACTCTTTTCACGATATAGGGACCTAGCCACATGGATTCGAGTTTTCCTGCCCCCAGCTTATCTTTAGCTTGATCGTAGAGCAGTACTAGATCTCCCTCAACGAAGGAACGAGGATGAATGTTCTGGTCAAAGTGAGCCTTGACTCTCTTCTTTTGCGCTTTGATAGCCAGAGAAGCTAAACGACGAGTCTCGTCTAACCGTTCTAGGTAAAGAAACCGTTCCTCCACCGGAGTGGTGTTGGGAAGCAACTCGACAGCTAATTTCAACGAAGGAATCTCACACTCGACGGGAAGGGTGGCCTCCAGTCCGTAAACCAACTGAAACGAAGTGAAACCGATGGCATCCTTCACAGAAGTCTAGTAGGCCCACAAGGCTGGGAACAGCATCAGATGCCAATTAGACTTGTGCGTGTTGACGGTGCATTGAAGCATAGTGATCAAAACTTTGTTCACGGCCTCGACTTGACCATTGGATTGTGGATAGTACGGTGTCGAACTATCTTGACGCAAGCCTAGTTGGGTCGTTAGTTCCGTCATCATGTGATTACGGAAATGTTTTCTGTGATCCGTGACAATAGCCTGAGGGACTCCGAAACGGGTAATGACATGATTAAATAAAAACTGCGCCACTGTGTAACCGTCTTCGTTTAATGTAGGCATCGCTTCGGCCCACTTGGTGAAATAATCCAGGGCAACGATGATGTACCCATGCCCCCCCGGCCGAACGAGGGTTACAGGACGTATAATCGATGCCCCATTTGGCAAATGGACCTACGGTGACAACAGGGTGCAGTGGTGCAGGAGGAGCACGCATTTTCCGATGGTATACTTGGCATTCATGGCATGCGCGAATGGCAAGAATGCAATCTTTGAAGATAGAAGGCCAAAAGTAACCAGCACAGAGAATTTTCTGGGCGGTGGCATATCCGGACATGTGACCGCCACAAGCACCAGAGTGGCAGTCATTTAACACCCGCTCAGCTTCCTCGAGAGTCAAACATCGGCAGAGAACAGAATCAACGCCAAGGCGGTACAGGGTATCGCCCAAAATGCGATAGGGTTGAGCTTGGTGATGAATTCGCCATCGAGCATCTTTCGATACATTTGGACAGAAGGAAGACGTCTGCAAATATACGATAATGTCCCCGTACCACAGGTCAAGGGTGCTGATGAGAAACAATGTTTCATCTGGGATATGCTCCTCTGAACGAGATGGTGCAGAGTGAGATGGTAAGGAACAGAGCAGTTCAGCAAAGACCAGAGATTTCTTAGACTTGGCCGCAGTGAATTCCAAGTCGAACTCTTGGAGGATTACGATCCACTTCGAGTATTTGGCCCCTCGCAGTTGAAGCGACAAAATGTAGGTCATGGGGTTGCAGTCAGAGATCACGGTCGTTGTGTGCAACAGGATATAATGCCAGAATCGTTGGACGGCGCAGACAGCTGCCAATGCCAACTTCTCGACATATGTGTAGCGAGTTTCCGTATCCAGAAGGTTGCGACTAAGATAATAGATAATGTGCTCGGTGCCGGCATCATCATCCTGCACTAGAACCATGCTGATGGTGGTGTCAGCGGTAGCTAGATAGAGAGTGTAATCACGGTGGTAGTTCGGAGGTCTTAAGAGCGGAGCTGAGACAAGAAGGCCTTTAAGGCGCTCGAAATATTCCTGGGCGATAGCATCCCAACGAAAGGGTGTGTCTCGTTTTAATAACCGCATGAAACCCTTAGCCACCTCGGCATAATTCGGAATGAATCGTCTGAGAAAAATAGCTTTACCCTGCAAGCTCTGCAATTGCTGCAAAGGGGTAGGGGGAGGAAGATTCAAAATGGCCTCGACTTTGAGGGGATACAGACGGATGCCTTCCCGGGAGACAATGAACCCAAGTAGTCGGCCAGATTCTACGCAGAAGACACACTTATGCGGATTGAGTCGAATACGATAGTGTCTACAACGGAGAAAAATTTCGCGTAGATGAGATGGATGATCTTGACGCTTAGCTGAATGAGCTGGGAGGTCATCCAGGTAAGGTTGTACGATGTGTTGAATATCATGAAAAGCATATGACATCACACGCTGGAAGGTGGCACCGGCATTTTTGAGACCGAAAGGAAGCTTCTTATAAGCGAAGGTGCCCCAAGGACAAATGAAAGTTGTCTTATGCTGGTCTGCAGGGGCTATGTTGATCTGGTTATAACCAGAGAAGCCGTCCATAAATGAATAAATCTCACTTCCTACGCAGTCATCAATAAGCTGATCAATGAAAGGCGTAGGAAAGTTATCTTTTGGACAAGCACGATTGATATTGCGGTAGTCAACACAGACCCGGATAGTGCCCTGCTTTTTGTTCACAGGGACTATATTGGACACCCACTCCATGAGGGGGATGGCATAGATGAAACCAGCTCGAAGAAGCTTTTCGACTTCGGCCTTGATGGCTGCAGCCTTTCGAGGGTGCACTGGACGTAAGCGCTGACGAACAGGCTTAGCATCTGGATAAGTAGGTATTTCGTGCACCACAATACTAGGGTCGATGCCGGGCATTTCCTCGTAAGACCATGCGAAGACATCACAGAATTCACGAAATAAAGCAGTATAGAGTTGAACTTCCTCAGGAGTGCACGTGACTCCAATGAAAATATTCTTGACAATCCCTGGTTTCACAGAGATGTTGATAGGCTGGGTTTGCGTGATGTTACCCATATTTCCCTCCGAAGACACTTGATATAGCTGGACAGGTGTTTGGAGGGGCGGAGATGGGACACATGAAGCAAACCGCTCGAGACATGCGACCATTTCCGAATGTGGAGGGAGAAACGAAGAGCGATGGTGGTGATCTGACCAAGGGAGCTCTTCGAGAGACATAGTCTCTATGATGGCCTCGTCGGAGGGAAATGTTTCCTTCAGGGGATCCGAAGTGGCCTCATCACCCAGCCAAGGGAAATGATCATATGAATCAGGAACACTGCTTAAAAAAGCAGGTTCAAGAGGGGGAGCCGATGTAGCGACAATCTCGATGTAGTTGAGCTCGGTAGGACTCAACGGCATCATGTCACCCCAAGAGTCTTCCTGATTCAAGGGAGGAAGAACCCATGGATCAGAACGTACTGAAATCATGTTAACAGGGGCGAGATTCAGAGGTGGGAGGGGAAAGACTCCCATTAAGGAGGGATCTTTGAACAGTCCGGCGCCCACACTCACTAATGACTTGGAGGTATGCTCCACGAACGACACATTTCCTTCAGAAGAAGAAGCAAAAAAGGACATATGGTCCAGCATGACGATTCTTCCATGATGAGGGAAGCGAATGACACGGAACAAGGAGGAAGCCACGGCTTGCATGGTGTACGTCCAGCTTCGTCCAAGGAGGAGGTTGTAAGTGAGATTAGCGTCAACAACTTCAACCTCTACCTCTAGGGTTTTCCCTTCTAAAGAGATAGGCAATCGTGGGAGGATACCATATGGACGAGATTCTCTTCCATCGAAAGCTTCCAGGGTCGTAGAAGACTGGCTCAGAGCAGGAGAACCAATAGCCTTCCAGCAAGCAACAGACATGATGCAGGTCGAGGTACCCTCATCAATGACTGTACGATGAATCGTTTTGCCATTGATGAGGACCTATATGAGGAAAGCCACCTAGTGAGGCAGTCTCTGTGTGAAACCCTCGAGATCAAAAGAAATTAAATCTGAATCTGCCGGGTCGATGCCACCAATCCCTGATAGCAAGGACTTCCTCTGGGAGGGGCAGCTCTGGAGGACTTCTAACGCGGACATAGCAGACGGAGCCTGAGCTAAGTCCTCGACAATGCTATAGTGCTGGGCAGCACGAGCATTGGGGTTATAAGATGACTTCCTGAGTACACCTTTGGGAGGGGGTCGGGGGATCGTCTCAGTGCTGGGCCATTCGATGTGAAGGGGACCAGAACTGGACGGAGGAGCGTTGGAGGGAACCTCTGGCTCTTTCCCGGCTTGAGATGGATAATCTTTCGCTCGAGTTGAAACATGGATGGGGATCGTTCCAGCCATGAACACTTGAGAACCGAACGAGGAAGAGGATTGAGACGGATCTGCCACCATTTGGGTCTGCTCGGAAGGGAAAGGTTCTTTTAGCACAGCAGGAGGCCCCAGAGCACCTTTCAAAAGTCGACTAACCTCGGACCGCCTTGGGCAATCCTTGGTATAGTGATCCTCATCGCAGATGAGACAAGGATACTTAGGTTTTTGTTTAGCTCCTTCCTCGGAGGGAGGCTTAGGGGGATCCTGCTTGGGCTGTCCAGATTTATATTTAGCTTTCCCTTTCTTTTCCCTTTTGAGGATTTGTCGGCCGCAATGGACTGAACAACGTTTACCTCGGAGGTACTCCCAGAAATTGATTGGCCCTGAGAAGCATTTTTGTTAGAGGCGTTCTATTTCTGCTTCCCAGGATTTGCGGCCGATTTCTTTGATGACGAATTCACAGAACTAATGACTCCATCAACAGAAGGCTTTGGTGGAGCCTTGGGCTGTCCAGGCCTCGGGGCGTCTGGCAAATACTCATACAAAGTACCCGACTGAGAATACACTAAGTCGAGGTACTGAGCTCGCGCGATTGCTTGCTCTTCAGTTACACACGCTCCCATTGCGATGTCTTTTGCAATCTTAGGGACAAAGGAAGTCGTGAACCAATCGGTCAGGAGTTGATCAGGAATCCAAAATTTGATCAAGCAACGACGTCTTCTCCATTCATGTATATGATCAGAGATGTGCGTAGCCATATCCTGTTTGAGAGACGTGAGGAGATGTGTCCCAGTCTCGTACCGAATAGGTAACTGAAAATGAGCCAAGAAGGCCATAGACAACGAGTTGAAATCTTGAAACATGCCGCGATTCAGCTCGATATACCACTTAGCGGCTGAACCAGTGAGAGTTCTCTGAAAGAGGCGAAGCCGGATAGAATCATGAAGCCATGAGTTCGATGAACACCAAAGGTGATAAGTCATTACATGGGCCTGAGGGTCTTCACCAGCTTTGCCATCAAACTTTGGACAATCACCTGGTATTTTGGTTGGAACCGGTGGCCAATATGGATTATGCAAAATAGGATCATTTGTTAACTTGGACACATCTGGCAGTTCCAACGTCGCTAAGAACGATAACTGAGGGTTAAAGGACATTTGTGGCTACGGATTCGAGGCAACATTAGGGTTCCAACCAGGTGGCGGTTTCCCCCATGGGCTCTGTCCAGACGGACCCGGCCTGAAAGGGCCTGGTGCGTAGGGACCTTGCCCATAAGAGTTCTGTCCATACGGATTCTGGCCATATGCAGACAGTTGTCCCTACATCTGCCCCCCAGCTCCCCATGTATTAGCAACTTGCCCTACAGGTGCGGCATACTGATAATTTTGGTAAGGAGTGACCTGTAGTTGTTGATAATTTTGGTAAGGAACAAACTGAGTTTGCCCTTGGGGTTGCTGGTAGCCATATGACTGCTGGGCCCCATACTGAGCCTGATAGGGAGGCTGCATCTGGTAAGAAGGTTGAGGTTGTGGCCCACCTTGCATCTGATAACCCATTTGAGTTTGAGGCCCAGAGTAATGTCCTTGAACCGGCTGGGCTTGGATCATCTGGCCCGAAGGTTGACCTGGTTGGATTTGGGATGGACCTGGCTGGCCAGCAGGATGAAATTGCTGGGTGCCAGGTTGTCCGTGGACCACCAAGGGTTGTCCTTGTGGAACAGATGACTGAGCCGGCTGAACAGTTGGTTGACCCTGAGGTGGGCCAGCTTGTCCAGATGGATGATTAGGGCGGACAGCGGGTTGACCTTGCTGCATAGAAGGTTGGCCCGTCTGCCCCCCAGGGTGCACAGACTAAGCAGAGGGCTGGCTTTGCTGTATAGCAAGCTGCCCTCCTTGGTGAAAAGGTTGAGCAGTGGATTGGCCTTGCTGTATAGCAGGCTGCTCCCCTCACCCAGAAGGATGCATGGATTGAGCAATGGGTTGACCCTGCTGAATGTAGGGTTGCCCACCTTGCCCAGAAAGATGACCAGACAGGGCAGTAGGTTGGCCCTGCTGTAAGTAGGGTTTCCCCCCCTGCCCAAGAGGATATCCCTGCTGGACTGCTGGTTGACTTTGAGGAGTATAAACTTGCCCAGCTTGTCCAGATGGGTACCCCTGCTGGAAACCGGGTTGGCCTTGCTGAATGTAAGGCTGCCCTGGTTGTCCAGCTGGGTAACCTTGCTGGGTACCAGGTTGCCCTGGATATCCAGTAGGTTGACTCTGATACGAAAACGACGGACCCCCAATGGCCGAGGGTTGTCCCTACGGGCCCCCAGATTGTCCTGGGTAAGGCGGGCCATAAACTGGTTGCCCTTGAGGGGTTTGCACATAAGGCGGCTGGCCTTGATTTGGCGGTCCTTGGGGCTGTCCGGGAGGATTCCGGCGCCCTCGGCAAGTATGAGTAACGGGATCATATGTAACGTCCAACGGTGTCGAGTTCTCAACGAAAGGTTGACGAGGCAGGGATGAAATGTTCTCGAGGTACTGACCGTTAGCATCATACTAAAAGAGTGGACCTTGGTAATCTGGGTCCACAATGGGCTGCCTGTGGGCATCATACGGCCCTGCTCCTGGAACACCACCAGAAGAGGGCTGAGCATTTCGTGCAGGATCAATGACTCCAGACGAAACCCCTGGCTGGCCCTGACTGTAAGGGGGACCAGCCCCAGGGTTTGTAGATGAGGATGTTGTCACAGCACTGATGACCGGAGTCGAGTGCGCTACACAAACTGTTGGATTGGTAGGAACTGAGGTAACAGGCATATTAAGACCTGAAGTAACAGGTGTATTAAGAGGTCACGAAATAAAGGGCCCTGTGGTGGCAATAAGACTAGGATCCCATATAGTCGTAGAAGTATTTCTAGCAGCTATCCTATCCCTCACTGACTGATAGCGTGGAGGGAGTGGAGAGGTAGCTGGGATCGGAGTTTCAATGTCTGTCACCACGGGTGTCTCACCTGTGCTGGAAGACGTCTCATCCATGGGGGAAGTAGACATCGGAGATGACATACCGAGAGGAGTACGAGGGGTATAATCGCTGTCAGGCTCCCAGATAGGATTCCAATCTTCTATGTAATCTTCATCGCCCGGGGCACGTACGTTGATAGGCTGGATACTCGGAACAATGGGAAGAGTATCGCTTACAACTGGTACCTCTGGAGCAACAAAAGATGGAGAACCTTGATCACTCGGACCGGGAGTTGATGGGTCAGCCAGGATGACAAGACCCCTTAGAAAACCTAAAGAAAATTAACGATAAAGACCCTACTCAAAACTAACGCACACAAGATCTAACCAGGTGATGTTATCGTGGCCGAATAAATTTTAAGACACAAGAACCAAACTTGACCTTTTCATGTTTCAAGAGTCAAGAAAAGGATGAAAAGATGACTCCAGTCTCCTTCAAATGTTTAATGAGCACGAAGTGACAAGATGCTCACAGGCACCTTTTCATTTAGGGAGTTCGAAAAGGATCAAAACTGACTGCTCTGGAGACTCTAGGTATAGGGTTTACCAGGCGACCCGTAAAACTGCTTATACACCTTAGCAATCGTATGAGAGCCAAGGACTTTTCGTACTGCAGTCAATCTTCCTGAATGCCGTGGTCGGTGCGTTACGGTTCACAAGGCGACAGACTCGGCTTCCTATGGATAAAGGATAAAAGCCTAGTGGGGTCTCCCTATATACACGACGGTACATGGGAGCACAGTCCGTGTTAGACCACTATCGAGTCACAGAAGGAGGAATCACCCAACCATAATGTGAAACAACAGTGACTATGTTTAAAGACGTCAAAACACGTCTCTAACCTAGACCTCTAGATATTTGTGTTTAGTTCCAATGCGTTTTTAAGTTAATTCAGTTCATTTTATGGTTGATCTTGAATTAAGTTTCGATTTCAGGTCCTATCGTGTGTTCTCTCACAATTACCTAGATGCAAACTACATGCCAAAGAATACCATTTTGTTCGATGAATTCTAGCTATGAGAAGGTAAAGAATTTTTTGATCAAACAAAATGAACGTGAGCAATCAAACAACCTAATGCAGCTAAAAGCAAGGAAAGGAAACTTTTCTTTTGAAAATGTGAATCAATGAAATGTTCTTTTCCTTTTCAATTCTCGAAAGCAAAGCTACTAGTTTGATTTTCTTTCAATGGCACAAAGCATCCAAATGAATTTTGAGGAACAGGAACACCAAAAAAATCACTTAATGAAAGCACACAAAGTTCCCAAAACATCCAAAAAAGATCTCCAAATCAAAAGGAAAAACCAAGTTCCGCACGAGCTATGTGATCTAAGCTCGGCAAGACAAACATGAATTCAAGCAAGGAAGAAGCAAAAACCGCTCGGAAACACAACCAAAAACACTTCAAAAATCATTGAACAAGCGTAAAAACAAATCTGAAGTTGGCTGGTCAAACAAGAGAACAAGATCCTTACGGAAGGCTTGACACACACACGGCCACTAGATGCCCTAGGGCTAGAGTGCGAAATCAATGGAGAAGAGCAAACACCCGGAGGATGAGAGTTACAACCAGTCAATTAGAGATTCAACACAATCCAACAACTGTAAAAGTGATGGCCTAAATACAAACCAAGCAGCGAAAGCAAAGAGGAAGGTATTTGCAAAACCGAAAAATGAGCAAAAACGAAACCTTGTGGAACAAGACTTCGCAAACAAGTACCTCAGATTTCAGGCAATGAAAAACAAGTCATAGACCAAGGGGAGAGAAGAGGGGAAAGTCAAAGCAACAGGTTCAGGAGGCTAATTTGGACAAAAATGAACTCTACAGGATCAGCGCGGGTGGCCTTCAGCAACTCGGCGCTAACAAGAGATGGCCTGTAGCAACTTTGCGCCGTCAGCGCGGAAGCACATGGATTAAGCGCGCTGTCTCAAAAACGAGGTCAGAGCGACTGGTAATCGTACAGGAGCGATCACAAGGAAAACAAAGAAGCAGGTATGCGACGTCAACGCGTCTGTTTTGAATTAAACCGCGCTGAGGGTAAAAAATGAGTAGAATCAAAGCAAAAGCTCCCAAACCAAAGGTAGAAACCCTTTAACAATTAAGACACGTCCCAGATGGACCCAAGAAGTCTACAAGCAGAGAATCAATTCCCAAATCTTGAAAAGAGAGAACAATCAAATTCAAACACAAGAATGGACATAAGAGACAAAAGGCCGAACTCCCCAGCGAAGTCGCCAAATTGTCGGAGAGGCAAATCCCCTCTACGGATAGAGGCGATCCCTACTAGCCCAAAATGGGTCTAGCAACAATCAGTCAATGCTACTATGCAAGTTCCTAATTGCAATTAAAAGGTAGGCGAAGAACACCTACTTGGATTCCAGCGCTGTCGTTTGATGAAGAGATGCCGCCTTCGCTCCTTCGCTCTGGCCGATCACGATCCTCCGCGATCTCCGCGAATAGACACCTGCACACACGAAGAGGAAAAAAACACAAGCGTGAAATCTAATAAAAGAAACCATACATTAGTCAGAAAGGATGTAATTCACATTTAACCATTGCATAGACAAATGAGAATGGAACAATAATAGTAGTCATCTATTATTAATCAAGCAGAGAAGAGTACAACCAAATGTTCTGACGTCGGTATCCTTCTCAGGAGGGGCCAGTCAGCAAGTGTCTCAAGCATTCACCTTTGGAAATGATTCTCCCAAGATAAGAAACTCTCTCTCTCACACAAGCAACACAAAACAACCTTCCCTAAGCTATCAAGCACTTCCACACTTATCACACCAACTACCTATAGTAGCAGCACTCTGAGCACTATAAGCTCCACACAATCCAAGCTATTCCAAACTAGCTACTCATGGTAATGGCAGAGGTTTATATAGGAGAAGGAGTCTCCTTGAATGGTGGAAGGATGAGCTTATCTTCAAGGGAAGTAGTTGCAAAGGGTTGAACAAACATGCCATAGAAGGGAGTCGATACTCACAAGGCCAACAACCAAGTCCGGAGTTATCTGGAAGGCTGGCTGTTGGAACAAATTCACCCAAACTGGATCAGCGCGGGTGCACAACTGGTCTGGCGCGCTAACGTCACAAAGACATAATGGAAAGGGCCATGTCAGCGCGGGTAAATACAAACAGAGGCTGCGTTGGTCATGAAATTCGATCAGTGCGGGAAAGTCGTGTGCTTCCGCGCTGGCAGCGCACGTGGTCTGTTACCAAAGTTTTCAACAATCACTGAACAAGCGTAAAAACAAATCTGAAGTTGGCTGGTCAAACAAGAGAACAAGATCCTTACGGAAGGCTTGACACACACACGGCCACTAGATGCCCTAGGGCTAGAGTGCGAAATCAATGGAGAAGAGCAAACACCCGGAGGATGAGAGTTACAACCAGTCAATTAGAGATTCAACACAATCCAACAACTGTAAAAGTGATGGCCTAAATACAAACCAAGCAGCGAAAGCAAAGAGGAAGGTATTTGCAAAACCGAAAAATGAGAAAAAACGAAACCTTGTGGAACAAGACTTCGCAAACAAGTACCTCAGAGTTCAGGCAATGAAAAACAAGTCATAGACCAAGGGGAGAGAAGAGGGGAAAGTCAAAGCAACAGGTTCAGGAGGCTAATTGGGAAAAAAATGAACTCTACAGGATCAGCGCGGGTGGCCTTCAGCAACTCAGCGCTGACAAGAGATGGCATGTAGCAACTTTGTGTCGTCAGCACGGAAGCACATGGATTAAGCGCGCTGTCTCAAAAATGAGGTCAGCGCGACTGGTAATCGTATAGGAGCGATGACAGGGAAAACAAAGAAGCAGGTATGCAACATCAGCGCGTCTGTTTTGAATTAAACCGCGCGGAGGGTAAAAAATGAGTAGAATCAAAGCAAAAGCTCCCAAACCAAAGGTAGAAACCCTTTAACAATTAAGACACTTCCCATATGGACCCAGGAAGTCTACAAGCAGAGAATCAATTCCCAAATCTTGAAAAGAGAGAACAATCAAATTCAAACACAAGAATGGACACAAGAGACAAAAGGCTGAACTCCCCAGCGGAGTCGCCAAATTGTTGGAGAGGCAAATCCCCTCTACGGATAGAGGCGATCCCTACTAGCCCAAAATGGGTCTAGCAACAATCAGTCAATGCTACTATGCAAGTTCCTAATTGCAATTAAAAGGTAAGCGAAGAACACCTACTTGGATTCCAGCGCTGTCGTTTGATGAAGAGATGCCACCTTCGCTCCTTCGCTCTGGCCGGTCACGATCCTCCGCGATCTCCGCGAATAGACACCTGCACACACGAAGAGGAAATAAACACAAGCGTGAAATCTAATAAAAGCAACCATACATCAGTCAGAAAGGATGTAATTCACATTTAACCATTACATAGACAAATGAGAATGGAACAATAATAGTAGTCATCTATTATTAATCAAGCAGAGAAGAGTACAACCAAATGTTCTGACATCGGTATCCTTCTCAGGAGGGGCCAGTCAGCAAGTGTCTCAAGCATTCACCTCTGGAAATGATTCTCCCAAGACAAGAAACTCTCTCTCTCACACAAGCAACACAAAACAACCTTCCCTAAGCTATCAAGCACTTCCACACTTATCACACCAACTACCTATAGTAGCAGCACTCTGAGCACTATAAGCTCCACACAATCCAAGCTATTCCAAACTAGCTGCTCATGGTAATGGAAGAGGTTTATATAGGAGAAGGAGTCTCTTTGAATGGTGGAAGGATGAGCTTATCTTCAAGAGAAGTAGTTGCAAAGGGTCGAACAGACATGCCATAGAAGGGAGTCGATACTCACAAGGCCAACAACCAAGTCCGGAGTTATCTGGAAGGCTGGCTGTTGGAACAAATTCGCCCAAACTGGATCAGCACGGGTGCACAACTGGTCTGGCGCGCTAACGTCGCAAAGACATAATGGAAAGGACCATGTCAACGCGGGTAAATACAAACAGAGGCTGTGCTGGTCATGAAATTCGATCAGCGTGGGAAAGTCGTGTGCTTCCGTGCTGGCAGCGCACGTGGTCTGTTACCAAAGTTTTCAACAATCACTGAACAAGCGTAAAAACAAATCTGAGGTTGGTTGGTCAAACAAGAGAAGAAGATCCTTACGGAAGGCTTGACACACACACGGCCACTAGATGCCCTAGGGCTAGAGTGCGAAATCAATGGAGAAGAGCAAACACCCGGAGGATGAGAGTTACAACCAGTCAATTAGAGATTCAACACAATCCAACAACTGTAAAAGTGATGGCCTAAATACAAACCAAGCAGTGAAAGCAAAGAGGAAGGTATTTGCAAAACCGAAAAATGAGAAAAAACGAAACCTTGTGGAACAAGACTTCGCAAACAAGTACCTCAGAGTTCAGGCAATGAAAAACAAGTCATAGACCAAGGGGAGAGAAGAGGGGAAAGTCAAAGCAACAGATTTAGGAGGCTAATTGGGACAAAAATGAACTCTACAGGATCAGCGCGGGTGACCTTCAGCAACTCAGCCCTGACAAGAGATGGCATGTAGCAACTTTGTGCCGTCAGCGCGGAAGCACATGGATTAAGCGCGTTGTCTCAAAAACGAGGTTAGCACGACTGGTAATCGTACAGGAGCGATGACAGGGAAAACAAAGAAGCAGGTATGCGACATCAGCGCGTCTGTTTTGAATTAAACCGCGCGGAGGGTAGAAAATGAGTAGAATCAAAGCAAAAGCTCCCAAACCAAAGGTAGAAACCCTTTAACAATTAAGACACTTCCCATATGGACCCAGGAAGTCTACAAGCAGAGAATCAATTCCCAAATCTTGAAAAGAGAGAACAATCAAATTCAAACACAAGAATGGACACAAGAGACAAAAGGCTGAACTCCCCAGCGGAGTCGCCAAATTGTTGGAGAGGCAAATCCCCTCTACGGATAGAGGCGATCCCTACTAGCCCAAAATGGGTCTAGCAACAATCAGTCAATGCTACTATGCAAGTTCCTAATTGCAATTAAAAGGTAAGCGAAGAACACCTACTTGGATTCCAGCGCTGTCGTTTGATGAAGAGATGCCGCCTTCGCTCCTTTGCTCTGGCCAGTCACGATCCTCCGCGATCTCCGCGAATAGACACCTGCACACACGAAGAGGAAACAAACACAAGCGTGAAATCTAATAAAAGAAACCATACATCAGTCAGAAAGGATGTAATTCACATTTAACCATTGCATAGACAAATGAGAATGGAACAATAATAGTAGTAATCTATTATTAATCAAGCAGAGAAGAGTACAACCAAATGTTCTGACATCGGTATCCTTCTCAGGAGGGGCCAGTCAGCAAGTGTCTCAAGCATTCACCTTTGGAAATGATTCTCCCAAGAAAAGAAACTCTCTCTCTCACACAAGCAACACAAAACAACCTTCCCTAAGCTATCAAGCACTTCCACACTTATCACACCAACTACCTATAGTAGCAGCACTCTGAGCACTATAAGCTCCACACAATCCAAGCTATTCCAAACTAGCTGCTCATGGTAATGGCAGAGGTTTATATAGGAGAAGGAGTCTCCTTGAATGGTGGAAGGATGAGCTTATCTTCAAGGGAAGTAGTTGCAAAGGGTCGAACAGACATGCCATAGAAGGGAGTCGATACTCACAAGGCCAACAACCAAGTCTGGAGTTATCTGGAAGGCTGGCTGTTGGAACAAATTCGCCCAAACTGGATCAGGGCGGGTGCATAACTGGTCTGGTGCGCTGACGTCGCAAAGACATAATGGAAAGGGCCATGTCAGCGCGGGTAAATACAAACAGAGGCTGCGTTGGTCATGAAATTCGATCAGCGCGGGAAAGTCGTGTGCTTCTCCGTTGGCAGCGCACGCGGTCTGTTATGAAGCGCCGGTCATCGCGGATATTTTAGAAACAGACGCGCTGATGAGGAAAACATTGGAAAAGTGGGTTTCTGGCCAGTTCAGAAGGCATGAACTTGATTATTTTGAACTCTTGACACAGTAGGGTAACTGACAGGGAGACAGTGACCAATTACTATGTAACACAAGGGATGGCCTCTATCCACATGGTAAAGTAGTCTGTGGCTGTGGAAATCCATCTATGCTGGCCAGAAGAGGGAGGGTGAATTTCCCCAATGAAATCTAAACCCCATTGTTGAAATGGTATTTCAGTCGAAACTGGTTTGAGGGGTAGGGGTAGAAGCTTTCTCTTGCCTTCAAAGATTTGGAATTTATGGCAAGAGGTTACAAACTTTCTGACATCAGCAAAGAGGGTGGGCCAATAAAATCCAGCCCTTAGGATTTTATCGGCAATTGGTTTCCAATACAAATGCCCACCACAATCCCCTGCATGAAATTCTTTAAGCACTTTGTCAGTTTCATCCTTTGTTAAGCAATTCAATAAAATCCCTTCACGATTTTTCCAAAACAAAACATCATCTATAATGCAAAACTTTGAAGCTTTCATAAAAATCTATTTTTAGTTCTGGATAACCCTGGAGGAGCCTACAGGTTTAACAATACATAACATATGTCAGCATACCAAGGTGATTGTAAAAAGGCTTGATTGATCTGTGGAGTCGCCATCTCCTGTTCGTTATCCAGTTCATTTATGTCAAGGGCTTGAAAGTTGGTTTCAGTCATCAATTTGGCTAATCCTTGTCCTTTTATCAACTTTGTTGGTTTGATTTCAATGTCATATTCCAAGATGTTAGCTATCCATTTGCCCCTTTTACCTTCAATTCCCTCTTGAGTTAAAATATCATTTACAACAGTGTTTGGTACATAAGCTATCACATGGGAGTATAAGATATAAACTCTGAAATCTTTGATAGCTTTTACCAAAGCATAAGCTTGTTTTTCCATGATTTGATACTTTAAAGGGGCATCTCTAAGTGCTTTGCTGAAAAATGCAATGGGTTTCTCACATCCCTGGTCATCTTTTTGTAACAGGACAGCAGCAATAGTATGTTCTGAAGCAAACAAGAAGATTTAAAATCTCTGTCTAATTTCAGGCTTGTGAGGACTGGTGTTTTAGTTAAAGCTATCTTGATTTCTTCAAAGGCTTGCTCAGCTTCTACTGTCCACTTCACTTTGGCATCCTTTTTCAGCATGTTGTTTAGTAATCTTATCAGGTCAGCCAAGTTGGGTATGAATTTCCTTAGAAAATTGATTTTCACTAGAAAGGCTTGTAGTTCTTTGATGTTTCTAGGGTGAGGGACTTACAGAATGGCTTGGATTCTGTTCGGGTCAATTCTGATGCCATCTTTTGATATTATGTGACCTAGGAGTTTGCCCTCTTCTAGGCCAAATAATGATTTCTTGGGATTCAATGATATGCCATATTTTCTACAAATTAGGAACACTTTTCTGAGATGTTCTAAATGTTCTTGATCTGATTTGGAAAAAGCAGTAAGGTCATCAAGATATATGACCAAAAAATCATGGATTTCTTTTGCAAAGGCTATGTCCATGGCTCGCTGAAATGTTGCTTCGGCGTTCTTAAGACCGAAAGGAATTTTCACATACTTGAAGGTTCCCCAAGGTGTTGTAAAAGCTGTTTTGTCTTGGTCATCGGGGTGAACTAGGATCTTATTGAAACCTGAGAATCCATCTAGCAGTGAAATTCTTGAAGGTTCCAATTACCCTTTGTAAAATATGATCCATCTTGGGTAAGGGGTAGTGGTCTTTTAAAGAAACTTTATTTAAATTTCTCAAATCAACACACAGTCTAATTTCACCTATTTTCTTTCTAGCGGGCACCAAGTTTGAGACCCATTCAGAGAATCTAATGGGTGCAATTATTCCAGCCTCATACATTCTTTTGACTTCCTTTTCAATGAGAGGAAGAAGTGCAGGATTGATCCTTCTAAGTTTCTGTTTGAAAGGTTTTTGGTTTTCTTTGAGAGGTATGGTGTGTTGAATGACAGAAGTATCATAGGACTTAAGATCCTCATAGCTCCAAGCAAACACATCCTGAAATTCTTTAAACAGTTCAATGTATTTCAGCTTCTGGTCATGAGGCAATGCTTTAGACAATTTTATCATTTTGGGGTTTTGTTCAGTGCCTATATTGCAGTCCTCAATCTCTGCCTTTAATGACTACACTTTTGGTTTTCTTGGAATATCATTTGAGTCAAAAATATCCTCCAATGGAGTCAAGCCTGTGGGTAGAAAATTATCCTTCAACTCAATTACTTTAGATTCTTCTTCAGCAGTTTCATCCAAGTTTATTTGTTTCCGCTGTTGTAACTCTTTGCAGGTAAATCTTGTTGGATGCAAAAGCTGATTTGCTGTTTCATCTAAAATGTGTGTTTCAGCCTTGTTTATTTGATCATCTTCACAACTAGGGTCCATGTCTATATTGCTACTGAAAAATTCCTCTTTTAAAGTCAAGAAATTGTTAATTTGAGCATCATTTTCAAACACCTGCCAATTTTTTACATTGTCTGGAACAACAGGTCTGTGTTTAATTTCAGCAGTAAAGTGGTGATTGGGCTCAAACGGCAGTTTGCAAGTACTGGCAAATGTTGCCAAACTATGAGCATGTAGATTGTGATTCCTAGGAATTTTGGTAAGCTGTGATTCTAGGAAGGTATTAAGTATTTCGATTGCTGCTCCTCTGTAAGCTCTCAACCTGAGATCATTTGTGACAAAGTTGCCTTTCATTTGTTGGATAACCAAATCAGAATCTCCTAAAATTGATATCCTAACTGCTCCTAGTCTTTTTATCAGTTTGAGTCCTAGTAGGAGGGCTTCATATTCAGCCATGTTGTTTGTGCATCTAAAGTTCAGCCTATATGCATGTCCTTGAGCATGATCGTTTTGCATGTTATGTATCCAAATCCCTGCCCCTGCTCCTAGCTTATTTACTGACCCATCAAACTCTAGATACCATAGGATTTCATGTTTGCAGTCAGTATTAGGAGTTTTGAAAACTTGCTTAGTAGACAGATTTGAATTTTCTGTTTCATGTAGTTTTCCTTGTGTGTCTGTCATATCAATTGTTTCAACAATTTCTAGATTTTGAGCAACAGATTCTTCGTTTATGCTAATTTTTTGCTCTAAAGCCAAAGCTTTATCATCAGTTAGAGAAGAAATATCAGTATTAAACAGGATGAAAGAGTCCATGTCAGAATGGATGGAATAGATAAGAAAGTTTTGGGGTTTCTCTTTACTGTTGACCACATATTTCATCAATGTTTCCCGGTACAATCTCTTTGGCTGGCCAAAGACCGAGATGGTGGCATAGGACATGTCTAGTTGCAATGATCCTTGGAGCTTTGCACCCCAAGATCTAGACAAAAGCATTCCATATTTGGGTGGGATATCAGCCACCACAACATCCAATAAGATTGCCTTGGCTAGGTACTGGACCAGAGATACACATAAATCTTTAATTAGGCCTAGACACCTGACCTGGCTAGAATCAAAAGAAAACAAGTCTTTGTATGGCCTTGTGATGTCTAGGTCGAGCTTTTCCATCACAAACTTGGGCATTAGATTATGGGAAGCTCCTGAATCAAACATTGCATTATCCAGGACTTTGTCATGAATATTTAGGCTTACATAGAATGGAGGAACTCCTCCATCTACTAATTTACCATTTACTTCCGGGCCAAAAATCAGTTCTAGCTGATCATCTAAAATGTTGACTGCATCTCTGTTTTCTAGAATTTGAAGTGATCTGCTGATTTGTTCTCTATAAACCTCATGTTTAGCCAATTCTGAGAGTGGAATTGCTATCTTTAACTTTCCTATTTCAATTTCTAGGTTGAAAGGTTTTTCCGCTTGAATCTTTGCATTTTGGGCAGCCAGCTTTTCTTTTTCCTGCTGCATCTTCAGTGTTTTTTCTTTTATTAGATGTGTTTTTATGAGCTGAATTTTCTTCTAAGTCGATTTCTGCAGCCCTTCCCACAATTCCTTTAGAAGAAATAGGGTCTGGAGATTGTTTATTAGGCTGCTGATTATCTGAAATATCTTCAATGGTTGGACTGTTTAGGCTAGGAGCTGGTCCAGGGAGAGTTTGTTCAGGTGTGTTGCTGATTTTAGCCTTTTTAGGCAGCTTGGAATCTTTTTGTTTGTTGGGTTCAGGAACATCTACTATTCTGCTTCTTAATTTATATTGTTTATGAACCTCATAGACAGTTGCATCATAACCTTCTCTAAAATCAAATGATTCGCCAGATTTGGTCTGAAATTGATCAAAATTATGAGCTTCTTGGTCTTCTTGCGTTAAAAAGATTTGATGTTCACTATTGAAACCCGTTAAGTTAATGTGAGGGTCCTCTGTTGGTTCACTAGAGGTTGAAGCTCCGACAAAATTTTCTTGGAATGGAGGTCTGATATTTTGGTCAGGGCCAGCCCTTCCAACATTTGGATTTTGATTTTTTATAAAATTTGGGTTTCTTGCTGTGTTACTTGGTTGACCCTCCCAAGATGATTTTCTCTCAATGGTCTCTACCCTATCACCAAGTCTGTCCATTCCTTTGATGATGGCATCTAACTTCTGCTCAAAGGCAGAAGGTTCTTCTTTGAAAGTTGTTCTCCTTTCAGCTCTTTCCCGATTTCGTTTAGATATCAGATTTGCCTCTACATTGACAGCTATACTTCGCATGTATTCTAGGCTTGGAGGAGCTATTTCCATCAGCTTATATGCCATGTCAGAATCAAATCCATCAGGGAATTTGATCAAGGCTAAGTCTGGTGGAGGTCTAAGGTTTTGTGGGATAGCATTGTATACATTGTTGAATCTAGCACAGTAGTCTTGGACAGTTTCTTGGGGGCCTCTTTTCAAGTTCTCATATTCGGTTAGGATGTGTAAAGGGTCCTTCTTCTTCTCCCATTTGTTCAAGAATGATTGATAAAGGGCATCTGGATTAGCTATAGAATTTACAGCAAGTGCTCTAAACCAAGTCCTTACATCACCAGTTAGACTTTGGACAAAGATCTTCATTCTCACATCATCATCATCAATTTCATAGTTTTCAAAATAATCTTGCATTTTCTTAGTGTGTTGTTGGGCTGTATAGGTGCCAGTACCATCAAAATAAGTGATCTTTCTTTGATAATATTGGGGCATAGCCCCTGGATTTGCAGGTAACTGCAGGGGAGCATATCGGTTAGCCATATTTACAGGGATAAATGGGACAGCAGGAAGGAGTGGGATAGCTGGAACAACAGGGACAACAGTGGAAATATGTGCAGTGGATGGAGGAGTGGAGAAGATGCTTTGAGGTGTGGATGAAGAACTAGGAGAAGCAACAGTAATGGAAGGAAAGACTGATGCTTTAGCAGGAGTTAGCTGAGTTTGGATATGGTTCTGCTGAACTGTTTCAAGGTTTAAATCAGCAGAATTTTCTTGATTTTCTCGGCTTCTAAGGTCCTTTGGTATCAAGTTAGGATTTTCGAAGATGGCTGGAGGGTTTGGATCTGGATTAGATCTAGTGTAACGGGTTTTCTTCTTTGGAGCCAGCTTCTAAATCTATTTTTGGTATTTTCTGGAAGTATTTAAAAACACAATTGTTTACAATGTTTTGAAGCAAGCTAATGAAATATAGTAGCTTAAATTTCCTTCAGAAGTGTTTGGAACAAGGAAACTGATCAAGTCTTTGAGACAGCTGTTTAGGGCCTAAAACTAGGCTAGAGATTGATTGAAGTAGCATTTATTTACTCCTGTAATTGCATAGCAAAAACAGTTTCGAAGGCTGCCTGGCTAACTTTAGGCTCCATCTATAGTTTTAGAAAATAGACAGCAGTAACAAACATGTATTCAATGTCCCCAGTGGAGTCGCCAACGATGTTATCACTCAGGTTGTTCCCTAAGCTCCTAAAGGGAATACGGCCGAGGTAACGATAGACCAATATTTTGGATGCAGATTCTAGAAAATCCACAACCAGAGAGGGCTCTCTATTTATAATTTAGCTTTGTTTTGTTGTATGTTAGGCTAGTTATGAAGTGCAGACATTTGTTTGATTTTTGGATGGTGTCATTCAATAGAACAGGGGTGAAAATATGAAAAGTTCAGACCATTGGGTTAATGGAGTCAATGAAAATAAATGTCTGGGTATGGTTTCTTTGGCAAAAGAAGGAACTACAGAGCAAGATAACTACTCATGGAACAACTTTCAGGCTGAAATCAGGTGAAATGGAGTCAAGGAATGAAAGGCAATTAAGAATCTTTCATTATGGTGACAGAGGGAAGGTGTATGAATATTACCAAGGAGCAATTAAGAATTCCTTGATTATATCCAAAGTGTAAAAACTAGGGAGACAGGAGCAGTCAAGAATTCCTGCCTATGCTAGCCTTGAAGAAAACATAAAAAATGACAGGAATTGAGCACAAAGTACAGCTAAGTAAATTCTGAGCTATTCTTTTTTCCTGTAATTTAAGATTATGATATGTAAATGATATATAAAACATAGAAACAGTAAACAAGAGTTAAAAAGACTTATTGTTCCACGAGATAATTCAAGAATTCTACAACATGTTCTTCTGCCATCAATTCCATAACCAGAGAGTTCATCAGCAAAGCATTCCAACAATCTTTATTTCAGAAGGGTTCTCAAATTTACAACATAGTTTCAGAATGATGTTCACCAACCCCTAATACATCTCTTGGGGGGGTATATATACAAAAAGAGTTACAAAATATCTCATAGAGAAAATATCAAGCAATAACTTTATCCATCTACTTTTGCAAGGAAAATAAATGCTATTATGAATGCAGAAGTTATTGCTGTTGTGTTGGCCGCTTTAATTGATCAGATATGTTTGACTTTTATGCCCAGTGAGTCAGCTGACATTCTTTCCTTTATTGTGTTCCTGAGTTGTTGTCCCTACTCTTTCATTTGTGCGTGATCCTGCTTTAATGAGCTACAAATCTAGCTTCATTTCCCCCTTCTGTTGTTATCATCTTTATGGTATGTGCCACGTGTTTTGACATTTGATTAAATGCAGATGATAAAGGAAAATTAACACTACATTGGTAAAACCTCCAACATGCTCTGCCACCATTGGTCTGTTGGCAACTGGTGTCTTTGCAGTTTTATTAATGTTTCATCAGCTTCAGTATACCTGTAGAAGTTGGGCTCGACTGCAAAAAGATGTCTTATTTCATGTTCGATATAGAACAGATTTTCCAATTTGTCATATAAGCTCTGTCCAGAGGGGGGTGTTGTGTCTTGTGAAGTGCTTGATGATGCTGTGATTTGATTTGCAGCAAATGTGTTTACCCTGTGAGCATATTGTTCATGTGTCAACAGCCTCTGATTGCTGGTTAACAAACTGGGTAGACCCTTTTGCTGCAAGACTGTAAACTTCTCTGAAAATGCATTTATTTCCATCTGCATTTCTTGGCACTTCCTTTCCAGATTCTGTATAAAATTCCTCATGGTCAGCACCTTTTTCACTATCAAAATGGTGCCTGTTCTGTCCCTGATATTCAGAGCTGCTAGTTGTTCCTTGGTGTGAGTGTTCAGGAATTGAATTAATCTATTGGCCTGTTCAGGCATATTCCCCAATGATGCTCTGGCCTTTTGAATCTCTACTTGGGCTATTTCTATCAGACCAATTTGCTCATGGATTGTTTGAATTGATTGCCATTGATCAGTGATAGATTTTCCAATGTGAGTCCACAAAATTGTTCTGATTTCTGATAGAGGTTTATGAAAAGTAAGGTCTTTCTCCAAATATTTTATCTTGTTTTCCAAGGCCTTTACCTCTCTGGTTTTCTCTGCCACAACTATTTTAGATTTATCATAGCTTACTTCTAACTTGGCCAGTTTTTATTTGGCTTCCTTAAGCTCTGTCATTTGGAGTTCTAGATCTCTTACTGACTTCATCAGCTCTTCCATGCTCATGCTGGTATTTGTTACTGTTGTTGTTACTGCTGAAGCATCTGCGGCTGATGTACCTATTGTCGATGCCGGGACAGTGGAAGGGACTGCTGCTGCAACTGTGGGAGGGGCAGTGGTAACTATTGGAGCTATTTGAGATGGATGGGAAGTTGACTCTCCCTGCTTGGCTTGCAATGCTTTCTGCAATTCCTGCTCAGTCTCAACTAGTCTTTGATTCATTTTCATTAATAATTCCATCATGTCCTCTTCTGCTTTCTCTTGCACAACCTCGGTGGTTTGATGATGCATTGTAATTGGCAGCTTCAATTGTTTCTTGAGTGCAGTTATGTCATCCTCCTTTTTCCTCATCAAAGCCTTTATTCCTTGGGCATTCTTGGGATCATGTCCCAGCTCTATAATAATTTCTTCCAAGGTCTTGATTCTGTTATCCTTGGCTAAAGATAAAGCTTTTTCCAAATCCAACTGAGTAGATGTGTTATTTAGTGAATTCTGCAAGTTATGAGCTAACATTGCCTTGTCTACCAATGTGGAGTAAACCATTTCTCCTGTTTGCTTGTGCAGCTCTATTTGATCCATAGGGTGGATATCTTTAGCAAGGACTTCCAGATTTGTTCTTATGTAATCAACAGCTGACTGTGGCTGCTGCACTTTAGACTTAAAGTGGCTCAAGAGCATCTTTCCTTCCTTAATATCATAAGCAGACATGAACCTTTGCTGTTTGGTGGGAGTCATCTTGAGAAACCGATCATATAGCTGCAGTCTTACTGGCTCATTCTATGCCTTGATATCTGTGAATGTTCTTTTAATAACCTTGCTTGCTTTGTGGCCTTGTGAAGGAAATTTCCACATTTTGTTGTTTTTCCAATTGCTGCCCATGCGAGCTGGTGGAAGTTTCTACCACTGGAGATGTCTGTGGGCTGGCTGCCCTCTCACTTCTTGGACTTTCTATGATTTCTTCAACAAATTCCTCTTCAGGTAGAGGATCTACTCTTTTCCTTTTTGCCCCTGGTTGCTCTGGTGGTCCACTTATTGGTGTAGCCTCTTCTCGGTCCCTTTTTCTGCCTTTCTCCTCATTGAGAGGAGTTTGTAATGCTGGGATTTCTGGTGCCTTGGTCTGAATAGTAGGATTTTGTCCTTGGCCTTGTTGTTCTGATGATGCTGGCTGATCTACCATTGTATGCTGCTCTGAATCTAATACCTCTTTACCCTTTGATGACCTTGCAGTTGGTGTAGTGCTCTCTAGCGCTGGTTCCTATGAAGTTGTAGCCGATGATGTGCCTTCTCCAGTTTGCTGTGGTATTTTGAATGACACCTATCCAAAAGAGTCCAGGTCAACAATCTTTTCAAGATTTTTCATTGCTTGTTCCATCTTTTCTTCTTCCGTTATCTGTTCTACCAATGTTCCCTCTACCCACTCATCTTGATTGGCAAATAGTTCTATTTCATGGATCTTGCAATGTTCATAGGCTGACAGCATATATTTTATTTTTCTTTCGGTGATAAAGCCATTTAGGTCATAGGGTACCCACCAAAAGCTTCTTTTTAATCTGAGTTTTTCACCCAATATCTTATCAGCATCTTGCCATCCTTCTTTTTTGTTCATGATGTAGGGGCCTAACTGGTCTCTCAATTTCAGTTGAGCTTTTTTCTTGGTACTATGAAAATGCGTCAAATCTGAATTGATAAATTGCATGTAATATTCCAAGGCAAACAGTCTCATTGGCACATACTTTGGCAGCTTGTAGGGGCACAGCTGACAGCCGTATATCCGGATCTCAGTGTGATTCTCGTAAAAGTACCAGTCACCTATTTTGTAGCTTTTGGAGAGCTGTAGAATTTTCTGCATATCATTAGATAATCTCGGAGGAGGAGCCCTCATCAGTAGGCAAGAGGCTGGATATATGAACAGGTCAATGAACTCACAATATGTATAAGGGGAGTTATGGACTTCATGGAATACTGAGGTCCAGAAAATTACAGACCTTCGCTCTCCCTTGAGATCCAGTTTTTTGAGGGGAATTTGAAAACTATCTGGCTGGTAATACAGGAGCAGATGGTAGATATAGGATGAGTACTTGAAGACTCCCTCCCTGTCTAGATTTAAGAGCTGGTCATGGATCTTGCTGGCAATAAATTTAGCATAGTTGTATTTGGCAGCAGGGGGCTACCCTGGAGTGAATATGGAATATAAAACTAACACAGTCTCATCAACAAATTCAGCTGTCTTGAACCCCAGAATATAAGATATCATATCAACAAGTAATCTACCCACTTCATTGAACCATGCATAGTGAAAAGGAGGTGGCTCAGTGGGCTGGCAGTCTGGTTTCATAAATGTTTGAGCAATGCGGGCTACCTCTGAACTGGGCAATTTGGGACCTTCATCAAGCAAGAATTTCATAGAAAGAGGAGCTAGAGGCTGAGTTGGTTTGAGGTTTAGCATTTTATTTATGGAGTCAGGGGTTATGTGGAAGAGAATAGTTCCAGATGGAGTTTTGACTGCCCTTTGGGTTGGCTCATAGTTGTTACAACAAAGGTGAATTATGTCAGGGAAGACATTAACAGAAGGGAGGTAGTACATGGGTAAATTTGATTCCCATATCCCATAGAAATCATTTTTGTTTAGATAACTATTCCTAAGCTCACAAAATTCTTGTAGATGGTTTTTGTCCCCAACTAAGTCTTAGACTTGAAAATTTCAATCGGCCAAAGGCAGTGATTCCAATTCCCTGTGGGGTGTGTTGAGAGGAGTGACATTCAAGGCTGTTGGAGCTTCCATAGCTCAGTCTTCTGTGATTTTTTAATTTAAAAATTTGGGTATATGCGGCAACAGTAGGTAAACTAACAGTTTTTGGGGCTTTCTGCGGGAATTGCAGGCCGAAATGAGCTTGAAATTTTAGCTAAATGGTGAATTTGCAGAGGGAGACTAATTCTGAGGAATTTCTCAGAAAAGATGGGCAGAACAGTGGCTAAAATGTCTAGTTTTTAGGGGCAGCATGGTTTTTTGATTGAAATTTGAGTTCACAGGGCAATTTTTTGCAAAGAGATTAAAGAAAACTAGGTTCGGGAATGAAATGTAGGTAATTACCTGCTATATCCGGCGGTTTGTGTGATTTGCAGGTGGCTGGCCGAGCTTGGAGACTGGTTTGCAGGTTGGAATTAGCTAGGTGGCGGACTGTGCAGCAAAACAACTATTTTGGTCGAAAATTGCATGCACAGGTTACACAGCGCAAATAAACAAAAATGAGCGAAAATGACTCTTTTATGCCTTTTTTACAAAATTTTGAGTTTGGCGGGTTTTGGCGCGCTTTGGTCGGGTGACGTCAGCATGACGTCATCTTTGTCGTGTAGCAAGGGTACGGAAGATGACTTGGCAGTGACGTGGCGGACATGGCGGATGATGCAGAGGTGCGGTGGCAGGTGACGTGGTCCTGATGTCAGCATGATGTGGTGATGACGTCATAGGGGTACGGGGGTGGTAAGCGGTATTCCCCGCACCGCCTTTGGGCCAGGGTGGTATTGGAGGGGGGGGGGCTCCGATCACGCCGGGAGCCTGACACGCGTCCTCTGTACGGTGGCAATACCACCCATCCCCCGGACGTTATTGTTCGGTGATCGGGGGGGGGGGGGGGGGTTCGATATCCATGTGGGCCGTCCGATCTGGGGGATCGGATCCAATGGCTGGTGGCATATAAAACAGGCGGAAGGTTATGCCACGAGACCTGTGCGATATATTTAACGTTTTGTAAGGTTTTTGCGGGGTTTTATCAATGTATTTTAACTTTGGGTTTTGGGCGGGTTGGTTATTTAATTAACCAAACGTTAATTAAATCCCAGGGTTATGCGCACAAAGGGTTAATATATGGTTCCGGGTGAACCAATATTTAGCTGTTGAGCTCCTTTGCTTCTCTACCTAGCTAATTACCTACCCAAATTGAACAGTTTGGACAGGTTTCATTCTCTATTCTAAAACAGGAAATTTAAGAAATGGACAGGCCCAGCTTGAACTGTTGGGACATCCATCAAGTGTGACAGAAGTCACTGATTACAAAATTTTGAACTTCTTTGCAAGAAATAGGATATCAGTGGCATTTTGACCAACCCACTCTCTTGGTCTTTTCCTTGGGGTTCATTTTCTTTTTCCTTGACCAATACATTCTTCTTGCCCTTTGATTTTTCTTTTAGGGCATACCCTCTTTTCATTTTTTAATTTTTTGATTTTCTTTGAAAATATGGAACCTTTGTAGCATGGAAAGGATGACATATTTGGCATTTTAATAGTCAATAATGAAATATGACACCTATTGGTATAGGAACCTAACAAGTTGAAATACTATAAATTCAGATCAAATACAAGAGTAGCAGTGTAATCGACTATCAAAAAGAGAAGGATTCTTTTCTTTGACTGAAAACGACACTTGCGACACTTTCAAATCAAAAGACGACAGTTCGATTAAGCTACTATTTTGTAAATGAGAACTGTGAATGGAGAAAAATACATAAAAACAATCACAAATCTTTGTACAATGGAGGCTGAATGATGCAAAAGGAAGGGGGTTTCACAGTTGTCTACTAATCACAGATAGCAAAACTCCTGAATAAAGCTGAAGACAGTGAAGAAAAAACCAAAAAACACAGGGAAACAGGGATGCATCCCACCTACTGCACACGGGAGGTGTGATGCATCCAGTCTGCCAAGAGGAGAGGGTGCGATGGTTCAGGGATGAGACTTTAACTTGTTTTTTGGTCAAAGTTTGAAGCTTAGTCCATGGATTTAGGCTGAGCTAATGATAGTTAGTAGATACAAAGTATAGGGGCTGATCTAATGAGGTTACTTGAGCTACCTCTAGGGCACTTAGAATGTTTGCAAGTCAATTGTTCAGTTCATAAACAAACCCAGAGATTGACTGAATCAACATTGATCTACTTTACACTTGCATAGCAAATGTAGTTTGAAGGCTAGCTGGCTTAACTTCAGGCTCCATCTGTGGTTTATGAATCAAACAAATAGAGACAAGCAATCAAAATATTCGCTCCCCAGTGGAGTCGCCATTTTGTTACCGGGAAAACTAGTGTCTATTAAGAATTGCTAGTCCCACTAAGATGAGTAGCTATCTTAGAAACAAACAAACTAAAGTCACTTGTGTTTTCCTTTACGAGAGATAGATGAGAAAGAAGCAGAGAGTACCAACCTCAGTCTTTTGCTTGGCTCCTTGCTTGTTTCCTTTCCCCTTTGACGGAATCTCACCACTCCTTCCTTACTTGTCCCGCTTCAGAGAGCACCTGTAAAGTCAAAGAAACATAATACCATAAAAGCATAGAGATCTATCACTGTAAACAACATAGGATCAGATATATATTGACCATACAAATGCATATATCAACACAATATTCAGATATATACAAGAATATGGAGGAAAACTCAAATTGCTTTATTGATAGAAGTAGTAGAAGAGAGAATTACAACCACTTGGTCTGACGCAGCGCCATCCTCCCAGCATGAAAGCCCTCTTCACCTCATACAAAGCAAGATCAACCAACAATGTCTTCAAAGAGAAACCAACAGCACTTCCTTGCAAATTACAAAATTCCAACCTTTGGATCTCTTGGATGAGGGATCCATATATAGATGTTTACAGGAGAGTGAGTCAGCTTCTGGGATTTTGATTAGTGTCATTTCACTGATGGTTCTTGGTTCCACTTGGAGATTTTAGATCTCTTACTCATCCCTGGGTGAATTCAGAGAGGCAAGTGTCAAATGAGCAGTTTCTAGAAGATTCTCTGGGTTTCCACCTAGCAAACTGCTTCTGCCATTTGTCTACTCTCGCCCATCGCACCCTACAGAAGGGTTTTCCATTATGCATTGCACTTTTTGCATGTGGCAAGTGGGATGCATCGCACCCTTAGCACTGGGCAGTCTGTATGGTCCTGCTTTGACCAGTTCTGAGTAGTTTTTCATGGAGAACTTCTGGGAGATGATGTAATCAGATGACCTTGCTCTTTTAGGGTATGAAACAACACTTTTAGGGACTTAGAAGCCCTTGGTTTATGGACATGTATGATTGGGGTTGCAACGCCCAAATATGTCTATAACAAGGGCTCACGCAGAGGCCGCCAGGATCTGCGTAGTGCCTTAGAGGGCTAGCGTGGGTGACACAGAGGGCCAGAGGATTGACGCAGTGCCTCCATAGGCTAACACAAGCCAATCCAGAGTGATGTTGGGCTAACATTGGGCTAGAGAGAGGCTAACGTAGCCCCTAGAGGCTGACGCTGGGGTTTCGTGGGGCAGATGGGAGCTACCGGAGTGTTTATCTAGGGTTTCAGCTGAAATATATGCTTCCGAGTAGAGAGGTAATACTGCCGAGATTTTTCTCTGTTGGGTGAGTTGAATTTGGCACCTAGATTGTGTTCTGAAACTACTTAATAAATCAAACCCTCAGATATCTGCACCGGTTTTCCCGCATTGGGTTTTTCCGGGGACATTGGTCCAAAAACAATGGTGTCACTTGTGTGCTTGTTTCTGTTTCCTTCAGTTGATGATCTGTAATGTGTTGAGCATGCAATTGTATTTGTTTCTAGTATTTACATAGTAAATAACTTGTTAATTAACAGAACAAGTAGGTAGGAATAAATTAGAAATTACACGAAGGGTTTCTAATGGGTTAGACTTAGAAATTCCAACAAAGGAAAGTCATGGCCATGCAAGGAAAAGTCATGAAGATGATTTCTAGGAGTATGGTATCTTCAAAGATCCAGGTCTTCTAGAAGGACGTGGTTATAGATTAGATTTAGAGGCAGGGCCACTTCTAGGCAGTGGTCGAAATTCCTTCCTCACTAAGAAGGGGTGTTGAAATTTGGGTAAGCTCGAAAGGTATTTTGAGTGGAAAGAACCCACAAAAAGAAATCTTGTGGGAAAGACACCAAAAGTTTGAGATTTTGACAAGTGGGTGTTGAAATTTGGGTAAGCTCGGAAGGTATTTTGAGTGGAAAGAACCCACAAAAAGAAAGCTTGTGGGTAAGACACCCAAAGTTTGATATTTTGACCAAAGCAATGGGCTTGGAACCCATGTAAATTAATTTTATATTTTAATTTTTATTGTTGAGTAGTAATGTGTTGTGTCTGGAATGACAAAGAGGGCTCCTAAGTCACCTAAGGAAAGAGTATAAATATAAGCCAATGGAGAGGCTTAGTATCACAAGTGAGGAGAACTTCACTTGTAAGAGAGGATGCTAGAAGGACTTAGCCTAGGTAAGAAAAGTAGTTGTAAGCAACCCTAGAGAAGAAGTAACAAGCATAAAAGGAGGCCGAGTTTGTGTTTTGGTTAGTAAAGGAGTAGGCCTAGTTGGAGCAAGTGATTTGAAGTTTGTTCTAGCTAGATTAGGAGGACCGTGCCCTAGTTTGAGGGTTGGTGTAGAAAATATATGGAGGGCCAAAGTCTGATCAAGAGAGTCGAGTTTTGTTGTTGGTCTGGGTAGAAAGAAGAGCATTGTAGACCTAGAACTGAGGGCTAAAGACTGAGAAAAGGTTGCAGGAAGCGCCGAGTGTCTAGGAAGGAGGCCGAGACTGAGGTTGATGCAGACCATAACTCATAAGGGTAGGCCAAGTTGAAAAGGAAGTTGGTTAGTGTTGTTGTAGCAGCAGTGAGGGATAATGGAGGTCTTTTAGGGTAGGGCCTCAGCCTAGAACCCTAGGATTAGGACAAAAAAAAGGAGGCCATGGTGCTTGTGGAAGGCTACAAGTGGTGTTAGAGCTAGCCACAACCTAGTTAGGGCAAGGCTAAGGCCTAAAGGAACAAGCCGATGTTTAAGATGGGCACTCACATCAAGTTTAGGCTTGGCTTAAGCAACAAAGGAGAGCTGACAAAGTTTGGAGGCTTACCAACGGATTGTTAGGGCTGAGAAAAAGGTACAACAAGGCTTGTATGATGACTATGGGCTAAATGAACAAGCCAAGGCGAGTCAAGTTATTACTGGTTGCATTTTTGTACGCGAAGGACCACTGATTGTATTTATTTGTTGGGCAAATGAGAGCCTGATGGACTAGGCCTCAACCCTAGTTGGATTGGTCAAAGGATTGACTGTGTATATTAGCTTTACACTGGGGTTTGTAAAGGGTCATGATTCTTGGTACAGGAGCCCTAAGGTTTTCTTATTAAAGGACTAATAAGGAACATGCTTTGGGCCATAAATATTGTGTATTGTTATTGATATGTTTACTATTATATTCTGTTGTGAAAAGTCGTTTATTGTTGGGAACTACTAGTGTGTTTGTGTTCCTAGCTAGGGCATAGACCAGACCTAGGGTGCATGGAAATTCCAACATGGTATGAGAGCTACTTTGAAGGGAAGCTAGATCAAAGTGTGCACAAGTGTCAGCTCTAGGAGGGAGTTGTGAGACTGTTGCAAAAAGCAGTAGTGTTGCCAAGTGAGTTGGCTAGACATGGAACAGAAGGTTCAACAAAGAACATCGAGATGTGGTCTTGACTAGTTTGGTAACGAGGCAGGATGGGAATTGGTGACGTGGCAGGATGGGAATTTTGTTGAATTGTGTAGCTTGGGAGGTACTCCACAAGATGAGGAGTTGGGTTTGTGAGAAGTTTGGTCACAAAAGGCTTTATTGGCAAAGAACCCAAGCATAGGGGGTTTAGACCCAAGATGTGGTTTAAAATCTAAAAATTAAAAGGAAATTAATATTTCCCATGGTCTAAGTGGACAAAACCCCTAAGACCTAGAGGGCTCTTAAGAGGTCTAAGGAAGAGCTATTTGAAGAGGGCTAAGGGAAGGCTAGAGAATCAAATGGGAGGAGCTCATTTGATCATGAGGCTAGGAGAGATGTAGTCCAAGGAAAGGAAAAATTGAAGGCTAAGCATGGGCTACAAGTAACGCTGAGTTTGTATATCAAGGGCATTCGATGATGAGGAGGGGGCCAAGTCTGAAGAGCCGCAAACCTAAAAGAGTTAGTTGGAAGCTGAAGGAGGCCAAGGTTGGAGTTCTTCTTCCAAGATTTGATCTGAACGAGTTAGGAGATTTGTAGGTCGAAATTGGAAGTGTAGATCTTTACATATGTTGGTACAAAACCCTCATAGATTTGGCTGCAGAGATGGTGATCTTTAGAACAGGGCCGAGACCCTACAAAATGTGATTTGGAGAGGCTTAATATCCATCTTGGAAGGCCGAGATACCTGATCTAATGCAGGAGTAGGGTTGCACAAGTAAAGACATCAACACAGAGATAAAAGGGGTTTGTGAGAGGGGTTTTGGCACTGGTACAAAGAGTATTGGAGGCCGAGTTTGGGGCACACCTGTAGCTGGAATAGGTGCCCTAAAAGAGGCCGGAAAAATCAGAGAAATGCATAACACAATGACTCTAAGATGGTACAACAAGGTGTCTTAGGAAAGGTATGGTTGATTTGGCTCCCGTGATTGATCCAATGCCAAGTGATGGAGGGTTGTCTTGAAGAGTTTAGGACAGAAGTTGCAGGCCCTAGATTGGGGCTATTCTAGTGATGTCGCAACCATGTTTCTCTATCAAGTAGTTTGAGTTTGTGAAGCCTTAGTTCAGATTTGGAGGGAAGGGCTGAGACCCTAAAGGAGAAGCTAGTTTTGTTGGTGTATTCCTAAGATCAGGGTCGCTGGTGTATACACAAGTCTTGTGTATGTGCTTGTCCTTTGTGAGGTCGAAACATTTTAAGGGTGAACTAAAGCAGAGGAAAAGGAACAAAGACGAGGGTTGATGTATTGAGTGGAAAGAAGGGTTTATGGAAACCTGTTCATAGATCATGAGCAATAGTCTATCTGTGCAATTTGAGTAACAAATTACAAAATTGAGGGAAAAGTATTTGTAGCCCTAGATCAATCAAGGAGTGGTTGTGTGTGGGAAGTTTATTGGCCCTAACAGTGACAAAAGAGGCTAATTTGTCACAGATATGGGGTAGAGAGTGTAGGCCCTAGGATCAACACTTTAAGTTGATAAGAGGGCTAATAAGTGGGAAAATTTTGAAGAGTGAGCATTGTTCACAAACGAAGTTGTGAACAGTGCAGGATGTAGTGTAGGAAGCTGACCTCAAGTACACGTTCATGAAAGGAGTCAATGAGCTGTTAGGAGGTAGATTTATGAGCCCTAGTTCAGAAGTTGCAGATGGAAAAACTTTAGTGAATTAAGGGCAGTTCCAGAAGATCCAATGAGCAGTCATCCTAATGGAGCAGGGGAGCTATTAGTGGCCAAATCCATGAGCCAAAGTTCAGTGACACAAAAGGAGTTGGATTGATTGATAGTGGTTGGATGGAGTAATCAACAATTGGGAGGCAAGATGACCTACCCAATGTGATCAGGGCACGTGGAATGAAAGGGCTGAGCGTGGCCACCATTAGCAAGTAGGTCAAGTGTTTTCTTGTTCAGTGTAAATTGGTTGTCAAAGTGACCGACACCAAGCCCTAGTTGTGTCGTTGTATTAGAGTTGTATGTAAGGGCCATGATCCCTAGTACGAGAGCCCTAATACTGTTGCATTCTAGATTGTAATATGACAAGTAGTGGGTTTGAAAAAGTTAAAAAAATGTCATGTGCACTAGTTGATTCATTGATGTTGTATATTCCGCTCTAGAAAGTATAAGTGTTGTGGCATTTGAGTGTGTTTGTGTAAGATATTTTAAGACCCAAACAAGATTCTTGAGTGTCGTGGAAATTCAACAAGTTCTGGTGGATTGGTGGAGTACTCAGTGCACAACAGTATGTTGTGTGGCAGGTTACTAGTGATGGACTTCTGTTGACTTGTCAAAGTATTTCGAGACAATTCATGTGCTTTGGCAAGGAGTGCTTTGGCTTGGACGAGGTAGATTCATGTGGATGGAAAGATGATTGTGAGATGATTTCTTCATTGGGTTGCAAAGTTGCACATCCAACAGTAGAGCCATGTGCATATCAGGTGTTTGACCCATGGTGATGAGGACACTTGCAAAGTTGAGTTGCGGTGACCTAGAGTAGACTAGGCTTAGTGTTCAATTGTAGCTCAAGATTGACCTTGAAAGGACACAAGTTAGGTTGTTGCACTCCCTGGGAGGGAAAGTAATGTGTGCTAAGGGACGATTGTGTAAGGCTCAAAGGGAGGTTGGCTTCAGAGGGAGATGCCAAAGGAGAGTTGGCTACCCAGTGGAAGTCTAACCTTTAAGTTCAAGAAAGAGAGTAGAGTCTTCTAGGTCATGCAAGGAAAGTCACCAACCATGCAAGGAAAATTGTGGTACATGCATGGAAAGTTGTAGACAATGCAAGGATAGTCATGGTGCATGCAAGGAAAGTCATGGTACATGCAAGGACATTCATGAACCATGCAAGGAAAGTCATGATCATGCAAAGAGAAGACATGGCACATGTAAGGAAAGTCATGGCCATGTAAGGAAAATTCATGAAGTTGGAGATTTCTAGGAGTATATGATCAAGCAAAGAGAAGACGTGGCACATGTAAGTAAAGTCATGGCCATGCAAGGAAAAGTCATGGAGTTGGAGATTTCTAGGAGTATCATATCTTCGAAGATCTTGATCTTCTAGAAGGACGTGGTTACGGATCAAATTCAAAGGCAAGGCCACTTCTAGCTAGCGATGGAAATACCTTGCTCACTAAGAGGGAGTGTTGAAATTTCTGAAGCTTGGAAGGTATTTCTAGGTAGAGAAAACCCACAAAAATAATGCTTGTGGGAAAGACACCAAAATTTTAGGGGTTTGACCCAAAGGAATTGGCTTGGAACCCATAAAAAGTAATTTTATATTCTAATTTGTTGTTGAGTGGTGAAGTGGGGTCTCTTAAGGACAAAGAGGTCTCCTAAGTCACCTATGGGAAAAGTATAAATATAAGCCAATGGACAGGCTTAGTATCACAAGTGAGAAGGACATCACTTGTAAGAGAGCAAGCTAGAAGGACTAAGCCCAGGCAAGCAAAGGAGCCATAGGTAGCCATAGAGAAGAAGCAACAAGCATAGGAGAAGGTCGAGTTTGTGTTTTCGTTAATGAAGGAGTAGGCCATAGTGGGAGCAAGTGATTCGAGGTTTGTTCTAGCTAGGCTGCAGGAAGGACTGAGTGTTTAGGAAGGAGGCCAAGACTGAGGTTGATGCAAGCCACAACTAATAAGGCACACTGAGTTGAAAAGGAGGCTCGTTAGTGTTGTTGTAGCAACCGTGAAGGCTAAGGGAGGCCCATTAGGGTAGGCCATAACCTAGAACTAGCTGGCTTAATGTCACTGGTTCCAATGAAGCTAAGGGAGGCCTATTAGGGTAGGCCATAGCTGGTTTGATTTTTGGAGTCACTAGGTAACATAAAAAAACTAAAGCTTGAGAGACACTGGGTAATGTAAACCAACTAAAGCCTGAGAGACACTGGGTAACGTAAACGATCTAAGCATGAGAGAGACTGGGTAGCGTAAACCAACTAAAGACTAAAACCGGAGAGGGCCTTTAAGTAGATAGCAAAGAGATTAAAGTGAGCCTCAAAAGAAACAAATATTTTAGAATATTGAAGCCATATCTTTATCTCTATTCTAACACCTTATTTACTTGCACTAGGTATGATTCTTCCATCCTACTACCGTATTCAATAATGTGATTTCTAGCCTTCATTTCTGGTAGAGGGTGAAACTATTTGTTTCATATCCTTCTCTTGGGGTTATGTTCTATCCTTGTCATATCATGAGGGTGCATGCTCGTTAACCTTGTCCAATCATGCTATTTTGGAGTGGTGTTCCCACACTTATTTTCCCTATTATACCAATGATGGGTGACCACTTTTGGAAGCCACTCATACAAGCCTCCTTGTTTATAAGGTTCTTGTTACCCCTGGACGCTGGCATTAACATCGATATCTATTAGCAAAAACATAGCAACACAAACCAGCTAAAACTTAATAGAGTTTAACTAGACAACGAGGAGATAAAAGAAGGTAACAAAGCCAACAAATTCTTGATAAAAACAAAGTTATTGCTTATATCCGTTCTCAACACCTTATCCACATGCACTTGCTACGATTCTTCCATCTAGCTCCCCTACACCACAATGTGATTTAATAATGGTAGCAGGGAACAACATGCTTCTGATCCTTCTCTTGGGGTTACTATAACCTTCATATCATGAAGGTGCATGGTCCTTCCCCTTGATCATGTTGGATTGAGGTCAAGTGACCACATTTATTTACCATCGTGGACCTATGACACCTTCCAGTGACCACTTGTGCAAGCCTCCCTTCTTTATATTGTTGTAAACAACTTGTTACTCCTGGTATTCGCATCGATACTGTTGAGAAATTAGTTTTGTAATAATTATGAATCAATTTTAGCAAACAAGCACGTATGATAATGTTTTTGAAAGTTCCATATAAAGATTTTGGTTTCTTGCTTTTCCATATAATGACTTTCAGTACATCTCTCATCTCTCTCTTTCTGATTTAAAACTTAAAACATGAAATTTGAGGGTTATTTGTACATTATAGTTTTTATAAAGAACAAATATACTGGGGTATTTATTTACCTCCTAAAACTCATGCCATTTGACGAGGGCAGAACATAGCAGGGATGGAACCTGTTACTCTTGATCAACCTCATGTGTGAACCGATGCCTCATTGGCTTTTCTATTCATGATATATTCTGAAGAAGGGATGCCCTCTTAATCAATCTCATGAGTGAACCAATAAATCATTGGCTTGACTATCCATCATATATATTGAAGAAGGGGATGGCTGCACTTTGAAATTGCTACAAAATTTTGGGTGTTTGCCAAAGATGTTGTTTTCCTTATTAATAGGATATGATGGTTAGGCTGACGTGCATTAATAGGTGGACTGACTATTTAGCTTGGCATTGGATTAGCACTTGGGGGTTTGTATTTTGCTCTATTTGTCTTTGCTTCAGATTAATACTTGGTGGCCTGTATATGGCTCTATTATGTTCATGATAAAGTACAGTTCTAATATTAACATTAACTGTGTTCTATTTCATGATTGATTTGCACCACATCAATCCAAAGGAGCTATACAACAAGGCTCTTGCTTTATCTCCTTTATCACCTTAAGGCTTGTACGATGTACCTCTGTTGGGATCCATGCTTGCGAAGATCTATCACAATCCTCAAAAAGATGCAAACCAATCTCGTTTGCAAAAGATATTACAGTTTTGGGTTTTCAATGAAGCTTGTGACAATGAAACTATGTATAGTTTAGCTGGAGCTGGATTGGCAAAGAGAATCCTCCATGTAAAAGCCATCTATTGGTCTAATAGGTATTTCTTTTGATTGTAGCAACTTGTTGCATTTTTTGTTTTCCATTGATATATAATTGTACACTAAGCTTGCCTCTGTTTAGGGAATTCCAGAAGCTTTTACTCAAAAACCTCTTTAATGGTCATCAGTTTCACAAAAAAAACTCCTAGTCATCAACAAAGCACAAATTTTTGGTGTTGAAAACACAGTTCAGTTCAATTCAATGACAACTAAACTTTTTGTAGCACAAATCTATTGGTTGAATAGTTACTTCTTTTGACTGTAGCAGCTTGTTACCTAATTTGTTTTTCATTGATGTATAATCGTACACTAAGTTTTCCTTGTTCAGAAATTCCATAATTGTCTACTCGAAAACCTCCTCAATGGTTCTTAGTTTCACAAAGAAACTCCTAGTCATCGACAAAGCATATGAAAAACATGGCAACTGTTACAACAACACAAATCTTTGCTGTTGAGTACACATTCAAACCAATTGAATAACATCTTAGCACTATGCAACCAATGTGGTATCCCTGTATATGGAATTCATCAATTTCTATGTGTTTCCATTTAGTAGTGCCTACTTTGACCCATCTAGCTTCTCAGTGGACTTCTCAACTACCACATCTATCCCCTGTTAGCATTCATATCCATTTTTTCCATTAGGGATTATAATAGGACTTTTTTCCTAGATCCAAATAGGAAGTGGGTGGCTTACCCCCTTTTGAGCCCTCTGAATATCCTATAGTGATTCCTCTACTTTTATATATGCCTGGAAGAGTTACAAAAGTTTTCAAAGTTAAACCTCTAGACCACCAGGAAACAAGATGATGAAAGGGCTGTTACGACAACACAAAGCTTTGGTGTTGAGTACACAGTTCAAATCAATTGAATGACATCTCAGTCATGTGCAGCCAATGCAGTATCCTTGTATCCGATATTCATCAATTTCTCAGTGTTTTTCATTTACCAATGCCTACTCTGACCCATCTAGCTGTTCAGTGGACTGCTGAACCGCCACATCTATCCCCTGTTAGCATTCATATCCATGTTTTCAAATAGGAATTATAATAAGAATCTATCTGTTGGCATTCAAATTTCATATCCAAGTTTTCCACGAGGAATTATAATAAGAATGTTTTCCTAAATGCAAATAGGAAGCGGGTGGCATACCGCCTTTTGAGCTGATATGCTATAGTGATTTCTCTACTTTTATATATGCCTGGAAGAGTTACAAAGTTTTTCAAACTTAAACCTTTAGAGAGTCAGGCAACAAGATGATGAATGGGCTATTACAACAAAACAAATCAACAAATCATTGTTGTTGAGTACACAGTTCAGATCAATTGAATGACATCTCAGTCCTTTGCAGTGAATGTGTTATCCTTGTATGTAGTATTCTTCAAGTTTTCAATGTTTCCATTTATCAATGCCTACTTTGATCAATCTAGTTGTTCAGTGGATTGCTCAACTACGACATCTATTCCTGTTATCATTCATATGCACTTTTTCCACTAGGGATTATAATGTTGAACGCAAATAGGAAATGGGTGGCATACTCCTTTTTGATCCCTTTGGATATCCTATAGTGATTTCTCTATTTTATATATGCCTAGAAGAGTTACAAATTTTTTCAAAGTTAAACCTTTAGAGAGTGCCTTTTGAGCCCTCTGGATATCCTATAGTGATTTCTCTACTTTATATATGCCTAGAAGAGTTACAAAGTTTTTCAAAGTTAAACCTTTAGAGAGCCAGGCAACAAGATGATGAAAGGGAGTTAGCCTATACTACTGTTACAACAACACAAATCTCTAGCGTTGAGTACAGAGTTACAAATGTTTTCAAAGTTAAACCTTTAGAGGGCCAGGCAACATGATGATGAAAGGGTGTCAGCTTATACTACTGTTACAACAACACAAAGGTGTTCAGTACACATTTCAAATCAACTGAATGACATCTCAGTCCTTTGCAACAAATGTGGTATCCTTGTATGCGGTATTCATCAATTTCTCAATGTTTCCATTTATTAATGCCTACTCTGAACCATCTAGCTGCTCAATGGAATGCTCAACCATCACATCTATCCCGTGTTAGCATCATATCCATTTTTTCCACTAGGGATTATAATAAGAATGTTTTGTTGAATGCAAATAGGAATCAGGTGGCATACCCCTTCTGAGCCCTCTGGATATCCTATAGTGTTCCATTTTTATATATGCTTGCAAGAGTTGCAAAGTTTTCCAAAGTTAAACCTTTAGAAAGCCACAGAAGTTGATGAAAGGGAGCCGACCAAGTCATATAGGTTGGTGATTGTATTCCACTCCCCTTTGCCTAATATGCAAGTTGTGATGTAGAAATTGGAAAAAATCCATAAGTAAGCCAAGATCAACTAGTGCGGGAAGGTTAGCATCGGAGCTTACTATTGATCCTAATGAAGTGAGCCACTGTTATGCTGTTTATACATCATACAAAGAAAATAATATCAAGTTATAATACATCAATGAGTGCCAGAGCTTCAGCAAACTTGGACATTGGAGCTACTCTTGATCTGACAAAGTGAGCCAGGTTCAACTAATGCATGAAAGTTGGGCATTGGAGCTATTCTTGATCCTGGTAAAGTGAGCCAGGTTTAACTAATGCTAGAAGGTTGGGAATTGGAGCCTACCACTAACCCTAATGAATTCATCTAGTACTAGGGTGTCTATACTTATTTAGGAAGAAAAATGGTTCAAGTTTTCATACATCAATGATTGCCAGAGCTTGTGGTATAGTTGAAGTCCATCGTCTTTTTTACAGGTACTTAGATAATGCTATGTAATTCGAATAGTTTGTAAGAATTTCCAAGTGCTTTGCAATCCTAAATGGCTCAAGTTACCATACATCAATGATTACCAGAGGTTATGGTATAGTTGAAGTCCATCCTCTTTTTTACAAGTTCTTGGATAATGCTACGTAATTCGAACAATTTGTAAGAATTTCCAAGTGCTTTGTAAGTTTGTAACAAAATATTTTGTAAAGCATCACTTGTGAAGTTCACAAGCTATAACAGTTATCCATTTCAAATTCATTATACAGTACATGTCTTAAATTGTTCCCCTTTAAATCCTTTCATGTATCTGTACGTACTCCAACCCTTTCAGCTATTCATTACACTGCACAACCACGGCATTCATTATCCATTGTTTCCTCCAGGGCTTACATCAAAAATGTTTTGAAAATTCCAAATAGGAAGTGGGTGCCTTAACACGCCTCTTCCCCTATTTTCCCACCTTGAATCAGCTGGTCAATATGGTTAGGTAGTAGTTAATATTCATTTTCGAGACAAGTCATCCTCAAGACTGAGTCATGTGATTTTGTGCTCTATTTTCTTTTGTTCCATGTAAATCTCTCAGTGAATTTTGAGTAAGTGATAGGATTTTGGCATTTGGCATGTTTGGGAAATTGTAGTATTGTTGAAAGAATCCTCTGTTCCAATGCTTATCTAGCAAATTAGCACCTTATTTGAGGGACTGATGGTGACAGAAGAAATATTATGTCTGTGGGCATTTGCTACAGACATTTTCCAATGGGAGAGACGAAAAACAAAGAGTGATAAGCAAGCTAATGTTTCAATACAAATTGGCAAATGACTCGAGCAAAATTCCAAATTCCAAGGATGTTAGATTGAAATAACTTTAGAAGGGTGATTCTTCAAATAATGAAATGTTGGTGACAGGCTTGAAAGTAGTCGAAGGAGGAGCTAAAGACAAAGGTTATTTGAAATGCTGGTGACAAGCTTGAAAGGAGTTAGAGGAGGAGCTAAATACAAAGGTGTTGAGGTGAATTTTCTTGGCTTGAAAGGAGTCAGAGGAGGAGCTAAAGACAAAGGTGTTGAGGCAAATGTTCTTGCTTATAAGTTTGGTTCACCGTTTTGAAGTTCTTATTTGTATTGGACCAGGATTCGTTTATTTTATAAAGTTGTCAAACATCACTTCTTATTGTATGGTGTGTGAGCTGGGCCTTAATTGATATTGATTTGTGAGTGCAGATTACTCACAAATTGAAGAAAGTCCAGCAAAAATTCAATGGAGGGTAGCCATTTTCCCGTGTTGTTTCTCTATCACATTTTATCATATTTTTTACATGGTGATGAATCCATATTAACAAGGATTAAAAATTGGTCACCATTTTTTTGAATATGGTATTTATAGGGTGTAGCCAAAAGTGGACGTGTACCAAAAATTGCAAATGTGGATCTTTGAGCTATTTGAACTTTGGAAATTGTGGGGTTGGGTTCATTGAGCTAGTTTGAATTTGAGCACAATGAACTTTGTTATAGATGTTGTCTTCATTTTTTAGCTCGTCCTTTCTCAGCAATTGAGACAACGAAGAAGGGAAAAATGGTTGACAAAGAAACAACAAACCTTGAAAATGAAGCAGCTATTATGAGATCTAAATTGGTAGGTCCATCAGTACTACACAAATACAATATTTGGAGACCTCAATTTGAGAGCGATAAACCGGACTCCACTATAAAATTGATTCGAGATCAAGTTATTATGGGAAGACTGTATGCAAGCTTTTCACGATCTAGGAATCGACTTGACATTTACAATTACTTGATGCTGCATAAAGTTATTATGGGAAGACTGTATGCAAGGAACCCCAAAAGATCCATAAGATCTTTAGTCAGTTACCTCGGTTGGGTGCTAGATTTTCTAGAGTTCTGTGTAGCTCATCAAAAAGAGTACTTCATGATGTACGTAGAATTCCTATAAATACCAGCTCACTGTACTATTTACATTCTCGGTGGCGCACCGGCAAGCAAAATAAGGGTCAAAGGGAGGGTATATAGCGGGATCAGGTCTTGGGATCTAGGTGATGAAGGCTACATTGGAACACGAAATCTATGAGTTTCTTTCAGGGTATCAGCCTAATATGAAGTGAAAAAAGCTCCCCCCTCATTCTCTCTATTTGGAAGTATGCTTAAGCAAGTGCCTAAAGAGCTAGGCTTGGCTTGGCTGACAGCCAAAGGGTAAAGACTTGTGGGCTTGGCCGTTGTCTTCCTTGTTGATTCAGTTGATGAAGGCTTAAGATGAAAGAGTTCAGTTCCAAAATCTATAAAAGAAGACATCGACTCCTGGAATTGAATATCGGGCATTTAGTAGTACCAGGCATTGAGTGCATTACCTACCGGGCATAAACTCTAGGATCACCTCTTGGGTCGAGTACTGGCAGCATTGAATTCATCATTATCTACTCTGGGATCGACTGCATCGAGTGATGCTTGCGCGATATAGGAATCAACTTGATATTTACAATTACTTGATGCTGCATATTAAACAAAGCCAATGTGTATTGGGTAAAGCTAGTCTAGATTCCGACATATATCACAGGTAATTATAGAATTATACACCTACTAATATACAAGAGAAGTTTATATATTTATGCATCTTTGGGGCATCAAGTTATCAAGTTTTAAATATTGAGGATAAGGGAAAATTTTCCCGACTTTCAGTGCCCCAGAAAAATCAATGTTTATATATATATTTATGCATCTTTGGGGCATCAAGTTATCAAGTTTTAAATATTGAGGATAATGGAAAATTTTGCCAACTTTCAGTGCCCTAGAAAAAATCAAGTCAATGGGTCGGCTTCTGTCCACAGCCAAAGAAGAGAACAATTACATGGTTGTACCATTGTAACCAAAAAGTTGTGAGAAATGCTTCAATCTAGAGATGAACGGGTAAGAACACTAAAAGGGCAGAGCTGCACGTTTTTAAGATAGAGCATGTTTTTAAGATAGTTGGCACTGGGCAGCAAAGTCTATTCCAAAGGGCATGTAGTGTGTCATTGCAGTTGACAATTGATAACGACATGCTTGCACCTAAAAAGCTTGAATTTCCTAACAAGGAGAAGTTGGAGGGCCCCATCGTCTATCATTATGCATTATTTTCTGATAATGTGCTAGCTACCTCTATCATGATTAATTCAACCATATTGGCTACCTCTGTCGTGATTAATTCAACCATACTGAATGCCAAGGTATGAATTTGATTTCAGTGTCACTGTTTTATTTTGGTAATCAGTCATTTTTTTTTGTTCTCATTCAACATATTCCTTTGTTACTTTCAGGAACCTGAAAAGCATGTTTTTCATCTTCTAACAGATAGATTGAATTTTGGGAATTTTGGGGTTATGAAGATGTGTTTTTGGAAAACCCTCCATGAAAATCTACAGTTGATGATTTCAAATGGCTAAATTCTTCCTATTGTCTAGTTCTTTGGCAGCTTGAATCTGTAGCAATGGAGGAATATTATTTTAAAGTAGATCATCCAACTAATATGGTAGTAGGCTTCCAATTTGTAGTAGTGAGGAATATTATTTTAAGGTAGATCATCCAACTAATTTGGCAGTAGGCTTCCAATTTGAAGTATCGAAACTCAATTGCTTCTCTCCACAGCCAGAGAAGAGAACAATTACATGGTTGTACCATTGTAACCAAAATGTCGCGAGCCATGCTTCAATCTGGAGATGAACAGGTAAGAACACTAAAAGGCAGAGAACGTTTTTAAGTCAGTTGGCACTTGGCAGCAAACATTGTTCCAAAGGGCATGTACTGTGTCAATGCGGTTGACAATTGATTATGACATGCTTGCACCTGAAAAGCTTGAAATTTCCTAAAAGGAGAAGTTGGAGGGCTTGAATTTGCTAACAAGGAGAAGTTGGAGGACCCCAGTTTCTATCATTATGCATTATTTTCTGACAATGTGCTAGCTACCTCTATTATGATTAATTCAACCATATTGATGCCAAGGTATGAACCTGATTTCAGTGTCACACTGTTTTATTTTGGTAAACAATCATTTTTTTGGTTCTGATTCAGCATATTCGTTTGATTTCAGTGCCACATTGTTTTATTTTGGTAATCAGTCATTCTTTTGGTTCCCATTCAACGTATTCCTTTGATTTCAATGTCACACTTTTATTTTTGTAATCAGTCATTTTTTTTTGTTCTCATTCAACATATTCCTTTGTTTCTTTCAGGAACCATTTTTAGAAAACTTTTCCGACAAAGCTATAGTCGAGTTGATGATTTCAAATGGCTAAATTCTTCCTATTGTCTGATTCATTGGCAGCTTTAATCTGTAGCAATGAAGGAATATGGTTTTTAGACACCCTCCAGGCAAAGCTACCGTCAATGATTTCAAATGGCTAAGTTCTTCTTATTGTCCAGCTCTTTGGCAATGAAGGAATATTATTTTAAAGTAGATCATCCAACTAATTTGGCAGCAGGTTTCGAATCTGTATTAGTGAAGGAATAAAGGTAGATCATCCAACTAATTTGGCATCAGGCTTCCAATTTGAAGTACCAAAACTCAAAATAATTGTCTATGTTAAATGATTTTCACTGCTTCTCTCGACAACTAGAGAAGAACTATTACATGGTTGTACCATTGTAGCCCAAAAGTTGTGAGCCATGCTTCAATCTGAAGATGAACAGGTAAGAACACTAAAAAGGCAAAGAACATTTTTAAGTCAGTTGGCACTAGATAGCAACGAAAGGGCATGTATTGTGTCAATGCGGTTGACAATTCATTACGACATGCTTGCACCTGAAAAGCTTGAATTTTCTGACAATGTGCTAGCTACCTCTGTCGTGATTAATTCAACCATACTGAATGCTAAGGTATGAACCTGATTTCAGTGTCACACTGTTTTATTTTAGTAATCAATCATTTTTTTTGTTCTCATTCAGCATATTCCTCATGTTTTTCATCTTCTAATAGATAGATTGAAAGATTTTGGGGCTATGAAGATGTGGTTTTTAGAAAACCCTCTAGGAAAAGCTACAGTTGATGAGTTCAAATGATTAAATTCTTCCTATTTTCCAGTTCTTTGGCAGCTTGAATCTGTAGCAATGAAGGAATATTATTCCTCATGTTTTTAGTCTTCTAACAGATAGATTAAAGAATTTTGGGGCTATGAAGATGTGGTTTTTAGAAAACCCTCCAGGAAAAGTTACAGTCGATGATTTCAAATGAATAAATTCTTCCTATTGTCCAGTCCTTTGGCAGCTTGAATCTTAGCAATGAAGGAATATTATTTTAAATTAGATCATCCAACTAATTTGGCAACAAGCTTCCAATCTGTAGCAGTGAAGGATTATTCTTTTAAGGTAGATCATCCAACTAATTTTGCAATAGGATTCCAATCTATAGTCGTGAACGAATATTATTTTAAGGCAGATCATCCAACTAATTTGACAGCAGGCTTCCAATTTGAAGTATCAGAACTCAAAATAGTTCTCTCAGTTAAATAATTTTCACTTGTATTTACTTCAAGTTTACCCTACGCTAGACAATATCCTCTTTTTGGATGATGATATTGCAGTACAAGATCCTCTTTTTGGATGATGATATTGTAGTACAAGATCCTCTTTTTGGATTATGGATGATGGCATTATAGTACAGAGAGATTTTCCTGCACTCTGGTCTGTCAAATTCCAAGGAAATTTAAATGGTCTGTCAACCTCCAACACTCTGGTCTGTCAAATTCCAAGGAAATTTAAATGATCTTTCAACCTCCAAGGAAAGTTAAATGGTGCAGTGGTGGTGAGAGTTTCCATAGCTTCGACAAATATCTGGACTTTTCTAATCCTCATATTTCCCAGAACTTCAATCCGAATGCCTATCGAATGATTGTGGTTGGGTATGTGGGATGAATGTTTTTAGTTAAAAAGAACGAAAACTAAGAATGTGATATAACTAACCGGGATTTACCACAAGTCGCAAAGTGGGTTAGTTTTTATACCAATCTTTGTATCTCATTTCCGTGATATAGAATGTTTTTTAATTAAAAAAATCTCTCTTCATTTTAATGAGCTTTCTTAAAATCAATTTTGTATCTTGACATATCTACAACAATACAATATCAATACAATATCAATTAATTGATTATCAATAACCATGGAAATACTTGTCGTTGGAATTGCATTTATATTATTATTTCTATTTCTATTGATTTGTCCATTGGAGTTCAGGATATCTGTATCTGTTCATTTCTCAATGGAAATGGAGTTAGGATTGAAGTCATTTTTTAATTTTGGAAGGCATTCATTGATTTGTCCATTGTGTAGGAATTTACAGGGTAAGTTCCTCAGAAAGAACACCAAAAGGACACCGCTCACAACCAGATCACAGATCAATACACCAGTATTTTTGACATGGTTAAAACCCTCAAAGAGGGAAACAGTCCACGGCCTGCGCCAACGTGGCTACTACAGGAAATTTATTAATCAAAGAATGAAAATTTACATAAGCTTCTCTCATGCATGGAATACCCGAACAATGACCCTCCATGCGCTTTAAATAGAACTCATGGACCAATCGGGTGTCAAGCCACGGATCAAGTGTCGGTAATACCGAGGAGAGAATGAACCGTCGGATCACTACATATCGTGACCGTCGGATTGTAAGTTACAAAATGTACAACGGTAAAGAAACACACTTTACCTAACTCTATACCTAACTCTAAACTAGACCAAGTTGTACTTAACTATTTCCTATGTGTCGGAATATCCTAACATCCCCCCGTAAGAACAACTTGGGATAGGATTGAAGGATTTACAAATATGACACAATAGGAGAAGGAAGGAGGCACTAGAGCCTATCCTCCCTTAGTGACAACTTCCTGAACTCCAAGCATATATCGAAGTTTAGTGAACTTCGCCTCTGTGAGAGCCTTTGTGAAGATGTCTGCAACATGATCATCTGTTGAACAATATTGCACTTCAAGAACATGGTCATGAATGAGCTTTCTGATGAAGTGCATGTGTAGTTCAATGTGTTTGCTGCGCTGATGCTGGACTGGATCTTTGCATAGCTGAATGGAACTTTGATTATCACACCAAAGTGTAGTTGGATGCTACTGCTCAAAGCCAAACTCTGATAGGATTTGACGAAGCCACAAGGCTTCCTTACTAGCTTCCACAACACCACGATACTCTGCTTCTGCTGATGAAAGAGAAATGGCAGCCTGTTTCTTACAAGCCCATGTAATAGGTCCTGAACCAAGAGTGAAGACATAACCGGCAGTAGACTTCCGATCATCAGGGTCACCAGCCCAATCAGAATCAGTGAAACCAACTAATAGAGGAGCTGCTTTGGCACTGTGATGAATCCCAAACTGTACTGTACCTCGAACATAACGAAGTATTCTTTTAGCTGCTTTCCAATGACTTTCACGGGGGTTTTGCATAAAACAAGAAACAAGGCTAACAACAAAGGAAAGGTCAGGACGAGTATGGGTTAAATACAAGAGTTTTCCTACAAGTTGACGGTATAAGGTAGCATCAACTTCAGGAGAAGTACAAGAGACTGAAAGTTTCACTCCAGACTGAAAGGGAGAAGGGGCTGGCTTACAGTCTTCCATGTGAAAATGACGAAGAATATCACAAGCATACTTGGACTGGGAAAGGAAAATACCCTCCTTGGATTGCAAGACTTGAAGACCGAGAAAATAGTGTAAGTGTCCTAAGTCTGTCATTTCAAATTTCTTTTTAAGGCTGGACTTCACATGGTTTATAAGGTTGGGATCACTACCAGTAAGAATAAGATCATCAACATAAAGAACAAGGATGATAAGAGAGTTGCCCACTTTCTTGGTGTAGACAGTATTGTCAGAATAACACCTAGAAAAGCCAGATTCTAAAAGAAAGCTATGAATGAAGAATATCATTCATTGTTGGCAAATGATACATGGGATCTTGTTCCTTTACCAAAGGGACGCAAACTTGTTAGATGTAAATGGGTTTACAGAACCAAGTATGGACCAGATGGGAAAGTTGATAAACATAAAGCTCGTCTTGTTGCTAAGGGCTTTTCACAGGTTGAAGGCATTGACTACACTGAAAGAACACCAAAAGGAAACCGCTCACAACCAGATCACAGATCAATACACCAGTATTTTTTGTCAGGCCAGGGTAACTCCAGCAATTGAACGAGAGAAAGCACTCACTGATTTATTCATTAGCTAGTAATTTATTTATACAAATACAAAACGGATCAGTTCATCTTCTAGATGACTGTCCGGCTTCACCTCATCCATTTCGGATTAGGTGTCAACATTCCCCCCTTAATCTGAAGGGATGTTGGTGAGTCCAAGCATCATTCTGAATCTTTCAAGCTTTTCTCTTCCAAGCGCTTTGGTGAAGATGTCTGCAATTTGCTCGTTTGTGGAACAATGACGGAGATGGATTGTTTTGGCCTCAACATGATGTCGGATCAGATGATATTTAGTATTGATGTGCTTAGTACGATCATGGAACTTTGGGTTCTTGGCCAACTTTATTGTAGATGTGTTATCAATCATGAGTGGAGTTGATTGTATTTGTTTTACTTGCAAATCTTTAAGAATTTTCCTGAGCCACACAATTTCTTTCGTTGCTTCAGCTGCTGCCACGTATTCTGCTTCTGTTGTGGAATCTGCTAGTACTGATTGTTTGCGTGATCTCCAGGAGACAGCTCCTGATCCAAGACTCATAGCATATCCTGAAGTAGATACCCCAGTTTCTTTGTCTCCATCGAAGTCTGAATCAGAGTATCCAATCAAGTTGAAGTCGTCCACCTGTGTATACTTGATTCCAAGGTCTTGAGTTCCCTTCAAGTACCTTAGAACTCTTTTTGCAGCAGACCAATGTCCCTCACAAGGCTTTTGCATAAACCTGGAGAGGATTCCAACAGCAAATGAAATGTCTGGTCTGGTAGTAGTGAGGTAGATGAGACTTCCTACAAGCTGTCTATACTTTGTTGCATCCTCAAATTCTTTTCCTTCAGTAGATGTGAGCTTCAAGTTTTGTTCCATTGGAGTAGAAAGGGGATTGCACTCTGTCATGCCAAATCTGTATAACAAATCTCCAATGTATTTCTTTTGAGAAAGAAATATGGACTTTGGATGTTGGGTTACTTCAATGCCAAGATAGTAATGAACATAGCCCAAATCAGTCATTTCAAATTTTTTTCCTAATTCTTTCTTTATGGATGCAATATAGCTTTCATTGTTCCCTGTCATTAAAAGATCATCTACATATACCACAAGATATACAACTGTTTTGCCAACTTTCTTGACAAATAAAATTGCATCATCAAGATCAAAATGTTTGAAGTTGAGTTTCAGAAGATGCTCAGTTAGTTTTTCATACCAGGCTCGTGGTGCTTGTTTGAGGCCATACAAGGACTTCACAAGTTTGCATACTTTGTGTTCATGTACCTTCACAGCAAATCCTTCAGGCTGGGACATAAAAACATTCTCTTTTAGATCTCCATTCAAGAATGCAGTTTTTACATCCATTTGATGGACTTTCCAACCGTTCTGAGCAGCTAGTGCAAAGAGTGTCCGGATGGTGGCCCATTTTGCCGTGGGAGCAAAAGTTTCCTCATAATCGACCCCTTCTTTCTGTGCAAAACCTTTTGCCACAAGCCTAGCTTTGTGCTTGTCAAGTGAGCCATCAGCTTTGTACTTGTTCTTGTAGACCCACTTGCAGCCAATTGGTTTGGTTCCAAATGGAGGATCAACCAGCTTCCAAGTGCCATTCTTTATGAGGGCATCATACTCCTTCTGCATCGCTTCTTTCCATTCATCATGAGAAGCAGCTTCTTTGAAGGAAGTTGGTTCAAAATCTGTAGACAAGTTCAATTCACAATCATAAGTAACATCCATATCAACAGGTGAATTAGAGTTATCTACATCACCTCCATCTTGTCGGTTTGAATTTCGGGTTCCTGTTTTTCCAATTTCATCAGGATGAACACTTTCAAGTGTCTTTGTCAGCCACTTTGGGGGACCTTTCTGAGATGGTCCAAGCTGTTCTGTTGATTGAGTTGGGTCTGAATCAAGATTGAGTCTCCCAATTCTATCAATTACATCACTTAAAGCATCATCCGTTGTTGGAGTGTCATGCAGGGGAGATTGTTCTTCAGAAGAAGATTCCACATGTTGATCTAGTATAGGAATCCCCCCTTCAAGATGTGGAATCTGATTATCAAACTCTTGAAATGATTTCGGTTTTGTGAATCTATCCAAGCGATCAAGTTGCCGCTCAACAACATTGTCAGATTTGGATGATTCAAGAAAAATGACATCTCTAGATAAAACAAACTTTTTATTTACTTCATCATAAAGGCGGTATGCTTTAGATGTGTTTGAATACCCCAGGAAGATACACTTACGACTTCTTGCACCAAGTTTGTTTCTATGTACCTTTGGTATTAAAGCATAACAGGTGGAACCAAATATCCTGAGATGTTTTACCGAAGGAACATGTCCATACCACAATTCATAAGGAGTCTTGTTTCTTATAGCACTAGATGGACATCTATTCTTTATATATGCAGCACATAGAACAGCATCAGCCCAAAACATTGTCTTTACATTTTTGAAGAAAAGCATGGATCGTACCATATTCAAAATTGTTCTGTTCATTCTTTCAGCTACACCATTCTGTTGAGGATTATAAGGCACAGTTGTTTGATGTTTAATCCCATGTTGGCGAAGATAGTGTTCAAATTCATTTGATGTATATTCTTTTCCATTATCAGTGCGAATAGACCCAATATGAGATTGTGCATCATTTTCAATCCACTTATGAAAATTCTTAAATGTTTGAAAAGCATCAGATTTGTTCTTCAATAAGTAAACCCAACACATTCTGGTGTAATCATCAATAAATGTCATGATATATTTATTTCCATTTGCAGAAGGAACAGGCATTGGACCACATAAATCTGAATGAATAAGTTCAAGCTTCCTATGTGCTCTTGAATGTGAATCATGAAAAGACTGTTTGCTATGCTTTCCTAGAATGCAAGCATCACATTGTTTATGTTTTCTAGGAATTGTAGGCAAACCAGCAACACCATTTTTCTTCAACAAGCGGAGACTATCATAGTTTAAATGTCCAAATCTAGCATGCCATAATAAACTTGATGGAAGTGCACCTTCTTCATGATGAGAAATATATGAGAAATGTTGTGCATGAGCAGAGGTTCCTTGCAGTTTAAGGAGTCTTTCTTCTTCTATACCCCTCATGACAAGTGAGTGGTCAGATGCCTTTCTTACCTCAAGCTTGCCATCAAACATGTGAATGGAGTGACCTTGCTGGCGGATGTGGACCAGGGACAGCAAGTTTCTCTTCAGCTGTGGGAGATATAGAACATGATCCAGAAGAAAGTCTGGAAGACCAGGCAGTTTAAGCCTGAATGTGCCAAGCCCTGATGGCTTGATTTTTGATTGATCTGCAAAGTATACTGCTCCATCAACATTGTTAGTGAAATCTTCAAAGAAATCTCTCCTATGAGTCATATGACACGTTGCTCCTGAATCAAGCAACCAGTCATTTTTCGAAGAAGCAAGTGAAGCATTAAACAAATCTTCATTTACTCCAATATTACATTGTGCCTCAATATAGTGTGCAGATTCAGGTGCTTTACCTTTGTCTGAGTCATCAATTTTACCTTTCTGCTGATTTCTTCTCTGCTCAACTTTGTCCCATGGTAGCTTGCATGTAGAAGCATCATGTGATCCATTTCGTTTGCAGCGAATGCAATGCAGATCTGCCTTTTCTGCTTGAGAATGTCGGCCCCCCCTGCCTCTGAAGTATCTTCCTCTTCCTCTTCGTCCACCTCTTCCTCTTGCAGAATCTTGAGCAAGATGCTTTTCTTTGTGAGCAAGGCAAACAATCTCTTCAGAAGATTCAGGGACTGTTTTCTTTCCAAAGGCTTTCTCTCTTTCAGCAAACTTTTTCACAAGAGAGTCAAACGTTATATCTTTAAGGTTTCCATTTGCTTGTAAAGACTCAAGATAATTGGAGTAGGTAGGATAGAGTGCTTTGAGAAAGGCAATGAGAGAGATATCCAGCTCAACCTTAGTGGATTTTATATCATGCATTATAGACTTTATTTCAGATGCAAGAGCAAGAGGATCATTATTTTTTAGTTCAAGAGTGAAGAGTTTAATCATGAGCTGAACAACTTCAAGTGCAGAATGTGTATCATAGAGTTCTTTCAGCTTTTGTATAGCTTCAAAGGCAGTGGAATAGCAGGAAATATGACGACTTACTTCCTCATTGACAGATGCTGCGATCAATGCAAAGGCTTTGCTGTTCTTGTTTTCCCAAATGGCGAGTTCTTTGTCTGATGTGGGCTGCACAGGGTCTCTGTCTTCTTCTCTGACACACACACCTTTCCACAGCTCATTGTAGATAAGGGTGTGTTTTACCATCCGGGACCATTCAGAATAGTTCTCCTTGCCAGTGAGAACTATTCCGACCATAGAAATGATTGAATGCATTCTGTAAAAAAATCTCTGCCAAAAACACTTCTGTTGAGAGAGAAAAAAAAAAATCCTTCTGAAAAAATATCTCTGCCAAAAACTTCTGTAAAAATATCCTTATATGATTGCCTTATGCATTATATATATCACTGCTCAATATGATTGCCTTATGCATTATATATATATCATTGTTCAAAAATCAAAGGGCGCTCAATCACATATATCACTGTTTAAAAAACAAAGGGCGCTCAATTATCAATGTATATCACAGTTCAAAAAAGGCGCTCATATATATATATATGACATGGAAATTCTGTGGTATCCGCTGCCCAGAGGTGGAACACAGTACTCGGCCTTGTCTTTCACGTCAGGCCATGGTAGTCGCTGCCCATATCAGTTGTTACCAAAGTTTACAAATAACGCAGGCTTATATCAAAAAAACGATACCACTGTTTTGAAAAGGAGGGCGCTCAGCATATCACATGAAAACGTTGTATTAGAAACGCACAGTCATCTAGAAGGCAGCAACGAGCATTAAAAAAACGCAGGATGTCAGCATTATAATACATCAACTCACTCAACCATTAAAAACGATACCATTAAAAACGCATCTCCATAAAACTGCGATACCATTAAACTGCTCTCATAAACTACTCTCAACAGTCTTTTAAAAAAAAACGCAGGGGTACCAATTACAACAGTCTCTTTATATGGAGCAGCGCAGACTTTTTGTGCAATTTCCGTGGCGACGCCGGAAGAACCCGTGGTTTCCAAGCGTTCGGGGTTGCTGTGACTGGAGAATCACTTTCAACAGAAAGTGCTCTCTTTCCCTGGTTCTTCCCTTCCTTTACGAAGAAAATAAACCACAATGATATGGCGATAGCTTCTTTCTTCTCCTCTTTTCCCGAGAAATGGAATCGAATGGGATGTAAACGCGACAACGTGATTGTAGCTGTCAGAATGCGTATGTGGATGAGGGGATGAAAGGGATACGCGCAAATGGAGTCGAATGATGCGTAGAATATGAGCCGGTGACTGTGGTCTTTGTCAATACACCAAAGGCAGTAAAGCCGAGGCCGTTACAAGCTGCCAGTATTCCTGGAATGCTTGGTCTGTTTCATAATGAATGGGATGTACAGATACGTTGGGACTGGGATGTTTCAGGTCAGACCCGGGACAGACCATGTCAGAGCAGGTATGTCAGAGGCAACGCAGAGAGGGGCAGTGACAGAGGCAGCGTATTCAGGCCAGAGAGGGCAGAGGCAGAGGCAGGAGTTACAGCTAATTTAAGGGACTGTGACCTGTGCTCTGATACCATGTCAGGCCAGGGTAACTCCAGCAATTGAACGAGAGAAAGCACTCACTGATTTATTCATTAGCTAGTAATTTATTTATACAAATACAAAACGGATCAGTTCATATTCTAGATGACTGTCCGGCTTCACCTCATCCGTTTCGGATTAGGTGTCAACATTTTTGACGTGGTTAAAACCCTCAAAGAGGGAAACAGTCCACGGCCTGCGCCAACGTGGCTACTACAGGCAATTTATTAATCAAAGAATGAAAATTTACATAAGCTTCTCTCATGCACGGATTACTCGAACAATGACCCTCCATGCGCTTTAAATAGAACTCATGGACCAATTGGGTGTCAAGCCATGGATCAAGTGTCGGTAATACCGAGGAGAGAATGAACCGTCGGATCACTACATATCGTGACCGTCGGATTGTAAGTTACAAAATGTACAACACTAAAGAAACACACTTTACCTAACTCTATACCTAACTCTAAACTAGACCAAGTTGTACTTAACTATTTCCTATGTGTCGGAATATCCTAACACATTGGAGTTCAAGATATCTGTATCTGTTCATTTGTCATTGGAAATGGAGTTAGAATTGAAGCCCTTTTTTAATTTCGGAAGGCATTCACAATCGGAAACCTCTAAAGTTGCTTAGTAATTGTGAGGTTGTTCTATAATGAATTGAGATTTTATGATTGCTCTTTGATTTCTATCAAATGATTAATATACCTGAATTTCTCTTTTCTCCTTTCTATCAAATAATAGATATGAATATCCTTCAAAGTTTTTTTTTTCAAAATATCATTTGTAATATTACACTTTGATTGAATAGATCCAGGTAAAATCATAATAGATATGAATATCCTTAAAATATTTTTTTTCAAAATATCATTTGTAATATTATTTGTAATATTACACAATGACTTCTTTGATGGAACATATCCAGATAAAATCTTAGTTAAGTTTTTTCTTTCCATCAAATGATAAATGAATGCATATGTGTACGAGAGGATAAATAAAAATATGCATATAGGAAGATAAATTATGAATATGTATGAGAGCATAAATAAGAATATGCATATGAAAAGATAAATAAGAATATGCATATGATACTTTAAAGAATATGCATATGAGAAGATAAATTCTGAATATGCATATGAATATGAGAGGATATTTAAAATTTGTAAAAAATATTATTTATTACTCGAATACCTTGAAACCCTAATAAAACCCTAAGTATTTTAATAGTTCGTATATATGAATTAAATTTGTCATAAAAGTTTACACATATTAATTAAATTTGGTGAAAAATTGATGGAAAAACAAATGGTAAGTAAATAGAGGTAGATTAATAGGGAGCAAATAGAGGTAGATTAATAGGGGTATAGAAGTATAAGAAACAAACAGTAAGCAAATAGAGGTAGATGAGGTATAAATCAAAGAAAATAGAGGTAGATGAGGTATAAAAAACCAATGGTAAACAAATAGAGGTATAAATCAAAATAAAGATGAGAACTTTTGCTTACATTATAAGATTATCATAAGATTTGTGGAAGATTGATGAGAAACATTATAAAAATTAAGAGAGGACTATTCTAAAATTTATATTTTGTGAAAGATTGATGAGAAACATATCATAAAAATAAAGAGAGGACTATTCTAGGATTTAAATTAAGAGAGGATTATTCTGTGAGAAATATAAGTAACTATAAGTAGTTTAAAAAGGCACTTGTGAAATAATGATAAGACACAAATAGTTTAAAAAGACACTTATGAAAGAACGATAAGACACTTGTGAAGGAATGATGGAAGCAAACTATAAGCTAGAAGATTGATAAGAAATATAAGTAACTATAAGTAGTTTAAAAGGACACTTGTGAAAGAATGATGAAAACAAACTATAAGTAGATAAGAGTATGATACATAATTTATTCAAAATATCAAAAAATGTTTTAAAGAAAGCAGAAAGCATGATATATGTGAATAAGAGTATCAAAAATCTTTTCAAGGATTTAAAAACATGGTATATATGACTAAGTAAATAAGAGTATGAGGATAAAAAAACATGGTATATATGATTATGTAAATAAGAGTATGATACAAAATATTAAGTAGATAAGAACATGTCACATAATTTATTCAAAATATCAAAAAACTTTTAATCAAAACATGGCATATGTGAATAAGAGTATCAAAAAATATTAGAATAAGGGTATATTTGAATAAGAGTATGATGCATAATTTATTCAAATTATCAAAAAATATCAAAATATTTTTTTAGGAAAGCATAGTGTAGGTAGAAGATCGAGGGAAACAAACCGAAGTATATAGTTTTCTTATTATCAAACTATAAACGAACCGAAGTACACAGTTCTCTTAGTATCAAACTATGTACTTTATTTTGGTTAATTAGTAAATTAAGCATTAATGAAAACAAAGCAAAGTATTTTAATTAGATAAGTAAAGTTTTGTTGAAGACAAATCAAAGTATTTTAAATTGATGAAAACAAACTGAAGTACTATAAATAATAATGAAGTAATATAAATAATAATGAAGGGTGTTAGTTTGCTATTTTTTTGAATCTTATTAAAAAAATAAAATATAAATAAATAAAGATGCGATATTTTTAAAATATAAATAGATAAGGGCTGATATTTTTCAAAAATAAAAATAAAGCGGATTCTTGGTTTGTAGAATTGTTTCAAATGGCATGCAAGGAGCTATGTCCATTCCATTTCATCTTCTTCAAATGTACACTCATTAATGATGCACTAACGAACTTTCATTTGTGGGGTTGCATCTATGAAATGTTTTGTTGTTTTTGCAAATAGGATTGGACTTCTCACATTTGTTCTTGTTGCTAAGAATCTTCAGCCTCCTCAAGAGAATGTGTGTGGTATTTCATTTTTCACTCATTTAACCAAGGGAGAACTCCCTATCAAAGCACACATAGCGTGGGAACTCGCAAAAATGGCAATTAAGTTCATTCCCTTCTTGTTTGTGTTGCTAAGAATCTTCAACCTCCTCAAGAGTGTGTAGTATTTCCCTTTTCACTCATTTAACTAAGGGAGAACTTCCTATCAAAGCATATATAGTGTGGGAGCTCGCAGAGGTGGCAATTAAGTTCATTTCCTTTTCTTTGAGGCTGCACAATACGATTTGGTTCAACAAGCACTTCCATATATGATAATATTTTCTATACTTCACATTGAAGTGTTCTTCAATAACCTTCTTGCATTGAAATTCGTTGACCCATTAAAATAACATAGTACAAACTTATTATAGCTTATAAAAATGTAATTTTGAAACCTTAAATAAGATTTTCAAATTGTCATATCAATCAAACCTTTTATAGCATTTGGTATTTAATATCCATATTGTTTAATATTTTTATGATAATCACTTATATTACATTCTTTATGGTCAATTTATAATAATAACTCAAGGAGAATATTATATCATGTTTCATAACTTTCTCCTTTCTTATCACAAGATATTATAACAAGTTTTGTTATGTAAGTATTTTTAAAATGCAAATTTAATCTTTGGCCAATAGTGTGCAATCTTCCCCCGAAACAACAAACACTAGAATTCGCTGCCCATGCCATTGACTTCACTTTGTATAACCTGAATGTTAGATCTTTGAATGCCCCATGTTGACTTTCTTTTGAATACATCAATTTTGACTTGGAATGAACAAATGAATGAGGGGCACTGACGAAGATGATTTGTAGCTCCAACAACGCCATCAATCAGTGAACCAACTGGGCATTCATTCAGTCACAACCTGGCGAGACATAGTTGTTTCTTCTCATTTGGATCATTTTTCGTGGTCCCAGCCAACCGACGCAGTTTATTTAAGAGTTGCGTTTCAGTAGCTTCCCGTAGCTTGTGAGGTTGCGAAAATAACAGTGAGGTTAGCGATAACAGTCGTTGGCAAGTCGAGTGATAACAATGTGGCAGTGTTGCTTTTGCATCATTTCCTTTGATTGCTAGTCATCTCCCCTGCTAGGGCACTGGTTCTCAGCGTCCCCGATAGTGCACTCATTGGTGGATCTCCTCTCTGCACCTGCAACCACTTGATTTCAGCTGTGGGATGTGTACCAAATGGCCAACACCAAGGCTAATATCCAACAATCATTGAACTAGACATACCAAAAATTTATGATTTTGAAAGAGCGGAGACTCCACTCCACTCTGCCCTCATCACAATGAGCCAAACATGTGCCATAGGATCGCTACTGATACCTACCCAAAGGTATTGTTCTGTCGCTCGCTGAGCATTACTTTTGCGTCGTTTCCTTTGATTTCTAGTCATCTCCCTTGTTAGGGCATTGGTTCTCAACTTCCCTGATAGGAGACTCACTAGTGGATCTCCTCTCTATGCTTGCAACCACCCGATTTCAGTTGCGAGATGTGTACCAAATGGCACCTCACAACTGCTTGATTTGAACCGCCAGATGAATACGCATGTCTACAGCCTAAGCTTGCCACATTACACCTTCGCAACCGCCAATTAGTGGCCCCATTTCGGCCAATGGATCTGTGTTAACTAGCACACCTTGGGTGGCTAGTTTCAATGAATGGGCCTAGTCGCACCCAATGGGAAAAGTGGAATGCAGATGCATTTATGCTCTTCGTCCGGAAAATTTTGAGCAAGTGTCTCAAAAAATGCCTCTTCCTGCGATCTTTTGCTCATGCTCTGTCATTATCTTCTGTCCGAACTCTGAGTAACCCTCTGTCAGTTCATTATTTCCAAATTCAACCTTCGAATAGAGCAGGAGCTGCTTGCAGCCATAGCAGCCCAATTGCTCATCCTAAATCCTCTGAGCAGGTCGACCCGCAGGCTCCTTGATCGTCCAATTTTGCTGCGTTCCGGCAATCCCTGTGTGATGAATGCATTGAAATGGTAGCGGACAAGAGCGGTTTGAAAATAGCAAACATCGTGTTTATATTTGATGGCAATCCCTGTGTGATGAATGCATTGAAATGGTAGCGGACAATGTGTGATGAATGCATTGAAATGGTAGCGGACAGGAGCGGTTTGAAAATAGCAAACATCGTGTTTATATTTGATGGCAATCCCTGTGTGATGAATGCATGGACAATGTGTGATGAATGCATTGAAATGGTAGCGGACAGGAGCGGTTTGAAAATAGCAAACATCGTGTTTATATTTGATGGCAATCCCTGTGTGATGAATGCATTGAAATGGTAGCGGACAATGTGTGATGAATGCATTGAAATGGTAGCGCACAGGAGCGGTTTGAAAATAGCAAACATCGTGTTTATATTTGATGGCAATCCCTGTGTGATGAATGCATTGAAATGGTAGCGGACAAGAGCGGTTTGAAATGGTAACTTCGTGTTTATATTTGATGGCTCCTCGCAGGATAGGCAGAGAGTACAAATTCCAGGAGCGGTTTGAAAATAGCAAACATCGTGTTTATATTCCAGGAGCGGTTTGAAAATAGCAAACATCGTGTTTATATTTGATGGCAATCCCTGTGTGATGAATGCATTGAAATGGTAGCGGACAAGAGCGGTTTGAAATGGTAACTTCGTGTTTATATTTGATGGCTCCTCGCAGGATAGGCAGAGAGTACAAATTCCAGGAGCGGTTTGAAAATAGCAAACATCGTGTTTATATTCCAGGAGCGGTTTGAAAATAGCAAACATCGTGTTTATATTTGATGGCAATCCCTGTGTGATGAATGCATTGAAATGGTAGCGGACAAGAGCGGTTTGAAATGGTAACTTCGTGTTTATATTTGATGGCTCCTCGCAGGATAGGCAGAGAGTACAAATTCCAGAAATTTCAGCCAGCGGATTTGTGCCAAGTGGCACGTCCACAATGGTCAGAATTCAGCCTCGTCAATGGCCAGATTTCAGTCCACAACTGTATTCCAAGTTGCACGTCCTCAATGGCAACATTTCAGCGATCAGCTGTCTGCCAACTGGCACGTCCTCAATGGATGTTTCCAAATGTCGTTTTATAACTCTTAAATTTCTGACCCGCGGGATTTATAAAGGGTCGGTAAGTGAGGGGTGGTTGTCATGTGGGATAATTTACATTTCATGTTGCCCTACTGTTATTCACATTCACATCTAGATTTAGCCATCCATCTCTCTAAATTTAAAAAACATTAACGAAAGGGAATTGATATTTTAAACGATCCGGTGATCAGATCTGGAATTTCTGGTAATGTGTCTACCGATCTGCAGTTATGGTAGAGTCTGGCCGATTATTTATGGATTCCACAATATGAAAAAAATTCTTATTCGTCTGGACTGGGAATTAATTTCACGGGTCCGGAGTCGTAGATTCCATGTTTAGGGAATTGTTTAAGTTATATTCAATTTAATTTCTAAAATATGGTTGGAAGTGATGTCTAACCTTTGACTTGATGCTTAATTTAGAAAATTGTGTATTAGTTTTTTTCTCAGCACGATTCAGGAAAAAAATTGTGTATTAGTTTATAGAATATTTAAGGTTTTGAGCCCACACGAAGAGAACACGAAGTTTGAAAAATAAAATTGAGTCTTGGGAATAATAAAATAACTTATGTGTTGAGAATTATCATAATAAAATAATTTTCAAGTGTCAGCATGATAAAATAATTTTACGATAATTGATAAAATTAAGTGTTGGATGATAAAATAATTTTAAGTCTTCAGAATTATCATTATAAAATAATTGTTAAGTTTCATCATAATAAAATAATTTTATCATAATTTGATAAAATTAAGTTCTGATAATAATAAAATAATTTGAAGTGTTGAGAACACGAAGTTTGAAAAATAAAATTAAGTGTTGGGAATAATAAAATAACTTATGTGTTGAGAATTATCATAATAAAATTATTTTCAAGTGTCAGTATAATAAAATAATTTTACGATAATTGATAAAATTAAGTGTTGGATGATAAAATAATTTTAAGTCTTCAGAATTATCATTAGAAAATAATTTTTAAGTTTCATCATAATAAAATAATTTTATGATAATTTGATAAAATTAAGTTCTGATAATAATAAAATAATTTGAAGTGTTGAGAATTATTCTAATAAAATAATTTTATGATAATTTTTTCTATTTTATATTAATAAAATATTAAAAATAAATTTTTGATTATTTTTTAAAATAATTTTATTTTCTATAATTAAAATTTAATATATCGTTGTTTTAGAGGTAGTTTAATTTCGTGATCGAATTAATGTGAAATTTCTGAAGATGGAGAGATTTAAGATTCAAATCCACGAGATGAAATTTAGGAGAAAAAGATAGGCCGTAGAGCCCCATAAGTTTATTAGTAACTATTTGTCAAGCAAGCTGCTAGGATACGATTTCCTATTTAAAGAACAAAAAAAAATATGATAATTTTTTCTAATTTAAATTGATAAAATATTAAAATTAAAATTTTGATTATTTTTAGATTGTTTTTTAAAAGAATTTTACTTTTTATAATTAAAATTTAATAATTGTTTTAGGGGGCAGTTCAATGGGTGTTGAATTAATGTGAAATCTATGAAAAGTGAGAGATCCAAAGTTCAAATCTCCTTGTTGTGACCCAATTTAGGAGAGGAAGATAGGTCGTAGAGCCCCATAAGTTTACTAATAGCTACTTGGAAAGCTACTAGGATATGAGTTCCTATGTGGAAAATAAAAATATAAAATTTTATGATAATTTTTTCTAATTTATATTGATAAAATATTGAAATTAATTTTTTGATTAATTTTTAAAAGAATTTTACTTTTTTTATAATTAAAATTTAATATATCGTTGTGTTAGGAGACAATTCAATTGGTGATCAAATTAATGTGAAATCTATGAAAACTGAGAGATCCAAGGTTCAAATCCCCGAATTGTGACCCAGTTTAGGAGAGGAAGATAGGCTGTAGAGACCCATAAGTTTACCTATGAGGCAAGTTGCTACAACACATAGTGTGTGTATATATATATATATATTAAAAATTAAAACTTCTCCTCTCCTCACTTTTTTCGAGGAGTAAATGGACTTCTAATCTTTGAAACTAGATTTGATTGCATCATATATTAAAAATTGAGATGTAACAATAATCTTTTTTCCCATGGAAAATTTGTAATTTCATTAGTTTTAGAAATTACATTCTGTAGATGCATAAGCATATTCTGAAATATCTATCATAGAACACTGCATCGGTGGAGGCAGTAAACAGCTACCCCCACCACACAGCAAAGTGCCCAGACCGAGTCTGAAGGAGAGTCAAAAGTGACAAAAAGTCCACCGAGAATATTATCTTGATCCACGCAGGGAGATAATATCAAAAAACATGAACAGTACCAAGTGCAATGGTCGCATATCAGATCAAAAAACAACATAGAAAATATATACAAATATATAAGTCTGTTCAAAAAATTATATCAAAAAGTCCATAAATGGCCTGTGATAGAACTGGTGGCATTCTCCATCGATCTGTTCAATAATCATCTAGTTGCCTTGCTCCCTGATCGCGCCTTCTTTGGAAAGACGGTCAGCATCTGTGTTCCGCTCCCTGTATATATGATTACAGGAAAAAAAATCAAATGATGAAATCAATCTTAAAGCCTCATCAAGAATGTGTCTCAATGTGAAAGTCCTGCAAGCAGATGCCCTATTCAACCAATCACAGACAATCTTAGAGTCACCAAATAGCTGTAATGCAGTGCAGCCTTTCTCCAATGCATAGTGAATGATATGATAAGCAGCTGAAAGTTCTGCGAAGTTATTTGTGCCCCGTCTAAAGCCCATAGACAGACTGTAAGAGTGCCTCTCGGATAAATGTAGAATGGCCCCACCACCACAGCCATCTACTTGTGCTGCCCCATCAAAGTATGCCCAAGGTCTACCGGGGATGATCTGTTCCAGGGAGATAGAACGGGGCGGGGGGAAGAAGGGTCCTCGGGGATGAGATCATAGTCAGCTTTGATCATGGCCACCAAGCAAGGCCATCTAGGAGGGATGTTATGGAATATCAATCGATTCCGAGCTATCCAAATAGCCCAGCAGAACAACAGGGGTAGGTTCCTCAATTTATGAGGCAAAACAGATTGGTACCACAAATCCCAGGCCTCAACTAGAGAGTCAGAAAGCCAATCACAGTTAGAGGGGACAGCTTCAGACACCAGTTGCCATGCACTACGAACTACCGGACAGTGGAGGAAGATATGAGAAGCAGACTCCCCATCAATATGGCAAAAATGACACCAGTGAGGGCCATAAAAGGCCCTTTTAAGCAGATTATCCCCCATGGGGATCTTGTTCTTTAAAATGCACCACATGAGAACTCTGGATCTAGGAGGCGCTTTGAGTTTCCAGAGGAGCTTCCACCATTGAAAAATGATCTGAGGCTTACGCGGGTTAGCCAGGACCAAATAGCCCTCCTTGGGTGTATATCTCCCAGATTTCGCCAGGGCCCAAATAATCTCGTCCTCCCCCTCAGTGATACGGATATGTGCCTCCAAAAGAGTCTGAGTGAAAACCTGCCAGTGCTGCCTCCAAAGTGGTGGGATGTTCAGCTGACCAACAGATTTCCAAGCCTGATGTAGAAAGGTAGAGTTGTGTACGTCTGCAACATGAGCCAGGTGTGTAATATTCTGCTCCGTTAAGTGTGTTATAAGACCAGGGGGCAGTCTATACGATTCACCACAACCAATCCATGGATCTATGCCGATGCGGACACTGTTCCCCGACTGAATTCTCCAGGTAATGCCAGAGCGAATGGGATCCAAAGCCTTAAGGACAACCTTCCATATAATCGAAATTCCTGTGAAGGGACCAGCTAGCCTTCTGATCCAATCCACAACTCGTGCAGGTGCAATGTATTTCGAGTAAGCAACCCTGGTCCATAAGCTGTCCGAAACCACCAGTTGCCATCCAAGTTTCGCAGCCAGAGCAGATGAAAAATCATCCAACTTCTTGAGGCCCCAACCCCCCCATTTCTTAGGAAGGGTGAGCGCATCCCACTTGACCCAAGAAAATATCCTGCCTGGCTGTTTACCACTCCATAAAAATCTGCAGCATATATTTTGTATCCTAGAAAGTATGCCTCTAGGGATCCAAGCCAGTGACATCCAGTAAACTGGAGTCGCTTCCAGAACACTTTTGATGAGGGTCAAACGGCCAGCACGTGAGAGGAATCTATGGTACCAAATGCTTAACCTTTTCTCTAGCTTGGCAATGAGCCAAGTCCAATCCGCAATCTTGTACCCATTTGGTTTCAACTTGTACCCCAGATATTTCAATCCCTCAACCATATCCAACTTCGTGAAGTGAAATCTATCAAGATGTAACAATAATCATAATGCAAAGTTCTGTGATTCTTAATGATTTTTGAACCACTAAGTGTGGTTCATCATTAGGACTTAGATATATTATGGTACAAGGTTCTTATAATGAAGCCATTTGTGAGTAAAAACCATGGTTCACGTCGTTGTCCAATCAAGGGCGTATTTTAATCTAGACACTATTATTTTCACTTCTAATTAAGGTAAATGTTTTACTATTTTTTTTTTAAGTAAATGTGTTTTCACTTCTTATTAAGGTAAAGGTTTTACTAAAAAAAATAATACACTAAATGGTCTCAACTAATCATCATCATTATAGAGATTTTAATGGTTAAACATATTTATGATAATCATTTCCATTTCACTTTTCAAAGCATCATTATTATAATAAAGACTTTTTTTTGTGTATGAATTGATAGAATCAACAACTAGGTTAGTTCATACTCGTGTAACAAGGGGTTGATTCCAAATGCTACCACTATAACCTTCATGCATCTCGATGTGGCCCCTCAAGTGACACACAAGGCTAACCAGTGGTTCTAAAACAACAACATTGCAAGGATTTCCTTATCAATACACTTTATCACCAACTAGTCTACTCCTGAGGGACTACTATAATAAAGACATTAGTGGTTGAGCATATATGTTATAATCAATTTTGTTTTGTTGTGTAATGTCTACACTTTTTAAAGTACTTTGTTTTCAATGAGATGGACCACTTATTATCATGTTTTGTTGAGTTCCTTTATTCTAGTTAAGTTTCCTTGATTTATTAATTTTTAAAATTTTGGTTATCTGGATCATTTGAACATGTGTTAGAACTTCAAAGGGAAATGTTCTATGGATAAACTTGTATTTAATCTTAAATCCTATTGTGTTCTTGATGCAAGACCTAGAAAATTTAATGATGCACTTATGTTGGTTTTGGAAGCCCCTTCATAAGAATTATACCCACTTTGCACTCGGCCTCTCAAACCCCTATTTTTCTACGTTGGTAGTTATTTCACTCAAGCGTGTATGAAAAGATGAAATGATAATTTTGTTAGATGATAACATGCAACAAGTTGATTGTTAGTAAATAAACTAGGTTAAATCTATAATCCATACGACAATAAAACTGTACAAATACATTATGTAAAGTAAATCGACAAAGATGTTATCTTATAAACATAATGGAATAGAAAAGGAAAGAAATTTAAGCACTCATGAAGTTTACTAGAACTACACCTCATTGTGTAACATGTTGCAAGGGGAACAACTTAGCCTTTCCTAAGGGACGGGCCTTTGTCTCTTTCTCTATCTTTCTCTTAGTCCTCCTTTCTTCTACACAATACTACGAGCATAACCTTACTTTGGATGTCTCCAATGTCCTCCTGAATTCCTTGGCCTAACTCTTCTTTTATAAACCTGAGTGGATAATATTTTCTAAAAAAACTTCCATAACCACTAGAAATCATTCAAATGGAAAAAGAGGAGCTAGGGTCGATTTTTCCTTGACTAAAAGGTGGGAATATCGATGTGTGTGACCAAGTGTCATCAAATCTACTAGCCAGAGATTTAAAAACGTGGAAACAACTGTCACATGACTTTTCCATTGGCATCCACACGACCACATGAGTTTATTGAAGAATGAATTCCCAACATTATGCCATTACTTAAAGAGCTACGTGGTGAGTGAAATTCCAATTTCTTCCTTGCTCCTTATTTATGAAGGAACAAACTAAAATACAAATTTAAACAAAAACACAAATATACAACAAAACAAAACTTCAATTAATGAATAACAAATATTGAAAATGGTTTACATGTAGTAAAGAAACAAACTAGCTCCGATGATGGTAGCTTATCTCGAAGAAGAGATGTTATGACTATGTGCCTTATGAAAACTAAGTTACAATGAGGCTCTGAGGCCTTTTTATCATGAAGAAATAATGAGAAACCATACAAATCCAAAAAACTAACCCTAGGAGATGAAGCTCCAAAAGGTTGTGGCCCACGATAGGGTTAATTGGAATGTCAACTTCCCGGGATCATAACTTTGGCATACGATCTCTGTTTGGCATGCATGATACCTCATTAGAAATATCTATTTGATAAATACAACTTTTGATTATAAATGACAAGGATATTAACCTTCCATTTGCCTATTTCTCAAAAAAATGTCGTTTAGGACCTGAAAAACTGCCAAAAATAGAGAACGACCGAAATAACAAATTGTGTTGGAAATTAAGAAAACGAAAGGAAAAGGTGTTAGGGGTCCAAATGGAATAGGCAAGTGGCCACCAATATGCACCTAGATCACTCCTCCCCCCAGGAAGCAATGGTCCCCATTATGTTGAGCGCCTCCATGAGATGGGGAAACTTCTGCTGAACTTGGTCCTTGGTGAGCCATTTTCCTTGGTGTAGGAGCTCGTTAGCTTTTAAAACTTGATACAATTGGATACTTAGTTGGTGAGCGTTATTGACTTTTGTGTCCATGGTTCGATCAGTCATGGAATGTTCAATGCAATATGGGTTTAGCTCTATTGGTGTTAGCTACTCAGCAATGATTGATATGTCTAACAATGGTGGAAAGTATGGATGAAGACGGTCCACATTGAATACTGGTTGCAAGCCAGGGAATGGGGGAAGACTTATATCGAAAGAATTGTCACCCACAACTTTGGTGATGGAGTAAGGTCCATATCAGATTGGTTGAAGCTTACGATGGGCTCCAGTAAGACGTTCCTTCTGTAAATGAAACCAAACTTTGTTGCTTACTTGAAACTTATGTGGCACCTGATGTTGATCATGACATTGTTTTTACTTGACATTAGATTTATCTAGGATAGCATGAACTTGTTGGAAAATGTGATAGATGCATTAAAAAAATGTGGTGGCTTTATCAGCTTTGGACTGAACATATGCAAGTTTTGTGTACGTGGTCGCAAGAGGCATTACAACATCAATGGGACAAAATGGTTGGAATCGCAGACCCACTTGAAAGGGGCTATGGATAGTCGAAATATGGAGAGCTCCATTAGAGTTGTGTTGCACATAGGGAAGAATATCATCCCATGATCATGGATTCTTGGAGTTGTACATGTGTAGTATGTGCAATATCATCCTATTGATACCCTATATTTGGCCACCAGTCTAAGGATGGAATGTAGTTGACTTGGTGATCTTAGTGTCCAACAATGACTAGAGGCTCAACCAAAATGCAATCAGGTACCTGCTATGTCGAACTGATATAATGGTTTGTGGAATCCAAAAATGTACCCACACTCGTTCGAATAACAATTTGGAAGTGCCTTCTGCTATGATACTCTTCTTGCAAGTAGTCAATATAGCCATCTTAGAAAATCTATCAATGACCGGAAAAAAGAAATCATTACCATGTTTGATCAAAGGAAGGCTAGACATATAGCCATGGGGATGGATTCCCAAGGCCAGTTAGGAGTAGGTAGAGGAGTGCACAAACCTCGCTTCTTAGTGGCTGGCTTGGTGATGGCACAATAAATGACGGATCTTATATGTTTTTCAACATCCTATTAGAGTTTTGTCCAATAAAAATCATGCAATGTCATCAGTGGCAGACATTCAACCAATGGCTATCTACCAAGTGGCTGACAATCATTCAATGACTATTTTCCAAGTGTCACCTCCTCAGTGCTTGGACTTCATCCAAATGATGAGTGCTAAGTGGCATGTCCTCAGTGGCCCAATTTCAGCCAATGAATTTGTGTCAAGTGGTGCATCCTCAGTAGTCAAAATTTAGCCAATGAATGTTTTCCAAGTGGCACGTCCTCAATGGCCATATTTCATCCAATGAATGTCTGCTAAGTGGCACATCCTCAATGGCCAAATTTTAGCCAATGGATGGCTACCAAGTGGCTCAGCAATTTTTCCGTTTGATTTTTCCAAATGGAATTTTACAACTCTCAAAATTTTGACCCACTGATTTATAAAGGGTCAGTAAGTGAGCAGTGGTTTTCATGTGGGATATTTCATCATGTACATTTCATGTTGTGCTCAAGTTACTATATGTTAAATTATCACTCAATGCAATTTACTGACACTATATATATATATATATATATATATATATATACACACAAGAGTTTAATGTACCATTTTGTAAATGGTGCAGTCTATATGCAGGCAAAAGCCCCATGAATTTGGCGTAATGTCATGCCATATATTGCGATTTTCCGACCACCATTCCAACTTTGACTTTCACTTGCTCTCTTGGATTTCTTTCTCTCTATCTTTAATTCATATTTTTGATCTACTAGTATCTCCTGCTTTGGAGGTTCTAAAACCTGGAATGGTTGGTAGATGAGAAGCCATGAAACCTCTACTAGATGTTGCAGGACTATCAGGTGAGTAAGATGCCCTATGAAAATCCATAACCAATATAGTGATTCGAATTGGATCATTATATTGTTTTCCATCCATCTCGATGCATTTGGAATGGAAAAAGTGGAGGAATCAACTCATGAGACCGTTTTTACCGGTGGTCCCCAGTTTGGCGAAACAGGGTTCGAAACCTTCTAGGAGTGTTTTGAGGCATCAAACGAGGTTTTTTGGGGGGTAAAAATTTTCCGCTTAAGCACAACACCTTTTATTTCTATTCTACTTTTCTGCTTGATTTAATTTTACATGCATGCACTAATTACAATTAATTTTACACATCTAGAAATTAAATAAAACTGTGATAATGTAGAATCTCAGATTTTTTAATATAATAGTATCAGATCTGTTGTGACGAAATGTCCAGTGGGATATCCATGGTAGTTTACGGATCATATAGAGAGTAAACACCCATAAAATACTTCTTGTATAACCGTAGTATTATTAAGTTATCCTTTTTTGTTCTTGTGAAGTATTCAAGTTGCTCCATTATGGCGAAATATCTAAAGCAACGACTTACCATCGGGTGGCCTTCATATCTTTTTAGTATGCATACCAATTTGGTATTAGGTTAACAAGGGTGAAAGACGCACATTATTGTCCCTAGAACCAGTTTAAAAATACATTTTATCAAAAATAATAAACAACTCAATTAATTATACAGATGGTCATTTATTTTCATTCAAATATCAACGTTTAACATATATAAAACATAATTTTTTCAATCACATAATTTCATGGCTCTAGACTTAAAAATCATTTAAATCCAATTTCATGACTTATAAAACACTATACAACTTATTTTGTTTTTTAGTTTTCTCCATGGGCAAAGTTTTCTTTAAAGAACATTTCACAAATCATATGGTTTTATACCTATAACTCAAGCCATGCAAGTTTTAGGTCAATTTCAAACCATAAATGTATATTTTTGTTTCTTATTTGTGTCTCTCATTATAGTTATTTATAAAGTTGTAAGAATTTGGCTAAACTTCAAATTATTTAAAAGTTGTAACAATCATAATTTTTTATTTTTTATTTTTGTATTATTATTTTGATGTAAAATGTACGGTTGTGATTTTTTTTTAATAATTACAATTATGATTATAACAAAATGCATATTTAAATTTAATAAACACATAACAATAATATTTATATACATTTAGTCTTGGTAGCTTGATTGGTTTAAAAATGAAGTGTTATGTATAAAAAAGTTCAAAATTCAAATCCTTGTGATTCACTTATGTCTGCCAAAGAAGCATACATAAGCACTTAATAGTTACAATAGTATATCACACAAGTTATTTGTAAAATCCTCTCATTAAAAAGAAGAAAGAAAAAATATATATACATTTAATTATTTTTAAAATAAAATAAAAATATTCTATATAAAAATTCATATTATAAATATGAATCATAATCATGATCTTAAAAAAGTATTTATTAATAAATGTTGTATTATTCAATATATATATATATATATATATATATATTTTGTAAGTTTGGTAGGGCTCTCCTATTTTCATGTCCATTACACACCAAGCTACGGGGGAAGGGTAGCCCAAGATTTGAACCCAAGAGTTCTGGTTTAGTGAGACTTCATTTCCACAGCCACTGCCACTTGAGCTACACCATACAGACATTGTATTATTCAATATTTATTTATGTAGAATTCTCTAGTTAAAAAAATTATATACAATTAATTATTTTTAAAATAAAATAACATTTTTTTATATAAAATTTCATATTATAAATATTCATCATAATCATGATCTTAAAAAATATTTATTAATAAATGTTTTATTATTCAATATTTATTTACTTATATTCAACTTTTCATTAAGGAAAGGAAGATGTCATCAACTCAATTTACCTTTTCCACTAAAACTTAATGTGCTTTTCATGTTCTTTTGAGAAAATTGTTTAAATAAATTTCAACATTCATAGTACACATCAACATTCATCTTACTGATTTTGAAAAGTTATTCTAATATTAAATACATAAAACAATGAGATTCAACAAGTACTAACTATGTAACAATGAGATTTAAAACATATTTTCACAAATAAAAACTATGCTTTGATTAATTTAATCAAGGTTACGTTATAGTGGAGTCTTTACCAAGGTAGATGGGTGTAGGTTAATAAACAATATAAATAATAACATGAAAGTCTGGTAGTTAATGACATGTGTCTAAAGTTAAGTATAGTTTATTGATTTAAAAATATCACATTTCTAAATACAATAAATGAAAATTTTAATGAAAGATTGTCTCTTCCTTGTAATCAATAAGGTTTGCAGAAATATTTCTATAACACATTTTTAAATACCAAATAGACTTGATATAACTAAATATATCTCGAAAATTTGCACAACTCTAGATTTACATACTATTTATGTGATAATTTTAATCATCAAACATATTTCTCACAACTTCAAATCCTTCAAATGTTGATAATATCGATGTTTATGATTATGGCAAGTATATTGATCAGTTAATGAAAAAGGTATTATAGACTATGTGTGAATTCACTTATGTTACTTAATGCAATGGATCGAAAAGATTGCGAATAACATAAACAATTAAACCATTTGAAAACATGTTCAAACACATTAACACAACAAAATTTAATAAAGGAGTTCACCAGACTTCCTGGCTATGTCTTCTGCTCCTTTCGCTTCCAGTGTTGACCTCTTTATTATGTCTTCAATAATGCTGTTACAGGCATGAGCTCAAAAGCAATGTCTCAGATGAGAAAATGGATGTCACCACTGCGTCTAGCTCGAAATTTCGAGTCAAATGAGTATAAACTTGCTCATATTTGGCCAAAGTGACCTCCAAACCCCTAGAATGAGGAAAACCACCCTTGCGTTGTCCAAAACTACCTCTCTATGCCCAAAACTGCCTCTGCAATACTGAAAACCGCCTTAGAAAAATCGTGCTCCTTGGTGGACTGTACCTGCAATTAAACTTTAAAACAATTTTAGGTTGGCTTGCTTACAAGCTCGAAGGTATATGGCGCAATGGAAATTCCATATGCAATGAGGTCTTATATGTTTGGGAGGTCAATGGGTCAATTCCCCCACCCAACGCTCCAACATTTTGAATCGCATTACAATATATGACATATTACAATATATCACCAACTTGAAAACTATGCTCGACTTGATGCTTGTCATGCCATGCTTCTTGGCTTCTTTCCAGCTATTCCTGTACTGCCTGGTGAATTTCCTAGATTTGTTCAATGAACTTGGTCACTTTGTCCACATCACTATGTCCATCAACTTCTATGTCTTTACCAAAGACAAATTCCAAGGGAGACTTTGATGTAAAACCAAAACAAGTCTCAAAAGGAGATCTCTGAATAGAAGAATGTTTCGCATGGTTGTAAGCATGCTGCACATAACACAAATGCTCATCCCAAAGTTTGGGATGCCTGCTGCAATATCCTCGAAGTAACTGTATCACTGTCTTGTTGACCACTTTTGTCTGACCATCTATCTGCGGATGAAATGTCATGCTCTTCTTCAACCTTGTGTCCATTAACTCCCATAGACTTGACCAAAATTTCCCAACAAATCGAGAATCTCGATCAAATACAATAGAAGTGGGTAACCCAAAATGGACCCATACATTTTGAAAGAACAACTTTTCAGTTTGTTCAACTGTGACCTATTTATTACATGGTGTCAAAATACATATTTTACTGAACCTATCCACAACTACATAAAAATAATCATGACCCTTTTTAGACTTTGGAAATCCCCCAACAAAATCCATGGAAATACTTTCGCAAGGACGAGAAGGAATTGGCAATGGAGTATACAAGCCTAATTTTCTATTACTTGGCTTGCTTGTAGCACACATAGTACATCATTTAATATATCTAGAAATTTTCTCATTCATCCGTGGCCAATAGAAGAATCTTCGTAATTGTGCAACTGTTTTACTTACACCAAAATGGCCTGATATGAGATAAGTATGTGCTTCTCGAATTATATTAACTCTTTCAGTTTGTGGAATGCATAACCTTCCCAAATGATATAAGAGTTTATCCTTTATGTAATAATCCAATTCTTCTACTTGCTTTCCATGACTTAAAGTTTCATATACATCCTTAAAATCTGTGTCTTGAGCATATTGTTCAATGTAACTTTCGTGAATTACTGAATTATGCTTAAGTATTGTAGATGCATTTATAATTCATCTTGATAACATATCCGCAACCTTATTATGTATTCCCTTCTTATATGTGATAACAAGATGAAATTGCTGTAGGAAACCTATCCACCTATAATGTCTTGATTGTTACAATTTAGTTTCTGAGTGTAAGTATTGTAGTGGTTGATGATCTGTATGTATGATTGTTTCTTTACCCATTATGTAATGTTTCCACTTTTTAACACTATGAACTAATGCATATAATTCCTTATCATAGGTGGGATAGTTATGTCTCAGAATGAAAGCATATAGGCTTTCCATGTTGCATCAACACTACCCCCATGGCATATTCACTTGCATATTTCTCGATCTTGAATGGATGATGAAGATCTAGCAGTGCTAGTACTTGAGCTGTATTGATCCTTTCTTTCAATGTGTCGAAGGCTTTCTGTTGTTTGCCTCCCCAGTGAAACACCTATTTCACACTTTTCAAAGCATGTAAAGGAGCTGCAATCAATGAAAAGTTAGCAATAAACTTTCTCCAATATTGTGCTGCCCCTACGAAATTTCTAACTTCTTTTGCAATATTGGGCTTAGGCCAATTTACAATGACTTCGACCTTAGAGGGATCTATCTTCAACTCACCACCCCCTACAATATAACCTAAATAATTTAAAGATGTTATGCCAAATTCACATTTTGACAGTTTTACATAGAGATTTTCTCTTTTCAAAACATCTAAAACCTACTTTACATGCTTAACATGTTCATCCCATGTTCTACTGAAAACAAGAATGTCATCTAAATAGACTATTACAAAATCATCAATGAATGGCCTAAATACATCATTCATGACTGGCATGAATGTGGCTAGAGTGTTAGTTAAGCCAAAAGGCATAACCATCCATTCATAGTGTCCTTGCTTCATTTTGAAAGAAGTCTTCCATACATCCTATTCTGCAACTCTGATCTGATGGTAGCCACTTCACAAGTCCAATTTAGAGAAGTAAACCGCATCTTTTAACTGATCTAACAAATCATCAATACGAGGAAGAGGATAACGATTCTTTATTGTGATTTTATTCAATGCTCTAAAATCAATGCACATTCGCCACAAACCATCTTTCTTTTGCACTAACACAATAGGTGATCAGCATGGTGATGTACTTGGTCGAATAAACCCTTGATCGAGTAACTCCTGTACTTGCTTTCTTATTTATGCATTCTCTAGAGCTGATAACTTGTAGTGGAGCATCTTGTTGCAAATAAATCTCATGTTCTATCTAGAGAAAATTTTAAGAACCCCCCCAAATTTATATGTATAATAAATGGGCGAATCTCCATGGTATATAGGAAAAATGGAAGGCCATTTTATCAATAATATAATATGTATATGTAATTTTTTGGCGAATCTCTCACCAGGCATGGTGAATATTTTACTTAATTATAAAACCTTGTAAGATCTTGGCGAGTCTTTCACTAAATAATAAAACTTTGTAAAGTCCTATTGAATCTTAGCATTGTGAACTCTTAGAGATTTTTTTGAAAAATTATAAAATCATATATGACAAGAGCCACATGGTGGCAATATCACTGTTTTTTTTCACATTTCCATGACATGGAACTTGTTTATAAAATTACAAAAAAGCCAACTAAGTCCCTTATAATATGCAGGTAAGCTTATAACAGAGTCTGATACATCTACTATGCTTGTCTTCATTCAAGTGTCATAGCTGCTATACTTAACACTGTGAATCACAACTCTCTCAGAACTCAACTCTATAGTGTAATTAAAACCTTTGGAAATTGAATCTGACAACTCTATAAAAAGGATTAGTGAAATAGAAGCTTTTGTGAATGAGCCCACTAATTATCACTGCTAAACAATCAATCTAGACTATGAAGTCTTCCATCTTGATCACAATCGTGCTCACAATCAAGGGAGTGCGACCACCTAGCCTGACATAATGGCCATCATAGCTTCCAATAATCAACAACCACCTTGCAAGGACATCCTAGCTCATGTCTCATGAATTTTATTCATCAATCTTAACTGATATAAATCTTATAAAGATAATATTAGAATCCTCTCCGGATTCACTGTTAATACAAGGGTAAAGGAAATTTTCTAGCTCAAGACACTAGCCAATACCAACTTTGGTATTTGTGACCCCTTTGTGGGGATGCACCTACCCTGCCTCGTTGGGTTTCTGCCTTGTAACATAGTTCAAGGATCAGAAGACTTTCCAATCTTCCTACTCCATTAGACACACTTTATATGCTATACATAGTGAATGGAAAAGAAGCATTATAGAACACACAATTTCACAGAAGGAAGAAAAATCTTAGCCAGTTCAATATCAAAATCTTAACCACTGATTAATAAAGAATAACAAGTAGCGTAATGAGTTGTTCTGAGTTATTTATTTACAAGTTGTAAAGAATGTAGTGGAATGGAAAATATTAGTTAGGCAACCCTTCAATATTTTCTACTAATATGTCTATGCATGTACATATGAAATTAAGAGCATTGTTGAATACAAAGTTTCCTTTTCTCTTGCCTCCATTTTGACACATCAGTGTGAAATTAGTGTGACTTTGAATCTCCTTTCCTGTGTGGATTTTTTGACAAATCAATGTGAAATCAAAGTCACTATGACTTTCCTTTCCTGCGAGGGATCACATCCACAGTTGATTAGTAAAATATAATCTACTATATATTATGTTCAAGAAACTGACTGCAATCTACAGTGGAAACGAGACCTCAATTCTTATTCTGAATTTGAATATCTCAGGACAACATAAGAGATAAAAATGCATATGGACTTAGTAGCTAGAAAACAATCACTCCATCATTACAAGACCACCTAGATTTCGGCACTTAATCTAAATAATGGCACTAGTTGTAGTGCTTATTTGCATTAACACCATGGAAAAGCAACAACAATGTTTCAAAGCACACTTACTAGAAAAGTTGTAACGTTCTGAGAATATTTAATGATAGCATCTGAACCTCATAGCTATGGTGGGGAAACTAGGGAACCCAAATATTGGAAGATATCTCATACCAAATCTGAGAAAAAAATAAAAAAGGGAAAAAATCAAAATCTATAAATCAAGCAATGAATTGTTTACAAATCAAATACAATTCCTTTAACTAACAGTTAAATTGTGGTGATATATTTAAATATTTAGTAAGAGGGTAACTTCAAACCATGGAATATTACCTTTGTCATTACGGTCATCCCTCAATGACTGAGATTACAAATCAATACTTATGGAAAGATTGTAAGAAATTTTGTGAAATAGTAAAGCCTAACCTCTATTTTCAAGCAACAAAATCAAGACATTGTTACATCAAGAGCCATAATTGATACATAATCAATGAATCAAGTCCTTGTATGGCACAAGCTTGTTTCACAACCTCTATTTTCTCAATAACAAAATTAAGACATTGTATGTGGTTATTGCCAAAAGGAAACTACGTTCTAATTTGGAAGAGGATCTTATCAAAAGACATGGATTTGTTCAAAGCTACAAAGCCTAATGGGTTACTGAAAAATAAGTTGGAATATGGGATCATGATACTTAAATTGAAAAAATATGCTTTCCTTTTAGAAACATTACAGTTATACAATGCTTTTTGAAAGCATTAGAATTTGAAATTGGGCCTTTCTATCAAGGCAAATTTTCATTAACAGAATGTACTTTCCTACCTGAAACGTTGTAGATATCCAAGAAAAACTTGAAAACCATAAGAGAACTTAGCATAATGTACTTTCTTTCCTTCCTCAACATTCTTAAAGAGTTGAGGTTCTCCAATTCATCAGGTAACTTTTGAAGGAAATGACAATTAGTAATAGTCCAATTCACAACTGAAGATGTGTCACAAATACGAGGGGGAATCTCCTCCAAATCACAAAAGTGCTCCAGGTTAAAATCTAGCATTATTGGAAGCTTAATGCTCGACTGGTTGTTATTGAACCCAGACATTTTTCCATTCTTCACTAAAAGCTTAAAGATAGCTTCTCTAAGTTCTACATGACTTTACTATGCTCTTGAAGTGGGGGCACATGCAGGCTCTCCAAGTGAATAGTCTTAAACTAAGTGAAGATAAGGCCGATAGATCATTCAGTGTGGATCTCTTTAACCCATAATTGAATACTATGTCTCTCTTGAACCCATAATTGAATACTATTAGGACTTTCAAATTTTTCATGGAACTCAACAATGTTGGAAGAAAGTATTTGCTTCCAAAAAGAGTAAAACTAAAGCCTCTGCTTGAGGACAATTGATGTCACACCACTAACACTTCTCCATGGAATCTATATAGGTAAACCACAAATCTAGAATTCCATTAGAATATTGTGTTTATTGAATACACAAATGAAATCATTGCATTTCTTTAAAATATCTTTTGAAATCAAAATTACTGAAATTACATATTGATAACCTAGTGGGTGTAGGATAAAATTCACCCGTGTCATTCACAGAAAGCATGAGAAAAAATCTAATACTATATATAAAACCAAGAAAAATTCAAATTCATCACTTCTAGGGACCTCGTAACCACCCTGCCAATACACAAGTATGTTCCTATTTGCAGTTAGAAAAATTACCCAAATTACAATCTTTTTACTCTAGCATATGTGAAAGTTATAGAAGGATTACTAGTGCAATCAATCCATTCCTTTTAGCCCTGGATTTGTTTCAGTTTAAAACAGAAGTATACAGATATACTTGTCCAATGTCTATGCTTTAACGATTCACCTTAAGATGTTTTTACAATATAATTTCCTAAGTCTATTTAATATCTTCATTATCATAAAAACCAACCTATATCCATCTTAACTCCACATCTACCACTCTTAGGGGGATGAAATCTATTTATCCCTCGGAGCACTTGGTAGACCCAGAATTAAGATGGATCTAAGATGATAGAATTTCCCCTTTAAATAGTCTATGCTCACATGAATACCATGGTATTACCATGGGTCAATAAATGGGTTATCATAAACTTGGAGCTTAAAAATTACTATTAGTAATTTATAAAAATTAATAAAATTAATAGTTGAATTTTATTTTATTTTTTATTTTAACCAAGCTAAAATGTTTAACATACATTAAATTACAACATCCATTTTTACTCTTGATCCACCAAGCCGCGAGAGGGATCAAATATTTTTTCACTCTATGCTAGTTTGCATATCACGATATTTGATACCTCTCGGGTGTTAGTAGATCCAGAGTAAAGATGAATCTATGCTGGTTTAATTCCCCCATTTAAATAGGCTACATTCCAGGTGAATACCATGGGTCAATACCATGTGCCATTTTGGTGAATACCATGGGTCAATACCATGTGCCATTTTTATTTTTATTAATACTAATATTAGGGTTAATAATGTTTTTTGCATGGTATTAATAACAATTTAGTCCATGGTATTTGTCCCATAGTATTTTGCCCATAGGTTTCACCTAAATATAACGCATTTTTTGAGTGTTTGTAAATATAAGGTGACTTATGGAGTAAATATAAAAAAATGTTTTATTTGTTTACCATACCTCACGTTTATTTATATTTTTATTCATTTACCATGCCTCTTTTACAAATATGGTATTTGGCCCATAGGATTCACTTAAATAAAACCTCTTTCTTGAGCCTTCATAAATAGAAAGAGGGTTATGGACTAAATATAAAAAGAGGTTTTATTTATTTACCATACGCCTAGTTTATTTATATTTTTATTTATTTACCATACCTTTTGAGTAAGTATAAAAAGACATTTTATTTATTTACCATACCTCCACTTTACTTATATTTTTATTTGTTTACACCCTTGCATGTATATAAGGTGACTTAAGGAGTAAATATAAAAAATGTTTTATTTATTTACCATACCTCTCATTTATTTATATTTTTATTAATTTACCATACCTCTTTTATAAATATGGTATTTGGCCCATAGGATTCACTTAAATAAAACCTATTCTTGAAAATGGGCGAATGGATTCACTTAAATAAAACCTATTCTTGAAAATGGGCGAATGGAAGGTTGTCACTCCTAGTTTCAAGGGCTAAATTTACCTTTTTTACCCTCTCCCTTAAAATAAGGTGGGCTATTTGAGGTGATTTGTAAAAATGTTCTATGATACAAAATATTCACCCACTAAAAATTTAGAAACCCCTTAATTTCGCCAAAGGGCGAACATTCGCCCCTAAAATTTTCTATGGTTCTATCTCTTGCTTGGGTGGAAGCCCTTTAGGCTCTTGAAATGGAATTTCATAATCGGAAACAACTTTGACTAGATCTGCTTTCTGTTTAGAATTACAAACTTTGAATGCATCGGATTTATCAATATCCTTTGCTTTTACAATCATGAGTAAAAATTGTTTACTTGCATTTACAATTCTTTTCATCTGTCCAGAATTTATGAGAGAGAAGTTATCTTTGAGTTTATGAGCCCTTACAATATATTCAATTCCATCCTTAGTGAGTTGATACTTATTTTCAGTTTGATAGAAGATAACATTTCTATCGTACAAGTATGGACTTCCTAATACAATTCCACATATGTCCAATGGGACTATGTCTAACTCAACCTCATCTACAAACTTTGACCCAATAGCAAAACGAAGTTTACATTGTTTCGTAACTTGTAGTTTAGTTTTATCACACACCCAACCTAATGGATATGGCTTTATGAGGTTTTGTTTCTAGACCCAACTTATTTACAATTGCTTCGGAAATCAAATTAACTTGTGACCCACTATCAAATAAAGTATCAATTTTAGTATGCTTGGAAATGACTCTTATGTGAAATAGCTCATTTCTTTTCCTCTCATCATTATCATTATCAACAAAATTTGAAGAATTACTTGTAGATGCTTTAGAATCTTTACCTTTTATACCTGTAGCTGTAACTGTTGTTTCATCACCTGAATCTGATCCCAAGTCCTTTTGAATAGCAGCAACATTCTTTCACTCTTTACTCCCGAACTTCTTAGGCTTCAATTCTGGATGCAGTGACCAGCAGTGTGCCTCATCGTGTCCTTCCTTCTTACAATGAGTGCATGAAGGTTTATCCTTCTTTACAGTATTTTTTTTCTTCTCTTTCCACTTAAGTTTCTTCTTGCCTTTATTCTTGCCTTCAATAGGTTTGGATGATTTCCCAACATCTTGGGTTACATTTTTACCTCTAGCTTCTAGATGAGTTGCTTGAACAGATACATCATCTAAGCTAGTGGGATTAAACATAAGTATAGTATGCCTCAAATAACTATGAAGACCACCTATGTATTTCATCAATGTTTCTCGTGAGTCTAACGAAATGCCTAATGTCAAAGCTCTCTTACGGAATTCCTGAGTATAACTTTGAACACTTTGACCTTTTAATTGACGTAATTTTTTCCAACTCGTCATTGCTTGTTGCATATAATCCAATGGATAAAATTTCTTTTTAATAGCATAAACAAATTCATTCCAAGTTGAAATGATTTTACCATGCTTTTGGAGATCTACTTGATTCTTGCCTTCCCACCATACAAGTGCGGTTCCTCCAAGTCGAAGGCTAGCAAGCTGGATCTTCTTTCTTTCTGAATCCACTTTTTGCACCCTGCAATATAGATCAATTTGCCTTATCCAATTATCAAACTTTTAAACGTTAAGTTCTCCATCATAAATTGGCAAATCAAATTTTACATCTAATTTTATCAAAGAGGACTTCTTTTTCTTCTTCTTAGAACTAGATTTATGAGAAGAAGAGGATGATGATGATGATGGTGATGATGGAGGAGATGGAGGCTTTTCTCCTTTTCCTTTTTCTTCTTTGTCTGGAGGAGTAAAAAGAAAAGGTTCCTCTGCTCCTTTATCTGGTTTAGGTGATGAAGTACCTTCACCTTTACCCTTTTTAAACTCATTATACATATCTTCCACCATGGCACGTATGATCATGAAACTATCCAAGAATTGGGATTCTGACCCAAGTGGAGTTTCGTATGCCATCCTTCTTTGTGAAAATACCCTTCCAATCTCTGGGTTTGCTTCAACAAGATCTCCTTTCCCTCGTTTGAGCCTCAACCTAGTAAGCATTCAAATATTCACACAAACTTGTCAAACCTTAGAAACATTGCTGCTCTGATACCACTTGATCCATTAATGAAAAAGGTATTATAGAATATGTGTGAATTCACTTATGTTACTTAATGCAATGGATCGAAAAGATTGCAAATAACATAAACAATTAAACCATTTGAAAACATGATCAAACACATCAACACAACAAAATTTAATAAAGGAGTTCACCAGACTTCCTCGCTATGTCTCATAGTCCATTTTCTTCCAGTGTTGACCTCTTTATTATGTCTTCAAGAATGTTGTTGCAGGCAATAGCTCAAAAATAGAGTCTCAGATGAGAAAATGGACATCACCACTGCGTCCAGCTCGAAATTTCGAGTCAAATGATTATAAACTTGCTCATATTTGACCAAAGTGACCTCCAGATCCTCTGGAATGAGAAAAACCACCCTTGCACTATCCAAAACCACCTCTCTATGCCAAAAAATGCCTCTGCAAGACTGAAAACCACCTTAGAAAAACCACGCTCCTTTACGGAGTGTACTTGCTATTAAACTTTAAAACAATTTCGGGTTGGCTTGCTTACAAGCCCGAAGGTATATGGCGCAATGGAAATTCCGTATGCAGTGAGGTCTTATATGTTTGGGAGGTCAGCGGGTCGAATCCCCTGTTTGACGCTCCGACATTTTGAATCGCACTACAATATATGACATATATATCATATATTATATATATGATAAGGTTGCATGTTTGGCGTGATATGATTTGTGATATGGGTTATGATATGATATATCATATGGTTTGAACCTTAATTCATCGCTTGAAACCTGTCCTGAATCCCGACGGTTACATAAATTCCAAGGTTAAGGGTCCGGCGGTTTGGGGTTGACCCGACCGTTTGGCCCTTTTCCTGCGGTAAACCCTTATCACAACATAAATATAAGTTTATCAGCTCAATTAAACAAGCAACATGTTGGATCATCTGATGAGCGGAATCTAGCGAAGACTTAGGAATCTAAGAGGTCAGGGGTTCGATCCTCCCTAACCCCCAATTTTGGGATTCGCATGCCAACATTGGACAAATCCGGGTACCACGTGTCAGCTCTGGATTGGTCCAAATGCACCAATCAAAACCAGCCACGTCACCCTCCTTGCTGACATCATCACAGGCATGTGGCACATTCCCGGGATGACACGTGTCCTGCTGATGTCATCTTTGACTTTTAACCGTTGACTAGTTTGACTTTGACTTTTGTTGACTTTGACTTTTTGACTTTTTTGCCCTAGTTTGCTTGAAACTTTGACTGGCCTTAACTTCTTCACCCGAACTCAGATTTTCATGTCGTTCACACTGTTGGAATCGTCTCGTCGAGAACTTCAACTTGATCCCACTTTCAATTGAATTTGAAGACTTTGATATGGAGGAAAAACTGAATCCATTTTGGATCATATACATTGCAGGATTGCCCATCTAAGTCACTACATTTGCATTGGGTAGACATCAACCAACGGGTGTGTGTCAAGTGGCAGCTAGTCAGTGGTTAGACCTTAGCGAAGGGATATGCCCCAAGTGGCATTGCTCAGAGTGACGACATCAACCTCAAGCCAAATTTTGATTAGTCGATCTCTGTGAAGTGACAAGACCTTAGGGGCCAAATTTCAACCCATAAATCTTTGCCAATATTTATTAATAATTGTTGCATTATTTAATATTTATTTATTTATTTTCAACCATTAACTTTAAGGAAAGGATGAAGCCATCAACCCAATTTACCTTTTTCACTAAAGGTTAATGTGTTTTTCTAGTTTCTATTATAAATACTAACCATAATAATCATCTTTACAAATATTTAATAAAATTTATTAATAAATGTCTCATTAAATATTTAGTATTTTCTTGTATTTTCCCTAAAGGTTGAGAGGATGATTTTCCCTGAAGGTTAATCAGCTTTTCTTGTTTCTTGGAAAACTGTTAAAATAGTTCTCAACTTTCATAGTACACATCAACATTTCTCTTGCTAATTTTGAAAATTTATTCTAATATTAAATATACTTGGATTTAGTATTTGAAATATCTTCATCAATACCAAGTACTAACTATATAGCAATGAGATTTAAAACATATTCTCATTTCAAGGTTTGATGAATTTCACTTTCAAACCCTTCAAAAATTTTTGTTAGTGTTCTTTTATGATATACTAATCTACAACAAGTCTTGCAAATATCATATTGAACATGTTGACAGTGTGTCAAACTATTGGAGGAGAAACAATTGCATGAAAAACCATCGAAATGTTTCTTTGGGGTACAAGAAGTGGAGTATTTGGGTCATATTGTATCTCATAAAGGTGTTAAGGTAGACCCTAACAAAATTAAATCCATCAAGAAATGGGAAATCCACACAACCTTATGGCATCTTCGAGGAAGATTACTAGATATAATGTTAATTATCATTAATCTTACACCGATCAGTTAAGTAATTGAGTAATAACAGATTAAATAGAAAGGAACTTGAGTATAATACAGATTGTGCCCCGGGTAGGGATGCAGGAAGGCAGCCACACAGATTGCGAAGGACTAATAGGTGTGTGTAGTGACGTGCACACAGGATAAAATCGTGGACTGCCAGAAGCTCATCAAACATCCCCAGGGTGCGGAAACCTAGTTCTAGAACCCTCCCATACTACTTCAAGTGAGACCTCAGTCCGTGCTCCACAAACTGTTGCCGAAACGACCAGTAGTACTGGGATTTTTTTGGCTAAATCACCTTTGAACCTAGGTCAGGAACATACAAGCCAACATTTCCCTCATTCGAATCTCACTGCCTTCAAAAACTATATAGTTTTGTATCTCAACCCTCTCAGCTGCCCTGTCCCCCTTGCCACTTGAAATTGTGCAGTTTGTCCTCACACTCATTCAAAAGTTTTTGAGTGTTGTCGCACGAGTGTCATCATAGTCATCATAAAATATATCTTAGGTGTCACACTTGTCGTAGTTGGTCATGAAGAGGTCACAGACAAGAGAAAGAGTTGTTCATGTGTTATGGCTGATCAATTTTGTTGAGTGGTCAAGTACTTTATGTGTTAGGACACAGTATAAGCTCCATCACTTCACCTGTCAGTTTCACTGGTTTAGCACATAGTATTTTCTAAAGAAGCTTCCCAACCCTTCAACTTGGCTTCACCCAACCTTCCTGGACTATGCATTGTGCAATTATAGTTAGAAGGTTGTGAACTTGATCCTTGGATCTGCAGAATGCATAGTTCCTATCCATATGAACTGTTGCACTGCCCAATTTGTGAGCCTAAGACCAGTATTCCATATCAAAACTACACAATCTAATTAGTCAACCTTCCCTTCCAAAACTGTGCAGAATCTATCATGAGTGGCCTTCTCGTTATCTTTACCTATTGTCTCCCAGAATTGCGCAATATTCAGTCAGTCTTCCTCACCACAATTGTGCAAAAATCTTCTAGAGTGGCCCCTCCTTCAACCAGACTCACTATCTCTCAAAAATGCGCAGAGACTGTCCCTCAAACCATACTGAACTGTACATTACACATATCCATGCCTCAAGCCTCAGTCGTGACTAGTGGGAATATGAAATGTGTAGTCATTGAGCCTCTCTCTCTGACCTACAACTAAATTTTGTCTCAATATTTGACGCTAAATGAACCATTTTAGGCTAGGAGGTTTTCAGGTTGATGTCCTCTCATCATCAGTGAATTGTAGATATAGGAACGTGGCATGATGATGAAGAATGAGATGAAGGTGGAAGAATTGAAAATGAAATTCATCTAGCTGAGCACGCAGGATGATCCATCAAGGGAAAGAAAAGGGATACCAACTCGTGACCACAACCCAAGACATCACATCATTGAAGATTCTTGTCACCACGCCACGAGGAGGAGAAGAGAAAAAATATCCAAGAACACATCTAGCAGTCAATAGCAACATTGAATTGACATTGCCATGTCATTAAGCTTGTCCTTGTTACCAGTGTCATGTCAAGTCATGTCATGAGTTGTCATATGCCACATCACTAGTTTGGACAATGTATATTGTAATCAAATGTATTGTAGAGTGGAAGTCCAAAGGACACACATGAATATGAAGAGTCATACAAGTTGAAAATTCATAGGAAGATGAATAGTCATGAGGGTAGTCAAAGAATCACAAGGGGGAAACATCACCCCTTGGTTATATATTCCCCCTTATTGTATGAGAAAAATACTTTTCACCTTGGCTCCTCCCGCAAGGCATTAGAGAGATTTGATAGTTCTTTGAGGAGGAAGAAGTGGCTCCAATGTCCCACTACTAGGGCTAGTGATGTACAATGTAAATATGTATCTTAGAAGTTTTTCTTAATAACATAAGCCTTTTTATGCCAACATGTTCTTCATGCATGAACTATGAATGTTTGTAAGACTATTTTATCGATGTTTTTATTTCATGTTTTCTTTCACATGTACTAAGATAGTTGAACTATTTCGATTATGTTAGCGCTTATGTTATTCAGAATGTGTTGTAATGGTTGTTATTGTTGTCTCATCCTTGTGGACTATTTCGCAAGATACTAGACAAATATTTCCTTGTTCATTGGTTATAACGACCATTGCATCTATTTTGGACTATTCTGTTGGATGTTAGATGGATATTCCATTATTTATTGGTTGTAATGACTGTTGAATCTTCTATGGACTATTCCACTAGATGTTGGACATGTTATTTGGGTTCATGTGTGTATTTTCCTGGGTGGTACTATTACCTCTCACTTGGAGGCTCAGTTTTCTCTCCCCCTTTGTAGTAGAACAACCTCGACATAGTTGCATTGCGCACTCATCGGGCACACCTCCCTTGCTTTTCGAAGACACCATTGTATCACTCTCCTGTACTAAAAAGAAGAGCTATGGAAAATCTTCAAGGATTTGGTAACTGGACCTTTATATAGGATGGGAATCCTACACCAAGAGGTGTGAGGTATGATTAGGAATTCATATTGGGGAGATCCCCTTGGTTCATGGATTTCCAGTACCATTAGAAAAATGGCCCTAGATCGAGGGCCATATGACAAGTTGTGCCTGTTGATTCTGGTTTGAATCTCTAATGTAAAATGGATCGTCCTGAAATCATAATCCTGGGATGTTTTTCTAAAGAGCTTAATGGTATCATCCCTGCAGAAGTTATTCATAACCTGTCTGAATTTAAGTTCGATGGTGAAGGTGAATCAACTTTTCATGAACATCTATTTCAATTTTTCCATGTTTGAATTTCTCAAAGAGTATGTTCCAAAGATGTCATGGCTAGTTTACTCACCCTCACATTTTAAGGTCGTGTTAATTAATGGTGTCACACATTACCCAATGCTTTTATCCATTCATTCGAGCAGCTTGCCAAGAAGCTTCATAAATCCTTCGATAAGTATAACTACCAACATGTTTTTGGAAGAATCAATATTTTAGGAATGAAGCATAATGAATTAGTTGAGGATTTTCATGATTGATTCCTTCACCTTTGTTATGAAATTCCTAAAAAACATCCCAACTGGGATTTTTTTAAACAAGAGTTTGAGCGCTTGGTTCTTGTCTCTTCATACAGTGAAACTAAACCTCTTATTTTTTTTCTTTCCCAACTCTTGCGAATGATGAGGCACCTAAAATTTCATAGGAGGAGCTCACTACACCCTTTTTTCTTTGTCCTCCTCCCTTTATAGTCTCGATGTGAGTGCCTCCTTGCGATGGTTGTAAAACTGGGAAATCCATGAATCAAATCTCCTTTCCATCTTCTCATTCATCTTCCACTTTACATGATTCACATTCAATGGAGAAAAGTTCAGAATGGCTCATGAAGCCTACGATGATTACTGACTCCTTTGTTTCACAAGATGTTGACACCGTTCACAATTATAGTCACAAATCTAATCCAAATTTATGTTATCCTCTATCATATACATATCCTAACTTTTTGTATAATGACCTGCTTGATTGATCTACTCCACCAGCTGGTTCTTCACATTCTCTTAATTCTCAAGCGATTGGATGAAATTGTGATTAGGTACAAAGAAGTCACATTATGCAGGCAGAGGAGCAGAAAGGTGAATATTCCTTAAATATTTCGTTTATTTTCCAAAATTTTCCATGTCAAGGTATTGTGTTTCCATTCTTGAATGATTCTTAATCTGCTAGTCTTTGTAGAGAATCCAATGCAATCAATTATTTTGATCAACCCCTAGCCTTGGGCAATGATCGTTCCAATGATGATACCTCTATCTCCATATGCCGCGACGAATGCCCAAGCACATCATATGATCTTTTAGTTTCTCATGAAGATTATTTAGATCTAGAATCTTCTTCGGTCAAATAATATGCTCATATTAAAACTTCCTATTCACCTCGCTATCTCATGTGTCCTACCATTGGAAATAAATCCACTTATGATGAATATACCTCATGCTCTTCAGTTTCTACATCCGATGAGTTATCCCCTAGATTGAAACAAGGCATTGAGGTTGTCGATGATGAAACTGAAAACAATCAAATCATAGAGAGCCCTTCCCACCCCTCATCAACTCTTCTCTTGCACGAGGGGAACTCTTCAAATCATATTTCTCATGAGATCTCACTGATTAATTTATCATTGAATTTGTGATTAGAAGAGTCTTCCGATTTGAGCAATCTAGTTGTTGAAGTTGAAAAATATGGTTAAATTTGTGACAGAGATGGCTGTTATATGATGAGCAATGGTCTTGTTGAAACAAGGAATATCATCTATCCTCAAACCATGCATGATCATCTGGTTCAAGCTTCAAAATGCAATTCTACAATAATGAGAAGTTTCACGACCCACCATGGAGTCGAGGCACTTCAACTTCTGTTGATGGTTATGTGGGGACCTCGCGACTCTGACATGCCCCCCTAATTAAGTCATATTTGGTTTCTCTTTCATAATATGTTTCCTTGCATGGTTTCACTTGATGTAAATTTCCTTGTGAAAAATGTTTTCTATTCCAAGTGTGACCTTTCAAATTTTCAATATAGACCGAATTCAAGAGTCTTTTACAGTTCATTCATCTTCATGAAAATTCCTCGCATCAAAATCAGGTTGGGAGTGTGCATCTCTGATAGAGTCATGAAATTATTAAGTTGTTCATTCAAAGGATTATCTTTTCCTGAAAGAATCATACTTATTGAATTTATCCCTTAATTATCTACTCCTCAGTCTTCTTCCGAATTCGATGTTCCAAATTTGTCCTCTCATCGCACCAGAAATCTGGTTGAGTGATATTGAATACACAAGCCATCACACAAATCAAGTTCTTCTCCATTTACCATGTTCCAGCTGGTCTCATGCATTTTTGATGTTGGCTTCCATTTTAAACTCTGCTCATGATAATGGTACTTGTACAATTTGGCACTAGTTGTAGGAAAATGGTGTGTCACATTTGGCTTGCAAGGAATGTGGTTTGATTATTCATAGCATTCACAAGACTGTTCAGATTAATTTTTCCTCATTTATTGCAAATTGGGAATATGATGCTTTAATCATCTCATATGATAACTTTTCTATCTTTGGTGACTATCATTCATCTTATCATTTTCCCATCAGCACATCCAATGATAGTGTTTTCAAACCCCTTGATCTTCATTTTCCATCATATCTGTATTCAAATTTTTGGAAAGAAAGTGGGGTACTTTAGCCTTCGGTAAGGGTTTTGGCAGGTGCTCACCATATTGGCATGATTGTTGAGTATGTTTAGATTTATTTTTTTGATAGAAAATTATATATTACGGAGCAGTGGAACACATAAAATATTGCAGAAATATAAACAAAAAAAACACATAAAACAAGAGATACACAGATATACGTGGTTCACCCAGTTTGGGCTATGTCCACACCAAACAGCCAGTCCTTCCTTTCTATTATCCAACAAAATGGAGAGACACAACCTACAACAGATCCGTTGTAATATCCTCTGTTTTCTCTCACAGTCTCACCTCTCTGCTTCTCACTCGGAGAATACACATATATTACATAGACTCAATACAATACCCTCATACAAAGAGAGGGGTTTCCTTCTAGGGAAAAAAACCCTAAACTAAACATAAGTTCTACCGTCAAATCATCTACCTAATGAACGGCCCAGATTGACTAGAAATTACTATACTTTTACAAGGCAATTTTACATCTGTTTTTAGCTTCAGGGGCGCTGCCCCCGAAATCCCCTACCAAGGGGGGGGGCTCCCCAAAGGTCGTAGCTGCCCCCCCTAGACCCCCCCTACAACGAATAGTTTACAACTGGGGTCCAATGTGGTGATACCTTTGAATACAGAAGATAATCAGGCTCCACACCCAACATTTTCCTCATAAGATTCCCATCGTGATCGCGCTCCTATAACTAAAAATTCATATTTTTAAAGATTGCAAGGTTTTCAAGAGGGCCATCATGAGTGTTATGATCCAATCACAAAATGGCTAGAACAATCTTACCTAGCAAGCTTTGTAGCAAACAAGAAGTTTCAATCTTTCCTCGCACTCGTTGAGTGGGTCGGTGTATATGAAGACACATCTGCAAGAAGCTTCCAAGGTTTGTTGAAAAATGGTATTCGTCGAAAAGGTTAGCAAGTGAATTGGATAAAAGTAGTGGGTTTGGCACACCTTTCTGCGCACAAGCAATACCTTCCTTTTCTTGTGAAAAAATTTCAAGTTTTATTTCTTCTATTGCACATCACTTTTTATTTTTTTTAGTTGTTCATATCTTTGTGGATGTAGGTCGGGAACGACTATGGTGGCTTCAATAGAGAATTCATTATACATGACCCCAAACTTCTAGCTATCAGGTTAGGAGTAGGAGCAACTTCATCCTAGTTTTCCCTTTCTGACACTCCTTTTGCACTCATTCCCTGTAGTCTCTTCTCATTTTCTCATGTTTTCTTTAGCCATTTTTATTTCCTTGTCTTCTCATTTTATTTCTTGGTTGTGTGTTTTCTTTCTTTTCGTATTGTTTTCTTTGTTGTTGAGTTTCTCCTTTTGTGTTTATCATGCCAGTAAGTGTTATGCCCTAACCTGTTTTGGATTCTTAGTATGTGTGTGGCCGAATTATAAAGAGGCTTGTTGGCTTATATGGGCCTGATAGGGAAACATGCAACCAAGATGTGCGATGTGCCAGGGTATGTCAAAATGTGCTAGGACGTGTTAGGGACTGCCAGGGAAACACAAGGGAGCACTAGCTAAAATTAGTGCATGAAAATGAACAAATAAGAGTTTGTGATAGGAAGTGTCAGTGAGATACAGGTGTGTTGAGGGAGTAACAAGGTATGGTAGGCAGTGTTAAGGCATGCTAGAGGTCAGGGCAACATCCCAAGATGTGTCAGGTGCTAGGGTGTGCCAATGCATGCCAGGGAGTGTTATGGAGTGGCAAGGTAACAAAAGGGATCACTAGTTTCAAATACATGGAAATGAATGAATAAGAGTGTGTGATAGGGAGTGTTAGTGAGTTATAGGTGTGGTAAGGAGGGAGCGACAAGATATGTTAGGTAGTGCCAAGGAAATATACCAAGATGTGCCATGTGTCAGGTGTGTCAATGCGTGCCAACGAATGTTAGGGAGTGCCACAAAAACACAAGGGAGAACTAGTTCAAAATGCATGGAAATGAAGAGATAAGAGTGTGTGATAGGGAGTGTCAATGAGTTCCAAGTGTTCTAAGGAGGGAGTGACAAGGTTATATGTTAGGTAGTGCCAAGGCATGCTAGAGTGCCAAGGCATGTCAGAGAGTGATAGGGTGTGCTAGGGAGTGCAAACATGCCAAGAAATGTAGGGGATGCTAACACACGCCACATAGGGCTAAGGGATTGTTAGACGTGCCATGTGCTATGGCATGTCAAGATGTAAATTGTGTTTCTTTGTTGTTTTATGGCCATGGTTGGATGTGAGCCTTGAATTGGTAACTTGTTAAGTGGGATGAGTTGAGATTAGACATGAGTAGCCTAAGATGTGTTATAGGCAGTTCTTAGGTGAACAAGGCATTGTCTAGTTGTAGTAACTATAACTTGGTTAAGTTGTTGTAGTCAGGGCAGGACTTGGTTGGGTTCCGGCCAAGTCTAAAAAAAGTAAGGGTAGTTGTGAGGGCATGATAGATAAGGAGTGGCAGGGAATGCCAAGGAATGAAAAGGTGTGCTAACACATGGAAAAAAGTTTCAATGGATGGTCAGGAGTGTTAGGGAGAGTCAGTGGAACACAAGGGAGACCTAGGTCAAAATGCTTGGAAATGAACAAATAAGAGTGTGTGCCAAGGAGTGTTAGCGAATTCCAGGTATCCCAAGGATGAAGTGTTTTAGAAGAAGTTTAGAATAGGACTTGTAGGAGGCAAGCTTATGGTTGTGATAAGGCATGGACAAAGAAATTTCAAAGAAAGGGATACTTTGGGTTGGGCACAATATTGTTTTGCTAATGAATTGGTTGGTTTCCCAAGTCACAAAAAAAGTAAGGTTATCTATGAGGGTGTTAGTGTTAGTTAGTTCAGTCTGTCACCAGTGATCAAATATGCTCTTACAAGGTGTTGTTAGGGTGTCAAGTCAAATTTTTTTCATTTCAATGAGTCTTCAAATAAAAATTTGGTCACTGGCTAATGCGTCTAGGGCTATTTACACTCTCAAGAATTTCATATGTTAGTCACTTTCATCACTCAGTTGAGTCTACCATCATGAAAACATCATTAATATCACTTCAATCACATCATCATGGTCTCCATTTAGCTCAGTGTCACCATTAGGTCATTAGGGTTAAGGTCACAAAATCAGTGATTTCATGTATAAATCCGGAAAATGAGGAGTAGCAATAGGTAAATTTGTTCAAGAAAACTTGATTTCAAATGTAATTTGTGTTTTTAGATGTGATGATGTTCTTGAGGTTCTAAAGTTACAAGAAGAGGTCCTAAGGCTACAAAACTTAAAAAGAAAGTGAATTGGTGAGGTGGGCCATCCTACCTCATTAATCACTTAGACACCAAAATAAAATTATAAAAGAACATGGAGGAGCTCATTCACACTCATTTGCACTTGTCTACCATCCTAGCATCGAGCTCCTCCCTCTCCTTTGCAAAAAATTGTGATTCCATAGCCCTCACTAGCAAAAATTGACTCTTGTTGTGCACCTGGACAACATGCTACACACAGGAAGCCTTCGCTGAGCACGGGGCAGAGTTGTCCAAAATTGTTGTTTGACGACCAAAATTCATTTTTCAAAGCTCCTCTTCATTCATTTCATCCTCCAGGCTCTATAACAAGTAAGTTTAATCATTTTCATGCCCTCCTTTGCCTCATATGTCAAGAAAATGATCAAATACTTCTTCTAGGGTTTACATGATTTTCATGGTTTTGATCCTCAAATGATGAGTTACTGCCCTAAAACCTATATTCCTTGTCCCTACGCCTCTGTTTGCAGCTAATACGCCATTTCCATCCATCACAAAGCCTTATCTCCTCATTTTCTATCATTTTCCTCTAAACCCTAATCTACCCTATCTCTTTCTAGGATAGGCCTATGTTTTGGCCTTTTCCACCCCCTCCCCTCACTCATTTCCCAAAATTCATTTTTCCCCTACTCACTGACATCATCCCCTACCCTCCTAAATTTCCTTACAAATTTAGGCAACTCCTAAGTCCATCATACCACCTCATTCCCTCACAACAACAAATTTCACTGTTTTTTCTTGCCTTTCACCTAGGGTTTGAAGTATGGAACTTGACTCAGCACCATCAGAGAAGAGGAAGTACAAAAAGGGGGGAAATATTGTTGAGCCTCAAACCTACACCTTCCTATACACCCTCTCAGCCTTCTTTTTCCACTTACTTCATCCACCAAGCTGTTAAATCATTGCATTATAGTCTAAAAAGAGCTTCTGACATGGTTTTCTAACTATGCTTATGACTGTTGTTTGGTTTAGATTTTTGTTCAGGCAGTTGCGGAAACTTGTCAGTTTCCGCAGCCAGCATAGGATTCTGCAGCTATTTTGTTAAAAGCTATGCTACAGGTGTCCTATGAAGAAACGAGCCACATGGGCAAGCTACAGGTGACGGGTACATGGAACGTGTCCCTTCAGATCAGCCAAATCATCCATAGAAGGTCACGGTCAACAAGGGTCAAAGGAAAAGCCAACGAAGGAATTTAGCGGTGGCACGTCTCTGTTTTGAGCATGTGAAAGTTTACGTGGCACAGTCCTCAGCCCACGGAGACATCGGTACACCTCGAGATCATCCCTGTAACCTAAATCCAACAGCTATCACTCCGAAGATTTAATAGACATGATGACCGTTACGCTAGATCTCGGCAGAGGAGATCTACGTGTCTTTGGCAACGCAATTAATAGCATAGGATTCAGTTAGTTAGTTTCAACACTTTTTCATTATAAATAGTGCGTTGATGAACGCTGTGTAGAAGCTTTTGGAGATGTAATTTCTGAACTGTTGTTATTATCACCCCACTGTACTTTGTTTTATACATTTTGCTGCTGCTTTAATACATGAGAAGACTACTTTCCTAAGCTCATTGTTGTGACTGTTCGTTGACTGGCTGAGGTGGAAGAGGGCCCCTGCGCACTAAAGCCCTGTTTTCTTAGGCAGCCTGTTATCACTCAGGTTGTCCCTTTTGACTCCTAAAGGGATACGGCCGAGGTAACCACAAACCAACTTTGGACTGCAGGCCCTAGCCTGCCTGCAGTCAGAGAGGGCTCTCTCTTTATGATTTAGCTTTGTTGAAGGGGGTGATTTTAGGCTAGTTATGATGCACAAGGGTTTTGATTGAGTTTTGGTGGGAAAACTGACACTTTCAGGTAGAGAGGCTGAGTATAGTCTGAATGTTTCAAACCATTGGGCGTGGAGTCGAGGAGGGGGAACTGATGCTGTCTCTCCTTAATAACAGTGAGGGGAAAATGGAGCAATATAACTGAAGCAGAAGCAACTTTCAGGTTTCAAGGGATGGCAAGAATGCTAAAGAAAGAGAGGCAGTTAAGAATCTCTCCAACAGATTAGCAGAGGAAACAACAAGGAACTACCTAGGAGCAGTTGAGAATCCCTAGATAATTGGCCAGCACAGGTGAACTACTGTAAACATGAGCCAGAAGGAATTCAATGTTCATAACCAATTCATTCAGAAGAAAACATCAAGAAACAACAGGAATTGAGCATAGAGAGTATTTAAACTAATTCTAGGCTATTCTTTTTTCCTGCTATTTAGATAATGGCAAACACATAAACAAAGATAAGAGGCACTTATTGCTTCAGGCCGCAGCGCAGGAATTCCATCTTCAACTCTTCAAAAAATTCATCAACAACAGACAGTTCGCTCTCCTAGCTTTAAGCAATCTTTGATTACAAAAAAATTCAGGTATACACAGCGAGTCTCTAGCGAAAATTATCAATTGACCAACCGTTAAAATTATACAGAGGGTGGTATATATAGGGCAAAACTCTCTGCAGAGTTCCTTTATTACATCTTGACCTAATTAGGTCATAAAAATGACTACTTGACCTAATCCTATCTAGAAATAAATGCAAAGAATGTCTCGGGCTGTGCTCAGGGCCGATGTGTCAAAACTGAATGAATGATGTTGTCCTCGGTGGCTTGCTGCAGTGATTTCTGCAATAAATGGGTATGGGTTTATGCTTTCTTGCTGTCTTGGTGCCTTAAATGTCTTGACGGTGATTTGAAAGCAAGGATGGGCTGATGCTTATCGATTTGATTTTCTGGGGGCTTCATCAATGTTCAGGTGCCTCGAGCCCCTAAAAAATCATGACTGATTCTTTCTGGCGTCCTTTCTTCCACTGATACTCTCTGACAAAATCTGGGCTGCTGATCTGCTGTGCTGCATGTCTAATCACCAGTAAATGGCCATTGTTCGGCCTCTGTATCATCTGGAATTGTCTTCTGATCCTTTCGGCATGCTCTGTGAAGAACACTGATCATTTCTGCTCCTTTTCGTGCTTCCTGGGGCCGCATGGGGTGAAGATTCCTTAAAGATTCCCTGAAGATTCTCCATTTAGGCCCAAAAAATCCTGCGATGAGCGATTTGCGCTAGGTGCAAATCGCTCATCAAAAACTGCCTCAGAATTCGATTCTGGGGCTCCGAAGTGTGACTTTCGCGCCTCTACGTCAAAAAAAGGGCTGATGACGTCAGCATGACGTTAGCATTGTACGGCGGGTGACGTCAGCATGGCGATGTGGCGGGATGACGTTAGCATGACGTCATCTTGTATGGATGATGACGTGGCAGGTACGGTGGCGGGACACGTGGCAATGACATGGCAGGAGGCCACGAAGGCGGGTGACTGTACAAGGGGGGTGACGTGGGGCTGTTGACTGTGCAAGGGTAACGTGGGCTGGTGACGTCACCGAGCGGTAAGCGGTATGTGGCGCACTGCTTATGGGGGATGGCAGTTTCGGAGGGAGGGGCTCCGCCACAACCCGGCGCCTGACGCGTGGCGGGAGTACGGCGGCAAAACCGCCGAACTCCCGGACGTTAAAGGCCGGGCACGTCGGGGATAAGGATGCCCGCCAGCCGTAGATCTGCGGGGCTGTGGATCGGACTGCTGGCGGCGGACGCGACGGGATATGGGGTTAACGGGCGGGAATATTCACAGGGATATTCTGAATTTAATATGCGCGACGGGTTATAGACTTAGGAAAATGGGTTTGCAGGGTTAAATAAAGGCGCAGGTTAATGTTTATGCGTAGGAACTTTGGGTTAGGGGCGGAATGTGGATTTTTTGCGGGTTTTTAGGGTTAAGGGAGAGGTTGCTAGCTGACCAGATGTCAAACTAGTTCCTCAATGACTCAGATGGGCTAAAAACAGTCCCAGATGGACTGAGATTTCCCGGACTTAGTAGAAAGTATGGCTATAATGCCAGGGAGGGGTATTTACATAGGGGGAATTATATACATGATTTTAATAGGGGGAGGGAAAAACTAATAGGGAGTTGAATAATAAGGGTGATGAGAAAAAAGATGTTAGTGAACTCCAGCCTGAGTACCTCCAACTGAAAAACTGCCTCAAACCAAAAATGGATTGCTTAATCAAAATTGGAACACAACAATGGCCCTTAGACCAGCCTACTCTTGTGGATACTTTTTGGCCATCTGTAGCAAATATGGAGCATTGCAGCATGCATATCACGAAATATTTGGCATGTAAAACTGTCGATCATGAAAGATGATTAACCTGCTGCAGCAGGAGGCTAACAGTGGCTCCACTTGGGGATGGCTTTTCCTTGTGAAAAGTCAAGAACAGCAGGTCAGACTGCCTTGTATTCAACTGTTACTGTGTTCTACAAATTTCTCTTGGTTGGCTGCCTTATTGATCCTACCTACCTACCTACCCTAACCAGCACTTACTTTGCTGTTAGGTGAAGTGAAATAACCAATGCAGCCACTTAAGTAATAATAACATGAGTGGGCTTTGTTGCTTATGCTTGCTAGTGACATCAACTGAGATTTTGCAATTTGTTATGGCTTTGTCAATCTTTGAGAAGATCAGGAAGCTACTGACCTCCTTTGCGGTGCTTAAATACTGTACAAAACTGTCCTGCAACATATATATACAATTTTTTGGCTGAATTAAAGAACTGTACAAAGGTTCAGGATCACTACCATGCCTTGGAGTCGGGAGATCATTGACAACTCGATACTGAGTCTTGCAGCCTATTGATGGCGTCGTGCACTGATCTCTTTCATTATTTTTCCTGCCAGCGGATAGGTCATTCGGAACTTGCAGAGGTGTTTGCAATTTATTATAATCTGGCTCGAATAGGGCCTGACTGATCTGTGCGGGCTGCTGGTCTTCTTCTTCTTTGAATAATTCAGATGGCTGAGAACAAAGAGGCAGGGGATCCACTTGGATCATCTGGTCATATGCTTCTGCTTCTGGGTCCTCCTCAATCTGATATTCAATGGCTCTTTGGGGCTGCAGAACTAGAGGCGATACCTTTGGAACAGTATCTTGATTAATCTCCAGACGGTCAATAGCAACAGGTGGTGACGCTTGATCATATATAGCATGATAGTTATCCTTGATAAATTGGAAAGATTCAAAACAAAAGGGTAAAGTTCCTTCACTGAAATCGGCACACTCTGCGTTTTCCTCCTTTTCTTCATAGCTAAGACGGGCACGCTGATCATTAGGTTCAGGTTGCTGAACCTGAACACTGCTTCCTGCCAAAATAGGATCTGATTCCTCTGCAAGGCTGATTTGGTCATTAGGCTCATAATCCTCATCATACAGATCATCCTTGGGCAGACAGTTGAAAGAAGAGGAGCTATTATATTCACACAGTATATCAGGAGACTGCTCCATCATGTATGGCTGGATGAATATGTCATCTGTTTTGTGGCAGGTTTGTTCGTGAATGTCACTACTTTCCTGTTGTGAAACAGATCTGTTCTGGTGCTCTGAACTTTCTACTTTCATTGTGATCAGCTGCATCATTTCCTCTGTCTTTTGTAGCACACTATGAAATCTTTCTTCTTGCTCTGCTTTGCGCTGTTCCTCCCTTCTTCTTAGATTTGCTTCCACGTCCACAGCTATGTCCTGCATCTGTTTCAAGGTGGACGGGCATCTTTCTCTCAGACAGAATTCCATTTCTGTGTCAAATGCTCTAGGATATTGCAATAGAGCTAGATCAAGGGGAGGTCTTATATTTAGAGGCATGGCTTGATAAACTTGATTGAATCTGTCTGAAAACTGCTGAACAGATTCATCCGGATGCCTTTCTAAATGATTATATTCTTCGATCAGCAAGAAGAGATTACCTCTGATCATCCATCTATCAAGGAAAAGCTTAGCACACTGCTGAAACTTAGAGATGCTCACCTCAGGCAACGCTTTAAACCAAGTCCTAGCTTCGCTTTGCAAAGAAAGGGCAAATAGTCTAAGACTGACATCTTCATCTTCCACTTCAAATGTATTAAGATAATCTTCAAAAGCCTGGATATGTTTCTGGACAGTAGTGCCATTCTCTCCATCAAATCTAGGGAGATATTCAGGATGATTTGTCGGCAGGGGACCAACCACAGGAGGCAAAATGAGCGGCTTATATCTTTCAGGAACTTTACGAGGCACGGGAGTATGTACAGGAACTAGAAGACTGGACTCTATTTTTGGTTCCTCCTTGACTATATGATGATCTTCAACAGCATTTGAAAGCTGCTGCTCTGATGCGCAAGGAGGCTTTTCAACAATCTTTTCCAAAGGAAAAACACAAAAATCTGACATAAAATTGCTTTTAAAGTACAATATGCACAGCAAAATTTGGTGCAAGAGAAAGAACATGGTCTCTTGGATGATCATCCAAATCAAGAACCTGATCTGCTTATATAATTCCTTCGGGTTCATTTCTCCAGTGGAGTCTTTATTATGAGGATGGTGTGGAGTCGCCAGGTGGATGATGTAACCTTGAAGTGCCTGATCTCTGTCCACCGTCACAGATCAGAGCTGAACATGAAAAACCCTGAAGAAAAGGAACACTTTCTCCAGAAAACGAGGCGAACTGGTCAAAATTGAGGATTCACACTAATAGACACATGATTCATTCCCCAGCGGAGTCGCCATTATGTTATCACTCAGGTTGTCCCTTTTGACTCCTAAAGGGATACGGCCGAGGTAACCACAAACCAACTTTGGACTGCAGGCCCTAGCCTGCCTGCAGTCAGAGAGGGCTCTCTCTTTATGATTTAGCTTTGTTGAAGGGGGTGATTTTAGGCTAGTTATGATGCACAAGGGTTTTGATTGAGTTTTGGTGGGAAAACTGACACTTTCAGGTAGAGAGGCTGAGTATAGTCTGAATGTTTCAAACCATTGGGCGTGGAGTCGAGGAGGGGGAACTGCTGCTGTCTTTCCTTAATAACAGTGAGGGGAAAATGGAGAAAGATAACTGAAGCAGAAGCAACTTTCAGGTTTCAAGGGATGGCAAGAATGCTAAAGAAAGAGAGGCAGTTAAGAATCTCTCCAACAGATTAGCAGAGGAAACAACAAGGCACTACCTAGGAGCAGTTAAGAATCCCTAGATAATTGGCCAGCACAGGTGAACTGGGGTAAACATGAGCCAGAAGGAATTCAATGTTCATAACCAATTCATTCAGAAGAAAACATCAAGAAACAGCAGGAATTGAGCATAGAGAGTATTTAAACTAATTCTAGGCTATTCTTTTTTCCTGCTATTTAGATAATGGCAAACACATAAACAAAGATAAGAGGCACTTATTGCTTCAGGCCGCAGCGCAGGAATTCCATCTTCAACTCTTCAACACATTCATCAACAACAGACAGTTCGCTCTCCAAGCTTTAAGCAATCTTTGATTACAGAAAAATTCAGGTATACATAGCGAGTCTCTAGCGAAAATTATCAATTGAACAACCCTTAAAATTTTACAGAGGGTGGTATATATAGGGCAAAACTCTCTGCAGAGTTCCTTTATTACATCTTGACCTAATTAGGTCATAAAAATGACTACTTGACCTAATCCTATCTAGAAATAAATGCAAAGAATGTCTCGGGCCGTGCTCAGGGCCGATGTGTCAAAACTGAATGAATGATGCTGTCCTCGGTGGCTTGCTGTAGTGATTTCTGCAATAAATGGGTATGGGTTTATGCTTTCTTGCTGTCCTGGTGCCTTAAATGTCTTGACGGTGATTTGAAAGCAAGGATGGGCTGATGCTTATCGATTTGATTTTCTGGGGGCTTCATCAATGTTCAGGTGCCTCGAGCCCTTAAAAAATCATGACTAATTCTTTCTGGCATCGTTTCTTCCACTGATACTCTTTGACAAAATATGGGCTGCTGATCTGCTATGCTGCGTGTCTAATCACCAGTAAATGGCCACTGTTCGGCCTCTGTATCATCTGGAATTGTCTTCTGATCCTTTCAGCATGCTCTGTGAAGAAAACTGATCATTTCTGCGCCTTTTCGAGCTTCCTGGGGCCGCATGGGGCAAAGATTCCTTAAAGATTCCCTGAAGATTCTCCATTTCGGCCCAAAAAACCTGCGATGAGCGATTTGCGCTTAATCGCTCATCAAAAACTGCCTCAGAATTCGATTCCGGGGCTCCGAAGTGCGACTTTCGTGCCTCTGCATCAAAAAAAGGGCTGATGACGTCAGCATTGTACGGCGGGTGACGTCAGCATGACATCAGCATGGCGACGTGGTGGGATGATGTCAGCATGACGTCATCTCGTACGGACGATGATGTGGAAGGTACGGTGGCTGGACACGTGGCAGTGACGTGGCAGGAGGCCACGCAGGCGGGTGACTCATCGGGTGACTGTACAAGGGGGGTGACATGGGCTGTTGACTGTGCAGGGGTGACGTGGGCTGGTGACGTCACCGGGCGGTAAGCGGTATGTGGCGCACCGCTTATGGGGGATGGCGGTTTCGGAGGGAGGGGCTCCGCCACAACCCGACGCCTGACGCGTGGCGGGAGTACGGCGGCAAAACCGCCAAACTCCCGGACATTAAAGGCCGGGCGCGTCGGGGATAAGGATGCCCGCCAGCCGTAGATCTGCGGGGCTGTGGATCGGACGGCTGGCGGCGGACGCGATGGGATATGGGGTTAACGGGCGGGAATATTCACAGGAATATTCTGAATTTAATATGCGCGGCGGGTTATAGACTTAGGAAAACGGGTTTGCGGGGTTAAATAAAGGCGCGGGTTAATGTTTATGCGCAGGAACTTTGGGTTAGGGGCGGAATGTGGGTTTTTTGGGGGTTTTTAGGGTTAAGGGAGAGGTTGCTAGCTGACCAGATGTCAAACTAGTTCCTCAATGACTCGGATGGGCTAAAAACAGTCCCAGATGGACTGAGATTTCCCGGACTTAGTAGAAAGTATGGCTATAATGCCAGGGAGGGGTATTTACATAGGGGGAATTATATACATGATTTTAATAGGGGGAGGGAAAAACTAATAGGGAGTTACATAATAAGGGTGATGAGAAAAAAGATGTTAGTGAACTCCAGCCTGAGTACCTCCAACTGAAAAACTGCCTCAAACCAAAAATGGATTGCTTTGGCCCTTAGACCAGCCTACTCTTGTGGATACTTTTTGGCCATCTGTAGCAAATATGGAGCATTGCAACATGCATAGCACGACATATTTGGCATGTAAAATTGTCGATCATGAAAGATGATTAACCTGCTGTAGCAGGAGGCTAGCACAGCCCAGGCGAATTTTCATCTTTTTGATAACTACTAACATATGAGATCATCTTGTCCTTCCTGCTAATTTTCATTTTCTGAAGTTTAATTCCAGCACTGTCCTTTTTCAAATTGTGTTTTGCTTATTTATTTTTCTGCTACTTAGACATCATACTACTCATTCGTTTGTGGTTTCTTTCTATAGTCGAGTGACTCTATTAGTAAGGAATCAGAATATTACTTATTGTAGTGTGATTTAATTTGCTTTCTTGCAATTTAGATATCATATTGCTTAACTTGTTCATGATTGCTTCCCATAAGGTAGATTGAGCTGAAGGGTAAAGGATCAGAAGAGTTGAAGTAGTGTGAATTAGTTTCTTTTATGCAATTTAATTTCCTGCAATTTAGATATCATATTGCTTAACTTGTTCATGATTGCTTCCCATAAGGTAGATTGAGCTGAAGGGTAAAGGATCAGAAGAGTTGAAGTAGTGTGAATTAGTTGCTTTGCTTTCAGTCTTTCAGTTGCTTTAAGTTCAGTTTTTACTTTCTTTTTCATACAGCAACAAGGATACTGGGCCATTGTCATTAGTTCACTGTTTGATACATTTACTTCATTTTCTTTTTGAACACTTTTAAGTTTGGAAAATCACTGTAGAAATCACCATTACCATCCATACTTAACTTTCATTTTCGCTATCACACACTAGGAATTCCATAAAAGATAAATCCAAAAACAAACTAAAAAAACTCAAAAACGACAAAATACTAAGAAAATGGTTATCTTGTACATATAGTACACTTCACTTCGTTAGTTTACGAATCTCGGATTGAAATTTTAATCAGCAATTTAGAACACACTAAATTGACCAAACATTTTGGCGCCGTTGCCGGGGAAGTGAAATTAGGTAGCCAATTTCTTAAAAAAAAAAACAAGAAAATTTCAAGGAAGGAAAATTGATAACCTCTCAAAGTATGCTCTCCTCTTGCACTTAGTGTGATCTGTAGGATCAGAAAAGAGAAAGTTATTGGTTTAATAGTTTCTTGAGTATGCTCTCTTCTTGCACCTAGAGTGACCTGGAAGATCAGAAAGAGAATTATTAGCCCGACTTGAAGAAAAATAAAAAATGACATGCATAGAGCAAGAGATTCTAGGGGAAGGTTTTTAGCTAGATCCAAGAGTTCGATTTTCACAACTCCATCTACTTCAAGGAATAGACAAGAGACACCTCCGTCATCTCCAACCTACACTCCTAGCCCTAGGATTCCTGGAATTCAAGAGGCAGTAGTTGACTCTCCCACACCATCCATCGAATCTGAATTAGGAAAACACCCTTTCTTTCCTTTTACAGGGAGACAAATTGTAATTGAAGAAGTAGAATCACCTGAGGGAGAAGAGGGAGAAATTCCTCCTCATTCGCCCTTAGTAGAGGAACCAGAGGACTCTGAAGTCTCTGGGGAAACTACCATGACAGAAGAGGGAGTTAACAGATTTGGTAGAGGTAGAGGTAGAGGAGGAGGAGGAGGAAATAATGGAGGAGGTAGAGGTAACAATGGGGGAATTAAGGATGGAGATAACTCATTCAGATTTCCTATAGTCGATGAGGACTCTCGAGCAACAATGAAAAACATCTCACCATCTGTCCTCCCAAACTTTCATGGGTTAAGAAATGAGGATCTTGAAACATTTCTAATTGAGTTTGAGGTCGTGTGTCGAACCTACGATTATCTGGAAGACTCTCAAAAACTCAAACTGTTTCCTTCAACATTGAAAGGAGCAGCTTTGAAATGGTTCATGGGATTACTCACTCAATCCATTAGGACTTGGAATGATATGAAACAAACATTTTTGGATAGGTACCTGGACTATTGTATGCCCACCAATCACAAGGATGAGGTATTCAAAATGGTGCAAAGAGAAGATGAAAACTTGGAGGATTTACTTGAAAGATTTCAATACAACCTGAAAAGAGAAAAAATGAGTAACCTAGATGAGGAAACCTTAAAAGCCCTTCTATTAAAAGCCATTAGAGATGAATGGATAGATATTTTGAACATGATGGGAAAAGAAGATATATCTCAACTTCCACTTCATGATATAGCAGAGCTATGTGTCCATCTCTCAAGGGGAAAATCTAAAACTGGAAAAGGGCCTAGAGATCCTTCTCTCATTAGAGCAAACAAATCTGCAACTGGATCAGTAAGTAGGGCTGAGATTGGCAATATGCTTGATGAATTCAAAACTGATATCTTGGGGAGTCTTAGTGAGCAACTAGACACTCTTAAGATACATAATAAGCAGAAAGTAGAAGCTGAAGCTTTGGCCATCTTTTGCCCAAAATGTAGAAAGAAACATGCTCTAAGGGAATGTCCCTTGGATGCAAAAGTTGTAGAAACATGTTTGATTTGTTCAGAGAATCATGAGACCAAGGATTGTCCTTCAATTCCTGGGCTCAAAGCTGTCTTTCAAGAAGATCCAAATACAATTGAGTCTCTCTATTTTGTTGCAAGGAGACCTTGGCAGGGGCAACAAAATCAAGGGTTTAACAACTCTATGAAATTTCAACCCCCACCAAATTGGAATCCTTGGCAACAACCTTGGTCCAAACCTCAAAATCATTTTCAATCATGGGTACAAGGTATGCAAAATCCTTATGGGAGATTTGCTCAATTTTATAAATATCCTCCATCTTTTCAAAACCAACAAGCTCCACAACTTCCAAATCAAAACCGACAACTATCATTGCCATTTCAACAACAACAACCCTCTCAAAAAAACCCAAATTCTCAACTCTTGCTCCCATTCCAACAGAAGTCAAATCAACTTCATTCTCAGCCATTTCCAAACCCCAATAATAAAAACCTTCAAAATGCTTACATGGTAGAAGGTCAACAATTTCCTACCTATATGATTGTTCCTCTCAATGATGTACAACTCAGATCTGGTAGAGTTTTAGATAAGCCTTCTATAGATGCTCAAAAGCAAAGCATTTCTGAGGAAGATTCTCTTGAAGCCAATAAGGGTTCTGAAGCATCTCTTCAAAACCCAAGAACTCAAAAAGAAAAAGAAAAAGAGTCAACCCCCACAACTCCTATAGTTGAGCAACCTGCATCTTCATCCACACCTCCTTTTCCTGAAAGATTACAAATTGACAAAGGAGTGGAAAAACAAATCTTGTTGCTTGACTATGATTTTCTAGATGAATTGAAGAATGTCTGTATCAAGATCCCCTTGTTACAAGACATTAAAGAGATTCCTATTCTAGCAAAAGCAATAAAGGAGTTGAGTCTTAAAAGACCAGGAAGGAAACCAAGAGATACAAGAAGAATCCACCTGGTAGGAAAAATTACAGATATCATGATGGGAAAAATTACTATGCAGAAGTATGTAGATCCCGGTAGTCCAATTGTCAAAACACATATCAATGGGGTAGAAATTCCAAATACTTTGATTGATTTAGGGGCTGCTATCAACATTATGAGTAGACAGACTATGGAATAGTTGAAACTTCCTAATCTTCTTTTTACACCTACTTTACTGCAACTTGCAGATCGATCAATTATCAAACCAGATGGTGTATTAGAAAACATTTTAGTCTCCTTAGACTCTTGGGAATATCCAGCAGATTTCATGATTTTAACTCCCAAAAGTAATTTAGGAGGACATCCTCTCATTTTAGGAAGACCTTGGCTAGCCACAACTGATGCTTTTATCAGTTGTAGGTCTGGGGATATGTATATTTCTGATGGTAATTCGACAAAGAAATTCAATCTGTATCCTCCAGCAAAAGCAATTACAGAAATAGGAGATAATGAGTGGGTTGATGATGAAGATACTATACAACCTGTCTTTACCATTTCTGAAGTTAGTGAAGATAGCCAAATTCTGAACACATTATAAAACTTTGAAACATCTTCAGAATATGACCACACACAATTTCAGTTAGATTCTGACATTGAGTATCTATCATCTAGAAAAATGTCTCTTTTCTCTATGGAAGAATTTGGTAGTTCCGCCATTGAGATCTTTCCAGGAAAAACATTGAATGTCAACAAAAATTTGGAAAGATCACAACAGGAAGAGCTAACCAAAATCTTGCAAAAACATTCTACTGCATTTGTATGGGAGTATACTGATATGAAAGGTATTGACCCTAAGACTTGCATTCATCACATCTACATCGAGGAAACCAGTAGACCAATCAGACAACCTGAGAGAAGGATGAATCCAAACCTTAGGGAGATAGTGAAAGAAGAGCTCCAAAAACTACTCAATGTAAACTTCATTTATCCAATTTCAGATAGCCGATGGGTTTCTCCTTTGGTTATAGTACCTAAAAAGAATGGTAAATGGAGGGTTTGCATTGATTACAGGGAATTGAACAAAGCAACTTTGAAGGATCACTTTCCTTTACCCTTTATCGATCAGGTATTAGATACTTTAGCAGGCAAAAAGTATTTTTCATTTTTGGATGGTTTTAGTGGCTATAATCAAATTCAGGTAGCACCTGAAGATCATGATAAGACCACATTTACCTGTCCATGGGGAACTTTTGCTTACCGAGTACTCCCTTTTGGATTATGTAATGCACCCGCAACATTTCAAAGGGCAGTACTAGGAATCTTTTCCGATCTAATCCATGATTGTGTAGAGGTTTATATGGATGATTTTACAGTTTATGGTAATTCGTGAGGCATTAGAGAATTTGGAAAAAGTCCTTATAAGATGTAAAGAAACAAACCTTTCATTAAGTCATGAGAAATGCTTTATGATGTTTACTGAAGGGATTGTTTTAGGACATCATATTTCAGGGTATGGGATTAAAGTTGATAGATCAAAAGTTGAAGTCATCTCCAAGTTGCCTATTCCAAATTGTCAAAAATATGTTAGAAGTTTTTTTGGATTTACTGGATATTATAGAAGATTTATTGAAAACTTCACCAAGATAGCATCTCCACTCTTCAAATTACTTACAAAAGACTGTGAATTCAAATGGGATCCTGATTGTCAATCTGCATTTGAAACTTTGAAAACAAGAATATCTGAAGCACCCATTTTGAGAGGGCCAAATTGGAAACTTCCTTTCCATATTTCTACAGATGCTTCAGATACAGCTCTAGGAGCTGTGTTGGGTCAAAAGGATTTAGTTCCTTATGCCATTTACTACACCAGTAAAAATTTGACTCCCACCGAGTTAAACTATACTGTGACTGAAAAAGAGTTCTTAGTTGTTGTTCATGCAATCAATAAGTTTAGACATTATATAACAGGCTATGAAACTTTTGTCCATATTGATCATTCTGCAATTAGATATCTAATGAACAAACCTGTTACTAATGGCAGAGTTACAAGATGGCTTTTACTTTTACAAGAATTCAATATTACTATGTTGGATAGACCAGGAAAACAAAATACAGTAGCTGATTTCTTGTCTAGAATCCAAAATACTAACGAAGATTCTCCTGTAGAGGATAAGTTTCCAGATGAATATTTGTTTGCAGTAACTACTAAGACTCCTTGGTATGCAGATATTGCTAACTATTTGGTTATAGGGAAGCTACCTCCACATTTATTTCCTAATGAAAAGAGAAAAATTATTCAGGAGAGTTCGAATTATTCAAGGATTTCTAATGAATTGTTTAAAACAGGGCTAGATTGTGTGATCAGAAGATGTGTTCGGGAAGATGAAATGCCTGACATCCTCAAGGAATGTCATGATGAACCATGCAGTGGACACTTTGTTGACAAAAGGACGACCTATAAAATCCTTTCTTTAGGATATTATTGGCCTTCCCTTTTCAAAGATGCAAAACAATATGTCAGAAGGTGTGACAGCTGCCAAAGAGTTGGGAGACCAACTCTTTCAAATGAAATGCCATTACAACCACAGGTACTCATCGAACCCTTTGAAAAATGGGCTTTAGATTTCATTGGACCCATTAATCCACCATCTAGACAAAAGAAGTATATATTGGTATGCACTGATTATGTCACTAAATGGGTAGAAGCCAAAGCATTGCCTTCTGCCACTGAAAATTCAGTTGTTCAATTTCTTTTTGAGGATATTTTTACTCATTTTGGTGTCCCAAGAGAAATTGTGACAGATCAGGGAAGTCAATTTACATCTAAGTTGATGGAGAAGCTGATGGAAGAATACAAAATCAAGCACAGAAAATCTACTCCTTACCATCCGCAAGCAAATGGCCAAGTGGAGTCTACAAACAAATTTCTTGAGAGCATCATCACCAAAACTGTTCATCTACACAGAAGAGATTGGGCAGAAAGGCTTCCTGAAGCCTTATGGGCCTACAAAACTACATGGAGGAACACAACAGGACATTCTCCCTATGAACTTGTTTATGGGAAAGAGGTCTTGCTCCCCATTGAGTTTCAAGTCAAGACTTTCAAAATGGCAGTCCAGTTGGGGATGAATCTATCAAAAGCCCAAAAGCACAGAATGGAGCAGCTGAATGAGCTAGATGAGATCAGACAAGAGGCAATTTTAAGGACTGATCTAGTTCAACATCAAAGAGCTAAGTGGCATGACAGATACATCAAAGAGAGAAAGTTTCAAGAGGGAGATTGGGCGTTACTGTTTGATTCCAAGTTTAAAGACTTCAAAGGAAAATTTCAGACTCATTGGCTTCAGCCATATGAGATTGGCAAAGTCTTTAACAATGGAGTAGTAAGAATCAAGACCATTGATGAATTTCAGACTCCTCTTATTGTGAATGGCCACCGATTGAAAATTTATAATAAGCCACTCTCAAAAGAGGAATTTGTCAAAATGTTCCAAGAGAATTCTGCAATAAGGCTGGTGGAGAAGAATTCTTCTCCCCCACCAGCCTAATATTTGTCTCTTTCAGTTTTTGAAAAAAAAAATAAAAAAAAAATTGTGTGTATAAGCTTGAAAACCAATCACAGATTGGCGGTCTTATGCAGAAAATGTAGAATGAAAATCAGGGACACCTGACACTATATTTTCCAAAAAAAAAAAAAAAATCCTCTCTCCTTCTTCTTTCCATCTTCACTCCATCTCATTTGCCATTTCACTTCACCTCCATCTCATTCTCATTTCCATTTCATTTCACTCTTCATTTTCACTTCATTCCACTCATTCCATTTCATTTCATCAATAAAAGTCCCTTTCAGGAATATTTCCACTCAGTTAGTTCTTTTCTAACTATTTTTGTTCAGCTAAGTAGGTGTTGTCTCAGTTTTCGCAGCCGGAAGCCGTTTCCGCAGCTAGAAGCAGTTTCCGCAGCCAGAAACGATTTCCGCGGCCAGCATCACTCTGTTTTCAAATTTACAGTCAACTGTTAGTGCAATAATCATGAAATGCAGGTGTAATTGAGCTAAAGACATGGGGCATCTCCAGGACATCAAAGAAAAGCAATTGGTTAGAAGCCTTGAGCAAGAAATGACAAAGTTTCCAAAGGTATGATCAAAAATCTTTATCAAATAACAATTCAAGTCATAATTACGCATAGATATTAAACCATAACAAGTTCTACTATGTGAAATGATTTGATACGATAGCTCCATCACCACTCCTATTCCACAATATCTCTCCACATACCTCGCATTCATTTCTCCAACGGTCTCATGATTATTCCGAGTTTAAACTCAAGACTGACTGCACTTCCATTTATTACCCGTACTCTTGAGACGTGACCTATTGTGTTACGACTCTTCTTAGCCGTAATTTCCGCAGCCGTCTGTTGAGACGTGTAAAAATTTCATACACAGTCATCCGATTCAAAAGAATCCAGACGTTACTCCATTCGTTTACCACTCCACTAATACCATACTCCTCGCATGCATCCGCATTTTATTTTGAACTTGTTTACTGCGCACCCTCTGTTCCTCCGGTAATTCAGGTAATTCCATTCCCTGTTCTCCATTTTCGACTGCAGCCACTGCAGTTTGTTCTAAACCCCAACTGTAGTCACTACAGTCATCCTAAACCCCGATTGCAGCCACTACAGTCTATCCTAAACCCTGTGACCGAGCCATATTTTTCTCTGAACCCTCACACACAGAAGATCTCTTAGTTGAAATTCAAAACAGAGGATGGGAAAATTACTGAGAGTAGAGCCAGAGGGACCGAAATACTTGGAAGGTTATCCTCAAACTAAAGAATTGCTGAAGAAAGCCAGATGGTTACGATTTATCCAAAAGTTTAAAGGCCATAACAAGGAGGTGACCAAAGCTTTTGCAAGGTCTTTTGATGGACAAACAATGGAGATTAGAGACTTGAAGTTCACGATGACTGAGGCCACAGTAGCAGCTACCATGGGCCTACCTCAGGAAGGTGAAAGGTGGTTTAAAAATAGAAGTGTGGACGATCAGATATGGAGAATCATGCTACAAAACCAAGGTATGGATACCACCGTATTTACAAGAGGCATCCCTGTTCATGCACTAAAAGAGGAATGGTCTAGTCTACTGTTAGTTATCCAGAAATTTATCACGTGTGAAGGACGTTTTGGTTCTATGTATATGTATCATGCTAGACTGATGATGAATTTCTTAGAGGGTCACACTCTTAATTTGCCTCATTTTCTGCTATTGAGTTTGAAAAAGATGAGTTTTACAGTTCAAAAACACATAGGCAACATTGAACCTCATCTCTACCATCATGGATTCATAAAAATTCTTATTGAGGATCAGCTGAAGAAAACTAAAGATACTTGGGAGCAATTCTTGATAAGAAACTACTTCCAAGAGCCATCTGAGGCCTCTGGAAGTAGTCCACTGAAGATTCCAAGAAAAAGTAGGAGGAGAGAAAAGAACACTACAGTCCAAGACTCCCCTACTATAGAAACTCAAGAAACTGACCAAAAAGAAGAAGAAGATAGAGCTAAAGGCAAGAAACAGAAGAAAGAAAAAGGCAAAAGAACCATCCAAGAAGTCTATCCATCCCCTGAGCAATCCATAGAGGAGGATTATCAATCACTGTTAGAAAGATTAGTACATCTTCAGGCTGTTGCTATAGCAAAGAAAAAGAAAAAAGGAAAACAAAGTACACAAGAAAAGAGTACTAGTCCATACTTAAGGAGGAGCACTAGGCTAAGAGGAAAGGGGAGTAAAACCCAAGAAAAACAACCTCACTTTATTGATTTAGGTGAAGAGACACTTGAGAAATCTCCAGCTCAGCCAAGCATTGAACCAAGTCCTCCACATGATGAAAGCCCTTTTCGGCCGGAAAGAGAGAGCAATCCTCCTCCTCCACCAGATTTTGAGCTTAGTCCGAGAAAGACACCTGAGGTAGATCCTAATCAGCAAGAGGTATATAACTACCTGGAATCCTTAGAACAATCAGCTGCAGGTCTGAGTACCACTCTGCCACTAGATGCACAAGTTCAGTCCTTGAAACAGGAGGTATTTGAATTAGAAGTCCTAAATAGGCATATCAAGCAGGAAAATGAAGCACTCAAAGAGCAGAGCAAGGTAGATAAGATTATCCATGATAACACTATGCTCCATTTAGGACTGTGGCAAAAGAAAAACAAGAAACTGAATAAAAAGTGCAAAAAGTTAAGCAGAGCATTGATTAATCTCAAGTTCAAATGTCTAGTCAGGAAACCCAGGATGATGTTAGCACCAAAGAAGAAGAAAAGAGGGCTAGATGTCCTAGCAGAAGCCTCAGAACATATGGATTGGAGGGAAATGATTAAGTTTTGGTTGCATGAGGACATGCAACACCTTCACAGTGGGGGTATGTTGAGCCTCAAACCTGCACCTTCCTATACACCCTCTCAGCCTTATTTTTCCACTTACTTCATCCACCAAGCTGTTAAATCATTGCATTATAGTCTAAAAAGAGCTTCTGACATGGTTTTCTGACTATGCTTATGACTGTTGTTTGGTTTAGATTTTTGTTCAGGCAGCTGCGGAAACTTGTCAGTTTCCGCAGCCAGCACAGGATTCCGTATCTATTTTGTTAAAAGCTATGCTACATGTGTCATATGAAGAAACGAGCCACATGGGCAAGCTACAGGTGACGGGTACATGGAACGTGTCCCTTCAGATCAGCCAAATCATCCATAGAAGGTCACGGTCAACAAGGGTCAAAGGCAAAGCCAACGAAGGAATTTAGCGGTGGCATGTCTCTGTTTTGAGCACGTGAAAGTTTATGTGGCACAGTCCTCAGCCCATGGAGACATCGGTACACCTGGAGATCATCCCCGTAACCTGAATCCAACAACTACCACTCCGAAGATTTAATAGACATGATGACCGTTACGCTAGATCTCGGCTGAGGAGATCTACGTGTCTCTGGCAACGCAGTTAATAGCATAGGATTCAGTTAGTTAGTTTCAACACTTTTTCATTATAAATAACGCGTTGATGAACGCTGTGTAGAAGCTTTTGGAGATGTAATTTCTGAACTGTTGTTATTATCACCCCACTGTACTTTGTTTTATATATTTTGTTGCTGCTTTAATACATGAGAAGACTACTTTCCTAAGCTCATTGTTGTGACTGTTCGTTGACTGGCTGAGGTGGCAGAGGGCCCCTACGCACTAAAGCCCTGTTTTCTTAGGCAGCCCGGGCGAATTTTCATATTTTTGATAACTACTGACATATGAGATCATCTTGTCCTTCCTGCTAATTTTCATTTTCTGAAGTTTAATTCCAGCACTGTCCTTTTTCAAATTGTGTTTTGCTTATTTATTTTTCTGCTACTTAGACATCATACTACTCATTAGTTTATGGTTTCTTTCTATAGTCAAGTGACTCTATTAGTAAGGAATCAGAATATTACTTATTGTAGTGTGATTTAGTTTACTTTCTTGCAATTTAGATATCATATTGCTTAACTTGTTCATGATTGCTTCCCATAAGGTAGATTGAGCTGAAGGGTAAAGGATCAGAAGAGTTGAAGTAGTGTGAATTAGTTTCTTTTATGCAATTTAATTTCCTGCAATTTAGATATCATATTGCTTAACTTGTTCATGATTGCTTCCCATAAGGTAGATTGAGCTGAAGGGTAAAGGATCAGAAGAGTTGAAGTAGTGTGAATTAGTTTCTTTGCTTTCAGTCTTTCAGTTGCTTTAAGTTCAGTTTTTACTTTCTTTTTCATACAACATCAAGGATACTGGGCCATTGTCATTAGTTCACTTTTTGATACATTTACTTCATTTTCTTTTTGAACACTTTTAAGTTTGGAAAATCACTGTAGAAATCACCATTACCATCCATACTTAACTTTCATTTTCGCCATCACACACTAGGGATTCCATTAAAGATAAATCCAAAAACAAACTAAAAAAACTCAAAAACGACAAAAGACTAAGAAAATGGTTATATTGTACATATAGTACACTTCACTTCGTCAGTTTACGAATCCCAGATTGACATTTTAATCAGCAATTTAGAACACACTAAATTGACCAAACAAATATATTGAGGTTTGAGCCCTATAATTGCAATGAAATCACCTCCTCCCCATTTGTCATGAAATGCTTTGAAGATGTCAATTGTTTATGGTTTTGTCAAAGAGTGCAGGAAGTAGGTTACCATGAGCATCTCACAAGTATATTTTCCCTCACCTTGAAGGAAGACGATGTCACCATTGTAGGGAATGATTTCATGTTTTCAGTGGATGTCATCTCTTAAGCTACAGGCATACCAAACCATGGTGAAAACTGGTTTAAAGGCATGAACCTAGACCTAGAAGAGTACAAACCCTACTTGAAATCACAATACAAAGGAGCTTACTCACATGTTTTCCCATTCAGATACTTGTTGGAGAGATATGCACCATTGATGAAGGTTGTCATGAAGTTCTTCACATGTGAGGGAAGATTTTCTAGGCTATATCAATACCACATAAGACTGCTCATGCACTTTACAGCTGCCAAGTCTCTAAATTTGTCTAGCTACTTGTGTAAGAGCCTAACCGAAATGTCTGAAAGGATGAAATTGAAAGGAAAAGTGCATTATCCCAGCCTCTTTCACCATATCCTGATAAAGGTTATTTTACTCCATTAGTTGAAAGATAAGAACATGACATGGGACACCTTCATTGAGGCAGCCTTGAAAACACATATAACCACTTCACCAAGCTAGCAACAAACCATGTTAGTACAACCCATGGAGGTGGGGTCATCAAGAAAAAATGATGAGGTTTCCAAGGCACCTAGGCCTGAGGTGACCAAGACATATAAGAGAGACAAAAACCTTATGTTTTCTCCTCAAATTGAGGAAGGGGCCAAGTCTACTACATCAGCAGAAGGATCACCATCACATCATGAGGCTTCTTTGCATGATGAGGAGCCCATTGAGCATGACTTTGACCTAGTTGACTTGGAGGCACATGATGAGCATCAAACCCTGCAACAAGTCATCAAAGAGAAGGATTCTTAGATCATGGAGCTCAAGGACAATTTGGAAAGGGCCAAATTCATCATTTCATTCCTTGAGCAAGAAAACCATCAACTTAAGGCAAAATAGCTAGTCATGGAGAAAGAGCAATTCAAAGCCAAGAAACAAGAGATGAAAGGCAAGGAAGTGGTGGACCATGAGGACACTGAGAAGCATGAAGGACATGTGGCAAGGAAGAGGCCAAGGACAATGGTTCTTAGGAAGGCACTTCAGAGGGAAAGAGAACAAAAGCCACCAATGGAAGAATTGACCTTTGAAGAGAGGATTGCCATGGAAATAAATGAGGACAGGGAGTTTTGGCTTGAAAAAAGTCAATTGCCACCTTGATAAGTTCCTTGACAAGGCCAACATGGATAAGAAGTTGCAAAAGAAAATGGACATCCATTATTACACAAGGAATCAGGTTGCCAAGGTCAAAATCAAGCAGTTGAAGGAAAAACTCAAGGAAACCCTAATCAGCCAAGAGGAGAAGGGTAAGTTATATTTTCTTGTTGATACATCCATGATTGCATAACATACCTCATCAAACATCTCTGGACAAATTTTGGGAGGATTTGGAGAAAATTTTGTGTTTTGGTGTAGACTGGTGCAGACTTGCAATTTTTTTGGCAATTTTTTGTCTAGGAGTGCAACGAGCTCATGTTGCACTTATTCCTTAGGGCTCCAAATGATGGAAAATCAGCATTTTTGGAAATCTTATGACCCCCTCTCAAAACACATTTTCCCACTTTCCTGGTCTGGGGCTCAATTTTTGAGAAATTTGCAAAAAAGAGGCCAAAAATCACCTTTCTGCCCCTCTTTTTCCATTTTGCTGCGCACATTGTGGAGGATAACAGAGGGCATGACAACTACGGAGTGCCAAGGTGTTCTAGTGAATGTAAGGTTCCAAAGTCATGGAAAATGTAATTCTAGTTTTGAGGTCATGACTTCCAAGGTGTGTTAGGGAATGCTAGGGCATACTAACATGTGCCAGATAGTATGAAGACATGCCAAACAAGCTAATATGTGCCAAGTGCTAAGGCATGCCAAGATGTAAAAGGGTGTGAAAATGCATGCTAGGGACTATCAAGGCAACAAAAGGGAGGAAAAAGTTAAAGTACAAGGAAATGACCACATAATAGGGTTAATAAGTCATAAATTTACCTTTTCCATGAGGGGCATGCTAGGCACACCAACACTAGGTGCCAATAGGTGCCAAGTGCCAAGTGTCAATGCATTCTAAGTGCCAAATCTTCCTTCATTTCTTCTCATCTAGTTTCCAATAATTGATCTCAAATAACTTTAATATTAAACCATGCCAAAGCATACCAAGTCATCTCAATGCATGCCAAACATGCTAAGACTTTCCAAGTGCCAACACGTGCCAAGTGCCAATGTGCGTCAGGGAGTGTGATGCATGCTATGAAGTGGTAGAGCATATCGAAGAGTGCTAAGGTGTTCTAGAGAGTGCCAATGCATGCTGAGGAGTGCTAGGGAGTACTAGGACAACACAAGGGAGAACTAGGTCAAAATGCATGGAAGTGAATGAATATGAGGGTGTGTCGAGGAGTGTCAATGAGTGCTAGCTGTCATGCCAAGGAGGGAGTGACAAGGTATGCTAAGCATGGGTAAGGCATGCCAGGGAATATCAGGGAATGTCAAGAAGTTCTAGAGTGCTCTAGGTAGTTCCGGGGTGTGCTAAGATGTGCCAAATAGTGCCAAGGCATGCTAGGTGCTAAGACATGCTAGGATGTGCATGGTGCCAAAGTATGCCAATATGCGTCAAGGAGTTTCAAGGCAACAAAAGGAATAACCAAGCTAAAATGCAAGGAAATGAACACATAAGAGGGTTAATAAGTCGAGACTTTATCGTTTTCAAAAGGGGCATGCTAAGCACACTAATAATATGTTCCAATACATGCCAAGTGCTAATGTATGCCAAGTGCTAATGTTTGTCAATGAAATCTTATGCCAAGGTGTTCCAGGGCATACTAGGGACTACAAGGCATGCCAACACATGATAGGGGAGTGCTATGCTATGCTAGGGCATGCCAACATGTGCTTGGGTGTCCTACTCATGGCAAGATGTTCTAGGTACAAAGATGTTCCAAGACATGCGAGGTGCCAAGGAATGTTAGTGTATTGTTCCAAAGCATGTTAATAGAATTGATAGAGCTTGATTATGTATTAAATAATATAGTTCCTACACACACTAGTGGAACTTTATTTAAAGGAAATTTGCTAGATAATAAACCTAATAGAGATGAATCATGTGTTGAATCCTAGGAAAACTATATTCTTATGACTTGAGGGAAATGATACACACTAATTACTTCTTAACAAATTGACTGACTATTATAACCACTATGACCTTGGACACATAATGAAAATGACTCCACAACAATGGTCTTAAATCGTTATCTTTTGACAAAAAATATAGTAACATGTACATAGCCTCATCAAAAACTCATTGGAATGATCAATGATGACAAACATTTTTTGACCGTCACCAAAAGTAACCAAAAATAGCATTGGTGAGGGTCAATAAAAGATTGTCACTAGAAGTGTCACCAAAGAGAGAATTAGTGATGGGCCTTTAACGACCCTCACCAAAAGTGCCATTAAAAATGGCTTTGGTGACAAACCTTAAAGGACCATCACTATATACACTTACAACAACGATTTTTTAAAGACTGTCACCATATGTGACATTGGTGACGGACCTTAAAGGTCTGTCACAGGCATGAAGCATCATCAAAAACTCATTGGAATGATCATTGATTACGAACATTTATTGACCGTAACCAAAAGTAACCAAAAATGTCACTAGTGATGGTCAATAAAAGATCGTCACTAGAAGTGTCACCAAAGAGAGAATTAGTGATGGGCCTTTAACGACCCTCACCAAAAGTGTCACGAAAGAGAGAATTAGTGACGGGTCTTTAACGACCCTCACCAAAAGTGTCATTGAAAATGGCTTTGGTGACAAACCTTAAAGGACCATCACTATATACACTTACAACAACACTTTTTTAAAGACCATCACCATATGCGACATTGGTGATGGACCTTAAAGGTCCGTCACAGGCATGACCCTCACCAATGACCTTTTTTCTTGTAGTGATATATCAGACTACTTTCCTTTTTTGATGCACTTTTGTATTCTTAGGAGACAATTTGATTTGAAGAAAGAAGTTGGTCTATGTCATTTGTCAAATGAGCAGGACTTCACGCATATGGTACTATTATCGTGTATGATCGATTCTGTTTACATTTCATTAGTGGAAAAACTTTACTTTCATGGATATGAGATTTATTATTTTTGTTAAGCGTTAATTGTACTTTTGTATGATTCCTAGATGAAGTTGTGATTTTCATATATAACTCATCATATATACGATATATTTTATAAATTCCTTTGACTAACTATTTATTCAAAGGAATTATCTTTTACGTTATCATCTCTGTTTGGTTGTGTTCAATCTTTATTATCACATTTTAAATAGATATCCTTGTAGATCGCATATCACACAAGAACACCCGGGTTTATATTAGAATAAGTTAGTTAGAGGAATTGAATTTTAGAATAGATTGCTTATATTATCATTATTCTATCGCAAGGCACTCATAAACCACCCACTCTCATATTAAAACCCACACTGGGAAACTTGTCCCATTATCCCCAGTCGGAGCCACCACTTTAAATGGAAAAGGTGTTGTCTTAAGGTCCGGACCGGGTGGTTATCCACCATGTTTCGGCAGCAGAACTTTGAGGCCACAACATTTTGGTGCTAGAAGGAGGGCATTCAACTATGAATGGAAGATGAGGCTAAAAAGAATTTGAAAAGCATTCATAAGAGTCAAAACCCCTCCACCATTTCTACACCTTCTCAAACTCATTCAGAATCTCCTGATTGGAAGTCTGAAGTGGTAGAAACATCTCCCTCGTCTCATGAAGTAGTAAGGAGACCACCTTCCCTAGAATACACTCCTGAGTCTCCCAAAGTTCATTCTTTGATACAACAATTGGAACAGATATCCATTTCTGCAGAGAAGCCATAGAGACCCAAAGTATATGAAGAGAGTGTTACCTCCTTATTACAACAAACTGGCATATTGACTAGACTACAAAGTGAGAGACTTGGGGTTACCCCTTTCGAGTTCCCCATTCCTCCACGATGTAGGAAAGTCACTTCATCAGCATCTGAATCAGATACTAGCGAGATCACATCACCTTTCCATCCATTTACTCCATCCACTCTTATCCAATCCACAACTTCTCAAACATCCACTTCTCCAACTAGTACTACAATTATCAGTACTAATCGAGTAGTAAGTTCTTCGCCATCTATACCTACTTCTAGACTAACCTTCCCAATTTCCCAGTCTCCAACTCAAGTTATGACCAATCCACCTTGGACAACTCCTAGTGTTGTTCTAGTTGCAAATCAACATGCACTCCCAGCAAACCCAAAAAAATGGGTACCTAAGTATAATCCTAACAATGCTCTCTCGGCCAAAGAACATCTAAATAATTTTATGCTAGGCATGAATATCAATGCATTTGCACATGAAGATGTTGTAATCAGACTGTTTCCTTATACTTTCCAAGGATCTACTGGCTCTTGGTACTTTTACCTCCCAGCAGGTTTAATTAGAGACTGAGATACTTTTCAAGAAGTATTTCTTGTAAAATTTGGTCATGATAGGACCATAGCATCCTTGATCAACAATCTTTCTAATTTAAAAGCTAATCCAGATGAACATATCAAATATTTCAACTCCAGATTTAACAAATTACTAAACAAAATCCCAGCTATGTCTGAACATGTTGTAGATGTACAAATAGAATGTTATATATCATCTCTTCCTTCTAATATTGAATTTTTTGTAGATAGAGCCAATAAGGCTACCCTTGTAGAAAACATGAAAGAAGCCCTGTCTATAGAAAGAAGAATCATAACTTTGGAAAAGAGATCACAAACAGATGATAGGAAGACCAAAAAAGTGACATTTAAGGATGAATCGAAGAAGAAGACTTCAAAATACCCTTTCGATCTTGAAGGTCTTCAGAAAGTGTTAAAGACAATGTCCAACGAAATGGTCGAAATTAAAAAACAAGTTGTGGAATCCTTTGCTCCTAAGAAACCTTTTCGATCATTCAAAAGGAACCCTTCTTCTTCGTGACAACCCCCAAACACCATTTCAAATGCTGAATCTAACCAAGAGTAGAAGAAGACTCGCCAAATGAAGAGAAAGCTGAAATTAAAGAAGAGATTGAACTAAACGGGATGTGGGATTTTATTCTCCTAACTGAAGAAGAGGCATAAGTAATGCTAGTGACTACAAGAAGAAAAAATTCTCCTAACATGTCTATCACAAATCACAAGTAGAAATTTGCTACTCCTGCAAAGGAGAAAACAATTGCTAAGAAATCTAAGAGTAGTCAAATCGATCCTATCGCTCCAGATTCCCCAAACGCCTCAAAAATGTTCGTAATCTCTGATACGTTCGAATACAATATAATGGACGACATGAAAAAGACTATAGAAAACATCTTGCTGCATCAGCTCACTAAACTGAAACAAGAGTAGAAGATTTTATTAAGAGAATTGAAAGAAGTTCCAGTATATCCTCTGCCATCTGTTGTAGTTACTCAAGCTTCCTACAATATGGGAAAACCTCCCTCATCCTCAAACAAGGTAGATCCTTTAGATCTAATTCTGATTGGTGATAGGTCTATTTCTCACGTTCCTCCATTTCTACTCACTTATGAAATTTCCAACAAGAACATTCACAACTTCCTTATTGATTCAGGAGCCTCCTCAGATATAATGCCAAGGGCTGTGTGTACCAAATTGAACATTACACCTCAAAAATATGTAGCGCACATAGTTCAGCTAGATAGGAAAAAAGTTGAAGTCCTTGGAGAAATAGCCTCAGTTTCAATTAGGCTTTCCTCTAATCCAAAAGTTTCCCAAATAATTGATATTTTGGTAGCCAATATCCCTGAATTTTATGGTTTAATTCTTAGTAGAGACTGGTCTGAAAAGTTGCACAGTTATTTTGCAACTGATTGGTCTCACATGTGGTTGCCACACAATGGTAAGCCTAACCAAATAAAGGTAGACCGAGGGAAATTCATGAAATATACGGTTACCGACCTCGAGGGAAGCAATGAACCTGTTGCTTTCACTAATAATATCATTGGAAATTACTTAGCCGAGTCCTCTTTAGGATCCTTTAATGCTCAGAGGTCTCCTTTTTTAGATAACACTGTAGTCTCTCAAATCAAAAATTTTTCACAAACGGATCCTTCTAAATGTCTAAATTTAGTAGATAAAGTTTATAATAACTCTCTGTTCTGGACTCTCTATTTTCCAGTTGAGTTATTACTTTTCTTGACTATTATAAATATTGAAAAGGTGTCCTAAAGTGAGGAGGATACCTATACTATATTAACACAATATATGTGATACAAACATTTCATATTCGAGTGCAAAAGGGGAGAAATCCCATAGTTGTATATGAAAGTGCAATAGTGTATAACATTTATCAACAACCTGCAATGCGATAGGTAAAAAAAAGGGGTGGATAAAATTGTTGAAATGTTGCAATATGGACTCTTGGTTTTGAACTAAAACAGAATAGGAAAGTAGTCAAGATGAACATAGCTAAGTCCACTTGGACAAAATAGGTAGCAATACAACAGTCATGAAAATGACATAAAAAGGAGGTTATGTTAAACTTTACTAATGCATAAGTAATACATATTCAACATCTAAAATTGAGACAAAAGTGTAAGTAAGTGCCTACCTGTGAGATAAATCACTAGTTTATATTTCCATAAAAGGAAAGAAAATTAAATGGTCTTTAGAATTTTATTGTCGGTATGTAAATAGTGCAAATGGAAATGATATTTCCATATTTCGAAAATTTACAGTGTAACCATGTGGTGGGGTCTAGATCGATTGGCAAAAGTACCAAGAAATAAAAACAAAAAATTTCTATCATCAACATGCTTACTCTGATGCTGCTAATTTTTGTTAAATGCAATTTCCCAACCCTTGCTGAGTTATCGAGCATGTGTATAACGTTATGGGTACATGTCTTTTACCCTTGTTGGTTACATAAGTAACAACTAATGATTCTCATCCACCATGGATGAGAACATGTAGTAAATGGATTTTGGAATTCAAAAAGCATTTAGTTTTAATCCAAAAAAATTAAAAAGTAAGCCAACGCTAAAAAATTAAATCGTTGTGTAAGATCTTTGGGCCTGAAGAGACCGGAAGCAGTCGAAGAGGATTTCCAAAAAAATAATTCCAAAGAAGAAAGGAATGTAAAAACATTGAGGATGATGTTCCTTGAAAGGGGGGGAAGATGTAATATCCCCAACCATATGACTTGGCTATTTTAAATAATGGTTAAGTTGGACTGCAGTTAAAATTAGAATTTATATGTTTTGATTTATTTATAGAAAATATTTTATTTTTTTCATATTTTATGAGGAGAAATGATAAATGGTTAATCATATAGTATATGGTATTTTGAGAAATAAATATAACCTTTCCAGGTAGAACTAAACCTTAACAATCAGAGAAACAATTAGAAAGTTGGTTATATCCCAAAGAAAGGTGGAGAACTATGAGAAACAAAAGATAAAAATGGGGGGGGGGGGTGACATTCTCATGGGGGTATTGAAACTATAGCAGAAGAAGAGATGAAGAGGAGGAAGAACTATAGATTTGATACTCCAGGACTAGTAGATAAGGGAGGAAGATAAATTCCCAAACTTTGGTCTTGATTGTGATTACTGTGGAAAATAGAATATTAAGATTTCAAACAACACCAGTGGGAGTGAAATACTGGTGGAAACCCTTGTTTTAGTGGGAAGTTGAGAGAAAATTGTTGCAGTGAAGACCTTCTTTGTTAATTTGAATTATCTATTTATCTGGCTAATTTGGGGTGAGGCTCAAGGTAGCTAAGTAACAAGTTACCTTACGGTTGGGTGGACCGTGAGAGCCATTTATTTATTCCCTGAAATATTACAGATAGGTTTTTCTTAACTTATATTCTCTATAATTAAATTTTAGACTTTGTTTGTAGATAAAAAATGAGAATGTTATATGTGGCAATGAAAATGTAAGCTAGAACATTATGCACAAAACTAACATTGCAGGTAAATTTACGTGTATCGGTATGTGGAAGAAAAGATTGTAGTATGTATGGAGCATTACTTTGAGAATAAGGAAAGTTACCAAAATGGAAATCTAAACAAAGGTGAATCATAGTATGATTCAGGCCTTGGAAGGTCATTGTATAACAAAAAATAACTTGTTAGAAAATGAGTTATTATTTAGCAAAAAACCTATGCCGACCCAACTGGGTATTGTATTTAAAAGAAATGGACATTGGGGTTAGTTCCTGACTATTTATTTAGATAAAGATTCACTGCTCCATATAGTCTCAAAGATTAATATCCTCTTAATAAAGTAAACTAAAATAAAAATTAAAAGAAAGCTAGTAAGAAAATTGCATGTACATACTTAAATAGATAAATGAAAGAAAACATATGTATTATCCTCATAGGAATGATTTTGTACAAAGGACAAATGCAGAGAAACAAATGTTGATAAAATCCCTTCCATGAAACATTCAGGAAGCAAACAACATAGATGCAATAGTAGTAGAAAATAATTCTTTGAAAATTATGGTGAGGAAATTAGGATAAAAACCCTTTATTCTGATGTGAGAAGAATACATTACTCTAACGAAAATATTTAAGGAAAACAACTCCATGATGCAATTAGTACTCTATTACCTATTGTAAATATGAGATTCTACTCAACATTATATTCACTCAAAATCCAAAAAGAACAGAATTTTACTTGTTGAGATAAATAATATAAAGATAGAAATTTTTTAATTGTATGTATTAAGAAACCATTAATACTGTAAGTTATTTCCTATTAAAAAAAAATATGTTCATACAATATCACAACAAAACAAAGTATTACTTTTTCACCAAACGTCTAATACACATGCGCAACAATAAAATGGGTTCTAATGTTATATAGTTGACAAAGGGTGGATGGCCGTATAATCATAAAGGGAAAATTTTAACAGTGACATAATAACACCTCCATTGTGAGGCCATAGTTTAAATGAATGAATACAAAAAATACGAAGGGCCCAAACCCTAATCTCATACATTACAGTCAAGTAAAAGAGAATTAGTGCCAATAGTGTTATCTAGATACTATGTTGTGGCCTCCAAAGGGAGAGAAAACCCTGGAAATAAGATAACATAATGAATAATTAAACCCAAAATAATTGAGTAAAGGAAGATACAATTGACATTATTAAACCTTCACTTTAGAATGCATACTAGCCCCACTGAGAACTTGTATAAAATAATCATACCAATTAGGTCTTATATTTTTGGGTGTTAGAAAAAAAAAATGAAAGACTTGAAATGATGGAAACCCAGCCCACTTGGTGTAGCTTTTGCGCTTTATATGATATTTGGTTTGTTGACGTGGCGGTGAACTGTTGTCTTTCCCGCGGCTCTGTAGTTGTGGTAGCTGTGCATTGAATGCAAACGTAAATGTGACAGTACCCTGCCTTGGTAAAATATACAACCCTAATCTTCACGCGCCTTCTCGACTCTTCTGTGTTTATCGTTCTATTGGCTCCAAGGGTTTGTGAGCTCTGCGTATGGAAAAATGATGGGTGCACTGTGCTATGGTTCCTTCGCCTTCTGGTAACGCTGCCTTGTCTGTGGCTGCAAGCACAGGAATATCCGGGAAGCGACTTCAGTTTTTGATACAGGTAAAATGTTTCTCCATGCTTCAATTTTTTTACTTGCTCCTCGTTCTGGGTCTAACCCCAAATTGTTCCTCCTCTCTTCAGTTGCTCTGTGGCGTACTCTGCTTAAAAAATATGGCTTCTCCTCTCGCGTTCTCCAGGTAAGGGTTTTTTTTTTTTTTTTTTTTTCGTTATCAGTCTTTATGTTGATTTTAGAGGGTTTCGTCCCTCTGAGCTTTTCTGTGGCTCGAACTCATTCACGCCTGGTTCTTGCAGGTCCTCTCAGGCGACCTGGACGGCGCAAGCCCCTGTGTTCAACGACATTTGGTTGCGTATCTTTTGGTAGGCCTGCAACCTGTTCTGTTCTGCTGAATATGGGTCACTGTTCGAAGGACGACCCGTCCAATAGTTGGTTGTCCGGTCACTGTGTGGTCCTCGGTTTGCCGTTGTCGTTCTGAGTTGAGTCCTATGTGTGGAAATGTGGCTTCAACGTAACCCGGTTACAAATCTGTTTCAAACCCTAACCTAGGATTTTATGCTTGACCTGTATAATTGTAATTTCTGGTTGAATTTTCACTCGCCGTGACTATGTTGGTCTCTGTATATGTGAGGGAACTCGACCCTATTGATTCAAGCTATGAATTGCTATTCTGGACAATGTAAATGAAATTCGTTTTTAATGAAAGAAAGTTATGGTGATTGATACCTGTGATGTAGTGGCTATGCGTTGAATGTATTTTCTCATCCGTAATTGTATTGCTGTGCGCTTGTATGTAAGCGTGACTGCTTGTCTTGTGGCCTGGAATTTATTTAAGATTCTCTCTGCCTGTCTGCAATTTAACTGTAATTCGTACTTGTACAATAGCCATGACAGTGTGCTTAGTTTATAATAATACAAAGGTCTGTTAAATGATGAAAAACATAGGAATGAGAGATCAACAAATAATTTAGAAAGTAATTTTGATGGACAGTACTTTTCTGGTTTTGAATGCTTGACAATTCTATTAGTAAATTTACTCAGCTTATTCTCTTCTGAACTGACCCCCCCTTTTCCAGTACATGTATTTTTGGCTTTATAGCCTCTGTCTTCAGTTAAGGCTTACAGTTTGTCTTTTTCTGTTACAAAGACAGTTACATAACTTCTGTTTCTATCTGTAACTATAATCATTTTGACATTACAAGACTTGTAGGACAGTTAAGAGTTATTTCTCCTAATTACATAAACTACCTTTTAATCAACAATGAAACTACAGTAATCCTAAACTGGAAAAGTAAAGACATCTAACTGTTGCTGACTTGTAAAATAAAGTAAAAGAAAAATTATTCCCAATAGAATTTTAACAGTTCAGTTCCTCGCTTGTGAACCTGGTTGGAGTCCTTTCTGCCTCGTCACTGTGAGTTGGATGCTCCTGCATCAGGCTCCCGGGGTGAGAAAAGATCATGACTCTGGTTCATGAGCTCCTCCACTGATGTCCCTGTTCGTTCAATCTGCCTGGCGTCAAGCCATAAGCTGTCCTCAATCGGACGGTTCTTCCACTTGACCAGGTACTGAAAATAATTTTTCCGCCGAGTACGCCTAACTACCTGAGTTTCGAGGATGCTTTCGATCTCAGGAGGTTGGACATAAGGCATTTGTTTCTTCCAACTTTCTCCGTCTTCCTGGGTGTTCCGCGTGGATTGTCCGGGTTCATCCTTCTTCTCTTCCAACAGATCGCCTGTATACGGAAACAAATCTGCCACATTGAAGATAGGTGATATGCCTACTCCAGGTGGTAGTTGTATTTCGTAGGCATTCGCTGAAAACTTCCGCAAGATCTTACAAGGCCCTATCTTCTTGTATTTCAGTTTATTGTACGTACCTTTAGGGAACCGCTCCTTACGTAAGTGTACCAGAACTTCATCCCCTACCTCAAAATGAACTTCTCTTCTCCTCAAATCTGCATGTCCCTTATACTTCGAGCTGTTGTCCTGTAATTTTGCCTTCACCTGTTCGTGTAAATCCCTCATTGCATTTGCAAAATCTTCTCCATCCGCACTCCGTCGTTCCTGTAAACCAAGATCCCGAAGCTCATGCACTCCACGAGGGTGCATGCCATAAAGAATCTGGAAGGGACTGAGACCCGTGCTACGATTCGGCGAATCGTTGTAAGCAAACTCTGCTTGCGCTAGCACTCGGTCCCACATTCTAGAATTTTCTCCGACTAAGCTGTGTAACAGATTTCCTAGACTTCTGTTCACAACTTCTGTTTGCCCGTCGGTCTGCAAGTGGTAAGCAGAACTGTAGCTTAATTGGGTGTTCATCTTTTTCCACAAGGTACGCCAAAAATGTCCCGTGAACTTCACGTCTCTGTCTGATAGGATGGTTGTTGGTAATCCGTGTAATCTGACAATCTCATTAAAAAACAAGTGGGCCACGTAAGTGGCATCACTAGTTTTCCGACAAGGTACAAAATGTGCCATTTTCGAGAAACGATCTACCACTACCATTACCGAATCATATCCTTTCTATGTTTTTGGCAGTCCCAACACGAAATCTAAACTCACTGAATCCCAAGGCCTGCCTGGAATAGGCAATGGCGTATACAATCCTGTGTTATGGCTATGCCCCTTCGCTAGTTGACACACCTTACACTTAACCACAAAACGTTGTACATCCCGTCGCATTCTTGGCCAAAAATAGAAGTGACTAAGTTGCTCCAAAGTCTTGTCAATACCAAAGTGTCCAGCCAAACCCCCACTGTGTTTTTCACGAATGATGTTCTCCCTCATAGAACAGCTGGGGATACACAGTTGTCCTCCCTTAAAAAGCAATTTCTCCTGTATGTTATAGTCCAACCAAGGACTATTTCCTCTTATCAAAGGATTTTGGCACGCCTCATAGGCTTCTCTGAAATCTGTGTCTGTCTTATAAAGATCCCGTAAATGTTCAAAGCCCAAAACCTGCACAGTGCTTTCCTGCAAAAGTAAAGCTTTTCTGCTCAATGCGTCGGCTACCTTATTCGCTTGCCCGCTGACATGCTTCAGCACAAAATTAAAACTCTGTAAGTACTCCACCCATTTGGCATGTTTATGATTAAGTTTGTGTTGCTGCATTACATATTGTAATGCAGAATTATCTGAAAACAGCACGAACTCGTTCCCCAACAAATAATGCCTCCAGTGCCTTAGCGCCTGTACCACTGCGTAGAATTCCTTGTCATACGAGGAGTACTTCTGCCTACTCTCATTCAGTTTTTCACTGAAAAATGCCACCGGTCTGTCCTCCTGACTGAGTACAGCCCCGATTGCTGTTCCACTAGCATCACAACGTACCTGAAATAATTTTTGAAAATCTGGTAGCCTGAGAATCGGTCTTTCTGTTATTTTCTTTTTCAATAGCTGAAAGCTCTTTTCTGCTGCTTCTGTCCATCGAAAAGGTTGGCTGGCCTTTTTGATGGTCTCCAACATAGGAGCACAAATTCCGCTGAAATTTTTAATAAACTTCCTGTAAAAACTCGCTAATCCGTGGAAACTACGTACCTCAAACAAATTCTTCGGTGACGGCCAATTTATGATTGCTGTCACTTTCTCCGGATCCATCTTTAATTCGTTCTCCGCTATCACAAATCCCAGATAAATTAACTCTTTCTGCAAAAACGTACATTTCTTCAAATTGATCAATAACTTGTTCTGCTGTAGCTTCTCCAACACTTTACGCACATGCCGGAAGTGTTCTTCTCGTGTCTTACTAAAAATAAGTATGTCGTCCAAATAAACAATTACAAACTTCCCAATATATTCCTTTAGCATCTCATTCATGAGTCTCATGAAGGTGCTGGGCGCATTGCTCAACCCGAACGGCATGACCAGCCATTCATATAAGCCCTCATTGGTTTTAAAAGCTGTCTTCCACTCGTCTCCCTCACGTATCCAAATCTGGTGATATCCGCTCTTTAAATCTATCTTAGAAAAGTAAGCTGCCCCACTCAGACAGTCCATCATATCATCCATACGCGGTAACGGAAACCTATACCGTATGGTGATTTTATTGATGGCCCTGGAATTAGTGCACATTCGCCATTCTCCTCCCTTTTTGGGGGCGAGAACTGTTGGTACAGCACATGGGCTCAAACTCTCCCTGATCAATCCTTTGTCCAATAGCTCCTGCACCTGTTTTCTGATTTCTTCATTATCCTTGGGGCTCATTCGATAAGCTTCCTTATTTGGTAAGCTGGCTCCTGGTATGAAATCAATATGGTGACTAATGCTCCGCTTGGGAGGTAACTTATCCGGCAAGTCGTCCACTACTATATCTGTAAACTCTTCCAACATCTGCTGTATTTCTATAGGCAAATCTGTGATTTCTGTGTGCAACAAAACTGTCCTTGTCTTTCTGACTACAACATAATTCATCTCGCTGTTTTCAACCTGCTTTAAAAATTGTTTTCCACTCATAAGCAACGCCTTAGGTTCATTTACTTCAGCTGCCTCTTTCTCTTCCCTGATAGGCACAAGGGTATGCCTAACCCCATCTTTTTCGAACTTATAACAGTTCAACACCCCATCATGTGTCACTTTTCTATCATATTGCCAAGGTCTGCCCAACAAGATGTGGCATACGTCCATTGGCATAATGTCACAAATAATTTTGTCCTTATAACGTCCTATCTGAAATTCCACTTCACTCTGCTCATCCACCAGCAACTGGTGTCCCTTCTGTAGCCATGAAACTCGATATGGACTAGGGTGTTTCAGACGCTTCAGTCTTAACTTCTCCACCATCTCGACTAACACCAAATTGTCAGTACTTCCGCTGTCAATTATCATTTTACAACACTTACCTTGCGATTTACAAACTGTCCTGAACAGAGCTTTCCGTTGCGTCTGCTCAATACTCTCATCAACTGGCTTCAACAACACCTTATGCAGCACTAAAGCTTCTCCTGTTTCTGGGGCATTTTCTGCCTCTTGAGGGGGTGCTGCTGCTTCCTCCGGTTGCGCCACATATGCGCCTCGCTGTCCAGTTGAATCTATTTCTGGGCACTCAAAAGAGCGGTGCCCCCACTTGTGGCATCTGTAGCACTGGTAACCAGCTCCCCTTCCACGGCCATTTCCTCTGCCGCGCTGAAACGATCTGCCACCTCTCGTTCCATCTCCTTTTTCTGCTGTTCCCGAAGTTCTCGAACTGCTGGCTTCCTCACTGTTGCTGGCAGTTCGGCCCCTACCATAGGACTGGCCTCTTCCTCTGTTAGACCCTCGTCCTCTCCGGGCATTCTGCCTTTGGTTAAGTTTTTCCTCTGCTTTGACCGTGCTCTGGTATGCCTCCTCCGTATTGTTGGGAGACAAAATACTTATTTCATCCAAAATCTCCATCCTCAGCCCATTTACATATCTGGCTGTCCTTTCTGCTGTATCCTCTGTGTATCCTGCTCGCAAATTTACTCGATAAAATTCCTCCGTATACTCTTTCACCGTCAGACCCCTCTGTCTCAAATTCTGAACCTGCCTATGTAACGCAATTTGGTAATCTCTTGGCAGAAATCTGCCCTTCAATTTAGCTACCATCCTCGTCCAAGTCTTTATCGGAGGTTTGTTCAATCTCTTCCTCTCATTCTGGACACTGTCCCACCACAGGGTTGCGTGTCCTTTCAGCTTTGTTGCTGCAAATTTGACCCTACGGTCTTCACTAATTTCCTCGCATTCAAAGTACTTGTCCATCTCGCTAATCCAATCTAATACAACATCAATCGATAAACTGCCATCGTAGGTTGGTAATTCTGGTTTTGGTTTGCTATTTGACAATAATACAGACTTCAATAACTTCACTTCTGGTGAATCACCTTCAGCCCCATCTGCCGCTACTTCCACTTCTTCTTCACTCACATCACCTAACTCTGGATCTCTCCTCCTGCCTGCCTCTACTGCTTCCAATCGGGCAGTAAGAACTCTGAGTTCTTCTCTTAACGCCTCATCTGCCATTCTACGGGCACCTCTGCCTCGTCCTCGTCTACCTATATCCATTTCTCCCAAATCTCTTCAACTCAAACAACTCTGATACCACTCTGATGGAAACCGAGCCCACTTGGTGTAGCTTTTGCGCTTTATATGATATTTGGTTTGTTGACGTGGCGGTGAATTGTTGTCTTTCCCGCGGCTCTATAGTTGTGGTAGCTATGCATTGAATGCAAACGTAAATGTGACAGTACCCTGCCTTGGTAAACTATACAACCCTAATCTTCACGCGCCTTCTCGACTCTTCTCTGTTTATCGTTCTGTTGGCTCCGAGGGTTTGCGAGCTCTGCGTATGGAAAAATGATGGGTGCGCTGTGCTATGGTTCCTTCGCCTTCTGGTAACGCTGCCTTGTCTGTGGCTGCAAGCACAGGAATATCCGGGAAGCGACTTCAGTTTTTGATACAGGTAAAATGTTTCTCCATGCTTCAATTTTTTTACTTGCTCCTCGTTCTGGGTCTAACCCCAAATTGTTCCTCCTCTCTTCAGTTGCTCTGTGGCGTACTCTGCTTCAAAAATATGGCTTCTCCTCTCGCGTTCTCCAGGTAAGGGTTTTCTTTTTTTTTTCGTTATCAGTCTTTATGTTGATTTTAGAGGGTTTCGTCCCTCTGAGCTTTTCTGTGGCTCGAACTCATTCACGCCTGGTTCTTGCAGGTCCTCTCAGGCGACCTGGACGGCGCAAGCCCCTGTGTTCAACGACATTTGGTTGCGTATCTTTTGGTAGGCCTGCAACCTGTTCTGTTCTGCTGAATATGGGTCACTGTTCGAAGGACGGCCCGTCCAATAGTTGGTTGTCCGGTCACTGTGTGGTCCTCGGTTTGCCGTTGTCGTTCTGAGTTGAGTCCTATGTGTGGAAATGTGGCTTCAACGTAACCTGGTTACAAATATGTTTCAAACCCTAACCTAGGGTTTTATGCTTGACCTGTATAATTGTAATTTTTGGTTGAATTTTCACTCGCCGTGACTATGTTGGTCTCTGTATATGTGAGGGAACTCGACCCTATCGATTCTAGCTATGAATTGCTATTCTGGACAATGTAAATGAAATTCGTTTTTAATGAAAGAAAGTTATGGTGATTGATACCTGTGATGTCTTCGCTTGTCTTTCGGTTACGTTGCTGGGCATTCAATTTGTTTGCTTGGCTTTCATTTAGTGGCTGTGCGTTGAACGTATTCGCTCATCCGTAATTGTATTGCTGTGCGCTTGTATGTAAGCGTGTCTGCTTGTCTTGTGGCCTGGAACTTATTTAAGATTCTCTCTACCTGTCTACAATTTAACTGTAATTCGTACTTGTACAATAGCCATGACAGTGTGCTTAGTTTATAATAATACAAAGGTCTGTTAAATGATGAAAAACATAGGAATGAGAGATCAACAAATAATTTAGAAAGTAATTTTGATGGACAGTACTTTTCTGGTTTTGAATGCTTGACAATTCTATTAGTAAATTTACTCAGCTTATTCTCTTCTGAACTGACCCCCCCTTTTCTAGTACATGTATTTTTGGATTTATAGCCTCTGTCTTCAGTTAAGGCTTACAGTTTGTCTTTTTCTGTTACAAAGACAGTTACATAACTTCTGTTTCTATCCGTAACTATAATCATTTTGACATTACAAGACTTGTAGGACAGTTAAGAGTTATTTCTCCTAATTACATAAACTACATTTTAATCAACAATGAAACTACAATAATCCTAAACTGGAAAAGTAAAGACATCTAACTGTTGCTGACTTGTAAAATAAAGTAAAAGAAAAATTATTCCCAATAGAATTTTAACAGTTCAGTTCCTCGCTTGTGAACCTGGTTGGAGTCCTTTCTGCCTCGTCACTGTGAGCTGGATGCTCCTGCATCATGAAACATATGAATTAATCATTTACCGATGGAAAAAAGAGAGTCCCTATACCATTGCATCCCATATAGGCCCCCCTAGTCACAAAAAAATAAAAACTATAAAAAATAAGGAAAAATAATGGAAGAAAGAAAGGGAATTAAAATAAAGTTGAACGAATTATGACTGTGTCTCTCAAAGACTTAGTGTGAAGAGAGAACCAACCTATAATCCTATGACTCACTTAGTTGATGAATGAGATTCAAAACCTAGTAAGGGTTTTGTACCAATTTTTTAGTGAAATGAGAAGGGAATAAAGATAAAGAACATGCAACAGTCAAGAATATTGATTAATAGAACATAATGTGACCACTATTGGACACTACAGAAGAGACAAAAATTCACCATGAATGCAATTAACATGTATTTTTATCTTACTAGTAGAAAAGTTAACCACTGACAGTTCTACAACGACCATAGAGTGATGGATTTCGATAATATATTAACCCCTAAAACCAGAATTGTAGTTTACCATTCAGCAAAGGAAACCCTAGGAAATGAAGGCCTCTCTTCCAAACAAGAAGCACAAATGATGAATCTGGGTGGAACTAAAGGTGGTTACCACCTCTACATGACAAGAATTTCCTCCATTATCGGATCGAGCCATTGGACATGTGTATATTCTAGATGAATCAAGGACAGGGTATTCTCCAACAATAGATAAATGGAGTCTCTAGAAGCTTCCATTGTAATTACAATATAAATCTATAAGGTTGAAATATAAATTATGACACTATGAACACATTACCAAATCCAATGATAAAGTTATAACCATTAGAAAACTTTCACATATATGGAATAATCGACAAGAGCTAGAATATTATGTGACAAAAATCACATTGATTAATTATAGGTTAACCAAATAATATGTGAAGACTTTCACATTGTAACATTTACACATGACTATTGTAACATATGTATCATATGAAGGTCGAATTCATGAATATCTTAGTGAAAAAATGACAATTTAAATGTCAACAAGCAATTAAAAGGCTAGGTAAAAAAGACTTTCATGTATGTACATTTGAAAAGATGGATTGAAATTTCTACTATAGTTTAAATAATAAAATAAATAATATCTTTTGTTAGGAAATAGGAATAATACAACAATAATGTTTATTGAGATTGAAAGAGAATTAAAAACGAAAATAAAAGAAAAATCTCCTATTTCTTATATTATACGAGGACTAATTTCATTGCAATGAGGGATGTGAAAATACATTCATGGAATTGTTCAATTTTATATGTAGCTTCTCAATTTCTACTAGAAAGTGACCTCACCTTTTGGCCAAATTTTGATCTAGATGAAGATTGACTACCTTTATCTAACCTTAAAACCGTAAGAATGCATTATCTAGGTTGTCAACCAAATTTAATGTGCACTTCTCAATTCCTATACATGATGTATGATTTTGTTAAGGAAGAAGATGCCTTTACCACACCCCATTATTGTATTTTTCCCACTCTTACTTGAGATCCCTCTCCCACTCTCCATGGAAAATAAGAGCCTATGACTAGAAAGGCTACTGTCATTTCCTTCCACTCTTCCTTTCCTTTATAATCTATTTGAAGAGGGTTCTTAGAGTGATTTATTTTGTATAAGAATACTTTTCCATATGATCTCATTTGTTATGAAAATCCATAACATTTTTCCTACTAGAGATTTAATAAGTAAATGGATGCTCTTTAATCCCTAATCCCATAGGGATTTTGGATTTACATTCCCTTTCCACTTGGTCATTGTTATTTAAAATTGGTTTTAAAGTTGGAATTGTAACAACTTAATGTTAGAATTTATGATAAATCAATTTCCATATGTTAAGAGGAGATTTGATGTTTTATCCTTGTTCATGTTTCTAGAGAGCATAACTCATTCGTTGAGGATAATTAGTTATAAAAAATAGCTTTTATATTGTAGGAAGGTTTTTTTTAAGCAATATTTGAATGGAATGGCTCATTTATCAACATTTGGAAGTGTTTTTATTCAAAATTATTGTGTAAGAATGTTATTCTATTTTTGCATTATTTTGTTTTTTCTATTATTTTATTTCAAAAGTAGATAGACAATATGTATTTTGTTAAAACATCCATTAATAAGTTTAGGGAAAATGTATTATGTAGTAATAAAATGAAAGTGAAGACATGTATAAAATAATTCTAAAAACTATCTAATTTTTAAGATTAAAAATGAAATTTAATGTATATTCTAATTTTATACTTAAAATATTGAATTGAATTGAATTTAATTTAAAACGAATATCTTGGAATACTTTAATTTAATTTAATTTTAAAAGAATGTCTTGAAAAACTTTATTGTGAGTAATTGTTAGTTGGTTACATTAATTCTTAATATTGTTTTTTATTTGGAAAAAAAAAGAGTAATAGCATTGTATTATAATCAAACATGGAACCTTTACAAAATCCATCCTATTCTGATATTGTTTACGAACTATTCTAAACAAATGTTTTCCATACACACTATAGAATACTCCTACAGACAAATTAAATTTGTAAACTTATAGAACATTCATCAAAGTCAAGTGAGATTATTTGAAAATTGAAGGGTGAGCTTTAGAAGCTTCTTCCATGTTTTAGACATTAGTGTCGTCAAACTGCAGCTCTTGTTCCACTTCTCTCTAGCCTTATTCCTTATGGTTCCTCACTAGTATTTGAATATTTTTAGATTCCCTTTACCCCTCGGCTAATATCTGGTCTCCACCATTGTGAGCATCATGTCCATGGAACCTCAAACTCTAGTGCTCCTAGCAGTTTCTCAAATTTCCTCTCTGTTGGTTCATAATTTTTTATCCAATAGTTCTAGATATGCCTGAATTTCTTTTTCTTCCCAATCACTCAACTTCCTAATGGCATTTAACATATTATCTATGGACTCAACCATATTGACATATTATCTACGCACTGAACCATATTAACATATCATCTACGAACTCAACCATATTTCCAGTAGTTGATTCATTGGCTCCTGTGCCATTGAATCTCTTCGAGAAAGTGAAATATGTTTGACAATGTCTATTATTGTAGGCTTCCCTATATCACTTGTAGTGTTAGAATGATACTGCTAATCCTTTTATTGATGACGGTAAGGAATATTAACATGAGCGACTTTATGGAACACCATTTAATGGAATTTAGTTACGTCCCAACCAAATCCAAATGATTTGGTAGAGATTACATGTTAGAAAAACTAGAAAGAAAAGAAATGAATTAAATTAACCAGTAGCTCAGAGGTGAGAACGCTGCACCTCAAGACTGCACAAAATAGAGCATATACTCTCATGTTCAATTAGTCAAAGATGAGACAATAAATGCATCTCAAAAGAATAGGGAGGTGAGAACAAACTCCTACAACCTAGGAACTAATCCTAACTTAAGGAGTTACGTTACAACCATGTAACCATTTCTCCATTAATACAATGTAATGTTAACTATTTTCAACTCTCCCGCTTAATGGAGAAAGTATTATCTTGAAGTCCTAACACCCCACTAAAGAATTCAAGCTTCACTTTCCCAAGAGGCTTTGTAAAAATATCAGCCATATTGTCACATGTTTTATAGTCTTCAATAAATATTTCTTTTGACTGGACTTTTTCTCTTACGAAGTGAAACTGAGTATCTATGTATTTCGTGTTCTTATGAAACACTGGATTGTTCGGTAGCTTAATGGAACTCTGGTTATATAATTGATGACAGTTGCTTCTTTTTTCTCTTCTCCTACATCATGCAGAAGCCTCCTCAACTAGATAGCTTCACATGTCGTTGTGCATACTACGTCGTACTCGGCTTCAGCTGAAGATAAAGAAACATATATCTGTTTTTTTTTGCTCCATGTTATTACCCCAGATCCAATATTGAATGCATAACCTATGATAGATCTTCGATCATCCAGGTTACCTGCTCAATCAGAGTTTGAAAAACTTGCGAAAGTAACATCAGATGTATCAGTGTATAAAATTCCATAATCACAAGTACCATGAAGATACCTCAGTACATGTTTTTCCGCTACCCAATGAATTTCGGGAGGTTTAGACATAAATTGGCTCAGCACACTAACATAGTATGCTAATTCTGGTCTAGTTGTACTTAGATATATCAGACTACCAATTAGTTGCCTATAAAAAGTAGCATCCACCTCCTTAAAGCCATCGTCTCTGCACAATTTCAGGTTCTGCTGCAAAGGTACTAATGTTGTCTTACATTGTTCCATTCTAAACATTTTGAGTTGTCCTCTAACATACTTCCCTTGAGTAAGGAAATTTTTCCGAGAGTCTCTCCACACTTCTAGACCTAGACAGTAATGTAAACTTTCGAGGTCTTTCATATCAAAAACTAGTGACATCTACACTCTGATTTCTTTGATTAATGCATCTGCATTACCTATTATAATCATCTCATCCATATACAAGGAAATCAAAATTATCTTCTCGTGTTCATCATACATGGGATATATATTTGGAACATTCTTACTCCTAAGAAAACCATGTTGTAAGAAAAATGAGTCAATCTCCTCATACCAAGACCCGAGTGCCTGTTTTAAACCTAAAAGGGCCTTTTTCAATATACAAACTAAATTCTCATGCCGTTGTTCAACAAACCCTTTAGGCTGCATTAAATAAACCTCTTTCTTTAAATAACCATTTAAAAATGTAGAGTTAACATCTAACTGGTGTAGCTTCCACTGATGTTCTGTAGCTACAAAAATTAACATTCTAATATTATTCAGTTCGGCTACAGGAGCAAAGGATTCTTCATAGTCAATTCCCTCTTTTTGTGAATAACCCTTTGCTACCAATTTGGCTTTAAACTTTTTCTATACTCCCATTGGCAATAAATTTAGGTTTGTAAAGCCATTCTCAACCTATGGGTGTTTTTCATTCAGGAAATTCAACTAGTTCCCAAGTATTATTTCTGATAATAGATTCAAATTCCTCATTCCCTATAGCCCTCCACTCATGAGATTGACTAGTTTCTTATAATTTGTGGGTTCTATAACATCTAAAATGTTTGACATTAAAGCATAGTCTTTCAATCTAGCTAGTAGTTGAGTCTACCTACCTGATATTCTCAGTAAGGGATGCACCTCAAATCTGTCTGCTTAAGACCTTAGCAGGCTCGACATACTGATTACATCACCTGCTTTTTCCCCTCTCTCCTGATGTTGTTGTTGTTGTTGCTGCTGCTGCATGCCTTCACCACTTTCTTCCATCAACAATGGAATGTGCCACTCTTCAAGGCTATTCCCCTTATTTCCTTCCTCAGTCTGCTCATGAAACAGAACATCTCAACTCACAAATACTTTATTAGTCAAAGGATTAAAAAATTTATAATCTTTAAACTTAGTGCAGTATACTACAAAGATGCATTTCGTGGCCTTAGGATCTAACTTTTTCCTATCATCCTTGGGAATATGGGCAAAGGATTTTGACCCAAAAACCTTTAAATGATTCACTATAGGCTTATATCCATAAAGTGCTTCAAAAGGAGTTTTAAAATTGAGACATTTAGTTGGACTCGTATTTTTCAAGTATATTGCAGTGTTAATGGATTCAGCACAAAAACCTTTAGATAGACCCTTACCTTGAAGCATACTTCGTGCACACTCCACAAGGGTTGTGTTCTTGCATTCTGCAACTCCATTATGATGTGGAGTGTGAGCTACTGTGAACTCTTGAATAATCCCATGATTCCCGCAACATTTCATGAACTCTGCCAATTTGTATTCTCCCTTTTGATCAAAGCAGAGAATCTTAATGAATTTCCTTGTCTTCCTCTCTGCCATATTCTTAAATTCTTTAAAGAATTGAAATGTCTGACTCATCATTTTATTAAAATATACCCAAGAGAATCTAGTGCAATCATCAGTAAAGAGTAGAAAATAATATACACCACCTGCCGACCTAGTATGCATAGGTCTGCATATATTTGTATGAACAAGATCCAAAATATCTCTTTTCTTCCTCTCAACATTGAAAGGAAATTCTTCTCTATGCATTTTCCCTAAGGCAGATCCATCAAAATCTAAATGAAAATTCTGAAAAACAGTTAGTCCATCAACCATACCATTTCTTTGTTGCAGCATGAGATCTTGTAGGTTAAGATGCTTGAAACTTTGATGCCAAAGATTCTTGGCTGTCAATCATGTTGAAGCCAGAGCTTGGTGTGGCATGCTCTTAACATTCAACCTTTACAGGCCTCCCACATGCACTCCTCATGCAACTAGTTCCTTCTTGCTGACCTTTATGACACAGTATGATCTAAAGAATTCGAGTTGGAGGTCTTGATCTTCCATCATAGAAACAGAAATCAAGTTATTCTTTATCCCAAGTACATACATAAATTTTTTAATATACCTAATATTACCATGAGGCAACATCACCAGAACATCACCATACCCCTTGATGTGATAACCTCTGTCATCACCTAAATATATGTGAGCTCTAGAAGTAGTTTCTTTAAAATTTTCGAACCAATGCCTATTACTTGTCATATGTGATGACGCGCTTGAATCTACGAACAATATTTCGGCCTCATCCTCCTCAAGAGCTGAAAGAGAATAATCAACTACAAATAATCGAAGATCATGACTATGACCTTCATCAGCAAAGTGCCCTGTGTGCTTTCTCTTTTTATTTCTAGCCTCATCTTCCTTTTTCTTAAAGAAAAACTTAGCTAAGTGACCGGTCTTCCCACAGTAAAAGCATTTAATGTCTGATTTGTTACCATTGTTACTTGGAGACATACTTCTAAATGGACTATTCTGAAAAATGCCACTGCCTTTCTGTCCCTGTGGTTGTTTCCCTTTGTATGGCTTCTTCTTCGCCATCATAGAAAGATCGGCACTTTGTGGTCTCAAATTTTGCTGCCACTCGTCTTCCTATATCCGGATTCCTGTTAGCTCTTCAAATGCAGGGGATTTCTCCCTTGCAGACAAGCTTGTGATAGACATATGGTATTCATCCATCATCCTATTCAATGTAATTGTGATAACATCAAATTTATACACCTTCTCCCCAATGTTAGCCAAATTGTCCTTCAGGTCCTTGACTCGTGCAATGAATCCAACAAAAGATTGATTCTCCTCCATCCTCATGGAAAACAACTTGCCTTTGAGCGAAAAGATGTGATTCGTGTTCGGTGTCCCGTAAAGGTTCTTGAGTGTAGTCCATATCCCACTCGACGAATTACAATCTCTAATATGTGGGATAATATTGTCTTTCACTGACATCTTCAATAAGACTTTTGCCTTATTATCCCTTTTATCCCAATTCTATATTAGCATTTTCATACCACCTCATGAAATGGTCGGATTTTGCTCATCGCTGCTAATGATCAACTAAGCACTCGATCCCTTAAGCAATTTTTGTAGCTTGAATTTCCAATTGGTATAATTGGTCCCATCAATTTTGTTAGTCTCATTGAGATAATATTCTTTGAAATTGTTCATTTCAGACTAATCAGAATCCAGATCCCCCGATCTTTAGTCAATTGTAACCAAGTGAAAATTTACAAGCTACAAAAAAAACAATCTCACAACATACGATAACCTTTGAAATGTCACAGATATGTCTGATCTGCCACCAATCCACCTAATATGACTCTGATCTCGTCGATATACAACCAATCAACCACAATCTCTAGGTCCGCAACTCAGATCCGCCACCAAATTGGCAAAATCTGAAGATTAGAACCATAAAACCATGACATCACCCTTTCTAGCTAAAAAAGTGTGATTTTTAGGGGTGATGAAGAAATTCGCTCTAAGTAAGGGTCACATCATCGCTGGTTTGACCTTCATATTGTGATGATCATTGCTTCTGTCAGGCTGAACAACGCAATGACATATTTGTGCTCAGCTCGAGGTATGGTGAGACCTATGAGAAAGATAAACTTCTCGTGTGAGTAAGGTATGTCACTCCCGACCACCTAGACTCTAAAAATGTCAGCACTGAGGCTCCTTTGTTGCCACTAGGGCATTGTAGCCACGAAGGCTCTGTAGACACCAGGGTTCTAATGTAGCCAATAATGCTCTGCAAGTAAATCAGGCTCACCAGATCTAAGCTTTCATACCATGTCAAAAAAACTGGAAATAAAAAACTGAATTAAATGGAACAGCAACTCAGAGGTGAGCAAGCTTCACGTGGAGACTACACAAAATGGAGCATATACTATCACATTCAATTAATCAAAGATTATACAATAAATACATCTCGAAAGAATAGGGAGGTGAGAACCAACTCCTACAACCTAGGAACTAATCCTAACTTAAGGAGTTACGTTACAACCATGTAACCATTTCTCCATTAATACAATATAATATTAATTATTTTCAACTTTACCTTAAAATTAAATGGTTTTAATAAATACAAAGAATGTGAGAATTTAAATCCTCCCTCCAGTGAATTGCTTTATAGTTCAAGGCTATAGGAGTCTTCCCCGAGGGTACTCCATCGGTCCCCATGTATGTGGGATATAGTTGTGCTCTCTGTGCCACTTTGCGCTCTTCTGAAGTTTAATTGCAGAGGGATTTGGGTTATCCCTGATTCAATCATCCTTCAACATACATCTCTCTCTTGGGTGCCATTTTTCTCATATTTGTTGATGGAGAATAATTTTCCAAATTAATCATCTTCTGTTTGATATTTGCTAACCTCATCAAATAAATTCACTCATAAATTAAATCCAAATTCACCCATCAAATAAATTCAGCAAACTTCAAATTTAATAAATTATCCTTTATTTTCTAGTGTATAAACTTTTGTCTATATACATGATAAAATTCAATATCCTCGACCCTGAATTTTTTTTAATAGAAATTTAGACTAATTTCATAAAATTATCATGTTAGTGATCCACTTGAGATTTGCTAATCTCATCAAATAAATTGGCCCATAAATTAAATTCAACAATCTTCAAATTTAATAAATCCTGTTAGTGAAATTGAGTCACTTAAAAACTTTTTATATATGTGTATCATAGAGATATCGCAAAACAACATTATTTGTACAATTTATTCATGTTTTACCTATTCACTATGCATCACATATGTGATTGTGCCTCTATTATTAAGTTAGATATCGCAAAACAACATTATTTGTACAATTTATTCATGTTTTACCTATTCACTATGCATCACATATGTGATTGTGCCTCTATTATTAAGTTTTCTTTCACAAGTGTGTGTTCTAGTTGTGTCAACTCATTTTACTTATACATAATTGAATTATTTCTTAATTTTACAATAATATCATGATCCCTATATAAACTTACATGTATACTTTATTCATATTAATATTTATATATTTTTGTAAAATATTTTTTTCCCTTAATCATATATAAATTATTAAAAATACCTATTAAAAATACCTGGTTATCGAAAGAAAAGAGAGAAAGAGGCCAATAGCCAGCTTGATGCACTCAACTTACCTGCATCCACACCACCTCCCTCATTCTTCATTAAAGAAAAGAAAAGCTAAGCTAAGTAGCTTGGTTGTTTGACTCATTCCCTGGCAATTGTCATTATGCCTCTGTGAGGTGCTTTTCCTTATAGGCCACGCCACCTTGAAGTAGTGAATTCCCTACTTTTCTTGTGTATCGGCTAGCGGCAGCTCCCCACCACTATGTATCCCCCATTGTCCCGGCTCTGCGTCAGCACCCTTACCAAACGGAGTGAGGGGAAAGCGCCGACCCTCTCTCTATTTACTTCCCTTCTACCTTTTAAAATAAAAAACTTATAATTGAATTTTATTTCATTAATTAATTTAATTAAAACATAAGATTCCAAACTTAATTAAATATTTTTATCCGTATCATTGACTTATTAGATGGAGATATTTGACCCACAACGCTCACAAATAATAAATAATATTTCACTGCATTACACGCCAACTAATGATGTCACTGCATTACACGCCACGAATGATGTCATTGGATTACACTCGGTCGTAGTTACTATATAACGAGATCCTCTTCCAGTTTATCTCCACCAATTCACATTATTTCTGGGCATACTTGTGTGAATTATTGTTGTTAGTAATGGCAAGGGCTGTCCTGTTTCTGTTTCTGGTGCCGGCAGCCTTGTGGGCTTTATCAGTGAATGCAACCCGCAAGTCTCCTGGATTTACAGAGGCTCTGAATCCTTCGTTAGTCAGATCCGCAAACTTATTCAATCCAAGTCTGTACGTAAGATTCAATCCAAGTCTGGATTGAATAAGTTTGCGGATCTGACTAACGAAGAATTCAGAGCCATGTACTTGAAACCGATGAGCATGCGAGAAGAGATGGAGAAACCTCAAGAGAATGGGACTGAAGAATGTATCATTCACGTCCAAGAACTCGAACAGCTTGCCAAGGACTTTTGATTGGAGGAGTAGGGGAGCGGTATCCAGTGTGAAGGATCAAGGCGACTCCGGTATGTATTATGAGATAAATAATTTCAATTTCAAATGGTAGCGGTATGTATTATGAGAGAAATAATTTCAATTTCGAATGGTAACCAAGGAGCTGGATTTTTTTCCCTGGTGTCTCGTGCAGCTAGTTGTTGGGCATTTTTCATTGCAGGCGCTGTAGAGGGCGTCCACTTTATCGAAACAGGCAATTTGCTTAGCCTATCAGCGCAGCAATCGTTTGATTGCAATCCCCAAGGTTATAATTGCGATTCCGGAGCGAAGTCTGACGTTATCTTCCAATATATAATAGACACCGGAGGGTTGATCAGTGAAGATCGGTATCCCTATCAGGGTTTTCAGGGGCCGTGCCGATTCGCAGAGGTACAATAACAAGGTTTAATGATTAATACTAAGATGGATTTGTGCATCAAGATAGTTAGATATTGTTAAATAGTAATATTTATAATAATAATAAAGTTAGATATCATGAAATAATAATATTTATAATAATAACATTATTATAATTTGTAAGACAATCAAATCATTGTGTTGTTTTGTTTTGATATAGATAGGAAATCCAGCAGCAACTATTGATGAGTATGACTTTCTCATCTCTAACGATGAAGCAGTTCTCAAATTGGCAGTAACTCTACAACCTATCGCTGTACTCATGGCAGGAAGCAGTCCGGAGTTTCAGAATTATATGGAGGTAAATGGTTATCATTCTTTATATTGTTGTTCATAACTTATAAATAAGATATAAATAATTTAGCCAGTGTAATTAACCAAATTTTGTTTAAGATATAAATAATTTAGCGAATGTAATTAACCAAATTTTGTTTGTTAAGCAGGGAATATTCACTGGTCCATGTAGCGAACTAAGTGATTTAGCTGACCATGGAGTTGTACTGGTTGGATATGGCAACAGAGTTAAGGGAAAAAATAAGGGAATTAAGTTCTGGAGAGTCAAGAACTCTTGGGGAGAAGGTTGGGGAGAAGCACGATACATTAGATTGTTAAGAGACGTTCAAGCACCAGAAGGGATGTGTAATATTGCATCTTATCCCATGGTCGCAATAAAACACTGAAGAATTGTAGCAATTGCCATGACAAAAGTTTGAAACACTAAAAATAAGATACCATAGTTTGAAGATTTACAGTTTATTTTATTAAATATAGCTTATTTTATAGAAGTTTAATAGGTAAAACATATTATTAATTTATTTTGTAAAAGTTTAATGCTTAGAATACATTATTGTATTGCATTATTATTGGTAATGCATTAAAATAGTTTTTATTAGAAAATCTCTTGTGTTTTTTGTAAAATGTATATGAGTGTGAAAAGAATGAAATGATAAAAACATTTATATTACTTCTAAATTTTAAATTTAGAGTTATTTTAAAAAATAAATAAATTTTTGATAGAGTGTGTTTAGAGGAGACTATGTGGAGCAAGTGGAGCCCCCCACCTTCAAGAATGAATTACATTAGATGGTGGGGGTGGGGTGGCCACCCCTATACATGGAGATGCATGGAGTTTTATTTCTAGTAGATTTCTTAGCTTTATGTTGTATGGTGCCTCTAATAGCAAGTGATGGCCAACTTATGATTGTTGATAGTCTTTTGTGTTATAATTATGCTGTAGAAATTCTAGTTATGTTGCAATTATTAATTTTTTTGCAGTTTTGGACAAATTACTCTATAGGGAGATGGTCAAAACTATCTGGTTTCCCAATGGGCAGATTGAGACCTTCTGTCGTAAAATTGTTAAGAGTGTTTGGATGAATGATGTACTAGAAATTTCTATTTTGTGAGGTAATACGATATAAGCTTACAAAAAAATTACTCATACATTTCTTTTATGTATTTTTTCCTTTTTTTATTTATTTTAGTTTCATTTCATTTTTTAAAATATACAATTTTTCCCCAATGGGGTGAGAAAGAAGGACTTATATTTTTCTCCAATGGGAGTGAGACACAAGGAATGTGGTTGACTGGGTGGTTTTCCCACTACCAAGGGTGTGGGAAAAATTAAATAAAGAGGGTAGCGTGGTCGTTCCACATGAATACAAAGATGGAGAAGCACAAAAGCCTCCCAGTGAAGAGTGGGCCATTCAAGTACCAGAATTAGAAGCACTTGCAAAGGTCTATTGATTGATTGGAGGAGAAAGGGAGTGGTAACTCTTGTGAAGAATCAATGCCAATGGGGTATGTATGATGTGAGAAATAATTGTAATTTCAGAACAAAATATAACTAAATACAACCTTTAGGTAAATGATGGTAGATATCACTAGATACAACCTTTAGGTAAAGGAGAAGGATTTCTAGCTCATGGGTGGTCTGTTGATACACAATATTCCTTTATGCTATAGCTAATATATTGTTTATGTCTTGGTCTTGCACGAAAATGTTGGGAATTTTCATGTGTAGTTTTTGTAGAGGGCATCTAATATATCTAAACAAGGAATTTGGTTACCCTATCAATTTAGCAATTTCTAGAGTGCAATACAACAAACTATGGTTGCCTGGTAGGGTATGTTAGCACTACCTTCAATATATTTAATGATTAATAATGAGATGGAAGTTTATATTTCGTTTATGTAATTTTTCCTATTTTATTTTACTTTCAATTTATTTAAAAAAAAATATAATTTCCCCCAATGGGGTGAGGAACAAGGAACATGGTGGTCCCCATGTTCGTAACCTTGTCCAATAGCAAGCCCAAGGTGTTGTTGAGTCCTTTCAAGTAGTGGTACCACACCAAATACAGACAGATTCTCTTATTTGACCAAGAGCTCAAAGAGGGTATAGGACAATGGGTTCCTCATCCTCATGTTCGTGACAGTGGACTCACCAGGGGAAGGAAAAGAAATACTACTAAGCTTTTCCTCTCTATTAGCAAATCAAAATGGGTTGCAGAGTGAAAGGTACAATGTCTTTGCAATTCTTGCACATGTGAAATAATCTGACCAAAGAAACCAAAAGTTTTTTACTGAGAGAATGGACACACATATGGCATAAATTAAGCGCCATATCCCATAAATCACCATGAAGTCAGCCCCTTCAAGACCTGTGAAAGATCTGCCTCTTCTCATTCCTAGTTGTCTAATGTTCAATTTTTTGTAACATGATTAAGATATTCTAGTGATGTTGTCACTTTTAAGATTCTTAAAGTTTTGGAAAAATTATTCCATAGGCTTGTGGTAAAAAACATATGGTTCCCTATTGAGTAGATTAAGACCATCTAGCATAAAATATGTTGAGAGTGGATAGATTAATAATGTATTGGTTTGTATAATTTTATGAGGTAATATAATTAAATCAACTTTAAAAAAAGTTTTATATATATATCTATATATATATATATATATATATATATATATATATATATATATAGATATATATATATTATTTACACTGTTATGACAAATAACCTTTTATTTTTTAATTAAAAAAACTTTAAAATTTTATTTTTAATGTTTATTTTGTTTTCTTTTTAATATAAGTATATACAAAGATCTCATCAAGAGGAAGAAGAGGTCATATATTAATAAGAGGCAAGAGCATCTTCTCCACCTTTCTAAATTTGCACCCAGAAAGTTTTGGTGGAATGTGATTGTTCGTAAAACTAAAGATAATCATTCTATCCCCTTAGAAATTTGGGATAACTATCTTAAGAAGTTGTATGACTCCAAACACTATGGGCACCATCTTCAACACTCCTATTAAGGAATATATATTTTCTCTCGAAGACGTTGATTTTAGGATTAATAATCTCGCTAATGGGAAAGTTAAAGATATTGAAGGATACCAAGTTGAGGTCTTTAAAATTGGAAGACCTATCCTCATTCCTGATCTCCACAAGCTTCTCAATTTGGTTGTAAAACATGGCTTCCCTAAGCTTTGAATGCAAAGCCTTCTTGTGCCTATCTTTAAAAGTGGGGACAAAAGCATTCTCTCTAACTACATGACCATTATGATTAGCCACAACCTAGCCAACCTTTATGGGCTCATTTTAGAAAACAAGCTTAGCCTTTGGCTTGAGAACTAGGGTAAAAGGGCTAAAGGGAAAGCTGGTTTTAGGAGACAACACTTGACTATCGAACACCTTGTCACTCTCAAGATCATTGCAGAGGAATTTTGCAATAATAAAACCAATCTCTTCTGGTGTTTTGTGGAATTTATAAAATATTTCGACACAGTCCCTCAAGATAAGCTCTATGAGAGACTTGAAGAGATCATGGTTCCTTGTGAACTGAGGATTGTTGTGATCCACCTCGATGAGATTGTCTTTTCCAATCATAGGACCAATGAAGGGTGCTCTAAAGATATTAAGTGTAATGTCAGGGTTAAGCAAGGGTGTCGTCTATCCCCTACACCTTTTGGTATTTACATCGATAAGCTAGAGGAGTGTCTGGAAACTGCGAGTTGCAAAGGCAACGAGCTCGTTGGAATAATCATTACTCTTTTCCTTTATGCTGATGATATTGTTCTTCTTGCAAAAATCCATGATGATCTAGATGAGAAACTTAAGAGTCTTCATGTCTACTGCTCGAAGATGGATATGGTAGTTAATACCGACAAGAGTAAAGTGATGATCATTAAATCGAAAAATATCACCAAGGGTAGTTTCATCTATGATAACGATTGACTAGAGAAGGTTTGTTCTAATAAATATTTGGAAATTGACTTTCCTCATCGGCTCAACTAGAATTATAGCATCAAGAAAATAATTTTTGGAGGTTGGAAAGCTTATTATGAGCTTGAAAACAATTGTAAGTTGCTTGATATTTACATTTGGAGTAAAGAAAGGTTCCTCTTTGAGAATCTCATCACCCCTGCTGTCTTATACAAATGTGAACTTTGGGGTTGTAGTATATCTAGAGAGTCTTGGAGAAATATTGAGATGATCCAAAATAAATTAATAACCTATAACCTCAAGATCAAGGGAAATACTTCCTATCCTATCCTCTTCATCGAAGAGGGCCTATCCCCCATTGGAAGTATGTCTATGTTTAGATATTTGATGTATAAGAAGGAGCTTTAAAACATGGAATCTAAGAGGCTCCCCAAAATTGCTTCTAACATTAGTCAAACCCCCTAGTTGTGCCTCGAGCGTGGGTGGCATAAGGATGCCTAGTCTTGGCTCAACCATTGGGGGATTAAGGAGGAGATCATCATGAGAAGAAAGGATAATATCATAGATACTATTACCTCCAATTTTAATGACTATATGTGGGATGGTAAGGAGTTGGAGGGTAAAAAGAAGCTAATAGACTATACGGAGGTGATAAACCCCACCCTTGATAACTGGAATTATCTCTCTATGTTGACCAACACTAAGAAGAAAATGAACATTGATAGGAGAAGAACTAATTCTCATGAGCTTCGAAGTGAGAACAGGTGGTGGTCTACTCCCAAGGCTTCCTTGGATGACAGAATCTATTAGATTTGTGATACTAAGGAGGTGGAAGATGAAAAACACTTCCTTTTATACTCTGAGGCTCTTGTTCACATTCTCTCTCAATTCTCTATCATCAACCACACCTCCAATCTTCTTGACATATTAAGGAATCCTAACTACAATAATCTTGGACCACTTCTTTCCATTCTCCTTGATCAAGGAAATAAGATTTTGAAGAATGACAATTAGCGTCTTTTTTTTTTCCTTGAGGACTCATAGAGCACATTATTCTTAGTGGGCATTAATCATCATCATCATCGTCATCATTATTTGTGATAATTATTATAATTTTCTCATTAATTAATATTATTAAATATTATTAGTCAATATGTACTAAATTATTATCATTGAATTAAATTTCTAATAATATCAAACAAAGTTATTATTATTTTTTTTGGTACGTAAGCAGCCACGGGGGATTTGAACCTGTGACCTATCGCAAGGAGTGTCTTAACAGTGCACCCATTCACCGTCAATCCAAAGCCCCTTGGGCAAACAAAGTTATTATTAAGTTTCAATTACAAACTTCTTTTTTTGCTAATTGCACTAAGAGATGATTTATAGCCTAGTATGAAGAAGATGATGTCACATAAAATTACATTTAAAAATAATAAAATTAAATTAAAAAAAATAAAAATAGAAATAATAATAATAAAATCAAATAAATTCTTTATTTTCCACCTTAATTTTACATCAACTTTATATAGTTAGATAAAGTAATTAATATTCCAAAAAATTAAGCTAGTGTACAATTATTTTCTACTTTTTAGTACAATTGATATGTGTTAGTTGACACATAAATAATATTATTGTGCATAGAGGCACTCTACAACCACGTATAGGGGGAGATGTCTAGTCATAAATGTTTGTAAACATAAACATATATGTTAGCTCAGTCAAAAAAATTGAAACATATATATATATATATATATATATATATTTGTGCCTATCAATCTCAATACAACGATTCTTTTGATCATCAAAATGTCTGAGAAAAATCAAAGAATCAAAAAAGTAAAATATAATGGAAGTTTCAAATTAACTTGTTTCTTAGCTTCTTCTTTAAAAGAGAAAAGAAACAAACAAAACCATTGATATATCATCATCATTATCACTCTGCCAAATAGGAAGAAGGGTACTTGAATCCCACTATTAAACACCTCTACAAAAACTTACATTTTATTTTACCTTAGCTCACCCCATATAATTTTTTCTACAATCCTTCATTTTATTTAATTGATTATATGAATTCATAATATTTTTGAAACACACACACACACACACACACACACACCTTAGTCAAGTTGTTTGGTTTCTTTCAAGCCTACAATTCCATTTCACCCCAGATAATGTTTTCCCACTACCTTTCATTTTACTTGGTGTTTTCTCCAAATTAATAATATATTTCTGGTGCATATGTGGAACTTACAAAGCTCCCAAGATAAATATTCTATATCTCACTCTTTTAAAAAAAAATTGGTGATTTTTGAAGAACTTTCAACTTATAAATTTACAACATTAATTACCAATTCAGAAAGGAAACTAATAATCTATTTCAAGTACATGAAAAGTGACTCAATTCCCAATAAAGACAAGATTTATAGAGTTGTTTCAATTTGTGTACAACCGATGCAATTAATTACATAATGGAAAGATATATTGTATATATACTAATATGATTTTTGTAAATGATAATAATATATGTTGGTAGGTATTGTTTTTTCAATGTGATTTCTTATATATATTATCATGATGTTATTTTTTATTTGATAATTTATATGGTAATTTTATAGCTATATTATGTAAATATGATAATGTAAATATATATTTAGATATGAAAGACATTAATATTTGAACATCCATCTATTAATATTAAAAAAAAATATATATAACATATATAATATAAATTCAAGATACAAAATTTAATTACTCTAGAATTATTTTTTAAGAAGGGTTTGATTTTAATTTTTTGTTTAAAATTGGTTATATTAAGAGGTGTTTTACAATTTAGTATAGGGAGATGTTTATGTTCAATCATTAGATTATAACGCGGATCTATCAAGCACTAGGAGGGATCAAATCTCTCCAGGAACAAACCTTTACTCAAAAGTTATCCTCAAAAAACAGGTTTCCACTTCGAGAGATTTGATCCTAGGTTTCCACTTGGAGAGATTTGATCCCTCTCGGTTCTTGATAGATCCCTGGTTAAGATGGATCTTGAATTCCAAAATTAATATGAAGGAGTTGACATGTAGTATTTAAAACAAAAAAATATTAATTAAAGGATATATATTTTAACCTAAGCCATAAATAAAATACGTCAATGTCTTAACATAATTTTATATCAATTTTATATGGATAAAAAATAAAAATTCTTATATTTTTACTTTTTTATATATATAAAGAGAGAAAAAGAGAGAGTTGATATGTAACATTTAAAAAAATATTAATAATATCTATCTATCTATCTATCTATCTATCTATCTATATATTAGGTCATAAATACAATATTTTAATGAATAACAATCATAAATTTATTATAATTAAAAGAAAGAAGAAAAGCTGTGATTTTTTCTATGCACAAATAATTTTGGAAAAATGAGTGAAAATGGAATGAACGTTTGAAGGGAGAGGATATGAATGAAATGGATCTACAAGCCAACGGAGTTCACTTTCAAAGAGGAAAGTTATGTTTTTTTTCTTAAACGACTGTTAAACAATCATCAAAAGAGCAACTACATTTTTGGGTTTGTCTTTGCAGAACTTACAACCAAGATTCTTAAGAGAAAGGACTGAGGAATGCACAAGAGAGAGGCCACCAGGGCCATGAATGAGGCATAATGAGGTCACTAAGTTGCTCAAAGGATGGGCAATACTTTCAGCAGGGGGTATGATGGCTCTCTAAATTAGACATAAATTAAGGCCCACGCCTCTAAATTAGACCTAAATTAAGGCCCATTTGACCATTCTTCAACACATTAAACCTCTCTTTTTGCACTAGATAATGTATTTTTAACTTTAATATTTTAAGTAGGAAGGTTTATGGATAATTGCATATTTGTGCCTAATATTATTTATTTTTGTGGAATATTGGGTAGATTATGAAGATTTGGAGGAGGAGATAATTTAGGGGCTTGCTCCCTATTACAGGAGGATCAATATTAAATAATAAATCAAAGATATATTATGGAATTATGGAACATATTTGGAGCTCTAATGATTGAGAAAATCTAGGAATGTGTTCTCTGTCATTTAATGCAGATTCCTAGTATTGGGAACCAGATCCACTAATCAAGGGATTTTGGTGCGAAAAACTTCCTCCTTTCATGGGGAATAATTATTAATAATTTTCATTAAGTATCAATTTGAATTTTCCTCTAGGTGTGGATTTTTATTAGTTTTCTTGTGGAGAGAACTCATATTTTTGTAGCTTCATTGTCATTTCTTGCAGGAATGTAATTGTATTAATGGAAATAATGAACATTGGTGACACTTTCAGCTTCTAAATCTTGGTCTCCTCCATAGTACTATGATTTTCCTTGGGCTTGGCCATCCCAGGAGCCTCAAAGCCCTTTCGCATCATTTAATTTTCTTCTTTTCACTTCTTATTCACATGCATCTCTTGTTCTTATCTTTCTTCTATTTTTGTATTTAGTATTAATGATTTCTTGTTGTAGGATTGGATTAAATGGTTGAAGTAAGTTCTTTTGTAGGATCAAAAAAATCATTTCATTATTGGAAAATATTTGGAAGGTCATACTAATCATTTAGCTACTTGGATTAGTTTTCTTATTCCCAAATCTAGATTTCTCAGAGTCTTTTATAGCAAACAACAATAAATTTCTGATATTTTTTAGAGCATGCTAACAAGATTCAATCAAATGGATTTCACTTGCATTAGATCACAAAAGCATTATAGTTAATAACAAAATCTACCCCACTTTATTTTCACTTGATTAGGTTAGGAATTTGATAGATGTACTAGCTCACTAGTTCTCGAATTTCTACATTTTCAACTAGTAATTTTATGTCATTTTTTAGCATGGGTTAACCAAGGTATTTTTGAGTGATTCCACTTGCAATGGAGACCTAACATGTACTAATCAATAAAATAATTTGTTCCATTCAATTTGGATTTTATTTGGTTGATAATTTAGTGAATTATAACTCCCTATAACAAATTTGATGTTTCTTGTAATAGTAGTACAAGAAACCCTATAGTAGTTTTCCAACATGCATATACTTGCCCAGATTTGCTCAAGAATCTGGGTTACTATCCATTAGGGTTGAATCAAGATACCTAGTCTCTAAATGATTGATTATGGAAGACCAAATACGACTTCATACTTGCCTCTTTACCCATGCAAAACATTTCAATGATTTGGATTAATGGACAAATTTATGAATTGGATAATACAATGATGATTTTTATGATTTCCACATCCAATGAACTCTGTTAATGGATCTAAATTCTTTGAAATGTAATGGTTGACATTTAGTCCATGATATTTACTTTATGCAATTAGAATAGGTTTCTTTCCTTGTACTTTCTTTCTTGCAATACTTTAAGGTTTCCATTTCAAGCATTTCATTTTCTGCAATTAGTTTAGGATTTGATTTCACTACATGCACTCTGTTACATCATGTCAACAAATGTAGGATTCATTCTATGTTGCACATATAGTGTTGATAACTCTTAAGTTTGTACAAACCCCAGGTTGATAATTAAAGTTGTTAGCCTTGGGAGTTGCAACATTCTTCTTGTAATACCGAGGCTGATCACTTATGTTTTTTGTTGTCAAAACGTTAATGACATCACTAGGATTCCACTTACCTAATCCTACTTAATAATACTAGCAACATTAGTCATAGTAGTATCTCATAAAACCATACACTTTACAAAATCATGTTACTTACAAAACATCTTTTCAAATATACTCAAGATGCATTTCAATTTTCACATGCATCAATGTTTCTCAATACTTTAAGAAAGTAAGAAGGTGTTGGTCATGTTAATTTTTTTCACTTACATAAACAATTTCCATGCATTAAGAGTAAGCATAGAGAATAAGGATACATCCACCATGTCAGGAAAAATATTTATAGGGGGCGAGGGGCGGTGAATCAATATTTTTAATTCACTTTATCTTTAAATTTCATATTCATAATTATGTACATGACCATTATTCTGAAAAGTCGTGTGCGTATGCCATTGTTATTCAGAAAAATCATGTGTGTACATGCTTTCAGTGAGTTAAGCCTATGTATATCCAGATTAATTAACTTCCATAAATTCCATCATATGTTTAACTTAATCATTGCATTATTAGTTCATTAGCCATTTAGTATGCATTAAACAACAGATAAATCACAACACATAAGCAACACATCAACATGTATGGACACTGAGATTGTAGGTGCAAACTCAATGCGGGAGAAAACCATTGTAATTGTCGTGTTTTTCCTCTTTGTTATTATATAAAGAAAAATTTCATTGCATTTTGTAATGGCACACACTCCTACCATCACACAGGCTTCTACTTGATAGAGGCTACAACCTCCACTCATTTTCTAGCACCTACTGGAAGGGAGTTACAACCCCCTGATCTAATTTATCATCTCCTTCCAAAAGGAATCCCCTACCCACTCACTGAAGGTTGCAACCCTCTGTACTTTGTGGACCACATTTGATAATTTTCAAACTAAACCCACCTAACTCAAACCATCATAAATCATGTAAAACACCTTTCTTCAAATTTTGAAACTAGACACAAACTCATCAATAAGCTCAATCTAAACACCAAGATACCAAATATTGATCACTAGATCATTGAAGTATTGTAAACCAACTAAATCATTGAAGCAACATAATAATTACTTAATAGTAATAGTGAATCACAAAGTCTTTGAATCATTGAACTAATACCTATCCTAACATACCCATCATAGCTAAACAAGTTCAAGTTCAATAACCAATCAATCAAACACAATCAACTACCACCCATCCTTCTTAAGACATCCTTCAAAATCAACAATAAATAATACATAACCCGTTAGTTGTCATTACAAGTTGTGATCAAGTTCACTTCATAATATATACATTATTGTTTTTAAAGGTATCTTCATATACACGTGCTTCCTACGCATACAAATTATTGAATACTAAAACTGAATCATTGGATCGTTGAACCGACCATTGCTCACTGAATATCTATATTGGATCACTCAAACCAGATCATGCCAATGCACAACTAATACCTATTTTCAACCAATCATTGATCAAATCAATATGCTCAAATCAAAATATCAATCATCAACTAATCAATGATAGACCAAACTAATGAAAAATATTTGATTAACAATATACAATATAGAATCAATCTGACGTCATGACCAACCAGCATTACAAACCCTGATCAAGTTCAACACAGAAAGTATACATAACTATCATCAAGTATACCCATGTATATACATGTATCTCATGAATAGGATCTCCATAAAAATTACTAAATACTAAAACACTGTCAAACTAAATTAGTGTATCAACCATTGAATCACTAAAATACTTAGTCACAATAGTAACTAATTAGATATATACCATTATTGAATCATTGAATACCCAATCATAATTCTACAACATCATCACTTATCAATATAACAACCCAAAGGCAAATAAATGAAATCCACACTGTTAAACATAGACCATTTTGTGTTGGAAATACTAAGGGGCAAGGGGGGGGGGGGGGGTTTGGGGAATTCAATATTTCACACCCAATTAAAAATTTACTTAGATTATACTTTTATTTTCAATGCATCTGACTGATAACTTTATTACTAGCATTATGTTAGATATATCAATGATTATTTGAATTATTCATCATAAAACAAGGAAAGGATAGAATGAAATCCACATCAACACAACATCACAAGATAGATAGAAACACGAGTATATTTAGGTGGAATGCCAATGAGGGATAAAACCACCACTATTCTCATCTCTGTTTTTTTCTCTTGTTATAAAGAAAAAATATGTTTATGTCATGCTCTTATACTAGCGTAGACTCTTTCTAGCACATAGGATCCTACCTAGAGAAGTCTATAACCTCCATTCGCTCTCCACCACCCACTGGAAGGGAGCTACAACCCCTTGATATTATTTACAAGCTCCTAACGGAAGGAAGATCTCACCCTGTCACTAAAGGCTACAACCCTTAACACCTCGTGGAAAAAGTTTCACAATGTTTCACATTGGATCCACCTGTCAACCAACAACCAAAACTTATATATTGGTTTTCTTCAATTTTAAAATTGGCCCACATCCTACAATAATCTCAAACTAGGATACCAATTGAAGCACTGAAAACCAACTGATCAAATCAAATCACTGAATGATTGAATATAAAACCAATGAATAGCAGTGGTAATTATTGAATCACTAAATCAAAGTAGATTCCAATGCCAATGTTCCATAAACAAATCAATAAATCATAAGCCACAAAACACAAACTATATCTCTATAATAATGACCACTCCAAACCTCAACTATCTAATATTATCAAGCCAAATCATCAGCATTTTTTATACAAAACTATTAGCTTAGAAGATACATAACTGTAGAAATTCCTCCAATCAAATCAACCATCAAGACTTTTGTTAACAAATAACTGCAAATTCATAGACTCATAACATCAATAACCATAATCCACATGAAAAAGTATTCACAAGGAACCCTTATTTGCATCAAATATGTAGAAGATATAAAAAAATCACAATTTTATGTCAAACATATATTTTTCCCTATCATCATTACATATAATCCTTCCATTTCCCCTACAGAGACAAGTATTATTGGCTCCTTAATTATTTTTAGTTTTGAACATCAATCCACACTTCTTTCTCACTAGTGTGCATCTTCTCAAGAATACATAAGACTCCTCATATTTGCACATACTTAGCTCATGATCGATTTTCCTTTTATAGTTATTTTATCCCAGAAATACCAAGGGTAAAAACCATTGATTTCTTCTTACCACAAGCACATATACCATTGTAAATATTGACCAAAACCAATATAAACCTGCACACAAATTTTAATGAGAGAAAGCCCCACAATGCCCAAATTTCTTAACAGAATGGAACTTCCTTCAATCCAGGGATATAAATTATAGTGGAAGGCTTAACAACCATGGGCACTAAACATATGCCCTAATATTAAACTTCGCCCTTTTTCTATAACTCTCGCAATAGTGTCTTTTCCCTTAATCCTTCTCTTTTAAACCCGTTGGGTATCAGGACCTTCACGACCCTCTTTTATCTCCTTAGGATCAGGCCTACATGAAACCATCCCTTTGACTACTCATTATATATATATATATATATATATATATATATATATATATATATATATAGAGAGAGAGAGAGAGAGAGAGAGAGAGAGAGAGAGACACACATTCACCTTCACATATCTCATATACACATAAGCCTGCTTCTAACCACTCACCTTAGTGGATAGAAGAATTATAGGAAATTTCAAGTTTAAGCATCCTGGGAGATCCCACAACCATGTCGGCCTACTCTAATATCCCAACATGATTCAAAGGTAGTTAATATAACTTTCCGGATTCATAACTCACAAGTATGACCCCACCTTCTTCTCTTGCCATGTGAGCCTGCTCTCGCAAGCCTATCGTGATGGGAAAATACATTTATAAATACCTTCGAGGTGGAACCTCTTAGCAAGACCCACTCTTGCTTTTGGCTCATTTACTCTAGCCTGGCATAGTCAGGATAATTTGTTGGTGTAGAAATAGAAACAATGTTGAGACCCTGGGTTTCGGCACAGGGGCCAACAAGGCTCTATTGTAGTCGAGCACAATTCCAACATTCTCACCTTATGCAGGAAGGTTAAGGAGTCTCACCCAAGGTGTGACGCAACCTTAGTTAGATGAGGGTTGGAATTTAGTGTCAGGGAAAACCATATCAAATAGTAGAGAGCAGAGAACATTGAATCATTCCTCGAAGAAGTCGGATCACAATAGTTCATACATGTTGTAATAGAAAGACTACATAAAAATGTGCATACATAAAAAAAATTAAAGAACTAGAATAACACATAGTTAATATGTTATGATCCTATTGATAGTGCTGGAAATCCATCATCCAAGGGGATCTCTTTGATATGAAGTCCCAATTAGACCTCACACCATTTGGTGTAGGAGTCCCATCCGGTATAAAGGCTTGATTTCCAAATCCTTGAAGATTTTCTTTGGCTCTAGCTGTCAGCATAGGAGAGTGATCCAATGATTTCCTCAAAAAATAGTGGAGGTGTGCCTGGTGAGTGTGTAGTGAAAATGTGTCGAGTTTATTCTACTACAAAGGGGAGAGAAAAGTAAGCCTGTAAGTGAGAGATAATACTACAACCGAGTAAGAGACACACATGAACCAGAAGGACATGTCCAACATCCAACAGAATAGTCCATAGCGAATGGGACAGTCATAATAACCAGCAAACAAACAAAAATCTGTCTAACATCTAGCGAAATAGTCGATAGGGGCTGCAATAGTTTTTATAACTAATGAACAAGGAAATATCTATCTAGTACCCTGCATAATAGTCCACAAGGAGGAGACAAAAATAACAACCATTACAACGCATTATCAACAAGAGAAGCACTAAAATAACCGAAATAGTTCAACTATCTTAGTACATGTGAAAGCAAACATGAAATACAAATGTCCACATAAAAGTCTTACATTCATTCATGAAGAACATGTTGGCCTGAAAAGGCTTCTATTATTAAGAAAAAATTCCAAGACACATATTTACAGTGTACATCACTAGCCCTAGTAGTGGGACATTGGATCCACTCCTTGCTCCTCAAAGAACTACCTGATTTATCTAATGCCTTGCGGGAGGAGCCAAGGTGAAAATTCATTTTCTCATAAAATGAGGGGATATATATAACCAAGGGGTGATTATTATGCCTTGTGACTCTTTGAGTACCCTCATTACTATTCAACATCCTATGAATTTTCAACATACATGACTCTTCATATTCATGCGTTTGCCTTGGACTTCCACTTTACAATACATTTGATTACAATATATATGGTCCACACTGGTTATGTGGAATATGACAACTCATGACACAACTTAATATGACACTCTTGAATGGAAAAGATTGATAATGTGGTAATGTCAGGTCATTGTTGCTATTGAGTGCTAGATGTGCTCTTGGATATGCTTTCTCTTCTTCTCCTCATGGGTAGGTGACAAGAATCTTCAATGATCTCACGTCTTGGGTTTTGATTACGAGCTGGTGTCTCTTTTCTTCGATTTGATGGATCATATTGCATGCTCAAATACAAGAATTTCCTTTGTATGTTTTCAACCTTCATTTCATTCTTCATCATCATGCAAGGTTCCTGTATCTACAATTCACTCATGATGAAATGACATTAGCCTGAAAACCTCCTATTCTAACTTGGTGCATTCAACTTCAAAGTTTATGCCAAAATTGAGTTGTAGGTCAAAGAGAGAGGCTAAATGACTACAGATTATGTAGCCCCAATAGTCAGTGTTGAGGCTTGAGGCCTGGAACTACATAATGCACATTTCAGGCTAGGCTGAGGGACAATCTCTACATAGTTTTGAGAGACAGTGAGTCCAACTTAAGGAGGGGCCATTGTGGAATATTTTTGCGCAATTCCAAAGAGGAAGGTTGACTAACTTCTATGCAGTTCTGGGAGATAGTGGGTAAAGATGAGGGGAGGGCGACTTAGGGTAGCTTCTACACAATTTTGGAAGTGGATGCTGATTGATTAGATTGCACAGTTCTTGAAGGGAAGACTGCTCTTGGGCTCAAGAATTACATAGTGCAGCAGTCCTGGGGGACATGAACTACAGATTGCATTTATCCAAGGATCAAGGTCACAACCTGCTGACTACACCTATGCAATGCACAATGCAGGTAGGTTGGGTGAAACAAAGTTGAAGGGTTGGCAAGCTTCTTCGAAAAATGCTAAGTGTTGGACTAGTGAAACTGACACATGAAGTGATGTAGCGTAGAATGTGTCCTAACACTTAGAGTAGTTGATGGCTCAACACTTTCTCTTGTGTGTGACCACTTCATAAACAACTACGATGAGTGCAACACCTAGGATATACTTTATGACGACCGTGACGACACTTGTGCCACATCACTCAAAACTTTGTGAATGAGTGTGGTATATGTTTACATGGTTAGGAAAAATCGTAAACACAAATATGATCCATTGTAAGGGCTAGAATGAGCTTATGCATAAAGTGTGACAGCTAACATGCAAAATACAACATCTTTTATATCTTGCGAAAGAGAGCGAAACACTTAGCAGAAACATATGGAATAAATTTTAGTGTTAGTTGTTGAGCGATGGAAAAGGTATGCATTTGCCATTTATTTCTTTATATTTTCCTTTGGATCATAACTCCTTTACATTCTAAAATGGTAATATGTTAAAGAATTATGATAGAATTAAGGAGATTTGTGATTAATACAAAATAACTAATTATTGTCTTTTTCTATACAGAAAGTGAAGGGAATAGAAAATCACTATTCATAAGGTAAAGACAAAAGCAAGGCAACTGTTGTTCCTCTGTTAGGAAACTGTGTCCAGACAAGAAGAACGAGACTGGAGTGCACAGCTCAGGAAAAGACGGAGAAAACAGAGTGGCTGTGCAAGAGGACAAGAAGACAACTGAAGATGGAAGATTAAGCGAAGCCCTCAGGATCTTTTGATCCTGAGGGATCACTACTTTAAAAGTTATCTATAACCTTGATGTATCTGCCTGCCCATTATAAATGGGGCAGCGATTGTAAGACAAAAGGAGGATTGATTTTTCAGAATTACTGTTGTAATTTCAACTTTGATCATCGACTCTCTTTGAGGAGTGATAGCTGTAACTCTGCCATATATGATTAATATATAACTTAGTTTATGTTCCATTATCTGTTTCAGTGCTTCCCTGGTGGCTAAGGGCCTGGCCTTGGTGGATCCACTTGCTTCTTGTATCACTATTTTACAATTACAGTCGTGTGTGGTTTGATTTCCTTTGCATTTCCTTAATTCGCTTTATTCGGTAATCTTCTGTTTCTGAACATCTCACTGAATTACTCTGTTACATCAAGATCGTAATTAGACTATGTTGATAACACGATTGTTATTCATAACTCAATGTCATGTTGTTCCTTTTGAAACAATACTGCGCTGTCTAGTCTAGATTCTGTTGTTCACTCACAACTGCAACTGTTGTTCATTTAATTGTTGTTCAATTATAATCATGATTGTTGTTCCTTTATACCTGCGATTAATGTTCACTCTACCAGAATAATATTACTGATTCTATTACTTTATAGTCACTGTTTTTTTACACTTAATGAGATTTGTTGTTCCTTTATTATCTGAAGATTGCTGTTCAGTTCATTTTAGTTAAAAATTGTTGTTCGGTTCATTTCGGTAAAGAGTGCTGTTCGATTCATTTCTATAGATTAAGCTTTGCTGTTCAATCTTTTCAATAGACTTAGTTGCTGTTCCTTTTCTGCAAGGATTTGCTTTGACCTTTTAATTGATAGTGCAGCAAGTGTGTTTTAGTAAGAATTTCCAATCGAATTGTTATTATTTGCTTTAGTGTGGATTGAAAGATATACAATTGTAAAGAACATTGACTATCATTGTCTAAGTTCTTAGATTGGAGGTCCTGTTTATGATTGGTTTCATTTATATCAGTTCACAGAGGAAAGAGTTATCACTACTGCATCCTTGACTAATAAATTGTTGTAGTTTTCTGAATGAATGATTTAAGTTTTAGAGCATTAAGGTTTCTTTTAATTACAAGTAGATTCTATTTCTAGCATTCGTTTACTCTTGTATTTAGCACTATACTGCAAACTAGAAAACATTACTCTTGAATCAAGTGACCGCCTCAGACTGAGTACACTCTTGAGATAAAAAATCGTACCTGGATTGATAATTAATGTAGGGTAAATAGGGGTTAAAAAGACACCTTTTATCACTCAACATTTTGGCGTTGTTGCCGGGGAGAGTGTAGCCATTTGTTTTAAGAAGAGTAGTGTGCATTTGATAAGTACCTGCTAGGAGAGAATTGGGTATTAAAAACGAAAGGTAAGAACCTACGTACGGAGCATGTAACAACCCTGCTCCCCTGCCCACTTTCCTATAGATTTGTTGATTACATTGGGTAGAAATAAGTATTTGAGTTGTGTGCATGACTAAGTAGAAAAAGCCTGAAAAGAATCCAAAACCACTACCCAAACCTGATAAAGCTAAGTGACCGGTGATCCTTAGCTGATTGACCTTTATAGACGATATCATTAAAAAAGTAAAAAGTCAGCCATCAGTAGGTCCTAGAAAAGTTGCTTCTAGACAACCTACTAACTCCCTTCCAGTCACAGAATCACAATCTGTAGCCATTGCTGAGGTGTACAGCCAAACAGAAGAGCAAGATTTTCAAGAAATTAAGAATTCTAGCCCAAAATCTTTACAAGAAGGGAACCTTAGTAATCTCTGCGAAGGAGGAGGTGAAATAAGGAAAACAGAAGAACCAAGATCTCATCTTGGAATAGTTCAGCCACTAAGTAGCCGAGATAAGGGAAGTGTTGTCAAAATCATCTAGAACAAGGAAGAAGAACCTGAAGAGCCAAGATCCCCTGAGATATTAGTTCGACAAGGAACTCTCATCATCCCAGACCAAGGAAGTGCTGTTAAGACCATTCCTACTCCTTCTAGTCATCCTAGGAATAACTCCCTAGAAATCCCAGAAGGATATTGGTAGATATTTGATCAAATGGCCCAGAATCAGCAAACACCTCAGACCTCCACACTACAATATCTCATTGTGGACACTGCAGTAAATGCACATATGAAAGCCATATCCTATGTAGCATATCCCTACATTGCACGGCCTAACATTGGAAGACCCAGATGTATTTTTTTTTGAATTCAATGTATTATGCCGAGGGTATGACTATACCAACGATCCCCAAAAGCTAAAACTATTTCCCTCCACATTAAAAGGAGAAGCTTTACAATGGTTTATGGGATTAGGTGGAGGTGTTATAAACCACTGGGATCAGATGAAAGGTGCTTTTCTAAAGAAATATCAGGATTATTGTAGGTCTAGAGAATTAAAGGATGAAATATTTCAGATGGTAGCTAGACCTAATGAGACACTAGAAGAGTATGTTGAACGTTTTCAATATAATCTTCAGAGATCTCCTTATGCATCATTACCCTTACCTGACAATGTGTTAAAAACTACATTAATTAAAGGAATGAAGGAACAATGGGTTGAAACACTAAATATTATGGGAAAAGGTGACATCTATCAAGAAAATTTTACTGACATTATTGATTTGTGTATTAGGAGTTCAAGAGGCAGTACAAGGCTAAAACCAGCAGAATGTGACATGCTCACAAGGGACAACAAGATCTCTGGTGGAGGATTAATCTGCATAGAAATCGGTAATTTACTGGAGCATTTCAAAACTGATATATTGGGGACTCTGACAATGCAACTTTATATTATGCAAGCTAAACAGAAACAAGCAGAAGCATAGCAAAACCTGGAAATATTCTGCCCTATATGGAGAAAGAAACACAACCATAAAGAGTGCCCACTGGATGTAGTTCAAGTCTGCGCTATTTGTACAAAAGATCACCCCACAAAGAACTTCCCCTCATTCCCGGTTTTGAAAGCAGTGTACAAAGAAGCGGAAGAAGAATCAGAACTAGTGTACCTACTTAATTAGCGTCGTCAATGGCAGCCACAAAAACCAGGTATGCCCTCCGATCCATCTTCTTCTTTCCAACCTCTGCAATATCATGCTCAACAATATAATACAGTGTGGCAAAATCAGCCACCCTTCCCAAGCTAGTCACAACAACCATTTCCTTCATCACCATGGCCAAATCAAACAAGCCAAACTAATTGGCCAAACTTTCCCTACTCTCCACCATGTTGGCAAAACAATGCATATCCAACACAATGGTCCCCTTCCACTTCGCAGAGTCAAGCCTGGCAGTCAAACTGGCAAAGACCGATGAATCAGCCAGCTGGAACCATCCCCCTCCCTCAACCCACACTGCCAGTGCCATATACACTACAACAAAATCCCCAATCCAACTTAAGACCGCAACTCCCAGCCCAACCCAACCCGAACCCTAATAATAGACTGATTCAATCTGTTCAAATAATCGAAACACCAGAACTTGAAACCAACATAAGCAAGTGCAATGACCTTCAATTAAGGTTTGGGCGCATAATAGAAACTGAGGGAGATAAAAATGCTCAAGTTGAAAATCCATTACCTGTAGAACTACTACTACAAGAAGAGGATGTGGTCAGACAACAAACTAATAACCAGGCAACCACGTCTTCTCCCCCATTCCCAAAATGACTAATCATACCGCGCCCAATAAAACATCCTGACTTTGATCTTCTAGGAGAACTAAGAAATTTGTGTATAAATATTCCACTCCTCCAGGCTATCCAAGATATCCTTATCTATACAAAAACCATCAATGAGATATGTATAAAAAATCCAAAGAGGAGAATAACAACTAATCCAACCGTCCAAGTAGTCGGCACCCTATCTGATCTACTATTAGGAAGAGAAGCACCTGTCAAATATGAAGACCCAGGGAATCCTATAGTGACGGTGCAAATCAATGGACAAACCTTTTCAAATGCCCTAGTTGATTTAGGGGCTGCAATTAATATTTTAACAACCACCACTTGTCAAAAACTTGGCATTACATCAGTAGAACCAACTACCACCCTATTGGAACTGGCTGACCGATCGGTAGTTAGGCCAGAAGGTACACTACATGATGTCATGGTATATGTAGATTCTTGGGAATACCCTGCCGAATTTTTGATAATCAACCCCAATAACCGACTCGATGGACACCCTTTAATATTAGGTAGATCTTGGCTAGTGACTGATGATGCTCACATTGGTTACCGGCAAGGTAGTATGACTATAACTAGAGGGAGTAATACCAAGAATCTAGCTCTATACCCTCTAGCCCAGCCAAGTTTAATAATAATGAAAACAAACAAACAACCTGTATCATATCTCACAGAAAACATTAGGCCCCCATTAACCATAGAATATGCCCTCGATTTTAAAGACCAAATAGAGGATGACATTATTAACAACTTCATTAACCAGTATGAATCCATATCCCATGTACAATGTCACATGGTAAAGGCATCATTTGACAATGAACTAGAAGAAGATCCCCTCAACGACACTTATGATCAATCAATACCCACTACCTCTGTTTCAAACAACAAAACTATAGAGATTGAGCCAAGAAAAACCTTGAACATTAACAAAACCCTAACTCCTGAACAAGAAGAAAAGCTGGTCCAACTACTGAGAAAATACAAGGAAGCTTTTGCCTGGGATTATCCGAACATGAAGGGAATTGATCCCCATCTATGTACGCACCACATTTATACAGAAAAGGGTGCTAGACCCATTCGCCAACCCCAATGGAGACTCAACCCTCACCTGAAAGATATATTGAAAGCCGAGTTACAAAAATTTTTAGATGAAAACTTTATTTATCCAGTCTCTGATAGTAAGTGGGTCTCTCCACTAGTAGTGGTGCCAAAGAAGAATGGAAAATGGAGGATTTGTGTAGACTACAGAGAATTGAACAAAGAAACTCAAAAAGATCACTTTCCCCTTCCATTCATTGATCAGGTATTAGATTCATTAGCAGGAAAGAAATTCTTTTCTTTCCTAGATGGCTTCAGTGGGTACAATCAGATTCAGATTGCCCCTGAAGACCAAGATAAAACTACTTTTACCTGTCCTTGGGGAACATTTGCCTACAGAGTCCTACCCTTTGGCCTATGCAATGCGCCTACCACATTTCAGAGGGCCATCCTTAGCATCTTTTCAGATTTAATAAATGAAGGGCTTGAAGTATATATGGATGATTTCACACTGTATGGAGATGATTTTGAGCCAGCACTAGAAACATTGGAAAAGGTGCTGCAACGATGTATTGCCACCAGGCTCTGCTTGAGCCATGAAAAGTGCCATATGATGATGACCGAGGGACTCATCCTAGGTCATTATATCTCAATAGCCAGAATATAGGTAGATCCGGCCAAAATTCAAATAATTTTGTTAATACCTACTCCTACCACACAGACAGAGGTACATAGTTTTCTAGGATTTTATGGTTATTATAGGAGATTCATAGAGAATTTTTCTCAAATAGCTGCACCTCTATACACACTGACAGGGAATGTTGATTTTATTTGGATAGATAAATGCGACTGTGCTTTTGAGGATCTGAAAAAGCTTGTGTCAACAGCCCCAGTGCTCAGAGGCCCAAATTGGGATCTACCATTTCAAATTTCATCTGATGCTTCAGACACAGCTATTGGAGCAGTCCTTGGGTAAGAAGAAGATAAAAAGCCATATGCAATTTATTATATTAGCAAGAATTTATCTCCTGCTGAACTAAACTATACCATAACTGAAAAAGATTTTTTATCTGTAATACATGATGTAAATAAATTTAGGCATTACATCACTAGATATCCTGTTGCTTTATATACAGATCACTCTGCCATAAAATACTTAGCAAATAAACTTGTTACAAATGGTAAAGTAACAAGTTGGTTGCTTTTATTGCAGGAATTTGACATCACAATAAAAGATCGTCCTGGGAAAGAGAATCCTGTAGCTGATTTTCTCTCAAAAATGCCAAAGCTAGCGGACGCGACAACAGTCGAAGATCAATTCCCAGATGAACATTTGTTTTCTGTTACTGTCAAGACACCCTAGTATGCTGATGTTGCAAATTATTTAGCGGTAGGTAAATTACCAAAGAATCTAACCCCCAATGAACGAAAACAGATTGTGCAACGAAGTACCCAATTTTCTTGGATTGGGGGCTACCTATTTCATACAGGGGAAAATATGCACATTAGAAGATGCGTCCACGAAGACGAAATATTTGACATTCTGAAAGCTTGTCATGACAGACCATTTGGCAGACATTTCACAGATCGCATGACTGGTCACAAGGTTTTTCAAACAGGCTATTACTGGCCCACAATTTTTAAAGACGCTAAGAAATTTGTTCAATCCTGTGACAGTTGCTAAAGAGCAGGATGCCCTGGACAGTCCGATGAAATGCCTTTAAACCCATAGTTAGTAATCGAACCATTTGAGCATTGGGCGCTCGATTTTGTTGGTCCGATCAACCCATCATCAAATCAGAAAACATATATTCTAGTAGCAACAGAGTATGTTACCAAATGGGTTGAAGCAGAGGCACTTCCAAGAGCTACAAAGGATTCTGTAATACATTTCCTTTTCCAAATATTTGTGCGATATGGCCTCCCAAGGGACATAATCACGGACGGAGGACTGCAGTTTGTAGGTAATAAAATCACTGCAACATTAAAAAATTATCACATTCAGCACAAAATTACCACTCCGTATCACCCACAAGAAAATGGCCAAGTAGAGAGCACGAATAAGGTGATAGAGGCAATACTTACAAAAATAGTTGCATCGCACAGACGCGACTAGGCTTCAAGGTTGCCTGAAGCCTTGTGGGCATACCAAACAATGTGGAGAAATACCACTGGCCATTCACCATATCAGCTAGTATTTGGAAAAGAACCCATCATTCCAATAGAGTTTGAAATACAAACATTAACGACAGCACAGGAGATCTGTCTGAACTTAAATGAGGCCCAGACTAACAGATTACAACAAATTAATGAGCTAGATGAAATCAGGCTCTCCCCTCTTCAACACACTGCATTAATTCAACAACAGAGGGAAAAATGGCACGATGTCCTGATCAAAACGAAAATCTTCCTCGAAGGAGATTGGGCACTCCTATATGATTCTAGGTTTCAGGATTTTCCGGGTGTTTCTCAGAAAACTAGTGTCTTTTCGATCGACTAGCCCTCTAGGATTGGCAGCTACCCTAGAAACAAATAGTTTAAAGCAATTTGTGATTTCCTCTATGTATAATAGATAAGAGAGAGGCAAAGGAACCAACCTAGATCTTCCGCTTAACTCCTTGCTTGATCTCTCTCCCCCTTGACAGAGCTTGCACCTCCTCTCCTACTTATCTTGCTTAGAGAATACCTGTAGAAAAAAAGTAACAAAACACCATCAAAGAATCTTGATCTATTATATCATAAGCATTGCAGAAACAGAAATACAATGAATGTACAATGGCATTAACAAATAACAACATTCACAAATACGCAATTGTATGAAGGAAAACTCAAAGAACTTTATTAAAATAGAAGGGAGAATTACAACCTAGCTGTCTGATCCAGCATCATCCTACCAACATCACTTCCCTATTCACCACATGAAAAGTAAGATCACCCAACAATACAATGCTCTTTCTCAGACACAAACTATCAGCACTTCCTTACAAACTACAAAATTCCAGCCTACATATATCTCAGATGAGGGATCCATTTATAGATGTATGCAAGGGTGTGAGTCATCTCTGGGTTTTTTATTAGTTTCATTCCATTTGTTGTTTTTGGTTCCACTTGAAGATTTCTTGGATCTCTTACTCATCCCTGGGCGAATTTAGAGAGGCAAGTGTCATAGGAGAAGTTTCTAGAAGATTCCATGAGCATCCACTTAGCAAACTGTCTCGGACATTTGTCCATTCTCGCTCATCGCACCCCATAGAAGGCTTCTTTAGTATGCATAGCACCTGGCTAGTGTAGAAGTCAGTATGCATTACACCCTAATAGTGAAGCAGTCAGTATGGTCATGTTTTGGCCAGTTATGGATGGTTTTTCAGGTGGAACTTTTGGGGAATGATGTAATCAGTTGACCATGATCTTTTAGGGTATGAAACAACACTTTTAGGGGTTAAAGATCCCTAGTTTATCGACATATAAGATTGGGGTTGAAGTGCCCAAATATGTCTATAATAGTTGCCCCCTAAAGCATGAAGTCGTAAATCTTTGATGTCGGGTGAAATGCTTTAACATGAGGATTTGAGGTTTTCGAAACTGGAAGGTGACCTGTATAAGATACAATACAATACATCATCATATATAATTTTCATGATCTAGCTGAGGCAGGCATTCCCATGCTCAGCTTTATGAATCCATTTCATGTACATGGAACAGATAATTGTCTGCAGTTGCAGACCGGTGATTCTTCATATGTAGATTCATCTTCCTTGGCTTAGATGACTATCTATACAGCTCCTGTGTACATTTGATGTCTTTATATCCCTGAATATACATCAGCCCGGATGGATGAAACTAGATTCGGGGTCTTCAAACTCGTTCAATCTTCACCCAATGTACAAGTCGATCCATGTGAAAAGATGTTCTGAAGTCAAACATGGAAAGACATCGCCTGATTACCAACCAATAATGTAAGCTGTTAACAGACACGAGAGGAATCACCGATAATGATAATTACCCTCAAGGTGCTACAGTACAATTCACGTGGTGTGAATATATGATCCGATGTCGAACTCTACGCAAAATCTTTTGGTCAAAGTCCATTGATGTCAACTTGTCGCCGGAAGTGAGAAACTTGCCATTGAGGCATGCAAGCTTCAAAGTACTGAAAGGGTTGTTTCTAAGTCAACTTCTTGGATAATGAGCTGGTGTCGACAAGAAGTGAACCATCATAGGAGGGCCTTAATGTATCCCACATCTACGACATGAAACGAAGCAAATGATTTTCTGAAGGTGAAAACGATCGACGACACAAGGTTTAGGAATGGCGATCATGAAAAATGGAGGTTGAAGGTATTGCAGTGGATGAGACATTAACTCGATGGTGAATTCTCGACTGAATGACTTCTCTTGAACATATTGAAGACACTGAGATGGATTGGTAGCGTTAACCCCAAAAATGGATGGTGTGAAAGACCAATGGTGAAATGATTGATGAATGGAATAACCCAACCCGACTCAATCATGGTGATGGAGTGAAAGTGTCATGTTCAAGAGAAACCTGCTACCATAATAATCTTCAAGTTTTATTCCCTTTTTCCCAGTCATTGCTGACCAGTACCTCATTATTTTTGTCAAGCTTGAGGAGGGTAACATATGCTTTTTCTATAATTTGCCCTTCGGGCAAACCTATCGCTATGTTTTACCGAGTCTAACGACAGTGAAACTCATTCTTGTCTGGGTGGACATGTTTGTCACTATTGTTTTAACGAGTTTAACGACAAAGATAACTCGGTCCTTTTCATGTTTAGAGAGTTTGAAAAGGGACAAAAAGGAAACTATTGAAGTTCTTTTTCGTAGCATAATCCCTTAGGTTTGAAAAAGATTAAAATAATACAAAAGGGATGACTTTTCGATCACTTTAGCGAGCCGAAAAAGAAAAGCGCTCGAAATTTTTCATGAGATAATCCCTCAAGTCCGAAAAATATTAAAATATACAGGAGGGATGGCATTTCTGACCACTTTAACGAGCTGAAAGGCCAATTGCTCGACAATATTTTCATATTTAACGAGTCTGAAAAGGGTTTAAAGAGGACTCGTTTTTTAGGAACGAGTGGTGTTTAGGGTAGCAACTGGTTCTGGGTAGGTTTGGAACTTCTCAAAACATGGTGATGTGAAGAGGTTGACTAATGAAACCACTCATCACAGATGTTCCTCAAAAGGGTAAACAACCAGGTGGAAGCATATGATTGGCCAAAAGGATGGAGGTGATGGCAAGAACACAACCAAGGCTCAAAAGGTTGACGGCATGGAAATCACAAAGGTTATTTACCGAAGGCGGGTTCATTTTTTAATGAGCTTGAACCATGCGACAACAAATGCTCAGTGTGGGTGTGGGTTCATTTTTTAATGAGCTCAAACCTTGCAGAAAGTATGCTTAGTTGATACGGGTTTATTTTTTAGCGAGCTTGAACCTTGCGGAAATTATGCTCAGGTGATGGTGCGAGTTCATTTTTTAATGAGCTCGAACCTTGCGGAAAGTATGCTTAGAGGTAGGTAGGTTTATTTTTTCTTTTTATGTAAGCTAGAAATGACACAACTAAAAAGCTAGAAAAAACAAAAAAGCTAAGGAATTACTGAGGTTAGGTAGGATTGTTTTTGTCAGCGGTTAGACAAAACACTTCCTTTGCCTCGTCCAGGATGCGGACGAAGGTGAATGGTGGTCGGACCAATCACCTAACCTACGAAGTTAGAAAGATAAAAAATAAAAAGCTAAAAAGCTAAAAAGCTAAAAGACTAGAAAATGAAATTGGTCGTTTTTAGCTTGCATAAAAAGGTTTGCATGCCCCTAGCATGATGAAAAGGAGAGTCTCCAGTAACCATATGGAAATCACTGTGGTTAAGTAGGATGGTTTTTGTTAGTGGTTAGACAAAACACTTCCTGCACTTCGTTCGCCAAATAGACAAAGGTGAAAGGTGTCTCAGACCAATCACATAACCTACAGGGAAACTTATCTTTTCAGCTGGGTTCGTTCGCCAAATAGACAAGGGTGCATGCCCCCTAAGCTTCGTTACATTCACTAGATTACTCGTGGTAATTAGGTGGATGGAATGAAGGTTGAAGAGACACCGTGGGTATAAAAGGACCATTTAGGGATGATGATTGACTCGGAGCTATGCTCGAACCGGGAAATGAAAGCTGGTCAATAGTGACAATTTTTCCTTCATGCGAGAAAAACATCTTTCGGAAGAGTGTTGAAACAATAGCTTCCATGTTATAAACATAGTCACATCCAAGGAGTAGATTGTAATCTAACAGTCCTGGGACTACCATCACATTCAGGTGAATGGTTTTCCATCCCAAAGTTTTCGGTAACTTAGGAAGGATCCCTAACAGTCGACTGGTTCCTTTATTAAAACCTGACAAATTCTATGTGATAGGCATAAGTGATGGCGAACCAAGCACTTTCCAAGTAGTTGAGGAAAGGATACTCACTAACGCACGCTCATCTATGATAGTTCCTGACACAATCATTTTCTAAACTTGTACTATGATCCGGAAAGGTACATAAGAAGGAAGGCGAGATCTCGCTAATCGATTCCAATCAAAGGAAGTGACTAGACTGCTTAGAGGGGGTATCGAATAAATAGTTGAATTAACCCCATGAGTAGCAGGAATTAGGGGATTCTCTTCCTGTTGTGAAGGAACAGACAGATTGCCCCCAAGTTCATCGGACTCTGAAGTAACAAAAAGAATTTGAATAGTATCATTCTCACTCTCTTCGGGAAGGATGTGATCTTCTGAAGGTAAAACTGGGTTGACTACCATCTCGACCTATTGATTTTGATCTGATATAGATTCAGAAGATTCACTTTCAGTGATAGGTGTTTCGACCGACGGTTGAGTTATGTTAGTTGGATTTTCAACTAGTAAAGGAATTGGGGAGAGTTTCTTGTATCCAAAAGGAAGTCGCGCCTGTGAAGCAGGATGGTTATGCAAGAATCTTTTGGCGTCACCCAAAAAAGAACAATGGGGAAGGGTATGGTTCCCTTCACATAACTCACATGGTACTTTGACCTTTCCTTTCTATCCATGAACTTCACTATCACTAGTTGATGGTGTATTATCAACATTATCAGCAGAGGTTGATGACACCTGGTTGTGTGAACGGGGGGGCCATTCTTTCAAGATCCTAGGGAGGCATGGACATTCTCAATGAAAAAGATCTCCTCTACAAATTATGCATGGAGATCTGGGTTTATGAGCTTTAATGTGTGGATTTTCACCAGTTGATGCACCCAAATCTATGGTTGCTTTGTTGCCCCCTTGCTAACTTGGCTTCTTCTTCTTCTCCTTACCTTTTTTCTTCTTCTTAGCCACCTGGTTATTAACATCACTACTTTCATCAAGAGAAGAGGAAGAAGGGAGGGAGAAACAAACGAAGAAGAAGGCGAAGGGTCAAATTTAGTATCAACTGGATGCTGATTTGATTGCTGAGAAATCACGTTATTTTGAACCACTGATGTAGAAGAGATCATATGACAAGTTTCCACTGTGGCCACTTCCACAAGTCCAGGTGGAGGCGAGAGGGAAAAAGTACCCATTAAGGAAGGGTCTTTTGGGAGACCTACTCTGACATTTTGAAGTGATTGAGAGTTTCCATGGATCAATGGAATGCTTCTAGTAGCTTGTGAACTGTTAGGAAAAAAGGTTGGGTGGTCAATGATTGTAATTCCACCTTGGAAGGGAAATGCAATCTTTCTAAAATATGTAGACACAACGGCAACCATAGCATAAATCTAGGGCCTTCTCAGCAAGATATTGTAATCAAGGTTTCCATCAATGACCTCGACTTCAAACTCTACTATCTTGCCCCCCAGTTCAACTTGCAAGTTACTTAAAATCCCATATGGTGTGTATGTTCTTCCATCGAATGCCTTTAATGTCGTTGATGATCGCAACAAGGGTGGTGAACCTAAAGTTTTCCAGCAACTCATTGACATAATACAGGTAGATGCCCCCTCATCAATTATTGTTCGATGAACAGTTTTATTGAGGGATTTGACTTGTATAAGGAAAGTGAGTTGGACTGATAACTGAGGTGTATATCCTTTATGGTTAAAGGCCACAAGATTGGAATCCGCTCAGTCAATCCCACCTATTGCTAATAACAAACCCTGCTTTTGGGAAGGGCAATTTTGTAGTACTTCAAGTGTCAACATAGTGCATGGCGTTTGAGCTAGATCATCCAATATATTATAATTCTATGCATCTCAAGCATGAAGATTAAATGTTGATTTATGTACGAATCCTTTTGGTGGCTTTATAGTTAATTCAGGAACGATTGGCGGACCAACTTTAGGCGAAGTCGTTGTCGAACTACTAGGTTGATCTGTAGCCTTGTTTTTCGACAACGGTGGATTCCCATAATCTTTATTCCTTGTCGATATCAAAGCATCATTTTGTTGTTTTGAGATGGATAGCATAAGCACTTGGGATGGGGAAGCTTGATTGATAGCAACCAGATTGGTTTCTGGGTTCGGAAATGGATCAATCAACACCGCTAAGGTATTTGAAGTCTTTAAAAATTTTGCAACCTCAGCTCGATGTGGACAATATTTCGTCCAATGCTCTTTGTCGCATTTGAAACATGGATAACGAGGCTTCTTTTACCTAGAATGGTTTTCAGAATATTTTTTAGGAGTTGCATTCCCCTATTTCTTCTTATTATTTTTCCTTTTTTTCTTGCCCCCTGGTTGCTTTGGATTCTTGACCTTATCAGATGGCACAACATTAATCTCCGAGGCAAGAGGTTTGTCATTTTCTTTTTGACTAAAAACTACAAGGGATTTTTTATATGGAGCCTTTGCGGTTTGCTTGCCTGTGTCACCTATGGCACCATCACTGGCGTGAGAGTCCTTGTTTGATTTAGGAGGGGGTGGAATGGAAAATTATGGTCTAGGAGCATCAGGAATTTTGTCGTAGAGTGTGCCAGACTGAGTATAGATCAAGTCTAAATATTGGGCACGAGCAATGACTTGCTCTTCAGTGACAACTCCTCCTTTTGCCACGTCCTCAGTTATAGAAGGCAATAAGGACTTAATAAACCACTCAGCTAAAAGCTGATCAGGAACATACGTCTTTACCATTCGACGACGACGTCACCACTCATGAATATGATCAGATATGTGAGTGGTCATGGTCTGTTTAAAGTTGGTAAGGAGTTATGTTCTCGTTTTGTACCTTATGGGTAACTGCAACTGGGTTAGAAACGTTGTGGCAAGGGTGTTGAAGTTATCTAACGAAGCTCTAGGAAATTCAATATACCATTTCTCTGTCGGACCAGTAAGCGTTCTCTGAAAATGGCGAAGCCTAATCGAATCATCATTCAAGGTGTTAGATAAGCACCACAAATGAAAAGTCAATACGAGATTTGATGGATCTTCACCTGGATTTCCATTGAATTTAGGAATATCGGAGGGAAGTTTATGAGGAATCGCTGGCCACCAAGGGGCATATGCAATTGGATCATTAGTCAGTCGATTCAAATCCGGTAATTCTAGAGTTGCTACAAAAGGCAACTGTTGATTCAGGTTAGGTGAAGCATACCCAGGATAAGATGGAATCGCCTGAGCAGTAGGTCTTTGCATACCAGCATAATGTATCTGATGCTGGTAACTTTGATAAGGTTGTTGGACATAACCATTATAGTATGGTTGATGATAACCGTTTTGAAAATGCGGTTGTCCATTACCTACAAAGCCTTGTTTCTCAGGTCCTCGATAGGTTTTCTGGAATTGCGGTTGTTGGTATTGTACCAGCCACGGTTGTTGGACCAATTGTTGTTGCCCAAAACTAGAAGATTGACCAAGATGCAGAGTGATTATACCCATTTGAACCTAAGTCGTTCTAGGTAAGGAAGCACTAACTTAAGGTTTTGATTGAGCCATAGAGACAAGAGGTTGTTGTATTATAACCTATGAGACTTGAGGTTGACACACAACAGGCAGTGCTTGTACTTGCGACATAGTCACAATAACAGGTGTAGTGGGAATATTCGACATAGGTTGGGTCGGTTGCATTAAATATACAACCCTTGGTTGTTGAGGCAGTATTGGTACCCAACCACTGGATGTAATTCCAGTTTGACCTGAATTTTGTTGTAAACTCTCATATGGTTGTTCTCCAGAAGGGAACAATGAAAAAGCATACTGCCCTCCATATGGCAACAATCCAGTGTTCAAAGGATATATCAGTCTTTGAAGACTGGTCTGCCCAAATTGATACTGGCATGCCGGATCAACTTGCTGAGTTTCAACATAAGAAATACTAGATGGGACTCCGGATGAACAAATAGGAATAGACCATGTCATTGAAACAACCCCTGAATGGACTCTAGCTAGTGATTGGTAACTAGCTGGGACAGATCGTATACCATCAAACATTGTAGGAATGGCAACAGGAAGTTCTTCCGTAGTTGTATTAGATGATACAGTCCTAGATGTTGATGGTTGTTCAGATATATTTAGTCTATCCAGAAGATTTTCTAGCGATTCAACAGGAACTTGCGATGAAGGATGATTAAAAGAACCAACTTCAGGAGTAGAAGGATACAAATGAATCCCAGTTCCAAAATGTAACGGGGTACTAGATGGAGGATCCTCTACTATCTCCTCTATAGCAATCAGACCAGGTGGAAGAGGTAGACTGTCAGGTCCATAAAAGATTTCTGGAGCCGAAGAAGGTATAGCTTCTGCAGTGACAGATACTGGAGGGGTGACACCTTCTAAATTCTAAAACTCAACTTCCAGATGTTTAGGTAAGTGAACTTCAGTTTCTGGATCAACTCTAGATGGAGCTATTTCAGGAATAGAAGTGTCTACCGCTACACTAGGATCAGTTCTAATGTCCTCTTGTAACTGTGGAACTTCTTCTCTAAAGGCAGATGTACCAGAAATGATTAGAGTAACTGTAGTCTTTGACGATGTTAAAAAAAAAGTTTTAAATAAACTAGATGAATTGGACTCAGTTAAACGAGACTGTTTTGCCCTGAATGGCTTCTTTTTCAGAGTCAAAGATGGTTGACTCTCTAGTCTCTGTGAACGATGGAGTTTTGATTGATTTTATTCCACGATTGCAGATTATTTGATGAACTCAAAATTAAGGGGAAATTGGTCTTATTTTGAATTAATAAATTTTAATGATGCTTTGACACAACTTTTCTTTTTAAACTTTTAAGAGTCGAGAAAAAGCTAAAGATGACTCTAGTCTCCTTCGATTTTTAATGAGCCTGAAGTGAAAAGTGCTTATATGGACCTTTTGTTTTAAAGAGTCGAAAAGGAATGAAAGTGACTACCCTGGAAATCTAGACAGAGAGATTACCAAACCAATCGCAAAATTGCAATATACACCTTGGTGATAAATTAAAGAGAAATTACCAATGACTTATGTATGTCAGTCAATCTTCTCGAATGCTGTGTTTAGTGCATTACAATCGATAGGGCAGCAGACATGGCTCCCTATGGATAAAGCATATAAGCCTATTATGGTCTCCCAATATATACTCGACGGTACGGGGAGCACAAGTTCGTGCTAGCACTTGTCATATCAAGGAGGAGGAATCACCCAACCTTCAATGAAAACGATAGTTACTAGATGTTATGACGCCGAAACAAGTCTCTAGCCTAGACCTCTAGATGTGTTGCGTTAAGTTCCAAAGCGTTGTTAAGTTCATTGAAATTAATTTTAGAGTTGATCTTGTTTAAAAGTTTGCCTTTCAATGGTTCACCGCGTGATGTAGATTTAAAATTCCTAAATATGCAGTCTACAATGATAAAAAATCATTGTTTATTTTGAGTAATGAAAATCCTAGCTACTAAGGAAAGAAGATTACGATTCTTTTAAACAAAGAGCAAACCACACACTAAATGCACTTTTCGTTAATCATTTTTCACACACAGTCTAAATGCAAATGCAAATGCATGTATTTGTTTTCAATGAGTTAAGCTGAGCTATGATGGACAATAAAGAGAAAAGTACAGATGTATGATCTTGAGAGGTTACTGAGCTACCAAAAGGGCATCTAGAATGCTTGTAAGTCAAATGTTCAATTCATAAACTAAACTGGAGATTGACTGAAGCAACATTCATCTACTATGCAATTGCAGAGCAAGAGCAGTTCGAAATATTTTTGGCTAACTTCAAGATCTGTCTATAGTTTATAAAACAAACAAAAATAAAAAACGAACATCTATTCGATCCCCATCAGAGTCACCATTTTGTTTCTGGGAAAAATAATGTCTTTTTGATCGACTAGCCCTCTAGGATTGGCAGCTACCCTATAAACAAACAGTTTAAAGCAATTTGCGATTTTCTCTTTTCATAATAGATAAGAGAGAGGCAAAGGAACCAACCTGGATCTTCTGATTAACTCCTTGCTTGATCTCTCCCCCCTTGATAGAGCTTGCACCTCCTCTCCTACTTATACTGCTTAGAGAATACCTGTAGAAACAAAGTAACAAAACACCATCAAAGCATCTTGATCTATTTTATCATAAGCATTGCAGAATTAGAAATACAATGAACATACAATGGCATTCACAAATAACAACATTCACAAATATGCAATTATATGGAGGAAAACTCAAAGAACTTTATTAAAATAGATGGAGAATTACAACCCAGCTGTCTGATCCAGCAGCATCCTACCAGCATCAAAGCCCTCTTCACCTCATGAAAAGCAAGATCATCCAACAATATAATGCTCTTTCTCAGACACAAACTATCAACACTTCCTTACAAATTACAAAATTCCAACCTCAAGATCTCTCCGATGAGGGATCCATTTATAGATGTATGCAAGGGTGTGAGTCATCTCTGGGTTTTTTATTAGTGTCATTCCACTTGTTGTTTTTGGTTCCACTTGGAGATTTCTTGGATCTCTTACTCATCCCTAGGCGAATTTAGAGAGGCAAGTGTCATAGGAGAAGTTTCTAGAAGATTCCATGAGCATCCACTTAGCAAACTGTCTCAGACATTTGTCCATTCTCACTCATCGCACCCTACAGAAGGCCTCTTCAGTATGCATCGCACCTGGCTAGTGTAGAAGTCAGTATGCATTGCACCCTGATAGTGGAGCAGTCAGTATGGTCCTGTTTTGGCCAGTTCTGGATGGTTTTTCAGGTGGAACTTTTGGGGAATGATGTAAACAGTTGACCATGATCTTTTAGGGTATGAAACAACACTTTTAGGGGTTAAAAAGCCCTAGTTTATTGACATATACGATTGGGGTTGAAGTGCTCAAATATGTCTATAACACCGAGAAAACTCCAAACTCGATGGCTTGGACCATATGAAATACAGAAAGTGCATGAGAATGACACCATTACTTTAACTACTATTGACGGATCTGGACATGCCTTTAAAGCGAATGGTCATCGAGTGCGACTGTACCATAAACCGTTTACTCGGGAATCCTTTTACCAACAGCTATGAGAAGATTCTGATATGAAAATTCTTGCTGAGGAAAATAATCCTTCCTCGGCATTGGTTCACTAAATAATCCCATTTTTCTCAAACTTTGTACATATGTTTTTCTTTTCCGCTTGTATAAACTACTCTCTATACAGAATTTTACGTTTCTGCATTTTTTTTTTTTTTTCTATTCCTTTCTGAAGGAACAACATTTTCACATATTTGATGTTCCTTTCTGAAGGAACAACACTTTCGCATTTTTTTTGTTCCTTTCCGAAGGAACAACACTTTCGCATTTTTGCTGTTCCTTTCTGAAGGAATAACACTTCCGCATTTTTGTTGTTCCTTTTCGAAGGAACAACACTTTCGCATTTCTGCTGTTCTTTTCCGAAGGAACAACATTTCCACATTTCTACTATTCCTTTCCGAAGGAATACCACTCTCGCATGTCTCTCGTTCCTTTCCGAAGGAACATCACTCCTACATTTCTGTTGTTCCTTTCCAAAGGAACAACACTTCTGCATTCTTGTTGTTCCTTTCTAACGGAACAACATTTCCACATTTTTGCTGTTCCTTTCGGAAGGAACAACACTTTCAGATTTCTATTGTTTCTTTCTGAAGGGACAACACTTTCGCATTTTGCTGTTCCTTTTCAAAGGAACAACATTTCCACTAGATTGCATTTTTGTTGTTCCTCTTAAAGGAACAACACTTCCGCCCGATTGCTTTTTCTGTTCCTCTTAAACGAACCACACTTCCGCCAGATTGTTTTGCCATTCTTTTAAAGGAATAGCCCTCCTTCACATTTTTCTTTCTCCCATTCTTTCCAAAGGAACAACAGTTTCAATTTCGGATGATCCGTATTTTCGAAGGATTCGTATTTTATTTCGCGCTTGCTTTATTTGCTGTTCCGTTTAAGGAACAACTGCTGTCCCTCTTAAGGAACAATAGTTTCGAGTGTATTTTTTTCTTTTGTTTGCTGTTCCTCTTAAAGGAACCACTGTTTTTCATTCAGATATTCTTTTTGATGTCCCTCTTAAAGAACAGTAGTTGTTCCATCTAAGGAACAACACTTTTTGAGTGCATTTTTTGTGTATGTGTATGTTTCTTAAAGAACATCATTTAGAGGATTTTTGTGAATGATGGTTCACTGTTCATGATCCCTTTAAGGCACATGCATACATTCATGCAAGAACACTAAAAATAAAGGATACTAAAATCAGCAAACCAAAGAAAAATCGTTATCTTTAGAGAAATTGCTTTGTATCGATAATAAAAAGGAGGAAAGGACACAACTATTTATATCACTTTATTCTCTTTATTTTCACTAAAACTAATTTGATTGATTATTTTTATCATGTTGGTTCTTCCTTAATTTTCATAATTCTCTTTGATCATTATTATTGAATAAGAATAAGGGCATATTTTTCCTCTATTGAGATGTTCAAACTTCTTCCACCATCCCTACTCTTAAGGAGTGTTGAGCCACCCTTTGTATATAAATAAGAAAGTGCTATATAAAAGAAAAAAAAAAAAAAAGAGAAAAATATATATCTATATGATTACTAACTTGATTTGTCAGATGAAGGATAGGGGGTCTCATCAAGAGACAGCCTACCATGATCATAAGGAAGTTGTCAAGTGGCATTCCCACTATGGCCACCACACCAGGGATATGATCCAAGAGGCATATTAGAAAAATAAAAAAGTCCTTGGAACAGGAGGTCTCATCACGACCCAGCCTGCCCACCTTTCACTCCTTCCTGGTGAATGGCATTGTGATTCATCTGGTTACCAAGCCAGCACAATGGTCTCCATTCTGACATCACACAACACTCTCCTAAGCATTCATAAAGGATTATGGTTCCAAGGGTGAAACAAGCAACTTTGTTAAGGTTATGAGCACATGTGGGCAACAAAGCTCTGTTGATGGTATTGAAGTCATACTTTTCATACACCAATAGTCATTATAAACACTTTTCTTATATCTTTATCTTGATTTGAAATGAGATTATGTTATATAACCCTTTCGAACCTCGTACACATGAAATATTGGTTATAAATCAATCATAATGGTTAAAGTGGATAATGACCGCATAAGCATTTTTACTTACATCAGCTATCCTCTCCTCTATTTTTCACATCATTTCATAGGATTTCTATATCTATTTGCGATTTTCATCGTAAGCCTCAATTTCAGTAATTCGTTGCTTTTGCAATCATGCCATGAATATATACGTCGCTCCTTTTTTTCTGTACGGTTGTCATCCAGTACGCCGCTCCTCCATTTGCTGGTCGAGGACAACCTATAACATTTCCCGGGGGCAGGGGGGTGATCTCCAAAATACACTGGCAGGTGTGTCAATTCCTTATTTAGAGTGTGCTAAGCTTGAACAAAATGGGAGGCAGAGCAATATATAGTGAACCGCAAGTGCTAATAATTTCCGATGCTGCACGAGAAATTCTGGAAAGAGTAGGATGGATCAATTACCTTACATAGCTACAATACTCCCATGAAACTGTGGCCATTGAATTTCTGCAAGATTTGTAGGAAGATTATTCCATGGTGAGGGGAAGGCGAATAACGGTAACAGAGGTGGTAATTGCCGAAATATCTGGACTATCGACAATCAGACTAGTATGGACCAAGAAAAAAGTAATACTTTGAGATGCCATAGCCATCTTCCACGATGAAGGACAAAACCTTACCATCAAAGGAAAAGGAGTCCTACCTGCAACCTTGGGAGAACCATGGGCAGAATTAGCCAGTATAGTGCAAATCTACATCACATGCGATGGGAGAAAGGATGTGGTAAGACCACGCCATCTCAAATTATTAGTAGTATTAAGACAGAAATGTGCTGTAAATTTTCTTGCATATTTAATTTCTTTATTTCATGACGCCACTTGGAGTATAAGGAAATCACGTCATATAGAAATGGTAGTAAGTCATCATGGTTTAATTCAATTAATAGTCAATCATAGTCTTGCTCAATAGCAGTCTAGTTGGGAAGAATTGGTATTTTCAATAGACAGGGGATTGGCCTTACCAGCTTCGAAAAGAAGAAGAACCACTAGCACATCAACTAGACTGCAGAAATGCAGATAGTCCCTTAGATCGAGAAAAAGCAGGGGAATGTTGGAAAATCTCCAAGATAACAGTAACCAACCCTTAGAAATATTGAACTCTGAGGATGAGCAACCCCCACAACTCAAAGGAGGGGAAAATGTGGAAGAAGAATGGGAAGAAGAATTGGAGGAAGAAATGGAGCACTCTAGTGCAAGTCCACTACAAAGTCCATTGCAGGAAGATGAATTGGCCCAAATTTTGGCCAATATGGGTGAGTATATTCAACCACAGAGCCCGCTCAACCTCAATATTGAGGCAACACAATCACAGGAACACTCTGCTCATAGTGAGAGTGCATCCGAGGAGATGAATGATGAGGAAGAAGAAGAAGCACAATCACAGGAACACTCTGCTCACAAGAGTGCATCTGAGGAGATGAATGATGAGGAAGAAGAAGAAGGGCAATCACCGGAACACTTTGCTCACAACAAGAGTGCATATGAGGAGATGAATAACGAAGAAGAAGTAGAAGCAGAAGCCACCCAAGAAATAACAGATCAAACTAGGGTTACCTCCCCTGAGAAACCTAATCAAGAGGACGAGAACACTGAAGAAGTGTTCCAAACAGAAAATATGGAAATAAGCCAAGGCGAGGGTACAATCCCTGAAGAACAAAGCCCAAGTCCAAGAAAAGAAATAGTTGTTCCTTCGAAGAAGAAGACGAATGAAATCAAGAGGCTATGAAAGGAACACCAAAGGCTATTGAATGTAATAAAACAACTCAGATAGTAGATAAGGGCCCTAAAAATGGGGAAAATCTCAAAAAGAACCATAAGAACAAGAAATGTAGCCACCCAAATGAAACCCCATAAAATAAAGGCCACGAGGACTCAAACGGAGACCATATCCATTCAGGACAGCAAGGAACAACATGCGGCTGTTATAGACACAACGGCCCAAACAGAAGATACACCAGTATGTAATAAGGATATGAAAATAGAGGCACTATCCTCTAGCATCACGACTAACCAGACAAAAGGGACACAAACTGTAGGAACCAGAAGTCACAATAAGAAGATATAGGTAGATCTTCATCCCAAAAGTGTTTCGACGGACAATGTTCCTAGGATAGTGAAACTCCAAAAGGATCTAGCATAGGCTCAACAAATGATAGGAAAACACATAGAAGAGACCATTCCTCTGGAGAAATACCAAAAGTTACAGCATAAAATTAAGAACATCAATGCATCAGAGAGTGAGGCCTTTTATAAATGTCAGAAGGAAGAGGAAAAAGTTGAAAAGGTAACAAATAAGCTAAACTCAGTCATAAGTCGAATGGATACCCTCTGTTCTCTATATACTAATGTTCTAGCCTGTAGGGCACCTGCCAAAAATTATGCTTTGTTTTTGTTAGAAAGGTATTTACAGTTAAAAATTAAGGTTGTCAAGGCAGGGGTACCTATAGAGTTAAAAACTATTGATGATTTCATAAACTGCTGTAAACATTATGGAGTGAAAGTCCAGCGATTGCTATGTGAATTTTATTTGCATAATTTTGTGTTGGAGGAGGAAATGGAAAAGAATCCCAGTCCTTTTGTGGGTGATATCCAGTTTCAAGCATTCATTTCATTTGCTGTTAACCAGTTAAAATGGCTCAAGGCCCATAACACCTTTCAGAGACAAGAAAACAGGTTAGACCTTTGGGTAAGGGGTGAACTGGAAAACCCATTACAACTGTGGGATAAGCATAGAAGCTTAATGAGAAAGAAGGGTGTGATCCAGACATTGGGACCCATTCATAAAGCAGTTGTCCAGCAAGGGGTAGAATACTTCCTATCCATCAAAGACCCTGCCATAGCAGCAGCTAAACTCTGATGGAAGACTTCCAATCGAAATATCCAGGACAAAGAACCCTTCAATTATAAAAATTTTAAATTAGTTGCCGATCGCCTGGTTACCTATAGTAACCTCATCTTGAGAGAAGGTCCACTTTGGCTAGGTTGTAGATTTCGAAGCCCCATTATCTGGTATCCTGCAGCAGGATATAAGGCTATATACGAATTGCCTGAGGGGTAGACAGGAGCCATTTTTGAAGTTTTAGCTGCAAATCATGGTTTTAGACCACTTCATGAAAATCCCTCTCTAGCCTATTCCCTAACTGCCTTGCATGTAAATTACATGGTTTTCATGAGGACATGAAAAAGGGTAAGCAGGGGGGTGTGTTGAGCGATGGAAAAGGTATGCATTTGCCATTTATTTCTTTATCTTTTCCTTTGGATCATAACTCCTTTACATTCTAAAATGGTAATATGTTAAAGAATTATGATAGAATTAAGGAGATTTGTGATTAATACAAAATAACTAATTATTGTCTTTTTCTATACAGAAAGTGAAGGGAATAGAAAATCACTATTCGGAAGGTAAAGAAAAAATTAAGGCAACTGTTGTTCCTCCATTAGGAAACCGTGTCCAAACAAGAAGAACGAGATTGGAGCACGCAACTCGGGAAAAGAAGGAGAAAATAGAGTGGCTGTGCAAGAGGACAAGAAGACCACTGAAGATGGAAGATTAAGCAAAGCCCTTAGGATCTTTTGATCCTAAGGGATCACTAATTTAAAAGTTATCTATAACCTTGATGTATCCGCCTGGCCATTATAAATGGGGTAGTGATTGTAAGACAAAAGCAGGATTGATTTTTCAGAATTACTGTTGTAATTTCAACTTTGATCATCAACTCTCTTTGAGGAGAAATAACTGTAACTCTTCCATATATGATTAATATATAACTCAGTTGCTGTTCCATTATCTGATCCTGGAGTAAACGCAACAGTGCTTACCTGGCGGCTAAGGGCCTAACCCTGGTGGATCCACTTGCTTCTTGTATCACTATTTTACAATTACAGTCATGTGTGGTTTGATTTCCTTTGCATTTCCTTAATTCGCTTTATTTGGTAATCTTCTGTTTCTGAACATCTCGTTGAATTACTCTGTTACATCAAGATCATAATTAGACTGCGTTGATAACATGATTGTTATTCATAACTCAATGTCATGCTGTTCCTTTTGAAACAATACTGCGCTGTCTAGTCTAGATTCTGTTGTTCACTCACAACTGCAACTGCTGTTCATTTAATTGTTGTTCAATTATAATCACGATTGTCGTTCCTTTATACCTGTGATTAATGTTCACTCTGCTAGAATAAGATTACTGATTCTATTACTTTATAGTCGTTGTGTGTTTACACTTAATGAGATTTGTTGTTCCTTTATTATCTGAAGATTGTTGTTCAGTTCATTTCAGTTAAAGATTGTTGTTCGGTTCATTTCGGTAAAGAGTGTTATTCGATTCATTTCTATAGATTAAGCTTTGTTGTTCAATCTTTTCAACAGACTTAGTTGCTGTTCCTTTTCTACAAGGATTTGCTTTCACCTTTTAATTGATAGTGCAACAAGTGTGTTTTAGTAAGCATTTCCAATCGAATTGTTATTATTTGCTTTAGTGTGGATTGAAAGATCTACAACTGTAAAGATCATTGACTATCGCTGTCTAAGTTCTTAGATTGGAGGTCCTGTTTATGATTGGTTTCATTTATATCAGTTGAGAGAGGAAAGAGTTATCACTACCACATCCTTGACTGATAAATTGCGATAGTTTTCTGAATGAATGATTTAAGTTTCAGAGCATTAAGATTTCTTTTAATTACAAGTAGATTCTATTTCCAACATCCATTTACTCTTGTATTTAGCACTATACTGCAAACTAGAAAACATTACTCTTGAATCAAGTGACCGCCTCATACTAAGTACACTCTTGAGATAAAAAATCATACCTGGATTGATAATTAATGTAGGGTAAATAGGGGTTAAAAAGACACCTTTTATCACTCAACATTTGTGACCATACATGTCGTTGAAGACATAATGATATGATAATGATAAACCTTCTTTCATACTACACAAAGAGGTGAATTTCAACTTCTTGAAAGATATGCTTTTTTTTCGTACCTACCCTCCGAAGGGTTGTGAATCAAATGGAGTCTTCATGTAGTCATGACCTTCGATCTTATATCATACGTAAGGGATCTTTGGTCTTCTCATATGAGGATTATATTTTATCTCAGCCCCTTAACCGTCATCTAGCATGTCCTCCTTATTCATGATCTTGCCATAGCATGGCAGAATTACTATATCTACAATCCACTCATGAAAAGACAACATTAGTTTGATAAATGCCTAGCTTAAGGTAAGGAACTTGGATTCATGAATTGGGCCAAGACTAAGTGAGAAGTTAGATGAGAAAGCCGAATGACTATGTAATTATGAAGTTCAATATGCCAAGGGACAATATTCATCATTGAGAATGCATAGTGCGTGCCTTTGGCCAGACTAAGGGAAATTTGTGCACAGTCGTCACTGAGGAAAAAAATTTCTCAATACACACCGAGGAAAAAAATTGTTCGGTGCCCACTGAGGGAAAAAATTGCATAATTCAAGCATGCAGTGGGTGTTGTGGGATGTGTCCGTGGGAGGAAAATATATGGAGTTTGAGGAGGCAAGGGGGACTGGGAACTTCAGTGGCTTGAGAAACAAAATTGCATAATTGCTAAATTCAATGAGCCCTCATTGAGGTAAGGACAATGGAGGAAGTATATGCATAGTTCTAAAGGCCATAGGAGGCTAATATTTTTGTGCATTGTGTAGTTGAGGAATGTTGGATGAGGCTAGGTTGCGAGGAATCCTCCGAAATTTGGCTAAGTGTGGGATCAGTGGAACCGATGTGAATAATGATCAAAATTGACTGTGACCACATACTTGGATACTTGGTGATACAATGTATATTATCCTGGACATATGAAAGCATACTTCGCTTAATACAACAACTTTTGTGGAAACTTACAACAAGTGTGGCCCCATCGATGGAGTTTTTGAGGACAATGGTGAACTTTTAAAATGGTGTGTGCAACCTTAGAAATGAGTGTGAAATATGTCTATATCATGAGAAAAACTCATTTTCACAAATATTTCCACTTGATGCAAACCAAAACTTCCCTTTCCATGACAAGTGATAACTCCCATGCCCACAAATGACACTTTCTATATAAACATAAACATGTGAATGACAATTGATATCTAAGAAGGGGGTTTGAAATCATGAACTGAAAAATAAGTGAATAAGGAATGACCAATCATAGGATCCACAGTAGGCTGCAAAATTCAAGTGTAGGCCAAACTTTTGGAGGGTGTTGCAGCCACTACAACACTTGGTGACACACTGGTAGAATGCAGCTTCTCTCTCCTGGTTAACTCCGTGGGTGCAAACCCTTGGTTCTTCTTGGAGTATTGATTAATCATGCAGATTATATTAGAATTTTTCACTTACCCCATGAGTAGACATGGTTCCCTATGTACCTTATCGGTTGAACACAACATAAGATTTAGCATAATCTCAATGTTTCGTGTTGGGAATGGTAGTGTAACTCACAAGCTTATTATTTTCAGAGTATATTTTTTCATGTCTGGTGTTTCTCCACTGCCAATAGGCCTAGACAGTACCCCGGTGGAGTCACCCAGGAACACAAACATTTCTCCGCTACCAACGAGCCTAGAGAGTACCCTGGTGGAGTTGCTTGCTACACCTCTCTACGGGGGAAGTGTTTCTCTTCTTTTGCCTTTATTTATTTATTGAAAGAGACTTGTGAATTGGAACTTATTTATTTTTTGGGTGGAAGAGGTATCCCAAGTTATTCATAAAAGAAGAAGTTGTTCCTTCACAGAAGCATATATTGACCTCTGATTTATGTTTGGTCGCTAAGATTTTTCCCCTACTCCACTTCTACCAGTTGGATAAGCTTGAGAACACCAAATCAGAAAAACTGAGTATAGGCATGAGGTTTCTAGACTAGATGTGGGTTCATGGTCAAACCAAATCCCTTGTTATGGACAGATAATAATTTCCATTTGGACATCATCAGCTAAAACCTATAACCAACACAAGGCAGACAGAGAGATGGCTATCCAAATGCTAAAGTGTCACAAGACTCTTTATAGTTTGGCCACACACATACTAAGAATCCAAAACAAGTTAGGGCATAACACTTATTGGCATGATGAACACAAAAGGATAAAATCAACAACAAAGGAAACAAGATGGAAAGAAAGAAAACACACAACCAAGAAATAAAAGTAGAAGAGAAGAAAATAAAAATGGCTAAAGAAAACATGATAAAATGAGAAGAGACTATAGGGAACAAGTGCTGAAGGAGTGAAAGAAAGGGAAAACTAGGATGTAGCTGTTCCTACTCCTAACCTGATTTCTAGAAGGTTGGGGTCACGTATAATGAAATTTCTAGTGAAGCCACCATAGTCGTTCCCGACCTGCATCCACAAAGATATGAACAATTAAAAAAAATAAAAAGTGTTGTGCAATAGAAGAAATAAAACTTGAAAATCTTTCACAAGAAAAGGAAGGTATTGCTTGTGCGCAGAGAGGTGTCCCACACCCACTACTTTTATCCAATTCACTTGCTTACCTTTTCGATGAATACTGTTTTTCAAAAAACCTTGGAAGCTTCTTGCAAATGTGTCTTCATATCCACCGAGCCCCTCAGCAAGTGTGAGGAAATATTAAAACTGCTTGTTTGATACAAATCTTGCTAGATAAGACTGTTCTATCCATTCTGTGATTGGATTGTAAAATTCATGATGGACCTCTTGAAAACCTTATAATATTGAAAAATATGAATGTTTAATTAGAGCGTGATCACGATGGGAATCATATGAGGAAAAATAAATCTAAACATACTCAACAATCATGCCAAGATGGTGAGCACCTGCCAAACCCCTTACTGAAGGGTCAAGTACCCCACGTGCTTTACAAAAATATGAATACAAATATGTTGGAAAATGAAGATCAATGGGTATGAATAAACTATCATTGGATGTGCTAATGGGAAAATGATAAGATGAATGACAGCCGCCAAAGATAGAAAAATTATCATATGAGATGATTAAAGCATCAGATTCCCAATTTGCAATAAGTGAGAAAAATTAATTTGAACAGTCTTGTCAATGGTATGAATAATCGAACCAAATTCCTTGCAAGCCAAATGTAACAGACCCTTTTCCTACAACTGTTACCACATTGTACAAGCATCATGGTCATGAACAGAGTTTAAAAAGGAAGCCAACACCAAAAATATATGAGACGAGCTGGGACACGGTAAATGGAGAAGAACTTGATTTGTGTGATGACTTGTTCATTCGATATCACTCAAGAGAACTTCTAGTTTGATGAGAGGACAAATTTGGAACATCAAATCCGGAAGAAGAATGAGGAGCAGATCATTAAGGGATAAATTCGATAAGTATGATTCTTTCGGGCAAAGATAATCCTTTGAATGAAGAACTTAATAATTTCACGACTATATCAGAGATGCACACTCCCAACCCGAGTTTGATGCGAGGGATTTTCAGGAAGATGAATGAACTGTAAAAGACTCCTTAATTTGGTCAGAAGTAAAATATTGAAAAGTTGAAAGGTCACACTTGGAATCGGAAACATTTTTCACAAGGAAATTTACATCAAGTGAAACCATGCAAAGATATGTATTATGAAAGAGAAACCAAATCTGACTTAGTTGGGGGGGCGTGTCAGAGTCACGAAGTCCTCACATAACCATTAATAGAAGTTGAAGTGCCTCGACTCCCTGGTGGGTCGTGAAACTTCTTAATATTGTAGAATCGTATTTTGAAGCTTGAACTAGATCATGCATGGTTTGAGGATAGCTAATATTCCTTGTTTTAGCAAGACCATTGCTCATCAGATAACAACCATCTTTGTCACAGATTTAACCAGATTTTTCAACTTCAACAACTAGATTACTCAAATTGGAAGACTCTTCTGATAAAAAATTCAATGATAAATTAATCGGTGAGATCTCATGAGAATACGATTTGAAGAGTTGTCCTCGCACAAGAGAAGCGATGATGAGGGGTGGGAAGGTCTTTCTATGATTTTATTGTTTTCAGTTTCATCATCGACAACCTCACTGCCTTGTGTCAATCGAGGGGATAACTCATCAGATGCAGAAACTAAAGACCATTAGGTATATTCATCAAAAGTGGATGTATTTCCAATGGTAGGACACATGAGATAGTGAGGTGAAGAGGAAGTTTTAATATGAGCATATTATTTGACAGAAGAATATTCAAGATATGAATTAAAATCTTCACGAGAAACTACAAGACCATATGATGTGCCTGGGATTCGTGGAACGAGAAGATGGAATGGAGATTTGATTCATGGATTTCCTAATTTTACAACATCGCAAGGAGGAACTTGCATCGGGACTAGAAAGGGAGGAGGACAAAGAAAAAATGGTGTAGTAAGCTCCTCATATGAAATTTGAGGTGCCTCATGATTCACAATAGTTGGGGAAGAAAAAAAAGGAGTTTCAGTTTCACTATATGAAGAGACAAGAATCAAGTGCTCAAAATCTTATTTCAAAAAATCCGAGTTGGGATGTTTTTTAGGAATTTCATAACAGAGGTGAAGGAATTGCTCATGAAAATCCTCAACTCATTCATTATGCTTCTTTCCTAAAATATTGATTCTTCCACAAACATCTTGGTAGTTATACTTATCGAAGGATTTATGAAGCTTCTTGGCAAGCTGTTCGAATGAATGGATAAAAGCATTGGGTAAGGTGCGACACCATTGATTAACACGACCTTCAAATGTGAGGGTGAGTAAACTAGCCATGACATATTTGGAACATACTCTGTGAGAAAGTCAAAGATGGAAAGATTGAAATAGATGTTCATGAAAGGTGCATTCACCTTCACCCTCAAACTTAAATTCATACAGGTTATGAATAACTTCTGTAAGGATGATACCATTAAGATCTTTAGAAAAACATCCCACGATTATCATTTTGGGATGATCCTTTTTACATAAGAGATTCAAACAACTATCTCTTTCATAGATTTAACCAGATTTTTCAACTTCAACAACTAAATTACTCAAATCGGAAGACTCTTCTGATCACAAATTCAATGATAAATTAATCGGTGAGATCTCATGAGAAATATGTTTTGAAGAGTTGTCCTTGCGCAAGAGAAGCGATGATGAGGGGTGGGAAGGTCTCTCTATGATTTGATTGTTTTCAGTTTCATCATCGACAACCTCATTGCCTTGTGTAAATTGAGGGGATAACTCATCAAATGCAGAAATTGAAGACCATTAGGTATATTCATCACAAGTGGATGTATTTCGAATGGTAGGACACATGAGATAGTGAGGTGAAGAGGAAGTTTTAATATAAGCATATTATTTGACTAAAGAATATTCAAGATCTGAATTAAAATCTTCACAAGAAACTAAAATACCATATGATGTGCTTGTGAATTCGTGGAACGAGAAGATGGAATGGAGATTTGATTCGTGGATTTCCCAATTTTACAACCATTGCAAGGAGGTACTCGCATCGGGACTAGAAAGGGAGGAGGACAAAGAAAAAAGGGTATAGTAAGCTCCTCATATGAAATTTGAGGTGCCTCATGATTCACAATAGTTGGGGAAGAAAAAAAAAGGAGTTTCAGTTTCACTGTATGAAGAGACAAGAACCAAGTGCTCAACTCTTATTTCAAAAAATCCGAGTTGGGATGTTTTTTAGGAATTTCATAACAAAGGTGAAGGAATCGCTCATGAAAATCCTCAACTCATTCATTATGCTTCATTCCTAAAATATTGATTCTTCCACAAACATCTTGGTAGTTATACTTATCGAAGGATTTATGAAGCTTCTTGGAAAGCTATTCGAATGAATGGATAAAGCATTGGGTAAGGTGTGACACCATTGATTAACACGACCTTCAAATGTGAGGATGAGTAAACTAGCCATGACATCTTTGGAACATACTTTCTGAGAAAGTCAAAGATGGAAAGATTGAAATAGATGTTCATGAAAGGTGTATTCACCTTCACCCTCGAACTTAAATTTAGACAGGTTATGAATAACTTCTACAGGGATGATACCATTAAGATCTTTAGAAAAACATCCCAGGATTATCATTTTGGGATGATCCTTTTTACATAAGAGATTCAAACCAGACTCAATGGGCACAACCTGTCATCCAGCCCTCCTTCTACGACCATTTTGTTAATGGTACTGGAAATCCATGAACCAAGGGGATCTCCCCAATATGAATTCCTAATCATACCTCGCACCTTTTGGTGTAGGATTCCGATCCAGTATAAAGTTCCGGTTACCAATCCTTAAAGATTTTCCTTAGCTCTAGATGTCAGTAGAGGAGAGTGATACAATGGTGTCTTTGAAAAGCAAGGGAGGTGTGCCCAGTGAGTGTGTAGTGTAACTGTGTCGATGTTCTTCTACTACAAAGGGGGAGAGAAAAGTGAGCCTCCAAGTGAGAGGTAATTGTACCACCCAGGAAGATACACACATGAACCAAAGAACATGTCCAAAATCTAGTGGAATAGTTCATAGAGGATGTGACAGTCGTTACAACCAATAAACAAGGGAAGATCCATCTAACATCCAACATAATAGTCCACAATGTATGCAATGGTCGTTATAACCAATGAACAAGGGAATATTGGTCTAATATCTTGCAGAATAGTCTACAAGGATGAGACATCAATAACAACCATTACAACACATTCTGAATAACATAACCACTAACAGAACTAAAATAGTTCAACTATCTTAGTAAATGTGAAAGAAAACATGAAATAAAATGGTCAATAAAATAGTCTTACAAACATTCATATTTCATGCATGAAGAACATGTTGGCATAAAAAGGCTTATGTTATTAAGGAAAAGTTCTAAGATACATATTTACATTGTACATCACTAGCCCCAGTGGTGGGACATTAGAGCCACTCCTTTCTCCTCAAATAACTATCTAATCTCTCTAACGCCTTGTGGGAGGAGCCAAGGTGAAAAGTATTTTTCTCGTACAAGAAGGGGGTATATATAACCAAGGGGTGATGCTTCCCCCTTATGACTCTTTAACTACCCTCATGACTATTCAACTTCCTATGAATTTTCAACTTGTATGACTCTTCATATTCATTGGTGTCCTTTTGACTTCCACTCTATAATACATTTGATTACAATATACATGGTCCACACTAGTGATGTGGCATATGGAAACACAGGACATGACTTGACATGACATTGCTAACAAGGATAGGCTTAATGATGTGGAAATGTTAATTCATTGTTTCTATTGAGTGCTAGATGTGTTCTTGGATATTTTTTCTCTTCTCCTCCTCGTGGCATGGTGACAAGAATCTTCAATGATGTGACATCTTGGGTTGTGGTCACGAGTTGATATCCCTTTGTTTTACCTTGATGGATCATCTTGCATGCTCAGCTACAAGAATTTCATTTGCATTTCTTCCACCTTCATCTCATTCTTCATCATCTTGCTAGGTTCTTGTACCTACAATTCACTCATGATGAGAGGAAATCAGCCTGAAAACCTCCTAGCCTAATATGCTTCATTCAGTGTCAAAGACTGAGACAAAATTTAGTTGTAGGTCAGAGAGAGGCTCAGTGAATACACATTTCATAGTCCCACTAGATAGGGCTAAGGCTTGAGGCATAGATATACATAATGTACAATTTAGTATGGCTTGAGGGATAGTCTCTGCGTAGTTTTGAGAGACAGTGAGTCTGGTTGAAGAAGGGGCCACTCTGGAAGATTTTTGCATAGTTTTGGTGAGGAAGACAGACTGAATTCTGTGCAATCCTAGGAGACAATAGGTCAAGATGAGGGAAGACCATTGAGGAAAAATTCTGCACAATTTTGGAAGGGAAGGATGACTGATTAGACTTTGTAGTTCTAATATGGAAGACTGGTCTTAGGCTCAGGAATTGGGTAGTGCAACAGTCCTTGGGGATAGGAAATCCACATTCCACAGATCCAAGGATCAAGGTAACAACCTTCTAAGTATAATTTCACAATGCATAGTCCAGGGAGGCTGGGTGAAGCCAAGTTGAAGGGTTGGGAAGATTCTTTAGAAAATGCTAAGTGCTGAACCAGTGAAACTAACAGGTGAAGTGATGGAGCTTATAATGTGTCCTGAAAAATAGAGTTCTTGACGACTCAACAACATTGATCAGCCATAACACATGAACAACACTTTCTATTGTGTGTGACCACTTCATGACCAACTACGACAACTGTGACACCTAAGATATATTTTATGATGACTGTGATGACACTTGTGCAACAACACTCAAAAACTTGTGAATGAGTGTGACACGTGTTTACAAGGTTTGGGAAAACTCAAAAACACAAATATTAGCCCTTGGAACCACCAGAATGAACTTATGCATAAAGTACGACAATCGACATGCAAAAGATGACATCTTGCCTATCTTGCGAAAGGGAGCGAAACAATTAGTGGAAACACACGAAGTAACATTTAGTGTTTGTGACCATACATGTCATTGAAGACATAATGATATGATAATGATAATATGTCCTCTGTACTACACTAAGAGGTTCATTTCAACTTCATGAAATATGTTCTTTTTTTTCGTAGCTACCCTCCTAAGGTTTGTGAATAAAATGGAGTCTTCATGTGGTCTTGATCTTTGATCCTCTATCATATCTCAACGTTCCTTTGTCTTATAGTATGAATATTATATTTTTTCCTTGGCCCCTTAATCACCATCTAGCATTTCCTCCATCTACATCATCTTGCCATAGCATGGTAAAATTCCTGTATCTCCATTCCACTCATGACAAGACGACGTCATTCTAATAAACCCCTATTTTAAGGTAGAGCACTTGGATTCATGAATCGGGTCTAGACTGAGTGATAGTTCTAAGGATAAGTCCCAGTGAATATGTAATTATGAATTCCAAGAAGCCAAGGGTCGAGCATGATCACTAAGAATGCACAGTGCACAACTCAGGCCAGACTGAGGGAAATTTGTGCACAATCCTCACTAAGGGAAAAATTTGCGCAGTGCCCACTAAGGGAAAAATTTGTATAGTGCCCACTGAGGGAAAAGATTGTGCAATGCCATTGAGGAAAAAAATTCTATAGTTTAATCATGTAGTGGTTTTTATGGGATGGGGCCCTGGGAGGACAAACTGCACAATTTCAGATGGCAAGGGGGACAGGGAAGTTGAGAGGCTTGAGAGACAAAACCGCGTATTTTTTGAAGGCATTGAGATACAAATGAGGGAAGGATACTAGAGGAAGAATATGCATAGTTTTGGAGGCCATGCGAGGCCATTATTTATATGCATTTCACATTTCCAATAGGAAAGGAAAAATATTGGGGTTTGCAGATGCGATGTGTGCATTTTAGGAAGGCTGGATGAGGCTAGGTTTCTAGGAATCCTCTAGGATTAAGCTAAGTGTAGGATCACTGGAACCAATGTGAATAGTGATAAAACTTGAATGTGACCACACACTTGGATACTTGGTGATATAACATAAATCATCCAAACATATGAAAGAATACTTTTCTTAATGCAACAACTTTTGTGGCAACTTACAACATGTGTGGCGTCGTCGATGGACTTTGTGAGGAAAATGACAACACTTGTGTAATGGTGTGTGAAACCTTAGAAATGAGTGTGAAACATGTCTATACGATGAGAAAAACTCATTTACCTAGAAATTTCCCCTTGATGCACACAAAAAATCCCCTTTGCATGAAAAGAGACAATTCCCATTCCTGAGGACAACACTTGCTATATAAAGATAAATGTGTGAATGAAACTTGATGTCCTAGAAGGGGGATCGAAATCATCAACTAAGCAATAAGTGACTAAGTAACGCTTGGTTACAGGATCCATAGTAGGCTACAAAATTCGAGTGTAGGCCAAAATTTTGAACGGTGTTGCAACTGCTACAATAGACCCCAATAATAGCCTTCCTCATTAATATAAAAGGTGAGTACATTAAATCAAGCTAAAGGCCTATTCCTCAACATCCAAAACTCTAACAAAGAATAATACAAGCTTATGGAAGGATAGACATAGAGTTTTTATCATGGCTCCACAATACAAGAAGAACAGTATCACCAATAACAACTGCAACACAACGACCAACCTTTCTCAGTTCTCCTTTACACCTTTTATCTTCTTCTTCCCCCTTTCTCCATGCAAATTTGCATTGCTAGTTCCTTCTCCTTCATTTTTCTGTCTTCATTCTTCGGTTTCCCTTGCTCTTTTCCTACCTAGTTGTATTTTCCTATTCCCTCCACCCCTCTGCAACTGCCAATCTTCCACCAGTTCCTTCCCTTGCCCAGTTGTTATTTCGACAACTTCCAAATGACCATTTCTGCCACTTATTTCCATCTTCTTCCTTCCGAAAACATCTTAATTTCTTAAAAAACAAAGGTCCAAATAGGCTTCAACTATAGTTCATTGACTCATCCTTAGGTCAATCTATCTTCACTTCCATCGATGTTGTTGATGCTTTTGCTAGAGCTGCTACTGATTCTTCTGCTAGTGCTGATGTTGATGCCTCGGTTGGTGCTTCCTCTTGGTGGTCTCTTTAAACAAAGACCCTAATTCACGGAAAACCACAATGGTCACCTGCTAGAATTGATTGTAATCATTAATCACTTCCTTCCAGATCATTATGATTGTAACTTCCTCGGCAAGGAATTTAGATGTTGAGAGTCACATAGTTGTTGCAGTGTTTCTAGGTGTATTTGAATCGGGGGCCAAAGATATCGGAGTATCTACTTTATCCTCATCAAATCGTCTCTGATATGTTGGATGCGGGCCTCCAGAGCATCTATATTTTCCCTAAGCATCTTCGTATGATATTTTTCATTAATGTTCCTAACATCGCTAAGGAGGTTATTCACTCGGTTGTGAAGTGGGTAGACCAGTTGATTCTTCTTCACAAGGCTTCCTCACGAGTCATGAACTTGTTGTAGGATGGTGTTTTTGGAAAATTTAGTGTTCCTCAAATGCCTAACCCTCTAGACCTAGTAGCTAGTCTAGAAACAATAGACAAAGTAATTCATCTCTTTTCCTATAGTTAATAGATAAGAGAAAGAAGAACAAAGGTACCAATCTGTAACTTTCGCTCGATCCCTCTCTCCTTTGACCAATTTCACCACTCCTTTCCATACTTAACTTGCTTGGAAAGTACCTGCACACAAGCCAAGACAGAAACCCATCAAAGCATACAACAATGACGATCTATTAACCAAACATATCATTGAATCAAGAATACGATATACATCATATATAAACACATGAATGAAAAAAGATTAGAATTTTTTATTAATAGAAGGAAAGATTACAACCCATGTAGATGCATGCTCGATTCAGTGTCATCCTTCCATCTTCAAACCCTTCTCTCCTCATGAAGCAACAATTTTACATGATAACCTTACTCTCTTGCAAGTCTCACTCAAACAACATTTCCTTAACTAAAGAAGTTCCAACCTCCCTAAGCCTTTGAATGCTTGGTCCATTTATAGCTGAATGGAGGAGGTTAAGCCATTAATTTCCCTCATGAATGCTTTGCCAAAATTGGGAAGTGGTTCCATGGAGGAAGGGATAATGGATTAAGGTTCATTCATCTCCTTCCTCATCCAAAAGGTAGCTCCATCCATCTGGAAACTTCCAGAAGCATCCATTGGATGAGGAATCCAATGGATTCATTTCAAAAATTCGATGAATCTCGCTCATTGTAGATGAAACAAAGGCTAGGTGAGATGCATAGCACCTAGATAGTGTAGTTTCTACAATGCATTGCAGCTTGATAGAAGGCCACCTGTGCTGATCTCTCTACGAACATTTTTTGGATGAATGATGACATGGAAAATATTGGGAAGCAAGCATGATGTAGGTTGACTTCATTAGGTGATGAAAACAACTGAATTAGGGGTTGATGGACCCTAATAATACAGATCTGGAAGTCCAGGTTGATGTGCCCAAATTTTCCTGTAACAGTTTCCCCCTAAAGCATGAAGTCAAAAATAAACATGTCGAGTGAGATGCTTTACCACTTGGAGAGAAGGTTTTGAAGTAGAAGGTGAACTGCATCAATTACAATACAAATATCATGATACTTTGATTTTTTATCACAATTTAGCTAAGGGAAGGCATACCCATGCTCAACTTTATAAACTTTCAATACATGTACAAATATAGTTGTCTACATATGTATACCCATGAGTGGATGACCATGAATGTAAGGCCATTGTAAATTTGATATAGTACTCCTGAAAATATATCGCAACCTAGATGGATGAAACTAGATCCGGGGTCTTCAATCTCGTCCAATCTTTCACTCAAGTACAAGTATAACCATGTGAATAGATGATCTGAGCTCGAACATGGAGAGACATTGTCTGATTACTAGCCAATGATTTAAGTCGTTAACAGACGTGAGAGGAATCACCGATAATGATAATGACCTCAAGGTACTACAGTACATTTCGCAAGGTGTGAATAAATGATTTGTTGTCGAACACCAAACAAAGTCTTTCGGTTGAAGCCATTGATGTCAACCTATCACCGGAAGCGAGAAACTTTCCATTGATGTATGCAAGCCTCAAGGTACTGAAGGGGTGTTTCTAAGTCAACTTCTCAGATGATGTGATGATGTCGACAAGAAGCGACTCATCGCAGGTGGGCTTTGATGTATTCCACACCAACGACATGAAATGAGATAACGTTTTTGGAGATGAAACATCGACTGACAACACAAGGTTCAAGAATGGTGGGCATGAAAATGAAGGTTTATTGTATTGTAAAGGATGAAGTTCTGAACTAAATGAATTCTCTTGAAAATATCAGTGACACTGAGGTGAATTGGTAGCATTGAACCAAAACAAAGTGATCGATGCTATGATAGAACAATGGTGTGATAACCATCAAGCTGAATGACCCAACCCACATAGTCACGGTGATGAGGTGAAAGTGTCATGTTCAAGAGTGACTTGCTACCATAAAGTGTTCCCAGCTTTTTCCCGTTTTTCCCAGTCATTTCCGACCAGTACCTCTTTATTTTTATCAAGCTTGAGGAGGATAACATATGCATGTTGTATAATTCCACCCTTCGGGTGAATCCATCGCTATTTGATGTTTTAATGGGTCTAGTGAAGGTGAAACTCGGTCTTGTCTAGATGGACAAGTTATTCATTATTTAATGTTTTTAATGAGTTTAATGACAAAGATAATCTATCCTTTTCACATTTAGAGAGTTTGAAAAGGGACTAAAAGGAAACTCCAAAAGTTCTTTTTCATAAATTTGTCTCTCAAGTCCGAAAAGGCATAAAATAATACAAGAGAGAACATATTGATCATGTTTCACCAACGATTCCCTTTTTCGTAATTAATCTATCTCAGCTCGAAGAAGGGGTAAAACTATACTGAGTAGATATCAATTCTAATCCATTAACGAGCTAGAAACGACAAGTGCTCGACAATATTTTCATGTTTAGAGAGTCCGACAAGAGCTTAAAGAGGACTCCAATTTGAGGAACGAGTGGTGTCTAGGGTAGCAACTGGTTCCAGTAATGTTGGAACTTCTCAAAACATGTTGATTTATGTGAAGAGGCTGGCTAATAAGACCACTCATTGCAATTGTTCCTCAAAAAGGGTAAAACAACCAAGTGAAAGCGCATGATCGGCTAAAGGGATGGTGGCGATGGGATGAAAACAACCAAGGCTCATCTGATGAAAAGGCAGATAGAATGGTAATCACAAGGGTTAAAATGGAACACAAGCTTGAACCATAAGGAACTGTGCTTGGATTCAATTTCATGTTTATACAAGCTTGAAATGAAAAACTATGCTTGAATTAAGTTTCATTTTTACACAAGCTCGAAACGAAAAACTATGCTTGGATTCAGTTTCATTTTTATACAAGATTGAAATGAAAACCTATGCCTTGAAATGGTTTACATGCCCCCAGCATGATGAAAGGGATAGTCTTCTATAACCAGATGGAAATCGCTGCGGTGAAGCAGGATGGTTATCCAACACCTATTTGGCTTCGTCCAGATAGACAAAGGTGAATGGGGTGATTCCCTTCACATAACCTACAAGGAAACTTAACATTACCATTAGGTGCATGCCCCCCAAGCTTCATTACATTCACCTAATTAGACTACTCATGGCTATTAGGTTGATGGAATGAAGGTTCTTTTACAAGATCAAGTGAAAGACTCGACTGGGATTTTACGAGATATATTCAAAGACTCAACTTGGAACTTTTCTCTAGAGGACCTTGTTTCATTTTTTAATGAGCTTGACATAAGACAAGGAACTCTACTCAGGAACCTGTTTGATGTTTTAACGAGGTTGACATAGTAAAAGAACTATCCTCATATCCTTGGGTTTATTTTTTAACAAGGTTGGCTCAATACAAGGAACTATCCTCGTAGACCCTTGTTTCATTTTTTAACGAGGTTGACACAAGACAACAAACTATCCTCAGATTCCTCGTTTCATTTTTTAACGAGGTTGACAGAAGACAACGAACTATCCTCGAAACCTATTTCATTTTTTAATGAGGTTGACACAGTAAAAGAACTATCCTCATATCCTTGGTTTCATTTTTTAACAAGGTTGACACAAGACAAGGAACTATCCTCAAAGACCCTTGTTTCATTTTTTAACGAGGTTGACATAAGACAATGAACTATCCTCGGACCCCTTGGTTTCATTTTTTAATGAGGTTGACACAAGACAAGGAACTATCCTCAAAGACCCTTGTTTCATTTTTTAACAAGGTTGACACAAGACAGTGAACTATCCTCAGGCCCTTGTTTCATTTTTTAATGAGGTTGATACAAGACAACGAACCATCCTCGAAGATCCTTGTTTCATTTTTTAGCGAGGTTGACACAAGACAATGAACTATCATCGGGCCCTTGTTTCATTTTTTAATGAGGTTGACACAAGACAACGAACCATCCTCGGAGATCCTTGTTTCATTTTTTAACGAGGTTGACACAAGACAACGAACTATTCTCTGGAGCTTTGATCACAACTCATAAGAGGTCGTGAAGGAGAGATCTAGTTCCAATGCCCCCAGTACATGTTGTACAAGATCACTGAATTGATCGTTAGTTGATGTAGGTATGGAACAGGTTGCCACATAATTAACCCATGGCGGGCATGATACCATTGGTATAAAAGGACCAATTAGGGAATATGGTTGATTGGGAGCCATATTTGGACCAGGAAATGAAAGCTGGTCAATAGTGACAATCCTGCCTTCATGCAGGAAACAAATCACTCGAAAGAGTGTTGAAACAATAGCTCCCATGTCATAAACATAGTCGCGCCCAAGAAGTAAATTGTAATCTAAAGGTCCTGGGACTACCATCACATTCAGATAAATGGTTTTTCCTCCCAAAGTAATGGGTAACCGAGGGAGGATCCCTAATGGTCGACTCGTTCCTCTGTTAAAAGCCAACAGATTCTGTGTAACTGGCACAAGTGGCGGCGAACCGAGTGCTTGCCAAGCAGTTGAGGAAAGGATACTCACAGATGCACCTTCATCTATAATAGTGCCAAATACAATCATATTACAAACTTTTACTATGATCTGAAAGGGCACATAAGAAGGAAGCCGGAATCTTACTAGTCGATTCCAATGAAAGGAAGTGACTAGACTACTTGGAGGGGGTCCCATAGAAATGGGAGAATTAACCCCTTGAGTTACGAGAACTGGAGGATTTTCCTCCTGTCTTGATGGAACAGGAGGACTACCCCCAAGTTCATTAGAATCTGAAGAAACGAAAAGAACCTGAGTGGTATCATTTTCACTCTCTTCGGGAAAGGTATGATTTACTGAAGGTGAAATCGGGTCAACTGTTACCTCGACTTGTTGATTTGGGTCAGGTATAGACTCATAGGATTCACTTTCAGAGAGAGTGGGTTTGAGCGACAATTGATTTTGGTTAGTCAATTCATCAACTAGTGAAGGATTAAGGGAGAGTTTCCTGTAACCTGATGGAAGTCGCTGCAGTGAAGTAGGATAGTTATCCAACACTCTTTTGGCTTCATCCAAATAGGGACGAAGGTGAATGGGGTGATTCCCTTCACATGACCTACATGGAAACTTGACTTTTCCCTTCTTTCCATGATCTTTACTGCCACTAGTTAGTGGTGTGTCACCAACATGATCTCCAGAGGTTGATGACACAGGATGATGTGAACGGGAAGACCATTCTTCTAAGATCTAAGGAATATTAGGACAACTTCTAAGAAGATGGTCTCCCGCACAAAGTTTGCATGGATATCGAACTTTGTGTGGTTTTATGGACGGTTTCTCATCAGATGTTGCATTCAAAGCAATCATTGCTTTGCTGCCCCTCTGCTGAATTTGCTTCTTCTTCTTCTTCTTCCCTTTCTTCTTCTTCTTAGTCATCTGGTTACTAGTACCAATACTTTCACTAGGCGAAGAGGAAGAAGGGGAGGAAGAAACAAACGAGGAAGAAGGCAAAGGGTCAACTTTAGGATCAACTGGAGGTTGATTTTGTCCAGTTGGAGGTGTACTTGATTGCGGAGAAATCATGACATTTTGAACCAAGGAGGTTGAAAGCAACCATACTAGCAAGCCAATGGTAAATCCCATAAGGGACAATGTAGCCATATATGGAGCACCAATATTTCCAAATGGGGGAAAAGGACTATGATTTCCATCAAAAGGAATTCCTTGATTGGTGGACTTTGGATTTGTTTCCATATGCTTCAACCTAAGATCAACTAAGGAACAAGCGTGGAGGATGTTATCCATGGTCAATTAATTTTTACGACACTGGAACATAACTTCACTTTTTCATTTTTAAAGAGTCGAGAAAAAACAAAAGATGACACTAGTCGCCTTCGATGTTTAATGAACCTGAAGGGACAAGTGCTCAGATGAACATTTTCTTTTAAGGAGTTGAAAAGGAACGAAAGTGACTGCTCTGGAGATACTAGACAAGAGGTTTTACCAAACAAACTGCAAAACTGCAATATACACCTTGGTGATAAATGAAGGAGAAATTACCAAGGATTTAACATACGACGGTGAATCTTCCTGAATGTTGTGTTCAGTGCATTACGATCGGTAAGGCGGCAGACTCGACTTCCTAGGGATAAAGGATTTCAACCTATTGGGGTATCCCATTATATACTCGATGGTATAGGGAGCACAAGTTTGTACTAGCACTTATCGAATCAGAGAGGAGGAATCACCCAACCTCAGTGAAAACGACAGCCACTAGGTTTAAGGATGCTGGAACACATCTCTAGCCTAGACCTCTAGATGTTTTTCTTTAAGTTCCAATGCATTATTAGATTAATTGATGTAAATTTTAGGTTGATCTTGCTTAAAATTTTCCTTTGAATGTTCACCACGAGATGTTTTCCGAAATTCCTAAAAATGAAACTAGAATGACAAGCATTCTTTACATCAATGAAAATCCTAGCTACTAGGGATAGAGCAAACAAGTACTTTTTGATCAATCAACAAAGAGCACAAACTAAATGCAATTCCCTAAACCATTCCTTTCAAGCATTCACAAAATTTAATATGCACAATGCATGTTTTTCTTTTCAAATCCCTTAATGTTATGATGAACAAAAAAGGAAATATGCATAATTGATCAAAAATCTCTTTTCATAAAAATGACAATTTGCAACAATTTATTTTAAAGGGAAAGGAAGGTTGTATGACACTTTCGATTTTAAATAAATGAAGATTTTCGACACTTTAAATGAAAAAACGAACCATATGCACATATAAATCAATCGATCTTCTATGAATGAAGAATTTACGACAATTCAATTTTTGAAGGAAAAGATTAGTTTACGACACTTTCTTTCGACAAAGATAAATCGACCATATTCTAACTTTGACTATAGACTGATAATGACAAAGAAAACATTAAAGAAACATTAATCAATCTAATCAAAGTAAGGCTGGCTAGCTAAGGAGATGAAAAGACTGTTTTTAGAGATAAGACATCATTGATATTCATTAAGCAATCAATTAGAATAAATTTGGCAAAAATTCAATCCAAAGGTGGGAATTTAAGCTAATGTTGATCAATGTAGGTCAAAGAGGGGCTAACTGTGCTGTATAGCACTATCTCTCACTAAAAACTGTGCTGATTTCGATGAATTGAAAATTGATCAGTGCAGGTCAAAGAGGGCCAGTCTGCATTGATCAACGCAGGCCAAAAAGGGAAAAACTGCAATGATTAAAATATTCCTTTGTTAATCAACGCAGGTCAAAGAAGGCCCAAGTGCAATGCATAGCACTCTCTCTAAGGCTAGCCTGCACTGATTCCTGTGCGGCCACTCAAAAGTCATCTAACCTCAAATTTTGACCAAAATTCAATGCACAAGGTTGAATCACAACAAGTAAAGTATGTCAAGGTGTCTTGAGAGATTGATAAGCTACTATAAGGGATAGGATTGCTCTCCAGTGGAGTTGCCATTTTGTTTTGGTAAAATTTAGTGTTCTTCAAACGCTTAACCCTCTAGACCTATTATCTAGTCTAGAAACAACACACAAAGTAATTCATCACTTTTCCTATAGTTAACATATAAGAGAAAGAAGAACAAAGGTACCAACCTGTAACTTTCGCTCGATCCCTCTCTCCTTTGACCAATTTCGCCACTCCTTTCTGTACATAACTCGCTTGGAAAGTACCTACACACAAGTCCAGATAGAAACCGATCAAAGCATACAACAATGACGTTCTGTGAACTAAACATATCGTTGAATCAAGAATACGCTATACATCATATATAAAAACATGAATGGAAAAAGCTTAGAATTTTTTATTAATAGAAGGAAAGATTACAACCCATGTAGATGCATGCTCGATTCAGTGTCATCCTTCCAGCTTCAAACCTTTCTCTCCTCATGAAGCAACAATTTGACATGATAACCTTACTCTCTTGCAAGTCTCACTCAAACAACATTTCCTTAACTCAAGAAGTTCCAACCTCTCCAAGCCTTTGAATGCTTGGTCCATTTATATCTAAATGGAAGAGGTTAAGCCATTAATGGCCCTCATGAATTATTTTCCAAAATTGGGAAGTGGTTCCATGGAAGAAGGGATAATGGATTAAGGTCCATTCTTCTCCTTCCTCTTCCAAAAGCGAGCTCCATCCATTTGGAAAATTCTAGAAGCATCCATTGGATGAGGAATCCAATGGATTCATTTCAAAAATTCGATGAATCTCACTCATCGCAGGTGAAACAAAGCCTAGGTGAGATAAATAGCACCCAGATAGTGTACTTTCTGCAATGCATTGCAGCCTGATAGAAGGCCACCTGCGCGGATCTCTCTAGGGGCATTTTTTGGATGAATGATGACATCAAAACTCTTGGGAAGCAAGCATGATGCACGTTGACTTCATTAGGGAATGAAAATACCTAAATTAGGGGTTAATGGACCCTAATAATACGGATATGGAGGTCAGGGTTGATGTGCCCAAATTTTCCTGTAATAGACGGTATTGCCGTCATTCGCGGCATTGACAATGGAGTCCTTAAGGGTATCTACAATGGTTATCTCTTGTTCTATCCCATTGGCATGTTGTGGCAAGATCCAAAAATGAACTCCTTATAGTAGCGAGCATTTTCTTGAGCTCTGGATTGATAGATATCAAGTCATGGCATGGTATGGATATGGTCACAACATTCGACAAGTCTGCAAGCTAAGAAATCTTTGAGAGCATTAGTTACAATGTCAGTAATGGATGACCACAATACGTGGAACTTTGCGGTGATCTTCTCTAACTTCCTTTGGAGTTGTTTCTTATCTTGGCGGAGTTGATCATGTCCAGTTGTGAATGCAAAAAATTGTTGTTGTTACTGCTCATGGTCGGTAGTTAGATCATTATGTAGTGTCGCGACCTTCATGGCGGCTTGTTGAATAAAAGTAAATAGTTTGAATGAGGACCAGCCCTAAAGATTATCTTGGGGCATAGTTGATGGATCTTGGAATGAAATATACAAGGGCTTCCCAATGGTGACGAACTTGTATTAGTGTCCATGGGGGAGACAGCTTATTGTGACAGTTCAACCAATGGAGGGATGGTTTGGATGGAGAAGGGGAGTGGTATAACTCGAGGAAATAGATGAAGTGGTACTGACACTGGGTTGATAGTGGTGGTGAGTGACTATGTAATTATGGGTCTCGTGCTCAGTAGTGGACCTGACTTTAGCAATAAAGACATCATGGAAGTGGCAATGAATTCTCCGTTGGATACTGCTGTAATGGACTAGATCACGGAATCAACCTCTAGGTCCATATTTGTGTCCAACAATGTCCCAAAGGGTATAATGTCTAAGAGAGTAGCGGATGTGGATGCACTATACAGGGATGGGTTGCACAAGCTAGGTGATGCAACTGAAGTGGATTGTGGAATTTATTCAATGATGGACGAAGTGGTATTGGATTGTTTCTCTTCAATGGTGAGGTCAATAATGTGACTTGCAAGGGTTGATTTCTTCTTTTGGGCCCCGACTAGACGTTTGGTAGATTTTCATTTACATGGTTTTTAGATGGTGCATTTGGACTGTGAATAAGGTCATGCTACTATCATTGTAGAAAATAGACGGGTAGTAACCAAAGGACCCTATTGTGTTAAAAATTGAGACTCATGAATGTCAGAAACCAAACCTACTGAGATCCTGATGTTAGCGTTGGTTTCCTTTAAGTAGCTCATTTTCTTATTCAACTATTTGATGACCGGTTACAACTCCTCCTTGGCCAAGTGTTTTCTGGAATCCGTAATTATTTCTCATGGTATTGGTTGAGGTACCATCCCATCAAATAAATAGATGTGTCTACCTTCCCGAATTTCCCCTGCAACTCCCGGCCATGAACCAACCTCTGTGTGGAAAGCTTCAACTAAAAACATAAACGTCTGGGGCCACATCTAGAAAGTATGGGGATGAACACAATGTGGCCTCACCGAGTTTCTCCCATAAATAACACCCAACCAATTATCGGTTGAATATTCATGAAGTAGGGACCTGGGAACCTGATCTACAACCCTGATTACTGCCAACATTTTTATCTATAACCTACTTAATGAAGCCTAATTTATCTCCTTTTCGTTCAAGTCCCCTAAAGTTCTCCAAGGCACATACCTTAGGGCCAAAGGTTGGTTTTCTATGATGGGACCTAGCTCCTGGCCCTCTGGTGGACACCATTTCCACATTTCCATAGCAATAACAAGATAGCCATAAATAAAATGGGTGGGCCGCTTGTAGACATCTTCACATCCTTTGAACATTTCTTGGAGGAGGAAAGGGCACCAATTTAGATGGGTTCCTGTTGCCAAATGCTCCACGGCCGAAATTTTATCTAGCATGCACTCATTCTTATAAAAGTGATGCACGCAATCTTAATTTTTTTGGAAGTTAATAAAATATATGCCCACTCCCTTTCCTCCACTCGTAGTATCATACTTTGTGTAGTAGTCATCATCCATTTTCTTCTTTGCTCTCTTGGAAGTTTTCATAAAATCATAAACCTTTAAATGTCTACTGCATGAATTGGATATTCATTATCGATCTAGAGTGATCTTCCATGCATTCTTATGAAAAATAATTGTTTGAATTGCATCGTTGCCAGTTTCATCCCAAACATAGACAAGCTTCTCAGATTCAGTAAGGTAGATCATTATATTCCTCTGAAGCTAGTATTGACTTTGATTGTTGGATTCCCATCTTCCTTCGTGACTGACTATGTGTGGACATCATGTTTCATGGTCAGAAAATAGGAGTATTAAAGATCATTGTCAACTAGCGCAACCTTGTCATACTTTCCATAAGTGGCTCCCTTACTCCAATTATTTCATTCAATATGAACTATTCAATATATACAATTGTCTTCATCATACTGGAGTGGCGCTGATAAAAAAAAAAATCATAGGGGTTTGGTGTCTAATATTAGAATGAAAAACTTAGAACTAAACTGCAAGCATAGTGACTCTACCAGCGTGGATGCATACTCAAAGGAATTTGACATTGCCATGCAAATTAAGTAGACCAGCTCGACCCAAAATTTCTGACGAGACCGCCTAACTAAATACTATGAAAAATTTCCTTATGCATACTTAATCGCGTTATTTCCACCGTCAACTGAGTTCGACCTGACTTGGATGACATAATTCTAAGAAAGGAAAGGTGGAGTTGATAGGTAATTATGTTATCATGATGGAAGACGTTTAGGAATTAATTATTTCTATAATGGTAAATATTTAATGGGAATCTGGGCTAACACAAGAATTATTCTCTAATTACTACGGAAAGGACGTTTAACACGTGTGACTTCCCCCCATCAAAATCTGTTGCAATGTGGGGGAAGAACATCTACAACTAGGACTAACTTTGCAGAATTTTATTTGGAAATGTAAAGCATTGATTGACCAATGAGAGAAAAATAAATGACTAACTTGACTATTGTTGATGCAACTAGATACTCCTACCAACTCTTACCTATTCCTACCTATGGTATTCTTTCAGAGATCAAGTCAATTCTGAGTAACATTGTTTGATTTATGGAAGGGTTTCATGTTAGCACCGTTCACCCAACCTAGTAGCAATAAATCATTCAGTTGTGAAACATTGACTACTCTTGACTCCCTTACCTCTGCAACAACAAACGGTCCTAACCAATGCATTTGTAGCTTTCCATGAAACTTCAAGAACTTGTTGTCATATAGTAAAAAAAGCCCGTTGACTGTGAATAATTTCCTCTTGATATGTTGATCATGCCATGCCTTAAGTCTTTTCTTCTTGACCATTTGGTGGAAATCTTCCATAAATATTACCTCATCAATCTCTGAGAGTTCATCTAGTCGCTTATGAATTGATTCTTCCTCTGTCATATGAGTGGTCTAGGCAATGAAAAAGCTCGAAATAGAAAATTTATCCTACACCACAGCTTCGCCTCTATACACAAACTAGAAAGGTGTAAGCTTGTGTAGTCCCTTAACAGTTGTACAGTATGCCCATAGGGTATTTGGCATCCTCTCATCCTAATCATCCTGGTTGGTTGAGCATATCTTGGTAAAACCCTTTTGCAATAGCTTGTTGAAGGCTTCTATGGTACCATTGGGTTGAGGGTGGTATAGATTGATTTTGTGGTGTTATATCATGAAATTTTGAAGTAAGGAGGCAACTGTTTCATTTATGAAGTGGGTCCCCTAATCACTAGTGAGATTCCTCAGGCACCTAAATCTAGATATGATATTCTCAAATATAAACCTAGCAGTAGTATCCATTGTACATTTCTTTACCGGAGCTACTTTTTCCCATCTGGTGAGGTACCATGTTGTGGTTATTATATAACTGGAATGAGAGTGATGCATCGATGGATTGATAGGCCCTATGAAGTCGACCACCCATTTCTAAAATATTTGTAGTGCAGCTACAAGTTGTAATGGGAGTACATCTCAATGTGATGGCCTTCGAACCCTTTGGAAAACATCACAACCTCTATCATATTCCTTCGCATATTTGAAAACTAGTGGCCACCATAGTCTTGCCTACAAAACTTCCCTTGCATTATCTTTTCCTCCCACATGGTCATTCATGACTCTTGAATGACATTACCATAGCACATCGTGTCTCTCATGGTGTAGGACGCGTTTATGCAACATGTGATCAAGGACCAATTTATACAGTTGCCCCACAATCATTTGATAATTGGCAACTTAAACAACCATATGTCTCCATTTGTAGTTTTGTACTCATATGTACATTTTTCTATAGCTAAAAAGGCTGCAATATCTTCTAAGTAGTCCCCTACAACTTCAATCCAAAACATAGTAGTTAATCATCCAGGAATCCTCCACTTTCTTTGTATTTCAACTATGAGAGGTGATTAGGTCCCACATTCAATTGGGAAGGTTTGACGATTACCTCAAAAGTGAATTCCTATAATAGAAACAACCACTTGCAAATTCTTCCCTCAAGAATAAGCTTGTTCACTAAATATGTCAAAGAATTTTTTTAGTAAAAAACTTAAACAGGTTTCCCAACCAATAGTGTCTAAATTTTTGAAGTGAATATATCATCGCCAATGCCTCCTGCTTAGACATGGTATAGTTCTTTTCTGTTGTGGATAACTTTCTATTGGCAAAATAAATTGGGTGGTCAAGGCTCCCTTCCCCTCGCCGAGCCATAACAACCCCCATAGCAATGTCAGATGTGTTAATGTGGACAGGGAACTGTTTCCTCTAGTTGGAATAAACCAGAATGAATGCACTTACTAGTTTTTCTTTTAATATGTTGAGTGCATCTTGAAACTCCTCCAACAATATAAATCATTTAGCATTCCTCGGCAGTTTCTCCATCGTGTAGTAATCGAGGCATAGTTTCAGATAAATCTCCTATATTACCCAATATGTCCTAAAGTGGATATGAGTCATTTTACACTTGCGGGTGGGTCCATGTTTACTATCGCCACAAACTTCACAGGGTTTACACATAATCCTTCTCTGCATACTATGTGGCCCAAAAGTGTGCCAAACGAGACTGCAAATATGCATTTCTTCATATTCAGTGATATTTGTAGCTATCCACATTGATCAAACATGATATACAGAAGATTAGTGTGTTTCTTGAATAGACTATAGAGCACTCAGTAACCCATCTAGACCTCTACAAACCTATGGATATAATCTATAAAGTTTGAAATTACAATTCTCAAGAACACTCCAGGTGCATTCCTGAGACCGAATGGCATAACATGATAGACATAGGATCCCCATTCTATAGTTAATTTAGTTTTATTCTTTTCCTCCTTGAAGATCATGAATTGGTGATAGCCAAAGAAACCATATGTGAAGGACTAGGCTTCATTCCCCACTACATTATCTAGAAATTCATCACTGAATGGTGTAGAAAATGGGTCATGAACAAAAGAAATTTTCAAGCTGTGGTAATCCACACAAATCGATATCCGTTTAGGGTCTTTCTTGTTTTTTATTACAATTAGACTCACCCATTGAAAATATAAGCCATGATGATAGCATATTGTCTATCTCTTTATTCACCCGATATGGCTCACCCACCAAAAATATAAGCCATGATGATAACATATTTTCTATCTCTTTATTCACTTTCTCCTTGGCTCTCAGGTTCAATCACTAAGGTCGATGCTTTACTATATTTGCATAAGGTTTTAGCATGATTTGCATGTCCCCTAGGTCACCCTTGATCCCTTTGAGTTTTGCAACTAACAAAGTGAACAAATCTTCATACTCTCTCAAGAGGTCAAAAATATCTTGTGTAGTTTGTTCATAACAATAATCTCCAATTGAGGCTAAATTTGGTTTTTCATTAGTACCGATGTTATGCTTTTTCAACTTCAGTGGGAGTAACTATGGCACATTGGTTATAGGTACATCCTTGATGTCCCTTTCCTCTTCAATTTCATGGAATGATAGATTTCATAATCCCTCCATATCATCCTCATCTAGCTCTTTGACCACCTTTCCACAGGCCATTGCTTGAGGATACTCTAAGTTATAGATATTATCCAAGGTCCTTTGTTCTATGCACCCATCAACTATCTGACTCGTTGTGAGTAGAATCCGATTGACAGCCTGCAACGCCTTAGTTAGCCTCCTGTTGTTTTCTAAGAAAGAAAAGTTTGCTGACAAATTGATAAGACAAACTATCCCAGTTGCCCATTTGTCCCATTATTTCTTCTTGTACATACCAATATTTTGGAAAATTTCTCAAGGCATGTATAAAACAATGCACCCACAACTCCTTTGGAACTCCTTCCCGAATCCATCTATCCTTATAATGTTTCAAATGTTATCGAGGATCAGAATTCCCTCTATACTTGGCGAATTATTGAACGTACTCTCTCGCTTGTATGAATCTTTCTCCCATGGAAATTTCAATCTTTTGTCATTCCCTGAGGTAGTTACGGTGAACTCCCCACCATCTTGCCATTTTCACTTGTAACTCGACATTTAGTAATGGTACTTTATGTTCTTCAATAATACTTTCATCAATCTTGTTGGGAAATGAATTTACTGAGTCTATACCAATAAAGAAAGGGAAGTCCCTTACCTCAATGCTAATCCAATTGAACCAATAGATTGTGGCACAATCTCTAGTGTTGATCTGATATGCACTTTGTTACCAATCATCCCAACTGACCTCTCAGTCAGCCTCTAAACTATTAATGCTTTGCCAACTCATAGACCCTTCACTTATTGTGTTAATGAAGTCCTACCTTCTTCCTATTGTTCGTCTATAGATGTTATCTACCATCCCTAGCTCTTATATATCATCTATTGATTCTGTGAATCTCGGTCACTAATATGGGTCTAGAGGCTGAATCACCCTAACTTATTAGACCTCAAAAGTCATGAGTTCCTTTTTCAAGTCAATTATAACATAGTTTTCAAATGCCCAATGTGTCCCAAACAACGCTTTGTAGGGGTCCTTATTTACCATGATGTTTATTACTTCAAAATTTGTATGGGTGTTCATCCCTACTACATCCGATTCTACATCCTCTAGTCTACCAATTAGAAGGATACAATACTAGTTCACCATCTGCACTAACTATGGTACTAGTTCTGTTTTTGCAGGGATTATTTGTTTACACACTCTAAAATGATGGTTGTTGGGTTAGTTCTCTTGAGAGATTCTTATGCATTTTCATGCACAAGAACAATATCTATTATGTTATTTTTCCTTTGGGAAGATGATGAATGGGGATGCAAGATTATGTTAGTCTTCTTTTGGAAAGAGTATGCATGATATGGTAAATTTATACTGTAATTTGAAAAAAAAAAAAAACTTGCACTATATGAGAAGTCAACATGAATCCCTATCAAATTTACACTTAATTTTATGGGACTCACATTGAGAGAATCATGAATGGATGCATGATGTAAAGAAATGTTCTTTTTTCTTTAATGGTAATGTGTATATAGTCATCTTATGTAATTACAATGGGAAAAGTGTTAAACATAATTTCACATGCGAGATAGTTGTGGACAATTGTGAAAGGCCAAAGGAGGCCCAAAGAGTGACTTGTTAAGCTCTAGATTTCTCACAGATCAGAGAAAAATGGTTCGAGATAAATGCCATAGGCCCGGATTTGGTTCGAATTACTATGGGATAGAAATACTGTAGTTTCCAAGAAACACATGTGGAATATAAAGACTAGTGGAACCCTCCTATAAAATATAGGACATTATTGAGGGCATAGGCAAGATGTTGGCAATAGAAATCTTGTGTTAGACCAAATGTGGTAATTGTCATGGAACTATCTTGACAGTGAAAATGACTCAAACTGGTTGTAGAAAACAATTCCCATTCGTTGGGAGGAGCATTATTTTTCCGAGTATGGTTTTAATATCACAATAAGCTAACTAATTAGATAAATGATGTGCTAAAAATGGAATATCTATATGTATGTTTAAAGATTCTATATACATCCTGACACGAAAAGAGTCAAGTGCTTAAAAGGAAAGTACTGACAGTATAGTTCATTTACAATGTTATCAACCTTGTGAATGTATTTAGCGGGAGATATGATAGTATGTATTTGATGTAGTTATTGACCAGTTTATGATTTAAGATCTAGGTTATCTCCGAGTACTTTTGGAAGTACTATTATTAAACTATCACCTGAGAGTGCATGAATCATTGATATTTACAAGTATTTCCTTTGATTGTGGATGCTTGGAATAAAAGTAATGTGTTTGTGATTACTATGATTATATAGAAACTGTGATCCTATATTGTAGGGTGCTTGCCAAGGAGGCTATTAAACAACCCTAGGTGCTCGTTATTCGACTATGACACCACTCTTAGAGTGTTTGTCATGGCTGAAAAACCATCTATAGTTCTAAAAAAATTGCATAAAGTGACGAGGATTTCTTTTAGTCTATATAGATATTTTTTTCTTCTTTTTATGAATTTGAATAATGGCTAAGTGATAAAAAGAAAAAAAAAATTACACAATAGAATTGTTATTGACCTAGACCTATTTAAAATAATAGACTAGTTTTCTTTAGTTTCTAGGAAAGAGAATATGCACTTATACACACACAATTTTAATTGTCAAGTGCTTAGGAAAGAATATGTGCGGGATGCACAAAACAACTTTCATCATGATAATTTTTTAAGGGATTCCCTACCGATCTACTACACAATCAGTCTGCCTTATCTTGTTTTCCTAAGCCACATTTGTAGTACATATGTGTATGAGCATTGTTGTATTATGCCATGTGTACATGGCATTGTGAATTAGATAGTATTTAATAAATAAAAAATTAACCAAAGATGGAATTAAGTTGAATCCAAAAGATGGAAAAATGGATGGCAATTGAATTTCCTTGAAAAAACCAATAGAATTGTATAAAGTTATGACATGGAAACAACTTAGCGTGGAAGATTTTTTTTTATCTCTAGGAGGTACATCCACAACTATGAAGAGGACTATCTAAACCTAACATTTTCCAGTTGAGTTATTACTTTTCTTGACTATTATAAATATTGAGAAGGTGTCCTAAAGTGAGGAGGATACCTATACTATTAACACAATATATGTGATACAATCATTGCATATTTGAGTGAAAAAGGGGAGAAATCCCATAGTTGTATATGAAATTACAATAGTGTATAACATTCATCAACAACCTGCAATGTAAGAGGTAAAAAACGGGGGGGCTAGAATTGTTGAAATGTCCCAATGTGGACTCTCGATTGTGAACTAAATGAGAATAGAAAATTATCCAATATGAACATAGCTAATTCCACTTGGACAAAATAGGTAGTGATACAACAGTCATGAAACTGACATAAAAAGGAGGTTATGTTAAAATTTACTAATGCATATAAGTAATACATATTCAACATCTAAAATTGAGGCAAAAGTGTAAGTAAGTGCCTACCCGTGAGATAAATCACTAGCTTCTATCTCCATAAAATGAAAGAAAAATAAATGGTCTTTAGAATGTTATTGTCGGTATGTAAATAGTGCAAATGGAAATGATATTTCCATATTTTGAAAATTTACAATGTAACCACGTGGTCGTGTCTAGAGCACTTGGCATTTAGATTGGAGAAGTACCAAGAAATAAAAAGAAAAATTACTATCGTCAACATTCTTACTCTGATGGTGCTAATTTTTATTAAATAGAATTTCGCAAACCTTGTTGAGTTATCTATCATGCTGATAATGTTATGGGTAGATGTTTTTTACCCTTGCTAGGTACATAAGTAACAACTAATGATTCTCGCCCACCATGGATGACAACATGCTATAAATGGAATGTGGACTTGAAAAGGGAGTTAGGTTTACTCCAAAAGGAAGATAAAGTAATCCAACTCTAAAACAATAAATCATTGTGGAAGATCTTTGGGCCTGAAGAAACTAGAAGCAATCAAAGAGGATTTCCAAAAAAATAATTCCAAAGAAGAAGGGAATGTAAAAATACTGAGGACAATGTTCCTTCAAAGGGGCCGAAAATGTAATATCCCCAACCATATGACTTGGATATTTTAAATAATTGTTAAGTTGGACTGCAGTTATAATTAGAATTTATATGTTTTAATTTATTTATAGAATTTATTTATTTTTTCATGTTTTATGAGGAGAAGTGATGAATGATTAATCATATAGTGTATGATGTTTTGAGAAAAAATATATATATTTCCACATAGAACTAAACCTTAAGAGTCAAAGAAACAATTAGAAAGTTGGTTATATCCCAAACAAAGGGGGGAAATAAGAGAAACAAAAGATAAAAGAAAGGTGGGGGGGGGGGGGGGTGAGAGGGAGTTATTCTCATGGGGAATTCTAACCTCTAGGAGAGAAAGAGAAGAAGAGGAGGAAAAACTACAAATTTGATACTGTAGGACTAGAAGAGAAGGGCAGGAGATAAATTACTAAACTCTGGTCTTGATTGTGATTATTGTGGAAAATAGAATATTGAGTTTTCAAACAACACCAGTGTGAGTGAAATATTGGTGGAAGCCCTTGTTTTAGTAGTACGTTGAGAGAAAATTGTTGCAGTGAAGACCTTTTCTGTTAAGTTGAATTGTCTATTTATTTGGCCAATTTAGGGTGAGGCACAGGGGTAGCTAAGTGGCAAGTAACCTTATGGTTGGGTGGACCATGGGACCCTTTTATTTATTCCCTAAAATATTACAGATAGGTTCTACTTAACTTATATTATCTATAATTAAATTTTAGACTACGTACATTTGCTGGTAGATAAAAAATGAATGGTTATATGTGTCAATGAAAATGTAAGCTAGAGCATTATGCACAAAACTAACATTGCAGGTACATTTACGTGTATCGATATGTTGAAGAAAATATTGTAGTATGTATAGGGCATTACTTTGGAAAGACACAAAGCTACCAAAATGGAAATCTAAACAAAGGTGAATCATAGTATAATTCAAGCCTTGGAAGGTTATTAAATAACAAAAAATAAATTGTTTGAAAATTAGTTATTATTTTACAAAAAAAATATACCGACCCAACTGGGTATTGTATTTAAAAAAAAAATGGAGCTTGAGGTTAGTTCCTGACTACTTAGTTAGATAGAGACTCACTACTCCATATAGTCTCGAAGATTAATATCCTCTTAATACAGTAAACTAAAATAAAAATTAAACGGAAGCTAATATGAAAATTGCATGTACATACTTAAATAGATAAATGAAATAAAACATATATATTATCCTCATAAGAATGATTTTGTAAAAAGTAAAAATGGAGAGAAACAAATGTTGATAAAATACCTTCCATGAAACATTTAGGAAGCAAACAACAAAGATGTGATAGTAGTACAAAATAATTCTTCAAAAATTCTCGTGAGGAAATTAGGATAAAACCCCTTTATTCTGATGTGAGAATAATGCATTACTCTAAGGCAAATATTTAAGGAAAACAACTCCATGATGCAATTAGTACTATATTACCTACTATAAATACGATACTTCTACTCAACATTATATTCACTGAACGAGAAATGGAAAAGAGCGGAATTTTACTTGATGAGACAAATAGTCTCAAGATAGAAATTTTTTAATTATATGTTTTAAGAAACCATGAATGCTGTAATTTATTACCTATTTAGGAAAAAAAATATGTTCATGCAATAGCACAACAACAAAAAAGTATTAGTTTTTCACCACAGGTCTAATATACATTTCCAAGAAAAAAATGGGTTCTAAATTTATATAGTTGACAAAGGGTGGATGGCTGTATAATCATAAAGGGAAAATTTTAATAGTGACATAGTAACACCTCCATGGTGAGGCCGTAGTTTAAATGAATGAATACAGAAAATACGAAGGGGAAAAACCTTAATCTTGTACATTATAGTCAAGTAAAAGAGAATTAGCGCCAATAGTGTTATCTAGATACTATGTTGTGGCCTCCAATGGGACATAAAACCCTGGAGATCAGATAAGAGAATGAATAACTAAACCCAAAATAATTGAGTAAAGGAAGGTACAATTGACATTATTAAACCTTCACTTTAGAACGTGTACTAGCCCCACTAAGAACCCGTAGAAAAATAATCATACTAATTAGGGATTATATTGTCTGGTGTTAGAAAAAAAATGTAATACTTGAAACATATGAATTAATCATTTACTGGTGAGAAAAAGAGAGTCCCTATATCATTGCATCCCATAGAACCCCCTTAGTCACAAAAAAACAAAAACTATAAAAATTCAGGAAAAATAATGAAAGAAATAAAGGGAATGAAAATAAAGTTGAAGGTGAAAGGATGCATTAGGCGGGAGCGAACGGTGAACAATGGACGAATAGCTAGGGTTTTAGGTTTTTGAGCTCCATGGAGGCACGCAAAGGGGGGAGCTCCACTCCCTCCTACAGGTAGGCAGTGGCCAGCCGAGGTAAGAAACCTATAGAATCTGTCAGAGGGCCTTCAGGAGAAAGGAAAAAGAATCTGGAAGAGGATCAAGATTTTACCAAACCAAGGGAGGACAACAGCATGAAAGATAATGAGGAAGAAGACAAAAAACAGGGAGCAGAAAACAAGGCACCCAAGGGGCCATGTAAACCCAAGGTTGAGGTCACTCCCAGAGTAGTTTTAAATGATCCTACTCTATAGGCACACAGGGACCACATGTGGACCTATGCTATCATTTGTAAATTCATGGGATTATGGCCCACTGAAAAGGAATTACAAGCATGGATTAAATACCATTGGAAACCGAAAGGAAGCATAGACCTACACCTTGGGTCAAAGGGTTTCTTCACTGTGGTCTTTACCAATATTGAGGACAAAGACAAGGTGTTTGAAGGAGGACCCTACTTCTACGCAGCAGCAGGCCTCTACATGCGGTCGTGGATGATGAATTTTGTCCCGAAGTGAGAAACGTTTACTTCGGTCCCGGTCTAGGTAAGACTATACTCCCTACCTCTTGATTACTGGCAAATGGAATCATTATCTGCCATAGGAAATAAACTAGGGCATTTTGTTAAAGCCTCTGAGGCCACTAGAAGGGGAAAATACACCTCCTTCGCACGAATATGTGTGGAGATGGATCTATCAGGAGCCCTACCAGATGAGGTTATCTTGGAATTTTTTGATGAAGAATGGGTGAAAACAGTAGATTATGAACATATTCCTTTCAGATGTCGCAGGAGCCATGAACATGGGCACTTATTTAGAGACTGCCCTCTCAGCAAAATAGAGAACAGAAGTAAAGCAACCACAATGAAAGACATTGAAAGCTTTCACAAAGTGGGACATAGAGGAAAAGGGGGAAAAAGGGGGCCGAAGAAACAACAAATAGAAGGGCAAAAGACCGGTCTGAATAGGTTCCAAGTTCTCGAAGAAGAGGAAGGAATATCAAAAGAAGATCAGGTAATGGAAGGAAGCTCAGGGGAGAAGGAGAAAGAAGAAAATAGGGAACAACCACAGGATGTTACTAAACAAAAAGAAACAATGTCAAGCGATGGAGAACTTGAGATGGATCAAGAAATGACTCATAGTGAGATGGAAATGGAGGATCATGAACTGCAGGAGATTCTGGATAGAGAAAACCTAGATCTGGAAGGTTTCTTGAAATAGGGAACCATGGGAAGGGTAGACTCATTACCTCAAGAAGAGTTCAATAGAGTACATCAGCTGTTCCTATGGAAAAAATAGGCCAAAGGGTTGGAAAGGCAAAGAAAAAATGAAAGGCAGGGCAACGAAGGAGTAAAAAATATGAAAACCACACCAAGATTAGCTCTCAGAAACCCAGGAAAGAAAAGAGGCAGGAAAAAGCAGAACGAACTATTAATGGAATGTGGAAAGCTAATGATAGATTTAGGTAAGATGAAAGACCTATCCAGTTAATCCTTTACAAATCTTTAATAATGAAGTTCACATCTTGGAATATCAGAGGTTTAGGTAGTAAAAGAACACAAAGAATACTTAGCAATAGAATGAAACAAGAAGCTCTGAATATGATCTTTATCCAAGAAGCTAAATGTTCCATTAAAAAAATCAAAGAAATTCATAGAAAATGGCTCAATAGATTTGAGAAAGCAGATAATACAGTAGGAGGCATAATCACTGTTTGGAACCCTCAAAAGATTGTCATAATAGATGCTAAGTCATCTAGGAATTATTTATCAATGGTTATTCAGCCTGTGGGAGACAGCAAGACTTATTTGGTCACAAATGTTTATGGCCCGCAAAGACTGGATGATAAACTCAGATCTCTATATTCTCTTGTAGAACTAAGAGATAGACATGCAGGAGTTCCATGGATAATGGGTGGGGACTTCAACATGATCAAATAATTTTTTGAAAAAAAGGGGGAACAAGAACTTTAAGCAAAGATTCTATAGCATTTCAAACTTTCATAGATAATATGAAGCTAGCTGACACTGAAATGAATAATGGCCTCTTTACATGGAACAAAAAGAGAGGAGGGGAGTCTCGGGTAGCCTCAAAGTTAGACAGATTCATAATTTTTAAGGACTTTATGCTCACAGACAAGGAAACGATAGTGAGAATTCTCCCCTTTGGTGGCTCGGACCATTGGCCTATACAAATGGAGGTACAGGGCATTGGTACCCCCAAGAACAGACCTTTCAGATTTGAGAATATCTAGCTTACCCACCCCGATTTTATCAGCAATATAGCAAGATGGTGGAAAGAAGATTTGCATATTCAGGGAACAAGAATGTTTCTGCTCCACAAAAGACTAAAGTACATCAAACTCAGACTCAAAGACTGGAACAAGAAGGAATTTGGCAATATTTTTGCAGCGAAAAAAGAGGTTGAAGGAAAAATGTAGACACTCAATCAAACTCTTATTACAGATGGCTTTGATAGAGTCAGAGATGAACAAGTCACCAAACTTCATCAAGACTAGGAGAATTTATGTAAACAATAGGAAATATATTAGACAAAAAAATCTAGAGTTCAATGGCTAAAAGAAGGGGAGCGAAACACCAGTTTTTTCCACAGATCCACCATGGCGAACAGATCCCATAATAGGATCTCTTCAATCAAGGACGAGGGAGGTCATCTTCGCAATTCCCATGAAGAGATAGAAACTGTGTTAGTCCAACACTTTCAAGGTATAGCGAAGGAGACCACGGTAGACAAAGATCACTTTATCAAGGATTTAACAAGGCATATACCTAGGCTAGTATCAAGAGAGGATAATTTCAATCTCAACAGGCCAGTGACTGAAGAGGAGGTCAGTGAGGTAGTTAAGGAAATGCAGAATGGCAAAGCGCCAGGCCCTGATGGTTTCAATGTGGATTTCTTTAAAGCCTGTTGGAGCATTGTTAAACAAGATATTATGAATGTAGTGGAGGATTCCAGGTTGAATAGAACCATTCTGAAGGCACTCAATACTTCCTTCATCTCCTTGATCCCCAAACAAGATAATGCTCAGACTCCAGACAGGTTTAGACCCATAGCTTTGTGCAATGTGGTGTATAAAATAATATCCAAAGTTGTTGCCAATAGACTCAAACCCCTTCTTCCTACTCTAGTTTCTATGGAGCAATCAGGTTATGTGGAGGGTAGACACACTGCTGACTTAAGAAGAGAAAGAATTTCCAAATCTGCCTTAGCTGAGCATGTTCATTCTTCCTCTCATTACATCTGCATGGAGGAGGCCAAACTTGTTAGAAAAGAAGAACATTGTCTCAAAAGAAAAATTAAAGAAGCCATTGAAATAGAAAAAAGAAAAAATAACTTTAATCGTGATGATGGATTAAAACTGAGTAACACTTGGAAACCTTTATTAGAAAAATTAAAAAACAGTAAGTATTAATCTTAACCATCTTCCTTAATCCCTAAATCATTGACCTAACCATTCTTAAAATTCTATAACATATATCTTGATTACATTAAAAAACACTTCTTAGTTAATTATTATAATAAAATTATTTCAATAAAAATCACCTCTAGGATTATAGATAATTCTACAATATTACCTCACTTATCATAAGTCTAATTAATTAATTGAAATCAATAATTTAAAGATACAAATTAAATAAAAACAAAATAAAATAGTAATATTAATAATAATAATATATAAATAAATAAATAAATAAAATAAATAAATAAACAAAAATAATAATAAAAATAATAATAATATTAATAATTATTATTATTATTATTTATCAAATTAATCAAAGTAATTAAATATTCCAAACTTTTGAAATAAATATATAATAATAATAATAATAATAATATTTAATAAACAAATAATAATTTTATGATAATAACAAATAAATACATAATAATAAATTAAACAAATTAAACAAATAAATAAACTAATAATTCAATAATTAGTTTAAACACATGAATAAAGTAAGTAAAAAAATATTTAACTTTATATAATTAAATTATCAATAAATAATAAACTAATGATTGTAATAATAATAATAAATAATAAAATAAATAAATAATATCCTAATAAAAATAATAATAATAGGATATTATTATAAAAATAAATAAATAGATATAGTGAACAAATAATAACAAAATAAATAACAATAATAATAATAATAACAAATTAATAAATTAATTAATAATAAGTAAAAATTAATAATAATAATAATAATAATAATAATATTAATAATAATAACAATATTAAATAAATAATAAAAATAATAATAATAACATCAAAAATATATATATAATAATAATAAAAATGAATAATAAACAAATGAATTTTAAATAAAATTAGCCGACCTAATTTCTCGCTGCACTCCTTAATAACCCTCTTATATATATTAATAATCATAGCTCTGTGATACATCATTAATTTCAAAGATTATCTATTGCCGCATCCCTGATGATGGACTCACTTCGTAGTCCGAAATGTTGGGTTCACAAAACTCTTCAACAGGTCATTCCTCCTCTATCTAAAACCATTCTCACCTGTATGGATTCTCTATTTAACAAAAAATTTGTTTATCAATATTAAATTTGTATAAAAAAAATTTAAATTTTTTTATATCTTTTTTTGGTGTTTTAAATAAAAAATGTAAGTTTAAAAAATTTTAAATTAAAAAAAAAAAAAAAAAAAATGTGTGTTTAATCAATTTTGTGTTTTATTTTTTAAATAGAAAATACGTGATTTTTGAAAAATTTAATTTTTAATTTTAAAAACATGTTTTAAATTTTTTTTTTTTTTTTTTTTAAACCTATATTTCTAAAATTTCTATATTTTTATGTTTTTTTTTTTTTTGTCTAGAAAATCTTGGGCGAAATCACATAATTAATCTTTTGTCGACGCGTTTCGAACCAACAAGTGTGGTTCATCGTCAGGACAAGTTGAAGAACTGATCTGGCTTAGCTTGATTAAATAGAGTGTGCAGAGACTCCAACGGCTATATTGCAACGGCTAGCTAATTTTAACCAGAGGATCAAAGTCAAACCCCTGATTTTATTATTAATATAAGTTAATTGAATAAATTTATTGTTTTTAAATATAATGGTCATTATATCTTCATATTTATTAATTAACCTATATTTAAAATTATCTAAAAACAAATAAATGGTATTAAATTACTATTGTTCTTAGAATTTAGTTACAATAGGTAACTGCGTATTTATTTAATAAATTGTTTAAATCAAAGGGTCCAATGGTTAATTAGATAAAAGGTCATTAATAAATTAGGGTAAATTAAATAATGAAATGGTCATTAATACATTATAACAATATTTATTATTATTCCTAAATATAATAAATAGTATTAAGTCACTATTATTCTTATAGTTACAATAGGTAACTATGTAATTATTTAATAATAATTATTAAGATTAAGAGACCAATGGTAAACTAAATCTTCTCTAAAATAAATCATTATTATTATTTAAAAGTAATGGCCCATTCGAAATTAAATTAATAAGTTCATATAATAATTTATTTTGTAAATTTGTATTTTTGTTTTTTTAGTTTTTTTTTAAATGTTTTTAATGTTAATTTTACTAGTTTTTTATTTTTATTTTTTTTTAATTTTCTATTTTTTTTTTAATCTAGTTTGTCTTCATTTATTTTTTTATTTTTTCTTCTTGTTTTTGTTAATGTTTTTTTAGTTTTTTTTTTATTTTGACTTACTTAATTATATATATATATTTTTAAATTATGTTTTTTTTTTTTCCAAATTCTTTTATAGTTTATGAGATAATTTTTTTTTGTCTTATTTTATATATATCTTTATATGACTTTCTTGAAGTAATCAACATTTAAAAAAATAAAAATAAAACAACTTAAAAATTCTTTAAGTAATCAAAATTTAAAAAAACAATGGACATAATAAATTTTAAAGTGTGAAAAATAAGTCCTCTAAAAAAAAGGTATGATGTATAACGCGTTGCATCAACACGTTATTAGCATAAAAATCACTAACATTTAAAAACGAATATTTATATTTGATACATGAGAATATTAAAATTGTCAAAAATATGCTCCAAAAAATAAATATTGTATTCTGCATCACCACTTTTCAAAATCGGGTCATGTTTTTACTACCTCTATGAAACGGGTAATCGTATTGGTTATTTAAAGTGCCAAAAACTATGTTCTAAAAAAAATATGTGTATTCTGCATCGCCCCTTTTCAAAATCGGGTCAATTTTTTGCTATCTCTACGAAATGGGTAACAGTATCAGTTCCCGTTTCAAAGTTTACATTGTTTTCAGTTTTAGTTTTAATTTTGTTTTATTTTTGCCCAAAATGAGGACGGTCATTTAAACCGCATCCTACATTTTTGTAATAAGTTATTTTTAGATTTAGTTAGTAGTATTTTGAACCCTTCTCATGCATTTGGAGAAGGGTCCTGAAATTTGTCAAAAACTTATCCCCAAAACATGCACTTTTGTACCCTCTGAGGAGGTTTTGATGAATGAATGGAACAAGATTTATTGACATCTGTATTTAATATTGCTACTAATGTTGCACTTTTGTACTCTTAGTGGATGTTGGATTACGAAGAGATAAATCATTATCGCTTGAAGCTCATGAGTAGGACCAATTATAAATGGTACTTTTATCTCTTAACTATTTCTGCCTTTGTGTTAAAAGTGATATTCAAGTTCAGTTGTTTATATATTGATGCGTGAATGCTTGAGTTATCATTTGGCACTTTTGTACGGTGATAGCTATTTATTTATGCTTAATGTATGAATAACTTACTATGCGATATGCCTTTCATAACTTTTTCATCTAACTTTTTATACAAAGTGGTTTATCTATATTGAATTCTTTTCTCATGACAGTTGAATGATATTTATTACCAATTGTTATCTGAAATCATTTTAGATCGCATAACAGAAGTATTACACCCTGGGTTAGTGTAGACTTAGATATTTCTGCTTATTAGAATATTATTTACATGTTATTAGATTAGAGTTAGAATTAGAGCATCTCACTTAGGAACTTTTAGAAGGGAAATATCAATTCTTCACACACACACACACACACACACACACACATAAATTGAGAAACTGGTTCCATATCCTCAGTCGGACCCACTATACCAAACGGAAAAGGAGCTACTAACCAAGGTCCGAACCGGGTGGGTATCCCCCTTGTTGTAGACCCGATTTTCGGGGCTTCAACAAGTTCTTAGAGTGGTTTATTTTTGTATAATAATAATTTTACATATGATCTCATTTTTTATGACAATCCACAACATTTTTCCTACTAGAGCTTTAAACGATGTTATTTAACCCCTAATCCCATAGGGATTTTGGATTTACATTCCTTTTCCATTTTATCGTTGTTGTTTAAAATTTGTTTAAAACATGGAATTCTAACAACTTAATGTAAGAATTTATGATGAATCAATTTCCAAATGTTAAGAGGAGATTTGAAGTTTTATCCTTGTTCATGTTTCTAGAGAGCCTAACTCATTCGCTAAGAATAATTAGTTATAAACATAATCTTTTCTATTGTAGGAAGGTTTGCTTTTTAAGAAAGAGTTCAATGGAATGGCACATTTATCAACTTTTGGAAGTGTTTTTATTCAACATTGGTGTGTAAAAAAGTTGGTATAATATTTTTGCATTATTTTGTTTTTTCCATTATTTTTTGTCAAAAGTAGATAAATAATATGTATTTTGTTAAAATATCCTTTAATAAGTTCAAGAAAAATGTATTATGTAGTAATAAAATGAAAGTGAAGACATCTATAAAATAAATCTAAAAACTATCTAATTTTTAAGCTTAAAATGAAATTTAATGTATATTCTAATTTTATACTTAAAATATTGAATTGAATTTAATTTATTTAAAAAGGATGTCTTGGAATACTCTAATTTAATTTAATTTAAATATAATGTCCAGAAATACTTTATTGTGAGTAATTGTTGGCTGGTTTAATTCTTAATATGATTTTTTATTTTCAAAAAACCCAGTAATAGCATTGTATTATTATCAAAACACAGATTCAAAGCTAGAACCTTTACAAATCCATCCTATTATGATACTTTTTAAGAAACTATTCTGAACAAATGTTTGTCATATACATTATAGAATGCTCCTAGAAACAACTTAAACGTATAAAATTATAGAACGTTCATGAAAGTCAAGTGAGATTATTTGAAAATTAAGGGTCATTTTTAGAAGCTTCTTCCACCTTATAGACATTAGTGTCCTTTGACTGCACCTCTTTTTCCACTTCTCTCTAGCCTTATTCCTTATGTTTCCTCACTAGCATTTGAATATTGCTAGATTCCATTTACCCCTAGCTAATATCTGGCCTCCACCATTGTGAGTCTGATATCCATGGGACCTTAGACTCTAGTGCTCCTTACAGTTTCTCAAATTTCCTCTGCGTTGGTTCATATTTTTTTATCCAATAGTGCTAGATGTGCCCAACTTTCTTTTTCTACTGAGTCACTTAGCTGCCTCATGACATTTAGCATATTATCTATGGACTCAACCATATTAACATATTATCTATGGATGCAACCATATTTCCAGTAGTTGATTAATTGGCTCCTGCACCATTGAAGTGATTTGAGAAAGTGCAATATGTCTCACAATGTCTATTAGTGTAGGCTGCCCTATATCACTTGTAGTGTTATAACGATACTACTACTCCTTTTATTGACAATGACAAGGAATATTAACCTGAGCTACTTTCTCGATCACCATTCAATGGAATTTAATTACATCTCAACCAAATCCAAATAATTTGGTAGAAATTACCTACTAGAAAAACTGGAAAGAAAATCAATTAATTAAATTAATGAGCAGCTCACAAGTGAGCAAGCTACACCTGGAGAATATACTCTCATATTCCATTAATCAAAGATGAGACAATAAATACATATCAAAAGAATAGGGAGGTGAGAACAAACTCCTACAACCTAGGAACTAATCCTAACTTAAGAAGTTACGTTACAACCTTGTAACCATTTCTCCATTAATACGATATAATATTAAATATTTTCAACTCTCTCCCTTAATGGAGAAAGGATTACCCTAAAATCCTAACATCCACCTAAAGAATTCAAACTTCACTTTCCCAAGAGTCTTTGTAAAAATATCAGCCATATTGTCACATGTTTTACAATATTCAATAAATATTTCTTTTGACTCGACTTTTTCTCTTAGAAAGTGAAAGTGAGTATCTATGTGTTTCATGTTCTTATGAAACACTCGATTATTCGCCAACTTAATGGAACTCTAGTTGTCACAATTGATGATGGTTACTTCTTTTTTCTCTTCTCCTGCATCATTGCTAGGTCCGTATACTACTATTGTAACCCCTTATTGTTATTAGTGAAACCCCCTTATTATATTTTTGTGCCCATGTAGTACCCATATTGTTAGTATTTTTCCCCATAGAAGCCCACTATTGTTATTGTTGTGCCCTTAAATTATTATTGTTATGTTGGCTCTGATTATATTATGAACCCTTAGACTCCTATATATAGAGATGAGGTCTTGTCATTTGTATCATCCAAGAATTGTTCATTTGTGTAATGTAAAGGAGGTTTCCCCCTCGAAGAGGCTTATTTTGAAGGCGATGATCTCTCTTTTTCTATCCTCTTGTGAGCTAGTTTCATAACATTTGGTACTAGAACTTTGGACTCTAGGGTTTCACTGCTCCAAATAGGCCTTCATTGAATTTTCTCTATAAAGTTTTTTCTACGATGTTTCAAAGGATAAAAGAAAATCCCATTTGAGAAGAAATTTTTCTGAACCACTGGTTCGAATTTCATATCTTGTCTCTGTATCATTTTGGAGATATGATCTGAGGAAGTTAGGGTTTTCGCAAGCTCCAAAATTCCATCTCAAACAGGTCATCGTGGAATTTTAGCTTTAACTTGTTTTCTACGAAGTTTTGGATTCAGAAATGAAGACCCATTTGATCCAAAATCTTGGTTATGCTCAAACCCGAATTTCAGTTTTATCTTCGCTACATTTTTCGGATATACGGTCCAAGACATTTAGGGTTTTTGCAGCTCCCCGAATTAATCCCAAACAGGTGACCTTGGGAAAATTGTCATAAATCTCTCCCAGAGCATCTTATTCCAATTTCGTAAAAAGTGACAAAATGAAGACAGACTGTAGTTCGTTGGGTATCCGTTTAAGAACCTAAAGTCGAAACAGTGACATGTGTCATGACATACAAGTTTGCTTTACTAAACTAGTCTATAATTAGGTCATCGGGAGAGATTGGGCATAACTCTTTCTTCAAGAATCCAGTTGCGACTAGACTTGCGGGGTTAGAAAGAGGACGCAGAGGGCTATCCGATGTTGATAGTTCAGAAATTAAACATCCAAAATTACAGAGTTACATTCGTTTTTAGATCGAGCTCCTATAATAAAAAAAAAAGGAATATGAGAAAGTTTGATGGCAAGGATCCAGTAAATTGGATACTACAGATGGAGCAATATTTTGATCTACATGAGGTGCAACTATTACAAAACATACGTATTTCATCTTTATATTTAGAACTGAATCAATTTTTATGGTATGAAGGGCTTTTTTCTCGTAAACCACTTGTCACATGGTCAATTTTCATGGAGGAAATGATAGCACATTACGAGGATACAAAGAGAAACACCTTCTTTAACCAATTGATAAATCTCAAACAAAAGGGTTCAATGGAAGAGCACATTGAGGACTTTCAAAAACTATATATAAGGGTAAATGATATTCAAGAGAAGAAAAGGATTGATGTCTTCATAGGGACTTTAAAGGATAACATTCAACATGATGTTCATCTTTGGGAACCTGATTCATTGGAGAAGGCATTCAAGTTGAAAAGAAAAATTGAAAGAGGAATTATGGAAAAAAGGAATCCCACCACTCACAAATATAAATACGGAAGTTTTTTTTCTCCTAGCCTTCCACAACCTACAAGTTTTACACCACAAAAATTAGAAGAAAAAAGAGAAAAATGGCTTTGTTACATTTGTGATAGCAAATACAAGTTAAAGGTCATAAGTGTGCTCAAAAGAAATTATTTTACATAGATTGTGAAAAGGAGGAAGAAAAGGATCAAGAAACATCAAAAGAAGAGGATATACACAAGGAAACAACCCCAGAGAAAGAACAAATGAATTCGACCATATCTTGTAAAGCATTGGCAAGAATTACCACTCCTCAAACTCACAAGATAGAAGGACATATCAAGAACAAAAAGTTTCAAGAAGTGAAAGATCACATCGAGAAAGAAGAAATGAATCCGACCATATATTGTAATGCATTGGCCAGAATTACCACTCCTCAATCTATCAAGATAGAAGGACTTATCAAGAAGAAAAAGGTAATAGTGTTGATTGATTGAGCAGTACCCATAATTTTATTCATTGTAAGATAGCCAAGGAATTGAATTTCTTCCTATATCCAGCACCAGAGTGTTATGTGATGGTTGCAAGTGGAGGAACCATAAATTTCTCTGGAAAGTGCCCTAATATCAAGCGATCCATGGGAGAATATGTATTGAATAGTCCAATGCTTTCCATTCCAATGGGTGGTGCTCATGTTATATTGAGAGTCCAATGGCTACAATCCTTAGGTACAATAGCTTTTAATTTTTAAGAACTTTTGATGAAATTTTATTCAGAAGGAAATGAAGTTGAATTAAGGGGTATCATAGGGAAACTAGGAAAGATTATCATCCCTAATGGAATGAAAAATATTCTAAAGAAAGAATAAAGAGGCGTAATTGCACAATTATGTTCGCTAGAGGTTCCCACATCAAAATCATCCATTTCTCGAGATCTCCAAAAGGTATTGGACAATCATTCCAAGGTATTTGAGACTCCCAAAGGCCTCCCACCTATTCATGATCATGATCATGCTATTCATTCTAGGCCAGGAAGTGTTCTTCCAAACATTAGGCCTTACATATATCCATATGCCCAAAGGAGTGAAATTGCCAAAATGCTAGAGGTTGGTATAATTATCCAACCAAATTTGATAAATGAAGCAATGGATGAATGGAAGAATGATGAAGCAGGGAGGGGACTTATTCAAAAGTTGCAGAAGATCCCAGTTCGAACAATATTGTGAGAACTTGACAAGGAAGGAAAAATCATATTGGAACTTGAAGTAGTCACAGAACCGAGAAACTGACAACTATTAAATCGATCAATTTTAGAGTATCTCATCATGTGGAACAACTTACCCACTGAAGATTCCATATGGAAGGATCATAGTCTTTTACAAAAGCATCCAGAACTACCCAAGCATTGAGGACAACACTTTTTGAAGGAGAGGGACATGGTAGTTCCCTATACTACTATTGTAACCCCTTATTGTTATTAGTGCAACCCCATTATTATATTGTTGTGCCCATGTAGCACCCATATTGTTATTATTGTGCCCTATAGAAGCCCACTATTGTTATTGTTGTGCCCTTACATTATTATTGTTAAGTCGTCTCTGATTATATTCTGACCCCTTAGACTCCTATATATAGAAAGGAGGTGTTGTCATTTGTATCATCCAAGAATTGTTCATTTATGTAATGTAAAGGTGGTTTCCCCCTCGAAGAGGCTTATTTTGAAGGCGTTGATCTCTCTTTTCTATCTTTTTGTGAGCTAGTTTCATAAGAATCATGGAGAAGGCTCCTCAACCAGATAGCTTCACATGTCGATGCGCATACTACTTGGTACTTAGATTCACCTGAAGATAAAGACATAGTGCTATGAGTTTTTCTGCTTCATGATATTACCCTAGATCCAATACTGAATGCATAATCAGTGATAGATCGTAAATCATCCAAGTTACCTTCTCGATGAGAGTTTGAAAAACCTGTTAAAGTAACATCAGATGTATAAGTGTATAAAATACAATAATCACAAGTACCATGAAGATACCTCAGTACATGTTTTGCCGCTACCCAATGAATTTCAATAGGTTTAGACATAAACTGGCTCAACTGTAATGTTCCTTAATAATAAATAAAAAATAGTAAAAATAATAAATAATAAATAATAATAAATTAATAAATTAATTACATGCTCTAAATAAATATAAATAAGAATAAACAAAAAATTAGTAAAAATTAGTAAAGCTATCAAAAAGTAAAAACAAAAGAAATAAAAGAAGAAAGCAGTAATAATCAGTAAAGCTATCAAAAAGTAAAAACAAAAGAATAAAACAAGAAAGCAGTAAAGTTGCATGATGACACATGGAGTGTGTGCGCGTGGTTCCCGTTCCAATGTCTGCTCTATTTTGGTAGATGGGGAGGAAGATGAGAGGCATTCCATCATTCCATGATTCCATCATCCATTCTCTTGGGAGAATAGTGTTGTGAGACAAAGAATTCCCTGCAGTAGTACGTTGATTGAGGGCTCGGGGATGGCCAATTGTAGCAAGATTTTGTGCAATTGAGCCTACGGTTGGGTGGAGAGTCATCCCCAAGACTTTGTTGCAGTTAGCAGAATTCAACTAGTGTTCAACCCTGAAATCATAAGTGAGAAACATCATCGCCACAGGTAAGTTGTTTCTACTCATATCTTTCGAAAATTAATGTTAATTAGTTGATAAATTGCGTGTTGATTATAAATCGCATGATTAATATAATTGATTACATGTTTTTATTTTGGGGGAAAATGAAGAATCACTAGAATTAGAATGAGAGGGACCCTTTAAAAAGAAAAAGAGCACTTCACACTCAAGAAACTTGTTGAATATAGACTGATCAACAATTTTTTTTCTTAAGCTACAAGAGATCAATGAGGTAATAGATACAAATCTGTTGGACAACTTGACTGTAAAAGTCCCCAAACAACTTTACTTTAAACCTTTAGATGCCTCAAATCTTTGACAAATATACTCTCGAAAATGCCCACGAATTTGATAACAGTATCTCAAAAATTTTCTCATGGATTGGTGGAGAAAGGAGGCCTAGAAAATCTATGACCTTGATGAAAAGAAGTCATAATAAACTCATGGCCAGCCCAAACATTGTTGCAGAAAATAATAACAAAAATATGGCAGTTCCTAGAAATATTAGGCTCTCAAAAAAAAATGTAATTAGCCCCTACAGAATTAATGTTCTCACATTAGGTAGAATAGATGTTCTATATGCTTGACACAGAACCTATCAAAACAGTAATGGCTATATCAACAAAATATATTCCAAATTGAACAACAAAAACCTTTCAATAATTGATCTCTTCATAACAAAATTCAGTATTTGATTGCAAAATGGGAGAATTTTAGAAGAAAAAAATTAAGTTATAATTTTGCAATCTTTGCGATTGAGAAATAAATGGTTGATAGGCCTGTGACCCTCAAAAAAAAATTTAGAAATTGAAATGGGAGAATTTCCGAAAAAAAAAAAATTTAAGTTATAATTTCACAATCTTTGCGATTGAGAAATAAATGGCTGACAAGCCTGTGACCCTCAAAAAAATTTAGAAATTGATCTCTTCAATCCATAAACAATGGATTCTTGTGAAATTTTGAGTTAAATGGCTCCAAATAATTAATGAACCCTGAACGACTTTCCAAGAAAACAATCACTTGAGGGATTCTGCTCAGAAATGAAAACGACCTTTCAAGAAGTTTGAAATGGACTTCAAAAAGTTTACCAATGGCCTCAGAAATTTTGATATTTCTCAAAGAATTTTGATTTATTGACAAATCTAAAAATAAGCTTGCCGTCTTTCAACAAAAAAATTGGGTCAAGCCTTCGAATTACAATTCCTTGGCCGCTCCAACAATAGAAAGCCCTATGCTTCTTCGGATCTGCAAACCTAGTGTCAAACCCTCTAGAATCTTAGAGCCCTAGTTGTCAGAACTAGATTGGGCGATTATGTGAATCAACAATAATTTAGAATTAAAAAAAAAATTCATAGCTCCATTGCATTTTTTTCTTGCTTTCATGGCATCGGTGGACATGGAGATGGTGTTCGTGTTCTCTGCAAGCTCACTACATTACTCAATTTCAAGTTGTAGGTTCTCGGCACAACAGACACTTTCTTCCTCAAAGACCAGGATATCTTTTACAATTTCTTCTTATTTTTCGCTAGAGGCCCAATGCATTCAATGGAACATTTCCTTTCTCTTGTTTTATTTCGTAGAGATAAATTCTTTTGCTTGATTTTTTTAGAGCCCTAGTTGTCAGAACTAGATTGGGCGATTATGTGAATCAACAATAATTTAGAATAATAAAAAAAAAATCATAGCTCCATTGCATTTTTTTCTTGCTTTCATGGCATCGGTGGACATGGAGATGGTGTTCGTGTTCTCTGCAAGCTCGCTACGTTACTCAATTTCAGGTTGCAGGTTCTCGGCGCAACAGACACTTTCTTCCTCAAAGATCAAGATATCTTTTACAATTTTTTCTTAGTTTTCGCTGGAGGCCCAATGCATTCAATGGAACATTTCCTTTCTCTTGTTTTCTTTCGTAGAGATAAATGCTTTTGCTCGATTTGTCGAGAGATTTGAACCCAAACTCTGCATTAACTTGGTAATCCTCCTTTATATGGAGAATATTCCATAAAATTTAAACTTTGCATGACTACCTTGGAAATTTAATGTCCTGATTATTAGTCAAACTACTGAAACACGGTATTTACCTAACAACCCATTTGGGTTTTGGTTTATTAATGAGAAATTTATTCACAAGGTCACTCTATTGTCTGAGAAATATATTGTCTATGGGATGGCAATTGTGTCCTTATTTGATTAGTGATAGGCTAGATGGTCCTGTTCTATAGTTGGACTAAGTACTATCTATTAATACCTTCAGTTAATGGAACTCTGGCAGCTATAAATACCCATTTCCTTTGTCAGGTAATGTAACTGTGGTCAATGGAATCAAAGGCTGCTTCTGACTTCCGAGTCCCCACGGATAATATGTTGCTAGCAAGTTATACCCAATTAAAAGAAAATGTTAAAGTCCAATATTATATTATTTTGGTTGAAAACTTTCCCATCAAGAAGGTTTGTTGTCAAGGTGGAATGAACTTGTATTGTTTCAACCAGGATAACTAACAAGGAAAAGCACTGGATAGTTTCAAAAGAGTGCTGTTTTTTTTTTTTTTTGGCTTTCGATTAATCAAGCATTGTCTTAAGCTCTTAAATGATCAATTGTATCTCACAAATGGAATGTCTTATAAACATGTTACACATGTTGGCATGTGGTCGTTTTTAATCGCATTCGATCTATTCTTAACGCTGGTATTTGGGTATGAGTCAAAACCACTAGACTTGACTTGGATAATGACTCATCGAGGCCAATGAGTAAGAGTTCATTCCCACACAGAAAAAACTTTAAAGTTGACTCGAGAAACCCCCTAAAAATTTAAAAATATAGGAAGTTTCAAAAGTTTTTTTTCCTCACTAAGTTGAAAGTTTACATCGTCCATAAAATGCAAAATTTCAATAAATTGTCTCTAAGTACACAGATGATACTCAATAGTACAAAATGACAGGGCTCATAGGCAGTTGACAGGTCTGCTGGTTGTTTGCACAAAATGGAGTCAGTTAAACAAAAAAAAATGAGTGCTCTTTTTCTTTGTTATTATGTGCCTTCATAGAGAGGCTACCAAGTCTAACTCATGAGACAAATGAATCAAACTCGCCAAGTGAATCTGACTTGTGTTTGACTTGCGATTATGAGTCATACTCGTGAGTGAAAAATTGCGAGTAACTAAGGGTTTATTTGACCTAAAAGAGATAACTCAACTTAGTTTTCTCAAAATATAGAGTCAAGAACATGATCAAAATACTCGGAAGAGTCTGGTAAAGCTGATTTGCATCAAGTGATGCAAAAATCTAAATTTGCATCTTGAAAAAAATCAAAATTATTGATCACTTTTCAATTTATTGTGGAGTTGTATTTGTAGAGTTCTGACATAATCATATTGATATTATTCAAATTTTATGGTTCTTGTACCTTAAGGCCCACCCATGGAGGGAAATGACTGCTTGGTTATCAATAATTATATAGAAATGAATGAAATTGAAACCATAAAAAATTAGAGTAATATTATAAGATGAGTAATCAATGATATAACACTGATAATTTAAATGCAAAAATATTAATATAAGGTGGCTAGCATGACATGAATGGTGGAATACATTTAAAATCCTTTGTCCAACCTTTTTGAATTCGTTGACTTTTTGGTTTTCGATATACTGCAATTTTTCTGTCTGAAAAATTTAGGTTTATTTTTGAAGTTGGAAATCTAGCACTGTTCCTGGAATTTGCCTGACGGGTATAGGTTTAAATTTAGGGCATTTCTCTGCCGTTCATTTTACTCATTTGAACCGCATGTGCATATTTTGATGCATTTGAATGGCTTTGTCAATTATTTTCCATTTGAATTGATGCCTCTCTGGACTCGGTTCACTTCATTGTGCATGGATAATATCAAACTCTGACCTGCTCGCTTACAGAAGCTGAGGGTGCTTTAATGAGAGTTGAACGATTTGAACTCATGACGTCAATCAATTCCTCCTTCTGAATTCCGGATGATTATTTTTTAGTCTCTGGGTTGGGCACAAAATTTCATCATTTTAACATTAATGTCCTCATTTGACATATCTAAATTCTGGTCACAGTTTACGGCCTTTGAAATGCCTGTCTTGGAAATGAAAGGATTCCTATATAATTTATTTTATAAGGAGTTATTTGCTCTTTTATGCAGTGCTTAAATTTTTTATTCATGTCATATTTCATAGATATATGTGGGGTAGTTATGAACTCAACTCTGTATTATTGTATGTGGTAAATCCACTTTAATTGAGGATCGTCAATGTTGGCCAATTCATACACATAATCAGGAATCTATGCTGGTGGAGGTTTGAATTTGAGTTCATTTAGTGTAAACTCAAATATCGCTAAAACTGTAAGTGCTAATCAAAATTTCTTGTATAGAATACTTTAACTTGCAAAGGCATACTGCTGATAATTAAAACAGCAAACACACTAATCTTTACATCTGAAAACAGAAAGCTAAAGCTACAGCTCAAAACTAAATTCTCAAACCATAAAGTGGTCCACCTTGCTTCTCTTTTATAGACTAGTAAGAAGAGAGATATGATGAATCTGGATGCATGCACAACAGTTCCTTAACTGGTAGTGTGAACTTTAATGCTGGTGTGCCTTTCTCGCATGGATAACCGAGCCAACTTAAGGTGTGCCTTCCTAGAATGTGCCTTTTTATCAGGCCCAGAGTCCACATGCATGAGCACCCCTACTAACTTAGGGAAATGCATCATCTAATTATGCATGCAAAACTGAATAAAGAAAAAACATATCTAGTACTACGCTGTTGAATATAGAAAAGACATTTAAAATTGGAACATGACTGAAGATGGCACATGCATTCTTTTGGTGTGCATATGCTCCCTATCTCTCTCTTCTCTAGAGATGCTAGTGTGCTCTCATAACTACCTTATGAACTGCTGAAAGGAGGGCTGTTGACTGTTGTATGGAACTTTGTTGTATGCTGCTCTACTGGAAGGGTAAGAATGTTGTAGTTCGAACCATAGTTATCTAGTTTGAATTTGAATTCGTTATGATATGAAAAATTCAAGTGAATTTTTTTCAGTTTGAAATTTTTTCCTAGTATTTACCAAGTAGTTGTGGTTTGAAATAAAGGTTAGCTAAGGATAGGAAATTTTGTAATATTTTATGGTAACTTTTTACTCAGTTCCATAGATAATGCATACAGATGTAATTCTATTCGATGATAAATAACGCTTCAAACTGAACTGCCAGCAAAATGCACACAAAGTGCACAGTACTTAGAAGTTTGATGTATTTCTTATTAGAAAAAAGTCAAGGTCATATAGTTTATTCTCACAATCCTGGAGATGTTTTCACGTTGAACACACTTTTCACATATTAATATTGTGGATTGATTTCATCTGGATGTCCTGCTTCCTGAGCCTGATGTCACCCACCAAATTTGTTTAGGCTGTTGAATCACTGTCTGAGAGTTTTTTGTGAGTGATTTGGTTTTATTTGCCAATGATTAAAAGGGTAGTTAAGGTACATGCTTTCCTACATCCTCATGGGCTATAAATTCTGAATTCTTGCTATGGTCACACTTAACAAACTTGTGGATGGTGATAATCTACCCATAATTGATGATGTATAATTCTTTGAAAGATCGGTATATTTTCTGTCTATCAGCTTGTTTTCACATGAATTTTGCCTTATGAATCCTATGATACCAGGCTATGATGTTAAACATATCTTGAATGATGGTCATTTCAGAATATTGTAAACAACTGAATTTCACATCCTAAACATTCATTTCTTGTAATTGAATAATACGCCAATTGACATGATTCGATCCACATTGGATGGCATTTTCCCTAAAAAAATTTTGCACTATTGATATGGTATACTGGCATGTTTTTGTGGGGGAACAAATCTTTAATGTTGGTGTAACTACTCACCACCGGTTCATTTTACAACACAATTTACATAGTGCTTGAAGTATTTGGATAATTGATGTTGAAATTTGTAATATTGTCACCATTTGAAGTGCTCTAAAATAGTGAAATCTGTTCCAATTCACAATGGTATAAACTCTGATATCTTATTACCTTTAGATGATCGTTGTTTATGTGGAAAAATTACCGTCTTTGTCCACTTGCATCTATTCATTATTTTATGGTTTCAATCTGATCTAAAAACATAGAGATAACATTCCTTGAATGCTGATCATATTATTCACTATTTATTTGGGTTGGATTGCTATTCTCATTGTCCTTTAGCGATGGCAGTTTTCTTGGCATTTCTCTGGTCTATTATTGCAAGAACACAACTCTTTGAATATGATCTTCTAATGATGACAACAAATCCTTGATGATTAAGATGTGGTGAACTAATTAGGAGTGCTTACTTAGCTAAGACAGATACTTTTATGGAGCATCTAAATCATGTTTTATTGTTTAAACTTTATGATACATCTAAATCATACACTATGATTTTAGTTTAGTTTAATTAACTGTTATGATGTTGAGTATAAGGTTACATGAGGTTTCGTGATATAATCATAATAGGATAATGATGCACATGTGGTTCTTATAGTGATGAAGTATCCTTATGATGATGATGATATGCATAGGCATTATGATGTTATGTCGAGGTATATTGACATATTCGTTTACTACGTGATGATAGGTATTTAATGTTGAATACTCATGATGAATATGATATGCATAATGTGGCATAGGAATTATGATGCTATAATATAAGGTTTATTGACATGTGGTTCATTTATTATGTGAAGTCATGATATGTCTTTGATGCAAATATGTTGATGTTATAACTTATGATGGTATTTCATAAGGTGAAGCATGTGATAGTTGCATACAAATTTATGACATGCATGAGCATGCAGTTCGTTATTATTCATAATGTTGCGATTAACAATGATGAATGTTCTCATGATGACATGCAAGACTTGGCATGTGGATTATTTTCTATGATACTATAATGGCATAGCTAATGCATTGGTTGCATGTTGAGGTGTGATGATTGACAAGACTCCACAAATGGGCCGAGAGGGCCAGTTTATTTGATGATCTCGTGCGAGCCCATACGCACGAGGGAGAATAAGTAACACCATATGGGTTGGGGACAAACTCAATCAACACTACATATGCCAGTGGTTCCTTTGTCTTGTATAGCTCTTGATGGATAGACCTTGAGGGCTATGGGAGCATCTTGAGGAGGCCAAGTGCCTGATATTGAAGGATAGGTGCCTAGTATTGTATTGGGATGCTGAAGTCTGGTAGGGCTGTAAGGACTTCGATGCCTGGGGTTGTGTGCCTTAGTGAGTTGTGAAGGGAGTGGGCCAACCTTGCGAGATGCTCAGATACATTGAGCACTGTACCAGATTCCTGCCTCGTGGCAGATGAGGTATGAGTCAAGTGCGAGCCTTGGACTAGGATACAGGCCAAGGAGGCTTATGCCTGATTCCGAAAGTGGGAGAAAGGACAGAGATTCCTTGGGATTTCTAGGGAATTGTGAAACTTCTGATGCCTGCTAGTTATACCAGTTCAACAGAGGGTGTCGGGATTGTTACATGAAGTAATAAATAACAAAATAAATGTAATGTCCCTTAATAATAAATAATAAATAATGTAATATTAAATAAATAATAAATAATAAACAATAAACAAAGAATAGTAATAGCAAATAAATAATAGATAATAATAAATTAATTACATGCTCTAAATAAATATAAATAAAAATAGAACAACACCTGGAAACTTGTTGACGGGAGCGAATGGAGATGGATAGGGTTTCTGAACATGGTTTCCATGCCACCACCACACTATACACCAGAGAAGGGGCTACACAGGAAGCCCCCACAGAAAATCGATAGCTAGGCACCCTCTCCTCCCGCATCAGAGAAATTCTAAATGGGTGGATCATGAAACTCTGCATCGATCAGATCAGCCAGTCGCCCATAAGCTAAAAGAAAAAGGAGAGGAAGTACGACTAGACTGGACTGCATGAGAGAGCTTATGGGTTGTGCGGCCTGCTGCATCCCAGTTTTCATCGGAACAGGCGAGGTGTTATGAAACTAACTCACAAAAAGATAGAAAAGAGAGATCCACGCCTTAGAATTCAGCCTCTTCGAGGGGGCAACCTCCTTTACATTACATAAATGAACAATTCTTGGATGATACAAATGAAAATACCTCCTTTCTATATATAGGAGTCTAAGGGGTCATAACATAACCAGAGTCGACATAACAATAATAATGTAAGGGCACAATAATAACAATAGTGGGCTTCTATGGGGCACCTTAGTAACAATATGGGCACTACATGGGTACATCAATATAATAAGTGGGTTGTACTAATAACAATAAGGGGTTACGCTAGTAGTATAGGGGCCTAACATGCCCCTCTCCTTCAAAAAGCGTTGTCCTCAATGCTTGAGTAGTTCTTGATGCTTCTGTATAAAATTCTTGTCCTCTTATCTGGAATCTTCAGCAGGTAAGTTCTTCCACTTGATGAGATACTCTGAAATTGATCAATTTCGTAGCTGTCGGGTTCTCATTTCTGTGACTGCTCCAGGTTCCAATATGATTTTTCCTTCCTTTTCAATATCTGGCAATATTGTTTGAATTGGGATCTTTTGCAAGTTTTGAATAAGTGGCCATACTTCTTTGTCCTTCTTCTATTCATCTCTTGCTTCGTTTATCCAATCTGGTTGGATAACAGAAATAGCACAAAACAATGCTTCCACATCCTCATCCTTGAAGAGTTTTCCCATTCGGTAAGGTCGCCATTTTTTAAGTGCATGTAGTATTGCCAACGTTTCCTTCTCATAAATAGCTTGCTTTAGATGTAGCAGTGAAAATACCCAATCACCTACATCAAAACATTTTCACTATGATGTTGATATACCTGTCGTTTCATTTGATTTTGCACCGAAGTGGCGCTATCCTTTAAAAGTTGGAGAACTTGTTGTTGATGCTCGATGTGATCTTTCACTGCTTGAACCTTTTTCTTCTTGATATGTCCTTCTATATTTAGATTTTGAGGAGTGGTAATTTCTTCCAATCCTTTACAAGATATGGTCGGATTCATTTCTTGACGCTCGATGCGATCTTTCACTTCTTGAACATTTTTCTTCTTGATATGTCCTTCTGTCTCGCTAGTTTGAGCAGTGGTAATTCCAACCAGTGAATTACAAGATATGGTTGGATTCATTTCTTCTTTCTTGATGTGATCTTTCACTTCTTGCACCTTTTTCTTCTTGATATTTCCTTCTATCTTGAGAGTTTGAGGAGTGGTCATTCTTGCCAATAGTTTACAAGATATGTTCTGATTCATTTCTTCTTTCTCTGGGGTCGGGTCCTGGCATATATCCTCTTCTTTTGATGTTTCTTGATCCTTTTCTTCCTCCTCTCCATACTCTATGTAAAATAATTTCTTCTCAGCACACTTATGACCTTTAGTGCATTTGCTATCACAATTGTAACAAAGCCCTTTTTCTCTTTTTTCTTCCAATTGTTGTGGTGTAACCCTTGTAGGTTGTGGAAGGCTAGGAGGAACAACACATCCATCTTTATAGTTGTGAGGGGTAGACTTCCTTGTTGTCATAATTTTACTTTCAAATTTGTCACAAAGCCCTTTTACTCTTTCCAATTGTTGTGGTGTTGCTCTAAAGAAGGTGTTGCTCTTTGTATCCTCATAATGTGCTATCATTTCCTCTGTGAGAATTGACCACGTAACAAGTTTTTTACGAGAACAAAGCCCTTTATACCATAAAAATTGATCCGGTTCTAAATATGAAGATGAAATACATACCTTTTGTAATAGTGGTACACCATGTAGATCAAAATATTGCTCCATCTGAAGTATCCAATTTACCGGATCCTTGCCATCAAACTTCCTCATCTTGCTTTTTCTTGATTTTAGGACCTCGAACTTGAAACGACTGTAACTCTGCACTTGCGGATATTTAAGTTCTAAAATTGCTACCTATAGTAGCCATCTATTTCCTCTTTCCAATGCCACTAGTCTGATCCAAATTGGATTCCCCAAAAAAGAGTTATGCACAATCTCCCAAGATGACCTGATTATAGACCTTTCCCGAAGAGCGAACTTGTATGAAGTGCCACGTGTCAATTTTTCGACCTATGGATCTGAAAATTTCATACAAGAAACTAAAGCCTGTTCTCTTTCTGTACCTTCTTACGAAATTTCAATCCAATGCTCAGAGAGAAAGTTATGACTATTTTCCCCAGGTCACCTGTTTTGAATGTAATTCAGGAGTTTGCAAAAAGACCAACTTCCTTAGATCATATCTCCGCAAATATCATGTGAAAATCTATGAAATTCAGACCCAAGGTTCAACGCCAATTCTTCTCAAATGGGTTTTTTTTGCGACTTTTGAAACGTCACAGAAAATAAGTTATAGCGAAAATGCCACGATGCCCTGTTTGGAGCAGCGAAACCCTAGAATCCAAAGCTCTGATACCAAATGTTATGAAACCAGCTCACAAAAAGATAGAAAAGAGAGATCCACGCCTTAGAATTCAGCCTCTTCGAGGGTGAAACCTCCTTTACATTACATAAATGAACAATTCTTGGATGATACAAATGAAAATACCTCCTTTCTATATATAGGAGTCTAAGGGGTCATAACATAACCAGAGTCGACATAACAATAATAATGTAAGGGCACAATAATAACAATAGTGGGCTTCTATGGGGCACCTTAGTAACAATATGGGCACTACATTGGTACATCAATATAATAAGTGGGTTGTACTAATAACAATAAGGGGTTACGCTAGTAGTATAGGGGCCTAACATTTTGTGCGAATGAATGGAAGTTGAGTGTAGCAGACCTAGCCAAAGTGGCTGTGACCCCAGAGGCCTGGATTTTCTTGTTGAAAGCAGATACACTTGACATAGTAGTTGGGTCTTTGAAAAATGATCCCTAAAAGCCAAATCTAGAGAAACCAAGGTGTAGACAGGATCCAAAACTAAATGGTGCATTTGGGTTTACAGAGGAGCTGTGCGATCCAACAGATCAAGGCCTTAATAAGATCAATCCACTCTGCATGGATGAAGATCTGATACAAATCTTTATCAAATTGATAGGGGGTATACATTAGTGCATGCGGCTCAGCAAGGGGATGGGTATCCATGCTTTAAAGAAGGAAATCCAGATTCAATTTGGAACCCCAACAAAACACGAAAATCTGATATATACAAGACATAGTCTGCAGGATAACCATACACCTCAGCACTATGGTATTATCTAAGATTTGACTATCATTCTTAATCTGAGATGTGCAGCGGATGCAATGGAGCCAGTTCAAAAAATACAGGTTCCTTTCGAGATGAAGTCAAAGGAAAGGAAAAAATGCAAAACAAACCAGCACCAACACCAGAGCTACCAAGCCCCTATATTGTGGAACAAAAACCAGAATCTCCAATGCTTCAAGTATCTATGCCAGAGGTAACTAATCTACACACAGATCTATCCAAAAATGTTGTTATCTGTAGATTTAATGGGTTCTGGCCAAAATTAGATGCTCTGCATCAATGGATCTTTTCTACATGGTCATCTAACTGTGAAATTTACCTATGCCCAAAAGGGTTTTTTATAGTTAGATTCAACACAGAACAAGAACGAGATAGCATTATCAATCAGGGGCCTTGGTTTTGGGGCAATGCTGGCCTCTTCGCCCCCCCCTGGTTTCCTGATTTTTATGCCAATATAATGAAAGTCTCAACAATGCCTATTTGGGTTAGGCTACATAGTCTCCCTCTACATTTTTGGTATCACAAAGTTTTAATAGCCATTGGGAATTCCTTGGGGAAATTCCTAAAAATGGATGAAGACAGAGCTATTAGGGGAATTTTCACATTTGCCAGAATATGTGTAGAAGTGGACCTGAGTCAAGGGATACCTGATCACATCACATTGAACTTCAATAATTCTCAGTGGACTCAACCGCTTGACTACGAGAACACAACATTCAGATGCCACGGATGCATGCAAACATGGCACCTCCAATATGCCTATCCATTGGCCCGAAAGGACCCAAAAAGGAATAAGAAACAACAAAAAAAGCCCAAAGGGTGGTAGCGTACCGACCCGTTGGAAGAAGAGGACATGAACATAGATCCTACAGAGATCCAGACAAAACCTAACACACAAATGGGACAGAAATACACACAGAAAGAGAATGCCCTAGTTACTCATTTGGGGCCACACAATTCAAAACAACAACAAGAATCTGAACTGGAAGTAAGTGGCATCAAATAAACTCATGGATCTGAAGGCTCAGAATCTGACAAAGAACATCCAATGAACACAATGGAAAACTAGCTAGCTATTATTACACCCACTCCCAACTCTGGAGGTTGGCGAAGAGTGGAGAAGAAGAAGGGCATAAAAGTATAAGCTAGTTGGAATTTATTTTTTTCTCTTTTTTTTTTTTTTAATTTTTTGATTCTTGTCATTACAGGAACATCCATCTGCATATGCTTTAATCATCTACAAAATGTAATTTTTTCACATGAATAAAATTACGACTTTTTCCACAGGAAAAAAGATATAAATAAAAATAAACAAAAAATAGTAAAAATCAGTAAAACTATAAAAAAGTAAAAACAAAAGAAATAAAACAAGAAAGCAGTAAAAATCAGTAAAGCTATCAAAAAGTAAAAACAAAGAATAAAACAAGAAAGCAGTAAAGTTGCATGATGACACATGGAGTGTGTGCATGTGGTTCCCCTTCCAATGTTTTCTCTATTTAATAGATGGGGAGGAAGATGAGAGGAATTCCATCATTCCATGATTCCATCATCCATTCTCTTGGGAGAATAGCGTTGTGAGACAAAGGATTCCCTGGCAGTAGTACGTTGATTGAGGGCTCGAGGGTGGCTAGTTGTAGCAAGATTTTGTGCAATTGAGCCTACGGTTGGGTGGAGAGTCGTCCCCAAGACTTTGTTGCAGTTAGCAGAATTCAAATAGCGTTCAACCCTGAAATCATAAGTAAGAAACATCATCACCACAGGTAAGTTGTCTCTAATCATATCTTTTGAAAAATAATGTTAATTAGTTGATAAATTGCATGTTGATTATAAATTACATGATTAATCTAAATGATTACATGTTTTTATTTTGGGGCTGTTACATCAACACACTAATAGAGTATGCTAAGTTTGGTCTAGTTGTAGTCAGATATATTAGACTACCAACTAATTGCCTATAAAAAGTAAAATCCGCCTCCTTAGAGCCATCATCTCTCAACAATTTCAGGTTTTGCTGGAAAGGTACTAATGTTGTATTACATTGTTCAATTCTAACTTTTTGAGGAGTCCTCTAACATACTTCCCTTGAGTAAGTAGAGTCTGCCCAGAGTCTCTCCACACTTCTAGATCTAGACAATAATGTAAACTTCTGAGGTCTTTCATTTCAAAAACCTATGACATCTACATTTTGATTTCTTTGATTAATTCATATGTATTACCTATTATAATCATGTCATCCACATACAAGGAAATAAAAATTATTTGCCCCTGTTCATCATACATGGTATATAGATTTGGATCATTCTTACTCCTATGAAAACCGTGATATAAGAAAAATGAATCAATCTTCTCATACCATGACCTCGGTGCCTGTATTAAACCATAAAGGGTCTTTTTCAATCTACAAACTAAATGCTCCTCCCCTTGTCTAACAAACCCTTCACAATGCCTTAAATAAATATCTTCCTTTAAATCACCATTTAAAAATGTAGACTTAACATCTAACTGGTGCAGCTTCCACTGATTTTTTGTAGCTACAACAATTAACATTCTAATAGTATTCAGTTTGGTTACAGGAGCAAAGGTTTCTTCATAGTCAATTCCCTCTTTTTATGAATAACCCTTTGCTACGAGTTTGGCTTTAAACTTTTCTATAATCCCATCTGCATTAAATTTAGGTTTGTAAATCCATTTTCAACCTATGGGTGTTTTTCCTTCAGGAAATTCAACTAGTTCCCAAGTATTATTTTTTATAATAGATTAAAATTCCTCATTCATTGTGGACGTCCACTCATGAGATTGACTAGCTTCTTTATAATTTGTGGGTTCTATAACATCTAAAATGTTTTACATTAAAGCATAGTCTTTCAAGCTGGCTGGTAGTTAAGTTTTCCTACCTAATCTCCTTGGTAAGGGACTCACCACAAATCTGTCTGCTTCATACCTTAGCGGGCTCGACTTACTGATTACATCACCTTCTTCTTCCCCTATCTCGTGATGTTGTTGTTGTTGTTGCTGCTACATGTTCTCACTGCTTTCTTCCATCAATAATGAATTACGCCACTCTCCAAGGCTATTCTCCTTATTTTCTTCCTAAGTTTGCTCATGAAATAACACATGTCGACTCGCAAAAACTTTGTGAGTCAAAGGATTAAACAATTTATAATATTTAAACTCATTGCAGTATCATAAAAAGATGCCTTTTGCGGCCTTAGGATCTAAATTTTTGCTATGATCCTCGGGAGTATGGGCGAAGGATTTTGACCCAAAAACCTTTAAATGATTTACTGCAAACTTATATCCATAAATTTCTTCAAAATGAGTTTTAAAATTGAGACATTTAGTTGGAATCCTATTTTTCAAGTATACTCCAGTGTTAATGGCTTGAACCCAAAAACCATTCGATAGACCTTTACCTTGAAGTATACTTCATGCACACTCCACAAGGGTTTTGTTCTTGTCTTATACAACTCCATTCTACTACGAAGTCTGAGATAATATGAACTGTTGAATAATCCAATGATTCATGTAAAATTTCATGAACTCTCCCAATTTGTATTCTCCCACTTGGGCAAAGTGGAGAATGCTAATGAATTTTTGTGTCTGCTTCTCCACCATATTGTTAAATTCTTTAAAGCATTGAAATGTCTCACTCTTCTTTCTAATAAGATATACCCAAGAGAATCTAGTGCAATCATTAGTAAAGAGTAGAAATAATATGCACCACCTAGTGACCTAGTCTGCATAGGTCCACATATATTTGTATGCACAAGCTCCAAAACATTTCTTTTCTTCCTATCAACATTCGAAGGAAACTCTTCTCTATGCATTTTCCCTAATGCAGATTCATCACAATCTAAATGAATATTCTGAAAGTAGGTAGTCCATCAACCATACCTTTTCTTTGTAGCAACATGAGATCTTGTAGGTTAAGATGATTGAACCTTTGATGCTAAAGATTCTCGGCTATCAATCCTGTTGAAGCCAGAGCTTGGTGTGGCATCACTGCTACACCAAGGGCACTTTTAAGACATTTTTTTAAGAGAAAAGAAATCTTGCCTTAAAAAGTCACTTTTTATTTTAATTATTTTACATTAAAATTTAATATCAATTGAATTGTCTTAAATATAAAATTTAAGAAAAAAATAGTTTAAGACAAAAACAGTTTAAGACAAAATTATTTTAAGACAAAACTTTATATTTAATACAAAAATAACTTAAGACAAATATATTTTAAGATACTATTTTAAATTTAATACAACAACAGTTTAAGACAAAAATATTTTAAGAAAACTTTATATTTAAGACAATGGGGAATTTTAAGATAGATTTTAAGACAAAATAAATCTTGTCTTAAAATTTTCAATATGAGGCACTAGTAAAAAAGGTAAAGGATTAGGGGTTCGTCTTTACGCTATTGATGGGTTCTTCAGGAAGTAGAGCAATGGAAGCTAACAAAAACTAATGGGATTTAGGGCGATGGAGGCTGAAAACGAGGGTGTGCATCATGAGAGGATAGATGGAGGCACTTTCGATGAACGTGATTAGGTGGTAACATAGTTGGAGTACTTTTCGGGGTCTCTATCGATTATGTTTTAATATGTTTTTTTTACTATTTTATTTATTTTGAACACTACTTATATTTGTTAGTTGGTTTTATTAGAACATTGTTGTGTTGGATTGGCAACATGGATTAGATTCACTTGAAGGATTGTTGAAAAATGTAGCAAGAAATTCTTAATTTGATTTTGCCTTGATTAAATTGAGAAAATTTGAATTTCCACATCAGCAGACAACTTGGATGCAATTAACTTGTATGACATGGCTTGTGTCACTAATTTTACTCGATAAATTCGAGTTGGAGGAGTTAGAGTTCAGTTAAGCATGTGTTATTGCTAATTTGTAGCAATCAAAGTCAATTATCTCAAGTTGTTTTCAGTTAAACTAGTTCTAACTATTGGAGGAACTAGTGGAAGGCCAGTTGTGCAGTGGGACTTTAGTCAAATGCAGTGATCATCTAGTTATTTGATCAATCAACCCAAAATAGCTAGTGCATGCAAATAATTCGAGTTCCCCAACTATGGTGGAGATTCTAAGGAAGTGTAACATTAGTTGTAGACTAGTCTTGAGCATACAGGTGTTGCATGCAGTCACATGATCAACCTTAGGAATTGTGCAATCCATTTTGGAAAAATTCCTAAATAATAAGGGTCTAATTTCTCAAGGAATTGCCCAAGGAAATACGGGCTCAAGCAGAGGCAAAATTGACGAAGCTTGGTTTTAGCTTCTTAGTGAGCAGAGAGATAGGTTATTCACTTACAGGTTGTGCACAATTGAGTAAAGAAATTGTAATACATCTATATTCATCAGATTGATGCAAGAAGTCATTAGAGTTTTTAGCAGATTTCTTTCCCTGGGAAAAATATTGTGTGCATGTGTTTTATTTCTTATTGCATGCCTGAATTTTTTGTTCTAAATTGTGAATTAACTTTTGTAGAGCAGTAGAGTAGGTTTGTGTCTTGTGATTTTGAAAAAACTTCATGAGTAGTTGCATATCTATACCATAATTTCTACATTGTATCATAGTAGGGTTCACATGAGAGTAGGAATTTCAAACTTGTTTCTCAGGAGGTTTGAATTTGCAGTTCAGTGTAGCAAGATCTCTTAAGAGCTGAGAAGATGACCTTCAATGGGTTGAGGCTAGAGTGTGCCTTGGAAGGAAACTTTAATTTCATTGAATGGAAGGATCACATGGAGGAGGTATTCGATGACAATGGATTGCTAGAATACATCAAGAGAGATGTTACAAAGCCAGCAGAATTTGATGCCCAAAACCTTTATCAGTTGAAGAAATATGTAGCCAAGGTGTGGAGAATAATATTGGAGGGAGTACGGGACCACATTGTCAGCAATCTCCATGGGAAAGAAAATCCTTATGCAATGTGGTAGGCACTGAAAAATCTATTCTAGAATAGTAGTGGCCACAAAAAGATGGTGCTCAAGGATAAACTTTGAAATATCAAGATGTAGAAGAATGACTTTATCTTGCAATATCTAAGGAGGTTCACACAAGTTCATGATGAGCTTGCAATAGTTTTTATTATTGTTTTAAAGGATGGCTTAGTAAGCATAGCCCTTCTGGGCCTTCCCAAGAGTTGGCATAACTATCAAGATTAAGTGAATGGGAGGGAGAAACTACTGAATTGGAAACACTTATGGTACGATTTGGTACAGGAGGAAATAAGGAAGAATACCAGAGATGGGACCTCATCCAAGGGAAAGGATGAATAAAACTTTGCATTGGTTGGAAAGGGAAAGAAGGGGAAAGGGAAGAAATCTCAAACCAAACCAAAATCCAGCCAAGGGGGAAAGAAGAAAGATTTTTCAAAAAATAAATGCTTCCATTGTCATGAATACAAACACTATGCCACAAAGTGCCCACAAAAAAAGGAAAGCAAGATGACCTTAGGAGGAGCAGCAGGTGAAGCCTCGGCTTCACACTTTGACCTTGACTTTACCCTTATCGCATGCATGTCCAACACAGTGATGGGGAGCATGTGGTACTTGGACTCAGGTGCATTTTTCCACATGACAGGGTGTAGAGATTTTTTCAGTGACCTAGAGGAGAAAGATCTCCATATGCACATCAAGCTAGGGGATGACGGAAGGTACAACATGACCGGTATTGGTACAGTCACCTTTCAGAGGGAGTCAGGCTCCCCTCTCAGGCTCAAGGATGTCATGTTTGTTCTAGACCTAAAGAAAAATCTCATCTCTGTTGGAGTTTTGGAAGACTGTGGTTATGATGTGATCTTCAACAAAGGAAAAGAATTCATGAGACACATAGCCACGGGACAGGTGAAGAAGATCGGGGTTTGTGTGAAGAATCTGTATAAGTTAGATGTGGAAGATTGTGCTACATTAAGCACTAAGGAAGAGAAAGTGCAGGCTGCGATGTAGGTGAAATTTAGCACATAAGACTTGGCCATTTGCATCATGGCACCTTGAATATTATACAACAAATAGCCACTAGCCTCCCTAAAGGAGAACTTGAGCAGCAGGATGTATGCAAAGGATGTACCTTGGGGAAGTACATAAAATCCGCATTCCATGATCGGGACAATGAAGTGCATGCAGTCCAAGAAAGGATCCACTCTGATGTCTGTGGACCTTTCTCGATAGCCTCCACTGCCAGACAAAAATATTTTGTCCTTTTTATTGATGACTTCTCACATAAGTGTTGGATCTCTTCATGCAGAAGAAAGATGAGACATTCTCCAAGTTTGTAGAATTCAAGGCACTAGTTGAGAAAGAAACTAGCAAGAAGGTGAAGGCTCTCGGGAGCAATAATGGAGGTGAGTATGTGTCAAATGAATTTAAAAATTTATGTGTGAAAGAAGACATTTGACAAGAGTTGACAACACCTCACAACCCACATCAAAATGGGGTGGTTGAGAGAAAAAATCATAGCATTTTGGGAGAAATGAGGGTGATGTTGCATGACCAAGGTCTACTTCTGCATTTGTGGGTTCAGGGATACAATACAACATTTTTTTTGTAGAACTGAAGTCCTCATCGGATGCTTGGCATGATTACACTGGAGGAGGCATAGAACTGAAGTCCTCATCGGATTCTTGACATGATTACATCGGAGGAGGCTTTCTCGGGAAGAAAGAGGGATGTGTCGTACTTCAAGATTTTTGGAGCCTCTGTTTACTACCATGTCTCCAAAGAACCAAGGAATAAGGTTGAGTCGACTGTATAATTGGGGGTATTTGTGCATTACACAGAAAATCCCCACAACTACCATGTGTACTTGCCATCACTCAGAATGATAGTTTTGCGAAGGGATGTAAATTTTGATAAGGAGAAATCTATGTGGTGCTCCCTTGCGAAGGAGCTTTAGATCCCACCAAAATATGAGATTTTAGCTCCAAATGAGGAACCTGAGGAAGTTGTAGAGCAACCACAAATTGAGGAGTAGAGAGTGGAGACATTCACTCAAGAAAAATCATCCAGAGAAGACAGAAAAGGAACTAAGGAAGTTGATAGACTTGTGCAAGATGCGAGGGAGAATGTGGGATATCCTTCAAATTTGCATAAGAAAAGGAGGTCACCTGAGAGGTACATTGGCTACATGGCTCTTATGACTAAGCTTATAGAGATTGAGCCATCATATTTTGAGGAAGAAATAGAGAAACCTGTATGGGTTGATGCAATGGTGGAGGAATATGAATCCATTGCAAAGAACAATGTTTGGGAAAAGGTCCCAAGACCAGCATATAAATCAATAGTGGGTTTGAGATGGATCTTCAAGGTGAAGCAGGAAACAGACAAAAGCATAGAGAAGTATAAGGCCATATTTGTGGCCAAGGGGTACTCTCAAGTTAAGGGAATTGACTGTGAGGAGACCTTTTCTCTTGTAGCAAGGTACTCATCCATTAGATCAATTCTTTCTCTGGCTACGTAGATGGGGTATAATATCCACCAGATGGGTGTAAAAACAACATTTCTCAATGGGGTTATTAAGGAGGTGGTGTACATAGAGCAACACAAAGGTTTTGAGACATTTGATCAAGAGTCTCATGTGTGCAGACTCAAGTGAGCATTGTATGATCTCAAACAAGCACCTCGTGCTTGGTACATCTAAATTGATAGCTATCTCACCAGTTTTGGCTTCACCATAAGTGAAATATTCATTCCCTCCTTCATACACCTAGAACTCACTGACACTCCTTGTCACACACTCTTATTCATTCATTTCCATGCATTTTAAACTAGTACTCCCTTGTGTTTTCATGGAACTCCCTAACAATCCCTAGCATACGTTGGCACACCCTAGCACCTAGCACATCTTGACATGTTTCCCTGGCCTTTAGCATGCCTTAGAACTACCTAGAATATCTTGTCTCTCCCTCCTTAGCACACCTGGGACTCACTGACACTTTCTATCACAAAATCTTATTCATTCATTTCCATGCATTATGTTGACCTAGTGCTCCCTTGTGTTTCCCTGGCACTTTGTAACACTTCCAAGCACGCGTTGGCACACCCTGGCACCTGGCACATCTTGGCTTCATGTTTCCCTGTCACTCTAGCATGTGTTAGCATTGCCTAACATACCATGTCACTCCCTCCTTAACACACCTAGAACTCGCTCACACTCTCTGTCACACACTCTTATTCATTCATTCCATGCATTTTGACCTAGTTCTCCTTTGTGTTTCCCTAACACTCACTAACACTCCTTAGCATTCATTGGCACACTCTGGCACTTGGTACATCTTGGCACGATTCCCTAGCACTCTAGCATGCCTTGGCACTGCCTAGCATACCTTATCACTCCCTCCTTACCACACTTGGAACTTGCTAACACTCCCTATCACACACTCTTATTCATTCATTTCCATGCAATTGAAACTAGTGCTCCCTTGTGTTTCCTAACATTCCCTAACACTCCCTATAATGCATTGGCACCACACCCTAACACCTGGCACAACTTGCCATGCCTTAGCACTTGGCATGTCATGGCATGCCTAACATGCCTTGTGTCTGTCTATCATGTGTTAGCACTTCTTGGCATTCCCTGGCACACGTTGGCACTCCCTAGTTGTTATGCCCTTATAGATAGCCTTACATTTTTTGCGACTTGGTAAACCAACCAAGTCATTGAAAAAATAATGTTGTGCCTAGCCCAAAGTCTCCCTTTGTCTGAAACTACTTTGTTCATCCCCTTATCACAATCGTAGGCTTCCCTCCTGCAAGTCCTATTCTAAAATTTTCCTAACACACTTCGTCCTTAGGACACTTGGAATTCACTGACACTCCCTGACACACACTCTTATTCATTCATCTCCATGCATTTTGACCTAGTTATCCCTTGTTATGCCCTGACACTCCCCATTAACACTCCTTGGCATGCATTAACAATGTCTGGCATGTGTTAGCACGTCTTTTCATTCCTTAGCATGCCTTGGCACTCCTTAGCTATCATGCTCTCACAACTACCCTTACTTTTTTTGCAACATGGGAACCCAACCAAATCCTACCTCGACTACAACAACTTGACCAAGTTATAGTTACTACAACTAGACTATGCCTCATTCACCTAAGAACTTCCTATAACTCATCTTGGGCTACTCATGTTAAATCTCAACTCATACAACTTAACATGTTATGAAGACAAGTCCCGAATCCAACTGTGGTCATCTTTTAACTAGTTCTCCCTTGTGTTTTCGTGGCATTCCCTAACACTCCTTTGCACACATTGGCACACTCTCGCACCTGGGACATCTTGGCATGTCACCCTGGCACTCTAGCATTCCTTGGCACTACCTAGCTTACCTTGTCACTCCCTCCTTAGCACACCTAGAACTCATTGACACTCCCTGTCACGCACTCTTATTCATTCATTTCCATCCTCCCTTGTGTTTCCCTGATACTCCATAACACTCCCTGGCATGAATTGACACATGCTAGCACCTAGCATATCTTTGCATGTTTCCCCAACCTTTAGCATGCCTTAACATTGCCTAACATACCTTGTCACTCCCTCCTTAGCTCACATGTAACATCAAGCTTGACCAAATCCACTACCTTCCATCCCTAGATTGATAAATAAAAATTAGTAGTCAATAGGATTATTATAGATGTCTTTAGAGTATACAATTGTGAGCATCCATATACATGTGTTGAAAACCTCCATATTGTTAACATAAATTCAACATAACTCTTCATATTTCTATTGGCCACAAGCCTTTTCAGGTGTGCTTGGGGTCCCAACAATTGGAAAAAATTGATGCCGCTATATTCATGGTATAACACATGAGGATACCTCCTATAGTTGGAATGAGATAAGTAAAACAACCAATTTTGAGTAATGTATCCAACAAATTCAATAATGAGTTCATGATATTTTGTAGGAAGTTGCCAACTCCAAGTACAAGTAATACACAATCCATTGGGTTCCAAATAAGTTTCAGGTTGTTGACAAGTTATGGTTGGACTTGCATAAAGGGAAATTGAAAAACTCCCATAAGAAGCACATACCACTTTGACACAAGCCTTAGACGTTACCTCTAAAAAGCTATGCATCTTTTGCTTCTTTCTGTTGTTGCATACCTCTAGGTAGGTTGGCGTACAATTCCAAAATTTACTGGTAAAAAAATTAATTTTTGGGATCTGTCAAAATGAAACCTTTTCTTTGATGTAAAGAATTGATTGAGCATCGGTCTAATAACCCATATGAGGAAGTATGTGATGCCTTAGTATTGGATCTTATAAAACATGCATTGGATGATAAGTCCTTGTGCAAGGTAGCAACAACTACATCTTCCTAGGAAGCATGGAAGACCTTAGAAGTAGAATTTGGTATAAAGGAAAGTGACATAAAGCAACAAATTTTGTTACAATTCCCTTAACTGGAATGGGCCTTTTCCATCAGTTGGGTTGTCATATGAACCCATGTGAAGCAAGATGGAATCAAAGTTCATTGAAAAACTAATGTTATGAACATAATTGGGTGTTTTGAACATGAAGAAATATTTGTTTGGTCCTTGTCATCCTTTTAGAGACACCTCTTTTGGAATCTACTCAAATATGCATGAAAAATATGAAAACAAGTGATGTTAAATTTCACTTTCAATAATGGTGATGTCGATAAATGAGTACATTTCTAGAATACTAGATGAAGAGGTCCAAGGATCAATAAGTGATAATCCTGGCATCAATAATTTGTAGAGAATACTAGTCAAATATTGTATCACTAAAGTTTGGAACTTCTACAATGCTAATGAGTCCAACTAGCTTGGGGAAAGAGACTTATACAAAGTAGAAGGTTGTTCCATTTCCCTAGCCACATTTCGATGAAAAGCTCTATACTTATAAGGATGTAAGACATGATATCCTTCCTAAGAGAATGATAAGAAATCTACATTTTATGGGTGTCAAAACATGTTGAAACATTTAATAGGATGTTGCATGCAAATCTATAACATGAAAGACACACATAACTTTCTTCTCTCTCCTAATGTTCTACTCTATATGCATCTTGTATAAAGTGTTGGATAAATGAATGAAATATGAAGTCATTGTAGAGCTTTTGGTGAATGTCTTGTGTTGATATTTTATAGTTGAGGCGTAATGCCAATAATGGTATCAATGTATGTGAAGCTATGTTCCCTTGTTGAGTGTCATAGTTTTTTTGTGCTTGTATATTGAACTCATGTTGAATGGTTACTTTGTTGATTATGCAATGTTTTTACACTTAACCAATGTGCATTGTAGTTCATTAGGGATATTATAACACACAATATGAATGTAATTCCTTTTAAATGGTTATATCTACAATGTATGATGAATACCATAGTTTAGGTGTATCGTTTGGAATTGAAGTCATCTCTACATGCCCTTTCCCCTGCAAAACCTTCAAATGTTCTTGCAAACCCATCAACATATCTTGGGTGAGACCTCACCTGTTTGCAAATTTTGAAAAATGCCAATGTCTGAGGGAGTTTTTCTGGCTTAGCTCTGAACCCTAGGTCACCCCTATGCGCCAACAAGTGTTTGCGAGCCTTCAATTAAGACTAAGAAGTCTTTGTTTACTTAGTCCTTTATTCTTAGGGACCTGGCTATTGGCAGCATATTGGTGCACTTTGGCATCCTATAACCCAATGTCCTTTCTATGGTTTCCTTAAATCTTAAGCTTCTATTTTAAATTTATGCATATGTTGAGTCACTTTGGAATTAGGTTACTCAATTTCACAACCAATTTCTTTCTATCTCCATTACTTGGAAAGTTTCCCTTTTAAGTGATACATTTGCACCTTAGCAACTTACTATAATTGAATCATTATTTCTTTTATAGAAAAACCACAATGAATGTATATTAACTATGCTCAACTTGATAGGAGCTTTTCATGAATTGATAATTCACTATTTTGCACAAACTTTTACATGTAAATTTTTGGACTAAGTCCAAAAAGTGGGGTTCAATGTGACACATTTTCACTAGAGCATTGGGCATATGCTCCTTACACTATGAGGATGGGGGCTTTAGTTAAATCTCCTTGCTCTAGGCAATCTTAATACTACGAACATATATTAAGATGTAAAGTAAAGTGAGTTGTTTGGGAGATGTAAGGACCCATTCCTCTGTCCTCAAACTATGACAAAATTTCTACAATTTCACAACATATATAAAAAAAGAGTTTATTTAAGAAAGCAATATATTTGACACAATATATTAAAATCTTATTAAAAACATACTTATGAGTAATTTATATAACTTAGCCAAACAACAAGAAAAATACCTAGTTATGGTGCCTCGACTGCAGTGCTCCTTCAAGGACCACCCGACTGAATATGCCACCTTGCCAACTAGGAAAGTCTATTCGACTTTGTAGCCTAGGAAGCCTCCACAAGTTCCCTAACCCTCTAATACCAAGCCGAAACCACAACCATAGTGTATCTGAGTTTTTCATGTCAACCCCCCTCTAGTGTCCAACACCAAAATCCACCATTATTTGTGATAACCCAAAACCTCTCCAACCCACAAGTTCCCCAAAGGAAAAAATCCTCCCCCTCCCCGTCAAAAGAATCCCTTCGACAAAAGAAAACCCTCCTACTTATCTACCCCCTCATGAATGTTTCCAACCCCCTAGTTAATGTTACCAACCCTCTCATTCTGTTGATGGCCTGTATCATCCCCCAATCTATTCCTCTATCCATAAATTAATTTGAAGAAGTCAAACTTGTCAAGTCATAAAGAATGATAAAATAATAAAATAATTTCCATAACAATATTAATAAAATAATAATATTTACTTAAGGGTCAATCAAATCAAATGGTTTTGTGAGAATCCTAAATAATCTAGTATTAAATTAATCATAACAATTATAAATAATGAATTATTTATTAATAAGGATTAATGGTTAATCATTTACTTAACCACTAATCAAACTTAACTATCAATCAAGTTTAAGGCTAATTCAATCTTAACTATTAATCGATCTCAAGACCAATCATAGAATACTAATGTATCATGCAAGGTGTGGGTATGTAGCTAGAATACACATACCTTATATACATACTACCCATCCTAGATCCATTTTAAATCCAGATCTACCAAGCAATGATGGAGATTAAGTTCAAAGTTAATATGGATCTAAGCTAGTAATGTTGCATTCCACAATGTATTTTCTCAAGCCTTTAAACATGCTTCATCATAACAAATACCATAGACAAATATGATGGACCATGCAATACCATGGGCTTGTAAACCAACATGAGAAAACCCATCAAATGACCAACCTAAACATTTAATTTTATTTTTCTTTAATGTAATGTTATGTTGATGAGTCAACATAACATAACATTACATTTTACAACATTGCTACCATATTAAACTATATAATACCTTTTGGCGTAATAATATTTATAAAAATTAATCATATGAATCAATCACTTAATAAGTAAATTAATAACCTAACATAAAATAATAAAATTAGAAACTAAACATTAAAAAAAAAAAACACAAAAACATTGAAAAAAATGAACTTAAAAATCCATTAAAACTCTAAAATGACAAATTCTTAACACTAACCCTAACTATTCTTTTAGTATAAAACCAAAAAAATCAAGCTTAACAAGTTAATTATACTTGCAGCTTGCAATATTTGATCCTAAACTTACTAATGATGGTTTGGGACCATCCCATGATGAACCCTTGTTGAATGCTAGCCTTATCCAAGAAATGATTGAATTTATAATCATTGTTATGCATTGTTTTTGCTTTGTGTGCATTAATGTCAAATCATTATGGCTTCTATGATTATGTGCCATATGGTTTGTGCCATGTTTGTGGGGCTTAGTGGCCTTGATGTATACCCAAGCAATTATACTAACTTTATGATTATGGATAAATATGATAAGATTATGGGAAAATTTGATAGGCTATAGAGCTTTACCAACCTCTTTTTCATTTAGGGTGGCTAATAAATGATTCACTTTGAAAAATATATGATTGTCTTAAAAATGTTGAGGTGATTGATATAAAAAATTGTAAACGAAAACAAATTCATAATTTAAAAAACAAAAAACTTTGGAATAAATAAATTAACATAAATTTACTTTTACAATTTTTCTTTTTAAAGTATAATATAGATTTATGCTATTTCTGTGAATTTAATTATATACCATAAAGGTCTATGTAGGGTTAACATCAACTAGTTCTTTAAAGCCCAAGTCAATTTTCCTTTTGTTAGAAAGTGATCTATAGATAGTGGGCATATTTTCGTTCCCCAAATTTAGCCATTATTCCATGGACACGTTTTCCATACTCTGTGAGCTACACAACGGTCTTTTTGTTTTCCATACTCTATGAGCTATGCAGTGGTCTTTTTGATAGACACGCAACTACCTGGGAGATGAGTCAATATTGTGAGGGCGAAGCAAGACCCTATTTTCATTTGTGCTTCGGCTTTATCATATCATTCGTTGATAAGGGTAGCAATTCTATTTCTTCTTTGTTCTTTGCTTTATGTGCGACAGAAGCTGGGGGAGTTTCGTCTATTTCAACATCCTCAAATGAAAAAGGGACATTAAGGCCACACTCTCAGCCATCTCATATATTTCGGAGATTTGAAAATTGTTAATAGTGCTAAGGTAATATTCTTTCCAAACTTTTTGCAGCATTTTGAAACCCTAAGGGGTTTTGAGTTTGCGAAGTAATGGTTTTTTGATCTGTTGTATCCATGGAAAATATTATGCTGGTTCTGTTTGTCTACAATGCTCGGAGTTTACTAAGTTTCGGAGCAAAAGCGAAGTCATTTTGATGGGGTTTTAATTTTTTGTTCCTGTCGTTTTTGAGGGAAAATCTTTCGGGTTTTGGGTGCCTCAAATATTAAAGAAAATGGTAATCTTTGGATACAGGGTTTGTGGAAAAGAAAGTTTTTCCCATTTGCGGAAAGTGTAGGATCAGAGGCACCAGGGTTTTCTTCGAAAGGTACGTTCATTGTCCGCTCCCCTCTCTTAAGATAACAGGGAATTTGTATTGAATGAAGCTTTGGATAGTTTACTTAATTGAGTTTCTTTATGGGAGGTGTTGTGGTGTTAATTAAACAAAGTCAGCCTTGCAACAGTTTTTAGAAGTTAGGGTTGGACAATAAGGAGTAACTAGGAGGAGTATGCAGGTAATGAAAATTTTGGAAATTTAAATATGATGCGATGGTTGGACATTCTACTGTAGGTTTTATGGGGTTAATTAAATTTGTTCTGCAAAATGTGAGGGTTTTTAGAGGTAACAGTTTGGTAGCATTAAGTGGGTATTCGAAAGTAAGAAGTAATTACCAGGAGTTTTTTGAAAACAATGAAGATATCAGAAATACTAATACGAAGTTATGGATAGTCTACTGCACTGAAATTCTTTGCACGGGATTTTATTATGCTAGTAAGACTAATTCTGCAGAATGTGAGGGTTTTAATAATCCATGGTTGGAAAATTTTTAGATGGGTATGGGACAATAATAAGTTATCGAGGGGATCTTTAGATTGCTCAAATATGAATTTGAAACATTCTGGGTTCGTGGTCCCAGCTAGTAAATCATCGAGAAATTGAATTTTGAGAATTGCGTTCTAAGGATAGAACCATGACAGTGTATTTAATTTTAAATTCACGAGTTTCGCTAGGAATTGATGCAAAGGTCGTTGTTTTCTTATGCCCGGGGTAAGGAAAACTGAACCAACAGTGATTTACGAAGCACAATTTATCACGTTTTTCTCTATTTGAAGGAATTAGAGTAGTCAGGGTTTTGTGTTTCGTAGCATTGAAAGAATATGGTTGCTTGGCTGATGGATTTTCGTGTTTTTATTTCTTTATGTTGGATTTGGATTTCTGTAGAAAAAAGTGGATTTAAGTGGGAGTGAGACCAGTTGGAGCCACTGCTACTCTATGTGTGTTTATTGTGGGATATTCCTCTACCGACTCCATTAGGTAAGTGTTGGATTATAAAGTGCATTGTTTGTGTGAATGATAAAAATGAGCAGTTGATATGCCATGTTTCATTAGTATTTCAATATTTAAGAAAGATGTATTGACCTTTCAATAAATTTGAAGTGTTTGGTTATAATGGTTAAAGAAGTTCAATGATCTGTTTAAGTGTTAAGCATCTTATAGAAAATTTAGGGCTGCCGATCCTAGAATTTGAAGTCTTTTTTAGGTACACAACATTGCCTGCCATAGGAATTTGTAGTAAGTCAAATATTTTGAGATTAGAATGGTAAACTTTGCAAGGGATAGTTTAGAATATGAATAAGCAATAGAAAAGTATGAATTTAAAATCTAATTGACAATTTTTTAAGATTAAAAGAATTGTCTATTTGGTCCTAAAGTGGCATTGGAAACACAAACAAAATCGAACAACACATATACAAGCATAATTATATGGACCAATTAAGCTCACCTTTGGCTTAGGATTGATAGCCACATTCTCAAATGATTTGAAACTATTATCTATCTTACTGAATCCATAGGTGAATCTTTAGACTTTGTACTATCCAGAAACCCTGTCTAATCAGAGAACGCCATGTAAAATGAATTACACTCTGATTGTAATTTGTAGTGTACAAGTTTTATCTTCATATTTATTATTATTATAAACAGTACTAGTATCCTATTATGGGAAAAAGACACCGCAGGCACAAACAAAATAGCATCATTCCGATGAGAAACAGGAAAAAATTGGCATGTTTACAATTGTGATGGAAGCTGAGTGTCACTCAAAGAATTCTCTTAAAGAACTCTTATACACCCTGAGAAATTCCATCACCACCTCTCACAAGGCAAAAATACATCATAGGAAAAACATATATACCAGATAATAAAAGTCCAATAGGACACAAAGTTAATCTTGCAAAGTAATTGCCTTGTCTAGGAATTTCAATTTACAATAATGTGGTCCCCCGATGTTGAAATATAAGGGTCTTAGAATGGAACAGTTTATGTTGTACATGTAATGCATGTTTCTCCTGGATTGTTAATGTGGGTTGTGGGGTTTTTTTGGATTTAAAAGAAATAGGAGTTGGAATTGAGAGGACAAAGTGGTAGTGAACAAGGGCTTTGTGGAGATCTCATGTGAGAAAATGGAGCAGCAAGCCCCAGACTAGCAGCAGCTAGTTATGGGGGCTTTCAGTGGTCCACCTCATATGCCCTATGGTACAACGCCTATCAAACAGCTCAGTTGGTTGCACCTGTTGCTCCAACCTCTATTGTTGAACTATTCAGTCTCCTGGCATGGACAAATTACTATATATTGAGCCTATTCCTCTCCTCCAAGGCAATTCGGGTCTCTTATCTGAGGCAAGATAGCTCACTAACCTGAGGCAAGATATCTCGATGATCTGAGGCAGATAGATCACATTTTCTGAGGCATACTCTCTGGGGAACAGTGCGGATCTTACGCATACTATCTCTGTGAAACATGCGAATCTTATCTCTATGAATAGTGAGGGCTTTGGGGTTGAGGAAAAGGCTGAAATTTGACCCTCTTGGAGACCTATGCCGGGCAGAATTGAATGGATCTTTGTATTGGATATTGGAGGGCTGGCTTGACAATCGTGGGAGGTTATCTTGCTGGTTGGTATTTTTCTATGTAATCTTGTCAAAGATATGCTATTTTTGATGTACAAATTGGATTGAATTGGGCATTCTTTCATAAGGAAAGGTTACTGGGTTTTCCCTTTGGAGTGGGGTTTTCCCAGGGTAATTTTTGGTGTCTCTTGTTCATTGTCTTACTTTGATTTTTACTATTCTATGGAGCTTAATGATTGTCAAATTGTATCATTGGAAGCAATTATCTGTTCGGAAATTTCTCTAGTCTTATATGATACTAGAAAAGTCAACACTTCTTTCAACCTCGGGTGTTAGAAGTAGGTAGCTAGGGTCCTCAATGGTTGCAGAAGACTCTGACATGGAAACAGTTCCCTATTTTCACACGTCGCCCTTGGTTATTAGACTTAGGAGACCTTGAGATCATTGGCTCCATTGTCCTATCTCCCTTATGCTCTCTCTCTCTCTCTCTCTTTACAGGTTCTTCTGTTGTGTTGTCCACCTTTCGACAAACTCACTTAGTGTTTTATATCACTGTACTTTTCTCACAGTTCTAAGCAAGTTATATATATATATATATATATATATATATATATATATATATATATATCTATATATATATATATATATATCTATATATATATCTATATATATATATATATATATATATATATATATATATATATATCTATATATAGATATATAGATATATATATATAGATATATATATATATATATATATATATATATATATATATATATATATATATATATATATATATCTATATATATATATATATATATATATCTATATATATATCTATATATCTATATATATATATATATATATATATATATATAGATCTATATATAGATATATAGATATCTATATATATATATATAGATATAGATATATATATATATATATATATATATATATATATATATATATATATATATATATGTGTGTGTGTGTGTGTGTGTGTGTTTCTTTCCTTGTATTATTTTTGGCATTTTCTGGGTGTTGTGATGGCACTCCCACATTCTTTTCATATTCTTTTGTACTCTTCAGTCCCATTGACCCACTTTTGTTGTTACTTGTCACACATCAATACAATTATCTTAGCTTATACTAGAATTAAAATGATAGGGGGCTGTGGTTTACTGTGCCTTTAGAAATGTTTGGGTGGTTTGTATCTCTATGTCTCATTGGTCACTTTTGTCCAAGCTAGACATAAATCAGATCTATTGATCTATTACCTCCAACAGCATTTTCCAGGAGTTTCCAGATAGGTAATCCTGTGAAGTAGATGGAAATATTTTTCATGGTAGTATGATTACTTCCTTTTTCATATGTATGATGGGATTTTATTTTTTCTATTTGATGTTTTATAAGGTTGTGCTAGAGGATAAAGAGGTTTTTTTTATTGATTCAAAATTGTATTTAAATGGTGAAAGTGGCACAGGCAAAACAGAAACTGCAAAAATTGCAATGCAATACTTGGCAACACAAGGAGGTGACTGGAGTAGGTGATAAAATATTGCAGAGAAATCTTATTTTGGAGTCATTTTGTAATGCAAAGACGCTAAAAAATGACAACTCCAATAGATTTGTAAGTTGTAATCCTTTTAATTCTCATATTTAAACAATTTCAGTACATGGGAGATAGAATTGCGATACTTGTGAGTTTTCCATTGTAGTCGTGTCTAACTGAATATTTGTGATTCTGGATAGACAAACATGTTTGTAGTGAATTCATTGTGTTTCTAGACATGTAAATCCCAGATAAGGAATTGCAAAATTTTAAGGATATTGTGTGAAATTATATGCAGGGAAAGTTGATTGACATGCATTTTGACGGCACTGGAAAAATTTATGGTGCACATATTCAAACATGTGAGAAAATTTTAAGCTTCTTTTTTAGTTTTGACTATTTTACATCTCTGTAACTGACTTCACCATTCCTTTTTTCACTATTTAATTTGAAATAGGTTTGTGTCAGATATTGGGATAATGAAGAGAGGTCATTTAGTGGGATTATACCCTAATGTGTGAACTGTGATTTAACATAATCCTTTTTTCTGCTCTACAGGTTTGCTCGAGAAGGTGAGGAGCACATGATCATATTATTTGAGTTTGGTCGAATTTATTTGATTTGATATTGTATGTTCTAGAAGCTACAATGCGATAAACTACCTATTTGTATTGTACAGTCAAGAGTAGTGCAATGGTTACAAGGCGAATGATCTTATCATATATTTTATCAGCTTTGTGTTGGGGCTTCTCCTGCTCTTAGAGGTATATAGAGGTATACGAATAAAAGGCTATTTTTTATATAGTTTTGCTTCTCATCAGTTTGTTTTAGCAATAACTTTGTTCCATATATAAGCTTCCTTTTCTTTTCATAGCTTGTATTGTAATAGCTTTCTTAATTTTTCTTTTTCACTGGATATTAGGCAAGTTGCATAGTAACCTCACTCTACATGACACTAAAGTAGGCGGCATGCATTCATTCAATATGATGGCATCATTTTTATACAGTAGCAAGTTGGCCATCAATAATTCATGAATTGCATCTACCAACCTTCAACATCCTCTATGAATTCTAAATATCTTCGCTTCTTTGCAGAACTTTTCATTCTTATCTATGCTTTACTCTTCTCAAGACTCCATTGTGTTTCCGAAGCTAGCACTCTATTTGCACCATCTTGGCTTGATTTACTTACTAGACACTACTGCAAGATGATGTATTTTCTTTCACATATGATTAGATTGACATTATGTTGATTGAAAGCAATTAGGAAAAAATATTAGTTGCTTAAGTGTTCATCTAATTCACAGTCTCCAAGACCAGCTAAAATTAGTTCTGAAAGGTGCTCCTCACAAACATATCTACCATAGTTTTTGACTTAGATATTTAATTTTTAGATGTCCCTACTATTTTTGATCTGTCCAATTAACAACTAGCTATAGAAGCTGTTGAAACTGATTATCTGCAGACTACAATTGAATACTAAAAACATGGCATGGGTTTCTTGTTTTGTTAATAGTAAATTTTATTGAATGAGGTGGCATGCCTCAGTTTTCAAGTGACACATAGTTCACATTCTATACATTTTTTATGCCTTGGTAAATCATGCAATCATCATGTCAAGCTCTACTCTGACATTTTGGATGTATATTTCTGAGAAGAAATACATGGATCTTGTCAGTGTCAAAGGATTTTGCAGCTTTTCACCCAAGCCTCTGGACTTAGAATTCCCTTATGTATATACAATTTTTCATGAGCTGTATACATATTCACTATCTTCCAATGTTATAGTTCCTTCTTTTGCAGGCATGGTTTTCCTTTGTCCTGATATCAAGGCAGATCAAAGAGCAGGTGAACGATAATTTGTTAATGTTATCTCATCTTTACCTAGTTTTCTACCCCATTTTACTTCATTGAAACTTTTCTGATGAATTTTTTAGTTTGTGATGCTTGGACTTCATTTGAAGCTCATCCTCCGAGAGATTTGAGTTGGAAATGAAATCCAAAATTAATTTCAGAGTCAATATTTTTTAGGTGAGGCAAGAACTTCTTCAACTATCGAATGTGCTGCTATATATATATATATATATATATATATATATATATATATATATATATATATATATATATATATATATATATATATATATATATATATATATAATTTTAAAATGAGGGACTCTTTCTGGAATATGATTAAAGTGATTTGAGCTATTACTGTCAAGTGTTTCATAAAAGTTCAGACATCATGTAGGCATGTTGAGCCAAGTATACTGAGCTTCCTGACAAAATAATTCCTAACCCATCCATTTCAGAAGTGTGCATTTTATCCTTGTTAGGCGGCAGTTTCACCTTTCAAGTTAATACATTATAAATCAAAGAAGGGCACATTTTTTATTAAAATTTCTATTGCTTCTTTAGGAAATAGATACAAAAATTGCTCTACAGGATAGTTTTAGCACCCTAGCAAAACAGACGACACCCTATGTTAGAAAATCAAACGTAAAGTAGATTTTCTTACTTGTTAATTACTTGTGATAATTAAGCTTCTTTTCTTTGTTAGTTAATATTTATTTTTCATCAAGTAATTACACAAATTGTTCTTCCAAGAACACAAAGAAGTACGAGACACAGAGATTTAGGCTTTCAAGCCAGGGCAAAACCTCTCAATAGGGGAAAACCCAACAATCCTCCTCTTATTGAATTTATTCAAAATGAGATATCCAACACAAGACCAAAGACTCCCTCCAAGTCAGCCCTCCTCTTTAAGTCAAGGTCAATAGTTGAATCTCTGCCTAGTCAAAGTCAGAAGCAGCTTCCAAATTTCTGTCCTTATTGCAGGTTTAGTCTCTTATTATAATACGTTGACTTCCAATTATAGACTCTTTGCCTTCTATTACTGACCTTCGGGTACTACAAAAAACCCTTGACTCTTTACCACAGATCTTTGGCTCCTGCTGTAGATAGATAGTTTTAGATTGAGATTCGACTTAGTCACAGACTTCGGTTTCTTCAAGTGTTGTAGACTTCTTTTTATCCTCGGTTTTTCTTCTCTTGTTGGATTACAGACTTCAAGCTTTTTCAAGCCAGGGAAAAACCCCTCAACTGGGGAAACCAACAATCCTCTTGTTATTGAATTTATTCAAAATGAGATATCCAACACAAGACCAAAGACTCCCTCCAAGTCAACCCTCCTCTTTAAGTCAAGGTCAATAGTTGAATCTCTGCCTAGTCAAAGTCAGAAGCAGCTTCCAAATTTCTATCCTTATTGCAGGTTTAGTCTCTTATCATAATACTTTGGCTTCCAATTATAGACTCTTTGCCTTCTATTACTGATCTTCGGCTACTACAGAAAACCCTTGAATCTTTACCACAGATATTCAGATCCTGCTGCAAATAGATAAGTTTAGATTGAGATTCAGCTTAGTCACAGACTTTAGTTTATTCAAGTGTTGTAGACTTCTTTTTATCCTCGGTTTTTCTTCTCCCGTTGGATTACAGACTTCGAGCTTTTTCACTTTCTTGGTTGCTACCCAAAAGAGGTTGAATATAGGCTAAAATGCTTGGATATCATTCTCCATGAGATTTGACTTAACTAAACAAAGAGTGATTGTGCCTAGATTGTTGCCTTTGTAATGTTGAAATGTCCTGCAATCTTTGCCTGTAACAAGATGCAATATCCCTAATTGGACAACATTGAAACTAGTTCAATTCAGTGTTTAAATGCCATGACCAATTCCTTCATTTTCCCATAGAAGCTATGCTACAATAGTCTCACATGGAGCGAGGGTTAATTTTCACATGGACATCTATCTTTTCACAATGAAGGCAATTTGTTAGGCTCTCATATAATATATGATGTTAAGATATAATAAAATTATGGTGTATGAGTTATCATCATTCTTAGTCCTTAGTTATAGTATATGTGCTCCCTGTATTTGTGCTCATGGCTGAAATAAATAATTCTCCATTGAATTTCTATTAGCATCATTCAGAAACTATTTATTGATTGATGATCTATCAAATGCATCATCTCTAAGTTACTCATAATCCACTTTCTTGCTGAGTTAGAGATCAACTACCATGGTTTTGGAGCTGTTGCATTTCCTCAAGGAGTTTCTGATTTGGTTTCTGTACCACTGTTAAGAATTTCTCTCTCCTTACCTAGAGTGTTCTTAAGCGTTATTGGGTGGATTTCTACTTACTGGAGTTGTTTCCCTCTCCCTTGAGCATTATTTTCATTTTCTGGGGGTAGTTTGAGCTCGATCTTGGTTTTTTAAGAGGCCATAGGTACTAGACAAGGCCATACATAACTGTAGGAGATCATTGGCTTTCCAATTTCCCTTCATTCCCATAAATCCATCGAATACATGGGTGCTGAAATCTACAAGGCAAAGCATTCTTGATGTGTATTTATGGTAGAATGTAATTATATTATAATGTTGTTAAATTGAGATTCATTACTTGAGTGATTCAAATTATATGTTGTTCCATTGGTATTGGGAATCATTACATGAGAACCCATTAACTATAATTATTCACCAATAATATCCAGAGGTTGTTCTGTACTAGAATGATGATTGTCCAGTATGATGTATAATGAGGATAAGGTTGAAGAAATGAATGAGGAGAAATCACATTCAGGGGGCAGTGTGGATGAAAGTTGTACTGTAGAAAAAGAAAATACAACAGTATGGACAAATATGGACAAATTCTGATGAAGAACATGCAACATCAGCCAACTTCGATGAAAACACAAAGTGTGAATAGTTTGAGCTGTCTGATTTCACACTTATTGCATATTCAACTGGTGGATCTGTATCTTCTTGTATTGATAATATGGAAGATCAAGATTACATACAACAATGTATACACACTTTTACCTTAAGGCAAAGTGTTGGGCAAAAGACCCTCAAGGAAAACTCCCCTAAGACAAGTATCAAGTCAGTGAGCAAAAACTGTTGTAAAGATGCTAGCAGTCAATTGTCCAAGGGTGATTTTTGGATGCCCTCACAAGAACTAAAGATTGTATCCCACTATCCAAAGGATCTTCTCTCAACTAAAAAGGGTATGCTAATAAATGCTTATGGGAAAAAGGCACAACACATTTATCTTTGGTTGGGAGTTTATCCATATTGCCCATGATGTAAATAGTTATAATGTCATGTTGAGTAGATTTTTGGCACACCTTTAAGAAGGTATCATTATCGAATGGGGGCTAGAAATCTAAAATGTTATCCATTGAATTAGATATAGGATTATATTTGTCTAGATGGGAAGGTTGATATAGTTTGAGCTTGTAGGAATTAATTATTGGAGAATACCCTATTGCAGAGGAAGCTTTGGGTTGAATGAAATTTCATGAACCTACTATAGAATCTGTGAGCTAAATTTTTTATTTTTAATATATTTTTTCCTTATACTATTTCTTATGACGGATGGCATATGATATGTAGGAAGCTTTTCACTCTATAGAAGATATTCATGGCCTTGTGTATGGTCAAGAAGATTCCTAAACCTCAAATGATGACAATCTACTATTCAAAGTTAACAAAGATATTTTGGATATTAGAAAGTCATTTGTATCATGCTTATGCATGGTACAAGCTCTATATCCTCTAGAAAAGCTACAATAAATACTTAGCATAGAAGGATTTGTAGCTGATGGCATCATCTGGATTGTTGGCTACCATTGTGAAATGGGATGAGGGAAATGTGTAGCAAAATCATATTCTAGAAACCATTTATCTTTGGTTGGGAGTTTACCCATATTGCCCATGATGTAAATAGTTATAATGTCATGTTGAGTAGATTTTTGGCACACCTTTAAGAAGGTATCATTATCAAATGGGGGCTAGAAATCTAAAATGTTATCCATTGAATTAGATATAGGATTATATTTGTCTAGATGGGAAGGTTGATATAGTTTGATCTTGTAGGAATTAATTATTAGAGAATACCCTATTGCAGAGGAAGCTTTGGGTTGAATGAAATTTCATGAACCTAATGTAGAATATGTGAGCTAAATTATTTTTATTTTTAATATATTTTTTCCTTGTACTATTTCTTATGATAGATGGCATATGATATGTAGGAAGCTTTCCACTCCATAAAACATATTCATGACGTTGTGTATGGTCAAGAAGATTCCTAAACCTCAAATGACGACAATCTGCTATTCAGAGTTAAGAAAGATATTTTAGATATTAGAAAGTCATTTGTATCATTCTTATGCATGGTACAAGATCTATATCCTCGAGAAAAGCTACAATAAATACTTAGCATAGAAGAATTTGCAGCTGATGGCATCATCTATATTGTTGGTTGCCATTTCTATTCTGCCCTATCATCACAAGCATGGGGCTCACCATTTTGAGCTAGAGAATGAGAAGGAAAGAAGTTCAAGAATGGCCAGTCTTTTAAGTTTTTGGATTTAGTTTGGATTCGAAAATGGATACCAGAGAAGTGGTAATTTATTTCAATGAAAATGCTTAATTTCATCTGTCACTGTCTGAGATGTTTGCATTTGTATAGGTTTTTTCTAGTATAAGCATTATACTTTATGCTTAGTTCAAGGAGTTTTATTCCAATATGTCTAATAATAATAATGTTTTTTTGGAAGTTTTCACACTCAACACTTCTATCTGAAGTGGTAAGTAATATATATAGAGATCATTAAAGAATTTATTTTTGAAATTAAGTCTTTCCTTGATGTTACTGAGAAGTCAGAGCACACATATATTCTTCTAAGAACCTTTTATGCTTGTACAAGTTACCTCCCATATTTCTTTCCATATGTACCTTGTACCTTGTTACCTCCAAACTTGCAAGTAAACTGTTACCTTCCATATGAAGAATTATCAGCCACTGAGATAGAAATCAACATTTCACCTGCCAAAGGTCCCAATGTTTAATCAAAAGCAGTACCCATATTAGCAACTCCACCTCCTATCCTAGATCGTTTTGGTTATTTGATAGGTTTAGGCTATGCAATTATCCCTGGATATTAGTGAGTAGTAGGCTCTAGGTGGGTATTAGATAGTCAATTCCATTTCATTTTGTAAAGAACAAATGGAAAAAATTGGCTTTATTGTTGTTAGATGTGAATTGTATTTACTATGATAAGCATCAACCTGATTAAAGCAACTTGTGATATTTGGTTAATGCTTTGTGCAGGCCTCCATTTCCTATTTTACTTGCATCATCAGTATGTCAAGGCCTTCAGATCAATGGGAAACTTATATGGTGCGATGGTCAAATTTTTTACAGCTTGAAGTTTTAGAATAACTCTTTTGGTCTTGTAGTTGTTGGACCTCTATAGGTGTGTATTATTTTTTTGATTTATTGGTTCATCTGTGGATTGATTGAACTTTTGCTTGTCCGTGGGCTATTTGAGAATGATTTGTTACAGCCCTTAAGAGTGGTTTTTTCAGTAAACCCACACTTCATCTTCATATTCTTTCAGTCTTTCGGATATGGACATTTTGATTGGTTTACATATGTTGTTTTTCCAATAGTGCCGGAGAAATTATTTCAAGGAAAAATTGAAACTAGAACATCCTCAAGTTATTTATTTCAGTTTTTTGCCATATCCATTTATTATTTAGGTGTGAGTTGGTAAAGCTCGGGATTAAACAAATGTAATATTTTGTGTGACAGTTCTTGATCACTTACAGTCGCACAAAATATTACATTTGTTAAGCCCCGAGCTTTACCAACTCATGCCCAAACAATATTCCTGTTTACAATTAGGTTCATAATGACCTGGTGACTTGAGGCTCTCTCAATGTAGTATGCTGCACTCCTAAATCCCTTTTGGTCTCAATTACAGTCTGCACGTTTATGATAAGGTCATAGTGGCCTGGTCACCTGGGGTACTCTCGGCCTAGTCACTGCCCCCAAAGGATCTAACAAGGTTGCTGGACTTAATGGCAAAAGCTCGCAATTCTATTCGGCACCTGCCCTTAGGGAAGGGTAGACCTGCCTTACCTATATGGTTGTTGACAGTTGGCTTATTCTTACATTTGTTTTTTTATTAGTTGTTGGAAAGCTTTCTTGGAGGAATTAGTGGATAGAGTTTAAGTTGGATTCTGGATGACAAGCAGAGTATTCCTACATTACGTATTTGTAATTTCATAGTTTCATTCACATTGAGGAAGAACCAGATTCATTGTATCACTTTTGTTTTCCCTTTCCCCACTTATATAGCGATGTTGTAGCTCTGGATTTATTTTTTCCTTCTACTTTTTCTCTCTGAGATTGAATCTAAAGTTTCCAGTACCTAGCAGAGCCTTTTTCTCTTCTATCATAAGATGCATGTGTGTGTAAACCTATGTAGTTGATGAAATAAGTTTGGAGTGGATTGAAATAGTGAGATTTTGTTGTGGTGGTGGTGATGAATCATTTTTTTAATTGAGCATAACATGTCTATATGATATAATGCAGAAAAATGGAAAACAAAGTGAAATTTTCATAGGGTGCATTGAGCTTCTCTCTTTTGGCTATTCATCTCCAGTTGTGTTGAATGTTAGAAATGGATTTCAACTGCAAAACGTTTTTTCTTTCATGAGACTACAGAAATCGGTCTCCAAATGAATTGAAAATGTCCTGGTGCACTTTGGGTTGTTCTATCACTAGTCTTACATGGGATGTTTGTATTCAGGTCATTCAGGTTATTATATGATGTCCAACTGTGTGGGGCCTTCTACATGGGTAAATTGCACTTGGGTATTATGGACAATTGAGTCCTCAATTATTTTTTGTGCTTTGCCTTTCACTACAGGGTCTTTAACATTCATTACTGTTTGATACACTAAGCATTAAATATCATCTGCCCTTCACCATAAACCATAAAAAAATAAAGCTTTCTTTATATATAATTTATTTGAATGAAAAAAAGGGAGAGAGTTGTTGTTTCAATTTCTCTAGCGTGGCATACACCAAACTATGAAACACATCGTTTCTATTTTAACAGAATAAGAATGTAGTTCATCAACTTAAAAATTGAATTATATCAAAGCTACAAATCAGAACATCCAGTTTAAAAAATCCCGCTATCAGGGAACAACATGGAAATATGCTTATTTCCATTAGAATCGAGTGTCAAGGCTATGATACATAGCTTAATGTTATGAACAGTGCAGCCTGTTTACATGAGATCGCCATTGTGAACTAATGGCATTCTAGGAAGGGGTGTCTTCCTTGTGTACTGTTAGCTACCTATACCAATAGGTTTCATATTTCATGATTGGCTATGAAAAGGTCCAAATATGCTCTGCTTTGATGATTCAAAGATCACATATTTCCAAGAGAATCCAATCTGTGCTTATAGCTTGGTATGGACTCAAATTTTGATGGATGGTCCAAAAGTCTAATCTGGATCATGTCATGTTTTAAATTTTCAGTTGTAGAATAGAGAAAGGAGTCTGTCCAAACTGTTTAATCTTGGCAGACAAGTAGTTTAGGTAGAGAAAAAAGGATCCCAACAGCTTAATCTGGGACCTTGGAAGAAATAAGGGTAGAAGTAGATAGAAAAACAAAAGAAAAAGCCAAAGAAAAGAAAAGGCAAGTAAGGGTCTGCAAGTCCAAGTGCACCCTCCAAGAAGAAATAAAAAATGCTAGGCAAATAGATGGGTAGGCAGTTGGGGTTGCAGAAAGGTCATTTCTTATAAGTTGCATGTGTGCTAACTTTGTTTACCAAAGCAAAATCAATGAATTGAGAAGGTGTCATTCTTCATCAAGTTGTAGCAAGCAAGAAGCATGTCTAACCTCCCTTCTTCCCCTTTCCATTTCATTACTAACACTCCCTCATTAGCTGTGATTCATGGGAGAGATTATGGTTTCATGGTGGTTCTTAATCTTTTTAGAAGCCACATTCCTTGTCTAAAACTCTTTTCATTTTGATCTACTCCCTAAACTAAGTAAGTTTCAAATGAACTTAGTGTTTTCCCCCTCATTCACATTTCCCCCCATATTAACTCTAACTCTACTATGTAATTCCCCTATGTTACCTTTCCCCTAATATTATTAACACCATGGTGTATAAACCCCAAATTTTGTATAAATATCCCTCCCCTTGGCATTATAGCCAATAGATCCTCTGTCAGGGATCAAATTGGCATCTGGTCACTTTGATGAACCTAAACCTCACCCCTCTCCCTTCTCTAAAGTCATTTCCACCCATTAAGCCTTTGTTTGTAAAGAAGAAACCTTGTAAAGAACTCCATCCTACCCATAAACCCCTTTGAAATTGTGAAAAAACCCAAAAGACCCACATTTTGCCGCTTATCCAAAGATTCAGCGCATATGGTTAATTTTCCAAAATACATTGAGAAACTTTACAAAAACCCACATCCTAATGTTTTCCGTCGGGCGCAGCTTTCAAAACAAATAATAAATTAAACTCGCCCCCCCTCCGTATTGTTCGATCATATCGCCCTTCCGTCAACCGTCGGATCGGACCCATGTGATCCGACGACCCTCATTGATATCGGAGCGGCCCCCACACCCGACAGTTAGTGCCCGAGAAAATGACCAAGGGTTACGTCAGTCCTCGGCCACGCGTCACCTTCTCAAGTCTCTCGGAGTGGCCTTTGACAAAACTGGGGCCGTATCGTAAGCGGTCCGAGAAAACCGTAACCACTATTTCACTTACCGCCCGGTTTTGCTGGTCCCTTCTCACGCCCACGTCAGAGCCACGTCGCCGCCACCCCGCCGTCGCATCACCTCATTCGTCCGTCCCTACGCTGACATGTCCGCCACTTCAGCGTATCCATGGACCAACCAGGGCCTGCCACATCACCCGGTGACGTCATGCTGACGTCATCCAACTCCGACCCCACCTGATGACGTCATGCTGACGTCATCCCAAAAGCGCGCCAATATTGCCAAAAATCCATTTTAAGCCAAAATTTCGTGTTTTTTCTACTTTTTCCGAAAGAGACTGTTGTTGTTGCTGCATGAATTTGACGACCATACCAGCGCCAACCTGCACCGTTCAACTCTGAAACCACGGGCGCCTCCTCCGTACCTGCATTTGCAACTATCAGTGACAATCCGCAAGGTATTTTTCGAAATTATTCTCTGCACCTATTTTTTATCCAAATTTCTTCGAACAAACTGTTAAGGGAGTGTTAAAACACTGAATTCAACGTCCAGTATCCAGTAACCTGCACCTATTTCCCTCTGGCAAGACAACGAACAGTTTACGAAACCTGCATTTGTCTGAAACAACCTGAATTCACAAAGTAGCTCGCGCAACCGTGAGCTAGAGACCTCTGTTGGCTAAATTCACCATAGAAAAGATCTGGTCAGCCCTGCTATTTGTCTTTATCAATCTGTTAAACAGTATTTCAATTGTTGTGTGCTCAATTCACCCTCTGGTCCCTGAAATTCACACTTTCATTGCAAGTAATCACCACTGTGTTGTTCTGCTTACTTCAACCAGTTCACCTGCAAGTCAGAAGCTTAATAGACCATGGAAACTCCAATTGCACTAAACATCAAGCCTCTCAATACCCCTCATAGGGAGTTAGAATGGAAAGCTCTGGGAGATATGGATTATCAAATGTTGGATTGGTTTCCATTAGGCTCTAAATACAATATTCAGTTGCTAAATGAGTTGAAAGCCCAGCACCTTAGTGGAGCTGATATCCTATGGATTTGGGACTCAAACTTGCCCATCTAAAACCTCTCCCAGGTAAATCCTATGCCCGAATTGATCCACAGATGCCAGGAGTGCTATGATCCATACCAAAGAGCTGTCCTCAGCCCCACAGGCTCAATTCTGTTCCATATCACCCCAGAGAGCATAAATGAGATGCTGCATTTCCACACTGCAAAACCATTGAGCCCCCTCTACATGCAGAACTTGATAAAGAAGGGGACTAAGTTGTCAAATGACCAGATCATCAAAATCAACCAGCTGTTTGTACAACCAGGCTCTGAAGCCATCAGAACTCCTCCTATTGGATATGCATACTTAAATGAATTGGGCAGAATGCTAGTGGATTTGATCAGCTATGTCCTAGGGTTCAAGGGAGTGGAGGATGTGGATGATAGTATAATGGCAATGCTGTCTATATTCTCTCCTGGAAAGCCTCCAGCTGTACATTATGACTATGCCACATATATTGCAGATAGGATCCATGACCAGCTGATGAATCTGCAAAGGGAAAGACTGTTCAGATACACTTCCTACATTTACCATCTATTCTTGTTTTATCAACCAGGCAGCTTCCTCATTCCCCTGAAGTAAGTTAATGCCCAGGGGAATCCAAGGTCAGTTGTGTTTTGGACCTCTGTTTTTCATTGCACCTCTGTATCACCATACACATACTGTGAGTTCATAGACTTGTTCATTCATCCAGCTATGACATTATTGTATGGTGTTTCTCCTCCAAGGTTAACTGATGACATGAGGAGAATTCTCCATCTAAACAAAACCTACAGCATTGGTAATTGGTACTTTTACCAAGACCACACAGTCATCAGAGTATATGGCTGTGAGTTGAAGCCTTATAGGCTGCCAAGGTATGTCCCTATGAGACTTTTTGCCCTAGAATAATTCAGGCAATTTGGGAATGCCAACTACCTCCACTTCCAAAGTAAGAACAAGAAGGCGCAGTTGAAGGTAAGGAGCCAGCTGGGCCCTTTCCTATATAACAAAAAAGAGGAGGGATGGAAAGAGGCAAATAGTATCCTAGAGGCTCTCAAACTGCAAACTAGTTTTGAGTGGATACCCTATGACCCCAATCATTTTGTTTCCCTCAGGAGGATAAGATACAAATTGGGTACCTATTCACATATGAGGCTGCCTGAGATTGAGCAGTATGCCAATGCATTGAGCTGGGAAGAGGGCACCCTAGAAGAGGAAATTACTAGTGAAGAGCTGCTAGAAAGAGAGGCTAGAAATATTCAAAAAGAAGCTGACTTAGAAACTTGTGGACAGGTCCCCCTCTCATATAAAAGACAACTTGGAGCAGCTGCCTCATCCTCAACAACACATCAGCAAGCTGCCATGAATACTCCACAGACATCCAGCAAAGGCAAAGAAAAGCAGGTGGAACAGCCACCTCCTATGACAGAAGAGCAAATGGAAACCCTAGTGCAGCAACAAGAAGAGATGGAGAAGCAGGGAGAAGTGCGGCAGCAAGAAGAACATCAACAACAGGAAGAACAAAGGCAGGAAGAGCCTGTCCAGCAAAAGCAAATAGTGGAAGCCCCTAAATCCACTGAACAAACTGTGCCTCCAAGGTAAGAAACTTCAACTGAGGCATCAATCCTCCAAACTCCACAAAAGGAGGATACAAGCTGGAAAAGGGACAGAGAGACTCCCCTTACAACATCAGCAACTCATGGGGAGAAAAGACAGAGAATCAATCCCTTCTCAGAGGAAGAAATGCCAATAGGACAGTCTTTTGGTATGGTCCCACCCAGCAGGGAAGCATCAGCAAGTTCCTTTCAACAGGAACAGGATAGAGCAATGGGAGGAGAAGTGAGTTCCTCAAATCAACAAAGGGAAGGTGGACCCAGCATTAAACAGTAGTTCATCGACATTAAGAGGAGAAATGAGCCCATCAAGATACCGCTGTATAACCATCTGTTAAACATGGCCCCCACCAATCAACAAAGACTCATGTCTGCATATGATGTGCAGGAAGGCAAAATGATCATGAGTCATTTTATGCCAACAGCAGTGCAGCCCCAATCTGCCTCTGACTACTTGAGGACTAACCTGGAAGTCCTTGCCAAGGATATCCACCCAATGGACAAGATAGAACTGCATAAGCAAACGGGTGAGATGGTCTATGCTTCCTTGGCAGACCAAACATTGGATAACTACAGGCTACAAAATAGCCTTAATAATACAGCCTCTCAGCTAGAGTTGGAGAGAGCATCATCCCAGGCAAAGGACAACAGAATAAGGTCCTTAGAGGACATCATCGTAGAGATTGGGCATGATCCCAAAGATATCAAGGGCATACAAGAGATATTAAAATTGAGGGATGCAGACATGGCAACCTTGAGGAGAAAGATCAAACTCCCAGCCACAATTCACCCTCAAACAGATGATGTTGCCCAACAAAGACATGATCAAGAGGCCACAACCTTGTTGATATCTCTGTACAAGCAGCTAATCCAAACTTAGGAAAAGTTGGGAGAATCGGAGGATGCAAAAGCAGCACTACAGGTAGCCTTGAAACAAAGAGAAGAAGGGCAAACCTCTAAGCCTCCTCCTGAAGTAATCAACCTTGAGGAAGCTGCTCCAACTACTGCTCCTCCTCCTCAGCAAACAGAACCTACAACACCAACTACATCAACAGCTGCACCAACAACAGAGCAGACTCATAGTCTGGATATGCAGAAGCTTCAAAATGAAATTCAAGTCCTGGAAGCTCAAATGTTAGAGCTTAATCAAGCAAAGGAATCTTTGGCTAAAGTAAATGAAAGATATGATAACAGCAAACAGAATGTGGCTGAGAAGGAAAGAGATATAAAAGCTCTCAAAAAGAGAATAACTGAGCTTGAGAAAGAGCTCACACTAGATAAGGTGACAGCAGAGCTTAAAACAGTCCTATGGGCCAATATTGGCCAGTCCATTACTGATCAGTGGCAGTTCATTGAGACCATAGATGAACAGTCAGCGCTCATCACAAAGGCAAATAGGGAGATACACAGAGTAGGAGCAAGCCTTGGCAACATGCCTGATGCTGCCAATAGGATGATCAACATATTAAATAACAGAACAAGCTCTCAACTGACCACCATGGGAATTGCTCACAGGACTGAGACAATCTCAATGGTTAAAAGGGTCCTGACATTAAGAAACTTGGTTGGAACATTAGAAAGGAGAACCCAAGACATGTAGACCGAAATCAACAAGTTCATGGACAGGTTTCAGGTATTACAAAACAGAGGCCTCCCTAGCATACTAAGCAGTGTGGGAAGACTGCTCACCCATGAAAATTATCCTAAAAGGGTCAATGCCTTTGCTGCAAGTCAAATTGCAGGACAGCCCAGCACTTCAGCAGAATCAGGGCCAGCATCAGGGCAGACTCTATATAATAGGGTGGAAAACCTGTTTTTCATCATGAACGAGATCAATCATCTGTTCGATGTGCCTCCAAATTTCTATAAATATACAAAAGCAGATGAAACCATAGAGGCAATTGTGAAGCACCAATTGCCCACACAGGAAGTCTGGAATAAATTGACACAGCTAATATTATCAAGCCAGAACCTGTAATGTTATGTTTTGTCAAATTTATAAGTGATCATACACGGGGAAAATTTTGGTAGATAAGCATACAGAGGAAAAATGAAAGGCTGAGCCAACTCAGCAAGGCTGTTCAGTCACCACAGCAGCAAGCACAGTCACAGGTGGCAGGGCCGAGAAAATACAACGCAGCAAACATAAAGACACATTTTCCAGCATTAAAGCAAAGCGTTCCAACCGACTCAGTGACCTCCAAAGGTCAAAATATCCTCTGACAGACTTAAAAAGCAGTTATGCCGCATTCAAATCTGTAATAACTTCTTTTCTACTTTTCTGTATGAAATAATGAAGATATTTCTCTCTCAGATGACTCAATGCCTGAGATATTTTGTATAAACATTTCTATAAAGTCCCCTTCGCATGAGTTTGCAAGGGGTTGTTGTTGATTTCATTTCTATACTTCTGTTGCTGTACAACTCTCAGAGAAATAATACAAAAGGTGGATGGAATTTCCAAAGCTCTGTGTTCCTTGATGCACTGTGGTGGCCGACTGATTGTTACAGGATTCCTGCATGTTTCATAGCACAATAAGTCTTCTTTTAACCTCTGTGTTATATGTTTTCTAGTTTTTCATGTTCTTTCATGTTTATGAGTTTTACACTTAATGGCAAAGTAAAAGAATAGTTCCAAGATTTAATCACAAATCACCCTGAACTCAATCTAAGTTGTTATAAATGTTTTCTTCCAGATAAAGTAAATAAGGTGTAATTCTTAATTGCTACACTTTCAAGCTATATCTCTCACTGTGATAAATATTCTCAGGAATTCAAGTTTGCTCCTGAGGCATCTATCTCTTTCCCACACCCCAGCACAGTGGAAAATTCTTGAATGCTTTTCACTGGTTGTTCACATGTCACCATCATAATCTAAACTTTGTTATATGAAGTATTTAAATGGCCCTGTAATTTCAGTAAATCACCTCAAGGTTTTCTAAACACTTGTAGCCACAGACTCCATTGCCCAATGAAATGAAATCATCTGCAGATTGCACACTTCAAGTCCAGAAAGATATCCCTCAACCAAAGCATAAAACTAAACACCCTCATTTCATAGCTAGCCTAAAATCTCCACAGGATAGAGACAAATTATAAAGAGAGAGCCCTCTCTGATTACAGTGTGGCTAGGCACTGTAATCCAAAGATTGGTTAGTGGTTACCCCGGCCGTATTCCCTTGGGAGTCATAGGGAACAACCTGGGTGTTAACATAATTGGCGACTCCACTGGGGACTTCTTAGGATTTTCCAATTTCTATACATCTCTCAAAGCCTGAAATCAAGCCTGAAACAAGTGAGGAGGCCTTCAAAACTGTTTCTGTGTAACATTGACAGTTTTAGGGAAGAGCTCTTTCAGTGAATCTTCATCTCAGCTTTGAAATATATATAGCCATTCCAAAATCTTTATCCAGTCCTTACAGATATAAAAACTTCCTTTAAAATCCTAAAAAACAGTTAGAAGCTGGCTCCCAAGAAAAATCCACGGCACACTAGGGCAAATCCTGACCCTAATCCACCCATCATTGTTGATAATCCAAATACCATCCCTAGAAACATTAGGAGGCAGCAAAGGCAGGAGCAGCCTGCTGATCTAACTTCAGATTCAGATCATCCCAGCCTTATCTCTACCCCATGCAAGGTCCTCTTCCGGTCTACCCCTAATTCCCCTAGTTCACCATCCACATCTCAAAGTCCTCCTATCACATCTCCATCCACTGCACATATCCCCTTGACCAACACTCTAGGTTCACCCCTACTTGTCACCCCTGTGGTACCCACTGTTCCTATTATCCCAGCTGCCCCTGTTAATCCTCTAAACCCTGTAAATATGGCTAACAGATATGCACCCTTGCAGATACCAGCTAATGCTGCAGCTCTACCCCAAGATTACCAAACCAAAATCTCATATTTTGACTCCAATGGCCCTCTGACAGCTGTCCAGCATGCTAAAAGGATGCAAGACCATTTTGAGACCTATGAAATAGATGATGACAGTGTCAGAATGAGGATGTTTGTTCAAAGCCTAACTGGGGATGTAAGAACTTGGTTTAGATCCCTGAATGCAAATTCCATTACAACTCCTGATGAACTGTATCAAGCCTTTACTAGTAGATGGGAGAAGAAGAAAGATCCTCTGCACATACTTGGGGAATATGACACTATCAAAAGAGGTCCCCAAGAGACTGTTTTGGAGTATTGTGCAAGATTTAACAATGTATATAACGCGATTCCACAAAATTTAAGACCTCCTCCTGATTTAGCCTTGTACAAATTCCCTGATGGTTTTGACCCTGACATGGCCTATCAGTTGAAGGAAAGAGATCCTCAATCCCTTGCAGAGGCCCAAAGGGTTGCTGTCACAGTGGAAGCCAACCTAATTGCCAAAAGAAACAGGGCAAGGTTGGAAAAGAGGACTGCTTTCAAAGAGGAACCCTCTGCCTTTGATCAGAAGCTGGATGCAATACTCAATGGAATGAAAAGATTAGGGGACAGAGTGGAATCGGTTGAGAGAAAATCATCATGGGAAGCACCACAAAACAACCCTCCTAGGAATCCAAATTTCAGGAGAACTCAAAACCCAAATGTTGGCAAGGCCAGTGCTGACCAAGACATAAGACCCCCTTTCCAAGAAAATTATGCAGAAACTTCCACATCAATAGAGCCCAATGAAGATCCTGAGATTAATTTAATGGGTCTAGATGGTGAAAGTCAAGTTTTCTTAACACAAGAAGATCATGAGGATGATGAAATCAAACTGTTCCAAACTAAATCAGGTGAATCCTTTGACTTTAAACAAGGCTATGACACTGCTGTTTATGAAGTCCATAAACAATACAAGCTGAGGAGCAGAACTGTGAATGTAAACCAGCCTGAAAAGATAAAGGATAATCAGCAGCCTGAAAGAGTCATAGTCACAGAACCTAATGACAAAACAAATTCACCTGCAGAAGAAGTGATTATTGAAGAGATCACTGAACCACTGTCCTCAAAACAGCAGCCCGTGGCCACTTCACCTTCTCATCCTAATTTAAATGTTACTCCCCAAGAGATGAGTAAAAGAGGCAAGTCCCAAAGTCAAGATAAAAATCAAGAAGAAGATTTAATGAACAAGGAAAGGACTGTCACCTATAACCCCAAGGCCCAATCTGAAAAACCCTTTGACTTAGAAACTGAAATTGGCAAAATAAAGATAGCTATTCCTCTCTTAGAACTAGCCAAGCATGACATCTATAAACTACAGATCAAGAAGTCCCTTCAACTCACTAGCAACAAAGATGATGTCAATGTGCTGGATGACACCCCAGAATTACTGTTCGGCCCAGAAGTGGATGGAAAAACGGTAGTCACAGGGGTATTACCTTTCTATGTCAGTTTACATATTCATGATAAAATATTACATAATGCAATGTTTGACTCAGGTGCCTCTCACAATCTCATGCCAAAAGCAGTCATGGAAAGATTGAATCTAGACATAACAAGACCATACAAGGACCTGTTTTCCTTTGACTCCAGCCAAGTCAAGTGTCTAGGTCTCATAAAAGATTTATGTGTGTCTTGGTTCAATACCCAAACAAGACAATCCTAATGGATGTGGTAGTTGCTGATATTCCACCTAAGTATGGGATGCTGTTATCAAGATCTTGGGGAGCTAAACTCCAAGGTTCCCTGCAATTAGACATGTCATATGCCACCATCTCTGTTTTTGGGCAACCAAAAAGACTGTACAGAGAAACACTCATGAAATACATGGTCAGCAGTGAAGAAAAGCCTCAAAACTTTCCCATATATGCTGTCCATTCAGACATAGACTCATACATTCTCTTCAATAACAGCACAACTCCCTTAAAAGGTGAGGTTGACACCAAGATACTCACACAGGAGGAAGACTCAAATGAAAGAATTATCTCCCATGAGACAACAGTCAATCAAACACTAAATACTGCTGCTATTCAAAATATCAAGCATGCCCAGTCAAATGATAAAACTGTCCTAGAAGACAAGCTAGATGAAAAACCACAACTTCTACTCTCCTTCCCAACAGGATATTCTATGGTTCCTTGAATTTGATGGCTCAGTCAACAAATTAGGGGCAGGAGCTGGAGTTTGGGTACACAATAAAGAAAATAGTCATGCAGAAGGCAGAGCCTATAGATTGAATTTCAGATGTACTAACAACATGGCAGAATATGAAGCTCTTTTAGTAGGCCTCAAGTTAGTAAAGTTCTTACAAGCTGCCAGGGTTTCAATCATGGGTGATTCAGATTTAGTTATCCAACAAGTGAAGGGAAATTTTGTCACCAATGACAAAAGACTAAGGACTTATAGGTCTGCTGTTGCTGAGGTACTAAACTTTTTCTCTGAATTCCAAATCACTAAAATTCCTAGAACCCACAATCTGCATGCTCATAGTTTAGCCACCTTTGCAAGTACCTGCAAACTGCCTTTTGAGCCTCATCATTGTTTTACAGCTGAGGTAAAACACAGACCCTCCATTCCAAACAATGTTAATGATTGGCAAGTATTTGAGGATGACAAGCAAATAAACCATTTTTTAACCCTACAACAAGAATTTGCAGGATTAAATATTGACACTGATACAGCAAGTCAATCACAAATACTTGATACAGCAAGTCAATCACAAATACTTGATACAGCAAGTCAATCACAAATACTTGATAGAGCAAGTCCATCACAAATACAGTTTCAACAGATTACTCACCCAATATCACCTAGAACAACAAAACAAATGCTGAATCCAACTATTTTCAACAAAGACAACATTCAGCAAATTCAATCAATCAATGGTGAGGAAGTGGCCAATGCTGAAACTGAAATCATAGAGCTGAAAGACAATTTTCTACCAACAAGCCTAACCCCACTAGAGGACATCTTTGATTCAAATGATATCCCCAGAAAACCAAAAATGCAGCCCTTAAATGCAACCATTGAAGAATGCAACATAGGTACAATTGACAAACCCAAAATAATTAAATTGTCTGCTTCTTTACCTCCTGACCAAAAGCCTAAATACATTGACCTCTTTAAAGAGTTCCAGGATGTCTTTGCATGGAGTTATGAGGACCTAAAGTCCTATGACACCTCTGTTATCCAGCATACAATCCCTCTCAAACCTGATCAAAAGCCCTTTAAACAAAAATTGAGGAGAATCAATCCTATGCTTCTCCCAGCAATGGAACAAGAGGTACAGAAAATGTTCAAGGCTGGCATCATAGCACCAATCAGATTCTCTGAATGGATCTCCAACTTAGTTCCTACAAGAAAGAAGACTGGTGAAATTAGGTTGTGTGTGGACTTAAGGAATCTGAACCAAGTATCCCTCAAAGACAACTATCCCTTACCCAAGATGGATCACATCCTCCAAAGAGTGGTAGGGGCCTCAAGGATCTCATTACTGGATGGATTTTCAGGCTTCAATCAAATCCTGGTGCACCCTGATGATCAAGATAAAACAGCATTCACTACCCCATGGGGAACTTTCAAATATGTAAAGATGCCTTTTGGATTGAAAAATGCAGGGGCAACTTTTCAAAGAGCAATGGATATTGCTTTTTCCAAAGAGATTCATGACTTTTTAGTCATTTACCTAGATGACCTTACACCTTTCTCAAAATCAGACCAAGAACATATAAAACATTTGAGACAGATCTTCCTAAAATGCAGAAAATATGGAATTTCCTTGAATCCCAAGAAATCCCTGTTTGGTTTAGAGGAAGGTAAGCTGTTGGGCCACATCATTTCTAAAGATGGCATTAGAATTGACCCAGATAGGATACAGGCTATCCTACAAATGCCCCACCCAAGAAATGTCAAAGAGTTGCAAGGATTCTTGGGAAAAATCAATTTCTTAAGAAGGTTTATACCAAACTTAGCAGAACTAATCAGATTATTAAATAACATGCTAAAGAAAGATTCAAAAGTCAAATGGACTGTTGAATCCAATCAGGCCTTTGAAGGTATAAAACTGGCCCTTACCCAAACCCCAGTCTTGACCAATCCTCAATTTGACAGGGACTTTATCATTTTCTCTTTTGCCTCCCAGCATACTATTGCTGCTGTTTTATTGCAAAAGGATGACCAAGGAAATGAGAAGCCAATTGCTTTCTTTAGCAAAGCCCTTAGAGATGCACCTTTAAAGTATCAAATCATGGAAAAGCAAGCTTATGCTTTGGTCAAAGCCATTAAAGACTTTAGGATTTATATCCTTTATTCCCATGTTATAGCATATGTGCCAAGTCCTATTGTCAAAGACATTCTCACCCAAGAAAATTTAGAGGGCAGAAGAGGAAAGTGGATTGCCAACATCTTGGAATTTGACATTGAGATAAAACCTACAAAACTAATAAAAGGGCAAGGCTTGGCCAAATTAATGACAGAAGCAAATTTCCAAGCCTTAGACATTAACCAGCTGGACAGTGAACCGGAGCTGGCGACTCCAAAGATCAATGTAGCCTTTGAACAATCCCCTTGGTACTCTGATATATGTTATGTATTGCAAAACCTGTGTGCTCCCACAGGATTGTCCAGAACTAAATGTAGGTTTTTAAAAATGAAAGCTTCTAAATTTTGTGTTATGGATGGAAATTTATTGTGGAAAAACCATGAAGGAATATTGCTAAACTGCCTAATTGAGAATGAAACTGACAATATCATAAAGGAATTTCATGCAGGTGACTGTGGTGGACACTTGTACTGGAAGTCCACTGTGGATAAAATACTAAGGGCTAGGTACTACTGGCCCACCATGTTCTCTGATGTCAAGAAATTCACCACCTCATGTCATAAATGTCAAGTGTTTGAGGGAAAGAGACAGTTGCTGCCACTTCCCTTGAGGCCTATTGCAACAGAAAGACCTTTTCAACAATGGGACTTGGATTTCATTGGGGAAATTCACCCCTCATCCTCAGGCCAACATAGATGGATCTTGACAGCCACTGACTACTTCACCAAGTGGATTGAAGCTGTTCCATGCAGACAAGCAAATGATTCCACTATCATTCAGTTCTTGGAGAACAACATATTGGCTAGATTTGGCTGTCCTGACAAAATAATAACAGACAATGCTGCTGCTTTCAGATTCAAGAAAATGGTGAACTTCTGCCATAAATTTCACATCACCTTGGGCCACTCTACTGCATACTATCCCCAAGGTAATGGCCTTGCTGAGTCATCAAATAAAAGTCTGGTAAACATCATAAAGAAAGTGCTAGAAGAGAACAAAAAGAATTGGCATAAGAAGCTTGTGAATGCCCTATGGGCAGATAGACTAACAACCAAAAGATCAATTGGGACCAGCCCATATGAGTTGGTTTATGGATTAGAGGCCAAATTTCCTTCATCACTAGGGGTGCCTGTTATGAAACTTCTTCAAGAAAGCCAAGCTGAACCAAATGATATGCAAAGAAGAATCAATCAAATCATATGTTTACAGCAAACTAGAGACCAAGTTTTCAGCAGAGTTCAAGTTCTACAAGAAAAATTAAAGAAGGCCTTTGATAGAAGAACTAAGGCAGAAGATTTCAACATTGGTGACAAAGTCCTCAAGTGGGATTCAAGAAGAGAGGATAAGGGAAAACATGGAAAATTTGATTCCCTTTGGAGAGGACCATTTGCTGTCCAAGCAGTACAAGGAAACAACACTTATTTCCTTAAGAGTCTCAATGAAACTGATTTGGATGAAGGTCCTGTGAATGGCAGGATGCTGAAGCACTATTTTGAATATCACCCATAAGTGCACCCTGAGTTTTCCTTGTACATATCCAGATGTATATATTATTTTCTGTCAACATGTAGAAATGCAATTTCTCAAAGTTTTCCTAAACTGCCAGCGAAAGGTGAATACAATCAGAAGTCTACCAAGAAGAGAAGCACATAATTTTGGCATTTTTAAAGCATCAAACTTCAAGGTTGGCAAGAGCAGTCAAGGAGCAAGGCAATCTGACCTGCTGTTCTTGGTCTTTCAAATGAAACACCACCCCCATGTGGAGCCACTGTTAGCTACCTATACCAATAGGTTTCATATTTCATGATTGGCTATGAAAAGGTCCAAATATGCTCTGCTTTGATGATTCAAAGATCACATATTTCCAAGAGAATCCAATCTGTGCTTATAGATTGGTATGGACTCAAATTTTGATGGATGGTCCAAAAGTCTAATCTGGATCATGTCATGTTTTAAATTTTCAGTTGTAGAATAGAGAAAGGAGACTGTCCAAACTGTTTAATCTTGGCAGACAAGTAGTTTAGGTAGAGAAAAAAGGATCCCAACAGCTTAATCTGGGACCTTGGAAGAAATAAGGGTAGAAGTAGATAGAAAAACAAAAGAAAAAGCCAAAGAAAAGAAAAGGCAAGTAAGGGTCTGCAAGTCCAAGTGCACCCTCCAAGAAGAAATAAAAAATGCTAGGCAAATAGATGGGTAGGCAGTTGGGGTTGCAGAAAGGTCATTTCTTATAAGTTGCATGTGTGCTAACTTTGTTTACCAAAGCAAAATCAATGAATTGAGAAGGTGTCATTCTTCATCAAGTTGCAGCAAGCAAGAAGCATGTCTAACCTCCCTTCTTCCCCTTTCCATTTCATTACTAACACTCCCTCATCAGCTGAGATTCATGGGAGAGATTATGGTTTCATGGTGGTTCTTAATCTTTTTAGAAGCCACATTCCTTGTCTAAAACTCTTTTCATTTTGATCTACTCCCTAAACTAAGTAAGTTTCAAATAAACTTAGTGATTTCCCCCTCATTCACATTTCCCCCCATATTAACTCTAACTCTACTATGTAATTCCCCTATGTTACCTTTCCCCTAATATTATTAACACCATGGTGTATAAACCCCAAATTTTGTATAAATATCCCTCCCCTTGGCATTATAGCCAATAGATCCTCTGTCAGGGATCAAATTGGCATCTGGTCACTTTGATGAACCTAAACCTCACCCCTCTCCCTTCTTTAAAGTCATTTCCACCCATTAAGCCTTTGTTTGTAAAGAAGAAACCTTGTAAAGAACTCCATCCTACCCATAAACCCCTTTGAAATTGTGAAAAAACCCAAAAAACCCACCTTTTGCCGCTTATCCAAAGTTTCGGCGCATATGGTTAATTTTCCAAAATACATTGAGAAACTTTACAAAAACCCACATCCTAATGTTTTCCGCCGGGCGCAGCTTTCAAAACAAATAATAAATTAAACCCGCCCCCCCTCCGTATTGTTCGATCATATCGCCCTTCCGTCAACCGTCGGATCGGACCCATGTGATCCGACGGCCCTCATTGATATCGGAGCGGCCCCCACGCCCGACAGTTAGCGCCCGAGAAAATGACGAAGGGTTACGTCAGTCCTCGGCCACGCGTCACCTTCTCAAGTCTCTCGGAGCGGCCTCTGACAAAACCGGGGCCGTATCGTAAGCGGTCCGAGAAAACCGTAACCACTATTTCACTTACCGCCCGGTTTTGCTGGTCCCCTGTCACGCCCACGTCAGAGCCACGTCGCCGCCACCCCGCCGTCGCATCACCTCATTCGTCCGTCCCTACGCTGACATGTCCGCCACTTCAGCATATCCATGGACCAACCAGGGCCTGCCACATCACCCGGTGACGTCATGCTGACGTCATCCGACTCCGACCCCACCTGATGACGTCATCCCAAAAGCGCGCCAATATTGCCAAAAATCTATTTTAAGCCAAAATTTCGTGTTTTTTCTACTTTTGCTGAAAGAGACTGTTGTTGTTGCTGCATGAATTTGACGACCATACCAGCGCCAACCTGCACCGTTCAACTCTGAAACCACGGGCGCCTCCGCCGTACCTGCATTTGCAACTATCAGTGACAATCCGCAAGGTATTTTTCGAAATTATTCTCTGCACCTGGTTTTTATCCAAATTTCTTCGAACAAACTGTTAAGGGAGTGTTAAAACACTGAATTCACCGTCCAGTATCCAGTAACCTGCACCTATTTCCCTCTGGCAAGACAACGAACAGTTTACGAAACCTGCATTTGTCTGAAACAATCTGAATTCACAAAGTAGCTCGCGCAACCGTGAGCTAGAGACCTCTGCTGGCTAAATTCACCATAGAAAAGATCTGGTCAGCCCTGCTATTTGTCTTTATCAATCTGTTAAACAGTATTTCAATTGCTGTGTGCTCAATTCACCCTCTGGTCCCTGAAATTCACACTTTCATTGCAAGTAATAACCGCTGTGTTGTTCTGCTTACTTCAACCAGTTCACCTGCAAGTCAGAAGCTTAATAGACCATGGAAACTCCAATTGCACTAAACATCAAGCCTCTCAATACCCCTCATAGGGAGTTAGAATGGAAAGCTCTGGGAGATATGGATTATCAAATGTTGGATTGGTTTCCATTAGGCTCTAAATACAATATTCAGTTGCTAAATGAGTTGAAAGCCCAGCACCTTAGTGGAGCTGATATCCTAGGGATTTGGGACTCAAACTTGCCCATCTACAACCTCCCCCAGGTAAATCCTATGCCAGAATTGATCCACAGATGCCAGGAGTGCTATGATCCATGCCGAAGAGCTGTCCTCAGCCCCACAGGCTCAATTCTATTCCATATCACCCCAGAGAGCATAAATGAGATGCTGCATTTCCACACTGCAAAACCATTGACCACCCTCTACATGCAGAACTTGATAAAGAAGGGGACTAAGTTGTCAAATGACCAGATCATCAAAATCAACCAGCTGTTTGTACAACCAGGCTCTGAAGCCATCAGAACTCCTCCTATTGGATATGCATACTTAAATGAATTGGGCAGAATGCTAGTGGATTTGATCAGCTATGTCCTAGGGTTCAAGGGAGTGGAGGATGTGGATGATAGTATAATGGGAATGTTGTCTATATTCTCTCCTGGAAAGCCTCCAGCTGTACATTATGACTATGCCACATATATTGCAAATAGGATCCATGACCAGCTGATGAATCTGCAAAGGGAAAGACTGTTCAGATACACTTCCTACATTTACCATCTATTCTTGTTTTATGAACCAGGCAGCTTCCTCATTCCCCTGAAGCAAGTTAATGCCCAGGGGAATCCAAGGTCAGTTGTGTTTTGGACCTCTGTTTTTCATTGCACCTCTGTATCACCATACACATACTGTGAGTTCATAGACTTGTTCATTCATCCAGCTATGACATTATTGTATGGTGTTTCTCCTCCAAGGTTAACTGATGACATGAGGAGAATTCTCCATCTAAACAAAACCTATAGCATTGGTAATTGGTACTTTTACCAAGACCACACAGTCATCAGAGTATATGGCTGTGAGTTGAAGCCTTATAGGCTGCCAAGGTATGTCCCTATGAGACTTTTTGCCCTAGAATATTTCAGGCAATTTGGGAATGCCGACTACCTCCACTTCCAAAGTAAGAACAAGAAGGCGTAGTTGAAGGTAAGGAGCCAGCTGGGCCCTTTCCTATATAACAAAAAAGAGGAGGGATGGAAAGAGGCAAATAGTATCCTAGAGGCTCTCAAACTGCAAACTAGTTTTGAGTGGATACCCTATGACCCCAATCATTTTGTTTCCCTCAGGAGGATAAGATACAAATTGGGTACCTATTCACATATGAGGCTGCCTGAGATTGAGCAGTATGCCAATGCATTGAGCTGGGAAGAGGGCACCCTAGAAGAGGAAATTACTAGTGAAGAGCTTCTAGAAAGAGAGGCTAGATATATTAAAAGAGAAGCTGACTTAGAAACTTGTGGACAGGTCCCCCTTTCATATAAAAGACAACTTGGAGCAGCTGCCTCATCCTCAACAACACATCAACAAGCTGTCATGAATACTCCACAGACATCCAGCAAAGGCAAAGAAAAGCAGGTGGAACAGCCACCTCCTATGACAGAAGAGCAAATGGAAACCCTAGTGCAGCAACAAGAAGAGATGGAGCAGCAGGGAGAAGTGCGGCAGCAAGAAGAACAGCAACAACAGGAAGAACAAAGGCAGGAACAGCCTGTCCAGCAAGAGCAAACAGTGGAAGCCCCTAAATCCACTGAACAAACTGTGCCTCCAAGGTAAGAAACTTCAGCTGAGGCATCAATCCTCCAAACTCCACAAAAGGAGGATACAAGCAGGAAAAGGGACAGAGAGACTCCCCTTACAACATCAGCAACTCATGGGGAGAAAAGACAGAGAATCAATCCCTTCTCAGAGGAAGAAATGCCAATAGGACAGTCTTTTGGTATGGTCCCACCCAGCAGGGAAGCATCAACAAGTTCCTTTCAACAGGAACAGGATAGAGCAATGGGGGGAGAAGTGAGTTCCTCAAATCAGCAAAGGGAAGGTGGACCCAGCATTAAACAGCAGTTCATCGACATTAAGAGGAGAAATGAGCCCATCAAGATACAGCTGTATAACCATCTGTTAAACATGGCCCCCACCAATCAACAAAGACTCATGTCTGCATATGATGTGCAGGAAGGCAAAATGATCATGAGTCATTTTATGCCAACAGCAGTGCAGCCCCAATCTGCCTCTGACTACTTGAGGACTAACCTGGAAGTCCTTGCCAAGGATATCCACCCAATGGACAAGATAGTACTGCATAAGCAAACGGGTGAGATGGTCTATGCTTCCTTGGCAGACCAAACATTGGATAACTACAGGCTACAAAATAGCCTTAATGATACAGCCTCTCAGCTAGAGTTGGAGAGAGCATCATCCCAGGCAAAGGACAACAGAACAAGGTCCTTAGAGGACATCATCATAGAGATTGGGCATGATCCCAAAGATATCAAGGGCATACAAGAGATATTAAAATTGAGGGATGCAGACATGGCAGCCTTGAGGAGAAAGATCAAACTCCCAGCCACAATTCACCCTCAAACAGATGATGTTGCCCAGCAAAGACATGATCAAGAGGCCACAACCTTATTGATATCTCTGTATAAGCAGCTAATCCAAACTCAGGAAAAGCTGGGAGAATTGGAGGCTGAAAAAGCAGCACTACAGGCAGCCTTGAAACAAAGAGAAGAAGGGCAAACCTCTAAGCCTCCTCCTGAAGTAATCAACGTTGAGGAAGCTGCTCCAACTACTGCTCCTCCTCCTCAGCAAACAGAACCTACAACACCAACTACATCAACAGCTGCACCAACAACAGAGCAGACTCATAGTCTGGATATGCAGAAGCTTCAAAATGAAATTCAAGTCCTGGAAGCTCAAATGTTAGAGCTTAATCAAGCCAAGGAATCTTTGGCTAAAGTAAATGAAAGATATGATAAGAGCAAACAGAATGTGGCTGAGAAGGAAAGAGATATAAAAGCTCTCAAAAAGAGAATAACTGAGCTTGAGAAAGAGCTCACACTAGATAAGGTGACAGCAGAGCTTAAAACAGTCCTATGGGCCAATATTGGCCAGTCCATTACTGATCAGTGGCAGTTCATTGAGACCATAGATGAATAGTCAGCACTCATCACAAAGGCAAATAGGGAGATACACAGAGCAAGAGCAAGCCTTGGCAACATGCCTGATGCTGCCAATAGGATGATCAACATATTAAATAACAGAACAAGCTCTCAACTGACCACCATGGGAATTGCTCACAGGACTGAGACAATCTCAATGGTTAAAAGGGTCCTGACATTAAGAAACTTGGTTGGAACATTAGAAAGGAGAACCCAAGACATGTAGACCGAAATCAACAAGTTCATGGACAGGTTTCAGGTATTACAAAACAGAGGCCTCCCCAGCATACTAAGCAGTGTGGGAAGACTGCTCACCCATGAAAATTATGCTAAAAGGGTCAATGCCTTTGCTGCAAGTCAAATTGCAGGACAGCCCAGCACTTCAGCAGAATCAGGGCCAGCATTAGGGCATACTCTATATAATAGGGTGGAAAACCTGTTTTTCATCATGAACGAGATCAATCATCTGTTCGATGTGCCTCCAAATTTCTATAAATATACAAAAGCAGATGAAACCATAGAGGCAATTGTGAAGCACCAATTGCCCACACAGGAAGTCTGGAATAAATTGACACAGCTAATATTATCAAGCCAGAACCTGTAATGTTATGTTTTGTCAAATTTATAAGTGATCATACACGGGGAAAATTTTGGTAGATAACCATACAGAGGAAAAATGAAAGGCTGAGCCAACTCAGCAAGGCTGTTCGGTCACCACAGCAGCAAGCACAGTCACAGGTGGCAGGGCCAAGAAAATACATCGTAGCAAACATAAAGACACATTTTCCAGCATTAAAGCAAAGCGTTCCAACCGACTCAGTGACCTCCAAAGGTCAAAATATCCTCTGACAGACTTAAAAAGCAGTTATGCCGCATTCAAAGCTGTAATAACTTCTTTTCTACTTTTCTGTACGAAATAATGAAGATATTTCTCTCTCAAATGACTCAATGCCTGAGATATTTTGTATAAACATTTCTATAAAGTCCCTTTCACATGAGTTTGCAAGGGGTTGTTGTTGATTTCATTTCTATACTTCTGTTGCTGTACAACTCTCAGAGAAATAATACAAAAGGTGGATGGAATTTCCAAAGCTCTGTGTTCCTTGATGCACTGTGGTGGCCGGCTGATTGTTACAGGATTCCTGCATGTTTCATAGCACAATAAGTCTTCTTTTAACCTCTGTGTTATATGTTTTCTAGTTTTTCATGTTCTTTCATGTTTATGAGTTTTACACTTAATGGCAAAGTAAAAGAATAGTTCCAGGATTTAATCACAAATCACCCTGAACTCAATCTAAGCTGTTATAAATGTTTTCTTCCAGATAAAGTAAATAAGGTGTAATTCTTAATTGCTACACTTTCAAGCTATATCTCTCACTGTGATAAATAATCTCAGGAATTCAAGTTTTCTCCTGAGGCATCTATCTCTTTCCCACACCCCAGCACAGTGGAAAATTCTTGAATGCTTTTCACTGGTTGTTCACATGTCACCATCATAATCTAAACTTTGTTATATGAAGTATTTAAATGGTCCTGTAATTTCAGTAAATCACCTCAAGGTTTTCTAAACACTTGTAGCCACAGACTCCATTGCCCAATGAAATAAAATCATCTGCAGATTGCACACTTCAAGTACAGAAAGATATCCCTCAACCAAAGCATAAAACTAAACACCCTCATTTCATAGCTAGCCTAAAATCTCCACAGAATAGAGACAAATTATAAAGAGAGAGCCCTCTCTGATTACAGTGTGGCTAGGCACTGTAATCCAAAGATTGGTTAGTGGTTACCCCGGCCGTATTCCCTTGGGAGTCATAGGGAACAACCTGAGTGTTAACATGTACAATCTGAAACAAGTTCTTCGTTAGATATATCAAATTTTCTGATAATACAACGTTCAATAATCATGTGATTCTAGATCCTATGAATAGTAATAATGGGATACATAGGACTGAGAATTGACCATGGTTGGCAATGTCTAATCTCAGTAATTAGGCAAGGAAGACTGCAACTGAAGAAGGTGATGATAGCAATCTGCAGCAGAAGGCCTCTGATCTAGGTCTTGTTCCAAGCATCTATTTTGTAAATTCCTCAACAGCTCAGACACATTCAGCCCACTTGTCCTAATAAGGTGTCCAATACTCCACACATCAAATTTAACCCCATGAACACCCCTAGACATCTCAGGAGCATGATTCAAGCCACTAAGATTATGAGGGTAAATCTGAGGTGCACCAATGGCATCCTCAAAGTCTATTATAAACCACTCATCTGATTCAATGTTCTTCATCACGTTATCCCACCTCAGATCCCTGCGCATAAATGAAAGGGTGTGCAAAGACACCAGTGCCTTGGTCAAAAATTTTAGAGCTTCCACAAGTTGTTCCATAGTCGAAGGTTTGGTTGCACAACCCCTCGGTTTGAACACCAATGCTAAATCTTGTTCAATAAATTTATGGATGTATTCAACATGGGGAATTCTGTTGTCTAGAAAATCATAGATTTCTTTGACAGTGGCCCATTTCCTTTTGTTAGGAAATATTTTTCTAACATGAGTTGGAATTATCTCTATTAGTGTCAGTCTTTGCAGCCTTCCTCCAATGATCAAACATGCTCTTACAAAGTGATTTTAAGGTGTCAAGGTCAAATTTTGTCATTTCAGTGAATCTTCAAGCAAAATTTGGTCACTAGGCATTAGGTCTAGGGTTTGATTTTACCCTTGTCAAAGTTGTCCAAATGTCGGTCCATGTCACCGTTCAGCTGAGTGTACCATCATTCCAATAGTTTTCATTATCATTTCAAGTCCCACTGGGTCATTTTACACCTTGTTCATGCTTCAGTTGCGCCTAGGTAAGGTCATTTCCCTCTCCTAGGGTTTTGAAGGCAATTTCTCTTGGACGGCCAAATCATTGGAAAAACTTGTATCCTGATGTTCATACACCTTCCCCTATCCTTAAAGTACCTTATTAAACACTTCCCATCACTAAAATCCCCCAAATTCCTCATTTTCGCACAAACCCTAGTTTCTTGCTACAACCTCGCAATTTTCTAGGTTGGACCTGTGTTTTGCCTTTTTGGACCCCTTCCCCTCACTCAATCTCTGAGATTTGACTTTCCCCTACTTCCTGACATCCCTCCCTACTTCCCAAAATTTTCTCAAGAATTTAGAAGCTCCCTATCCCCTTCATTTCGCTTCATTTCGACAAATCCCTTGTTCAACACATCGGGATAGGTTTCACTCAAATGATGTTTCTGAGAAATAAAAGATGAATTTGGGAAAACTGAGAGATTTTTTTGTCCAAAACATGCCAAGGAAGAAAACCCTCCTTCAATTTTTACACAGGTGTCATTTTTTTGGAGAAATGTCAAACATATAGTTTCCTCGGGAGAATTGATGCACCTCTGAAGTGACCTTGGTAAAATCAAACTTTCTCCTAGATCAGTTGGCCAAATGACTTGCTTGATGAGTCAAATGATAACTAGACACAAATATATTTCCAATGAGCTATCATGATCTCAATTTGGAGTTGAGGAAGACATTCAAAAGTTGACTGTAATAGCACTATGCCTTTAGGTAGCCTCATTTGGCACATTTTGACCAGTCTTGGAAGATTTGATTTTTGATAGGAAAATGAACTCCAAAATTAAAATTTCTAGTTTGGTTGGAAACCAGACTCAAATACCTTTCCAACGAGCTATCCTGCGCTCAATTTTGACACCGAGAAGGCCTCCAAAAGTCTCCCGTAAAAACCACTACGCACAAGCTATATGTACCGCGCGTCAAGCCCAGTGCGTCGCACCACTTCCCTATGCGCCGCGCACTGGCGCATCGCTAAAAATATAGAACTCCAAATGAGGAATGGTTTGCATTTTTGGATTCAGCATGAAAAATCATGACTACTGGTGCCTGGACAAGAAATTTGGAGCTTTTTTGGGGCATTTTGGGTCACATGACAAATTTTTGGGCAAAATATAGGGTTTTTCTCCCAGTGGCACGGCGCTAAAAATCTAGAGCTCCAAATGAGGAATGGTTTGAATTTTTGGATTCAGCATGGAAAATCATGAATACTTGTGCCCGGACAAGAAATTTGGGCAAGATCAGAGTCTCCAGGAGGTCAAAAACACCCAAAAAATGGCCTCTCTGCCCCTTTTTTGACACACAGGAAGCAGTCTTGGGAGAATGAAGATTTTGAGGGGAAAATGAGCACCAAGTTCAGAAATTCCAGTTGGGTTAGAAAGTAGATAGGACAAGCTTTCCAACAAGCCCACTTGGGCACATTTTGGACAACTTCAAGTGCCCCAAACATGCCCCAAAGTAGCGTGACGCATAGAGAAAATGGCGCGACGCACAGAGGAAAAATTGCCAAATTTGCTTCCGTTTCGCAAATTTTCGATTCGCGACTTCTCCAAGTGGGCCCGCTCATCTACACTTCAGTTTTTTGGCACCAAAGGCAGAATTTAAAGCATTTTATTTCCAGATGGACTTCTATCCAAGTGGCAAAGGAAGGCAAACGGTCACCCAAGCCAAATGTCATGTTTGTAGCGCTGCACCTGTAGCTGATGGTTGGCTCTTCATCTCCATTTTGTAATGATTCGAGTAACTCCCCAACCCTTGGGCATTCTATCTCTTCATGGCACATTCTATATATTGTATGTAAGCTATTTTCAAAGGGTTGGTTGGTTTGTAACTTCTGGGAGACTGTGGGAAAGAAACTCTGTTTCTTCACTGTATATTTTTGACAGAGAATTAATGAAAGGCAGCGGCTCTGTTTCTTAAGATTCTTGTGGTTGTGAGTGTAGCAAATGTGTCTCTTATGTTCTCATATGTATTTTGTTATGATTCATAATTCAATTTATGCTCATTTCCAGTGAAATTTTCTGAGTGAGATTAGGTAGAATTCAATTTTATTGCTCTGCCTGTGGGAAAATTTCATGATCAGTGTTCTTCTTCTGTTGAAAAGGATTCATGTTTCCTATGCCCTTTTCACACTCCTCAGCAATCTCTCCGTTCCATGTTATTCAAAACTAAATTGCTACACTTAATGCCTGCCTTGCCTCACAAAGTAATCTGTGCCTTTGTATTAAATTCTCTGTTCTTTGCTGACCGTTGGTCCCATACCATCCCAGAAGCTCGGTCATTCATAAAAATTGTTTCTTGTATCCATATTCACTTACTAGCCTAAGATCAATATTTCATTGTAAGTCATCTCAGACCGTTTTTGCTTATCTATTCACTGAGTGTGACTCAGAGAGAGCCCTCTCCTGTTCTGGTAGGGCTAGCTACCAGACTGAGCGTGGTTTGTGGTTACCCTGAATTTTGCCTTCCTTCAGCCTAGGGCAGATTTAGGTGCTAACATAGTGGCGACTCCGCTGGGGAAGAAATGGTTTGCTTGAAGATTGTTTTACCCCAATACATATCTCAAGTTCATAGCTGATTGTTAATGGTGAACAGCGATCAGACATAAGAAGGTTGAAATCATTCACCTGGCGACTCCATTCACTGAGGAATCCAGCAATCAATCCTTCATGGTGACTCCACTGCAGAGAGATCAATAGCTTTGAGATTTTCAAAACGGAGTGGGTTGCAAGAAGATACGCTCCCATGAGCCGAGATCACATTCTAGGCTTTCCAAATAAGATTCTGAAAGTAGATTGGTCAAGGAATTTGCCTACGTTTAAAGATGATGGTAAGAAGGACGTTGCTTTACATCTAGTTCGATTTCACATGCATATTCACAAGTTGAAGGTTGATTTTCCTGAAGATTTCTTAATGAAGATATTCATGGCCACTCTAGAAGGTGAAGCCCAATCTTGGTCTGAAAGTTTGCTGCCTGTTTGTATTTACTATTTAAAGGATTTTCATGCCATGTTCATGGAAAGATATAAAGACTCTTATCCATCATTAAATCTAGTTCATGACTATTGCAAACATGCTTCTGCTTTTATTGAAAGCCTTGAAAATGAATTATGAGGATGATAATTTTATGGATGATGAGATCATGGAAGCCTTGGATGAAAATCCCTTTCAGCAGCGTAAAGACGATCATGAAAATTTGCAACATGATCAAGATTGTAGTACGGTGGAAGAGGAAAGAATTTTGCATCTTGACAGTCAACAGGAATTACATGAAATGGATTAGCAATATGAGGAATATTTATATACACCTTCACTTGAAATTAATGAAGACAATCACTGTTTGAGTGAAAGGAAACAAAAGGTTTTATCTCCATTGTCTGAAGACGAGATAGGTCAACTCTTGCATGGTTATGTTCCAGCTCAAGATAAAGCGGATTTGCAGTGCACACATGGTCAAGAAAGTGTTGGTGAAACTTCTTCCTCTTTTGAAAAGGATGACAGTCCAGTGAACAGCTTTATAGATCAGCAGGTTGAAGAATTCCATATGGCTAAAAGTGATGAAAGAAAAAGTGTCGTTTCCGATCTGTCCATAGAAGAAGACAGATTTTTGGATCCAAATGTTCTCATGTCATCAGAACACAGTCTTCATGAAGAGGTAATCCAGTCAGCTCATGAACAACAAGATGAGAATTTTGTTCAAGTAAGTGAAAAAGGTTCCTTGGATGAATCGTTGGTAGATGATAGAAATGTCATGCTTGGGTTTCAAGAATCACTCGAAGTTTCTTTTCTCATGATTGATGAATGCAAAGAAAATCTGGCTGTCATATCATATGAAGATGACCTACAATACATTCAGGCTACTGAAGAGCAGAACATTCAGGATTGTCTTTCAAACTCTTCCTCATATGTTTCATGTTTTGAAGTGTTCTTTGAAGAGGAGATCTGCTCATCTACTTGTTTAGAATTTTTTGAGGACTAGGGACATACTCTTATTGAAGTACAGTGTGAAGAAAGATCAGTATGAAAGGAGAAAGACACCTTGCTCTTTCAGCAGGAGGTCAATCTTCATGTTTTTCAAGATCCAATGGAAAATCTGTTGCAGACAGTAGTGAAGGTGATTATTACAGTGTTCAGTGATGAAGGGGATCATGGTCAATTATGTTTTTGGAGGCCTAGTTACCAGCATCTGTTGTTGACCAGAAGATCTGATCCAGAGAATCAATCAAGGAGGCATCTACTTTATTGGTTACATTGGAAGACACATTACACATGATTGTACATATTGCATTAGTACACAGGTGGCTGTCATCATGATTTGAGACCCTCGAATCTTGATGGACTACTGCCATTGAATATGTTTTATTAGTTCTTGTTTCAGTTAAGTCAGTCATGAGTCATTTCCTTTTGCATTGAGTCGGTTTTTTCAGTCATGTTGGTTTCAAAATTAACTCGGTTTAAGTCAAGTTTCAGTCAATAAATGAGTCGAAGTCTTGTTTTGTTTGTCGAAAAAATGACTCCATAGCCCAATGGACAAAGGCACTATCTAGCTCTTCCAGAGATCTGCAGTTCTTGGCACCTCCAAGGAGCTACCATCCCTATTGGAGCCAATGTTAGTGTCAGTGTTTTCAGCCTTCCTCCAGTGATCAAACATGCTCTTAGAAAGTGATTTTAAGGTGTCAAGGTCAAATTTTGTCATTTCAGTGAGTCTTCAAGCAAAATTTGGTCACTAGGCATTAGGTCTAGGGTTTGATTTTACCCTTGTCAAAGTTGTCCAAATGTCGTTCCATGTCACCGTTCAGCTGAGTGTACCATCATTTAGAGAGTTGTCATTATCATGTCAAGTCCCACTGGGTCATTTTACACCTTGTTCATGCTTCAGTTGCGCCTAGGTAAGGTCATTTCCTTCTCCTAGGGTTTTGAAGGAAATTTCTCTTGGACGGCCAAATCATTGGCAAAAATTGTATCCTGATGTTCATACACCTTCCCCTATCCTTAAAGTACCTTATTAAACACTTCCCATCACTAAAATCCCCCAAATTCCTCATTTTCGCACAAATCCTAGTTTCTTGCTACAACCTGGCAATTTTCTAGGTTGGACCTGTGTTTTGCCTTTTTGGACCCCTTCCCCTCAATCTCTGAGATTTCACTTTTCCATACTTCCTAACATCCCTCCCTACCCAAAATTTCCTCAAGAATTTAGAAGCTCCCTATCCCCTTCATTTCGCTTCATTTCGACAAATCCCTTGTTCCACACATCGGGATAGGTTTCACTCAAATGATGTTTCTGAGAAATAAAAGATGAATTTGGGACAACTGAGAGAGGATTTTTTCCAAAACATTCCAAGGAAGAAAAACCTCCTTCACTTTTTACACAAGTGTCATGGTTTTGGAGAAATGTCACAAATATAGTTGCCTCGGGAGAATTGATGCACCTCTGAAATGACCTTGGAAAAATCAAATTTTCTCCTAGCTCAGTTGGCCAAATGATTTTCTTGATGAGTCAAATGATACCTATACACAAATATATTTCCAATGAGCTATCATGAGCTTAATTAGGAGTTGCGGAAGGCATTCAAAAGTTGACTGTAACAGCACTCTGCCTTTAGGCAGCCTCATTTGGCACATTTTTTCCAGTCCTGGGAGATTTGATTTTTGACAGGGAAAATGAAATCCAAATTGACAAATTCTAGTTGGATTGGAAATTAGACTCAAATACCTTTCCAAATAGCTATCCTGCACCCAATTTTTACACCGGAAAGGCCTCCAAAAGTCTCCTGCAAAAACCACTACGCATAGGCTATATGCGCCACGCCTCAAGCCCAGTGGGCCGTGCCACTTCCCTATGCGCGTGACGCTAAAAATCTAGAACTCAAAATGAGGAATGGTTTGTATTTTTGGATTCAGCATGAAAAATCATGACTACTGGTGCGTGGACAAGAAATTTGGAGCATTTTTGGGGCATTTTGGGTCACATGACAAATTTTTGGGCAAAATACAGGGTTTTTCTCTCGCTAAAATTCTAGAGCTCCAAATGACGAATGGTTTGCATTTTTGGATTTGGCATAGAAAATCACGATTACTGGTGCTCAGACAAGAAATTTGGGCAAGATTTGAGTATCCAAGAGGTCAAAAACAGCCAAAAAATGGCCTCTCTACCCCTTTTTTCACACACAGGAAGCAATCTTGAGAGAATGAATATTTGGAGGGGAAAATGAGCACCAAGTTCAGAAATTCTAGTTGGGTTAGAAAGTAGACAGGATAGGCTTTCAAACAAGCCCACTTGGACACATTTTGGACACCTGCAAGTGCCCCAAAAGAGGCCCCAAAGTAGCGTGACGCACAGAGAAAATGGCGCGGCGCACAGAGGAAAAATTGCCAAATTTGCTTCCGTTTTGCGAATTTTTGATTCGCGACTTCTCCAAGTGGGCCCGCTCATCTACACTTTGGTTTTTTGGCACCAAAGGTGGCATTTAAAGCATTTTATTTCCATATGGACTTCTATGCAAGTGGCGAAGGAAAGCAAACGGTCACCCAAGCCAAATGTCATGTTTGTAGCGCTACACCTGTAGCTGATGGTTGGCTCTTCATCTCCATTTTGTAATGATTCAAGTAACTCCCCAACCCCTGGGCATTCTATCTCTTCATGGCACATTCTATATATTGTATGTAAGCTATTTTCAAAGGGTTGGTTGGTTTGTAACTTCTGGGAGACTGTGGGAAAGAAACTCTGTTTCTTCACTGTATATTTTTGACAGAGAATTAATGAAAGGCAGCGGCTCTGTTTCTTAAGATTCTTGTGGTTGTGAGTGTAGCAAATGTGTCTCTTATGTTTTCATATGTATTTCGTTATGTTTCATAATTCAATTCATGCTCATTTCCAGTGAAATTTTCTGAGTGAGATTAGGTAGAATTCAATTTTATTGCTCTGCCTGTGGGAAAATTTCATGATCAATGTTCTTCTTTTGTTGAAAAGGATTCATGTTTCCTATGCCCTTTTCACACTCCTTAGCAATCTCTCCATTCCATGTTATTCCAAACTAAATTGCTACACTTTCCGCCTGCCTTGCCTCATGAAGTAATCTGTGCCTTTGTATTAAATTCTCTGTTCTTTGCTGACCGTTGGTCCCATACCATCCCAGAAGCTCGATCATTCATAAAAATTGTTTCCTGTATCCATATTCACTTACTAGCCTAAGATAAATATTTCATTGTAAGTCATCTCAGAACGTTTTTGCTTATCTATTCACTCAGCATGACTTGGAGAGAGCCCTCTCCTGTTCTAGTAGGGCTAGCTACCAGACTGAGCGTGGTTTTTGGTTACCCTGAATTTTTCCTTCCTTCAACCTAGGGCAGATTTAGGTGCTAACGATCTCAATAATATTCCCACTTCCTCTATCCAATCTTTGATAGTCACTATAAATACAGTCAGATTTCTGCCCATGACAAGAGTCTACAAGCAATGGAGAAATCCTGGATACACGCCAGCAAGGGACTAGAGCTTTCAACCTCTGAGCAGGAGTTGACAGATTCATTGACACAAGATCAATCCTTATGACCCTCTCATGTGATTTGCTCAAGGCAAAAAACATAATAGTGTCACCAACAACATAATACCCTAAAACGTAAGGCAAATCTCCATAAGTCCACAAGAACTTTTCCACAATATTGACTGCAGGATCATCACCCTCCCTCACTGCATTAGTCTCCTCACCTCTCCATAAACACAAGTTCTTCATGAACCCACATACGTTTGGCCATTGTTCTTGAGATCCCAAGTCTTGGTACCCTTATTTTCGAATCACCTCAATCTCCATTGCACAGAACTAATTAATGATACTATTAATGCAATCATCCCACAACCCAATGAAAGAATCTCTACCATATATTATGCTAGAAGACCTTAGAAGGCCTTAGGAGGGGTCCTACCACCTCATACATAAATGCCCTCCAATCTGTATCGGAGGACGGACATAAGAAAATCTCCTTACGTGTTGGGAGATCCTCGTATACATCATGCTTGACAGGAAAGCGCATGTCCTTAGAAGGGGGCTCCTGTAGATGTAAGGGGATCTCGAATATGCTCGGAAGAGTGGACGCAAGAACCATTAGATATTCGACAAAATAATCTGTCTGATATCAAAGCCTAAGAGGAGGAAAAGATACATAATATATACATAACATCACATAATACTTTTTTATTTAAAGTTGAAATTGTTGACACCTAATCATTAGGATTGGGTGAACATGATGTAAATAAATAAATAAGTAATGTGAACAGTCATCAGGAGATGAAGTGAACAGTCTCTCCCTCATGTATATAATGAAGACCAACCTGAAGGAATAAACATATGAATCAATTTTACTTTAAGGAGTTACTGCCTGGCCTAACATGGTATCAGAGCCAGCTCCCAAAATAGGTGTAACTCCCTTTTGCCTACTGCTCTCTGTCCACTACCCCTGTACGCTTGTCTGCCATAATTAATTTTGAATCCTTTGACCTACCATAATTTCTGGTACAGCCTCGCCTCTGGACCACGCTGGAAATTCTACTACGTAGTTGCATGAGGATTCAAAATAATAGTCAATTGGTTTCTGGTAGAGCCTCGCTTTCGGATCACGCTGAGAGTTTACTGTGTAGATGCATTGTTTTTTTTGGCCATACGCTGAATACCATGCTTGTATACCAGAGACTGTTCACTGGTTTATGAAGTTAAATGGTATGTATTGAACCATTTTGAACGCTGGTCTGTTTTGAATGCTGGTCCGTTGAACTGTTTTGAAGGACATTGAATATTGCACTGTTCATGGCATATTGTAAAACGGTATGAGTTGAATATTGAACTGTTTTAAATGATGTAAGTTAAATGGTATGATGAAGAATGGCATACTGAAATTCATTGTTCCCAAGTTTACAAAAGAGGAGGTCAAGAATGTGATTAATGTGCAAGTGGAGTAAGGTTGTTCAGAGCTTTTCATTTGTTTTTTTGTATTGAAACATCGAAGCTGAAAGTCTTGATTTTTTTAACGTACGGTGATGATAAGCTTTTCTGGAATGTAATATGATACTGAGAGTGCAGCATCAGACAAGGAGTCATCATTGGGAGCATTTTACAGGGTTGTAACGTAACTTCTTAAGTTAGGATTAATTCCTAGGTTGTAGGAGTTTGTTCTCACCTCCCTATTCTTTTGATATGTATTTATTGTCTCATATTTGATTAATGGAATATGAGAATATATGCTCGAGTTTTTGTAGTCTCTAGGTGTAGCTTGCTCACCTATGAGCCGCTGGTTAATTTAATTCATTCATTTTCTTTCTAGTTTTTCTAGAAGGTAATTTCTACCAAATTATTTGGATTGGGTCGAGATGTAATTAAATTCCATTGAATGGTGATCGCGAAAGTAGCTGAGGTTAATATTCCTTGTCATTGTCAATAAAAGGAGTAGCAATATCGTTCTAACGCTGCAAGTTATAAAGGGCAGCTTACAATAATATACATTGTGAGACGTATTGCACTTTCTCGAATAGATTCAATGGTGCAAGAGATGATGAATCAACTATTGGAATTATGGTTGAGTCCATAGATAATATGTTAATATGGTTGAGTCCGTAGATAATATGTTAAATGCCATGAGGAAACCGAGTGCCTGTGTAGAAAAATAAATTTGGGCACCTCTAGCACTATTGGATTAAAAAATATGAACCAGCGCAAAGGAAATTTGACAAACTGCAAGGAGCACTAGAGCCCGAGGTTCCATGGATATCAGACTCACAGTGGTGGAGGCTAGATATTAGCTGGGGGTAAATGGAATCTAGCAATATTGAAATACTAGTGAGGAAACATAAGGAATAAGGCTAGAGAGAAGTGGAACAAGAGCTATAGTCGGAGGACATTAATGTCTATAAGATGGAAGAAGCTTCTAAAGGTGACCCTTCAATGTTCAAACAATCTCTCTTGATTTTGATGAATGTTCTATAATTTTATAAGTTTAAGTTGTTTCTAGGAGCATTCTATAATGTATATGACAAACATTTGTGTAGAATAGTTCATAAAAAGTATCATAATAGGATGGATTTTGTAAATATTCTAGCTTTGAATCCGTGTTTTGATAATAATACAATGCTATTATTGGGTTTTTGAAAATAAAAAATCATTAAGAATTAAACCAGCTAAAAATTACTCACAATAAAGTATTTTAAGACATTACATTTAAATTAAATTATATTAAAGTATTCCAAGACATTCTTTTTAAATAAATTAAATTAAATTCAATATTTTAAGTATAAAATTAGAATATACATTAAATTTCATTTTAAGCTTAAAAATTATATAGCTTTTAGATTTATTCTATACATGTCTTCACTTTCATTTTATTACTACATAATACATTTTTCCTGAACTTATTAAAGGATGTTTTAACAAAATACATATTGTTTATCTACTTTTGACAAAAAATAATAGAAAAAACAAAATAATGAAAAATATTATACCAACTTTTTAACACACCAATTTTGAATAAAGACACTTCCAAAAGTTGATAAATGAGCCATTCCATTGAACTCTTTCTTAAAAAACAAGCCTTCCTACAATAGAAAATATTATCTTTATAACTAATTATCCTTAGCGAATGAGTTAGGCTCTCTAGAAACATGAACAAGGATAAAACTTCAAATCTCTTAACATTTGGAAATTGATTCATCATAAATTCTTGCATTAAGTTGTTAGAATTCCAAGTTTTAAACAAATTCTAAACAACAATGATCAAGTGGGAAAGGAATTTAAATCCAAAATCCCTATGGGATTAGGGGTTAAATATCATCGATTTACTTATTAAAGCTCTAGTAGGAAAAATGTTATGGATTGTCATAAAAAATGAGATCACATGTAAAATTATTCTTATACAAAAATAAACCACTGTAAGAACTCTCTTCGGATAAATTATAAAGGAAAGGAAGAGTGGAAGGAAATGACAATAGCCTTTCTAGCCATAGGCTCTTATTTTCCATGGAGAGTGGGAGAGGGATCCCAGGTAAGAGTGGGAAAAATACAATAATGGCATGTGGTAGGCATCTTCCTCCTTAACAAAATAATACAACACATATAGGAATTGAGAAGTGCACATTAAATTTTATTAAAAACCTAGATAATGCATTCCTACGGTTTTAAGGCTGGATAAAGGTAGTCAATCCTCATCTAGATGGAAATTTGGCCCAAAGGTGTTGTCACTTTATACTAGAAATTGAGAAGCCACATATAAAATTGAACAATTTCATGAATGTATTTTTCACATCCCTCATTGCAATGACATTAGTACTAGCATAATATAAGAAATAAGAGATTTTTCTTTTATTTCCGTTTTTAATTCTCTTTCACTCTCAATATACATTATTGTTGTATTATTCCTCTTTTCAAATAAAAATCTTATTTATTTTATTGTTTAAACTATATTATAAATTTCAAACCATCTTTTCAAATGTACATACGTGAAAGTATTTTTTACTTAGCCTTTTAATTGCTTCTTGACATTTATATTTTCATTTTGTCACTAAGATATTTGTGAGTTTGACCTTGATACGATACATATGTTACAACAGTCATGTGTAAATGTTACAACCTAGAATTCTTCACATCTTCTTTGGTTAACCTATAATTAATCAATGTGATTTTTGTCACATAATATTCTAACTCTTGTTGATTATTCCATATACGTGAAAGTTTTCTGATGGTTATAACTTTATCGTTGGATTTGGTAATGTGTTCATAATGTCATAATTTATATTTCAACCCTATAGATTTATTTTGTAATTACAATGGAAGGTTCTTGAGACTCCATCTATCCATTGTTGGATAATACCCTATCCTTGGCTCATCTCGACTATACACATGTCCAATGGATTGATCTGACAATGGAGGCAATTCCTGTCAGGTAGAGGTGGTAACCACCTTTAATGTTTCCACGGAGATTCATCATTTTCGCTTCTTGTTTCGAGGAGAGGTGTTCAGTTCCTAGGCTTTCCTCTATTGAATGGTAAACTACAATTTTATTACCATCACTCTATGGACGTTGTAAAACTCTCGGTGGTTAACTTTTCTATCGGTAAATGTACCGATACATGTAAATGTACTTGCAATGTTAGTTTTGTGCATAATTCTCTAGATTACATTTTCATTGACATATATAACCATTCATTTTTTATCTACGAGCAAACATACGTAGTGTAAAATTTAATTATAGAGAATATAAGTTAGAAAAACCTATCCGTAATATTTCAAGGAATAAATAGAAAGGTCTCATGGTCCACCCAACCATAAGGTTACTTGCCACTTAGCTACCCTCGAGCCTCACCCTAAATTAGCCAGATAAATAGACAATTCAAATTAACAGAGAAGGTATTCGCTGCAACAATTTTCTCTCAACGTACTACTAAAACGAGGGCTTCCACTAGTATTTTGCTCACACTCGTGTTGTTTGAAAACTCAATATTCTATTTTCCATAGTAATCACAATCAAGACCAGAGTTTGGGCATTTATCTCTTGCCCTTCTCTGCTAGTCCTAGAATATCAAATCTGTAGTTTTTCCTCCTCTTCTTCTCCTTTTCTCCTAGAGGTTAGATTCCACCGTGAGAATATCTCCCCCCCAACCGTTTTTTTTTTATCTCTTGTTTGTCTTATTTCCCCCCTTTGTTTGGGATATAACTAACTTTCTAATTGTTTCTCTCACTCTTAACGTTTAGTTCTATGTGGAAATATTTTATTTTTTTCTCAAAATATCATACACTATATGATTAATCATTAATCACTTCTCCTCATAAAATATGAAAAAAAACCTATAAATAAATTAAAGCAAATAAATTCTAGTTTTAATTGTAGTCCAACTTAGTAATTATGTAAAATAGCCGAGTCATATGGTTGAGGATATTACATTTTCGACCCCTTTGAAGGAACATTGTCTTCAGTGTTTTAACATTCCCTTCTTCTTTGGAATTATTTTTTTGGAAATCCTCTTTGATTGCTTTCGGCCTCTTCAGGCCCAAAGATCTTCCACAACGATTTATAGTTTTAACGTTGGATTACTTTCTCTTATTTTTGGAGTAAACCTAACTCCCTTTTCAATTCCACATTCCATTTATAGCATGTTCTCATCCATGGTGGAAGAGAATCATTAGTTGTTACTTATGTACCCAGCAAGGGTAAAAAACATGGACCCATAACGTTATCAACATGCTCGATAACTCAGCAAGGGTTGGGAAATTTGATTTAATAAAAATTAGCAGCATCAGAGTAAGAATGTTGACGATAGTAATTTTTCATTTTATTTCTTGGTACTTCTCCAATCGATATTCCAAGTGCTCTAGACATGACTAAGTGGTTACATTGTAAATTTTCAAAATATGGAAATATCATTTCCATTTGCGCTATTTACATACCGACAATAACATTCTAAAAACTATTTATTTTTCTTTCGTTTTCTGGAGATATAAACTAGTGATTTATCTCACAGGTAGGCACTTACTTACACTTTTGCCTCAATTTTAGATGTTGAATATGTATTACTTATGCATTAGTAAAGTTTAACATAACCTCCTCTTTGTGTCATTTTCATGACTGTTGTATCGATACTTATTTTGTTCAAGTGGACTCTGTTATGTTCATATTGGATAAGTTTCTATTCTCATTTAGTTCACAACCAAGAGTCGATATTGCGACATTTCAATAATTTTAGCCCCCCCCCCCCCGTTTTTTACCTCTTACATTGCAGGTTGTTGATGAATGTTATACACTATTGTATTTTTGTATACAACTATGGGATTTATCCCCTTTTTCAGTCAAATATGCAATGATTGTATCACATATATTGTGTTAATAGTATAGGTATCCTCCTCACTTTAGGACACATTGCAGGTTGTTGATGAATGTTATACACTATTGTATTTTCGTATACAACTATGGGATTTATCCCCTTTTTCAGTCAAATATGCAACGATTGTATCACATATATTGTGTTAATAGTATAGGTATCCTCCTCACTTTAGGACACCTTTTAAATATTTATAATAGTCAAGAAAAGTAATAACCCAACTGGAAAATGTTAGGTTTAGATATTCCTCTTCATAGTTGTGTATGTACCTCCTAGAGATAAAAAAATTCTTCCACGCTAAGTTGTTTCCATGTCATAACTTTATACAATTATGTTTGGTTTTCTCAGGAAATTCAATTACCATCCATTTTTCCATCTTCTGGATTTAGCTTAATTCCATCTTTGGTTAATTTTTTTTTTATTAAATACTATCTAATTCACAATGCCATGTACACATGGCATAATACAACAATACTCATACACACATGTACTACAAATGTGGCTTAGGAAAACAAGATAAGACAGACTGATTGTGTAGTAGATCTGTAGGGAATCCCTTGAAAAATTATCATGATGAAATTTGTTTTGTGCATCTCGCACATATTCGATTCTAAGGACTTGACAATTAAAACTGTGTGTATAAGTGCATATTCTCTTTCCTAGAAACTAAAAGAAAACTAGTCTATACTTTTAAATAGGTCTAGTTCAATAACTATTCTATCATGTAATTTTTCTTTTTCTTTTTATCACTTTGCCATTATTAAAATTCATAAAAAGAAGAAAAAAATATCTATATAGACTAAAATAAATCCTGGTCACTTTATGCAATTTTTTTTAAACTATAGGTGGTTTTTCAGCCATGACAAACACTCTAAGAATGGTGTCATACTCGAACAATGAGCACCTAGGGTTGTTTAATAGCCTCCATGTCAAACACCCTACAATATAGGATCACAATTTCAATATAATCATAGTAATCACAAACACATTACTTTTATTCCAAGAATCCACAATCAAAGGAAATACTTGTAAATGTCAATGATTCATGCACTCTCAGGCGATAGTTTAATAATAGTACTTTCAAATGTACTCGGAGAGAACCTAGCTCTTAAATCATAAAATGGTCAATAACTACATCAAATACATACTATAATATCTCCCGCTAAAGACATTCACAAGGTTGATAACATTGTAAATGAACTATATTGTCTATACTTCCCTTTTGAGCACTTTACTCTTTTCGTGTCAGGATGTACATGGAATCTTTAAACATACATATAGATATTCAATTTTTAGCACATCATTTATCTAACTAGTTAGCTTATTATGCTATGAAAACCATACTCGAGAAAGTAATGCTCCTCCCAACTAATGGGAATTGTTTTCTACAACCAATTTGAGTCATTTTCACACTCAGGACAGTTCCATGACAATGACCACATTTGGTCTAACACAAGATTTCTCTTGCCACCATCCTGCCTATGCCCTCAATAGCATCCTATCTTTTATAGGAGGGTTCTGCCAGTCTTTATATTCCACAAGTGTTTCTTGGAAACTACTATATTTCTATCCCATAGTAATTCAAACTAGATCCAGGCCTATGGCATTTATCTCCAACCATTTTTCTCTGATCTGTGAGAAATATAGAGCTCAACAAGTTACTCTTTGGGCCTCCTTTGGCCTTTCATAATTGTCCACAACTACCTCACATGTGAAATTATGTTTAACACTTTTCCCATTGTAATTACATAAGTTGACTATATACAAATTATCATTAAAGAAAAAAGAACATTTCTTTACATCATGCATCCATTCATGATTCTCTCAATGTGAGTCCCATAAAATTAAATATAAATTGGATAGGGATTCATGTTGACTTCTCATATAGTGCAGGCATTTTTTTTTTAATTACAGTATAAATTTACCATATCATGCATACTCTTTCCAAAAGAAGACTAGCATAATCTTGCATCCCCATTCATCATCTTCCCAAAGGAAAACTAACATAATAGATATTGTTCTTGTGCATGAAAAATAATAAGAATATCTCAAGAGAACTAACCCAACAACCATCATTTTAGAGTGTGTAAACAAATAATCCCTTGAAAAATGAAACTAGTACCATAGTTAGTGCGGATGGCGAATCAGTATTGTATCCTTCTGATTGGTAGACTGGAGGATGTAGAATAGGATGTAGTAGGGAAGAACACCCATACAAACTTTGAAGTAATAAACATCATGGGAGATAAGGACCCCTACCCAGTGTTGTTTGGGACACATTGGGCATTTGAAAACTATGCTATAATTGACTTGAAAAGGAACTCATGACTTTTGAGGTGGAATTAGTTAGGGTGATTCAGCCTCTAGACCCATATTAGTGACTGAGATTCATAGAACCAATAGATGAGATATAAGAGCTAGGGATGGTAGATAAAATCTATAGACGAATAATAGGAAGAAGGGAGGACTACATTAACACAATAAGTAAAGGGTCTATGAGTTGGCAGAGCATTAATAGTTTAGAGATTGACTGAGAGGTCAGTTGGGATGATTGGTAACAAAGTACATATGAGATCAACACTAGACATTGTGTCACAATCTATTAGGTCAATTGGATTAGCATTGAGGTAAGGGACTTCCCTTTCTCTATTGCTATAGACTTAGCTAATTCATTTCCCAACAAGATTGATGAAACTATTATTGAAGAACATAAAGCACCATTACTAAATGTCGAGTTATAAGTGACACTGGCAAGACGGTGGGGATTTCACTGTAACTACCTCTGGGAATGACAGAAGATCAAAATTTCCATGGGAGAAAGATTCATACAAGCGAGAGAGTACGTTCAATAATTTGCCAAGTATAGGGGGCATTCTAATCCTCGATAACATTTGAAACATTTTAAGGACAGATGGATTCGGGAAGGAGTTCCAAAGGAGTTGTGGGTGCATTGTTTTATACTTTCCTTGAGAAATTTTCCAAAATATTGGTATGTACAATAAGAAATAATGGGGAAAGTGGGCAACTGGAATACTTTGTCTTATTAGTTTTTCGGCGACTTTTCTATCTCAGAAAATGATAGGAGGCTAACTAAGGTGTTGCAGGTTGTCAAGCAAATTCTACTCACAACGAGTCAGCTAGTGGATGGGTGCATAGAACAAAGGACCTTGGATAATATCTATAACTGATGGTATCCTCAAGCAACGGCATGTGGAAAGGTGGACAAAGAGCTAGATGAGGATGATATGGATGAATTACGGAATCTATCATCCCACAAAATTGAAGGTGAAAGGGACATCAAGGATGGACCTATAACCAGTGTGCCATAGTTACTCCCACTGAAGTTGAGAAAGCATAACATCAGTACTAATGAAAAACCAAATTTAGCCTCAATTGGAGATAATTGTTATGAACAAACTACACAAGATATTTTTGACCTCTTGAGACTCAAGAGAGTATGAATATTTGTTCACTTCGTTAGTTGCCAAACTCAAGTGGATCAAGGGAGACCCAGGGGACATGAAAATCATGCTAAAACCAGATGCAAATATAGTAAAGCAGCGACCTTAGTGATTGAACCTGAGAGTCACGGAGAAAGTGAATAGAGAGATAGAGAATATGCTATCATCAAGGCTTATACTTTTTGTGGGCGAGACATATTGGTTGAATAAAGAGATAGACAATGTGTTATCATCATGACTTATATTTTCGGTGGTTCAGGCATATTGGGTGAGTATGATTGTAATAACAAACAAGAAAGACTCTAAACGAATATGGATTTGTGTGGACTACCACATATTGAAAAGTTATTTTGTTCATGACCCATTTTGTACACCATTCAGTGATGAATTTCTAGATAATGTAGTGGGGAATGAAGCCTACTCCTTCAGAGATGGATTCTTTGGCTATCACCAAGTCATGATCATCGAGGAGGAAAAAAATAAAACTAAATTCACTACAGAATAGAGATCCTATGTCTATTATGTTATGCCATTCGGTCTCAGGAATGCAGCTGGAGTGTTCTCGAGAATTGTAATTTCAACCTTTATAGATTATATCCATAGGTTCATAGAGGTCTAGATGTGTTACAGGGAAAAGTGTCTATTTAGAACTGCTCTATACCACTAAGGTGTGACAACTGCCTTAGAAACAAACAGAGAAAAACTACTTTTGTATTTCCTTTATGAATTATAGATAGAGAGGAATAGAAAGAACCAACCTGTGTCTTGCGCTAATCCTTTGATCCAATCCCTCTCTTCTTTGATAGTCTCCAGCTACTGGCTCCCTTACTTGCCTAGCTTCACAAAGTACCTGTAAGATCACAGAAGAAGAACACTATACAAAGACATTGATCTATATTCATAAACAACTTAGGATCAGATTTAAGTTAACCATACAAATGTAACAAGCATCAATGATACAAAAGCATGGAGGAAAAACTCAAATAGTTTTTATTGATAAACAAGAAAAGATCCAGGAGGAGTTACAACCGGTGGTTCCTGACCCAGCATCAACCTCCTAGCAAAGAAGCCCCTCTTCACCTCAAACAAAGCATAGATCACCCAATACTCTGATGTTTGTCTCAAAAAACCAACAACAATTCCTTACAATATGCAAAATTCCAGCCTCTGGATCTCTGAGATGAGGGATCCATATATAGATATGTGTAAGGAGGATGAGTCAGCTTGTGATTTGATTAGTGTCTTCTCTCTGTCAGTTCTTGCTTCCACTTGGAGACTGAAGGCCTCTTACTCATCCTTGGTCGAATTCAGTGAGGCAAGTGTCACAGGAGAAGATTCTGGAAGCTTCCATTATCTCTCCACCTCACGGAATGACACTGCCATTTGTCATTTCTCACCCATCGCACCCCACAGAAGGGACTTTTGAAATGCAACACACCCTCACAGTGTATTTAGGTGCAATTCAATGCACCTAGCCAGTGGAGCAGCTGAAATGATCCTGTTTTGACTTATTCTGAGCAGTTTCTGGTGGAGAACTTCTAGGAGAAGCTGTAACCTATTGACCTTGTTCCTTTAGGGGTTAGAACAACACTTTTAGGGACTTAGGAGCCCTTGGTTTAAGGTGATTTCATGCTTGGAGTTGTAGGGCACAAAAATGTCTATAACAGTTGCCCCCTAAAGTATGAGGCCGTTAACCTTTTGGTGTCGGGTGAAATGCTTTACTATGAGGATCCGAAGTTCTTTCAATGCTGGGAGGAGACCTGTAATAAGATACAATACAATACATTATCTTCATACTGCTTTCATGATCTAGCTGAGGCGGGCATTCCCATGCTCAGCTTTATAAATTCATTTTCATGTACATAGGATAGACAATCGTCTGAGGGTAGACTAATGATTCTGATAGAGCCATCATCCTTTTGGTAGGATGATTATCTGTGCCGCAATGCTGTACATTTGATGTCTTTATTTCCTTGAATATATATCGCAGCCTGGATGGTTGAAACTAGATCTGGGGTCTTCAATCTCGTCCGATCTTTACTCGAAGTACAAGTCGATCCATGTGAGAAACGTTTTGAAGTCGAACATGGAAAGACATCGCTTGATTACCAGTCAATGATGTAAACTGTTAACAAGCGCAAGAGGAATCACCGATAATGATAATGATCGTCAGGGTACTGCAGTACAATCCACGTGGTGTGAATAAAGGACTTGGCGTCGAACACCATGCAAATTCTTTCGGTCGAAGGTCATTGATGTAAACCTGTCGCCAGAAGTGAGAAACTTGCCATTGAGGCATGCAAGCTTCAAAGTACTGAATGGGGTGTTCCTAGATCAACTTCTTGGATAATGAGCTGATGTCGACAAGAAGTGATCCGTCACAGGAGGGCCTTAATGAATCCCACATCAATGACACGGAACAGAGCAAATGATTTTGATGGAGGTGAAAACGATCTGATGATATAATGTTCAGGGTGGCGGTCATGAAAGAATGGAGTATAATGTATGGTAGTGGGTGGGACACAGGTGACTTCTCTGGATGACTTCTCTTGAACATATCGGTGACACTGATGTGATGGATCGGTAGCATTAACCCCAAATGTGGATGGTATGGCATGACCATGGCGATGTGACCGGTGAATGAAAGAACCCAACCCGACTCAGACACGGAGTGGAAGTGTCATGTTCAAGAGCGACTTGCTACCAATAAAGATTCTTTGAGTTTTCTTCCCAATTTTCCCCAGTCATTGCTGACCAGTACCTCTTTATTTTTGTCAAGCTTGAGGAGGATAACATATGCTTGTTCTATAATTTGCCCTTCGGGAAAACCCATCGCTATGTTTTAACGAGCTTAGCGATAGTGAAAATCGTTCTCGTCTAAAGACAAGTTTGTCGCTATTAATCTTTTTAACGAGTTTAATGACAAAGATAACTCGGTCCTTTTCAATTTTAGAGAGTCTGAAAAGGAACGTAAAGGTAACTCCAAAATTCCTTTTTCGTCATCTAATCCCTTAAGTCCAAAAAAGTATAAAACAATACAGAAGGGATGAATTTTCGATAGTTTTAATGAGCCGAACAAAACAAGCGCTCGATCTTTTTGTGTAATAATCCCTCGGGTCCAAAAAGATTAAAATCTAGATGAGGGATAGCACTTCCTGTCCCTTTAACGAGCTGGAAGGCCAAGGACTCGGCAATATTTTCATATTTTATGAGTCAGTTGAAAAGAGCTTAAAGGAGACTTGTCTTTTGAGGAACGAGTGATAAAATGGGTAGCGGCTGATTCCAGGTAAGGTTTGGAATTTTCCAATCACGGCAGTGTCACAAGGATGGCTAGTGAAATCACTCTTCGCAGCTGTTCCTCAAAATGGGTAAACAATCAAATGGAGGTGAATGATCGGCCATATGAAAAAGTGGAGGTGACGGTGCAAACACGACCAAGGCTTTAATGGCTGAAGTACTACATTCACGGTGGTTATTTACCGGGGAATAGTTCATTTTTTAATGAGCTTAAACGTGGGTGGAAACATTTTCTCATGTCGTATGTTTATTTTTTAATGAGCTTGAACTATGTGCTAAAACTGCTCGATTAGATGGTCTTGTTTTGATTTTACCATAAATAGCTTTGTCCTTTCAAAGATCGTAATGTATTTTCAACTGCTTCATCAAACTAGTCAGAAATGGACAATATTTGCTTGAAAACGAGTTAGAACACTATAATTTTACTTTGAACTACATAAAAGTAATGAAAAAGTGTTTTTTACCTCTCATTTTACCATTTCATTTGAACTTGGTTTGTTGGAGCTTTGGAGGTGCTTTTCCCCCTCGATTTTCATCAGCTGATTTCGGGAGATTCTCTGGACGATTCTCGGCGCTGTCTGGACCAGGTAGGAGCTAAACCTGAGCTCTTTCATTTCATGGTCTCCATTTTGCATTTTGAGCTTGATTCTTAGCTTTTCTGAGTTCCTGGGGTTTGAAGAACTCGTTCTGCCATCAGCGCACCCTCAGTGTATCGAAAACTGCGTTGAATGTTGGCCTGTCTAAAGGCAATCTGACATTCAACGCACCTAGAACACTGCTACAGGTGAGTTGGGCGCAAAAAGGGAATTTGATGCACAATTTTTGATGGAATTTTTTTCCTGTTTCTCACCAAAATTAGGACCTAACTCCTCTCTTGTTTGTTTTTCAGAGATCTTTGGAGTAAGATGACCATTACATGGCGAGAACATGAGCATGAAGAAGAGGACATGCTTGCCCTACATGATCCAGTTACAGTAAACATGCTGCGGAATTGTGGCTTGCTGAAGTTCTTCCGCATTTCTAGCATGAGACAGCATATCAACTTACTGCAGTATTTGCTCGATGCTTGGGATCCTACCAATCAGGTTTTCCAGATCAGGGGCAAATCTATCCCCTTGACTGTAGTAGACATCTATTTCTTGACTAGCTTGTCAAGGCGGGGTGCCCCCATCTCTTTGTCAAGTTCGGCTCGAGGAGGCGATTCTGTGAGAGATTATGTCCGCCGATACTGCAGAGAAGGATCTCAACCGAGTAAAGACGGCAAGATCATCATCCGTGATGTCACGGACAGGTCCCTCAGGACTATTCTGTTTACTTTTGGTAGGATGGCCGGTGGTGTGGCTCTTCATGTAGCCAACCGATCTTACATGCAGCATGCCTTGGAATGCCTCCAACCGAAGGTGTTCAACTGGTGCGACGCAGTACTTCTCGTGATGAAAGAACAATTGACCAAGATAAAGAGCGGAAGGTTGAAGAACTTTGGGTATGGTTCTATTTTGACCGCCTTTTCCTTGGAGAAGATACCACTGATGCAGCCGCAGTACATTGCACTCGATTTACCTTCTCCTACTGAATCACGTATGCAGAGATGGGTCGACCATATGTCTAGGCATGCTGGCCAGTCTCAAATTTCATTTTCTGATACCTTCTTCAGGTGGTTTGATCGTCAGGAGATGGTTTATTCTGAGTATCCATACGCTGGCATGGACTTCCGGGGTGATCCATATTTGGTACTGCCGGATGGCGAACAGTGGAGCGCCATTGGTAAAATGTCTGACCATATTCCTGTTTATCGTTTTTTCTTATAATTTCCTTGTGCTTTACTCTATCAAGACTTTAATCAAACTCATGTGTACATGCAGATGTTGGTCCCGTTTGTCCAGTAGTTCGCCTGAGAGTACCAGCTGCTACCCCAGTAGGAGAGGCCGTCGGAAGGGCTATTCTTTGTGACCTCGATGTGGCCGAGACTCTCACAGCATTGCAGGAGCAGGTTGAGGGCCTCACTCTCGGTATTCCAGATGTGAGGACCGACGAGCTACCTTTGCGGTTACATCCGCATACTACTAGTGTGCCCAGACGATGGACTCGTCTCTTACGCATGATTGCACAGGCTGTGACTTGCTATCACGAGCATCATTAGACTAGGGTGCCCCCTAGCATTTTGAGTTTTTGGGTCGTTTGACCGATTTTGTCTTGGTTACAGAACATTATGTGTAAACCATAAACAGTTATATATTTTCGAAGTTTTATTTTGGTTGAGCTACATGATCCACATGCAAAACATTGATGATGTGTTTCTTTTTATAAATGTTGCAAATGTCTATCTAACACATAGTTTGCTAATGAGCCAGTTAATGTGTTTAAGTTTCTGGAAATATGTTGATAGTGAATAAGATCAAATTGTCTTTCCAAAATCTTAACCCTTAGGAACATGCGATAAATAGCTGGGTTTCGGACGGAATATATACCATTGAGTTGTAGTATTACGAGTTGTGAGTCTAGCATGAAAATTAGTCGGCGTATACCATGAGTGATGGCATCAGAGAGAAGTTCTATCAACGCGCTATACTTAGCGATGTTATTCGTTGATCGACCAATACATACACCTCTGAAACTTACTAACTCACCGCTTGGATCAAAAATGGCCCAGGCTGCGGAGGACAGGTTCCGCGAACTACGACTCGCTCCGTCGGCATATCCAACACATGACTCCAATAGGTTTGACATCTGCAATAAATGTAAAAAGTGGATTACTTGAACAAAACAAACACTTTAGCGAAAACAAAAACATAACAAAAGTGTATTGGTTACCATTATGCATAGTAACGCTTGAGGTACAACCCATTACGAGGTTGCGCCAGTGGAATTCCGTCATAATCCATTAACTCGTAGGCTCCTTTTGCTAACACTCGTTTAAAAATATAGGGGCCCATCCATAAAGACTTAAATTTACCTGCTCCCAATTTGTCAGATTCTTGGTCATAAAGCAAGACCAAGTCACCTTCTGAGAAGACACGGGGTTTGACATTTTTGTCAAACTATGCCTTGACTCGTTTCTTATGGGCTTCGTTAGCCAACGCGGCGTCACGACGGGTTTCATCTAATTGGATTAATTCAAAGAAACGAGCCTCTTCTTCTGAAGTTCCAAGGAGGAGATCAATTGCGAGTTTGAGAGACGAGATTTCACACTGGATTGGTAAGACTGCTTCCAGGCCATATACGAGTTGGAAGGGTGTGAACCCGGTTGCATTCCTTACCGATGTTTGGTAAGCCCACAAAGCTGAGTACAGGATTAGGTGCCATCTTCTTTTGTGAACTCCGATCATCCTTTGCAGCATGCATTTCAGGACCTTGTTGATTGCTTCAACTTGTCCGTTGGCTTGCGGATAATATGGAGTAGAGCTGTCGTGAGACAACCCTAGTTTGGCAGCTAATTCGACCATCATGTGATTGCGAAAATGCGATCCATTATCTGTGACTATAGCCTGTGGTATGCCAAATCTGGCGACTACATGATTGAAAAAGAAGAGGGCAGTTGTTTCACCAGTATTATCTAATGTAGGCATCGCCTCGGCCCATTTGGTAAAATAGTCAACTGTGACTATGATATACCCATGCCCCCCGGTCGAGGTGGGGTTACATGTCATGAAATCGATGCCCCATTTGGCGAATGGCCCAACAACAACTATTGGCTGCAGAGGTGCGGGTGGTCTTCTGGTTTTGCTATCAAAAATTTGACAAGCATGGCAACTTCTGACTGCAGTTATGCAATCTTTGAACATTGTTGGCCAGAAGTATTTTGCTCGTAAATTTTTTTGTGTTGTAGCATATCCAGATTGATGCCCCCAGACGCGCCTGAATGACAATCATTCAATATTTTTTCGGCCTCCTCATGGGTGAGGCACCTTCTCAGAACTGTATCGATACGACGACGGTAAAGTGTATCACCGATGATCATGTAGTCTTTTGCTTGGTATCGAATACGTTTTTGTTCAGAGTGGGAGGTGTTTGGCCTATATTTTTGGGTTTGGAGATAAATCATTATATCCCCATACCACTCCTTGATCGTAGATATCAGAAACAAATTTCCGTCCACGATTGTTTCTTCGGATGTGTCATCGTTGGACGACGATGCGAGATCGCACAATAATTCTGCGAAAACTAGAGCTTTCTTTGATTTGGATTTTACAAATTCCAGATCAAACTCTTGTAGGATTGTATCCATTTTGAGTATTTTCCCCCCAGCAACTGTCACGACAATATATAAGTGATGGGGTTGCAATCTGATAGAATGGTAGTTTTCCGAAAGAGGACATAGTGTCGAAATCTCTGTATCGCTTGAATAGCTGCAAACGCTAGCTTTTCAACGTAAGAATATTTGCTTTCTGTATCATTTAAGTTTTTACTTAAATAATATATAGGATGCTCAATTCCATTGACTTCTTGAACTAAAACCATTGCGATGGTTGTATCTGCTGCAGCCAGATACAGGTTAAAGTCTTTTTGATAATCAAGAGCATACATTAATGATGCTTTCATTAGGGATTCTTGTAAACCATTAAAGGAAGCTTGCGCAACCTGATCCCAAACAAAGGGTACTTCCTTTTTCAAAAGATGTGTGTAACCTTTAGTAAGTTCGGCGTAATTTGGAATGAACCTCCTCAGAAAGTTTGCTTTCCCTTGGAGTTTCTGAATCTAAAGCAAATTCGAAGGTGGAGGCAAATTTATGATTGCCTGGACCTTACATGGGTCGAGACGAATCCCGTCTTTGGAGACTACAAAGCCAAGTAAATGACCAGAACTGACGCAAAATACACATTTGTGCGGATTGAGTCGTATCTTGTAGTGTCGACAACGTAGAAATATCACTCTTAAATGCTGCGGATGATCAGTCCGCTTTCGCGAATGAGCCGGAAGGTCATCGAGGTACGGTTGAACTATTTTTTTGATGTCATGGAAGGCATAATTCATTGCCCTCTAAAACGTTTCCCCTGCGTTCTTTAAACCAAAGGGTAATTTTCGATATGCAAATGTGCCCCACGGACAAATAAATGCAGTCTTTGACTGGTCCTGTGGGCGGATATTTATTTGATTATACCCGGAGAATCCATCCATGAATGAAAAGATTTCGCATCTGGCGCATTCATCAATTATCTGGTCAATGAAGGGTGTAGGGTAGTTGTCTTTTGGAAAAGCTCGATTTACATCCCTATAATTGACGCACACTCTAATTGTCCCTTGTTTTTTCATAACAGGGACAATATTCGATACCCAATCTGTTAGAGGAACCGGGTAGATGAAACCAGCATGGAGAAGTTTTTCAACTTCTGCCTTAATGGCAGTGGCTTTCTTGGGGTGCACCTGTCTTAGCCGTTGTCGTACTGGTTTGACATCTGGATACATCTTAATTTTGTATTCAACGATACTCGAGTCAATGCCTGGCATTTCACTGTAGGACCAAGCAAAGACATCTCTGAATTTTCGAAAAAGAGCGTTATATATTTCCAGTTATGAAGGAGAACAACATTTGCCAACATAAATATTCTCTACAACATCTGTTTTGGTCGAGATATTTATGGCTATAGTCTCTTCAATGTTGGACAAGTTTCGCTCGGAATCCACCGTATTTACAGTATTTGATAGAAAATCAAAGACTGAAGGATGATAAAGGTCATTTTGAGTATCTTCTCCACAATCCGGAAGAAGAGAACGATGGTGGGAATCATTCCATGGTGCTCCTTCAATTACCATAGATTGGACAATTCCTTCGTCGGTGACATGCACTCGCGACCAAGGATCTGAAGGAGTACCATATTCTCTAGACCTATCTATCCAAATGCTTGATAAGCGTTGATTTGGGTTTGCCTCCCATGCTAGGAACATTGATTGCTATAATATTTCCATTGGGCTTGGGGGCAAAACCACTGCATGATCCATGTCGATATCATTTTCTGAGATCATTTTAGAAGATATCATGTTGCAGGTTCCTATCGACGCTACTTCTACCAGATTGATTGGAGGTGGAAGAGCAAAAGTTCCCATTAGTATAGGATCTTTTAGTAGGCCTACTCCGATATTCTGAAGTGAATGGGGGCTTCCATGGATCATGGGAATGCTTCCAGTAATTTGACAACCATTGGGGAGGAAGTTTTGCTGATCGACGATTGTAATCCCTCCCTGAAAGGGAAATGCAATCTTTCTAAAATAGGTTGACACAACAGCTGCCATGGCATATATCCATGGTCTTCCTAGTAGGATGTTGTAATCAAGATTACCATCGATGACTTCAACATCTATTTCTACCGTTTTCCCTCCTAGTTCAACTTTCAAGTTACTTAGGATACCATATGGGGTATATGTCCTTCCGTCGAATGCTTTTAATGTCGTTGAAGATTGCGACAAGGGTGGAGATCCTAAAGTTTTCCAGAAACTCATCGACATAATTCATGTAGATGCCCCCCATCAATAATCGTTCGATGAACAGTTTTGTTGAGGGCTTTCACTTGAACAAGGAAAGCTAGTTGAGCTAGTAATTGAGGATCGTATCCTTTATGATCGAAGGATACAAGATTGGAATCCTTTGGGTCAATCCCACCAATGGCCGATAATAAAGCCTACCTTTGGGATGGGCAATTTTGTAGTACTTCAAGAGTCGGCATAGCGGATGGCGATTGGGCCAAATCTTCCACTATGTTATAATGTTGTGGCGCTCTAGCATGGGGATTAAATGTCGACTTGTGTACTACTCCCTTTGGCGGTTTTATCATCAATTCAGGAATGGTGGGTGGCACAACTTCTGTCGAAGTCGTTGTTGAACTACTTGGTTGATCTTTATCCTTGTTGTTCGACAGCTGTGGATTCCCATAATCCTTGTTCCTTGTCGATATCAAAGCATCATTTTTCTGTTTTGAAACCGACAACATTAGCACTTGAGACGGGGAAGCATTTCCACTCTCAACCAGATTTGTTCCTGGATTTGGAAACGGATCAGTTAACACTGTGGAGGTTTTCGAATTCTTGAAGAATTTCTTAAGCTCAGCCCTGTGTGGACAATCTGCGGTCCAATGATCCTCATCACATATAAAGCATGGATTTTTTGGTTTCCTATTTCCAGGAGGGTTTGAAGAATATTTTTCAGGTGATGATTCCTCCTGTTTCTTCTTCTTCCCTTTGCCTTTTTTCTTGCTCCCTGGTTGTTTGGTTTCTTTGCCTTTGTCTGTCGATACGGCATTTACTTCCGAAGCAAGAAGCTCGTCTTTTTCATTTTGACCTGAAATCTTATGGGCCTTTTTGGATGTAGCCTTTGTCGATTTCGTGTCTGTCGTGCCAATCACGCCATCGCCGGCATGAGAGTCATTGTTTGATTTAGGAGGAGGAGGAATTGAGAATTCCGGTCTAGGGGCGTCAGGTATTTTGTCGTAGAGCGTGCCAGACTGAGTGTAAATCAAGTCCAGATATTGCGCACGAGCGATAACTTGCTCTTCTGTTACGACTCCCCCCTTTGCCACATCTTCCGTGATGGAAGGCAGTAATGACTTGATAAACCATTCAGCTAAGAGCTGATTGGGGACGTACATTTTTACCATCCTACGACGATGTCGCCACTCATGTATATGATCAGATATATGAGTGGTCGTTGTCTGTTTGAAGTTTGTAAGAAGTTCTGTTCCCATTTCGTACCTTATTGGTAACTGAAAATGGGTTAAAAACGTTGTGGCTAAGGTACTGAAGTTCTCGAACGAAGCTCTAGGAAATTCAATGTACCATTTTGCCGCCAGACCCGTTAACGTCCTCTGAAAGAGGCGAAGTCTTATCGAATCATCATTTAAGGTGTTTGATGAACACCATAGATGAAAGGTCATCATGTGATTCAATGGATCTTCACCCGGATTTCCATTAAATTTAGGAATATCTCATGGAAGTTTATGCGGAATCGCTGGCCACCAAGGGGTGTAAGCAATTGGATCGTTTGTTAATCGATTTAAATCAGGTAACCCTAAAGTTGCCACAAAGGGTAATTGTTGGCTCAGGTTAGGTGAAGCATACCCAGGGTAAGATGGAATTGCCTGAGCAGTTGGTCTTTGCATACCGGCATAATGCATATGCTGCTGGTATGTTTGGTAAGGTTGGTGGACATGACCATTGTAAAATGGTTGATTTTGACCGTTTTGAATGTATGGCTATCCACTGTTAGCAAAGATTTTCTGCTCAGAACCTTGGTATACTTGTTGGAATTGCGGTTGTTGATATTGCACCAGCCATGGTTGTGAGGCCATGTGCTATTGCCTGATACTAACAGTTTGACCAAGATGAGGGGTAACTGTACCCGTCTGAACCTGTGTCGCTCCACCAGTTGGCGATTGTGGTTGAGTCGCAGGGTCAAGGGGCTATTGCATTACAACCTGAGAAACCTGAGGTTGGCATACAACAGGCAGCGCTTGAACTTGCGACACCATCACAATAGCCGGCGTAGTCGGGATATTCGACATAGGTACGCATTGTTGCATTGAGTACACAACTCTTGGTTGTTGAGGTAGTATAGGTACCCAACCACTTGAGGTAATTCCAGTATAACCTGAATGTTGTTGTGAACTCCCGTATGGATATCCTCCCGGAGGGGATAATGAAAGGGTATACTGCCCCCCATACGGTGGTAATCCAGAACTCAAGGGAATTGTTTGCCCTTGGGGACCGGACTGCCCAAATTGACCTCCAAATGGATCAATTTGTTGAGACTCAACATAAGAGTTTCCAGATATTATTCCGGATGAACAAACAGGAACGAACCATACTGTCGAAATGGCCCCTCAGTGGGCTCCTTCTAGCGGCTGAGAGCTAGTCGGGACATATGGTATACCAGCGAACATTGTCGGGGTGATAGCAGGGAGTTCTGTCGTCACTGTGTCAGACGACACAGTCCTAGATGTTGACGGTTGTTCAGACATTTGTAGTCTATCCAAAATATTACCTAGCGATTCTACAGGAGCTTCTGCTGGTGGTAGACTAACTTCTGAGGAAGAAGGATATAGAGTGATCCCGACTCCAAAGTGCGTTGGAGTACTTGTTTGAGGATCTTCTACAATTTCTTCTATTGCAATCAGACCAGGTGGAAGGGGAAGACCGTCAGGTCCGTAAAATATTTCTGGTGCCGAAGAAGGTGTGAAATCGGCAGCGACAGATGTTTGAAGAGTAAGACTCTCCGAACTGGTTGTAGATGGAACTGGTTCGGTAAAACAAGTGTTTATTCTCAAACTAGGATCAGTATCACTATCCTTCTGTGGCTGTTGAACTTCTTCTGTAGAGGCAGGGATTCCAAAAATGTTTGGAGTAACCGGAGTCTCTGATGTCGTTGGAACACTTGTTCTAACTTTGATAGGAGATTTGGAACCGGTTAAACAAGTTCGCTTTGTCTGTACTTGTTTCGATTTCGGAGACAAAGATGGTTGACTCATAAGCCTCCGCGAACGCCGGGGTTTCAATTGACTTTCTTCCACTATTGCGGATTAATCGATCAACTAAAATAAAGGGAAGGTATGTTTCCGAATTAAATGAATTTTAGACGCTTTGACACAACTTGTTTTTTCAGTTTTTAAGAGTCGAGAAAAAACAAAGATGACTCTAGTCGCCTTCGATTTTTAATGAGCCTGAAGTGACAAGTGCTCAGATGGACCTTTTCCGTTAAGGAGTCTGAAAAGGAATGAAAGGGACTACTCTGGAGATCTAGGTAGAGGGAGTACCAAACCAATCGCAAAACTGCAGAATACTTTTTACGGTACGGCAGTCAATCGTCCCGAATGATGTGTTCAGTGCATTGCGATCGATAGGGTGGCAGACACGGCTTCCTAAGGATAAAGGATTTAAGCCTATAGGGGTCTCCCAAAATATACTCGACGGTACGTGGGAGCACATGTCCGTACTGGCACTTATCGTCTCAAAGTGGAGGAATCACCCAACCATCAGTGAGGACAACAGTTACTAGGTTTTACGACGCCGGAATACGTCTCTAGCCTAGACTTCTAAATGTTGTGCGTTAAGTTCCAAAGCGTTGTTAGATTCATTGAATTTATTTTAAGTTGATCTTGCTTACGAAGTTTGCCTTTTGGGTTCACCACGAGATGTAGATGTAATTCCTAAAATGCAATCTAAAGATGATAAACAAACTTTTATCTCTTTTGTGCAATGAAAATCCTAGCTACTAGAGGAAAAGAAAGACACAATCTTTTCACAAAGAGCAAAGAGCACACTGTAAATGCACTTTCCTAAATCAAGCCAAACAGACTGTCTATATGCAAATGCACATGCATTTATTTGTTTTCAACTTTCTTAGTATTGATGCTAAAAAGAAAGTTGATGTACAAATCTGAATTTCTTTTCAAGCGACAAATATAAACAAGCTCTTTTTCGAAATCAAAAATAGAGATGATTACGACACCTTACGATTTTGAAATGAACACTTGTTCTTGACACTAGAAAATCACAAATTCAGACCAAAGGCAATAGTAATAATATAATCGACCATCTACAACAATCAAACTTTCTCCTATGATCGAAATCGACACTTGCGACAGATTCAAATCAAAGGACGACAGTACGACTATTCTACTTTTGCAATGGAAAAATGTAAACGACTCAACAAACACACAAAAAACATCTACAGTTCTTTTGTACAAAGGAGGCGGAATAACAGCAAGGAAAAGGGGTTTCAAATAGACATATACTGATCACGGGCAGCAAAATTCAGAGATAGAACTGGAAAGAATGAAGCACAAGAACCACAGCTGCACAGGGCTAGTCTGATCAGCGCACCTGTAACATAGAGAATCTGAAATGAAGCGTAGGTTGCCCTTTCGAGAAGTGCGCTGAAATTTAGGATCTCTTAACAGTACCTGCACTGGGCCAGAAACGAGAATTTGTCCGTGTTCCGGGTCATAGTTTGCAGTTCAGCCTTTGGTTTTTGGCCGAGTAAAAGCAATCAGTAATTCAACAATCAGGGGTGGATCTAAGGAGGATCTAAGAGATATCACAAGGGCAATCAGATAATTCGTGAATCAGCTATTTAAATCATAAACAGATCCAGTGAATGGATTGAAGCAGTAGATGTCTACTTTGCATTTGTTATGCCAAATGCAGTTCAAATGCTACTTATAAGTTTATGAAACAAACAACAAAGAATGATACACAAACAAACTAATTAGCTCCCCAGTGGAGTCGCCATTTTGTTACAGGGAAAAGTGTCTATTTAGAACTGCTCTATCCCACTAAGGTGTGACAGCTGCCTTAGAAACAAATAGAGAAAAACTACTTTTGTATTTCCTTTATGAATTATAGATAGAGAGGAATAGAAAGAACCAACCTGTGTCTTGCGCTAATCATTTGATCCAATCCCTCTCTTCTTTGACAGTCTCCAGCTATCTGCTCCCTTACTTGCCTAGCTTCACAAAGTACCTGTAAGATCACAGAAGAAGAACACTATACAAAGACATGGATCTATATTCATAAACAACTTAGGATCAGATTTAAGTTAACCATACAAATGTAACAAGCATCAATGATACAAAAGCATGGAGGAAAAACTCAAATAGTTTTTATTGATAAACAAGAAAAGATCTAGGAGGAGTTACAACCGGTGGTTCCTGACCCAGCATCAACCTCCCAGCAAAGAAGCCCCTCTTCACCTCAAACAAAGAATAGATCACCCAATACTCTGATGTTTGTCTCAAAAAACCAACAGCAATTCCTTACAATATGCAAAATTCCAGCCTCTGGATCTCTAAGATAAGGGATCCATATATAGATATGTGTAAGGAGGATGAGTCAGCTTGTGATTTGATTAGTGTCTTCTCTCTGTCAATTCTTGCTTCCACTTGGAGATTGAAGGCCTCTTACTCATCCTTGGTCGAATTCAGTGAGGCAAGTGTCATAGGAGAAGATTCTGGAAGCTTCCATTGTCTCTCCACCTCGCGGATTGACACTGCCATTTGTCATTTCTCGCCCATCGCACCCCATAGAAGGGACTTTTGAAATGAAACACACCCTCACAGTGTATTTAGGTGCAATGCAACGCACCTAGCCAGTGGAGCAGCTGAAATGATCCTGTTTTGACTTATTCTGAGCAGTTTCTGGTGGAGAACTTTTGGGAGAAGCTGTAATCTGTTGACCTTGTTCCTTTACGGGTTAGAACAACACTTTTAGGGACTTAGGAGCCCTTGGTTTATGGACATTTCATGCTTGGAGTTGTAGGGCACAAAAATGTCTATAACAAGATGGGTTACTGGACGTTCTATAGTCTATTCAAGAAACACACTAGTCTTCTCCATATCATGTTTGATTGATGTGGATAGCTACAAATATCACTACATCTGAAGAAATTCATATTTGCAGTATCATTTGGCACACTTTTGGGCCACATAGTATCCAAATAAGGATTATGTGTAAACCTTGTGAAGTTTATGGAGATAACAAACATGGACCCACCCGCAAGTGTAAAACGAATTAGATCGACTTTGGGACATACTAGGTACTATAGGAGATTTATCTGAAACTATGCCTCGATTACTACACGATGGAGAAACTGCCAAGGAATGCTAAATGATTTATGTTGTTGGAGGAGTTTTAGGATGCACTCAACATATTGAAAGAAAAACTAGTAAGTGCACTAATTTTGGTTTATCCCAACTAGAGAAAATAGTTCCATATCCATTAACGCATCTTGCATTGCTCTAAGGGTTGTTATGGCTCGGCGAGGGGAAGGGAGCCTTGACCACCCAATTTATTTTACCAACTCAAAGTTATCCACAACAGAAAAGAACTATACCATGACTAAGTAGGAGGCATTGGCGATGGTATATTCACTTCAAAAATTCAGACACTATTGGTCGGGAAACCTGTTTAAGTTTTTTACTAAAAAAACTTCTATGAAATATTTAGTGAACAAGCTTATTCTTGAAGGAAGAATTTTCAAGTGGTTGTTTTTATTCTAGGAATTCACTTTTGAGGTAATCGTCAAACCTTACCAAATGAATGTGGGACCTAATTACCTCTCGCAGTTGAAATAAGAAGAAAGTGGAGGATCCCTGGATGATTGACTACTAGACATAGATATGTTTTCGATTGAAGTTGTAGGAGACTACTTAGAAGATATTGCAGCCTTTTTAGCTATAGAAAAATGTACATATGAGTACACAACTACAAAAGGATACATATGGTTGTTTGAGTTTCCAATTATCAAATGATCGTGGGGAAACTATATAAATTGGTCCTTGATCACGTGTTGCATAGATGCATCCTACACCATGAGAGACATGATGTGCTATGGTAATGTCATTCAAGAGTCACGAGTGACCATGTGGGAGGAAAAGATAATGCAAGGGAAGCGTTGCAGGCAAGACTATGGTGGCTCCCAGTTTTCAAATATGCAAAGGAATATGATAGAGGTTATGATGTTTTCCAAACAGTTGGAAGGCCATCACATTGATATGTACTCCCATTGCAACTCGTAGCTGCACTACAAATAGTTTAGAAGTGGGTGGTCAACTTGATAGGGCCTATCAATCCATCGATGCGTCACTCTCATTCCAGTTATATAATAACCACAACATGGTACCTCACCAGATGGCCAAAAGTAGCTCCAGTAAAGCAATGTATAATGGATATTACTACTAGGTTTATATTTGAGAATATCATATCTAGATTCAGGTGCCTGAGGAGTCTCACTAGTGATTAGGGGACCCACTTCATAAATGCAACAGTTGCCTCCTTACTTCAAAATTTCATGATATAACACCACAAAAGCAATCTATACCACCCTCAACCCAATGGTACCATAGAAGCCTTCAACAAGCTATTGCATAAGGGTTTGACCAAGATATGCTCAACCAACTAGGATGATTAGGATCAGAGGGTGCCAAATACCCTATGGGCATATTGTACAACTGTTAAGGGACTACACAAGCTTACACCTTTCTAGTTGGTGTATGGAGGAGAAGTTGTGGTGTAGGCTAAATTTCATATTCCAAGCTTTTTCATTGCCTAGACCACTCATATGATAGAGGAAGAATCAATTCATAAGTGACTAAATGAATTCTCAGAGATTGATGAGGCAATAGTTATGGAATATTTCCACCAAATGGTCAAGAATCAAAGACTAAAGGCATGGCATGATCAACATATCAAGAGGAAATTATTCACACTCTACGGGCTTGTTTTATTATATGACAACAAGTTCTTGAAGTTTCATGGAAAGCTACAAATGCATTGGTTAGGATCGTTTGTTGTTGCAGAGGTAAGGGAGTCAAGAGTAGTCAATGTTGCACAACTGAATGATTTATTGCTACCAGGTTGGGTGAATGGTGCACACATGAAACCCTTCCATAAATCAAACAATGTTACTCAAAATTGATTGGATCTCTAAAAGAAAACCATATGTAGGAATAGGTACGAGTCAGTAGGAGTATTTAGTTGCATCAACAATAGGCAAGTTAGTCATTTATTTTCCTCTCATTGGTCAATCAATCCTTTACATTTCCAAATAAAACTTCTGCCAAGTTAGTCCTAGTTGCAAATGTTCTTCCCCCACACCACAATGGATTTTGATGGGGGGAAGTCACATGTGTTAAGCGTCATTTTCATAATAATTAGAGAATAATTCTCGTGTTAGCCCAGATTCCCATTAAATATTTACCATTATAGAAATAATTAATTCCTAAATGTCCTCCATCATGATAACATAATTACCCATCAACTCCACCTTTCCTTTCTTAGAATTATGTCATCCAAGTCAATTCAAACTTAGTTGACGGTGGAAATAATGCGATTAAGTATGCATAAGGAATGTTGTTGTAGTATTTAGTTAGGCAGTCTCGTCAAAAATTTCATGTCGAGTTGGTCTACTTAATTTGCATGGCAATGCCGAATTCCTTCGAATCTGCATCAAAGATGGTAGAGTCACTATGTTTGCAGTCTAGTTCTATGTTTTTTCATACTAATATTAGATACCAAACCCCTATGATTTTTTTTTATTAGTTCCACTCCAGTATGACGAAGACAATTGTATATATTCAAGAGTTCATAGTGAATGAAATAATTGGAGTAAGGGAGCCGCTTTATGGAAAGTATGACAAGGTTGCACTAGTTGACATTGATCTTTCATACTCCTTCTATTTTCTGACCATGAAATGTGATGTCCATACATAGTCAGTCATGAAGGAAGATGGGAATCCAACAATAAAAGTCAGTACTAGCTTCAGAGGAATATAACAATCTACCTTACTAAATCTGAGAAGCTTGTATTTGTTTGGGATGACACTGACAATGATGCAATTCAAACAGTTATTGTTCATAAGAATGCATGGAAGATCACTCTATATTGACAATGAATACCCAATTCATGCAATAGACATTCAAAGGCTTATGATTTTATCAGTGGGAGGAGACGTCGTTTCAACTGCATTTATGAAAACTTCCCAGAGAGCGAAGAAGACAATGGATGATGACTACTACACAAAGTATGGTACTAAGAGAGGAGGAAAGGGAGCAGGCATATATTTTATTAACTCCCCAAAAAATTAAGATTGGGTGCGTTACTTCGATAAGAATGAGTGCATGCTGGATACAATTTCGGTTATGGAGCATTGCGCAACAGGAACCCATCTAAATTGGTGTCCATTCCTCCTCCAGGAAATTTTCAAAGCATGTGAAGATGTCTACAAGCGTCCCGCCCATTTTATTTATGGGTATCATGTTGTTTCTATGAAAATGCAGAAATGGTGCCCACTACAGGGCCGGGAGCTAGGTCCCATCACAGAAGACCAACCTTTGTCCCTAAGGTATGCACCTTGGAGAACTTCAGGGGACTTGACCAACAAGGAGATAAATTATGCTTCATTAAGTAGCTTATATATAAAAATGTTGGCAGTAATCGGGGTTGCAGATCAGGTTCCCAGGTCCCTACTTCATGAATATTCAAACGATATTTGGTTGGGTGTTAGTTATGGGAGAAACTGGGTGAGGCCACATTGTGTTCATCCCCATACTTTCTAGATGTGGCCCCAGACGTTTATGTTTTTAACTGAAGCTTTCCACAGAGAGGTTGGTTCGTAGCCAGGAGTTGCAGGGGAAATTCGGGAAGGTAGACACATCTATTTATTTGATGGGATGGTACCTCAACCAACACCACAAGAAATAATTACGGATTCCAGAAAACACTTGGCTAAGGAGGAGTTGTAACCGGTCATCAAATAGTTGAATAAGAATGTCAGCTACTTAAAGGAAACCACCGCTAACATCGGGATCTCAATAGGTTTGGTTTCTGACATTTATGAGTCTCAAGGTTTAACACAATAGGTTCCTTTGGTTACTACCCCTCTATTTGCTACAATGATGGTAGTAGGACCTTATTCATAGTCCAAACACACCATCCAAAAACCATGTAAATCAAAATCTACCAAATGTCTAGTCGAGACCAAAAAGTAGAAATCAACCCTTGCAAGTCACATTGTTGACTTCACCATTAAAGAGAACCAATCCAATACCGCTTCATCCATCATTGAATAAATTCCACAATCCACTTCAGTTGCAACATCCAGCTTGTGCAACCCATCCTCGTATAGTGCATCCACATCGGCTACTCTCTTAGACACTATACCCTTTGGGACATTGTTGGACACAAAGACAGACCTAGAGGTTGATTCCGTTATCGAGTCCATTATGAAAGTATCCAACGGAGAAGTCATCACCACTTCCATGATGTCTTTATTTCTAAATTCGGGTCCACTAAAGAGCATGAGACCCATAATTACACAATCACTCACCACCACTATCAACCCAATGTCACTACCACTTCATCTACTTCCTCCAGTTACACCACTCCCCTTCTCCATACAAACCATCCCTCCATTGGCTGAACTGACATAATAAGCTATCTCCCCCATGGACACTAAAACAATTTCGTCGCGAGTGGGAAGCCCTTGTAGATTTTGTTCCAAGACCCAATAACTATGCACCAGGATGATCTTCAGGGCTGGTCCTCATCCAAACTATTTACTTTTATTCAACAAGTCACCATGAAGGTCGCGACACTACACAACGATCTAACTACTAACCATGAGCAGTAACAACAAAAAAAAATTGCATTCACAACCAAACGTGTTCAACTCCACCATGATAAGAAACAACTCCGAAGGAAGCTAGAATAGATCACCGCAAATTTCCACGTATTGTGGTCATCCATTACTGACATTGTAACTAATTCCCTCGAAGATTTCTTAGCTTGCACACTTGTCGAATGTTGTGACCATATCCATACCATGCCATGACTTGATCTCTACCAATCCAGAGCTCAATAAAACCCTTGCTACCATAAGGAGTGCATTGTCGGATCTTGCCACGACATGCCAATGAGATAGAATAAGAGATAACCATTGTAGCTACACTCAAGGACTCCATCGTCAATGCCATGAATGATGCCAATACCCTGCTACAACAAGTTCATGACTCGTGAGGAAGCCATGCGAAGAAGAATCAACCAGTCTACCCACTCCGCAACCGAGTCAATAACCTCCTCACTGATGTTAGGAACATTAATGAAAAATATCACAGGAAGATGCTTAGGGAAAATATAGATGCTATGGAGGCCCACATCCAACATATCGAAGACTTCTGGGTGAGGATAAAGGAGATGCTCTGAGATCTTTGGCCCTTAGTTCAAACACACCTAGAGACACTGTAACAACTAAGTGACTCAACATCTAAATTCCTCACCCAAGAAGTTATGATCATAGTGATCTGGAAGGAAGCGGTTAATGATTACAATCAATTCTGTCAGGTGACTATTGTGGTGTTCGTGAGTTAGGGTCTTCATTTAAATATACCACCAAGAGGAAGTTCCAACCAAGGCATCAACATTAGCACTAGGAGAAGAATTAGCAGCAGCACCAGCAAAAGCATCAGCAACACCGATGACAGTGAAGATAGATTGACCCGGGGATGAGTTAATGAACTATAGTCGAAGTCTGTTTGGGCCTTCATTTTTTGATAAATTAGGATGTTTTCAGGAGGAAGAAGCTGGCGATAAGTGGGAGAAATGGTCATTCAGAATTTGTGGAAATAACAACTGGGAAAGGAAAGGAATTGGTGGAATATTGGCAGTTGCAGAGGGGTGGCGGGAATAAGAAAATACAACTATGCAGGAAAAGAGCAAGGGAAACTGAGGAATGAAGACAAACAAATGAGTGAGAAGGAACTAGAACTTCAGGTTGGCACGGAAAGAGAGGGAAGAAGAAGATAAAAGGTATAAAGGAGAACTGAGAAAAGGTTGGTCATTGTGTTGCGGTTGTTATTGGTACTATTCTTCTTGTGTTGCGGAGCCATGACAAAAACTTTATGTATATCCTTCCATAAGCTTGTATTATTCTTTGTTAGAGTTTTGGATGTTAAGGAATAGGCATTTAGCTTAATTTAGTGTACTCACCTTTTATATTAATGAGGAAGACTATTATTGGGGTCTATTGTAGCAACTACAACACCGTTCAAAATTTTGGCCTACACTCGAATTTTGTAGCCTACTATGGATCCTGTGACAAATCGTTCCTTAGTCACTTATTGCTCAGTTGATGATTTCAATCCCCTTTCTAGGACATTAAGTGTCATTCTCACATTTATCTATATATATCAAGTGTTGTCCTCAGGCATGGGAGTTGTCTCTTTTCATTCAAAGGGGATTTTTTGTTTGCATCAAGGGGAAATTTCTGTCAAAATGAGTTGTGCTCATCGTATAGACATGTTTCACACTAATTTCTAAGGTTTCACACACCATTACACAAGTGTCGTCATTTTCCTCACAAAGTCCATCGATGACACCACACATTTTGTAAGTTGCCACAAAGGTTGTTGCAATAAGAAAAGTATTCTTTCATATGTTTGGATGATCTACATTGTATCACCAAGTATCCAAGTGTGTGGTCACACTCAAGTTTGATCACTATTCACATCAGTTCCAGTGATCCTACAGTTAGCCTAATTCTAGAGGATTCCTTGAAACATAGCCTCATCCAGCCTTCCTAAACTGCACACTTTTCATCTGCAAACCCCAATATTTTTCCTTTCCTATTCAAAATATGAATGCATATAAATAAAAACCTCCCTTAGCCTCCAAAACTATGTATATGCTTCCTCTAGTGTCCTTCCATCATTTGGTTCTCACTTCCTTCAAAAAATACATGGTTTTGTCTCTCAAGCCTCTCAACTTACCTCTCCCCCTTGCCACCTGAAATTGTGCAGTTTGTCCTCCCAGGGCCCCATCCCATAGCAGCCGCTACATGATTAAACTGCGTAATTTTTTCCTTCAGTGTGCACTGCACAAATTTTTCCCTCAGTGGGCACTGTACAAATTTTTCCCTTAGTGGGCACTCCACAAATGTTTACCTTAGTGAGGACTATGCACAAATTTCCTTCAGTCTGGCCAGAGTTGCGCACTATGAATTCTCAGTGATCATGCTCGACCCTTGGCTTCTTGAAATTCATAATTTCATAGTCACTGGGACTTCTCCTCAGAACTGTCACTTAGTCTATACCCAATTCATGAATCAAAGTGCTCTACCTTAAAATAGGGGTTTATCAAAATGATGTCATCTTGTCATGAGTGGATTGGAGATAGAGGAATTTTACCATGTTGTGGAAAGATGATGAAGATGGAGGAAATGCTAGATGGTGATTAACGGGCTGAGGATAAAATATAATCATCATATTAGAAGACAGAGGAACACTGAGGTATGATAGACGATCGAGTATCAGGACCACATGAAGACTCCATTTTATTCACAAACCTTAGGAGGGTAAGTACGAAAAAAAAGAACATATTTCATGAAGTTGAAATGAACCTCTTAGTGTAGTACGAAGGACATACTATCATTATCATGTCATTATGTCTTCAATGACATGTATGGTCACAAGCACTAAATGTTAGTTCATGTGTTTCCACTAACTGTTCGGCTCCATTTCGCAAGATAGGCAAGATGTCGTCTTTTGCATGTTGGTTGTCGCACTTTATGCATAAGTTCATTTTGGTGGTTCCAAGTGCTTATATTTGTGTTTATGAGTTTTCCCAATCCTTGTAAACACCTACCACACTCATTCACAAGTTTTTGAGTGTTGTCACACATGTGTCATCACAGTCATCATAAATTATATCTTAGGTGTCACACTTGTCGTAGTTGGTCATGAACCGGTCACACACAAGACAAAAGTGTTGCTCATGTGTTATGGCTGATCAATGTTGTTGATTCGTCAAGAAATCTATGTGTCAGGACACATTATAAGCTCCATCACTTCACCTGTCAATTTCACTGGTTTAGCACTTAGCATTTTCTGAAGAATCTTCCAAACCCTTCAACTTGGCTTCACCCATCGTCCCTGGACTATTCATTGTGAAATTATACTTAGGAGGTTGTGACCTTGATCCTTGGATTTGTGGAATGTAGAGTTCCTGTCCCCAAGGACTGTTGCACTTCCCAATTGCTAAGCCTAAGACCATTCTTCCATATCAGAACTACATAGTCTACTCAGTCATCCTTCCCTTCCAAAACCATGTAGAATTTGTCCTCAGTGGTCTTCCCCTCATCTTAACCTACTGTCTCCCAGAATTGCATAGAATTTAGTCAGTCTTCCTCTCCAAAACTATGCAAAAATATTCCAGAGCGGCCCCTCCTTCAACCAGACTCACTGTCTCTCAAAACTGCATAGAGACTATCCCTCAAACCATACTAAATTGTACATTATGTATATCCATGCCTCAAGCCTCAGCGCTGAATAGTGGGACTGTGAAATGTGTATTCATTGAGCCTCTCTCTCTGACCTACAACTAAATTTTGTCTCAGTCTTTGACATTGAATGAACCATCTTAGGCTAGGAGGTTTTCAAGTTGATTTCCTCTCAACATGAGTGAATTGTAGATACAAGAACATGGAAAGATGTTGAAGAATGAGATGAAGGTGGAAGAAATGCAAATGAAATTCTTGTAGCTGAGCATGCAAGATTATCCATCAAGGTAAAGAAAAGGGATACCAACTCGTGACCACAACCCAAGATGTCACATCATTGAAGATTGTTGTCACCACACCACAAGGAGGAGAAGAGAACAAATATCGAAGAACCCATATGGCACTCAATAGCAAAAACGAATTGACATTTCGATGTCGTTAAGCCTATCCTTGTTACAAGTTTCATGTCAAGTCATGTTCTGTGTTGCCATATGCCACATCCCTAGTGTGGACCATGTATATTGTAATCAAATGTATTGTAGAGTGGAAGTCCAATGGACACACACGAATATGAAGAGTCATACAAGTTGAAAATTCATAGGAAGTTGAATAGTCATGAGGGTAGTCAAAGAGTCACAAGGGTGTTATGGGCAAATTTAGTGTTTCTTCAAACGACTAACCCCTAGACCTAGTAGCAAGTCTAGAACAACAACTAAAGTAACTCCAATGCTTTTCCTATAGCTAACAGATAGAAGAAAGAGGAGTAAAAGAACCAACCTATATCTCTAGCTCGATCCCTCTTCTCTTTGACTGCTTTCGCCACTCCCTTCCATACTTAACTCGCTTGGAAGGTACCTGCACACAAGCCAAGACAAAAAACCATCAAAGCATACATATCGATCTGTTAACTAAACATATTATAGAATCAAAAGTACAATATACATCATATAACACATGAATGGGAAAAAGCATAGAACTCTTTATTAATAGAAGGAAATATTACAACCCATGTAGATGCATGTCCGATTCAGTGTCATCCTTCCAGCTTCAAACCCTTCTCTCCTCATGAAACAACAATTTGACATGATAACATTACTCTCTTTACTAATCTCATTCAAACAGCATTTCCTTAGCTCAAGAAGTTCCAAACTAGACCAGACTTTGAATGCATGGTCAATTTATAATAGAATGGAGGAGGTTAAGCCATTAATGGGCCTCATGAATGCTTTGCCAAAATTGGGAAGTGGTTCCATGGAGGAAGGGATAATGGATTAAGGTTCATTCATCCTCTTCCTCATCCAAAACTGAGCTCCATCCATCTGGAAACTTCCAGAAGCATCCATTGGATGAGGAATCCAATGGATTCATTTCAAAAATTCGATGAATCTCTCTCAGCATAGGTAGAAAAAAGGCTAGGTGCAATGCATAGCACCGATACAGTGCAGTTCCTACAATGCATTGTAGCCTGATAAAGGGCCTTCTGTGCTGATCTCCTTAGGGGCATCTTTTGGATGAGTAGTGTCATGAAACTCTTGGGAAGCAAGCATGATGTAGGTTAACTTCATTAGGGAATGAAAACAACTAAATTAGGGGTTGATGGACCCTAATAATACAGATCTGGAAGTCGGGGTTGATGTGCCCAAATTTTCCTGTAACAATTGCCCCCTAAAGCGTGAAGTTGAAAATACACATGTTGAGTGAGATTCTTTACCACTTGGAGAGAAGGTTTCGAAACGGAGGGTGACCTGCATCAGTTACAATACAAATATCATAATACTTTGATTTTTTCTCACAATTTAGCTGAGGGAATGCATATCCATACTCAGCTTTATAAACTTTCATTACATGTACAAATATAGTCGTTTACAGGTGTAGACCCATGAGTGGATGACCATGAATGTAAGGCCATTGTACATTTGATATAGTACTCCTGAAAAATATATCACAGCCCAGATGGATGAAACTAGATCTGGGGTCTTCAATCTCGTCCAATCTTTCACTCAAGTACAAATCTAACCATGTGAATAGATGATCTGAAGTCGAACATGGAGAGACATTGTCTGATTACCAACCAATGATGTAAGCCATTAATAGATGCGAGAGGAATCACCGATAATGGTAATGACCCTCAAGGTACTATAGTACATTTCACATGGTTTGAATAAATGATTTGATGTCGAACACCATACAAAGTCTTTCGGTCAAAGGCCATTGATGTCAACCTATCGCCGGAAGCGAGAAACCTGCCATTGATGTATGCAAGTCTCAAGGTACTGAAGGGGTGTTTCTAGGTCAACTTCTTGGATGATTTGCTGATGTCGACAAGAAGCGACTTGTCATAGGGGGGCCTTGATGTATCCCACATAAATGACATGAATTGAGGTAAATGATTTTTGAGATGAAACATTGACTGATGACACAAGGTTCAGGAATGGCAGACATGAAAATGAAGGTTTACTATATTGTAAAGGATGAAGTTTTGAACTGAATGACTTCTCTTGAACATATCGGCGACACTGAAGTGAATTGGTAGAATTGACCCAAAACAAAGTGATGGATGGTATGATATACCAAGAGTATGATAACCATCAAGCCGAATGACCCAACCCACATAATCACGGTGATGAGGTGAAAGTGTCATGTTCAAGAGTGACCTGCTACCATAAAGTGTTCCTAGCTTTTTCCCATTTTCCCCAGTCATTTCTGACCAGTACCTCTTTATTTTTAATCAAGCTTGAGGAGGATAACATATGCTTGTTGTATAATTCCACCCTTCGGGTGAATCCATCGCTATTTGATGTTTTAACGAGTCTAGCGAAGGTGAAACTCGGTCTTGTCTAGATGGAAAAGTTTGTCGCTATTTAATGTTTTTAACGAGTTTAATGACAAAGATAACTCGATCCTTTTCACATTTAGAGAGTCTAAAAAGGGACTAAAAGGAAACTCCAAAAGTTCTTTTTCGTACATTTGTCTCTCAAGCTTGAAAAATCATAAAACAATACAAGAGAGAACCTATTGATCATGTTTGACCAACTAGTACCTTTTTCGTAGTTAATTTATCTGAGCCCAAAGAAGGGGTAAAACTATACTGAGTAGATATTGATTCTAATCCATTAACGAGATAGAAACGAAAAGTGCTCAGCGATCTTTTCATGTTTAGAGAGTCTGAAAAGAGCTTAAAGAGGACTCCAAAGGGGTTCCCTTTTCGTTTTTAACAAAGCTCGAAAAAGTGATAAAAGTTTTCTTTGTGGTCAAAGATGTTCAATTTACACGTAAGCACATCATAACAACTTTCCAGTTGTTAATCCTGCTCAAGATACCATCAAAATATTAAACAATACATGCTCATGGATTAAATAAATAAAAAACCAATGTTTACTCAATTAATATGTAAGAAATAAACATAAAAACTGGTTCTTACCATTCATTTTCACCATTTTGTTTTTACCTTTTGAACTCTGGAGCAGTCTTTCACGAAGTTCACCAGTTGATTATGGAGGATTGAAGAGATCATTCCTTGTGTTGTTTGGACTAGGTAGAAACTAAGTTGATTCTCTTTCATTTCATTCATCTATTGTTTTAGTCAAGAACATTTTAGGGTTCTGATGTCCCTAGGGTTTCTTTTTCCAATTCAAGAATTTGAAATGGTACTCATATGGAGAGGATGAGAGCATGAAGAAAAAGATAGCATAGCCTTGAGTAATCAAGGAATAGTCAAGGCCCTAAGAAATTGTGGATTACTCAAGTATTTTAAACTATCCAACCTGTGGTAGTAAATGGATCTTCTACAGTTTCTTATTCAATCATGGGATCCAACCGATCAAACTTTTCACATTCGGGACAAAGAAATCCTTTTTACCATTGATGATATATACTTCCTAACTAGATTTTCGAGGTGAGGTGCCCCCATCTCACTAACAGGTCTTGCCCAGGGAGGTAGACTGGTGAAAGATTATATGCGAAAGTTCTGTAGGCAAGGTGCTCAGCCTAGCAGAGATGGAAAGATACTTATCAAGGATGTTAGTGATTTACCGCTAAGGACGATCCTTTTTACCATTTCCAGATTGGCTGGCAGTTCCGTGCTTCATTTGGCCACCAAATCATACATGCAGTATGCCTTAGAATGTTTAGAGCCAAAAATATCCAACTGGTGTGGGGTTGTCCTTTCATCTGTGAAAAAACAAATGACTAATGTGAAAAAAGGAAATCTCAAGAATTTCAGCTATGGATCAATTGTTATCTCTTTTTCCTTGGAGAGAATACCTCTCTTGCAGCCACAGCTCATTTCATTGCCTGTGTCTGGACCAAGAGACCCAAGGATGTGGAGGTGTACAGATCTAATGGCTAGGCACGATGCCTATTCTACGATCGTTTTTACCTCTACATTCTTTGAATCGTTCAATCGACAAGAGATGACTTTCGCAGAATATCCATATTCAGGAATGGATTTGCATGGCGATCCAGATTTACCATTACCAGCTGGAGTGATGTGGGGCACTATTAGTAAATTGTTTGACCAAGTGCTTTTTATTTTTTAAAGTTTTTGCATTTTTTGTGTTTTTTATTAACTCCAAGACTAAACAAAATCAATTTTTTACGTACACAGATATCGGACCTGTTCGACTTGTGGGAGACCCACGAGATGCAGCCGGACCAGCACAAAGATCTGTAGGGAGAGCAATTCTCCGAGACTTGGATTTGGTCGAGACTCTAGTTGAGTTGCAAAATCACATAGAGGGTTTAACCCTAGGTATTCTGGATATCCTGATCGAGGAGCTACTTATGAAATTGCAACGCCACACCATCAGTGTGCCAAGTCGTTGGATGAGACTCTTTTGCATGGTAGCATAGGCAGTGACCTGCTATCATGAGCACCATTAGCTTGCTAAGATCATTTCTACATACATTTATTTTTTGGGTCAGATGACCAATTTTTGTCTTAGACACAAACCACTTGTAAAAACGTTTTACAATTTACTTTCAGGGTTTTATTATGGTTGAGTGATGCAATCCTATTCAACTAATGATGTTAATTGAAAATATTTACTTTACATATGTTGCAAATGTCTATTTAACACATAATTTGCAAGAGAGTCGGTTAATGTGTTCAAACTTCTAGAAATATGTTGATATTGAATAAACTCGAAATACCTTTTCAAAATACAAACTCTAAGGAACATACGATGAATTTCTGGGTTTCGGACAGTATAAATGCTAGTAACTTGTAGCACAAAGAGATGTGAGTCTAGCCTAACGATAATTCAGCGAATGCCAAGTGAAATGGCATCAGAGAGAAGTTCAATCACGCACTATACTCAATGATATTGTTTATTGATCAACCAATACAAATCCCTCTAAAACTCATTAACTCGCCACTCGGAGTGAAAATGGCCCAAGCTGCAGAAGATAGGTTCTACGTACTATGACTAGCACCATCGGCATAACCAACAAATGGTTTTGAAAAGTTCGACATCTGCAATAAATGCGAAGTGGATTACTTAAAAAAATAAAAAACCTGAAAGAAACACACTCACACATGCAATCCAAGCATATTTACATGAGTATTACCATACTCAATTAAGCGTAGTAACATTTTAAATACAACCCATTTCTGGGCTTAAACAATGGAACTCCGCCATCATCTACTAACTCATAGGCACCTTTCTTCAAAACGTGCTTAACAATATAAGGGCCCATCCAAAGTGGTTCAAATTTCCCTGCACCAATTTTATCATATTCGTGATCGTAAAGCAAGACCAGGTCATCTTCTGAGAAAATTCAAGGCTTGACATTTTGATCATATTGCACCTTTACTCGTGTCTTGTGTGCTTTGTTAGCCAATGTGGCATCATGACGGGTTTCATCCAAATGGATTAATTCCAAGAAACATGCTTCTTCCTCAGAAGTGTCAGGTAGTAGGTCAATTGCGAGTTTGAGTGACGAAATTTCACATTGAATCAGCAAGACTGCTTCCAAACCATACACCAACTGAAAGGGTGTGAATCTGGTAGCATTTCTCATCGAGGTTCGATATGCCCAAAAGGCCGAGTATAGGATTAAATGCCAATTTCTTTTGTAAACTCCAATCTTTCGTTGTAACATGCGCTTAAGGACCTTTTTGATAGCCTCAACTTGTCCATTAGCTTGCTGATAATATGGAGTAGAACTATCATGTGAAAGTCCTAATTTGGAAGCTAACTCAATCATTATGTGATTGCGAAAATGCGATCCACGATTTGTAACTATGGTCTGTGGTACGCCAAACCTGGCAACCACGTGGTTGAAGAAAAATAATGCAGTCGTTTCGCCACTATTGTTTAATGTAGGCACTGTCTCGGCCCATTTGGTAAAATAGTCAACGGTGACTATAATATACCCATGCCCCTCAATCGAGGTGGGGTTACATGTCATGAAATCAATGCCCCATTTAGCGAATGGTCCAACAAAAACTACTGGATGCAAAGGTGCAGGTGGTAATCTAGTTTTTCGATCAAATATTTGACGTGCATGACAACTTCTGACAACAATTATGTAATCTTTGAACATTGTTGGCCAAAAGTATCCAGCACAGAGAATTCTTTGTGCTATTGCATATCCGGACAGATGTCCACCACAAGAACCTGAATGACAATCATTCAAAGATTTCTCAGCCTCCTCATGAGTGAGGCACCTATGTAAAATCATATCAATACCACAGCGATAAAGTGTGTCACCAATGATCAGATAATTTTTGGCTTGGTATTTGATATGTCACTGTTTGGAGCAAGAGGTATCGGGTCAGAAATCTTGGGTCTGGAGATATATCAGTATATCTCCATACCATGAATCACTTGACGAAATGAGAAACAGAGACTCATCCATGATTGATGTTTCTGATGTTAAATTGTTGGAGGATGAGGGAAGATCAGAAAGTAGTTCGGCAAATACGAGAGATTTCTTTGACTTAGACTTAACAAATTCCAAATCAAATTCTTGCAATATAACTATCCACTTTGAGTATTTTCCCCCCAGCAATTGACGTGACAAAATGTATGTCATAGGGTTGCAATCAGAGATAATTGTAGTTTTACGTAGGAGAATATAGTGACAAAACCTCTGCACAGCTTGAACGGAAGCCAAAGATAAATTTTCCACATATGAATATTTTCTTTCTGTATCATTTATATTGTGACTCAAATAATATATAGGATGTTCTATTCCATATACTTCTTGGACTAAAACCATTCCAATGGTTGTATCTGCAGCGGCGAGATACAAGTAATAGTCATGTTGATAGTTTGGGGCATACGTTAATGATGCTCTAATCAGGGAATCTTTAAGAGCACTAAAGGAAGCTTACGCAACCTGATCCCAAAGGAAGGGTACCTCTTTCTTCAACAGACATGTAAAACCTTTAGCCAACTCAGCATAGTTTGGAATGAACCTCCTTAGAAAGTTTGCCTTCCCTTGAAGTTTCTATAACTCTAATAAATTCGAAGGTGGAGGCAAGTCAAGTATTGCCTGAACCTTAGTTGGTTCGAGTCGAATTCCATATTTTGAGTACAAATCCGAGCAATCAACCAGAGCCAACACAAAACACACACTTGTGTGGATTGAGTCTTATTTTGTAGTGTCAGCATTGTAAGAATATTGCTCTAAGATGTTGCGGGTGATCAGTCTGCTTTCGTGAATGAGAAGTAAAATCATCAAGATATGGTTGTACGATGTTCTTAATGTCATAGAAGGCATAATTCATTGCCCTCTAAAATGTAGCCCATGTATTCTTCAAACCAAAAGGTAACTTTCTATACGCGGATGTGCCCCAGGGACAAATAAACGCAGGTTTTTATTGATCCTCTGGCCAGATATTGATTTGATTGTAATCGGAAAATCCATCCATGAATGAAAATATTTCACATTCGGCACATTCATCAATAATCTGTTCGATAAGGGTGTAGGATAATTGTCTTTTGGAAATTCTTTATTTACATCCTGGTAATCAACACACACTCGGATTGTTCCTTGTTTCTTCATCACGAGAACAATATTTGATACCCAATCAGTCAGAGGTACAGGGTAAATGAAGCCAGCACGCAAAAGTTTTTCAACTTCTGTCTTAATGGCAACGACTTTCTTTAGATCTATAGGTCGAAGCCGCTATCGTACTGGTTTGACATCAGGGTACATTTTGGTTTATTGTTCAACAATGCTTGAATCAATGCCTGGCATCTCCTCATAATACCATGCAAATACATCTCTAAATTCATGAAACAAAGCACGGTAAATTTCGAGTTTCAAAGGAGAACAAGATTTGCCGACATGAGCGTTTTCTACAATGTTAGGCTTGGTGGAAATGTCTATAGAAATGGTTTCTTCTTTGGAAAATATGGAGTCTCACCGAATCATCATTCAAGGAGTTTGAAGAACACCATAACTGATAAGTCATAATGTGATTTGATGGGTGTTCTCCAGGATTTCCACTAAACTTTTGAATATCGGAAGGCAACATATGAGGAATCACTGGCCACCAACATGCATACAAAATTGGATCATTGGTGAGTTGGTTTAAATCCTGTAATTCCAGGGTTGCCACAAATGGCAACTGCCGATTCAGATCAGGTTGAGCATATTCAGGATAAGATGGAATTGTTTGTGCCATAGGCCTTTGCATACCCACATAAGGTGGATACCCTTGATAAGGTGGTGGGACATATCCGGTATATGGATTAAAACTAGGTTGACCTTGCATTTGTCCATAACGGGGTTGGGCTTGATACACAGGACCCTGATATGCTTGATATTGTCCTTGCCTAGGTTGAGTTTGGAAAACAAGCCCATACTGAAGTTGGACATTCTGAAAAAGGATGTTGTGGATACTGCGGCTGCCAAGGTTGTTGGGGTATCGGTTTTGAAGTTTGATATTGCCCCCCAATGCCAGTTTGACTAGGATGAGAATAAACTAAACTTGTAGCAACTTGAGTCACTCTAGATAATGGCACACTAACATGAGGTAATTGTACCCCAGAAACAAGCAGTTGTTGCATAACAACCTATGAAGTTTGAGTTCGCTGACTTGAAACTTGTGGTTGCAAGGTAGTAGAACTAACTTGCACAGGTTGAGATACAACAAGTTGAGCTTGTATCTATTGTTCCATAGTTACAATAGGTTGGGTCGAAATAATTGGCTGAGTTTGCATAGGTTGTGTTGGGTACACAAGCCTTGGTTTTAGTGGCATAATTGGCTTCCACTGACAGACTCTCATTTCAGGCTGACCTGGATACTGCAAGACATAACCATAGGGTTGTCCTCCTTGATAGGGAGGATGCTGTGAATAGCCATATTGATGACCATATGGTGGCAATCCAGTGTTAAGAGGATATATGGGTCTGTGTTCACCGACTTGCCCAATTTGATATCGGTAAGCCGGATCAAACTGTTGTCCTTGATAAGAAGAATTAGGTAAAATTCCTAATAATGACATGGGTGATGACCATGGTAAATAAGAAACCCCTGAGTGGATTCGAGACATAGACTAGTAACCGGCCGGGATGGATGGTTGTCCATATAAATGTGACTCAGTTTTGGTAGTAAACATCGAAGAAGTAGCAGTAAAGGACTCTGCCGCAGCTGCATCAGATGAAGTAGTCTGGGATGTTTGCGGTTGTTCTGTCATGGTTAAACGACCCAAACGTTGACCTAATTAATCAAGTGGGATCTCAGAGGCAACAACAGAATGAGGAAGAGACTCAAAATAAAGATATAAACCAGATCGAAAATGATCCGGAGTCCCAGGGGTAGAATCTTCTTCAGCTTCTTTCTCTAGAACAATTAATCCAGGTGGAAGGATTTCACCATTAGGTCTGAAAAGGACTTCTGGTATTAAATATGGAGTCTCAGGAACTAGAGATGACTGAGGTATTTCAGTAACAATTTCCGATTGTTCAAGGTCAAAGTCTAGATGTTTTGGTAAAAGAACTTCAGTTTCAAGGGAAGGTTCGTGAACAACTTCAGGTTCAAAAATGTCTTTGGTTTCAACTGCTATGAGTTCTGGATCAAATTCCAATTGAACAGGTTCAAGTTCTGAAGTAATTTCAGGTTGATTAACTTCAAGTCGTGGATCAACTTCAGGTACTTTTTCACTTGTTTACGCTATAGTGGCATCAGGTAGTTGAGTAACTTCTTCTTGTGTAACAGATGTACCAGAAATAGTTGGAGTAACTTGAGGCTCAGTACTATCCATGATAGGTGGATCTAGTAATTCAAATGAAGTACTAGAAACTCTTGAGGTACTAGACTCAGTTTGACGAGTCCGCCTTGAACAGATTGGTGTCGCTTCTAATGGCAAGGGCGGTTTGCTTGTAACTCTCCTCGAATGATAGAGTAGAGGTTGATCTTCCTCCAGAATTGCTGATTGTTCTTATCAACCTAAACTCAACTAAGGAATAAGGATGTTATTCGCGGTTAATCAAATTTTACGACACTAGAACATAACTTTGCTTTTTCACTTTTAAGGAGTTGAGAAAAAACAAAAGATGACTCTAGTCGCTTTTGATGTTTAATGAACTTGAAAGAACAAGTGCTTAGATGAACCTTTTTTTTTAAGGAGTCAAAAAGGAATGAAAGTGACTGCTCTAGAGATACTAAGCAAGAGGGTTTACCAAACTAATCAGAAAACTGCAATATACACCTTAGTGATAAATGAAAGAGAAATTTCCAAGGATTCACTGTATGACAGTCAGTCTTCCCGAATGATGTGTTCAGTGCATTGTGATTGGTAAGGCGACAGAATCAGCTTCCTAGGGATAAAGGATTTAAACCTATTGGGGTCTCCCACTATATACTCGATAGTATAGGGAGCACAAGTCCATACTAGTACTTATCGAATCAGAGAGGAGGAATCACCCAACCTCAATGAAAACAACAGCCACTAGGTTTTAAGACGCCAGAACACGTCTCTAGCCTAGACACCTCTAGATGTTTGTGTTAAGTTCCAATGCATTATTAGGTTAATTGATGTAAATTTTAGGTTGATCTTGCTTAAAATTTTCCTTTGGGTTTCACCACGAGATGTTTTCCGAAATTCCTAAGAATGCAACTAGAATGAGAAGCACTCTTTCCATTTGTTTTCAACAATGAAAATCCTAGCTATGAGGGATAGAGCATACAAGTACTTTTTAGATCAAACAACAAAGAGCACAAACTAATGCAATTCCCTAAACCATTCCTTTTGAACACACAAACTCAAACTCTAAAATGCAATTGCATGTATTTCTTTTTCTTTTCAGTTCCTCTTAATGTGAATGATGCACTAAGAAAAACTAATGCACAAACGATTCAGAAATTCTTTTCATAAAAAATTTCGATTTATGATAATTTGTCTTAAAGGGAAAGGAAGACTAAACGACAGTTTCATCTTTTAAACAAATGAATATTTTTGACACTTTAAACGAAAATATGTACCAAATGCACAAATAGATCAATCGATTATTTTATGAAGGAAGACTTTACGGCACTTCGGTTTTAACAAAATAATCGATCGAAACTACTTTTCGATAGTGGGCTGCAAATGGTAAAACAAATACATAAAAAAATTCAACAATCCAGTGTAAATTGGGTTGAAACAAGGAAACAAAAACTGTTTTCAGAGACAAAACCTCATCTAAATCCAACAAGCAATTCAAACAACTGAAAACTGACTAAGGGCTTTAGCTCCTAGTTGGGAAAACTGATCCTAAAGGGATCAGCGCATGGCAGAGTGACGGACAATGTGATGCATCTCACTGGGTCTCATGCAGAAGGTGCAATGGAGTGCACTGTATCAGTTACAAAGGTACGTTGACTACAAAATGACAATTTTATGCTCAAAACTTACTCAATTTTCAGTAACTTGAACTTGAATTCGATGAATAGTAGAAGTTATGGTATGTCAAAGTGTTTTAAGAGATTGATAAGCTACTACAAGGGATAGGATCACTCCCCGGTATGTTCGCCATTTTTTTATGGGCAAATTTAGTGTTTCTTCAAACGACTAACCCCTGGACCTAGTAGCAAGTCTAGAACAACAACCAAAGTGCCCCCTAAAGTATGAGGCCGTTAACCTTTTGGTGTCGGGTGAAATGCTTTACTATGAGGATTTGAAGTTCTTTCAATGCTGGGAGGAGACCTGTAATAAGATACAATACAATACATTATCTTCATACTGCTTTCATGATCTAGCTGAGGCGGGCATTCCCATGCTCAGCTTTATAAATTCATTTTCATGTACATAGGATAGACAATCGTCTGAGGGTAGACTAATGATTCTGATAGAGCCATCATCCTTTTGGTAGGATGATTATCTGTGCCACAATGCTGTACATTTGATGTCTTTATTTCCCTGAATATATATCGCAGCCCGAATGGTTGAAACTAGATCCGGGGTCTTCAATCTCGTCCAATCTTTACTCGAAGTACAAGTCGATCCATGTGAGAAATGTTTTGAAGTCGAACATGGAAAGACATCGCTTGATTACGAGTCAATGATGTAAACTGTTAACAAGCGCAAGAGGAATCACCGATAATGATAATGATCCTCAAGGTACTGCAGTACAATCCATGTGGTGTGAATAAAGGACTTGGCGTCGAACACCACGCAAATTCTTTCGGTCGAAGGTCATTGATGTAAACCTGTCGCCAGAAGTGAGAAACTTGCCATTGAGGCATGCAAGGTTCAAAGTAATGAATGGGGTGTTCCTAGATCAACCTCTTGGATAGAGCTGATGTCGACAAGAAGTGATCCATCACAGGAGGGCCTTAATGAATCCCACATCAATGACACGGAACGGAGCAAATGATTTTGATGGAGGTGAAAACGATCTGATGATATAATGTTCAGGGTGGTGGTCATGAAAGAATGGAGTATAATGTATGGTAGTGGGTGGGACACAGGTGACTTCTCTGGATGACTTCTCTTGAACATATCGGCAACACTGATGTGATGGATCGGTAGCATTAACCCCAAATGTGGATGGTATGGCGTGACCATGGCGATGTGACTGGTGAATGAAAGAACCCAACCCGACTCAGACATAGAGTGGAAGTGTCATGTTCAAGAGCGACTTGCTACCAATAAAGATTCTTTGAGTTTTCTTCCCAATGTTCCCCAGTCATTGCTGACCAGTACCTCTTTATTTTTGTCAAGCTTGAGGAGGATAACATATGCTTGTTCTATAATTTTCCCTTCGAGAAAACCCATCGCTATGTTTTAACGAGCTTAGCGATAGTGAAAATCATTCTCGTCTAAAGACAAGTTTGTCGCTATTAATCTTTTTAACGAGTTTAACGACAAAGATAACTCGGTCCTTTTCAATTTTAGAGAGTCTGAAAAGGAACGTAAAGGTAACTCCAAAATTCCTTTTTCGTCATCTAATCCCTTAAGTCCAAAAAAGTATAAAACAATACAGAAGGGATGAATTTTCGATAGTTTTAATGAGCCGAACAAAACAAGCGCTCGATCTTTTTGTGTAATAATCCCTCAGGTCCAAAAAGATTAAAATCTAGATGAGGGATAGCACTTCCTGTCCCTTTAACGAGCTGGAAGGCCAAGGACTCGGCAATCTTTTCATATTTTACGAGTCAGTTGAAAAGAGCTTAAAGGAGACTCGTCTTTTGAGGAACGAGTGATAAAACGGGTAGCAGCTGATTCCAGGTAAGGTTTGGAATTTTCCAATCACGGCAGTGTCACAAGGATGGCTAGTGAAATCACTCTTCACAGTTGTTCCTCAAAATGGGTAAACAATCAAATGGAGGTGAATGATCGGCCAATGAAAAAGTGGAGGTGACGGTGCAAACACGACCAAGGCTTTAATGGCTGAAGTACTACATTCACGGTGGTTATTTACCGGGGAATTGTTCATTTTTTAACGAGCTTAAACGTGGGAGGAAAAATTTTCTCATGTCGTATGTTTATTTTTTAATGAGCTTGAACTATGTGCTAAAACTGCTCGATTAGATGGTCTTGTTTTGATTTTACCATAAATAGCTTTGTCCTTTCAAAGATCGTAATGTATTTTCAACTGCTTCATCAAACTAGTCAGAAATGGACAATATTTGCTTGAAAAAGAATTAGAACACTAATATTTTACTTTGAACTACATAAAAGTAATGAAAAAGTGTTTTTTACCTCTCATTTTACCATTTCATTTGAACTTGGTTTGTTGGAGCTTTGGAGGTGCTTTTCCCCCTCGATTTTCATTAGCTGATTTCGGGAGATTCTCTGGACGATTCTCGGCGCTGTCTGGACCAGGTAGGAGCTAAACCTGAGATCTTTCATTTCATGGTTTCCATTTTGCATTTTGAGCTTGATTCTTAGCTTTTCTGAGTTCCTGGGGCTTGAAGAACTCGTTCTGCCATCAGCGCACCCTCAGTGTATCGAAAACTGCGTTGAATGTTGGCCTGTCTAAAGGCAATCTGACATTCAACACACCTAGAACACTGCTACAGGTGCGTTGGGCGCAAAAAGGGAATTTGATACACAATTTTTGATGGAATTTTTTGCCTGTTTCTCACCAAAATTAGGACCTAACTCCTCTCTTGTTTGTTTTTCAGAGATCTTTGGAGTAAGATGACCATTACATGGCGAGAACATGAGCATGAAGAAGAGGACATGCTTGCCCTACATGATCCAGTTACAGTAAACGCGCTGCGGAACTGTGGCTTGCTGAAGTTATTTCGCATTTCTAGCATGAGACAGCAGATCAAATTACTGCAGTATTTGCTCGATGCTTGGGATCCTACCAATCAGGTTTTCCAGATCAGGGGCAAATCTATCCCCTTGACTGTAGTAGACATCTATTTCTTGACTAGCTTGTCAAGGCGGGGTGCCCCCATCTCTTTGTCAGGTTCGGCTCGAGGAGGCGATTCTGTGAGAGATTATGTCTGCCGGTACTGCAGAGAAGGATCTCAACCGAGTAAAGACGGCAAGATCATCATCCGTGATGTCACTGATAGGTCCCTCAAGACTATTCTGTTTACTTTTGGTAGGATGGCCAGTGGTGTGGCTCTTCATGTAGCCAACCGATCTTACATGCAACATGCCTTGGAATTCCTCCAACCGAAGGTGTTCAACTGGTGCGACGCAGTACTTCTCGTGATGAAAGAACAACTAACCAAGATAAAGAGTGGAAGGTTGAAGAACTTTGGGTATGGTTCTATTTTGACCGCCTTTTCCTTGGAGAAGATACCACTGATGCAGCCGCAGTACATTGCACTCGATTTACCTTCTCCTACTGAATCACGTATGCAGAGATGGGTCAACCATATGTCTAGGCATGTTGGCCAGTCTCAGATTTCATTTTCTGATACCTTCTTCAGGTGGTTTGATCGTCAGGAGATGGTTTATTCTGAGTATCCATACACTGGCATGGACTTTCGGGGTGATCCAGATTTGGTACTGTCGGATGGCGAACAGTGGAGCGCCATTGGTAAAATGTCTGACCATATTCCCGTTTATCGTTTTTTCTTATAATTTCCTTGTGCTTTACTCTATCAAGACTTTAATCAAACTCATGTGTACATGCAGATGTTGGTCCTGTTTGTCCAGTAGTTCGCCTGAGAGTACCAGTTGCTACCCCAGCAGGAGAGGCCGTCGGAAGGGTTATTCTTCGTGACCTCGATGTGGCTGAGACTCTCACAGCATTGCAGGAGCAGGTTGAGGGCCTCACTCTCGGTATTCCAGATGTGAGGACCGACGAGCTACCTTTGCGGTTACAGTGGCATACTACTGGTGTGCCCAGACGATGGACTCGTCTCTTACGCATGATTGCACAGGCTATGACTTGCTATCACGAGCATCATTAGACTAGGGTGCCCCCTAGCATTTTGAGTTTTTGGGTCGTTTGACCGATTTTGTCTTGGTTACAGAACATTATGTGTAAACCATAAACAGTTATATATATTTTTGATTTTCGAAGTTTTATTTTGGTTGAGCTACATGATCCACATGCAAAACATTGATGATGTGTTTCTTTTTATAAATGTTGCAAATGTCTATCTAACACATAGTTTGCTAATGAGTCAGTTAATGTGTTTAAGTTTCTGGAAATATGTTGATATTGAATAAGATCAAATTGTCTCTTAAAAATCTTAACCCTTAGGAACATGCGATAAATAGCTGGGTTTCGGACGGAATATATACCATTGAGTTGTAGTATTACGAGTTGTGAGTCTAGCCTGACAATTAGTCGGCGTATACCATGAGTGATGGCATCAGAGAGAAGTTCTATCAACGCGCTATACTCAGCGATGTTATTCGTTGATCGACCAATACATACACCTCTGAAACTTACCAACTCGCCGCTTGGATCAAAAATGGCCCAGGCTGCGGAGGACAGGTTCCGCGAACTACGACTCGCTCCGTCGGCATATCCAACACATGACTCCAATAGGTTTGACATCTGCAATAAATGTAAAAAGTGGATTACTTGACCAAAACAAACACTTTAGCGAAAACAAAAAACATAACAAAAGTGTACTGGTTACCATTATGCATAGTAACCCATTACTATGCAAAACAAACACTTTAGGTACAACCCATTATGAGGTTGCGCCAGTGGAATTCCGTCATAATCCATTAACTTGTAGGCTCCTTTTGCTAACACTCGTTTAAAAATATAGGGGCCCATCCATAAAGACTTAAATTTACCTGCTCCCAATTTGTCAGATTGTTGGTCATAAAGCAAGACCAAGTCACCTTCTGAGAAGACACGGGGTTTGACATTTTTGTCGAACTGCGCCTTGACTCGTTTCTTATGGGCTTCGTTAGCCAACGCGACGTCACAACGGGTTTCATCCAATTGGATTAATTCCAAGAAACGAGCCTCTTCTTCTAAAGTTCCAAAGAGGAGATCAATTGCGAGTTTGAGAGACGGGATTTCACACTGGATTGGTAAGACTGCTTCCAGGCCATATACTAGTTGGAAGGGTGTGAACCCGGTTGCATTCCTTACCGATGTTTGGTAAGCCCACAAAGCTGAGTACAGGATTAGGTGCCATCTTGTTTTGTGAACTCCGATCATCCTTTGTAGCATGCATTTCAGGACCTTGTTGATTGCTTCAACTTGTCCGTTGGCTTGCGGATAATATGGAGTAGAGCTGTCGTGAGACAACCCTAGTTTGGCAGCTAATTCGACCATCATGTGATTGCGAAAATGCGATCCATTATCTGTGACTATAGCCTGTGGTACGCCAAATCTGGCGACTACATGATTGAAAAAGAAGAGGGCAGCTGTTTCACCAGTATTATCTAATGTAGGCATCGCCTCGGCCCATTTGGTAAAATAGTCAACTGCGACTATGATATACCCATGCCCCCCGGTCGAGGTGGGGTTACATGTCATGAAATCGATGCCCCATTTGGCGAATGGCCCAACAACAACTATTGGCTGCAGAGGTGCGGGTGGTCTTCTGGTTTTGCTATCAAAAATTTGACAAGCATGGCAACTTCTGACTGCGGTTATGCAATCTTTGAACATTGTTGGCCAGAAGTATTTTGCTCGTAAATTTTTTTGTGCTGTAGCATATCCAGATTGATGCCCCCACACGCGCCTGAATGAAAATCATTCAGTATTTTTTCGGCCTCCTCATGGGTGAGGCACCTTCTCAGAACTGTATCGATACGACGACGGTAAAGTGTATCACCGATGATCATGTAGTCTTTTGCTTGGTATCGAATACGTTTTTGTTCAGAGTGGGAGGTGTTTGGCCTATATTTTTGGGTTTGGAGATAAATCATTATATCCCCATACCACTCCTTGCTCGTAGATATCAGAAACAAATTTTTGTCCACGATTGTTTCTTCGGATGTGTCATCGTTGGATGACGATGGGAGATCGCACAATAATTCTACGAAAACTAGAGCTTTCTTTGATTTGGATTTTACAAATTCCAGATCAAACTCTTGTAGGATTGATATCAATTTTGAGTATTTTCCCCCCAGCAACTGTCGCGACAATATATAAGTCATGGGGTTGCAATCTGACAGAATGGTAGTTTTCCGAAAGAGGACATAGTGTCGAAATCTCTGTATCGCTTGAACAGCTACAAGCGCTAGCTTTTCAATGTAAGAATATTTGCTTTCTGTATCATTTAAGTTTTTACTTAAATAATATATAGGATGCTCAATTCCATTGACTTCTTGAACTAAAACCATTGCGATGGTTGTATCTGCTGCAGCCAGATACAGGTTAAAGTCTTTTTGATAATCAAGAGCGTACATTAATGATGCTTTCATTAGGGATTCTTTTAAAGAATCAAAGGAAGCTTGCGCAACCTGATCCCAAACAAAGGGTACTTCCTTTTTCAAAAGACGTGTGTAACCTTTAGCAAATTCGGCGTAATTTGGAATGAACCTCCTCAGAAAGTTTGCTTTCCCTTGGAGTTTCTGAATCTAAAGCAAATTCGAAGGTGGAGGCAAATTTATGATTGCCTGGACCTTACATGGGTCGAGACAAATCCCATCTTTGGAGACTACAAAGCTAAGTAAACGACCAGAACTGACGCAAAATACACATTTGTGTGGATTGAGTCGTATCTTGTAGTGTCGACAACGTAGAAATATCGCTCTTAAATGCTGCGGATGATCAGTCCGCTTTCGGGAATGAGCCGGAAGGTCATCGAGGTACGGTTGAACGATGTTTTTGATGTCATGGAAGGCATAATTCATTGCACTCTGAAACGTTGCCCCTGCGTTCTTTAAACCAAAGGGTAATTTTCGATATGCAAATGTGCCCCACGGACAAATAAATGCAGTCTTTGACTGGTCCTGTGGGCGGATATTTATTTGATTATACCCGGAGAATCCATCCATGAATGAAAAGATTTCGTATCCGGCGCATTCATCAATTATCTGGTCAATGAAGGGTGTAGGGTAGTTGTCTTTTGGAAAAGCTCGATTTACATCCCTATAATTGACGCACACTCTAATTGTCCCTTGTTTTTTCATAACAGGGACAATATTCGATACCCAATCTGTTAGAGGAACCGGGTAGATGAAACCAGCATGGAGAAGTTTTTCAACTTCTGCCTTAATGGCAACGGCTTTCTTGGGGTGCACCTGTCTTAGCCGTTGTCGTACTGGTTTGACATCTAGATACATCTTAATTTCGTATTCAACGATACTCGAGTCAATGCCTGGCATTTCACTGTATGACCAAGCAAAGACATCTCTGAATTTGCGAAAAAGAGCGTTATATATTTCCAGTTATGAAGGAGAACAACATTTGCCAACATAAATATTCTCTACAACATCTGTTTTGGTCGAGATATTTATGGCTATAGTCTCTTCAATGTTGGACAAGTTTCGCTCGGAATCCACCGTATTTATAGTATTTGACAGAAAATCAAAGACTGAAGGATGATAAAGGTCATTTTGAGTATCTTCTCCATAATCCGGAAGAAGAGAACGATGGTGGGAATCATTCCATGGTGCTCCTTCAATTACCATAGATTGGACAATTCCTTCGTTGGTGACATGCACTCGCGACCAAGGATCTGAAGGAGTACCATATTCTCTAGACCTATCTATCCAAACACTTCATAAGCGTTGATTTGGGTTTGCCTCCCATGCTAGGAACATTGATTGCTATAATATTTTCGTTGGGCTTGGGGGCAAAACCACTGCATGATCCATGTCGATATCATTTTCTGAGATCTTTTTAGAAGATATCATGTTGCAGGTTCCTATCGACGCTACTTCCGCCAGATTGATTGGAGGTGGAAGAGCGAAAGTTCCCATTAGTATAGGATCTTTTAGTAGGCCTACTTCGATATTCTGAAGTGAATGGGGGCTTCCATGGATCATGGGAATGCTTCCAGTAATTTGACAACCATTGGGGAGGAAGTTTTGCTGATCGACGATTGTAATCCCTCCTTGAAAGGGAAATGCAATCTTTCTAAAATAGGTCGACACAACAGCTGCCATGGCATATATCCATGGTCTTCCTAGTAGGATGTTGTAATCAAGATTCCCATCGATGACTTCAACATCTATTTCTACCGTTTTCCCTCCTAGTTCAACTTTCAAGTTACTTAGGATACCATATGGGGTATATGTCCTTCCGTCGAATGCTTTTAATGTCGTTGAAGATCACGACAAGGGTGGAGATCCTAAAGTTTTCTAGCAACTCATCGACATAATGCATGTAGATGCCCCCCATCAATAATCGTTCGATGAACAGTTTTGTTGAGGGCTTTCACTTGAACAAGGAAAGCTAGTTGAGCTGGTAATTGAGGATCGTATCCTTTATGATCGAAGGATACAAGATTGGAATCCTTTGGGTCAATCCCACCAATGGCCGATAATAAAGCCTACCTTTGGGATGGGAAATTTTGTAGTACTTCAAGAATCGGCATAGCGGATGGCGATTGGGCCAAATCTTCCACTATGTTATAATGCTATGGCGCTCTAGCATGGGGATTAAATGTCGACTTGTGAACTACTCCCTTTGGCGGTTTTATCGTCAATTCAGGAATGGTGGGTGGCACAACTTCTGTCGAAGTCGTTGTTGAACTACTTGGTTGATCTTTATCCTTGTTGTTCGACAGCTGTGGATTCCCATAATCCTTGTTCCTTGTCGATATCAAAGCATCATTTTGCTGTTTTGAAACCGACAACATTAGCACTTGAGACGGGGAAGCATTTCCACTCTCAACCAGATTTGTTCCTGGATTTGGAAACGGATCAGTTAACACTGTGGAGGTTTTCAAATTCTTGAAGAATTTCTTAAGCTCAGCCCTATGTGGACAATCTGCGGTCCAATGATCCTCATCGCATATAAAGCATGGATTTTTTGGTTTCCTATTTCCAGGAGGGTTTGAAGAATATTTTTCAGGTGATGATTCCTCCTGTTTCTTCTTCTTCCCTTTGACTTTTTTCTTGCTCCCTGGTTGTTTGGTTTCTTTGCCTTTGTCTGTCGATACGGAATTTACTTCCGAAGCAAGAAGCTCGTCTTTTGCATTTTGACCTGAAATCTTACGGGCCTTTTTGGATGTAGCCTTTGTCGATTTCGTGTCTGTCGTGCCAATCACGCCATCACCGGCATGAGAGTCATTGTTTGATTTAGGAGGAGGAGGAATTGAGAATTCCGGTCTAGGGGCGTCAGGTATTTTGTCGTAGAGCGTCCGGACTGAGTGTAAATCAAGTCCAGATATTGCGCACGAGCGATAACTTGCTCTTCTGTTACGACTCCCCCCTTTGCCACATCTTCCGTGATGGAAGGCAGTAATGAATTGATAAACCATTCAGCTAAGAGCTGATCGGGGACGTACGTTTTTACCATCCTACGATGATGTCGCCACTCATGTATATGATCAGATATATGAGTGGTCGTTGTCTGTTTGAAGTTCGTAAGAAGTTCTGTTCCCGTTTCGTACCTTATTGGTAACTGAAAATGGGTTAAAAAGGTTGTGGCTAAGGTACTGAAGTTCTCAAACAAAGCTCTAGGAAATTCAATGTACCATTTTGCCGCCAGACCCGTTAACGTCCTCTGAAAGAGGCGAAGTCTTATCGAATCATCATTTAAGGTGTTTGATGAACACCATAGATGAAAGGTCATCATGTGATTCAATGGATCTTCACCCGGATTTCCATTAAATTTAGGAATATCTGATGGAAGTTTATGCGGAATCGCTGGCCACCAAGGGGTGTAAGCAATTGGATCGTTTGTTAATCGATTTAAATCAGGTAACCCTAAAGTTGCCACAAAGGGTAAGTGTTGGCTCAGGTTAGGTGAAGCATACCCAGGGTAAGATGGAATTGCCTGAGCAGTTGGTCTTTGCATACCGGCATAATTCATATGCTGCTGGTATGTTTGGTAAGGTTGGTGGACATGACCATTGTAAAATGGTTGATTTTGACCATTTTGAATGTACGGTTGTCCATTGTTAGCAAAGATTTGCTGCTCAGAACCTTGGTATACTTGTTGGAATTGCGGTTTTTGGTATTGCACCAGCCATGGTTGTGAGGCCATGTGCTATTGCCCAATACTAACAGTTTGACCAAGATGAGGGGTAATTGTACCCGTATGAACCTGTGTCACTCCACCAGTTGGCGATTGTGGTTGAGTCGCAGGGTCAAGGGGCTATTGCATTACAACCTGAGAAACCTGAGGTTGGCATACAACAGGCAGCGCTTGAACTTGCGACACCATCACAATAGCCGGCGTAGTCGGGATATTCGACATAGGTACGCATTGTTGCATTGAGTACACAACTCTTGGTTGTTGAGGTAGTATAGGTACCCAACCACTTGAGGTAATTCCAGTATAACCTGAATGTTTTTGTGAACTCCCGTATGGATATCCTCCCGGAGGGGATAATGAAAGGGTATACTGCCCCCCATACGGTGGTAATCCAGAACTCAAGGGAATTGTTTGCCCTTGGGGACCGGACTACCCAAATTGACCTCCAAATGGATCAATTTGTTGAGACTCAACATAAGAGTTTCCATATATTATTCCGGATGAACAAACAGGAATGAACCATACTGTCGAAATGGCCCCTCAGTGGGCTCCTTCTAGCGGCTGAGAGCTAGTCGGGACAGATGGTATACCAGTGAACATTGTCGGAGTGATAGCAGGGAGTTCTGTCGTCGCTGTGTCAGACGACACAGTCCTAGATGTTGACGGTTGTTCAGACATTTGTAGTCTATCCAAAATATTACCTGGCGATTCTACAGGAGCTTCCGCTGGTGGTAGACTAACTTCTGATGAAGAAGGATATAGAGTGATCCCGACTCCAAAGTGCGTTGGAGTACTTGTTTGAGGATCTTCTACAATTTCTTCTATTGCAATCAGACCAGGTGGAAGGGGAAGACTGTCAGGTCCGTAAAATATTTCTGGTGCCGAAGAAGGCATGAAATCGGCAGCGACAGATGTTTGAAGAGTAAGACTCTCCGAACTGGTTGTAGATGGAACTGGTTCGGTAACACAAGTGTTTATTCTCAAACTAGGATCAGTATCACTGTCTTTCTGTGGCTGTTGAACTTCTTCTGTAGAGGCAGGGCTTCCAAAAATGTTTGGAGTAACCGGAGTCTCTGATGTCGTTGGAACACTTGTTCTAACTTTGATAGGAGATTTGGAACCGGTTAAACGAGTTCGCTTTGTCCGTACTGGTTTCGATTTCAGAGACAAAGACGGTTGACTCGTAAGCCTCCGCGAATGCCAGGGTTTCAATTGACTTTATTCCACGATTGCGGATTACTCGATCAACTAAAATAAAGGGAAGGTATGTTTCCGAATTAAATTAATTTTAGACGCTTTGACACAACTTGTTTTTTCAGTTTTTAAGAGTCGAGAAAAAACAAAGATGACTCTAGTCGCCTTCGATTTTTAATGAGCCTGAAGTGACAAGTGCTCAGATGGACATTTTCCGTTAAGGAGTCTGAAAAGGAATGAAAGGGACTACTCTGGAGATCTAGGTAGAGGGAGTACCAAACCAATCGCAAAACTACAGAATACTTTTTACGGTATGGCAGTCAATCGTCCCGAATGATGTGTTCAGTGCATTGCGATCGATAGGGCGGCAGACACGGCTTCCTAAGGATAAAGGATTTAAGCCTATAGGGGTCTCCCAAAATATACTCAACGGTACGTGGGAGCACATGTCCGTACTGGCACTTATCGTCTCAAAGTGGAGGAATCACCCAACCATCAGTGAGGACAACAGTTACCAGGTTTTGCGACGCCAGAATACGTCTCTAGCCTAGACCTCTAAATGTTGTGCGTTAAGTTCCAAAGCGTTGTTAAATTCATTGAATTTATTTTAAGTTGATCTTGCTTATGAAGTTTGCCTTCTGGGTTCACCACGAGATGTAGATGTAATTCCTAAAATGCAATCTAAAGATGATAAACAAACTTTTATCTCTTTTGTGCAATGAAAATCCTAGCTACTAGAGGAAAAGAAAGACACAATCTTTTCACAAAGAGCAAAGAGCACACTGTAAATTCACTTTCCTAAATCAAGCCAAACAGACTGTCTATATGCAAATGCACATGCATGTATTTGTTTTCAACTTTCTTAGTATTGATGCTAAAAAGAAAGTTGATGTACAAATCTGAATTTCTTTTCAAGCGACAAATATAAACAAGCTCTTTTTCGAAATCAAAAATAGAGATGATTACGACACCTTACGATTTTGAAATGAACACTTGTTCTTGACACTAGAAAATCACAAATTCAGACCAAAGGCAATAGTAATAATATAATCGACCATCTACAGCAATCAAACTTTCTCCTATGATCGAAATCGACACTTGCGACAGATTCAAATCAAAGGACGACAGTACGACTATTCTACTTTTGCAATGGAAAACTGTAAACGACTCAACAAACACACAAAAAACATCTACAGTTCTTTTGTACAAAGGAGGCGGAATAACAGCAAGGAAAAGGGGTTTCAAACAGACATATACTGATCACAGGCAGCAAAATTCAGAGATAGAACTGGAAAGAATGAAGCACAAGAACCACAGCTGCACAGGGCTAGTCTGATCAGCGCACCTGTAACATAGAGAATCTGAAATGAAGTGCAGGTTGCCCTTTCGAGAAGTGCGCTGAAATTCCGGATCTCTTAACAGTACCTATGCTGGGCCAGAAACGAGAATCTGTCCGTGTTCCGGGTCATAGTTTGCAGTTCAGCCTTTGGTTTTTGGCCGAGTAAAAGCAATCAGTAATTCAACAATCAGGGGTGGATCTAAGGAGGATCTAAGAGATATCACAAGGGCAATCAGATAATTCGTGAATCAGCTGTTTAAATCATAAATAGATCTAGTGAATGGATTGAAGCAGCAGATGTCTACTTTGCATTTGTTATGCCAAATGCAGTTCGAATGCTACTTATAAGTTTATGAAACAAACAACAAAGAATGATACAAAAACAAACTAATTAGCTCCCCAGTGGAGTCGCCATTTTGTTACAGGGAAAAGTGTCTATTTAGAACTGCTCTATCCCACTAAGGTGTGACAGCTGCCTTAGAAACAAATAGAGAAAAACTACTTTTGTATTTCCTTTATGAATTATAGATAGAGAGGAATAGAAAGAACCAACCTGTGTCTTGCGCTAATCTTTTGATCCAATCCCTCTCTTCTTTGACAGTCTCCAGCTATCTGCTCCCTTACTTGCCCAGCTTCACAAAGTACCTGTAAGATCACAGAAGAAGAACACTATACAAAGACATGGATTTATATTCATAAACAACTTAGGATCAGATTTAAGTTAACCATACAAATGTAACAAGCATCAATGATACAAAAGCATGGAGGAAAAACTCAAATAGTTTTTATTGATAAACAAGAAAATATCTAGGAGGAGTTACAACCGGTGTTTCCTGACCCAGCATCAACCTCCCAGCAAAGAAGCCCCTCTTCACCTCAAACAAAGAATAGATCACCCAATACTCTGATGTTTGTCTCAAAAAACCAACAACAATTCCTTACAATATGCAAAATTCCAGCCTCTGGATCTCTGAGATGAGGGATCCATATATAGATATGTGTAAGGAGGATGAGTCAGCTTGTGATTTGATTAGTGTCTTCTCTCTGTCAATTCTTGCTTCCACTTGGAGACTGAAGGCCTCTTACTCATCCTTGGTCGAATTCAGTGAGGCAAGTGTCACAGGAGAAGATTCTGGAAGCTTCCATTGTCTCTCCACCTCGCGGATTGACACTGCCATTTGTCATTTCTCGCCCATCGCACCCCATAGAAGGGACTTTTGAAATGCAATGCACCCTCACAGTGTATTTAGGTGCAATGCAACGCACCTAGCCAGTGGAGCAGCTGAAATGATCCTGTTTTGACTTATTCTGAGCAGTTTCTGGTGGAGAACTTTTGGGAGAAGCTGTAATCTATTGACCTTGTTCCTTTAGGGGTTAGAACAACACTTTTAGGGACTTAGGAGCCCTTGGTTTATGGACATTTCATGCTTGGATTTGTAGGGCACAAAAATGTCTATAACAAGATGGGTTACTGGACGTTCTATAGTCTATTCAAGAAACACACTAGTCTTCTCCATATCATGTTTGATTGATGTGGATAGCTACAAATATCACTAAATTTGAAGAAATTCATATTTGCAGTATCATTTGGCACACTTTTGGGCCACATAGTATCCAAATAAGGATTATGTGTAAACCTTGTGAAGTTTATGGAGATAATAAACATGGACCCACCCGCAAGTGTAAAACGAGTTAGATCGACTTTGGGACATACTAGGTACTATAGGAGATTTATCTGAAACTATGCCTCGATTACTACACGATGGAGAAACTGCCAAGGAATGCTAAATGATTTATGTTGTTGGAGGAGTTTCAGGATGCACTCAACATATTGAAAGAAAAACTAGTAAGTGCACTAATTTTGGTTTATCCCAACTAGAGAAAATAGTTCCATATCCATTAACGCATCTTGCATTGCTCTAGGGGTTGTTATGGCTCGGCGAGGGGAAGGGAGCCTTGACCACCCAATTTATTTTTCCAACTGAAAGTTATCCACAACAGAAAAGAACTATACCATGACTAAGTATGAGGCATTGGCGATGGTATATTCACTTCAAAAATTCAGACACTATTGGTTGGGAAACCTGTTTAAGTTTTTTACTAAAAAAACTTCTGTGACATATTTAGTGAACAAGCTTATTCTTGAAGGAAGAATTTTCAAGTGGTTGTTTTTATTCTAGGAATTCACTTTTGAGGTAATCGTCAAACCTTACCAAATGAATGTGGGACCTAATTACCTCTCGCAGTTGAAATAAGAAGAAAGTGGAGGATCCATGGATGATTGACTACTAGACATAGATATGTTTTCGATTGAAGTTGTAGGAGACTACTTAGAAGATATTGCAGCCTTTTTAGCTATAGAAAAATGTACATATGAGTACACAACTACAAAAGGATACATATGGTTGTTTGAGTTTCCAATTATCAAATGATCGTGGGGAAACTGTATAAATTGGTCCTTGATCACGTGTTGCATAGATGCATCCTACACCATGAGAGACATGATGTGCTATGGTAATGTCATTCAAGAGTCACGAGTGACCATGTGGGAGGAAAAGATAATGCAAGGGAAGCATTGCAGGCAAGACTATGGTGGCTCCCAGTTTTCAAATATGCAAAGGAATATGATAGAGGTTATGATGTTTTCCAAACGGTTGGAAGGCCATCACATTGATATGTACTCCAATTGCAACTTGTAGCTGCACTACAAATAGTTTAGAAGTGGGTGGTCAACTTCATAGGGCCTATCAATCCATCGATGCGTCACTCTCATTCCAGTTATATAATAACCACAACATGGTACCTCACCAGATGGCCAAAAGTAGCTCCAGTAAAGCAATGTATAATGGATATTACTACTAGGTTTATATTTGAGAATATCATATCTAGATTCAGGTTCCTGAGGAGTCTCACTAGTGATTAGGGGACCCACTTCATAAATGCAATAGTTGCCTCCTTACTTCAAAATTTCATGATATAACACCACAAAAGCAATCTATACCACCCTCAACCCCGATGGTACCATAGAACCCTTCAACAAGCTATTGCATAAGGGTTTGACCAAGATATGCTCAACCAACTAGGATGATTAGGATCAGAGGGTGCCAAATACCCTATGGGCATATTGTACAACTGTTAAGGGACTACACAAGCTTACACCTTTCTAGTTGGCGTATGGAGGAGAATTTGTGGTGTAGGCTAAATTTCATATTCCAAGATTTTTCATTGCCTAGACCACTCATATGATAGAGGAAGAATCAATTCATAAGTGACTAAATGAATTCTCAGAGATTGATGAGGCAATAGTTATGGAATATTTCCACCAAATGGTCAAGAATCAAAGACTAAAGGCATGGCATGATCAACATATCAAGAGCAAATTATTCACACTCTACGGGCTTGTTTTATTATATGACAACAAGTTCTTGAAGTTTCATGGAAAGCTACAAATGCATTGGTTAGGATAGTTTGTTGTTGCAGAGGTAAGGGAGTCAAGAGTAGTCAATGTTGCACAACTAAATGATTTATTGCTACCAGGTTGGGTGAATGGTGCACACATGAAACCCTTCCATAAATCAAACAATGTTACTCAAAATTGATTGGATCTCTAAAAGAAAACCATATGTAGGAATAGGTACGAGTCGGTAGGAGTATTTAGTTGCATCAAAAATAGGCAAGTTAGTCATTTATTTTCCTCTCATTGGTCAATCAATCCTTTACATTTCCAAATAAAACTTCTGCCAAGTTAGTCCTAGTTGCAAATGTTCTTCCCCCACACCACAACGGATTTTGATGGGGGGAAGTCACATGTGTTAAGCGTCATTTTCATAATAATTAGAGAATAATTCTCGTGTTAGCCCAGATTCCCATTAAATATTTACCATTATAGAAATAATTAATTCCTAAATGTCCTCCATCATGATAACATAATTATCCATCAACTCCACCTTTCCTTTCTTAGAATTATGTCATCCAAGTCAATTCAAACTTAGTTGACGGTGGAAATAATGCGATTAAGTATGCATAAGGAATGTTGTTGTAGTATTTAGTTAGGCATTCTCGTCAAAAATTTCATGTCGAGTTGGTCTACTTAATTTGCATGGCAATGCCGAATTCCTTCGAATCTGCATCAAAGATGGTAGAGTCACTATGCTTGCAGTCTAGTTCTATGTTTTTTCATACTAATATTAGATACCAAACCCCTATGATTTTTTTTTATTAGTGCCACTCCAGTATGACGAAGACAATTGTATATATTCAAGAGTTCATAGTGAATGAAATAATTGGAGTAAGGGAGCCGCTTTATGGAAAGTATGACAAGGTTGCACTAGTTGACATTGATCTTTCATACTCCTTCTATTTTCTGACCATGAAATGTGATGTCCATACATAGTCAGTCATGAAGGAAGATGGGAATCCAACAATCAAAGTCAGTACTAGCTTCAGAGGAATATAACAATCTACCTTACTGAATCTGAGAAGCTTGTATTTGTTTGGGATGACACTGACAATGATGCAATTCAAACAATTATTGTTCATAAGAATGCATGGAAGATCACTCTATATTGACAATGAATACCCAATTCATGCAGTAGACATTCAAAGGCCTATGATTTTATCAGTGGGAGGAGACGTCGTTTCAACTGCATTTATGAAAACTTCCCAGAGAGCGAAGAAGACAATGGATGATGACTACTACACAAAGTATGGTACTAAGAGAGGAGGAAAGGGAGTGGGAATATATTTTATTAACTCCCCAAAAAATTAAGATCGGGTGCGTTACTTCGATAAGAATGAGTGCATGTTGGATACAATTTCGGTTATGGAGCATTGCGCAATAGAAACCCATCTAAATTGGTGTCCATTCCTCCTCTAGGAAATTTTCAAAGCATGTGAAGATGTCTACAAGCGTCCCGCCCATTTTATTTATGGCTATCATGTTGTTTCTATGAAAATGCAGAAATGGTTCCCACTACAGGGCCGGGAGCTAGGTCCCATCACAGAAGACCAACCTTTGTCCCTAAGGTATGCGCCTTGGAGAACTTCAGGGGACTTGACCAACAAGGAGATAAATTATGCTTCATTAAGTAGCTTATATATAAAAATGTTGGCAGTAATCGGGGTTGCAGATCAGGTTCCCAGGTCCCTACTTCATGAATATTCAAAGGATATTTGGTTGGGTGTTAGTTATGGGAGAAACTGGGTGAGGCCACATTGTGTTCATCCCCATACTTTCTAGATGTGGCCCCAGACGTTTATGTTTTTAACTGAAGCTTTCCACAGAGAGGTTGGTTCGTAGCCAGGAGTTGCAGGGGAAATTCGGGAAGGTAGACACATCTATTTATTTGATGGGATGGTACCTCAACCAACACCACAAGAAATAATTACGGATTCCAGAAAACACTTGGCTAAGGAGGAGTTGTAACCGGTCATCAAATAGTTGAATAAGAAAGTCAGCTACTTAAAGGAAACCACTGCTAACATCGGGATCTCAATAGGTTTGGTTTCTGACATTTATGAGTCTCAAGGTTTAACACAATAGGTTCCTTTGGTTACTACCCCTCTATTTGCTACAATGATGGTAGTAGGACCTTATTCATAGTCCAAACGCACCATCCAAAAACCATGTAAATCAAAATCTACCAAATGTCTAGTCGGGATCAAAAAGTAGAAATAAACCCTTGCAAGTCACATTGTTGACTTCACCATTAAAGAGAACCAATCCAATACCGCTTCATCCATCATTGAATAAATTCCACAATCCACTTCAGTTGCATCATCCAGCTTGCGCAACCCATCCTCGTATACTGCATCCACATTGGCTACTCTCTTAGACACTATACCCTCTGGGACATTGTTGGACACAAAGACGGACCTAGAGGTTGATTCCGTTATCGAGTCCATTACGAAAGTATCCAACGGAGAAGTCATCACCACTTCCATGATGTCTTTATTTCTAAATTCGGGTCCACTAAAGAGCATGAGACCCATAATTACACAATCACTCACCACCACTATCAACCCAGTGTCACTACCACTTCATCTACTTCCTCCAATTACACCACTCCCCTTCTCCATCCAAACCATCCCTCCATTGGCTGAACTGACACAATAAGCTATCTCCCCCATGGACACTAAAACAATTTCGTCGCGAGTGGGAAGCCCTTGTAGATTTTGTTCCAAGACCCATTAACTATGCGCCAGGATGATCTTCAGGGCTGGTCCTCATCCAAACTATTTACTTTTATTCAACAAGTCACCATGAAGGTCGTGACACTACACAACGATCTAACTACTGACCATGAGCAGTAACAACAAAAAAAATTTGCATTCACAACCAAACGTGTTCAACTCCACCATGATAAGAAACAACTCCGAAGGAAGCTAGAATAGATCACCGCAAATTTCCACGTATTGTGGTCATCCATTACTGACATTGTAACTAATTCCCTCGAAGATTTCTTAGCTTGCACACTTGTCGAATGTTGTGACCATATCCATACCATGCCATGACTTGACCTCTACCAATCCAGAGCTCAATAAAACCCTTGCTACCATAAGGAGTGCATTGTCGGATCTTGCCATGACATGCCAATGAGATAGAATAAGAGATAACCATTGTAGCTACACTCAAGGACTCCATCGTCAATGCCATGAATGATGCCAATACCCTGCTACAACAAGTTCATGACTCGTAAGGAAGCCATGCGAAGAAGAATCAACCGGTCTACCCACTCCGCAACCGAGTCAATAACCTCCTCACTGATGTTAGGAACATTAATGAAAAATATCACAGGAAGATGCTTAGGGAAAATATAGTAGCTATGGAGGCCCACATCCAACATATCAAAGACTTCTGGATGAGGATAAAGGAGATGCTTTGAGATCTTTGGCCCTTAGTTCAAACACACCTAGAGACACTGTAACAACTAAGTGACTCAACATCTGAATTCCTCACCCAAGAAGTTATGATCATAGTGATCTGGAAGGAAGCGGTTAATGATTACAATCAATTCTGTCAGGTGACTATTGTGGTTGTTCGTGAGTTAGGGTCTTCATTTAAATATACCACCAAGAGGAAGTGCCAACCAAGGCATCAACATTAGCACTAGGAGAAGAATTAGCAGCAGCACCAGCAAAAGCATCAGCAACACCGATGGCAGTGAAGATAGATTGACCCGGGGATGAGTTAATGAACTACAATCGAAGTCTGTCTGGGCCTTCGTTTTTTAATAAATTAGGATGTTTTCAGGAGGAAGAAGCTGGCGATAAGTGGGAGAAATGGTCATTCAGAATTTGTGGAAATAACAACTGGGAAAGGAAAGGAATTGGTGGAATATTGGCAGTTGCAGAGGGGTGGCGGGAATAATAAAATACAACTATGCAGGAAAAGAGCAAGGGAAACTGAGGAATGAAGACAAACAAATGAGTGAGAAGGAACTAGAACTTCAGGTTGGCACGGAAAGAGAGGGAAGAAGAAGATAAAAGGTATAAAGGAGAACTGAGAAAAGGTTGGTCATTGTGTTGCGGTTGTTATTGGTACTATTCTTCTTGTGTTGCGGAGCCATGACAAAAGCTCTATGTATATCCTTCCATAAGCTTGTATTATTCTTTGTTAGAGTTTTGGATGTTAAGGAATAGGCATTTAGCTTAATTTAGTGTACTCACCTTTTATATTAATGAGGAAGACTATTATTGGGGTCTATTGTAGCAACTACAACACCGTTCAAAATGTTGGCCTACACTCGAATTTTGTAGCCTACTATGGATCCTGTGACAAATCGTTCCTTAGTCACTTATTGCTCAGTTGATGATTTCAATCCCCTTTCTAGGACATTAAGTGTCATTCTGACATTTATCTTTATATAGCAAGTGTTTTCCTCAGGCATGGGAGTTGTATCTTTTCATGCAAAGGGGATTTTTTGTTTGCATCAAGGGGAAATTTCTGTCAAAATGAGTTATTCTCATCGTATAGACATGTTTCACACTAATTTCTAAGGTTTCACACACCATTACACAAGTGTCGTCATTTTCCTCACAAAGTCCATCGATGACACCACACATTTTGTAAGTTGCCACAAAGGTTGTTGCAATAAGAAAAGTATTCTTTCATATGTTTGGATGATCTACATTGTATCACCAAGTATCCAAGTGTGTGGTCACATTCAAGTTTGATCACTATTCACATCAGTTCCAGTGATCCTACAGTTAGCCTAATTCTAGAGGATTCCTTGAAACATAGCCTCATCCAGCCTTCCTAAACTGCACACTTTTCATCTGCAAACCCCAATATTTTTCCTTTCCTATTCGAAATATGAAATGCATATAAATAAAAACCTCCCTTAGCCTCCAAAACTATGTATATGCTTCCTCTAGTGTCCTTCCGTCATTTGGTTCTCACTTCCTTCAAAAAATACATGGTTTTGTCTCTCAAGCCTCTCAACTTCCCTCTCCCCCTTGCCACCTGAAATTGTGCAGTTTGTCCTCCCAGGGCCCCATCCCATAGCAGCCGCTACATGATTAAACTGTGTAATTTTTTCCTTCAGTGTGCACTGCACAAATTTTTCCCTCAGTGGGCACTGTACAAATTTTTCCCTTAGTGGGCACTCCGCAAATGTTTACCTTAGTGAGGACTATGCACAAATTTCCTTCAGTCTGGCCTGAGTTGCGCACTGTGAATTCTCAGTGATCATGCTCGACCCTTGGCTTCTTGAAATTCATAATTTCACAGTCACTGGGACTTCTCCTCAGAACTGTCACTTAGTCTATACCCAATTCATGAATCAAAGTGCTCTACCTTAAAATAGGGGTTTATCAAAATGATGTCATCTTGTCATGAGTGGATTGGAGATAGAGGAATTTTACCATGTTGTGGAAATATGATGAAGATGGAGGAAATGCTAGATGGTGATTAACGGGCCGAGGAGAAAATATAATCATCATATTAGAAGATAGAGGAACACTGAGGTATGATAGACGATCGAGTATCAGGACCACATGAAGACTCCATTTTATTCACAAACCTTAGGAGGGTAAGTAGGAAAAAAAAGAACATATTTCATGAAGTTGAAATGAACCTCTTAGTGTAGTACGAAGGACATACTATCATTATCATGTCATTATGTCTTCAATGACATGTATGGTCACAAGCACTAAATGTTAGTTCATGTGTTTCCACTAACTGTTCGGCTCCATTTCGCAAGATAGGCAAGATGTCGTCTTTTGCATGTTGGTTGTCGCACTTTATGCATAAGTTCATTTTGGTGGTTCCAAGTGCTTATATTTGTGTTTATGAGTTTTCCCAATCCTTGTAAACACCTACCACACTCATTCACAAGTTTTTGAGTGTTGTCACACATGTGTCATCACAGTCATCATAAATTATATCTTAGGTGTCACACTTGTCGTAGTTGGTCATGAACCGGTCACACACAAGACAAAAGTGTTGCTCATGTGTTATGGCTGATCAATGTTGTTGATTCATCAAGAAATCTATGTGTCAGGACACATTATAAGCTCCATCACTTCACCTCTCAATTTCACTGGTTTATCACTTAGCATTTTCTGAAGAATCTTCCAAACCCTTCAACTTGGCTTCACCCAGTGTCCCTGGACTATTCATTGTGAAATTATACTTAGGAGGTTGTGACCTTGATCCTTGGATTTGTGGAATGTAGAGTTCCTGTCCCCAAGGACTGTTGCACTGCCCAATTGCTGAGCCTAAGACCATTCTTCCATATCAGAACTACATAGTCTAATTAGTCATCCTTCCCTTCCAAAACCATGTAGAATTTGTCCTCAGTGGTCTTCCCCTCATCTTAACCTACTGTCTCCCAGAATTGCATAGAATTCAGTCAGTCTTCCTCTCCAAAACTATGCAAAAATATTCCAGAGCGACCCCTCCTTCAACCAGACTCACTGTCTCTCAAAATTGCATAGAGACTATCCCTCAAACCATACTAAATTGTACATTATGTATATCCATGCCTCAAGCCTCAGCGCTGACTAGTGGGACTGTGAAATGTGTATTCATTGAGCCTCTCTCTCTGACCTACAACTAAATTTTGTCTCAGTCTTTGACATTGAATGAACCATCTTAGGCTAGGAGGTTTTCAAGTTGATTTCCTCTCAACATGAGTGAATTGTAGATACAAGAACATGGAAAGATGTTGAAGAATGAGATGAAGGTGGAGGAAATGCAAATGAAATTCTTGTAGCTGAGCATGCAAGATTATCCATCAAGGTAAAGAAAAGGGATACCAAGTCGTGACCACAACCCAAGATGTCACATCATTGAAGATTGTTGTCACCACGCCACAAGGAGGAGAAGAGAACAAATATCGAAGAACCCATATGGCACTCAATAGCAAAAACGAATTGACATTTCGATGTCATTAAGCCTATCCTTGTTACAAGTTTCATGTCAAGTCATGTTCTGTGTTGCCATATGCCACATCCCTAGTGTGGACCATGTATATTGTAATCAAATGTATTGTAGAGTGGAAGTCCAATGGACACACACAAATATGAAGAGTCATACAAGTTGAAAATTCATAGGAAGTTGAATAGTCATGAGGGTAGTCAAAGAGTCACAAGGGTGTTATGGGAAAATTTAGTGTTTCTTCAAACGACTAACCCCTAGACCTAGTAGCAAGTCTAGAACAACAACTAAAGCAACTCCAATGCTTTTCCTATAGCTAACAGATAAAAGAAAGAGGAGCAAAAGAACCAACCTATATCTCTAGCTCGATCCCTCTTCTCTTTGACTGCTTTCGCCACTCCCTTCCATACTTAACTCGCTTGGAAGGTACCTGCACACAAGCCAAGAAAAAAAACTATCAAAGCATACATATCGATCTGTTAACTAAACATATTATAGAATCAAAAGTACAATATACATCATATAACACATGAATGGGAAAAAGCATAGAACTCATTATTAATAGAAGGAAATATTACAACCCATGTAGATGCATGTCCGATTCAGTGTCATCCTTCCAGCGTCAAACCCTTCTCTCCTCATGAAACAACAATTTGACATGATAACATTACTCTCATTACTAATCTCATTCAAACAGCATTTCCTTAGCTCAAGAAGTTCCAAACTAGACCAGACTTTGAATGCATGGTCAATTTATAATAGAATGGAGGAGGTTAAGCCATTAATGGGCCTCATGAATGCTTTGCCAAAATTGGGAAGTGGTTCCATGGAGGAAGGGATAATGGATTAAGGTTCATTCATCCTCTTCTTCATCCAAAAGTGAGCTCCATCCATCTGGAAACTTCCAGAAGCATCCATTGGATGAGGAATCCAATGGATTCATTTCAAAAATTCGATGAATCTCTCTCAGCACAGGTAGAAAAAAGGCTAGGTGCGATGCATAGCACCGATACAGTGCAGTTCCTACAATGAATTGTAGCCTGATAAAGGGCCTTCTGCACTGATCTCCTTAGGGGCATCTTTTCGATGAATAGTGTCATGAAAGTCTTGGAAAGCAAGCATGATGTAGGTTAACTTCATTAGGGAATGAAAACAACTAAATTAGGGGTTGATGGACCCTAATAATACAGATCTGGAAGTCGGGGTTGATGTGCCCAAATTTTCCTGTAACAATTGCCCCCTAAAGCGTGAAGTTGAAAATAGACATGTCGAGTGAGATTCTTTACCACTTGGAGAGAAGGTTTCGAAACGGAGGGTGACCTGCATCAGTTACAATACAAATATCATGATACTTTGATTTTTTCTCACAATTTAGCTGAGGGAAGGCATACCCATACTCATCTTTATAAACTTTCATTACATGTACAAATATAGTCGTTTACAGGTGTAGACCCATGAGTGGATGACCATGAATGTAAGGCCATTGTACATTTGATATAGTACTCCTGAAAAATATATCGCAGCCCAGATGGATGAAACTAGATCTGGGGTTTTCAATCTCGTCCAATCTTTCACTCAAGTACAAATCTAACCATGTGAATAGATGATCTGAAGTTGAACATGGAGAGACATTGTCTGGTTACCAACCAATGATGTAAGCCATTAACAGATGCGAGAGGAATCACCGATAATGTTAATGACCTTCAAGGTACTGTAGTACATTTCACATGGTTTGAATAAATGATTTGATGTCGAACACCATACAAAGTCTTTCGGTCGAAGGCCATTGATGTCAACCTATCGCCGGAAGCGAGAAACCTGCCATTGATGTATGCAAGTCTCAAGGTACTGAAGGGGTGTTTCTAGGATGATTTGCTGATGTCGAAAAGAAGCGACTCGTCACAGGGGGGCCTTGATGTATCCCACATCAATGACATGAATTGAGGTAAATGATCTTTGAGATGAAATATTGACTGATGACACAAGGTTCAGGAATGGCAGACATGAAAATCAAGGTTTACCATATTGTAAAGGATGAAGTTTTAAACTGAATGACTTCTCTTGAACATATTGGCGACACTGAAGTGAATTGGTAGAATTGACCCAAAACAAAGTGATGGATGGTATGATAGACCAAGAGTATGATAACCATCAAGCTGAATGACCCAACCCACATAATCACGGTGATGAGGTGAAAGTGTCATGTTCAAGAGTGACCTGCTACCATAAAGTGTTCCTAGATTTTTCCCATTTTCCCCAGTCATTTCTGACCAGTACCTCTTTATATTTAATCAAGCTTGAAGAGGATAACATATCCTTGTTGTATAATTCCACCCTTCGGGTGAATCCATCGCTATTTGATGTTTTAACGAGTCTAGCGAAGGTGAAACTCGGTCTTGTCTAGATGGAAAAGTTTGTCGCTATTTAATGATTTTAACGAGTTTAATGACAAAGATAACTCGATCCTTTTCACATTTAGAGAGTCTAGAAAGGGACTAAAAGGAAACTCCAAAAGTTCTTTTTCGTACATTTGTCTCTCAAGCTTGAAAAATCATAAAACAATACAAGAGAGAACCTATTGATCATGTTTGACCAACTAGTACCTTTTTCGTAGTTAATTTATCTGAGCCCAAAGAAGGGGTAAAACTATACTGAGTAGATATTGATTCTAATCCATTAACGAGATAGAAACAAAAAGTGCTCAGCGATCTTTTCATGTTTAGAGAGTCTGAAAAGAGCTTAAAGAGGACTCCAAGGGGGTTCCCTTTTCGTTTTTAACAAAGCTCGAAAAAGTCATAAAAGTTTTCTTTGTGGTCAAAGATGTTCAATTTACACATAATCACATCATAACAACTTGCCAGTTGTTAATCCTGCTCAAGATACCATCAAAATATTAAACAATACATGTTCATGGATTAAATAAATAAAAAACCAATGTTTACTCAATTAATATGTAAGAAATAAACATAAAAACTGGTTCTTACCATTCATTTTCACCATTTTGTTTTTACCTTTTGAACTCTGGAGCAGTCTTTCACGAAGTTCACCAGTTGATAATGGAGGATTGAAGAGATCATTCCTTGTGTTGTTTGGACTAGGTAGAAACTAAGTTGATTCTCTTTCATTTCATTCATCTATTGTTTTAGTCAAGAACATTTTAGGGTTCTGAGGTCCCTAGGGTTTCTTTTTCCAATTCAAGAATTTGAAATGGTACTCATATGGAGAGGATGAGATCATGAAGAACAAGATAGCATAGCCTTGAGTAATCAAGGAATAGTCAAGGCCCTAAGAAATTGTGGATTACTCAAGTATTTTAAACTATCCAACCTGTGGTAGTAAATGGATCTTCTACAGTTTCTTATTCAATCATGGGATCCAACCGATCAAACTTTTCACATTCGGGACAAAGAAATCCTTTTTACCATTGATGATATATACTTCCTAACTAGATTTTCGAGGTGAGGTGCCCCCATCTCACTAACAGGTCTTGCCTAGGGAGGTAGACTGGTGAAAGATTATGTGTGAAAGTTCTGTAGGCAAGGTGCTCAGCCTAGCAGAGATGGAAAGATACTTATCAAGGATGTTAGTGATTTACTGCTAAGGACGATCCTTTTTACCATTTCCAGATTGGTTGGCAGTTCCACGCTTCATTTGGCCACCAAATCATACATGCAGTATGCCTTAGAATGTTTAGAGCCAAAAATATCCAACTGGTGTGGGGTTGTCCTTTCATCTGTGAAAAAACAAATGACTAATGTGAAAAAAGGAAATCTCAAGAATTTCAGCTATGGATCAATCGTTATCTCTTTTTCCTTGGAGAGAATACCTCTCTTGCAGCCACAGCTCATTTCATTGCCTGTATCTGGACCAAGAGACCCAAGGATGTGGAGGTGTACAGATCTAATGGCTAGGCACGATGCCTATTCTACGATCGTTTTTACCTCTACATTCTTTGAATCGTTCAATCGACAAGAGATGACTTTCGCAGAATATCCATATTCAGGAATGGATTTACGTGGCGATCCAGATTTACCATTACCAGCTGGAGTGATGTGGGGCGCTATTAGTAAATTGTTTGACCAAGTGCTTTTTATTTTTTAAAGTTTTTGCATTTTTTGTGTTTTTGATTAACTCCAAGACTAAACAAAATCAATTTTTTTACGTACACAGATATCGGACCTGTTCGACTTGTGGGAGACCCACGAGATGTAGCCGGACCAGCACAAAGATCTGTAGGGAGAGCAATTCTCTGAGACTTGGATTTGGTCGAGACTCTGGTTGAGTTGCAAAATCACATAGAGGGTTTAACCCTAGGTATTCTGGATATCCTGATCGAGGAGCTACCTATGAAATTGCAACGCCACACCATCAGTGTGCCAAGTCATTGGATGAGACTCTTTTGCATGGTAGCATAGGCAGTGACCTGCTATCATGAGCAACATTAGCTTACTAAGATCATTTCTACATACATTTATTTTTTGGGTCAGATGACCAATTTTTGTCTTAGACACAAACCACTTGTAAAAACGTTTTACAATTTACTTTCAGGGTTTTATTATGGTTGAGTGATGCAATCCTATTCAACTAATGATGTTAATTGAAAATATTTACTTTACATATGTTGCAAATGTCTATTTAACACATAATTTGCAAGAGAGTCGGTTAATGTGTTCAAACTTCTAGAAATATGTTGATATTGAATAAACTCTAAATACCTTTTCAAAATACAAACTCTAAGGAACATACGATGAATTTTTGGGTTTCGGATAGTATAAATGCTAGTAACTTGTAGCACAAAGAGATGTGAGTCTAGCCTAACGATAATTCGGCGAATGCCAAGTGAAATGGCATCAGAGAGAAGTTCAATCACGCACTATACTCAATGATATTGTTTATTGATCAACCAATAAAAATCCCTCTAAAACTCATTAACTCGCCACTCGGAGTGAAAACGACCCAAGCTGCAGAAGATAGGTTCTACGTACTATGACTAGCACCATCGGCGTAACCAACAAATGGTTTTGAAAAGTTCGACATCTGCAATAAATGCGAAGTGGATTACTTAAACAAATAAAAAACCTGAAAGAAACACACTCACACATGCAATCCAAGCATATTTACATGAGTATTACCATACTCAATTAAGCGTAGTAACATTTTAAATACAACCCATTTCTGGGCTTAAACAATGGAACTCCGCCATCATCTACTAACTCATAGGCACCTTTTGTCAAAACGTGCTTAACAATATAAGGGCCCATCCAAAGTGGTTCAAATTTCCCTGCACCAATTTTATCATATTCGTGATCGTAAAGCAAGACCAGGTCATCTTCTGAGAAAATTCAAGGCTTGACATTTTGATCATATTGCACCTTTACTCCTGTCTTGTGTGCTTTGTTAGCCAATGTGGCATCATGACGGGTTTCATCCAAATGGATTAATTCCAAGAAACATGCTTCTTCCTCAGAAGTGTCAGGTAGTAGGTCAATTGCGAGTTTGAGTGATGAAATTTCACATTGAATCAGCAAGACTGCTTCCAAACCATACACCAACTGAAAGGGTGTGAATCCGGTAGCATTTCTCATCGAGGTTCGATATGCCCAAAAGGCCGAGTATAGGATTAAATGCCAATTTCTTTTGTAAACTCCAATCTTTCATTGTAACATGCACTTAAGGACCTTATTGATAGCCTCAACTTGTCCATTAGCTTGCGGATAATATGGAGTAGAACTATCATGTGAAAGTCCTAATTTGGAAGCTAACTCAATCATTATGTGATTGCAAAAATGTGATCCACGATTTGTAACTATGGTCTGTGGTACGCCAAACCTGGCAACCATGTGGTTGAAGAAAAATAATGCAGTCGTTTCGCCACTATTGTTTAATGTAGGCACTGCCTCGGCCCATTTGGTAAAATAGTCAACGGTGACTATAATATACCCATGCCCCTCAATCGAGGTGGGGTTACATGTCATGAAATCAATGCCCCATTTAGCGAATGGTCCAACAACAACTACTGGATGCAAAGGTGCAGGTGGTAATCTAGTTTTCCGATCAAATATTTGACATGCATGACAACTTCTGACAACAATTATGCAATCTTTGAATATTGTTGGCCAAAAGTATCCAGCACAGAGAATTCTCTGTGTTGTTGCATATCCGGACAGATGTCCACCACAAGCACCTGAATGACAATCATTCAAAGCTTTCTCAGCCTCCTCATGAGTGAGGCACCTATGTAAAATCATATCAATACCACAGCGATAAAGTGTGTCACCAATGATCAGATAATTTTTGGCTTGGTATTTGATACGTCACTGTTTAGAGCAAGAGGTATCGGGTCAGAAAGCTTGGGTCTGGAGATAGATCAGTATATCTCCATACCATGAATCACTTGACGAAATGAGAAACAGAGACTCATCCATGATTGATGTTTCTGATGTTAAATTGTTGGAGGATGAGGGAAGATCAGAAAGTAGTTCGGAAAATACGAGAGATTTCTTTGACTTAGACTTAACAAATTCCAAATCAAATTCTTGCAATATAACTATCCACTTTGAGTATTTTCCCCCCAGCAATTGACGTGACAAAATGTATGTCATAGGGTTGCAATCAAAGATAATTGTAGTTTTACGTAGGAGAATATAGTGACAAAACCTCTGCACAGCTTGAACGGAAGCCAAAGATAAATTTTCCACATATGAGTATTTTCTTTCTGTATCATTTAGATTGTGACTCAAATAATATATAGGATGTTCTATTCCATATACTTCTTGGACTAAAACCATTCCAATGGTTGTATCTGCAGCGGCGAGATACAGGTAATAGTCATGTTGATAGTTTGGGGCATACGTTAATGATGCTCTAATCAGGGAATCTTTAAGAGCACTAAAGGAAGCTTACGCAACCTGATCCCAAAGGAAGGGTACCTCTTTCTTCAATAGACATGTAAAACCTTTAGCCAACTCAGCATAGTTTGGAATGAACCTCCTTAGAAAGTTTGCCTTCCCTTGAAGTTTCTATAACTCTAATAAATTCGAAGGTGGAGGCAAGTCAAGTATTGCCTGAACCTTAGTTGGTTCGAGTCGAATTCGATATTTTGAGTACAAATCCGAGCAATCAACCAGAGCCAACACAAAACACACACTTGTGTGGATTGAGTCTTATTTTGTAGTGTCAGCATTGTAAGAATATTGCTCTAAGATGTTGCGGGTGATCAGTCTTCTTTCGTGAATGAGAAGGAAAATCATCAAGATATGGTTGTACGATGTTCTTAATGTCATAGAAGGCATAATTTATTGCCCTCTAAAATGTAGCCCATGTATTCTTCAAACCAAAAGGTAACTTTCTATACGCCGATGTACCCTAGGGACAAATAAATGCAGGTTTTTATTGATCCTCTGGCCAGATATTGATTTGATTGTAATCGGAAAATCCATCCATGAATGAAAATATTTCACATTCGGCACATTCATCAATAATCTGTTCGATAAAGGGTGTAGGATAATTGTCTTTTGGAAATTCTTTATTTACATCCTGGTAATCAACACACACTCGGATTGTTCCTTGTTTCTTCATCACGAGAACAATATTTGATACCCAATCAGTCAGAGGTACAGGGTAAATGAAGCCAGCACGCAAAAGTTTTTCAACTTCTGTCTTAATGGCAACGACTTTCTTTAGATCTATAGGTCGAAGCCGCTATCGTACTGGTTTGACATCAGGGTACATTTTGATTTATTGTTCAACAATGCTTGAATCAATGCCTGGCATCTCCTCATAAGACCATGCAAATACATCTCTAAATTCATGAAACAAAGCACGGTAAATATCGAGTTCCAAAGGAGAACAAGATTTGCCGACATGAATGTTTTCTACAATGTTAGGCTTGGTCGAAATGTCTATAGAAATGGTTTCTTCTATGTTAGACAAATTACGCTCAGAATCTACCGAATCTATTCTAACAGAATTCGAAAAGAAATCTACAATTGAAGGGTGTACTAGTTCATCTGAATAATCCTCATTGGAATCTGGAGGAAGGGAACGATGATGATAATCTTCCCAAGGTTCTTCTCCTATCATCATGGATTGGATGATTTCCTCATCTATAGAATATATACAAGCAAAAGGATCATAAGAAGTATCGTATTCAAGTGAATGATCTACTGGTATAATTGGCGATTGTGGGTCTGGAAATGTCGCACAAGCAAGAAAAATTGATTGCTATGCGAGTTCCATGGGACTTAGCAGCATAACCTTAGAAAAACTCTTGTCTTCAACACTATTGGTGATCCTCTTTAAATCAAATGAAGTAGAGGATAACATATTACATGTCTCAACTCTCGCAACTTCCAAAGTTCCAGATGGTGGAGGAAGTGTGAACTACCCATTAAGGAGGGATCTTTGAAAAGATAGACACCAACAGATTGAAGTGAAAGTGGGGGTTCGTTAACAAATAGAATGCTTCCCATAACTTGAGAACTAGAGGCAAAAAATGAGGTTTGGTCGATAACTGTTATTCCACCTTTATGAGGAAATGCAATCGTATGAAAGTGCGTGGAAACAACAACAGCCATAGCATAAACCCATGGTCATCCAAGTAAAATGTTGTAATAAAGGGGTCTGTAAACCACCTTAATCTCAATAGTTATTGTTTTTCCCCCTAGTTCTACTTGCAAGCTATTCAAAATCCCACATGAAGTATAATTTCTTCCTTTAAAAGCCTTCAATGTGGTTGGTGATCTTGACAACGTAGGTGACCCTAGTGTTTTCCAGTAGCTCATTGACGTAATACAGGTAGAAGCTCCCCCATCTATGATTGTTCAATGGATATTTTTGTTGAGAGCTTTAACCTAAATTAGAAAAGCTAATTGAGCTGGTAACTATGGTGTATATCCTGAGTGATTGAAAACCACAAGATTAGAATCTGCTGGATCTACTCCACCTATTGCCGATAGTAAAGCTTGCTTCTGGGAGGGGCAATTTTGTAATACCTCAAGCGTTGAAATAGTAGAAGGAGATTGAGCAAGATCTTTTACTATGTTATAATTTTGAACAACTCAAGCTCGAGGGTTAAACATTGATTTATGCACAACTCCCTTAGGTGGCTTTATTGTTATTTTTGGTGCAATGGGTAGTGGAATATTTTCCAATGCGGTCGAAGTCGAAGAACCAGGTTGATCTGTGGCTTGATTATTTGATGACGATGGTGGATTACCATAATATTTACTACATGCCTGAACCATAATCTCATCCTTAGGTTTTGCGATGGATAACATTAATACTTGGGATGTGGAAGCATTTTCTGTTGCAACCATATCGGTATTTGGGTTCGGAAACAGATCTGTCAACACTGCGGATGCGGTAGAAGTTTTCAACAACTTAGAAAATTCTGAGTGATGAGGAAAATCCCTTGTAAAATGCTCGTCATTACATATCAGACATGGATAACAAGGTTTCTTTCTCAAAGTAGAGGAATCATATGATTTCTCTTGAGGAGGGTTTTCTTTTTTCTTGCTTCCTAGTTGCTTTTTGATTCTTACCTTTGTCAAATGACATGGCATTAATCTTAGAAGTAGGAATCTCAGGTGCATTTACAGTTTGAAATGTGTCAAGTGATTGACCAAATGGTCTACTCATCGTTTGCACGCTCAAGGAACCGATCGCACTGTCTCCGGCATGAGAGTCCCTATTCGATGATGGAGGTGGAATGGATTGATTTAGGCGCGGTGCATGTGGAATTTTGTCATAGAACATGCAGAACTGTGTATAAATCAAATCCAAGTATTGGGCATAAGAAATCACTTTCTCTTCTGTGACAACTCCACCTTTAGCCACATCCTTAGTGATAGATGGCAATAAGGACTTAATGAACCACTCAACAAGAAGCTGATCAGGAACATAGGTTTTAACCATCCGACGACGACTAGCCACTCATGAATATGATCTAATATGTGATTAGAAGTCGTTTGTTTAAAGTTGGTTAAAATTTCTGTTCCAGTTTCATATCTGATGGGTAACTGGAAGTGGGTCAAAAAAGTAGTGGCTAAATGGGTGAAATTATTAAAAAAAGCTCTCAACAATTCAATATAACACTTAGTAGCCGAACCAATGAGTGTTCTTTGGAAAAGATGGAGTCTCACCGAATCATCATTCAAGGAGTTCGAAGAACACCATAACTGATAAGGCATAATGTGATTTGATGGGTCTTCTCCAGGATTTCCACTAAACTTTTGAATATCGGAAGGCAACTTATGAGGAATCACTGGCCACCAACGTGCATACAAAATTGGATCATTGGTGAGTTGGTTTAAATCCTGTAATTCCAGGGTTGCCACAAATGGCAACTGCCGATTCAGATCAGGTTGAGCATATTCAGGATAAGATGGAATTGCCTGTGCCATAGGACTTTTCATACCCACATAAGGTGGATACCCTTGATAAGGTGGTGGGACATATCCGGTATATGGATTAAAACTAGGTTGACCTTGCATTTTTCCATAACGGGATTGGGCTTGATACATAGGACCCTGATATGCTTGATATTGTCCTTGCCTAGGTTGAGTTTGGAAAACAAGCCCATACCGAAGTTGGACATTCTGAAAAGGATGTTGTGGATACTGCGGCTGCCAAGGTTGTTGGGGTATCGGTTTTGAAGTTTGATATTGCCCCCCAATGCCAGTTTTACTAGGATGACAATAAACTAAACTTGTAGCAACTTGAGTCACTCTAGATAATGGCACACTAACCTGAGGTAATTGTACCCCAGAAACAAGCAGTTGTTGCATAACAACCTATGAAGTTTGAGTTCGCTGACTTGAAACTTGTGGTTGCGAGGTAGTAGAACTAACTTGCACAGGTTGAGATACAACAAGTTGAGCTTGTATCTGTTGTTCCATAGTTACAATAGGTTGGGTCGAAATAATTGGCTCAGTTTGCATAGGTTGTGTTGGGTACACAAGCCTTGGTTTTAGTGGCATAATTGGCTTCCACTGACAGACTCTCATTTCAGGCTGACCTGGATACTGCAGGACATAACCATAGGGTTGTCCTCCTTGATAGGGAGGATGCTGTGAATAGCCATATTGATGACCATATGGTGGCAATCCAGTGTTAAGAGGATATATGGGTCTGTGTTCACCGACTTGCCCAATTTGATATCGGTAAGCCGGATCAAACTGTTGTCCTTGATAAGAAGAATTAGGTAAAATTCCTAATAATGACATGGGTGATGACCATGGTAAATAAGAAACCCCTGAGTGGATTCGAGACATAGACTAGTAACCGGCCGGGATGGATGGTTGTCCATATAAATGTGACTCAGGTTTGGTAGTAAACATCGAAGAAGTAGCAGTAAAGGACTCTGTCGCAGCTGCATCAGATGAAGTAGTCTGGGATGTTTGCGGTTGTTCTGCCATGGTTAAACGGCCCAAAAGTTGACCTAATTAATCAAGTGGGATCTCAGAGGCAACAACAGAATGAGGAAGAGACTCAAAATAAAGATATAAACCAGATCGAAAATGATCCGGAGTCCCAGGGGTAGAATCTTCTTCAGCTTCTTTCTCTAGAACAATTAATCCAGGTGGAATGATTTCACCATTAGGTCTGAAAAGGACTTCTGGTGTTAAATATGGAGTCTTAGGAACTACAGATGACTGAGGTATTTCAGTAACAATTTCTGATTGTTCAAGGTCAAAGTCTAGATGTTTTGGTAAAAGAACTTCAATTTCAAGGGAAGGTTCGTGAACAACTTCAGGTTCAAAAATGTCTTTGGTTTCAACTGCTATGAGTTCTGGATCAAATTCCAATTGAACAGGTTCAAGTTCTGAAGTAATTTCAGGTTGATTAACTTCAAGTCGTGGATCAACTTCAGGTACTTTTTCACTTGTTTACGCTATAGTGGCCTCAGGTAGTTGAGTAACTTCTTCTTGTGTAACAGATGTACCAGAAATAGTTGGAGTAACTTGAGGCTCAGTACTATCCATGATAGGTGGATCTAGTAATTCAAATGAAGTACCAGAAACTCTTGAGGTACTAGACTCAGTTTGACGAGTCCGCCTTGAATAGATTGGTGTCGCTTCTAGTGGCAAGGGCGGTTTGCTTGTAACTCTCCTCGAATGATAGAGTGGAGGTTGATCTTCCTCCAGAATTGCTGATTGTTCTTATCAACCTAAACTCAACTAAGGAATAAGGATGTTATTCGCGGTTAATCAAATTTTGCGACACTAGAACATAACTTTGCTTTTTCACTTTTAAAGAGTTGAGAAAAAACAAAAGATGACTCTAGTCGCTTTTGATGTTTAATGAACATGAAAGGACAAGTGCTCAGATGAACCTTTTTTTTAAGGAGTCGAAAAGGAATGAAAGTGACTGCTCTAGAGATACTAAGCAAGAGGGTTTACCAAACTAATCAGAAAACTACAATATACACCTTAGTGATAAATGAAAGAGAAATTTCCAAGGATTCACTGTATGACAGTCAGTCTTCCCGAATGATGTGTTCAGTGCATTGTGATTGGTAAGGCGACAGAATCAGCTTCCTAGGGATAAAGGATTTAAACCTATTGGGGTCTCCCACTATATACTCGATAGTACAAGGAGCACAAGTCCGTACTAGTACTTATCGAATCAGAGAGGAGGAATCACCCAACCTCAATGAAAACAACAGCCACTAGGTTTTAAGACGCCAGAACACGTCTCTAACCTAGACACCTCTAGATGTTTTTGTTAAGTTCCAATGCATTATTAGGTTAATTGATGTAAATTTTAGGTTTATCTTGCTTAAAATTTTCCTTTGGGTTTCACCACGAGATGTTTTCTGAAATTCCTAAGAATGAAACTAGAATGAGAAGCACTCTTCCCATTTGTTTTCAACAATGAAAATCCTAGCTATGAGAGATAGAGCATACAAGTAATTTTTAGATCAAACAATAAAGAGCACAAACTAATGCAATTCCCTAAACCATTCCTTTTGAACACACAAACTCAAACTCTAAAATGCAATTGCATGTATTTCTTTTTCTTTTCAATTCCTCTTAATGTGAATGATGCACTAAGAAAAACTAATGCACAAACGATTCATAAATTCTTTTCATAAAAAATGTCGATTTATGATAATTTGTCTTAAAGGGAAAGGAAGACTAAACGACAGTTTCATATTTTAAACAAATGAATATTTTTGACACTTTAAACGAAAATATGAACCAAATGCACAAATAGATCAATTGATTGTTTTATGAAGGAAGACTTTACGACACTTCGGTTTTAACAAAATAATCGATCGAAACTACTTTTCGATAGTGGGCTGCAAATGGTGAAACAAATACATAAAAAATTCAACAATCCAGTGTAAATTGGGTTGAAACAAGGAAACAAAAACTGTTTTTCAGAGACAAAACCTCATCTATATCCAACAAGCAATTCAAACAACTGAAAACTGACTAAGGGCTTTAGCTCCTAGATGGGAAAACTGATTCGAAAGGGATCAGCGCATGGTAGAGTGACGGACAGTGCGATGCATCTCACTGAGTCTCATGCAGAAGGTGCAATGGAGTGCACTGTATCAATTACAAAGGTACGTTGACTACAAAATGACAATTTTATGCTCAAAACTGACTCAATTTTCAGTAAATTGAACTTGAATTCGATGAATAGTAGAAGGTATGGTATGTCAAAGTGTTTTAAGAGATTGATAAGCTACTACAAGGGATAGGATCACTCCCCGGTATGTTCGCCATTTTGTTATGGGAAAATTTAGTGTTTCTTCAAACGACTAACCCCTGGACCTAGTAGCAAGTCTAGAACAACAACCAAAGTAATTCCAATTCTTTTCCTATAGCTAACAGATAAAAGAAAGAGGAGCAAAAGAACCAACCTGTATCTCTCACTCGATCCCTCTTCCCTTTGACCACTTTCTTCACTCCCTTCCGTACTTAACTCGCTTGGAAGGTACCTGTACATAAGCCAAGACAGTAAACCATCAAAGCATACATATTGATCTGTTAACTAAACATATTATAGAATCGAAAGTAAAATATACATCATATAACACATGAATGGGAAAAAACATAGAACTCTTTATTAATAGAAGGAAAGATTGCAACCCATGTAGATGCATGTCTGATTCTATGTCATCCTTCCAACTTCAAACTCTTCTCTCCTCATGAAACAACATTTCCTTAGCTCAAGAAGTTCCAACCAACACCAGCCTTTGAATGCATGGTAAATTTATAGCTAAATGGAGGAGGTTAAGCCATTAATGGCCCTCATTAATGCTTTTCCAAAATTGGGAATTGGTTCCATGGAGGAACGGATAATGGATTAAGGTTCATTCATCCTCTTCCTCATCCAAAAGCGAGATCCATCCATCTGGAAACTTCCAGAAGCATCCATTGGATGAGGAATCTAATGGATTCATTTCAAAAATTCGATGAATCTCGCACAATGCAGGTAAAACAAAGGTTAGGTGCGATGCATAGCACCCAGACAGTGCAGTTACTCCAATGCATTGTAGCTTGTTAAGGGGCCATCTGTGTTGATCTCCTTGGGGGCATTTTTTGGATGAATAGTGTCATGAAACTCTTGGGAAGCAAGCATGATGTAGGTTAACTTCATTAGGGAATGAAAACAACTGAATTAGGGGTTGATGGACCCTAATAATACGGATCTGGAAGTCAGGGTTGATGTGCCCAAATTTTCCTGTAACAAAGGGGGAAGCATCACCCCTTGGTTATATATACCCCCTTATTGTATGAGAAAAATAATTTTCACCTTGGGTCCTCCCGCAAGGTGTTAGAGAGATTAGATAGTTATTTGAGGAGGAAGGAGTGGCTCCAATGTCCCACCACTGGGGCTAGTGATGTACAATGCAAATATGTATCTTAAAACTTTTGCTTAATAACATAAGCCTTTTTATGCCAACATGTTCTTCATGCATGAACTATGGATGTTTGTAAGACTATTTTATCGATGTTTTTATTGCATTTTTGCTTTCACATGTACTAAGATAGTTGAACTATTTCAATTATGTTAGTGGCTATGTTATTTATAATGTGTTGTAATGGTTGTTATTGTTGTCTCATCCTCGTGGACTATTCCGCAAGATACTAGACAAACATTTCCTTGTTCACTGGTTATAATGACCATTGCGTCCATTGTGGACTATTATGTTGGATGTTAGATGGATCTTCCCTTGTTTATTGGTTGTAACGATTGTCACACCTTCTGTGGACTATTCCACTAGATGTTGGACATGTTCTTTTGGTTCATGTGTGTATCTTCCTGGGTGAGACTATTACCTCTCACTTGGAGGCTCACATTTCTCTCCCCCTTTGTAGTAGAAGAACCTCAACACAGTTGCACTACACACTCATCAGGCACACCTCCCTTGCTTTTCGAAGACACCATTGTATCACTCTCCTCTACTCATAGCTAGAGCTAAGGAAAATCTTTAAGGATTGGTAATTGGGCCTTTATACTAGATGGGAGTCCTACACCAAAAGGTGTGAGGTCTGATTAGGAATTCATATTGGGGAGATCCCCTTGGTTTATGGATTTCCAGTACCATTAACAAAATGGCCCTGGAAGGAGGGCTAGATGACAGGTTGTGCCCGTTGAGTCTGGTTTGAATCTCTTATGTAAAATGGATTGTCCACAATCATAATCCTGGGATTTTTTTCTAAAGAGCTTAATGGTATCATCCATGCAGAAGTTATTCATAACCTGTCTGAATTTAAGTTCGAGGGTGAAGGTGAATACACTTTTCATGAACATCTATTTCAATCTTTCCATCTTCGACTTTCTCACAGAGTATGTTCCAAAGATGTCATGGCTAGTTTACTCACCCTCACATTTGAAGGTCGTGTTAATCAATGGTGTCATACCTTACCCAATGATTGAGACAATTTTTGGGTAAATTGTCTTAACTTAGGACAAAAACAAAATTGTGTATTGCCTTAAATATTTTCTCAAAAGTTATTGTCTTAAAGATTATTGTCTTAAAAAATAGTGTCTTAAAGATTATTGTCTTAAAAAATATTGTCATAAAGAATACCGTTTTAAAGATTATTGTCTTAAAAAGTATTGTCTCTATAAAGAGAGTATATAACACAACTATTATTGTCTCTTAGAAGACAATTTCATTTTTGTCTCTTTAAAGACAACACACAGATTAGAGACAATGTGTCTTTAATACTAGCTATTGCCTCTCTAGAGACGATAAATTTTTTATTTAAAGATCATTTTGTCTCTTTAGAGACAATATAAAACAATGAATCCAAAAATATCTCACCATTGAAATAAATCAATATGAAAAACATTTAATTAAAAATGAACTACAAAATCATTGATTAATTCATGTTAGCGCACAGTGGAATCGAACCACCAACCTCCTGCTTATAAAGCAGATGCTCTTCCATTGAGCTAGGACACTTAAAATAATTATGTGAAGAGTTATGGCAATCCTTAAAATTACATTTATAGTCATTGATTTTAAATTAAATAAAAGAAGATAAAAATTAAAAACTAACAAAAATATATAAAAATAAAAAATTGCATAATTCAACAAAGTTGAGTGAACAAAAAATAAAAGTGAGTGAGAAATGACAAGAAATTTTCCTGGTTTTCCTCTTTATAAACTATAATGGAGATGATAAGGCATTCACAGTGAAATCAACACTTTGCTATGAATTTTTTCTTTTCAAACTTTTAAACAAAGACTTACCTTTTCTTTTAAAAAAAATCAATTGCAAATTAAATATCATCTACCCTTCACATATCTTTAAAGATTCTAAAATCCATCAGAAGCACTTACTTTGTCCAGCCAAATTTACAAAAAATCATATACCATTCACCTTAAAATACCCCTTGGATCAGCCTATCAAACACATATATCTCAATAAAATAATAGATTAGAAAACTAAGTGCCATCACCCATCAAATCTACCATAAGATTATATGGGAAGAAACTACTAATACCTGGGCTCAGGAGGGTGAATATCAGAGAGGTCGACTAAAAGTGGATGAGGTGAATTTTTTACATGCCAATGAGTTGGCATTCTTTGATGAGACATGGACTGCAAGTACCATTGAGGCCTTTGAAGGGGGTGCCTTGAAAGGATTCTCGACTGCTAGATGCTAGATTCATGTGTGGTCAGTAGCTCAAAGTGTTTGGCAAATGTAAGGCTGGTAAGAAACTCGGTACCATTTTGGTTTTTTGGGGAAAAGGTAGATCTCCTTTTCAGGACAAAATACTTTTTATCATTTGAAATGCATTTTGCGGGATAATTGAGTGGATTTTAAATGAATGTAGTTGGATAATTAAATGAAATGGCATCTCAGCTAACATGCATCCACTTCAATTTTGAATTTATGTATACATTTTAACTTCGAATTTATGGAAGGCTGAGTAATATGATCTTCCATGCTAATATTGTGAAGTGATGTTTCACAAATTAAATTTGATAGTTTGGTTGGGTAGATCTTCTGATCAGCCTCAGCAGTCGGAACTATCCTCCACATGTAAGTTCAAAAGAAACAGAAAAAATTTTAGATTTCTGTTATCATCTTTCCAAGCTAATAATAAGATTAAAGTGTTGTATGATTCATCTCAACTTCATTGTTTTTCCCTTTAAAAAGAAACAGAAAAATATTTAGATTTATGTTATCATCTTTCCAAGCTAATAATAAGATTAAAGTGTTGTATGATTCATCTCAACTTCATTGTTTTTCCCTTTGAAAACTATTTTATGTAATAAAACTATGGATTGAGAATAAATCTACTGGTGCATGGTGCATGTAACAATAGTGAAACTATGATTCCAATGAAAATCATAATTGGTTAAGGATTTTGGCTACCCTAAATGATTGTTTCACTATTTGTTACCATGCTCAAGTATTTTGTTGGGTTCCCCACTCAATAGATAAAGACTGATAAGGTTTTGTTTTGAAAATTCTTAAGGAATGCTGGCTTAAAAGATGCATTTTGTTTGCTAAATAGAGATCAAGACTTGTATCATTTTATATTGTGGTGCACCCTACTCTGATCACAAACACCATCAATTAAAACCTATATTCAAGAATTTGGATTAAATGTCAGTTTATTTTTAAGGAAATTAAAATTATGAAAATTTTAAATTTATAATGAAAGAGGTGAACATACATCTCCAGATCTTATAGCCATATCTACCCACCCAAGACCATAGAGCACCTTGTTTCTCTAGAAAATCATGGACAACCATAACCTCTTTTACTGAAATAATCAATTAAAAGTTTAAATTACTTGATATTTTTTGTAAAGAGGAATAGTAAATTGATTGACATGCTAGTGTTTTTTATATAGAAAAAGAACTAAAACTTCCTCTCTTCCATATCGACTGCTATAAATAGAAAATTTCAATGACATAGGGAAGTTAAGTTCATCTTTCTATATCAACAGAAAAACTCAATGATATGGGGACGCTAAATAGTAGTTTCAATATCCACCGCTGAAATAAAAAATCTCAAGGACTTAATACCAGAGTTCCTAGAGTGGAGAACCTTGGAAATATTTCCTGATAGAGCTTTGAATTTTGGTCATTTCAAATTTAAATAAAAAAGTCTTAAGTGTTGTTATGCATATATTATGTATCTTTTCCTCCTCTTGGGCTTTGAGATCGGATAGATTATTTTGTTGGATGTCTAAGGGTTCCTGTGTTCACTCTGCTGAGTATATTCGAGCTCTCCTTACATCTGTAGGAGCCCCCTTCTAAGGACATGCATTTTCCTTTCAAGCATGATGTATATGAGGATCTCCCAACAAGCAAGTTGATTTTCTTCTGTCCGTCCTCTGATATAGATTGCAGGGCATTTATGTATGAGGTGGTAGGACCACTCCTCAGGCCTTATAGCAGAAGATATGGCAGAGAGCCTTTCATTAGTTTGTGCGATGATTGCATTAATAGTATCATTAAAAAGTTTTGTGCAGTGGAGATTAAGGTGATTCGAAAATCAAGGTACCAAGACTTGGGATCTCAAGAACAATGACCAAACGTATGTGGGTTCATGAAGAACTTGTGTTTATGGAGAGGTGAGGAGACTAATGCAGTGAGGGAGGGTGATGATCCTGCAGTCAAGATTGTGGAAAAGCTCTTGTGGATTTATGGATATTTTCCCTACGTTTTAGGGTATTATGTTGTTGGTGACACTATTACGTTCTGTGCCTTGAGAAAATCACATGAGAGGGTAATAAGGATTGATATTGTGTCGATGAATTTGTCAACTCCTGCTCAGAGGTTGAAAGGTCTAGTCCCTTGCTGGCGTAGGACCTTATTCACAGTCCAAACGCACCATCTAAAAACCATGTAAATCAAAATCTACCAAATGTCTAGTCGGGGCCAAAAAGCAGAAATCAACCCTTGCAAGTCACATTGTTGACCTCACCATTGAAGAGAACCAATCCAATATTGCTTCACCCATCCTTGAATAAATTCCACAATCCACTTCAGTTACATCACCTAGCTTGCACAACCTATCCCCGTATAGTACATCCACATCCACTACTCTCTTAGACACTATACCCTATGGGACATTGTTGGACACAAAGATGGACCTGCAGGTTGATTCCGTTATCGAGTCCATTATGGAAGTATCCAATGGAGAAGTCATCGCCACTTCCATGATTTATTTATTTCTAAATTCGGGTCCACTACTAAGCACGAGACCCATAATTACACAATCACTCACCACCGCTATCAACCTAGTGTCACTACCACTTCATCTACTTCCTCCAGTTACACCACTCCCCTTCTCCATCCAAACCATCCCTCCATTGGTTGAACTGTCACAATAATCTATCTCCCCCATGGACACTAATACAAGTTCATCACCAGTGGGAAGCCCTTGTAGATTTTGTTCTGAGATCCATTAACTATGTGCCAGGATGATCTTCAGGGTTGGTCCTCATCCAAACTATTTACTTTTATTCAACAAGCTGCCATGAAGGTTTCGATACCACACAATGATCTAACTACCGACCATGAGCAGTAACAACAACAAATTTTTGCATTCACAACCGGACGTGATCAACTCCACCATGATAAGAAGCAACTCCAAAGGAAGCTAGAGTAGATCACCGCAAATTTCCACGTAATGTGGTCATCTGTTACTGACATTGTAGCTAATGCCCTCGAAGATTTCTTATCTTGCACACTTGTCGAATGTTGTGACCATATCCATACCATGCAATGACTTGACCTCTACCAATCTAGAGCTCAAGAAAACCCTCACTACCATAAGGAGTGCATTGTCAGATGTTGCCATGACATCCCAATGAGATAGAACAGGAGATAACCAGTGTATCTAAGCTCAAGGACTCCATCATCAATGCCATAAATGACGGCAATACCCTACTACAACAAGTTCATGACTCGTGAGGAAGCCATGCAAAGAAGAATCAACCGGTCTACCCACTCCGCAACCGAGTCAATAACCTCCTCACCGATGTTAGGAACATTAATGAAAAATATCACAGGAAGATGCTTAGGGAAAATATAGATGCTATGGAGGCCCGCATCCAACATATCAAAGACTTGTGGGTGAGGATAAAGGAGATACTTCGAGATCTTTGGCCCTCAGTTCAAACACACCTAGAGACACTACAACAACTAAGTGACTCTCAACATTTGAATTCCTTGCCCACGAAGTTACGATCATAGTGATTTGGAAGGAAGTGATTAATGATTACAATCAATTCTGGTAGGTGACCATTATGGTTGTTCATGAGTTAGGGTCTTCATTTAAAGAGACCACCAAGAGGAAGTGCCAACCAAGGCATCAACATCAGCACTAGGAGAAGAATTAGCAAAAGCATCAGCAACACCAATGCCAGTGAAGATAGATTGACCCGGGGATAAGTCAATGAACTATAGTCGAAGCCTATTTGGGCCTTCGTTTTTTGATAAATTAGGATGTTTTCGGGAGGAAGAAGCTAGAGATAAGTGGCAGAAATGGTCATTCAAAATTTGTGGAAATAACAATTGGGAAAGGGAAGGAACTGGTGGAAGATTAGCAGTTGTAGAGGGGTGGCGGGAATAAGAGAATACAACTAAGCAGGAAAAGAGCAAGGGAAACAGAGGAATGAAGACAGACAAATGAGGGAGAAGGAACTAGAAATTCAGGTTGGTAGAGAGAGAGAGGGAAGAAGAACATAAAAGGTATAAAGGAGAACTGAGAAAAGGTTGGTCGTTGCGTTGCGGTTGTTATTGGTGATACTGTTCTTCTTGTGTTGCGGAGCCATGATAAAAACTCTATGTCTATCCTTCCATAAGCTTGCATTATTCTTTGTTAGAGATTTGGATGTTAAGGAATAGGCCTTTAGCCTGATTTAGTGTACCCACCTTTTATATTAATGAGGAAGACTATTATTGGGGTTTGTTGTAGCAACCGTAACACCATTCAAAATTTTGGCCTACACTCGAATTTTGTAGCCTACTATGGATCCTATGACCAATCGTTCCTTAGTCACTTATTGCTCAGTTGATGATTTCAATCCGCCTTCTAGGACATCAAGTGTCATTCACACATTTATCTTTATATAGCAAGTGTTGTCCTCAAGCATGGGAGTTGTCTCTTTTCATGCAAAGGGGATTTTTTGTTTGCATCAAGGGGAAATCTTTGTCAAAATGAAATTTTCTCATCATATAGACATATTTCACACTCATTTCTAAGGTTTCACACACCATTACACAAGTGTCGTCATTTTCCTCACAAAGTCCATTGACGACGCCACTCATGTTGTAAGTTGCCACAAAGGTTGTTGCATTAAGAAAAGTATTCTTTCATATGTTTGGATGATCTACATTGTATCAACAAGTATCCAAGTGTGTGGTCACATTCAAGTTTGATCACTATTCACATCGCTTCAATGATCCTACACTTAGTCTAATTCCAGAGGATGCCTTGAAACCTAGCCTCATCAAGCCTTCCTAAACTGCACTCTTTGCATCTGCAAACCCCAAGATTTTTCCTTTCCTATTCGAAATATGAAATGCATATACATAACGACCCCCCTTAGCCTCCAAAACTATGCAGATGCTTCCTCCAGTGTCCTTCCCTCATTCGGATCTCACTTCCTTCAAAAAATAGGCAGTTTTGTCTCTCAAGCCTCTCAACTTCCCTGTTCCCCTTGTCACCTGAAATTGTGCAGTTTGTCCTCCCAGCGCCCCATCCCATAGAAGCGACTACATGAATAAATTGTGCAATTTTTTCCCTCAGTGGGCACTGCACAATTTTTTCCCTCAGTGCGCACTATACAAATTTTTCCCTTAGTGGGCACTCCGCAAATGTTTACCTTAGTGAGGACTGTGCACAAATTTCCCTCAATCTGGCTTGAGTTGTGCAATGTGCATTCACAGTGATCATGCTCGACCCTTGGCTTCTTGAAATTCATAATTTCACAGTCACTGGGACTTCTACTCAGAACTGTCACTCGGTTTATACCCGATTCATGAATCCAAGTGCTCTACCTTAAAATAGGGGTTTATCAAAATGATGTTGTCTTTTCATGAGTGGATTTGAGATAGAGGAATTTTACCATGCTGTGGAAAGATGATGAAGATGGAGGAAATGCTAGTTGGTGATTAACGAGCCGAGGAGAAAATATAATCATCATATTAGAAGACAAAGGAACGCTGAGTTATGATAGAGGATCGAATATCAGGACTGCATGAAGACTCCATTTTATTCACAAACCTTAGGAGGGTAACTACGAAAAAAAAGAACATATATCCTGAAGTTTAAATGAACCTCTTAGTGTAGTACGAAGGAAATATTATCATTATCATGTCATTATGTCTTCAATGACATGTATGGTCACAAGCACTAAATGTTACTTCGTGTGTTTCCACTAACTGTTTCGCTCCATGTCGCAAGATTGGCAAGATGTCATCTTTTGCATGTTGGTTGTCGTACTTTATGCATAAATTCATTTTGGTGGCTCCAAGGGCTTATATTTGTGTTTATGATTTTTCTAAAACCTTGTAAATACCTGTCACACTCATTCACAAGTTTTTTATTGTTGTCGCACAAGTGTTATCATAGTCATCATAAAATATATCTTAGGTGTCACACTTGTCGTAGTTGGTCATGAAATGGTCACACACAAGAGAAAGTGTTGTTCATGTGTTATGGCTGATCAATGTTGTTCAGTCGTCAAGAACTGTATGTGTCAGGACACATTATAAGCTCCATCACTTCACCTGTCAGTTTCACTAGTTTAGCACTTAGCATTTTCTGAAGAATCTTCCCAACCCTTCAACTTGGCTTCACCTAGCCTCCCTGGACTATGCATTGTGAAATTATACTTAGGAGGTTGTGACCTTCATCCTTGGATCTGTGGAAAGTGGAGTTCCTATCCCCAAGGACTGTTGCACTACCCAATTGCTGAGCCTAAGACCAGTCTTCCATATTAGAACTATACAGTCTAATCAGTCATCCTTCCCTTCCAAAACCATGGATAATTTTTCCTCAGTGTTCTTACCCTCATCTTGACCCACTGTCTCCCAGAATTGCATAGAATTCAGTCAGTCTTCCTCTCCAAAACTGTGCAAAAATCTTCCAAAGTGGCCTCTCCTTCAACTAGACTCACTATCTCTCAAAACTGCGCAGAGATTATCCCTCAAACCATACTGAACTGTACATTATGTATATCCATTCCTCAAACCTCAGCGCTTACTAGTGAGACTATGAAATGTGTATTCACTGAGCCTCTCTCTCTGACCTACAACTAAATTTTTTCTCAGTCTTTGACACCGAATGAACCATCTTAGGCTAGGAGGTTTTCAGGCTGATGTCCTCTCATCATGAGTGAATTGTATATACAGGAATGTGGCAAGATGATGAAGAATGAGATAAAGGTGGAAGAAATACAAATGAAATTCTTGTAGCTGAGCATCCAAGATGATCCATCAAGGTAAAGCAAAGGGATACCAACTCACGACCACAACCCAATATGTCACATCATTGAATATTCTTGCCACCACGCCACGAGGAGGGGAAGAGAAAAAATATCCAAGAACCTATATAGCACTAAATAGCAACAATGAATTGACATTTCCACATCATTAACCCTATCCTTGTTACCAATGTCATGTCAAGTCATGTTCTGTGTTTCCATATGCCACATCACTAGTGTGGACCATGTATACTGTAATCAAATGTATTATAGAGTGGAAGTCCAAAGGACACACATGAATATGAAGAGTCACACAAGTTGAAAATTCATAGGAAGTTGAATAGTCATAAGGGTAGTCAAAGAGTCACAAGGGGGAAGTATCACCCCTTGGTTATATATACCACCTTATTGCATGAGAAAAATACTTTTCACCTTGGCTCCTCCCATAAGGCGTTAGAGAGATTAGATAGTTATTTGAGGAGGAAGGAGTGGCTCCAATGTCCCACTACTGGGGCTAGTGATGTACAACGTAAGTATGTATCTTAGAACTATTGCTTAATAACATAAGACTTTTTATGGCAACATGTTCTTCATGCATGAACTATGAATGTTTGTAAGACTAATTTATCGAAGTTTTTATTTCATGTTTGTTTTCACATGTACTAATATAGTTGAACTATTTTGGTTATGTTAGTGGTTATCTTATTTAGAATGCATTGTAATGGTTTTTATTGTTGTCTAATCCTTGTGGACTATTCCACAAGATACTAGACAAATATTTCCTTATTCATTGGTTATAACGACCATTGAATTCGTTGTGGACTATTATGTTGGATGTTAGATGGATCTTCCCTTGTTTATTGGTTGTAACGACTGTCACATCCTCTATGGACTATTCCACTAGATGTTGGACATGTTCTTTTGGTTCACGTGTGTATCTTCCTGGGTGGGACTATTACCTCTCACTTGGAGGCTCACGTTTCTCTCCCCTTTTGTAGTATAAGAACCTCAACACAGTTGCACTACACACTCACTGGGCACACCTCCCTTCCTTTTTGAAGACACCATTGTATCACTCTCCTCTACTCATAACTAGAGCTAAGGAAAATCTTTAAGGATTGGTAACCAGGCCTTTACACTGGATGGGAATCCTACACCAAAAAGTATCATCCCTGCAGAAGTTATTTATAACATCTCTGAATTTAAGTTCGAGGGTAAAGGTGAATCACTTTTCATGAACATCTATTTCAATCTTTCCATCTTCGACTTTCTCACAGAGTATGTTCCAAAGATGTCATGGATAGTTTACTCACAGTCACATTTGAAGGTCATGTTAATCAATGGTGTCACACCTTACCCAATGCTTGAGACAATTTTTGGGTAAATTGTCTTAATCTAAGATAAAAAAAAAATTATGTATTGTCTTCAATATTGTCTTTAAGTGAGTGTCTCAAAAATTATTGTCTTAGAGATTATTTTCTTAAAAAATTGTGTCTTAAATATTATTGTCTTAAAAAATATTGTCTTAAAGAATATTGTTTTAAAGATTATTGTCTTAAAAAATATTGTCTCTATAAAGAGAGTATATAACATAACCATTATTGTCTCTTAGGAGACAATTTCATTTTTGTCTCACTAGAGACAATTTTGTTTTTGTCTCTTTAAAGACAACACACAGATTAGAGACAATGTGTCTTTAATACTAGCTATTATCTCTCTAGAGACGATACAATTTTTATTTAAAGATCATTTTGTCTCGTTAGAGACAATATAAAACAATTAATCCAGAAATATCTCACCATTGAAATAAATTGATATAAAAAACATTTAATTAAAAATGAACTACAAAATCATTGAATAATTCATGTTGACGCAGAGTGGAATCGAACCACCAAACTCCTGCTTGTAAAGCAGACGCTCTTCCATTGAGCTAGCACACTTTAAATAATTATGTGAAGAGTTATGGGAATCCTTAAAATTACATTTATATTCATTCATTTTAAATTAAAGAAAAAAAGATAAAAATTAAAAACTAACAAAAATAAAAAAATTTCATAATTCAACAGAGTTTAGTGGAAAATAAATAAAAGTGAGTGAGAAATGACAAGAAATTTGCCTGTTTTTCCTCTTTATAAACTATAGATGGAAATGATAAGGCATTAGCAGTGCAATCAGCACTTTGCTATGAATTTTTTCTTTTCAAACTTTTAAACAGAGACTTACCTTTTATTTCAAAAAAAATAAATTGGAAATTAAATATCATATGCCCTTCACATATCTTTAAAGATTCTAAAATCCATAAGAAGCACTTACTTTGCCCAGCCAAATTTTTAAAAAATCATATACCATTCACCTTAAAATACCTCTTGTATCAGCCTATCAAACACATATATCTCAATAAAATAAATAGATTAGAAAACTTAATGCCATCACCGATCAAATCTACCAGAAGATTATATGGGAAGAAAATACTCATATCTGGGCTCAGGAGGGTGAATATCAGAGAGGTCGACTGAAAGTGGATCAGTTGAATTTTTTACATACCAATGAGTTGACATTCTTTGATGAGACATGGACTGCAAGTACCATTGAGGCCTTTGAAGGGGGTGCCTTGAAAGGATTCTCGACTTCTAGATGCTGGATTCATGTGTGGTCAGCAGCTCAAAGTGTATGGCAGACGAAAGGCTGGTAAGACACTGGGTACCGTTTTAGTTTTTTGGGGACAAGGTAGATCTCCTTTTTAGGACAAAATACTTTTTATCATTTGGAATGCCTTTTGCGGGATAATGGAGTGGATTTTAAATGAATGTAGTTGGATAATTGAATCAACTAGCATCTCAGCTAACATGCATCCACTTCAATTTTGAATTTATGTATACATTTTAACTTTGAATTTATGGACGGCTGAGTAATATGATCTTCCATGCTAATCTTGTGAAGTGATGTTTCAGAAATTAAATTTGATAGTTTGGTTGTGTAGGATCTTCTGCTCAGCCTCAGCAGTTGGAACTCTCCTCCACATGTAAGTTCAAAAGAAACAGAAAAAGCTTTAGATTTCTGTTATCATCTTTCCAAGTTAATAGATTAAAGTGTTGTATGATTCATCTCAGCTTCATTATTTTTCCCTTTGAAAACTATTTTATGTAATAAAACTATGGATTGAGAATAAATCTACTGGTGCATGGTGCATGTAACAATAGTGAAACTATGATTCCAATGCAAATCATAATTGGTTAAGGATTTTGGCTACCCTAAATGAGTGTTTCACTAGTTGTTTTACCATGCCCAAGGATTTTGCTGGATTTCCCACTCAACAAATAAAGACTGATAAGGTATTGTTTTGCAAAATTCTTAATGAATGTTGGTTTAAAAGATGCATTTTGTTTGCTAAATAGAGAACAAGACTTGTACCATTTTATACTGTGGTTCACTTTACTCTGATCACAAATACCATTAATTAAAACCTATATTCAATATTTTGGCTTAAATCTCAGTTTATTTTTAAGGAAATTAACATTATGAAAATTTTAAATTTATAATGAAATAGGTGAACATACATCTCCGGATCTTATAGCCATATCTACTCACCCAAGACCATAGAGCACCTTGTTTTTCTAGAAAATCATGTACAACCATAACCTCTTTTACTGAAATAATCAATTAAAAGTTTAAATTGCTTGATATTTCTTGTAAAGAGGAATAGTAGACTGGTTTACATGCTAGTGTTTTTTATATAGAAAAAGAACTAAAACTTTCTCTCTTCCATATCTACTGCTATAAATAAAAAAATTTAATGACATAGGGAAGTTAAGTTCATCTTAACAGAAAAACTCAATGATATGGGGATGCTAAATAGTAGTTTCAATATCCACTGCTGAAATAAAAAATCTCAAGGACTTAATACCAGCGTTCCTAGAGTGGAGAACATTGGAAATATTTCTTGATAGAGTTTTGAATTTTGGACATTTCTATCAGGTCAGGCAGTAACTCCTCAAAGAAAAATTGATTCATATGTTTATTCCTTCAGGTTGGTTTTCATTATATACATGAGGGAGAGACTGTTCACTTCATCTCCCGATGACTGTTCACATTACTTATTTATTTATTTACGTTATGTTCACCCAATCCTGATGATTAGGTGTCAAGATTTCCCCCCTTAATCTGAAGGGATGTTGGTGAGTCCAAGCATCATTCTAAATCGTTCAAGTTTTTCTCTTCGAAGCTCTCTGGTGAAGATGTCTGCAATTTTCTCATTAGTGGAACAATGATGGAGATGGATTGTTTTGGCCTCAACATGATGTCGAATCAGATGATATTTAGTATTGATGTGCTTCATTCGATCATGGAACTTTGGGTTCTTGGCCAACTTTATTGCAAAGGGATTGTCAATTATGAGTGGAGTTGATTATACTTGTTTTACCTGCAAATCTTCAAGAATTTTCCTGAGGCACACAATTTCTTTTGTTTCTTCCGCTGCTACCACGTATTCTGTTTCTGTTGTGGAATTTGTTGGAACTGATTGTTTGCATGATTTCCAGGAGACAGCTCCTGATCCAAGACTGATAGCATATCCTGAAGTAGATACCCATGTTTCTTTGTCTCCATCGAAGTCTGAATCAGAGTATCCAATCAAGCTAAAGTCGTCCACCTGTGTATACTTGATTCCAAAATCTTGAGTTCCCTTCAACTACTTTAGAACTCTTTTTGCAGCAGACCAATGTGCCTCACAAGGCTTTTTCTTAAACCTGGAGAGGATTCCAACAACAAACGAAATGTCTGGTCTGATAGTAGTTAGGTAGTTGAGACTGTCTCTACTTTGTTGCATCCTCAAATTCTTTTCCTTCAATAGATGTGAGCTTTGAGTTTTGTTCCATTGGAGTGGTAAGAGGATTGCATTTTGTCATGCCAAACCTATTCAACAGATCTCCAATGTATTTCTTTTGAGAAAGAAATATGGAATTCAGATGTTGGGTTACTTCAATACCAAGATAGTGATGAACATAGCTCAAATCAATCATTTCAAAACTTTTCCCCAATTCCTTATTTATGGATGCAATGTAGCTTTCATTGTTCCCTATCATCAAAAGATCATCTACATATACCACAAGATATACAACTTTTTTGCCAACTTTCTTGACAAATAAAGTTGCATCATCAAGATCATAATGTTTGAAATTGAGTTTCAGAAGATTCTCAGTTAGTTTTTCATACCAGGCTCCCGGTGCTTGTTTGAGGCCATACAAGGACTTCACAAGTTTGCATACTTTATGTTCATGTCATTTCACAGCAAATCCTTCAGGCTGGGATATAAAAACATTCTCTTTTAGATCTCCATTCAAGAAAGCAGTTTTTACATCCATTTGATGGACTTTCCAACCTTTTTGAGTTGCTAGAGAAAAAAGTGTCCAGATGGTAGCCCATTATGCTGTGGGGGAAAAAGTCTCCTCATAATAAACCCATTCCTTCTATGCAAAACCTTTTGCCCAAGCCTAGATTTGTGCTTGTCAAGTGAGCCATCATCTTTATACCTGTTCTTGTAGACCCACTTGCAGCGAATTGGTTTGGTTCCTAATGGAGGATCAACCAGCTTCCAAGTGACGTTATTTATGAGGGCATCATACTCCTTTTGCATCGCTTCTTTCCATTCATCATGAGAAGCAGCTTCTTTGAAGGAAGCTTGTTCAAAATCTGTAGACAAGTTCAATTCACGATCATAAGAAACATCCATATCAATAGGTGAATTAGAGTCATCCACATCACCTCCATTTTGCTGGTTTGAATTTCTAGTTCCTGTCTTTCCAACCTCATCAGGATGAACACTTTCAAGTGTCTTTGTCAGCCACTTTGGGGGACCTTTCTCAGATGGTCTAGGCTGCTCTGTTGATTGAGTTGGGACTAAATCAAGATTGAGTCTCCCAATTCTATCAATCACATCACTTAAAGCATCATCCATTGTTGGAGTTTCATGAGGGGGAGAGTGTTCTTCAGAAGAAGATTCCACATGTTGATCTAGTATAGGAATCCCCCCTTGAAGATGTGGAATCTGATTATCAAATTCTTGAAATGATTTTTCTTTTGTGAATCTATCCAAGCGATCAAGTTGTCACTCAACAACATTGTCATTTTTGGATGATTCAAGAAAAATTACATCTCTAGGTACAACAAACTTTTTATTTACTTCATCATAGAGACGGTATGCTTTGGAGGTGTTTGAGTACCCCAGGAAGATACACTTACCACTTCTTGCACCAAGTTTGTTTCTATGTACCTGTGGTATCAAGGCATAACAAGTGGAACCAAAGACCCTGAGATGCTTTACCGAAGGAAAATGTCCATACCACATTTCATAAGGAGTCTTGTTTCTAATAGCATTAGATGGACATCTATTCTTTATATATGCAACACATAGAACAACATCAGCCCAAAACATTATCTGTACATTTTTTAAGAAGAGCATGGATCGCACCATATTTAAGATTGTCCTATTCATTCTTTCAGCTACACCATTCTGTTGGGGATTATAAGGTACAGTTGTTTGATGTTTGATCCCATGTTGGCGAAGATAGTTTTCAAATTCATTTGATGTGTATTCTTTTCCATTATCAGTGTGAATAGACCCAATATGAGATTGTGCATCATTTTCAATCCATTTATGAAAATTCTTGAATGTTTGAAAAGCATCAGATTTGTTCTTCAATAAATAAACCCAACACATTCTGGTGTAGTCATCAATAAATTTCATCATATATTTCTTTCCATTTGCAGAAGGAACAGGCATTGGACCACATAAATCTGAATGAATGAGTTCAAGTTTTCTATGTGCTCTTGAATTTGAACCATGAAAAGACTGTTTCCTATGCTTTCCTAGAATACAAGCATCACATTGCTTAAATTTCCCAAGAATTGTAGGCAAACCAGTAACACCATTTTTCTTCAACAAGCGGAGGCTGTCATAATTCAAATGTCAAAATCTAGCATGCCATAGTAAACTTGATGGAAGTGTACCTTCTTCATGATGAGAATTGTATGAGAAATGTTGTACATGAGCAGAGGTTCCTTGTAGCTTGAGAAGCCTTTCTTCCTCTATTCCCCTCATGACAAGTGAGTGGTCAGATGCTTTTCTTACCTCAAGCTTGCCATCAAACATATGAATGGAGTGACCTTGCTGGCAGATGTGGACCAAGGATAGCAAGTTTCTCTTGAGATGTGGGAGATATAGAACATGATGCAGAAAAAATTCTGGAAGACTAGGTTTAAGCCGAATTGTGCCAAGCCCTGATGGCTTGATTTTTTATTGGTCTGCAAAGTATACTACTCCATCAACATTGTCAGAGAAATCTTCAAAAAAATCTTTTCTATGAGTCATGTGGCAGGTTGCTCCTGAATCAAGCAACCAATCATTTTTCCAAGAAGCAAGTGAAGCATTAAATAAATCTTCATTTACTCCAATGTTACATTGTGCCACAACATAGTGAGTGGATTCAGGTTCTTTACCTTTGTCTGAATCATCAGTTTTACCTTTCTGTTGGTTTCTTTGCTGCTCAATTTTTTCCCATGGTAGCTTGCATCTAGAGGCATCATGTGATCCATTTCTTTTGCAATGTATGTAATGCAAATCTGCCTTTTCTCCTTGAGAGTGTCTACCCCCACTGCCTCTGAAATATCTTCCTCTTCCTCTTCGACAACGTCTTCCTCTTGAAGACTCTTGAGAAGAATGCTTTTCTTTATGAGCAAGGCACACAGCTTCTTCAGAAGATTCAGGGGCTATTTTCTTTCCAAAAGCTTTCTCTCTTTCAGCAAACTTTTTCACAAGAGAGTCAAAGGTGATATCTTTGAGATTTCCATTTGCTTGCAATGACTCAAGATAATTGGAGTAAGTAGGATAAAGTTCCTTGAGACAAGTGATAAGAGGAATATCTAATTCAACTTTAGTGGATTTAATATCATGCATTATAGAATTTACTTTAGATGCAAGAGCAAGAGGATCATTATTTTGCAGTTCAAGAGTGAAGAGTCTAATCATGAGTTGAACAACTTCAAGTGCAGAATGTGAGTCATAGAGTTCTTTTAGATTTTGTAACGCTTCAAAGGTAGTTGAAAATGGCGAAATATGGCGACTCACCTCTTCATTTATAGATGTTGCAATTAATGCATAAGCTTTTTTGTTCTTGTTTTCCCAAATGACAAGCTCTTTGTCTGAGGTAGGCTGTTCTAGTTCATTGTCTCTGTCTCCAACACACACTCCTTTCCACAACTCATTGAAAATGAGGGTGTGTTTTATCATCCGGGACCACTCAGGATAGTTCTCCTTGCCAGTGAGAACTATTCCCACAATAGATATGATTGAATGCATACTGTAAAAAAATACTTTTGCTGGCAAAAATCTGTGTATTGTAAAAATACTTCTGCTGATAGAAAAATACTTCTGCCAATATACAATAAAATTGTACTTCTGGTGGTAATTTTTCTCTTTTTTTTTTTTTTAAATTACAATTCAAAGAGGCATTGGTATGACAATACTATATTGAAATATAGTACTATAATGAAAAACTTAGAGTATTCAAACTATATTGAAAGATAGTACTATTCCCAGCTTTTTCATTGCCCAGACCACTCATACAACAGAGGAAGAACCAACTCATAAGCGACTAGATGAACTCTTAGAGATTGATGAGGCAATATTTATGGAAGATTTCCACCAAATTATCAAGAAGCAAAGACTCAAGGCATGGCATGATCAACGTATCAAGAGGAAATTATTCAGAGGCACTGGGCTTGTTTTACTATATGACAACACTTTCTTGAAGTTTCATGGAAAGTTACAAATGCATTGGTTAGGACCGTTTGTTGTTGCAGAGGTAAGGGAGTCAATAGTAGTCAATTTTGCACAACTGAATGATTTGGTGCTACCAGGTTGGGTGAATGGTGCACACATGAAACCCTTCCAAAAATCAAACAATGTTACTCGGAATTGATTAGATCTCCAGAAGAAAACCATAGGTAGGAATAGGTAAGATTCAGTAGGAGTATTTAGTTGCATTGACAATAGTCAAGTTATTCATTTATTTTCCTCTCATTGGTCAATCAATCCTTTACATTTCCAAATAAAACTTCCACCAAGTGAGTCCTAGTTGCATATTTTCTTCCCCCACATAGCAATAGATTGTGATGGTGTGAAGTCACACGTGTTAAGCATCCTTTTCGTAATAATTAGAGAATAATTCTAGTGTTAGCTCAGATTTCCATTAAATATTTCCCATTATTGAAGTAATTAATTCCTAAACATCTTCCATCATGATAACATAATTACCCATCAACTCCACCTTTCCTTTTTTAGAATTACGTCATCCAAGTCAGGTTGAACTCAGTTGATGGAAAAAATAACACGATTAAGTATGCATAAGGATTGCTATCATAGTATTTAGTTAGGAGGATTCGCCAGAAATGTCGTGTCAAGCTGGTCCACTTAATTTGCATGGTAATGCCAAATTCCTCCAAGTTTGAATCCAAGGTGGTAGAGTCACTGTGTTTGCAGTCTCATTCTAAGTTTTTCCATTCTAATATTAGATACCAACCCCCTGTGATTTTTTTTATCAGTGCCACTCCAGTATGACGAATACAATTTTATATATTCAATATTTCAAATTGAATGAAATAATTGGAGTAAGGGAGCTGCTTTATGGAAAGTATGAAAATTTTGTGCTAGTTGACAATGATATTTCATACTCTTTATAGTTTCTGACCATGAAACATGATGTCCACACATAGTCAGTCACAAAGGAATATGGGAATCCAACAATCAATGTCAATACTAGCTTGAGAGGAATATAATGATATCCCTTACTGAATCTGAGAAGCTTGTCTATGTTTAGGAAGACACTGGAAACAATGCAATGCAAAAAATTATTGTTCATAAGAATGAATGGAAGGTCACTCTGGATCGATAACGAATACCCAATTCATGTAGTAGACATTCAAAGGCTTACGAGTTTATCAGTGGGAGGAGATGTTGTTTCAACCACATTTATGAAAACTTCCAAGAGAGGAAAGAAGACAGGGGATGATGACTACTACAGAAAGTATGATAATAATAGAGGACGAAAGGGATTGGGCATATATTTTAGTAACTCCCCAAAAAACTAATATCCCCTATGTCACTTTTATAAGAATGCATGCATGTTGGATATATGTTTGGTCGTGGATCATTGTGCAAAATGAACGCATCTAAATTGGTTTCCTTTCCTCCTCAAGGAAATGTTCAAAGCATGTGAAGATGTCTACAAGTGGCCGACCGATTTTATTTATGGCTATCTTGTTGTTACTATGGAAATGTGGAAATGGTGCCCAACAGAGGGCCAGGAGCTAGGTCCTATAACAGAAGATCAACCTTTGGCCCTAAGGTATGCGCCTTGGAGAACTTCATGGGACCCAACTAACAAGGAGATAAATTAGGCTTCATTCAACAGCTTATATATAATAATATCAATAGTAATTAGGGTTGTGTATCAGGTTCCTAGGTCCTTACTTCATGAATATTCGACCGATATTTGGTTGGGTGTTAGTTATGGAAGAAACTGGTTGAGGCTGCATTGTGTTCATCCCCATACTTTCCAGATGTGACCTGAGATGTTTATGTTGTGAGCTTAATCTTTCCACACAGAGGTTGGTTCATGGTCGGGAGTTGCAGGGGAAATGTTGGAAGGTAGACACATCTATTTATTTGATGGGATGGTACCTCAACCAATACCACGAGAAATAATTACGGATTCCAGAAAATTCTTGGTCAAGGAGGAGCTATAATCGGTCCTCAAATAGTTGAATAAGAAAATGAGTTACTTAAAGGAAACCACCGCTAACATCGAGATCTCAGTAGGTTTGGTTTCTGACTTTCCTGAGTCTCAAGGTTTAACACAATAGGGTCCTTTGGTTACTACCCCTCTATTTGCTGCAATGTTGGTAGTAGGACCTTATTCACAGTCAATCACCCTTGCAAGTCACATTTTCAACCTCACCATTGAAGAGAACAATCCAATACCGCTTCGGCCATCATTGAAGAAATTCCATAATCCACTTCAGTTGTGTCACCTAGCTCGTGCAACCCGTCCCCATATAGTGCATCCACATCTGCTACTCTCTTAGACACTATACCCTCTGGGACATTATTGGACACAAAGACAGACATGGAGGTTGGTTCTGTTATCGAGTCCATTACGACAGTCTCTAATAGAGAAGTTGTTGCCACTTCCATGATGTCTTTATTTCTAGAGTCGGGTCCACTACTGAGCATGACACCCATAATTACATAGTCACTCACCACCACTATCAACCCAGTGTCGCAACCACTTCATATATTTCCTCGACTTACACCACTCCCCTTTTCCATCCAAACCATCCCTCCATTGGGTGAACCATTACAACAAGCTATCTTCCCCAAGGACACTAATACAAGTTCGTCTCTAGTGGGAAGCCCTTGTACATTTTTCTCCGAGATCCATCAACTATGCACCAGGATTATCTTCAGGGCTGCTCCTCAACCAAACTATTTACTTTTATTCGACAAGTTGCTATGAAGGTCGCAATAGTACACAGTGACCTAATTGCTGACCATGACTAGTAACAACAACAAATTATTTCATTCACAACCATATGTGATTAACTCCACCATCATAAGGAACAACTCCAGAGGAAGCTAGAGCAGATCATCACAAAGTTCCATGTATTGTGGTCATCCATTACTGGTATTGTAACTAATTCCCTCGAAGATTTTTCAGCTTGCACACTCATCGAATATTGTGACAATATCCATACCACATGCCATGACTTGATCTCTACCAATCCAGAGCTCAAGAAAACCCTCGCTACCATAAGGAGTGAATTGTCGGATCCTGCCACAACATGCCAATGAGATAGAACAAGAGATAACCATTGTAGCGACCCTCAAGGACTCCATTTCCAATGCCGCAAATGACTCCAATACCCTCCTACAACAAGTTCGTGACTCGTGAGGAAGCCTTGCGAAGAAGAATCAACCAGTCTACCCAGTCTGCAACCGAGTCAATAACCTCCTCACTGATGTTAGGAACACTAATGATAAATATCACAGGAAGATGCTTATGGAAAATATAGATTCTCTCGAGGCCCGCATCCAACATATCGAAGATGAGTCGGTCAGGATAGAGGAGATACTTTGAGATCTTTGGCCCCCGGTTCAATCACACCTAGCGACACTACATCAACTAAGTGACTCTCAAGATCTGAATTCCTTTCCCAGGAAGCTATGATCATTGTGATCTGCAAGGAAGATATTAATGATTAGAATCAGTTATGGCAGGTGACCATTGCCATTTTCCATGAATTAGGATATTCGTTTAAGGAGACCACCAAGAGGAAGCGCCAACCGAAGCATCAACATCAACTGTAGCAGAAGAATTAGCAGCAGCACCTGCAAAGCATCAACAAAATCAATGGTAGGGAAGATAGATTGACCCGAGGATGAGTCAATGAACTATAGCCGAAGCCTATTTTGGCCTTCAGTTTTGGAGAAATTAGGATGTTTTCGGGAGGAAGAAGCTGGCAATAAGTGGTAAAAATGGTCATTGCGAAGTTGTCGAAATTACAACTGGGCCAAGGGAAGGAACTGGTGGAATATTGGAAGTTGCGGGGGGGTGGCAGGAATACGAAAATACAACTAAGAAAGAAAAAAGCAAGGGAAACAGAGGAATGAAGACAAAAAAATGAGGGAGAATGAACTAGAAATTTAGGTTGGCGCGGAGAGAGAGGGAAGAAAGAGATAAAAGGTAGAAAGGAGAACTAAGAAAAGGTTGGTCATTGTGTTGCAGTTGTTACTGGTGATATTGTTCTTCTTGTGTTGCATAGACATGATAAAAACTCTATGGTTGTCCTTCCATAAGCTTGTATTATTCTTTGTTAGAGTTTTGGATGTTGAGGAATAGGCCTTTAGCTTGATTTAATGTACTCACCTTTTATATTAATGAGGAATACTATTATTGGGGTCTATTGTAGCATCTGCAACACCCTCCAAAATTTTGGCCTGCACTCGAATTTTGTAGCCTACTAAGGATCATGTGATCAATTGTTACTTAGTCACTTATTGCTCAGTTGATGATTTCAATCCCCCTTCTAGGACATCAAGTGTCATTCACACATTTATCTTTATATAACAAGTGTTGTCCTCAGGCATGGGAGTTCTCTATTTTCAAGCAAAGGGGATTTTTTGTTTGCATCAAAGGGAAATTTTTGTGAAAATGAGTTGTTCTCATCATATAGACATGTTGCACACTCATTTCTAAGGTGTCACACACAATTACACAAGTGTCATCATTTTCCTCACAAAGTCCATCGACGATGCCGCACATGTTGTAAATTTACACAAAGGTTGTTGCATTAAGAAAAGTATTATTTCATATGTTTTGGATGATCTACGTTATATCACCAAGTATCCAAATGTGTGGTCACATTCAAGCTTGATCACTATTCACATTGGTTCCACTAATCCTACACTTAGCCAAATTCTAGAGGATTCCTAGAAACTTAGCCTCATCTAGCCTTGCTAAACTACACACTTCGCATCTGCAACCCCCAAGATTTTTCCTTTCCTATTGGAAATATGAAATGCATATAAATAACAGCCTCCCTTGGCCTCAAAAACTATGCAGGTGCTTCCTCTAGTCTCCTTCCTATTGGGCATGGAATCCCCCCACAGCATGTTTTGGGGCTCAAAGCCCAAGTTTTGGTCAAATGTATTATAAGACTACGAATTGTGGGCGCGGAGCGTGAAGTATAGGTTGAGTCATAGGGCTGTCTCCCCTAAAGTGTTGTAATGTAATGTAAAGTCATGTCAGCCTACCCATGGTCTGTGGACCATGGGATTGTATAAATAGAGTGAGGCTCTAAGTTGTAGAAAGAAGGAATTGGAGAGATGAATACGAATGGTTGGAGAATAAGTGTATTGGGTCGTAGTAGTAGGAAGAGGCTCTGTAGCTGAGTGCGCAGAGGCCTAGTAGAGTCCGTAGCTGAGTGCGCGGACCCTTGCAGCTGAGTGTGCAGGGCAGGGTCGAGTCTGTAATCTTGAACAAAGAATAATAAAGAGAAGTTGATTCCAGTTTCTTTGCATTTGCTTGTGTATTGCATTCTTTAAATTTGTGTTGTTTTTTTTATCACAATGTGGGTGGCAAACACATGAAACAATCATGATGAAGGTCATTCAAACAAGCTCAATTTTCAATGTACCAATAACATAGCTGAGTATGAAGCCCTTATATTAGGATTGTAATTGTTAAAAAAATTCAGTGCCAAGAGAATCTCCATTCAAGGGGATGATGAGTTAATTATAAAAAAAATTAAAGGAGTACTCAGCTAAACACCTTAGGATGAGATCATACAGAAATGATGTGCTCAATTTTCTAGAGAGTTTTGTTGTACATGACCTTTTTGCAATTCCTAGAAAATTGCAAACAGTCTGGATTTTTCAGCCATCTCCTGTAAAATGCCTTACCCTAATCGACAATATACATTGGAAGTAAAACATCGGCCAACTATGCTAGATAACATGAAGTATTGGCAAGTTTTTGACAATGATAAACAATTTGAGAAATTTCTGCAATCTAAGGATGAATTTGAAGATAATAGTATAGAGTTGGTATCTGAATTAGAAAATCAAATAGTTGTACATTCTAATCTAGAAAGGCAGTTAGAAAAATCAAATGTAAATATACACATAAATAAAGTTGTAAATAAATTAGAATTGCTTGAGATAGATCTAGAAAAAGAAGAGTTTGAAACACTTCAGTTAAAGGATAACATTTTACCTAGAGGTCTAGTTCCACTGGAAGAATTATTTGATTTCAATAATGTGGCTAAGAATCCTAAGATTGAGCCCATAGGAGCAATAGTAGAATATTGCCAGAAAAAAAAATACATTGCTTTATTCAAGGAATTCAATGATGTTTTTGCCTGGAGCTATGAAGATCTAAAAACTTATGATACAGAGATTATACAACATAAAATTCCAATTAAAGAGGATCAGACACCATTTAAACAAAAACTTCGAAGAATAAATCCAGTGTTGATTCCTTTAATCAAGAAAGAAATTAAAAGAAAGTATGACTCTAAAATCATAGTCCCTCTTAGGTACTCTAAATGGGTTTCCAACATAGTGCTGACAAGGAATAAAACTAGTGAAATCAGATTATCCATAGGTTTTAGAAACCTTGATAAATTTTCCTTAAAAGACAACTACCCATTACCAAAAATGGATCATATTCTACATAAGGTAGTTAGATATTCTAGGATTTCTTTATTAGATGGTTTCTCAGGTTATAATCAGGTTTTAGTTCACCGTGATAATCAAGATAAAACAACCCTTACTACTCCATGGAGTACCTTCATGTATGTGAAGATTCCTTTTGGGTTAATGAATGTTGGAGCCACATTTCAAAGAGCAATGGATATTGTTGTTGTTGATGAAATTGGTAGGTTTATTGTGATTTATCTAGATGACATTACTATTTATTCCAAAACTGATGAAGAACATTTGTTACATCCTAGAAGAGTATTTGAGAAATACAGAAGGTTTGGGATTTCACTAAATCCTAAGGAAACATTGTTTGGCCTTGAAGAGGGAAAATGTCTCGGTCATGTCATCTCTAAGGAAGGTATCAAAATTGATCCCAAAAGGATTGATGCCATTCTGAAAATCAACCATCCTAGAAACATTAAGGAACTTCAATCATTTATTGGCAGAATAAACTTCCTAAGAAGATTCATATGTAACCTTGCAGAACTTCTTAAATCACGACACGATGGTAGAGCCATCCTTTTCATGGGCATCATTGTTAGCACCTCACTGACATTTTTTGCCCATGCTACTTCGATCTAAGTAGGCTTGGGAGCCCTCTATACTCCCACCATGACTTATGCGATGAAGACTCATTTCTCTTGGCTTCTTCGCTTCGTTTTGGCCTTATACCCTAGAGGCTCCTTTGTGTTGAGTTGTACTACTGCATTGCATATTGACCGTTTGCACCTTTTGGCCTTGAGACGGCTTCACTTGGACTCGTGTTTAAGCTAACTTTTGACCATGTCGACTACAAAATCAAACATGCAAGCCCTTGACTTCTGCAACTTGACACACCTTGACCCATGGAAGGAACACATCTTTGAGTGTCTTTGAACAGTTTTCACCTCCCTACATTGAGCATAGGATTGTTCCAATCCCAGGAACTAGATCATCTGTTTCACCGACACTCGTTCTTTCCACTGTACTATAGCATTCTTTTATTCTTTTTCTAGCTTAAAGAAAAATACAAAAAAAATTATATATTCCAAAAAAGAGAGGGAATGGGACAATATTTCCACTTATTGTTGGCAGCTAGAGTCAGTCGTGTCGCCCTTGAACAAAGCACTCAAAACAAAGTCTCCTCCATGTGGGCGGGATTTAGTTTGACTTAGGTATGCCTTAACCTTGTTATTGAGTCAATTCTCCCCCGATTGGTTATCTCTTCCAATCATATGGAGGGTTCGTTCATGCCTCTTGCATGCCGAACTTATAGAGAGTCATCATATGCTGCCACATAGTCACATTGAGTCATGCTTTTGTTCAAGGGAAGTTAGCTTGAGTCAGCCTCTCTGCGGTGTCTCTTGACTCATTTTTCAGTCGACCATCCTTGGTTGTCAGTGTCTTGTCTATCATCACATCAGCTGTATTGGTCCTTTACTCATGCCGGTTTGAGAAGGTCTCCATTGACTTCTTGCTGGTGGGTCTTGTCCTTATCAACGACGACATCTTGCTTGGAGGACAGGCCTAGAGCTGCACCCTGGCCCTATTTTAATTATTGATAGGTCACCTTGTGCTCAGTATCGATCAGTATCATGGGTCTTTGACTGAGTGGTTTCCCTTGTGTTCGACATCAGCTTACACTATCACACATTGGGATCCATGCAGTACCTTGGTTTCCATTTGACCCTATTGGTGGATACCTCGCCTCTGTGTCAGCTTTCATTATTGGTTGGTTCAGAGGTTTCTATCGTGTGCTAGCCACATCTTGTGTACACCGGAAACGTGCTTCGGTCAGGTTACTACATATTTTTTCATCCGATTCCTTCCACATTATTGACCTATGGGTTACACTCGCACTAGATTGATGAAGGATGCCTTAATGCCTTCCTTCTAGCGGATCTTTCCCTATCGACTATGAATCATTCCTCTGGGGCAAAGATCTAGAGTCCATTTGGTAGTACCTTGGGGTTTGCAGTCATTAGTGGAAGATCCTTCACTATCGACAGTGGGAAACCATCATTGTCTCCTGATTGATAGATTCTTACAGGTGTTCGACTCCAGCTCATCTATTCACACTTGTTAGATTGTATTGGGTACCTTGACGCTCATTATCATTATTGGTGAGTAGTCTCGTGTTTGTTAACGGTATACATTAATGACCGGTAATCAAACGATTTCTCACATGGTCGACTTTAGATCATTTATTCCCATGGTGTAGAAATGTACCACGGAAGTATTTGAAGACCTCAGGTTGCATCAACATTCATTGGTTCACTTGACAGTTGCTCCTGTTGCTACTAGTTGATACCACTCCACCTTATATGTTGCACTCATTCATGGAAACATTCTATATGTTGGCACCTGAGTTTGCAGTGTAGTACCATCTTACTCCATCATGTTCATTTGGTACTTTTGGGATCAGTCTTTGATATCAGTGATCCACTTCATCCATCAGAATCATTGACATTCTTGTATGTGATATTTAGACATGTACTTGCTCGATCGTGATCAGATGATCCATTATGTATTTTCTAGTCTTTTATACTTGTATACTTAGTGGATCCGCTTGTACTTGATATGCGGACATGCTTTACTTTCTCTGAGCATGGGTATGCCTACCTCAGAAATTGTTTCTTTCTGATATCCTTTTGTGTCTTGGCAGGCTAAACTCTAGTGAAGTCCTTCTCAGTTTCTGACAGGTTTCCTTTCCATGCACTTACTTAATAAAGTTCGGCCATCATGTACCCCTTTTGACCTCATATATTAGGGGGCATCTGTTATAGCTCCAAATCTCACTCTTGATGTCTGTGATGTTGCACTCATGGCCTAGGGCAAAACCCTCCTTCCAGACCTGGTCCAAATACTTAAAAAACAGTATTTTACTCCCTATACGCGACATTGCCCTGAGCTAAACACATGTGTACGCAGGTCTATGTATACCCAACCCACGTATATGTCTTAAAACACTAAAAAAAAATTAAATCTCCTTAATTTCGGGCAAAGATCATGGGTTTTACCTGTTGATTACCTATTAGTGCCCGTGGCCCAACTGTTCCCAACGAATTCCCAACTAAAAAACTACTTTGGGATAAGTATAAAAAGGCTTCAATGGGAAGGCCTATGGGGGAGAGAATAGAGAGAAAAATCACTCTGCTGAGATTATCCCTGACCAAGTCTGAAGATCCTTGTGCTTCCACCACTTCCCCCATTATAGGAAACCCTTGTTTCCTTGAGTTATGATGTCTTTCCATTAGTTGAGATATCGATCAGTGAGTTATGGAAGGAACTTGTTGAAGGCTTGAGATTGGACGAATTCGGAGGACGGTTCCACTTGGAGCCTGTGAAAGGAAGACTCAGGTGAAATCATTCCTTTCTGTACTTTAGTTATCTATAATAAAAGAAACACTTGTCTTGTTCCTGATATTAATCTTCTTCATGCTTATGATATCAATGTTATGATTTACATATGAATGGTTGTTTTAATTATATAACTAACTACCTTTCAATATGCTATGAAGTTGATTTCTTTATGATGCTTGGTCAATATACTGTTGTGCTTTCTTGAATTGATTGTTTTGCAGGTTGAAGGATCGAAAGGAACTCCAAGAGGGTTTGGACCCTGGCTGGATCTACCCAAACGAAGGACCCCCAGGTGCACCTCTCTTTGTGTAGTTTGTTTATATTAGCATCATGGTTGTGTGGAATGCTTGTTTTTCTTTGTAGATAACCCCCGATCTACTAGGGTATTGACCCAAGACCCTAGGGGACTTTGTCCCTCAACAATAGGAAAAGGTACAACATGGCGCATAACTTGTATAGACAGATGAAACTATGCCTGTACAGATAGTAGACTCATCAAAACAGCTGGCATCAGGTGGACCGAGTGAACCATCATAGGAGTAGGAATTCGCTCAGTAGATAGAGCAAGCACTTGAACAAATGGATACAGATATGGAGCAACAGGAGTTAGAGCAAGATATCAATCTCATGCCTTACCACCAAGAGGTCGACCCACTAGCTTCACCGCATCCTGAAGAAGAGCAAGTACCAAGTGACCAAGGAGACACTGAAATCCTTGGAGACAATCTAGAGGAGGAGATGCACAACATCTCATTTGATGAGTCACAACATATAGTTGTGAAATATCGTAGAGTGTGGACTCATGATGATCATATATCTCCTATGCAAGTTTAGGAACGAGTGATCATGTCTGACATGTGCAAACATCCAACAACATTGGCCAATGCTACCAGAGCATATGCCAAAGCTATTAGCTCAAGTGTTCGCTTCCTGATAGCTGAGAATGAGTGAATGGATAAGGAACTACAAACGGCTAAGCAGGGAGGAGAATTGGTTACAGTATCTGTCCGAGAAGAATTGAAGAAGGCAATACTGGATGAAGTATTGTCCCTTGAAACAGTCATGTGTGACGTTGTATTCCAAGTTTGGTACCATGCACAAGGTAGTCGTCCATCTCAACGGTTGGCAGTAGCTGTCATGCGGAAAGAGTCAATTTTGCGGACAAAACCGACCTCCCTAGAAGCTAAGGCTTTCTAGTGACAAACAAGACAAGTAAACACTACCTTTCTCTAAATATGCATTTAAAATACAAGTAATCAGGTGATAATAACATACCTTTAGTCCAATGCTTTGTAATAGTCCAGCCTCGCCGATCCGGATGAGCTCCTCCTTCTCTTCGAAACCTGCATTCACTAACAAGCCAAAAGATTACATAGCACCTGATAAACTTATAAAATAACACATATTCATCATACAGACCAAGGAGTATATGAAACAAATCATGAATAACAATCTGTTGAGAAAAATGAGTTTATTTGCATCAAGTGGAAACAAAAGAAACCATTACAACCTGAGCCTTGGTGTTGTGCAGGTCCCTCCTAGGGTCCAGCAAGAGTTTTCCTTTACTTTGATCAGCTCACCCACTTCCAAATAAGGCTAGGAAAGGATGGGAATCTCTCCTCTCAAGCTCTATAAGGGAGTCCTAATTCCAGAAGCATCTACCCTTAGGAATGTTCAGCTTTCAACCTCCCCTCCCTTTGGCCCAATGCCTGTATTTATAGTGCTCTAGAGGAAGTTAATCAGGTCCACCATCAATGGGATAAGCCCCTCTTTGAATGGGATAGCTCCCCTCTTGATGGGATAAGTTCCTCTTTCATAGGGATACATGAACCATCTGGAGGCACTCAATACACATCAAACAAGCTTCTAGAATGCTCTAGAAATGACCATAAGTAACTTTTTTGGAGTGAAACTTGCACCTTTTGACCTTTACAGGAGTACGCACCCACCCCTTTACATACAGAGCGTACAAGTATGCAGGTATTGTGAACTTGAGGTGCGTACACGTAGGTAAGGCTAAGAGAAACTGCGTACCCAGAGATATATAGATTTTTAAAGACTTCCTCTCTTTCTTGGAGTTTGACATGAAGAGCAGAGGTATGAGACTTGCCAAGGAGGATAGTATGACAGTTGATGGAGCCATACTAACTGCAAATAGTCATGGTGACAAATTTTAGTGTAACAGTAGAGATGTGCTAGAAGAGCACGTATCCTGTCGAATGTGCATGATGTTGTAGATTACATGCAAACATGGACGATAAGATACAAGGGAGCCCCTATTCACTTTCCTAAGATGATGAATCCCATAACGGTCGAGCTGAAGGCACGCGTCCAGAGTTAGATCCAGAACTATGAAGAGCTCCCACAACTCATCACTAGTCTATAGGCTTCCCATGCATGTGTATTCAAGAGTATGGATGTTATTGTGCGTGCACATGCGATCCCATCTATTGGGACACTCACCCAAGAAAAGACAAAGGCACAGGTCCGACTAGAGATTGACTCATACTTTGATGAGTTGATGTGCATAGCCACCATCTCAGACTTGTCCATCAGTGTAGATACCATGCACAAGTATGTTGCGGGTCTAGCTGCACTCAAGACTATAATGCACATGCTATCAGACGAGTTGGACAGAGGAGCCCGAGCAGTGTACCTAGATGCTATGGAGGAAAGAGTCAGGTTCCATAAACATGTCACCTTAGAGTACACGGACACCATCACGGATTATCAAGCTTGGCATCAGTTCACTACTATCGATCACCATAAGGATGTCAAAGAGTTGGTCTTCCAACAGTTTTCGGGGTCATAGTGATGTCTTTCATGACTTGCTCAAGCCATTTTGTCTCACATGGGTACATGTGCATTGTAATGTAACGTATTTTCAAGTGCAAGTTCAAGTGTCGATAGTTGGATGTAACAATGATAGAGTAGATGAAGAGTCATTAGAGTAGTTGAACTGTCACAGAGGGGAATGTCAAGGGCCACCGCACCATTTTCTATAAATAGTCCCTCATAACTCATTGTAGAGGCTTTTGGTCAGCGAAGCTTCTGATAAGGCTATCTTAGAGAGAGCTTCGAAAATATTGTAACGAGCCTTATCTTCTCCATTGCGCAGAGCTAGTATATCTCTTTGGAGGAGAAGGCGGTTGTGGATGTAACGTTCTGCTGTCGGAACTAGTGGTTGGACATGGATGTATTGTATGATTGGAACTTGCACTTCTTAATATAACAAAGCCAACATGTTTCATGCATATGCTGTATTGTATTTCAACTATCTTGAGTACTCTAAATGATATATGTATCGGTTTGCTTACGCACGCATGTGTAGCTATTATTGTATATGTATGTATGAATCTTTCTGAAATTTTTTGTTGGTTTAACAGTCACTTGGATTGCTAGCTAACTTGCCTTCCATGTTTTGATGCATCTTTGCTCGTGTGTTACCTTCTTAACTTTGTGCTATCATGGGTTTCCAAGGGGCACACTCACCTCACCTTCTATGTGCTAGAACCTCTCATGCACCTTCCTTGACTTAATACATATGTCACACCCTTGCTACCAACAGGGACATCTTACTTGCCTCTGTGCGAAACTGTGGTCAAGGTATTACCGTACGACCCACTGTTGGGACTCCTACACCAAACAATCTGAGGTCTAATTGGGACTTCTTACCAGGGAGATCCCCTGACATGTTGGTGGGTCCAACACCATCAACAGAATCCTTGAACCTAGAATCATACAGAAGGGCCCAATCACCCTCTTCGAAGTCTCTTTCCCTAAAGTTTTTATCATGCCAAATATTCCTTTGCAGTTGAACTACCTCAATGTGCATGAGAGCCTATAATCTAAACTCATCCAAACCATTGATCTATAGAAGCCTTTCTTGGTGAGCTATAATGATGTTTAAATCCAAGTATGCTACCATCCTCAAGGTATTTTACTGAAAATCAATGGACAATAGGGCCTTATTTCCATAAACTACCTCAAAATAAGTGAATCCATTTGTGGTTTTCCAAGTGGTATTATAGGCCCAAGTGGCCTCTACAAGTCGGTCTACCCAATCCCTTCTGCTTCCATTGAAACTTTGGTCAAAATGTTCTCCAAGGCTCAATTTATGACCTCCACTTGCCCATTTACTTGAGGGTGATAGGAGGTGAATTTGTTGTGTTTAATGTGGTACTGATCCATGATGCCTTCAATCATATTTGAGGTAAACTTCGATACTTGATCAGCGAACAACTCCATTGGAAACCCAAACTTGTAGAAGATGTTCGCTCTTAGAAATTCAACCAATTTATGCTGAGTTTCTACCTTTACTACCTTTTTTTATGTCCACTTTGTCAAGTAATTAGTGCACACAATAATATATCTCTTTGGACCAGATGGGGGACCAATCAGCCTAATGAAATCCATACCCCATTTCTCAAATGGCTCCAAAGCCACTCGAGGTTTCAAGGGAATTTCATCCTTAGATCTAGTCTTTCCCATCCTTTGGTACTCATCACATCTAGTAGTGTACTTTTTTTCATCTTGATATAGAGTAGGTCAGTGCTAGCTAGCTTGTAGAACTTTGAAGGTTGTCCTCCTAATAGCAAAATGGCACCCACAAGATCCATCATGGCATGATGAGGGGATGTCAAAGACTTCCTCTTCTCTTGAACGTCTTCTCAAAATATGATCTAACCCAAATAAGAGTCATCACATGTGTTTTCCTTAATTATTCTTGTCCCATTTTGAAGAAGATCAAAGTGTCATCTTTTAGCACAGGCAAGTGTCGCACATCACACATATGTGGTTTCAATTCGCTTCAAGGGATAATATTTGTGTTAATGAGTTATTCTTATCATGTAGACGTGTATCACACTCATTTCAAAAGTTTCAAGCACTGTCGCACAAGTGTCATCACTATCGTTGCAAAGTGTATCTTTAGTGTCACACTCGGGATAAGTCATCACAATGTCACTGAATTGAGGAAAGTACGTTGTTCACGTGTTATGGGTGATATATGTTGTATCATCAAGTATTCTAAATGTGTGATCATACTCAATTCTTATCACTGTTCATTTTGGCCCCATTGATCCCACACCTAGCCAAATCTAGAAAACTCCCTGACTCAACAACCTAGCATCACTCAACCATCTTGAATTGTACATTGCGTTGTCTCAGTCCTCAAGCCTCAACCTTGCCTCTTGACATTATGTAATGCATAGTCACAGTGCTTAGTCTTGATCCTTGAGCTCCAAAACTACACAATCCCTACTTTCATCCAGTATCCTCTACACACTATGCAGTATCAAGCATCAAGCCTCAACCTGGAGCTCTTGAAATGTGCAACTATGAAATCCCTTTGCCTCACTCTCTCCATAACTTCACAGTGTCAAACCTCAAGCCTCTAGCCCTCACCCTGACCTCTTGAGTCCCTCAACTATAGTTGACAAGACCTGCCTATCCTGAATTGCAGACTACATAGTCACAAAGCTTAGTCTTGACCCTTGGCCTCCTGAGCTATGCAATTGCACAATCCTTGAGTTTATCTCCCAACGTACCATCTCGTTCTAGCTCAGTCAGTGGTTACCATGAATCATGTTAGACTATGGGTTTATTGAACTGATATCACCTTGTCATGAGTGGATTTTAGTTGCAGGTCTTCTATCATGTTATGACAGGATGATGATGGATGAGATGGAGAGGAAGACGCAAGTAGAAGACACCTTTGAGGCTACAAAACAAGCTGATCAATAATGAAGGACAAAGGGACATCAGATTGCAACATCAACTAAGGATCAAGTTCATATTGAAGACTCTTGATCTCCAAGAAATGTGGAGGATGAAGAAGAAGATCATGTTCGATCTTTCAAGAAGACACAAAGGAAGCAACAATGAAGAGTGGCTTGACATTTCCATGTCATCATGAAGTCCATGTCATTAGTCTCATGTCATGTCTTGTGATGAGTCATCATGTGCCACATAATTTTGTGGATTATGTAAATTCAATATTGGAGAAATATAATGTGAAGTGGAAGTCCAAAAGTGATCCATGTAATGTGAAAAGTCATGCAGGAAGTCGAAAGGTCATGAAGAATTCAAACAATCATGAGGGTAGTCCAAGGGTCACAAGGGAAGTGAATTATCACCCCAACCCTCATTTCTCATGTAAAATGATTTTCACCTTGGCTCCTCCTACCAGGCGTTAGAGAGGAAGATAGTTCTTTTGGAGGAGAAAGTGGTTGCTCTAATGATCCACTATTGGAGCTAGTAGTGTTCACTATCTTTATGTATCATGGAACTTTTACTTAATTTCAAAATCTTGCTGAGCCAACACACTTTCATGTGTATGTCGTAATATTGTAAGACTATTCCTTGAATGTTTGCGATGTATGTTGTTTTCATCTATACTAAGGAAATTGAACTATTTTTGTGGCTTTGGTACTTATCTTTTTGAAGGTGTGTTGTATGTGTTTTAACAATTGTTGCTTCTATATGAACTATTTCACTAGTTGTTCAAGAATTCATTCATATGTATATGCTTGCTTGTATTTTCTAGATTAGTACTATTACTTGTCTATAAAAGGCCTACTTTCCTTTCCCCTTTAAGTAGAACAACCCTGATACATTCCACAGTTGAACATTCCACAAGTCACACTCACTTGCTAATTTGAAATTACCTATGTATTACTCTCTCATGTTGAACATTGAAGCCAAGGCATATCTTTAAGAATATATGGTAGCCAAGCCTTATTTCTGGAAGGGCTCCCACATCAAATGGTGTGAAGTCTAATTAGGAATTTTCATCGAGGAGACCCCCTTGAATGTTGGCAGTATCTAGCGTCGTCAACATTTTGGTGATGGAAGGAGGAATGCCACCTTTTGATGGCTGAAGTTTCTCCACATCCTAACAAATATACTTTCATGCAAGGCAACAATAGTCCCATTTCCACTCCCACTCATACCCCTGAAAATGAAGAAACTATTCAGTCCATCCCAATACAATCCTTTGAAATTATTATGACCAAATCTGGGTTATTCGACCTATCACTCATTAGTTTGTGATATCTCTTGGTTTACCCCATGTTGTTGCAATTCTTCCTCATAAGATTTTCAAGAAATAACTCACACCTAGTGGCGTATTGGTCTCATAAGTGGAAGATTTAGTTATCGCAACCCTTGAGGATTTGGTTCAACCTGCAGAAAAGTAAAGGGAACTTTCACCTGTTGAGGAGAATCCAGATGTTAGGGTCCCACCCTAACCCCCTTATTTATGTAGTAGGATCGAGTCATAGTTATAGTTAAGTAAAGAGTCAATAAAGCCCATATTAATAATTGTAAGTGGTTAACCTGCATTTAATGACGGGACCACAGTTAGTTGCAAATGGGCCATGGTATTAGATAGATGGTATTAATAAGAACCATGGTATTGCTCCATGGTATTACATGTATGAGTCATATATAAAGGATAGAGACTCCCTGCGAGGAGCATCGTGTCTTATTTTGTAATCGAGCTCTGCTCTATTGGAGGTTGCCCCCTCGAAGAGGCAAGTGAACATTACTTTCTGAATAATAAAATACCTATTGTTATTTCTCATTGTTCTATGTTCTGGGTATATTTCTGTGCATATTTGGTATTCTTGTATCATCTTGCAGGTTAAGAGCATAACAAGTGGTATCAGAGCGCTTTCCAGGGCTGGTGGGATCTCCATTTTTTAGCAATTTTTTTTTGGCTAGAGACGTGTTTTAGCGTCTTTAAACCACGGGATCTGTCACTGAGCGCATAAACCTGCGGATTTGTTGAGGCATGCACACAGGAAATACAAGAGGTGGTCACACTTGTTGGACTCCCTTGTAACCCCTGTGGGTACCCCTTCAAGTAGTAGCGCATTAGACAGAACCGTGCACGGACTGTCTTCCAAGTACCCTCTGGTATATTGGAAGCCCCCTAGCTCCCTTGAAACCTCGCCATAGATAAAACGTCAGCCGTCTAGCTGCTACAGTACACCGAGAACAACACTTGAAGAGATTACTTGCTCATACGATAGGGTAGTCGGGTTGTACGGCTAAGGGTACGGTTGATCCTCCTTGGTTAGTGCCCTTAAAAATTGGGCCAAGTACTACTGTCAGACCCTTATGTATATTGCGATCTGTAGCACCTGACACTCATCGAGACCATAGTTCCCTTTTCTATCTCTAGAGCACGCATAATCTCTGCCAGATCAGATCTCGAAAGTGGGGTTTGCAACAGCAGCAGAAATCAGTTCCGCAGCTCAGATCCATCAGATCCGCAGCAGCAATCTATTCTGCCACTCAGATTTATCTGATCAGCCATTCAGATCTCTTAGATCCACCAGAGCTGCCATCCAGATCTAAGTAGTTGTGTGGGTTCCTATACAGGGGCGTGATTTTTGCAGGACTTTTGGCAACATTGACATTTTGGGGATTCAGCTACTGCAGTATTCCTAAGCAAGGAGTAAAACTCCGTTAGGACTTTTCAGAAAAAAAAAATAAAAATAAAAATAAAAATGGTCTGAGACCCCCCAGGGCGCTTATTGGTGATCTAGCCCATAAGAATTAGGACAACGAGCTGAGCAAGGTGGTACCATTCAATTGTTAGTACAAAAAAATTTTGGGCGGTCCCAAATTTCAAGTACATCAGATCGGTGCATGGTAGAAACTAGAGCTCAAGCTATGGCCAATGAGAAGATCGACAAACTTGAACAATCCTTGAAATACCTCCAAGATCAGCTGACGACACTAACTAATGCACTCTCAAAGGGCAAGGTGGAAGCCCGCGAGGAGGCGTATATTGGTAATGAACACAGTGAGGGTGAGTCTAGCCACTCTCTTCACCTCTGGGGCACCCACCAACAATCCCATCTGCAACCACCCAAGTTGGATATGCATAAATTTGATGCTGCTCACCTGGCAGCATGGGTAGCACAAATGGAGCAGTATTTCAATATGAATTACATCTTAGATAATGAGGCTCAGCTTATGGTGGGGAGCATGTACTAGGACAATGAAAGATGGCAATGGTGGCAATGGCATCAAAGTTGTAATGGAAGGTTCTTGACTTGGGACACCTTCAAAAAATCTCTTATAGAGCACTTTGATCATGACTCTACTTTTTTGGGTCGTCTCACTAAGCTCCAACGGACTGGCACAGTGGATGAATATATTATAGTGTTTGAAACCTTAACTTTCTGCACTATGGGTCTCCAAGATGCGTTCTACACGGAATGTTTTATCAGTGGTCTTAAAGTGGCCATACAAGCTCACGTCCAACTGCACCACCCTCCCACATGGTCGGAGGCTTGCAGGGTAGCTCGTAAAGTTGAACGTGTGTTAGCAGCCCAATCCAATCGCCCAAATTTCACCACCAAGGGTCATCCCCCACAGGCTCACAGCACTACTCAAACACTTAAGGTTCAAAAGGTGTCACCTGCAGAAATGGCAAAAAGAAGAAAGCAGGGATTATGTTACTACTGTGATGAAAAATACTCCCCAGGTCATAAATGCAAGGAGCCCAATTTTTTTCAAATTGATGCTACTGATTACAGCTCATCGGAGGAAGCCCCACCACTTGAGGAACCTGAGGAGGACGAAGAGGACAACCAGAAGGACAATGTCCCTGACAAACTAGTTATTTCACTACATGCTTTGGTAGGGATTTCTTCACCTCAAACTCTCAAAATCAGAGGTTTTATTAAGCACTGCCCAGTAGTATTCTTCATTGATAGTGGAAGCACACATAATTTTATCCATCAAAGAGTCGCAGAAGCAGTTCATTGTTTTGTACGAGCTGTTTCTAACTTCCAAGTCCAAATTGTAGATGGGGGAACAATGAAATGTGAAGGTCGCTGTGAAAATGTCAAACTTCAAATGGGGGATTATCAGTTGAAGACCCACATGTTTTCCATACACTTGGGAGGGTGCGACATTGTCCTCGGTGTTGAATGGCTTCACACACTTGGGCCAATCACAATGGATTTCCAAGAGTTATATATGAGCTTTAAGCATAACAACTGCACACATACCCTTCACGGACTCCAGGCAGGAGCTCCCTCTATCATCAGCTCACATAGGATGGAAAAATTGTTAAAAAAGGGCCATCATGGAGTTATAGCTCAATTTAATGCCATCCAGGCTGTCGAACCCAATTCGCTTCCGATTCATCCTGAGATGCAACAGATTTTAAATAACCATCACCAGTCTTTGACAAGCCTCATGAGCTTCCACCCTCGAGAGGGGAAAATGATCATAGCATCAGTTTGGTCCCAGGGACCCAACCACCAAATGTGCACCCATATCGATATCCATTCGCCCAAAAGAATGAAATAGAAAAAGTAATCAAGGAACTTTTGGAAGCAGGAGTCATTCATCCCAGCATTAGTCCTTATTCATCACTGGTAGTCATGGTGCTCAAAAAACATGGGGAATGGCGTATGTGTCCAGACTTCAGGGCCCTCAATAAGTTGACCATCAAAGATAAATTTCCCATCCCGGTTGTTGATGATTTGCTGGATGAACTAAATGGGGCTCAATTCTTCACTAAGCTGGATCTTTGCTCAAGCTACCACCAAATTCGCATGAAATAAGTTGACATTCCAAAGACTGCCTTCAGAACTCATGAAGGCCATTATGAGTTCCTGGTCATGCCATTCGGTCTTTGTAACACCCCATCTACTTTTCAAAGCCTTATGAACCAACTCCTCAAACCATATCTCAAAAAAATTGTCCTTGTTTTCTTTGATGACATCCTCATCTACAGTTGCACTTGGGCTACACATCTTCAGCATGTAGATCTGCTCTTGCAACTGCTCCGCAAGCATAAATTATTTGTTAAGATGTCCAAGTGTTCTTTTGGCATGGAAGAAGTTGAGTATTTGGGCCACATTGTGGGGCGTGAAGGTGTTAGGGTGGACCCTAAAAAGATCTAGGCAATGCAGGATTGGCCTCAACCTAAGACCTTGAAGAGCCTGAGAGGATTTTTGGGTCTCACGGGCTACTATCGCAAATTTGTCTGCAATTATGGTCGCATTGCGAAACCCCTCACTCAACTCCTCAAGAAAAATTCATTCCTCTGGAATGATGAAGCACAACAGGTCTTTACAGCTCTCAAAAATGCCATGTGTTCCACTCCAGTCTTAGCACTACCCGACTTCACCAAATCTTTTATCATTGCATGTGATGTTTCGGGCATAGGTATTGGGGCGGTCTTAATGCAGGAAGGTCGACCCTTGGCCTTCACAAGCAAACAACTAAGTGGGAAGAATCTAGGACAATCTACCTATGAGAAGGAAACGTTGGCCATCTTACATGCAGTAGATACCTGGAGACCTTACTTATTGGGGCGACGTTTCCAAATCCGCACAGACCATCATAATCTTTAATATTTTTTGGAGCAACGCCTATCCTCACCACAACAAAATAAATGGCTCACCAAAATGTTGGGATATGATTATGAGATCATTTACAAGAAAGGGCGTGAAAATATTGTAGCAGATGCATTATCTCGCCAATTTGAGGAGGAAAGTACCCTGCTCGCAATTTCCCTTCCCATTCCAGAATGGATTGAAGAGGCTCGCATGGAATGGTTTTCACATCCCTGTCTCTCCCAACTCATTACTGAATTGTAGGTGGATCCAAATTCCACCAAGGGCTACTCGTGGCAGGATGAGATTTTTCTACCAGGACAGAGTCGTAATATCACCAACATCCACCCTCAAAAGCCGCATTTTGGCAGAGTTGCACTCATCCCCCACTGCAGGACATTTAGGCTTTCAGAAGATGTATGCTCGCACTAGAAGATCATTTTTTTGGACAGGCATGAAAAAGGAAATTCTTAATTTTGTAGCAGAATGCGATGTCTGTCAGCACCACAAAGGGGAGAGAATCAAAGCACCAGGCACATTATAACCATTGCCCATCCCGGCATCAATATGGACGGACGTTTCTATGGATTTCATTACAGGTCTTCCAAAGTCAGGGAACAAGTCAGTCATCATGGTGGTTGTGGAACGACTTTCTAAGTATGCTCATTTTTGCACCCTACCCCACCCTTTTACACCCAACTTTGGTCGCTCAATATTTCATGGATCATATCTTCAAATTTCATGGCATGCCCACTTCTATTGTGTCTGATCATGACCCAATCTTCACCAGTAATTTTTGGCAGGAACTCTTCAGGCTACAAGGTACCCAACTAAAACTCAGTACTTCCTATCAACCACAAACGGATGGTCAAACTGAAGCAGTCAACAAATGTCTAGAAACCTACCTTAGGTGTTTCACTTCAGAAAAGCAACATCTTTGGGTACAGTGGTTACCTCTAGCCAAATGGTGGTATAACACCAACTGTCATGCCACCACCAAAGTGACTCCCTATGAAGTAGTTTATGGTCAACTCCCTCCTTCCCCTACTTCTTATATCAAGGGGTGCTCAAAGGTACAAGCAGTGGATCAACTCCTATAGAACCGCACAACCATGCTCGCCCATCTTAGAGAGAATCTTCATCAAGCTCAAAACCGCATGAAGCAACAGGTAGATAAACATCGCTCAGAACACCAATTTAAAGAAGGGGATGAGGTATTTTTGAGGCTGCAACCATATAAGCAAACATCACTCAAAGAAAAGGGTTGTTAGAAACTATCTCCAAAATTCTATGGACCATATCGAGAAGTGGCCTACAAGCTAGCTTTGCCACCCACTGCAACAATCCATCCAGTTTTCCATGTCTCATGCCTCAAGAAAGTGATTGGTAAAATTTGTAGAATTCAAACCAGTCTACCTAAATTGGATGACGAAGGGTCAATCGGGCTCCAACCCGAACAGGTCCTCGACACACAAGAACGACACCTGCGTGGCCGCATGATCAAGGAAGTCCTCATCAAGTGGAAAGACACCTCTCTGAAAGATGCAACCTGGGAACCAACCACTATTCTTCAGCAGTATCCATAGCTTCAGCCTTGAGGACAAGTTTATTCTTAAGGGGGAGGGCATGTTAGGGTCCTACCCTAACCCCCTTATTTATTTAGTAGGATTGAGTCATAGTTATAGTTAAGTAAAGAGTCAATAAAGCCCATATTAATAATTTTAAGTGCTTAACCCGCATTTAATGACAGGACCACAGTTAGTTGCAAATGGGCCATGGTATTAGATAGATGGTATTAATAAGAACCATGGTATTGCTCCATGCTATTACATGTATGAGTCATATATAAAGGATAGAGACTCCTTGTGAGGAGCATCGTGTCTTATTTTGTAATCGAGCTCTGCTCTATTGGAGGTTGCCCCCTCGAAGAGGCAAGTGAACATTACTTTCTGAATAATAAAATACCTGTTGTTATTTCTCACTGTTCTATGTTCTGGGTATATTTATGTGCATATTTGGTATTCTTGTATCATCTTGCAGGTTAAGAGCATAACACCAGACAACAAAGGAAAATATTTTCATTTTTCTGATGAGGATCACCCTGATTACATCACATTCTAATAATGAGGGAGAAGCTTCTTCAGATTCAAAAGTAGAGGATGAGGACAAAGATGAAGGCATGGATGATGGAGATTTGGATTGGATGGCCCAAGAGCCACTCACTCTTCTAGCAAACCTTCACAAGATTCCCAACAATCTATAAAATATATTGTCAAAATTTGATCCAGACAAGAAGACTAAAACCAAAGATCATATAGATGAGTTCTACATGCATCTACGGATGCTTGAGGTACATTTCAATGACGACACTTGCAGAATTTTTCAATATACATTTGAAGGTAGAGTGTTTGTATGCCAATAACAATCGTCCATCCAATTCAATCTGAAACTAGAACAATATGGCATAAGAAGTTGTTTCTAGAAAAAAATTATTAACGATAAGAATCCTACCATGTTATTGAAAGAACTCTAGAATTTGAATGTGGGGGGAAAAGAAAGAATTAAAGATTTAAATCAAAGGTTTATGTGATTGTTGAACAAGTTCCCAATGGATGTGAAACCTCATGATCATATCACTAGGTATTGTTACACATCTTCCTTGCCAACTAACATTTCCATTTTCATCAAGAGAGTTACGAAGGGAACATTGGACTTGAACTTTGTAGAATCTCTCGCTGTAGAGTAAGTTTTGTGATCCATTGGATTCATTGTAGATGATGCCAATTACAAAGACTCTAGAGAAGCTAGTAAGAAAAACCAAGCCTCTTCCAACAGAACAAAGGACAAAGACTCTTTCGACATGGAAAGCTTGACCAAATATCTGAAGTTGCTCATGAACAAAGTTTCAGAATTGAAGAGACGGTTAAGAAAGGCATCAACCACCAACAACAAGTGCTCCAAGCCACCATTATTCAAAAGAAACAACAACTCACAACATGCAAAATCTGCTCAGAGTTCCAATGCAGTGTTCAACCTTGAATGTTTGGGCATGGACCACTTCTGCACTTTCCATCAAGAGAAACATTCTGAGAAGACATGCCCATAGTGGAATCACAATATGACCACTATGATGGTGAATCTCATTGACACCTTATTGAAAAAATAATAGTCCAAGCAGAATGAAGAAATGAGAAAACCTACTGCAACCGAAGATAGTTTGGGTGTTGAACATTCAATAAACATGTTCAATATCATACACACCATTGAAAAACAAAGTTTTGATCAACCAACAACGAGTGAAGCTCCTCCCAAGCATTCAGCTAATCATTACAATCTTAGGAGAAAAGGACCTATTTCTGAGCAGGAGATTAAGAAGCAGTTGTGGTGAAGAATTTTGGCACCATCAAATCCTGCTTAGAATTCACATAACGAGTTTGGAGGTGCTCCATCTTCAAAGAAAACTTGTAGCAACAACAAAAACAAGTCCACCACTCCTGATACAATGGATAAATTTACACCACCTGAAATGCCAGCACATCCTGTTACGATGGTAAATATAGATTACAATAATGTTGAAGACATGAAGAGAGATCATGCAAACATTTCACTCTTCGAGCTCACAAGGATAATGGGACAGCATGAACTGATTCTCTAAGTAGTATCATTGCACAATTCAATAGGTAAAGAAGTTTCTGCATCATAGGTAATGTCTGGTAACTCGTGATATCCTTGAATATGTTCTAAATGTTGTAAATATAAATTCTAACACTATTTTCCCATCGTTATATTAACGTTTGAAATTTTCAATTATAATGTTCAAAATTGTTTAGTTGATTCCAATGCATCCAAAAATGTTGTGCCATTATCAATTTCTAAGAAAATCAATGCACAATTGGATAAAACTGATGCAGAGATTATACAACTTGAAAAATATTTTGTCTAGGCTATTGTTGAGCTCAACAATGTTCTTATCCATCTTTCATCTGATCATAGAGTTCATTAGTGCATAAAAATTGTTGTTGTGGACATCCCAGAAGCCTATCGATTACTGCTAAGTAGATATTTGTCCAACAAACTCCAAGGATACTTTGTGACAGAGTGGTCTCACTTATGGATTCCATATAAGGTTAGGAATAATCATATTCAAGTTGATAGTGAGCCTTACATGAAGAATACCATGACACAACTTGAAGAGAAAATTGAACCAATGGGCTTCACAAAAGTGATTTTCAGAAATTTCTTTCTAGAAGTAGATCACATATGCTATCTAGCTCAGCCTTCACCAGTCCCACCAAATGAACAATTGGAACTCCTTCCTAGAAATCCAACTAGTGATAACGACCTTTGTATAATAGACATAGGTAGTACTCATGTAGGACATCACTATAGTATTTTTAATTCTTTTATTTTATATTTTGATAGTTCGAAAACGTAGGAGGGCTCTGGAGTTGGTTGTGTTTTAGTAGACCCACAAAATAGAAAACATATGATATCTTGCTTCTTGGAATTTGAGTGCACCAAACAATGTCACAGAATACAGAGCACTCATCTTGGGTCTGAAGAAAGCCATCAACCTCAAAGTTGGGGTTCTCAAAGAAATAGGTGGCTCTGAAATTGTCGTATGACATGTACGAAATAGTATACACTGTGTGTCACCTAATCCCAAAGGTTATCAACAAGAGGTATGGAATTTAATTTTTCAAATACAAGATTTCAACATTGTTTTTGTTCCTAGGATACATAACGCTGTTGCAAATACATTAATAAATGTTGTTGCTAGGTTGTCACTGCCTAGGGACAATTTTTGTATTGAAATTATTTATAATCCATCCATCCCCGATAATGTCAATAACTTTTTCATTTCCAATGATGACCAACAGATGTTGGACTTTATAGTGAACATTGATCTATTCAAGGATGCAACCATTGACAAGGACAAGCACAAAAAAGCACTGTAAGATGCAACCCAAGAAAAAAAATAAAACCACATGCCTAAGGGCGTGGCGTCACTTGAAAAACTATATGACTTACGAAATCAATTTAAAGGGACGATGAATGCAAAGACTTACAATTCAACTCTATCGTATGAACCTATTAATATTGGTACAGAAAAAGATATGAGGTTTGTCACTATCGGTACTTGTTGCACACATCAAGAGTGGAAAGGCTTTATCTACTTTTTCAAGTAATATCAATATGTCTTCGCCTGGACATATGATGATCTTAAAACTTATGACACATGAATAATCCAACGTGTGATTCCAATCAATGAAGGGGAAAAACCTTTTCAACAAAAGTTATGGAAAGTTCATCTGAAACTTGAGCCTCTGATTCAGAAAGAGTTGAATAAGTTGTGGGATGCTCAGATCATCTTTAGAGTGCAACATTCAACATGGGTCTCTAATTTTGTCCCAATAAGAAATAAGTCTAGGGAAATACACCTGTGTGTCTATTTCCATAATCTTAATCATGCCTCAGACAAAGACAACTATCTAGTGTTGTTGATGGAACAAATCCTACAGACAGTATCGAGGTCAGAAATGTTCTCCATGTTGGATGGGTTTTCGGGTTACAAATAGGCTCTAGTGTCAAAACATGACACACATAAAACAATGTTTCAAATGAAGTGGGGCATGTTAGCTTTTAAAAGAATTCCATTCGGATTCATTAATTCCGGTGTGACCTTTCAACGTGTATTGGAAATCACATTTCACAATTTGATTGGTCAGAGCATAGTGGTCTATATTGTATAAAATCTTGTAGATTCACAAGCTCATGCAATGTACTAAAGCACGAGACAAGAATCTAATTCTACTTTCAACCATCAGAAGCCAATAGATCAATGAAAATAATATGAACAAGAAGAAGATAAATCAATGGCACATAACACAAGATGTATCTAGGGAAAGCCACTGCTCAAAACCTCGCTATTTGTATTGCATATATCTGAAATATGAGTGAAGATACAAAGCTTTTTATCACTAGAAAAATTCCGCACAAGTATGCTCAACTCTCTCAGCTCACAAGTTAGCTCTTGGCCAACACTTAGCCAATTCTGTAGCTTTCCAAGCCCTTAATCTCTTGCGTAATTCCTAGGATGAATAACCCGTATTTAAAGGGATTTCATGCTTCCAAAACTGCTCAATCAAAACATAGGACTAATATTTGATGCATGCATGATATTTACACTCCAGTAAATAATACAACTGATAGTACATTGTCGCTACACTCTAGTCTCAATTGGGTGTTTCTCTGAACTGACATGCATGAGTTTCTCATGAGGGAGTCTTCAGTTAACTGGAGTACCACTAGTGGATGGATTAGTGCACCAACTGGCTATTAGTCTTGTATTAGTTCCAAAAAGAATTTACAACTAATTAAACTGAACTTAACTCAGCAAACTGAGTGATCTAATTTCCAACTCAATTTAAACTCATACTGGATGATGAGTGCCAGTATTGCAGCAAGAATGTTGCAACTCCTCGGGCTACCAACTTTACTTCATGAACCCGTGGTTCATACAAACTTGTAGGTGGAAGTGCTATATAAACAATAGATGTAATGGTCTACTCTTGTCACTTTTCAACTGTGGCAATAGACCACTAGGGTTTCTCAAACCAGCCTTCTATTGACTATAAGAAGTCTGACTACGAAGTGAAGAAGCGAAAACTATCCTTAATGAAATAAAAGGAATGATGCCTACTTTGAGGAATGAAGGACTGAATTGGAAGATGCTTGTAAAGTGATATGAAATCCTTTAGCTACTCATTGACACATTTTGCTTGAAAAAGAAACCAAACTTAACCTTGTTTATGACCTGTGATGATCTAGACTAACTGATCATGGAATCTGATCTAAGAAGTATTATGACTACTGCATACATGTGCTAATTTAGGAATTGTAGAAAAGACCTTTTTTTACGTTTTAATTTTATGAATGCAAATGCTAATATTCACTTGTTCTTTGGTAGAAGAGACAACTATGGAGGAAGAGGTATGGACTAGTCTCAAGGGTATGGAAGCCAAGGAGATGCTTAATCCAAGTTCAGATGACAATTTTGCTAAATTTGGGCTTAAAACAAGATCCTACAGGGTTTCCTGTAGTACTACTACAGGATGTCCTAGTTCTACTACAGGATGCACTGCTTCACTACAAGAAACAGGCCGATAGCTTAGGATATGGTAGGGAAGGTAGAATGAAGTGTGGGAAAGGTATCTGATGGATAAATAAGGCATGGAGGGGATGAAAAATATCCAAGGCTCAATCAAATGCTTCAATATGGTTGGATTTTCTCAATGGAAATGATAATTTTGGTTACAAAACAAGAATTTGGATTTAGGGTTTAGTGGACTTTGGCAACATGGGTGGATAAGACTTGGATGAGGCAACTGAGATGAGGTCTCCTTACAAATTAGAAGCTTCTAAACAACATACATTCTCGTCTTTATTTATGCACAAATTCATCTACGCATGGAAAAGATTTATTAAATGGAATAAAATAGAGTTATTACTCTAGTGGCTAAGTTCATGAATGGAAGTGCTTTGAAATCAACGCAAAACTTAAGAGATAAAAAATGACAATTGCAAATCATCCTAAGAAACTCAAATATAATGGCCTACTCATCAAGAAACCCTAGATCATGTAGTAAAGCAAGAAATCTATTTTTGGGCTGTGTGAATGGAACCCTCAAGTCATCATCCCATAAGGGAGATGATGTGAAAGCCACTATCACCATATTTTCTAAAGTGTCTTCTGTCACTATGATACCACTGATATAACTATCCACAAATGGAAGCAAACTAATTAATCATCCAAATAGTTGCAAATTAACAAAACCAAAATCACTTCAACAGTTAACTATGAATGTAATCTAAGCATACATGTACAAAAAGAGGAACCTCTACTGCTAGGGTTGGGCCCTAACCCAAGAGCTTCAGCCCTTTGAATCATCAAAATATAAAAAACACACAAGAGTCATCAGACACAATGTCTTAGCTCGAAAATTCCTCTTGGTTACAACAAAAAAAGTCGAATCCTAATGAGGTTCTAGGCCTTCTTATTTATACAACTGAAGCTACCAACAACTTCCTTAAATTTAGGGAGGCTTGGCTCCCAAACTTGAGATCAAATGGTCTTCAACTATCATTGGCTTGGCTATCAATGATCTTAATGGCTTGGTTACTTGTAACTCCGAGCCGATGAGATCTGGTGGAGGAATCTTCGAATGAATGAGGAGTTAATGAGGGACATCCAATCTCCTAAAATCCCTCTTGCTTGTCTACTTCGAGTTCCTGCACTTTAATTAGCCAACATTTTCTCCAAAACCTACAATCAATGCACATCAGACCACAACACATGATATCTCATCTTTACCCTTCTCATTAAGAAAAATATAAGCAAACATGTAAATAAATGTGAGAAAATTTGATTTTAGTAAGGTTGACAGTGGCATTAAGGTCCATATAAACTAGCCATTGATGAGCCTCATCATCACCCCCTATTGAAAGTGTTACTCATCCTCTGATAAACTCAATCTATGTCCATGTCTTTCATTGCTTTAGTGGCCTCCTTGACATTCCAAGCCTCTATTTTAGTATCCTCCTCTTGTGGATAAAATCATGCATGCTTTTCTATTTCCTCCCACTGCTTTCTTTATTCTTCTTACTTTCTCCTTTCTAACATACCCAATAGAAATGGTGGACTGAGTTTTAAGCCAATCCAATTGACTTTGAGTCTCTACAATGCCATCTTATACAGTGGGGTCCTTTCTAGTGCATCCCTCATTCTTTCAAGGGAATGATACTCCCTGATCTTTAGGCTGTAGGGTAAGGTGTTCCATCTCCTTTGGCATGCTTTCTGGCTTTCATACCCTAGAAATCTCAAAGTGTCCTTAAAATGATTGACTGTTTTCTCTTGTGTAGATAGGTATCTTGGTGCAAGTTGAGGATCATTGGCAATGAGGTTTTGGGTGCTAATGACAACCATGTAGTTGATCTGTTCTGCTCTAATGTAAAGGGGCTCTGTTTCTTCTCTTTCCAATACCCTTTTTACTTCCTTAGCCCTAGCCTCCTCATGACTCATCCATGATGCCAAGGCCATCAATTGTAAGTCCCCTAGCTTTGGATTGGGGTCCCACACATTCAAATATGTTAGGGCCAAGTTATGTAGGTATAATTCAGATATCTTGGCCCTATCCTCCTGGGTGCTTTGGTCACATAGGTTAATGAACTGCCTATAGTCTTGGAAAGTCATAGTTCCTCGTTGTGCTAAAGCTTTTATCTAAATTTGCAACCACTGTTCTTTGAGGTATAAGGCATATGATTTGGTAGCTTCCTACACTGGAGTGCCTCCATGGAGAGACTTTCCATAGTTGCCAATTGGATCTCTTTTTCCTATACTTGCCTCCTCAGCCATGTGTTCTCAACCTCTAGTTGAGATTTCATCACTCTTTCCCTGTCTCTTATCCTACTCAACTCTCTGCCCATTTCTAGCAGCTTTTCTTCCATATGGCCCACATCCTCTACACTTTTTGATTTAGCAATTTTCATCCAACGATGTGTCCTTTCTCTCTCCTTTTCAAGCTCAAAGAATAGAGGGATGGCAAATTTTTGTGGTATTACTCTGCCTCCCTCAATGAATCTGTAATAGGAGCTGAGGTTTGGTTGTGGGCTAGGTTCCTGTAGCTCCTGGGACTCTCCCTTTACTACCTTTTGAGTATCTATCTACCCTTGTACTTGTGTTGTTGCTTCCTTTCCTTCCCTTTGCCCCTATTATCCAACCTGCTCCTATTTCTGTGTTTCATGTTGTTTTGACAAGGTTTCCTATAGGATTGTCTGTGTTTCCTGTAGGTTTGTCTATGTTTCCTGTAGGAGGCCTTTCCATTTTTTGAAAAGGGGTCAAAGGTTATTTAATTTTTCTTATTGAGGTTGACCTGGTGATAGGCCTCCTAACATAGGTGATTGGTGACCTTGGGGAAGCTTGTTGTGATGTGCCCGCTTCACCTGTCATTCCTAGAGGGACTAATTTCTCTTAGTCTTTTGGTGATTCCTTAATGATTATAGGAGTCTTGGTAGGTGTTTGAGGTCTCCCTTGTTTTATCCTGGTGCTCCTCCTTGTTCTGAAGTATAGGGGAGTCTACCTCTGCCTCTTTCCTTTTGATTTTATAGGTGTACTTAGAGCAGTTAAGGCAGCAACTTCCTCCTCTGTGGGCTCAAGAGACACTCTTGGGGATTCCTCTCCTTCCTTGCTATGTATTTCAGGACTTGATCCCTTCTTTTGTGCTTCTTCCCTACTGTCCTTTTCATCCTTTGTCTCATTTATTTATGTCTCCTCTTCTTCCTCTGGTTCTTCTTCTTCTTCTTCATGCTTCTCTTCTTCAGGCTCTTCTTCCTCTTCTTCAGGCTCTTCTTTCTCTTCTTCCTCTTCTCAGGCTCTTACCCCTCTTCTTCACCACTAGAAGTAGGGTCTCTTTCATACTCAATGGCTTGAATTACATCTTCTCTATTCATGTCTGCAAATGTTGACCACATAATAGGGATTCTTAAGTTGTTTAGGGCATCTTCTAGTATGAGCTTGATCAGTCCATGATGTGCCAGCTATTGATGCTTCCCTTCTTGTACTTTGATTCTCATTTCTATTATTGATTGCAACAAAAAGTAAGACATACTAAGTCTTCTATGAGAAGGTAACTCTTCTCCAAATCTCAGTTCATGGAGGACTCTAAACTGGTGACCATAGAATATACTGAGCCTACCCTCATAAGAAATATACTTCAGAATGTGATAGCTTACTTCATCCCAAGGATATGGAATGATCCCCCTTCTAATCCCATTTTTCTCCTCAATTGGTTCCTCTCCTTCCAAGAGAAATTTATTCTTGGCAAGAGTGTTTCTAGCTTTATCCTCTTTTCTCCATTGCAACCCTAGAGGAAGTGTAGTGATCCTGCTTATGCTTTTAGGGGTAATTGTCACTGACAATCCCCTCACTATAACAGTGGCACTGACTCTAGCTAGAGGTATGACTGGCATTGCAAATTACCTAGATATATCATCATTGTAACCCCTAAGTAGTTCAAAGAATCCAAACCATTGATTCCTTGTAAATATTTCTACCGTAGGAGGATGTTGATGTATTCTAGTTGTTCTAGTGGGCTCCCTTCTATTGAAATCCCTTATCTTCTTTTCTCTATGTTAATATGTTCATATGAAGTTTTGGTGGCTATTGCTTAAGAGATTCCCTAGGTGATGTGGGTTTAGAGTTTAGGAGGGTGATGACTACAATTCTCCTTTTAATCTACACAATCCTCCACACAATTATGCCTATCTCTATGCACACTATAATCACTAAAAGAAATGACAATGTTTTTTTCTTTTTCTCTTTACAAATGAAAGCATAGAAGATATGGCACCTACATTTCACTAAAATGCCTTGGTTGAGGAGAATTCTTGTATAGCTAGGCCTAGGCACCCCCTCACAACATTTTTTACAATTCTCCCTGTTTCCTGTAGTTTTCCTGTAGGTGCTTACTCTAGGATGCCAGGACTAGCTTTTCTCATTGCTTCATGTGTTTCCTGTAGGTGCTAAATGTAGGATAGCAGAGACTATATTTTCCTTTTGATGGCTCCTCCAAGTGGTCCCAACTCTCAAAATATAGAAATGAACAATATCTTGCATGAAAGTCAGGGAATATTTCTATTTATGGTCGATTTCATTGAGCGATGTGCCGACTGACTGAGTATGTGTTTCTCATTTTGGACCGTTGGTCCCACTATTAGTTATAGGAAACCCTTCCTCATAATCATCACCAACTCCTGTTCAAAATAACTTGACCACCTTTCTAATTTATTCCCTTTCATGTGACCTTGCCACATGTCTAGTTGACTAGCACTTTAAGTTTTTGTTATCGGGCTGACGGTGGCCAAGTTAACTAGCCACCTTCACTTATAAAACCAACTTTCTACATATTCCTACAGTTTTAATCATATTCATACTTATGAAGGAGTTTGGATGAGGTGACATACCTATGGATCCCTTTGCCTTGTTGATGCATGCTGGAGGGTGGCTCTGCTGTGCTGTTCACGGTTCAAGTACATCTTCTCTATTGTTTATTTATTTATTCTGCTGATAGGTTGTCTTCTTGTTGATGTGAAGGTGTTGCATTCCTCTATTGCTGCTGAGATTTGGAGAGGTTCCATAGTTCCTGTAGTTGTGCTTCTCCTCTTCCAATGCATGGGTGCTGAAGGTTAGGCTTGGAGCTTGCTACTACTTCAAAATAGGCTACTACAGGGTTTCCTGTAGTACTACTATAGGAAATATTGTAGCTCCCCTTTTTTGAATTTATGTGGTCTTTCTTTGCTTGGAGGGTGAACAGATATTGGAGTGAGTGGAAGGTGTGGCCATGGAGTGGTAGATGAGGTAGGCTGGTGGTGGTATGCCCCTTTGATATTTCTTCGTTTTTTTTCTTCTTTTTTTTCTTTTTTTTTTCTTTTTTCTTCTTCTAAGTAGATTTTTTTGATGGACAGAGAGGGTGACATTGTCATCAAGGGTGTTGGATGAGATGTGGTGAAGTCAATGGCCTCCTTTTTTTATTATTATCTAAAACATTCTTGCATCATAATTTTTCAATCAGACTTCTTTTCCTGTAGATTTTCAGGACTTCCTGTAGAACTGCAAGAAACTCTTGTAGTAACTACAAGAAATCCTATAAAAGTCATAGAATTGCCTGAAATTTGGATTTTTATATTGTTGGAGATGAGTATGGATGAATGAACATGGGGGTCATGGAGGAGATGAAATGGATGAAGAAAAACATGGGGTTTTGCATGGCTTTCTTCCCTCTGATCTCTGTGTCCATTATCTTCTTGAAAACCTACAAAAACCAAAATTGCTGTGAGTGGGTAGGTTTGAGGTCCCCGCCATTATTTTTGTGATTTCTCTCTCTCTCTCTCTCTCTCTCTCTCTCTCTCTCTCCCCCTTTTTAAAGATAACCAAGTTGCCTCAAAGGAGGTTTTCATCTTGGTTGCCTACCCTGGGCGCCTCAAAGGAGGATTTCACCCAGGGGTCTTTTATTTTTTCTCTTTTTCCTCTTTTTTTCTTAACTCTTGGGCTACCTCAAGGAGGATTTCAACCTAAGAGTGGGCCTCAGGTGCCTCATGGAGGTTTTCACTTGGGTCCCTTATTGTCTTTTTTCTTTTTTCTTTTTCTTTCTTTCAAATATTCAACAATCCTCAAGAACTTGGTGATGTGGAAACCAAGACTCCTTCAATCACCATTACTACCTTACTGATACTACTGATGAACTCCTTCTTTGACAAAGGATTTTTATAGACCTTCAACCTATACCCATTGACAAGCAAATGGATACCTTCTTCATCAATCATTCTTATCTCAACAACCCCATTATCATGGAACTTTTATATCATATAGGGGCTCATCCATCTGGTCATCAACTTTCCTTTCAAATATTTTAACCTAGAGTCATATAGTAGAGCCCACTTTCCTTCTTGAAACAATTTGTCTTTGATATTTTTTTCATGCTAGACCTTTCTTTTTATTTGAGTCACCTCTGTGTGTAGGAGGGCCTGCATCCTAAATTCATCTAACCCATTTAGTTGGATAAATCTCTCTTGTTGTGCCCTTGTAACATCTAGATCCAATTGTGCTGCCATCCTTAAAGTGTTTTACTCAAACTCATGGAGAGCAGAGCCTTCTTCCCATAGACAAAATCATAAGGGTGAAGCCAGTGGTTGTCTTCCAAATTGTATTATAGGCCCAAGTGACCTCCACTAGTCTATCAGCCCAATCCTTCCTACTACAACTAACCCCTTTTGTTAGAATGCTTTCCAATTCTCTGTTGGTGACTTCTACTTGACCATTGGCCTAAGGGTGGTAAGGAGTGGAATTCCTGTGCTTGATCTTATGCTGGCGTAACTGTCATGTGGAAAGAGTCAATTTTGCGGACAAAACCGACCTCCCTAGAAGCTAAGGCTTTCTAGTGACAAACAAGACAAGTAAACACTACCTTTCTCTAAATATGCATTTAGAATACAAGTAATCAGGTGATAATAACATACCTTTAGTCCAATGCTTTGTAGTATTCCAGCCTCGCCGATCCGGATGAGCTCCTCCTTCTCTTGTAAACCTGCATTCACTAACAAGCCAAAAGATTACATAGCACCTGATAAACTTATAAAATAACACATATTCATCATACAAACCAAGGAGTATATGAAACAAATCATGAATAAAAATCTGTTGAGAAAAATGAGTTTATTTGCATTAAACAACCTGAGCCTTGGTGTTGTGCAGGTCCCTCCTAGGGTCCAGCAAGAGTTTTCCTTTACTTTGATCAGCTCACCCACTTCCAAATAAGGCTAGGAAAGGATGGGAATCTCTCCTCTCAAGCTCTATAAGGGAGTCCTAATTCCAGTAGCATCTACCCTTAGGAATGTTCAGCTTTCAACCTCCCCTCCCTCTGGCCCAATGCCTGTATTTATAGTGCTCTAGAGGAAGTTAATCAGGTCCACCATCAATGGGATAAGCCCCTCTTTGAATGGGATAGCTCCCCTCTTGATGGGATAAGTTCCTCTTTCATAGGGATACATGAACCATCTGGAGGCGCTCAATACATGTCAAACAAGCTTCTAGAATGCTCTAGAAATGACCACAAGTAAATTTTTTGGAGTGAAACTTGCGCCTTTTGACCTTTACAGGAGTATGCACCCACCCCTTTACATACAGAGTGTGCAAGTACGTAGGTATTGTGAACTTGAAGTGCGTACACGCAGGTAAGGCTAAGAGAAACTGCGTACCCAGAGATATATAGATTTTTAAAGACTTTCTCTCTTTCTTGGAGTTTGACATGAAGAGTAGAGGTATGAGACTTGCCAAGGAGGATAGTATGACAGTTGATGGAGCCATACTAACTGCAAATAGTCATGGTGACAAATTTTAGTGTAACAGATTGCCCCCTAAAGTGCGAAGCCTGTAGTAGATTAGGGTTTCATATCATCTAGGAAGGGTGAAGTACTTTATCATTTCAAGGATTATCTTGTGGAGCGCCCAGTCGGAACCTGCAAATATTCAACACAAAATACATATATAAGAGCATATCATCGCTGAGGTAGGCATTCCCATACTCAGATTGAAAACTTTAACTAAGAAACTAACTACTGCTCTGATACAGGAATGATTTTGCTGTACATCATAATCATAGACTCTTGTAGACACAGTAAGGACGCAGCCATCTGTTTATGATTAGTCTACTGTATAACGAATACAAAACTCCTCGCATCCTGGATGGTGGAAACTAGATCCAGGGTCTTCATTTCTACTTCCCGAACAGGTACGATTCTATCCATGCGAATAAATGAGTTGATGTCGAACATGGTAGAAACCACTTGATTACCAGTCAATGATGTAAACTATTAACAAGTGTGAGAGAGACCACCAGTGATGTCAATGGTTCTCAAAGTACCCAGTACAATTCATAAGATGTGAATGAATGAGTTGATGTCGAACATTTCACGGAATCCTTCAATCGAAAGTCAATGATGTAAACCGTCGTCAAAGGTAAGAAACCTGCCATTGATGCATGCAGATTTCAAGGTACTGAAGATTTCTAGGTCATCTTTCTAGATAATGTGCTGATGTCGATAGAAAGCGACCCGTTGCAGGCAAGCCCACAACACAAAATCATAGATCAAGTTGAAGAAATGTAGCTATAAGGACTGACTCAGGGATGGTCGAGATGGATGACGGGTATTTTGCAGATGAATGGTTTATTTGCAGCGACCTCTTGAACACATAACGACACAACAGATGGCTTGGTGACATTTGACCCAAAGTTAATACCCGGCCGAAGACTTTTAATGTGGTTTAATCAACTGTGAGGCAAAGGATTTCCCAACCCAGGTGAATGAAAAGTGTCATGTTCAAGAGTGGTGATAAGGCTTCTTCTGAGACAAAGGATAACAAATAGGCTCATTTTCCTCTCTTTTCCCCCACCATTTCTGGCAAATACCTCTTTATTTTTTACAAGCTTAAGGAGGATAACATATGCTTGATTATAAGCTCATCCTTCGGATGAGTCCAACTTAGTTTTGATTCGAACCCTAAGAAAGAGTGGTCTGTTCCTGTTTGTAATCGAACAGGTCCTTTAATGTGAAATTTTAACGAGTCCAGTATAGGAGAAACTCGGTGTTTTTCAATTTTAGAGAGTCTGAAAAAACTTAAGAAGACTCCAGGATTGAACTTTTTCGTAAATTTGTGTCTCCCAAGCCCGAAAAAGTATAAAATAATACTTGAGAGAACCACTTGATCTTGCGACCAAGGAGTACTTTCATGATTAGTGTCTTTGACCTGTAAAGTAAAAAGCGATCAAGGACACGTCGTTTTATTTCCAGTATCGAATTTGAAACGACAAAAATACAGCAATCTTTTCCTGTTTTTACGGTCAGAAAAGGGCTATAAGGGGACCGTCTTTTAATTCCGTTTTAACGAGTGTAAAAGAAACGCTCGGCAATCTTTTCATGTTTTAGGAGTCAAAAAAGGGCTTAAAAGATGACTCTAATGTTTTTGTTTGTGAAAAATGACAATTTTCCCTGAAAATCCTTTTATCCTGCACAAAAACCAACACATTACTCATACCTGTTTAAAGATAGATAAAAATACTTTTAAAAATACCTTCTCATGGTGGAAAATAAACAAATTTGACATTTATTTACTCAAAAAACCTATAAAAAGGGATTTTACCATTTCATTTTTACCATTTTACTGTTGAGGAGAGAAAAAGGGATTTTGGCAAGAAACTTCCCGTGGACACTGCGGAGAATCTGACCGTCGAAACCGAACGTCGTCTCATCAGGTATTCTACAACATCCTCCCTTGCATTTCCATCCGTTTAGAATTTGTTTTTAGGCTTTAGTTTTATTTTTTGGAGGCCCTGGGGGTTTCAAGGTCCGCTTTTTGGGGTACGCAGGTGCCCCATGGGTGACCTGCGTACCCCGACATTTTCTCAGTTGGGAAAATGCCGGGCGTACGCAGCTTGCCTTAAGAGAACCTGTGTACATACACCCTGTCTCTAAAGGCGGGCTGCGTGCACCGCGAAATGGATTTTGAAACTTCCATTTCTCCAAAATGAACCAAAAACTTTCAATTTTATGGACTCTAACATATGTTTTATGGTGTGTAGATTGCCCACCATGCTTGATTGGCGTGAGAGAGAACACGAAGATGTTGATTTGGCCGCGATTAATCACCAACCTTCCATTGATGCTTTGAAGGCATGCGGTCTTTACAAATACTGGGCCATACCTGGCATGAGGGCCCAGGTGCGCTTTCTAGAGTGGCTGGTTGAAAGGTGGAACGTTCAGGATCAATGCTTTTACATTGGAGGGCACCAGCTCGAGATAGAGCCCTCAGATATTTACTTTCTTACTGGTTTGCCCAAGAGGGGCGAACAATTGACTTTGTCCAGGACTAGGCCGGGTGGCCAGTCCATTGCTAGTCTCCGACTAGAGTGGTGCAATAATCAAAACCAGGATAAGGGGATAGAAATCAAAAAGATATCCCGACCTGAACTTATGGTAATTGCCTTTACAGTTACCAGACTTTGCGGGGCTGCCGCTTTGCACATTGCCACTGGATCCCAGATGCGGATGGCGATTGATTGCTATCGGGGCACCATTTTCAACTGGTGCGATGCTGTGTTGGCCAATTTAAAGGGCCAATTGACTAGGACCAAAAACGGACAGCTGTTACAGACATTTTTGTGCCTTACAGCATGAAGCATGAAATGTCCATAATCAAAGGGATCCAAAGTCCCTAAACATGTTGTTCTTACCCCTAGAGGAACAAGGTCAGCAAACCACAGCACTTCAAATCAGTTCTCCACCTGAAAACGCTCAAAAACAAGGCAATTCTGGATCATGTCAACTGCTACACTGGCTACCTACACTGAATGTCAACTGCTACACTGGCTACCTGCGCTGAATGTCAACTCCAACACTAGCTACCTGCGCTGAACATGTTTGGACAAGTGGCAGGCTCATTTCTCAAGGTGTCAATGCCCAGGAAGCTTCCAAAATGACACTTGGATCAGGGAATTCGCCCAGTGATGAGTAAGAGGTTCTTAAACTCCAAGTGGAAGCAAGGATCTCCAAGTGGACTCAAGAACTGAAGTATAACTGAAGTGGGAGAGGACACTAGTCAGCTTGAAGCCAGCCTCAAGCTAACTCATCCTTTCTCCAAATCTCCTATATATAGAGCTCTTCTATGAGGTCTAGGGAGGCTGGAATTTTGTGCAAAGTAAGGAAGTGCTGTTGGTTTACAGTTAGAGTTATTGGGTGATTGCTTTTATAGAGGAGAAGAGGAGATTTCTTGCTGCTGGGGAGGTGCTGCTGGATTGGAGCCATTTATGGTTGTAACCTTCTCAAAACCTTTATCTTCTATCAATAAAGCTTTTGATGTTCTCCTATATACTTGTATTGCAATGATGTATTGTTTTTATCTGTATATTTGATTCATCCTAATCCATGCATCAGTTATGAGTACATGTTTCTTGTAGTTTCCCTCTCTTGTTTTTGCAGGATCTTTGTGTAGCTGGGCCGGCAAAAGGAGCAAGTAGCTGGGAACAAGAGGCAAAGAGAGAAGATAGGATCGACAAAAGCGAAAGACATCGGTTGGTCAATCTTTTCTTCCTTCTCTGTACTTTCATAAAGGAAAAATATCAAAGCTTTACTTTCAGTTGTTGCTAAGGAACTATCACCCTTAGAGTAGGGATAGGGTCATTCCGAGTCGGATACTTTTCCCCACAACAAACTGGCGACTCCGCTGGGGAGCCTAGTATCTTGTTGGTTTATTGTGTTTCTTGCTATTCATCTCATAAACAAGGAGAGCACCAAATCGAACTGCAATTGAGTCCTTCGATTGCAAAGTAGAGGGCAGCTGCTCTGGCTCAATTTCTGAGCAAGTTTATGATTTGAAGAGCTGATCCACAAGGACTCTTGTGCTCTTTGTGATAGCTTTTCATCCTCTTGATCATCCCTTAGCTTGTACTTGACCTATAGCTTTTTATTTCAGCAAAAACAGTGAATTTTTGAGCTTTTTATGACCCGGAAACCCTTGTAAACGCAACTCTCGTGTCTCAGTGCAGGCTGTCCAAAGGCAGTCTGCATTTCAGCGCAGGTACTCCCTTCGGGAACTGCGCTGAGAGTCAGTTTGACAGACCAGAGCCTGCGCTGAACCAGTTAGGCTATGTCTTCCTGAGGTTTCCCACTGAGTCTTGGCCCTGTTTTCACTGTTATTTTGCTGCTGATTGCTTGTCATTTGTACTTGCTGTAAACCAACTTTCCTTGACATCATTCCGCCTCTGTTATATAACGAAATTGTACTTGTTCTTTGTATTTCTTACTCATTTACAATTTCCCATAACGAAAAGTAAACTAGTCATGCTTTTGGTCTCTTAGATCTGAACCTGTGTCAGGCATTTTTGTTGGTCTAAAGAGTTAGCTTGCTTGTTGTCCATAGCTGATTAGTCATTTTACTTTCGTTAGTATGGTTTGATTTCATGTATTTCCAGTGATTAAGCAAGTGAATCTTAAGGTGTCTTTTGATTTTGGACAAACTTGTTTACTTTCACTTTAAATCGAAATCAAAGTTATATAACCACTTTCTTTTTGTATCCATCCACATTAAGAAAGGGAAAAGAAAATACATGCATTGTGCATTTTGCATTTGACTGTGTGCTTGACGATTTAGGAAAAAGTGCATTAGTTTGTGCTGTATGAACTGTGTGAAAAGATATGCCTTTCTTCTCCCTCAGTAGTTAAGATTTTCATCAGTCAAAAAGATTTGAAAAAAGTTTGCTTCTCATCTTAGACTGCATTTAGGAATTTGTTGCATACATCTCGTGGTGATCCTTAAAGGCAAACTGATAAGCAAGATCAACATTAAAATAAATCCAATTTACATAACAATGCTTTGCAACATAACGCAAACATCTAGAGGTCTAGGTAGAGACGTGTTCCGGCGTCGTTAAACATAGTGACTGTCGATCTCTACGAAGGTGGGTGATTCCTCCTGAGAGTCGGTGGCGCTAATACGGACTTGTGCTCCCACGTACCGTCGCGTATATATTGGGAGACCCCTATAGGAACAAAGCCTTTATCCTTAGGAAGCCGTGTCGGCCGCCCTACTGATCGCAATGCAGTGAACACAGCATTCACGAAGATTGACCACACGTACCGTAAAACGTATTCCGTGGTTTTGCGAAAGGTTTGGCACACCCTCTGCCTAGATCTCCAGAGCAGTTTCTTTTGGCCTTTTTCAAACTCTATAACTGAAAAAGTCCATCCGAGCATTTGTCACTTCGGGCTCGTTAAAACATCGAAGGATACTAGAGTCATCTTTAGCTTTTTCTCGACTCTTTAAAACTGAAAAAGCAAGTTGTGTCTAAGGCGTCGTTATAAAATTTATTTTAAGCGGAATAATCATCACCCTTCCCTCGTTGATCTTCGAAGTTAGTCCACCACAAGTGGAAGTTCCTGTAGAATCGCTAAGAAATCTTTTGGATAGACTAGATATGTCTGAAAAGCCGTCGACATCTAGGACTGTGTCGTCCGACACAGCTGCAGCAGAGCCTCCTGCTGCTACTCCAATGATGTTCGCTGGTATACCATCTGTCCCGGAAAATTGTCAACAACAAGCCGGAGTCCAATCAGGGACAACGACATGGTTAGTTCCTATTTCTTCATCCGGATTATCATCTGGTATTTCTTATGTTGAAACTCGCCAAATTGATCCATTTGGAGGTCAATCTGGGCAATCGATCCCCTTGAGTTCCAGATTGATACCATATGGGGGGCAGTATGCCCTTTCATTACCTCCTCCGGGAGGATGCCCATCCGTGAGTTCACAACAAAGTTCAGGTCAAACTGAAATTACATCCAGCGGTTGGGTACCAATACTGCCTCAATAACCAAGAGTTGTATATTCTATGCAACAAGTCCGCCCTGTGTCGAATGTTGCCACTATACCTGGTATGGTGATTGCGTCGCAAGTACAAGCGCTGCCTACTGTATGTCAACCCCAAGTTTCTCAGGTTGCCATACAACAGCCTCTTGTCTCGACATCTCAATCGCAACCTCAGGTCAGTGCCTCCTTATCTAGAGCGACTCAGGATCAAACAAGTACTGTGACTCCTCATCTTGGTCAATCATCTAGTATTGGGCATCAGCAAATGATCCAACAACCAGAGCTGGTTAGAACTCAACAACTGCAATTCCAGCAATCATATCAAGGACCTGAGCAACAAGTCTTTGTAAGTAATGGACAACCATACTATAATGGTTATACCCATCAACCTTGTCAAAGTTGCCAACATTATGCTGGTATGCAAAGACCCACTGCTCAGGCGATTCCGTCTTATCCTGGATATGCTTCGCCTAACCTGAATCAACAGTTGCCCTTTGTAGCAACTCTAGAATTACCAGATCTAAACCGGCTGACGAATGATCCAATTGCTTATGCCCCTTGGTGGCCAGCGATTCCACACAAACTTCCATCAGACATTCCTAAATTTAATGGAAATCCAGGTGAAGACCCATCGAATCACGTGATGACATTCCATCTATGGTGTTCATCAAACACCCTGAATGATGATTCGATAAGACTTCACCTTTTTCAGAGGACGTTAACGGGTCCAGCGGCAAAATGGTATATTGAATTGCCTAAAGCTTCGTTCGACAACTTCAGTGCCTTAGCCACAACCTTTTTAACCCATTTTCAATTGCCGATAAGGTATGAAACGGGAACAGAACTCCTTACCAACTTCAAACAGACAACGGCCACTCATATATCTGATCATATACATGAATGGCGACGTCATCGTAGGATGGTAAAAACATATGTTCCCGATCAACTATTAGCTGAATGGTTTATAAAGTCATTACTTCCGGCCATAACGGAAGATGTGGCCAAGGGGGGAGTCGTAATAGAAGAGCAAGTTATAGCTCGTGCGCAATATCTAGACTTGGTTTATACTCAGTCTGGCACGCTCTACGACAAAATACCTGACGCCCCTAGACCGGAATTCTCAATTCCTCCTCCTCCTAAATCAAACAATGACTCTCACGACGGCGATGACGTGATCGGCAAGCACAAAATTTACAGTCAAAATGCAAATGAAAAACTTCTTGCCTCAGAAGTAAATGCCATGTCGACCGACAAGGGCAAACAACTGAAGCAACCAGGGGGCAAGAAGAAAAAGACAGGAAGAAAAAGGAAACCCCCGGCAGGGTGTCATATATGCGATGAGGATCATTGGACGAAATATTGTCCACATATAGCTGAAGTTAAGAAACTCTTCAAGAGTTCAAAAACCCCAGCAGTATTGACTGATCCGTTTCCTAATCCAGGTCAAAATATGGTTGCTAATCAAAATGCTTCCGGATCCCAAGTGCTTATGTTGTCTACCTCAAAGCAACAGAATAATGATTTGACAAGGAATAAAGATTACAGGAATCCAAAACTGTCGAACAACAAGGTTAACGAACGACCTAGTAGTTCAACAACAACTTTGACCGAAGTTGTGCCACCCATCGTTCCTAAGCCAATGATAAAGTCGCCAAAGGGAGTAGTACACAAATCGACATTTAATCCTCGTGCAAAAGAAGCACAGAATTATAATATAGTAAAGGACCTGGCCCAATCGCCGTCCACTATGTCGACACTTGAGGTACCACAAAATTACCCCTCCCAAGAGCAAGCTTTATTATCAGCAATAGGTGGGATTGGCCCAATGGATTCCAATCTTGTGGCCTTTGATCATAAAGGATATGACCCGCAATTACCAGCTCAACTAGCTTTCCTTATTCAAGTGAAAGCCCTCAACAAAACTGTTCATCGAACAATTATTGATGAGGGGGCATCTACATGTCTTATGTCGATGAGTTGCTGGAAAGATTTAGGCTCACCACCCTTGTCGAAATCGTCAACGACGTTAAAAGCATTTGATGGACGATCATACACTCCATACGGGATTTTAAGTAACTTGCAAGTTGAACTGGGGGGCAAAACAGTAGGAATTGATGTTGAAGTAATTGATGGAAACCTCGATTACAACATCCTACTAGGAAGGCCCTGGATCTATGCCATGGCCGCGGTTGTGTCGACCTACTTCAGGAAGATTGCATTTCCCTTCGAAGAAGGAATTACAATCGTCGACCAACAAACTTTTCTCCGCAACAGTTCACAAGTTACAGGAAGCATTCCAATGATCCACGGAAGGAATCATTTGCTTCAAAATATCGGAATAGGTCTCCTAAAAGACCCTGCCTTAATGGGTACTTTCACCCTACCGCCTCCAAGTAATCTGGCGGGAGTGGCCACGGTGGAAACCTACAAAATGAAATCTAATCCAATCTTCTGGTTGGATTCGGAAGACTCCTAGATATTTTGTCGGCTCCGAGGACAGTTCTTATCTCGTGTCAACCTCGTTAAAAAATGAAACAAGGAGTCATGAGGATAGTTCTTTTACTATCTCAACCTCATTAAAAAATGAAACAAATCCCCTTTTTAAAATTCAAAGGTAAACCTTCATTCCAACCACCAAGTTGAATGCAATGAAGCTTGGGGGGCACCTTCCTTTGACATGCGTTATTATGATGCTGGGGGCATGCGTTATTATGATGCTGGGGGCATGCATAATCGAGCAGTTTTAGCAATGTTCATGCTCGTTAAAAAATAAACGCAAGATTCGAGCAGTTTTTGTGCAGAAGTTCATGCTCGTTAAAAAATAAACGTAAATTGTGAGCAATCTTTCCCTAGCAGTTCAAGCTCACCCAGAAAAAATGAACCGGTAAACAACCTCGAGAAATGTAACCTTTGAAAGCCATATTAAAAGCCCTTGGTCGTGTTTATATGCCATCACCTCCATCCGTTCATTTGGCCAATCGTTCACCTCCATATGTTTGTTTACCCATTTTGAGGAACAGCTGCGAAGAGTGATTTCACTTAGCCATCCTTGTGACACTGCCGTGATTGGAGAATTCCAACCTGTACCTGGAATCTGCTGCTATCCCTGTTCATCACTCGTTCCTCAAAAGACGAGTCTTCTTTGAGCTCTTTTCACTGACTCGTAAAATATGAAAAGTTTGCCGAGTTTTGGCCTTCCAGCTCGTTAAAGCGACCGGAAAGCTATCCCTCCTCTAAATTCTAATCTTTTTGGACCTGAGGGATTATTGCACAAAAAGATCGAGCGCTTGTTTGTTCGGCTCGTTAAAGAAACCGAAAATTCATCCCTTCTGTATTGTTTTAAACTTTTTCAGACTTAAGGGATTAGATGACGAAAAAGGAAATTTGGAGTTAACTTTTCGTACCTTTTCAAACTCTCTAAAAATGAAAAGGACCGAGTTTTCCTTGTCGTTAGACTCGTTAAAATGATTAAATAGCGACAAACTTGTCTTTAGACGAGAACGAGTTTCCCTATCGCTAAGCTCGTTAAATCATAGCGATGGGCTTGCCCGAAGGGCAGGTTATAGAACAAGCATATGTTATCCTCCTCAAGCTTGACAAAAATAAAGAGGTACTGGTCAGAAATGACTAGGGAAAAATTGGGAGAACATCAAAGCTTAATGGTAGCAAGTCGCTCTTGAACATGACACTTTTCTTCCGTACCACATCGGGTTGGGTTGTTTCATTCACCGGTCTCATCACCATGGTCTTCGCCAAACCATCCACATTTTGGGGTAATGCTACCGATCCATCGCATCAGTGTCGTTATATGTTCAAGAGAGGTCATTCTGAAAGTGTCAACCGTGTCCCATCCACTGCCATACATTATCCTTCATCCATTCATGATCGCCACCCTGAATCATATGTCACAGTTTGTTTTCACCTCCACTAAAATCATTAGCTCCGTTCTGTGTCATTGATGTGGGATTCATTAAGGCCCTCCTTTGACGGATCGCTTCTTGTCGACTTCAGCTCATTATCCAAGAAGTTGATCTAGGAACAACCCCATCAGTACTTTGAAGCTTGCATGCCTCAATGGCAAGTTTCTCACTTCCGGCGACAGGTATACATCAATGACCTTCGACCAGAAGATTTTGCGTGGCGTTCGACGCCAAGTCCTTTATTCACGCCACGTGAATTGTACTGCAGTACCTTGAGGGTCATTATCATTATCGGTGATTCCTCTCGCACTTGTTAACGGTTTTCATCATTGACCGGTAATCAAGCGATGTCTTTCCATGTTCGACTTCAGTGCAATTCTCACATGGATCGACTTGTACTTAGAGTGAAGATCGAGCGAGTTTGAAGACCCCGGATCTAGTTTCATCCATCCGGGCTGCGAAATATATTTAGGAAATATAAAAACATTTGTCATGTACATCATTGCAGCAAATGATCATCCTATTCAAAGGATGATAATTTCAGCAGAGAATTATCAGTCTACCATCAGACGATTGTCTGTTCTATGTACCAAAATGTATTTATAAAGCTGAGCATCGGAATGCCCGCCTCAGCTAGATCATGAAAACAGAATGAAAAATAATGTATTGTATTGTATCGTATTACAGGGCACCTCTCAGCACTTGAATGAACTTCGGATCCTCTGGATAAAGCATTTCACCCGATAAACGACCTCATACTTTAGGGGGCAACTGTTATAGACATTTTTGTGCCTTACAGCATGAAGCATGAAATGTCCATAATCAAAGGGATCCAAAGTCCCTAAACATGTTGTTCTTACCCCTAGAGGAACAAGGTCAGCAAACCACAGCACTTCAAATCAGTTCTCCACCTGAAAACGCTCAAAAACAAGGCAATTCTGGATCATGTCAACTGCTACACTGGCTACCTGCACTAAATGTCAACTGTTACACTGGCTACCTGCACTGAATGTCAACTGCTACACTGGCTACCTGCGCTGAATGTCAACTCCAACACTAGCTACCTGCGTTGAACGTGTTTGGACAAGTGGCAGGCTCATTTCTCAAGGTGTCAATGCCCAGGAAGCTTCCAAAATGACACTTGGATCAGGGAATTCGCCCAGTGATGAGTAAGAGGTTCTTAAACTCCAAGTGGAAGCAAGGATCTCCAAGTGGACTCAAGAACTGAAGTATAACTGAAGTGGGAGAGGACACTAGTCAGCTTGAAGCCAGCCTCAAGCTAACTCATCCTTTCTCCAAATCTCCTATATATAGAGCTCTTCTATGAGGTCTAGGGAGGCTGGAATTTTGTGCAAAGTAAGGAAGTGCTGTTGGTTTACAGTTAGAGTTATTGGGTGATTTCTTTTATAGAGGAGAAGAGGAGATTTCTTGCTGCTGGGGAGGTGCTGCTGGATTGGAGCCATTTATGGTTGTAACCTTCTCAGAACCTTTATCTTCTATCAATAAAGCTTTTGATGTTCTCCTATATACTTGTATTGCAATGATGTATTGTTTTTATCTGTATATTTGATTCATCCTAATCCATGCATCAGTTATGAGTACATGTTTCTTGTAGTTTCCCTCTCTTGTTTTTGCAGGATCTTTGTGTAGCTGGGCCGGCAAAAGGAGCAAGTAGCTGGGAACAAGAGGCAAAGAGAGAAGACAGGATCGACAAAAGCGAAAGACATCGGTTGGTCAATCTTTTCTTCCTTCTCTGTACTTTCATAAAGGAAAAATATCAAAGCTTTACTTTCAGTTGTTGCTAAGGAACTATCACCCTTAGAGTAGGGATAGGGTCATTCCGAGTCGGATACTTTTCCCCACAACAACAGCTGAAGACTTTTGGTTATGGGCCTTTAGTTGTGAGTGTTTCCCTAGAGAGGGTTCTGATGCTGATCCCACAGCAGCTCACTGTTGAGGTTAGGCCTCCCCTAGAGCCTAAGTTGATGCGATGGGTTGCGGTGATGGCCCGTCATCCTGACGAGGGCACGGAGGTTGTCCGATTTAGACTGGAGTATTTTCACTGGTTAGAGAACCAGGTCTTCTCGATACAGGATTTTCCGTATGCCGGAGTTGATTTTCGTGGAGATCCGGACATGATTCTTCCACCGGGAGAACAGTGGGACGACATAGGTACTTCATTTTTCACAAGTTTTTAAATTATCTATTTTTTTTTTTGTTTTATATCGTCTCAAAACTGACAGTGACAAATTTCAAAATGCAGATGTAGGCCCACAGCGTCCGGCCAATCTCCGGCCTTTCGAGAGGAGAGTACCAGTTGCACCGGCACCGGCCCCACAGTTCGCGGCCGCAGAGACCTTAGCTGAGTTGGAACAAGACCTAGAGCGTCTTACGGCAGACATACCAGAGACGACTATAGATGATATTCCTATCAGAATTCAGCACTATGTGGTCGCAGTCCCAGGACCTTTTAGGAGGTTCTTGTGTAGGGTAGCCCATGCAGTGGTTTCGTATAGAGAGCACCACCAGTGATTGGATGGTCACTTTTGTAGACACATGTGACATTTTGGTTTTTGGACTTATCATTTTTGCCAATCATAAGGTGTTTTTCAACCTATGATCGAAGACGATGTATTTTTGACACACTCCTATCTATATATATCATTGTTTAAGTATAGGGGGGTTTACGCAGTGCATTATATTAGATATCATTTTTGGGATTCAACTGCGTTAAGTAAGTCATTCACGTATGACCATTTCCATGAGAGGTAGTCGTAAGTGACTAATTTCTCATGATTTGAATAGTTCACTTAGCACTCATTGCATCGGGTGATGCTCACAGGGGTGAAGAAGTGGGATTGAAACTGGTGAAATAAATCACATAGCATCAATCATCACTTCCGGGGCTTGCACCCGGTAACCAGGACTTCCCGGGAGGTCACCCATCCCAGATCTCCTCTGGCTCAAGCGCACTTAACTGTGGAGTTTTCCCCACAATCAAGCCCACTTAGCTTGCTACCCCATTTGCAAAACCTTAGCAATTATTGTGCCTCATGAACCATTCAAGTAGAGATCCCTTCACTCTTTTTGAATTTAACGTGAATGACTTACTTAACGCAGTTGAATCCCAAAAATGATATCTAATATATCATTGTTACCGGCTTATTTTGTTAAACATGTGTGATGAGATGTTTTTAAATTTACATGTATGATTATCGCAAATGTCTGTCTAACATTAGAGAAGCAATTGCATCTGCCAATGTATTTAAAGACCTTGGAATATGCTGATATTCAATGTAATCAAATTCACGTTCCAAGAGGCTCACTCTCAAAAATAACCTTAATAACACTAGATTTCTAAAGGCATAAACTCTATTAAGCTGTAATACAACGAGTTCAGAATCTAACCTCACTATCAAACTTCGAATCCCGAACGAAATAGATTCAGACAATAACTCAATCACTGCAGTGTATTCTGCAATGGTGTTTGTTGTTTGACCGAGGCTCACCCCAAGCATAGAAACTAACTCGTCAGAGGTTGAATAGATAACCGAAGCTGCGGAAGAGATATTCCGTGTACTACGACAAGCACCATCAGCGAATCCAATGTACCTTTGGAGAGGCGTCGACATCTGCAATATCAAGAGTAAAACCAAGATAAGCCAGAATAATGACGAAAAACACACTCTCTAAGCTAAGCACACTGTCTATACTAACAAACACACCAGCTAGAAAGAAAAAACTAACCTAACTAAATCTCCATACCCATCATTTAAGCATAATACCTCTTTAGGTAAAGTCCATTTCTGGGTTTACCCAAAGAGTCCCCTTCAAAATCTACCAGCTCATAGGCCCCTTTTGCTAGCTTTCGCTTGACAATGTAGGGCCCATGCCACATAGGAACAAATTTTCCAGCACCTAATTTATCGTTAGCTTGATCATATAATAGCACTAGGTCTCCTTTCGAAAAATTTCGAGGGGTCATGTTGCGATCATACTGAGCTTTCATCTGTTTTGCATGAGTCTCGATTGCCAATGCAGCGTCACGTCGAGTCTCATCTAATTGAGCTAAGTATAATAAACACTTCTCCTCTTCGACAGCCATTTGAAGTGACGGGATTTCGCATTCAATAGGCAGCACTACTTCCAAACCATAAACTAGTTGGAAAGGAGTGAACCCTGTTGATGTTTTCACTGAGGTTCGGTACGCCCAAAGCGCGGAAAAAAACATGTTGTGCCAATTCGACCGATGAATACCAATGATTCGTCGGATCATGATAACTAAAACTTTGTTGATGGACTCAACCAGGCCATTGGCTTGTGGATAATAAGGAGTTGAGCTATCGTGACGCAAACCAAGCTGGCCTGTAAGTTCTGTCATCATAACGTTTCGAAAATGGCGCCCATGGTCAGTGATTATCGCTCGTGGGACACCAAACCTAGCAATAATGTGATTGAATACGAAAATTGCATCTGTCTTGCCGTCTACCTCAAATGTAGGCATCGCCTCAGCCCACTTAGTAAAATAATCAACCGCAAGGATGATATACACATGCCCCCCCGGCCGAGTGAGGGTTACATGTAATAAAATCGATACCCCATTTGGCAAAAGGACCAACGGCAATTATAGGGTGGAGAGGAGCAGGTGGTGCGCGCATCTTGCGATCAAACACTTGACAATTGTGGCATTTCCGGACCGCAATGATACAGTCTTTAAACAAGGACGGCCAGAAATAGCCAGCGCACAATATCTTTTGGGTTGTGGCGTACCCAGACATATGACCGCCACACGCTCCAGAGTGATAGTCATTCAAAACCCTTTCAGCTTCCTCGTGAGTTAAGCAACGACGAAAAACCAAGTCTGCCCCACGGCGATAAAGAGTATCTCCAATAATTTTGTACTGTTGGGACTGGAATCGAATTTTCCGACGTTCCGACTTTGAAACTTCGAGCCGAAAGGATTGGGTCTGGAGATAGACAATTATATCTCCATACCACGGATCTAAAGTGCTGATTAGAAACAAAGATTCGTCCGCAATGGGTTCCTCTGCCACAGTTTCTGTGTCAGCACACGGGAAATCACACATCAACTCTGCAAAAACTAAAGATTTCTTAGACTTAGACTTTTCAAATTCCAAGTCGAACTCCTGTAGGATAACGATCCATTTAGAGTACTTGCCCCCTAGCAATTGTTTAGTGAAAATGTAGATCATAGGGTTGCAATCCGAAATGACTGTAGTTTTACGGAGAAGAATGTAGTGACGAAAACGTTGGACAGCTTGAACAGCTGCCAAGGCCAATTTCTCCACATGCGAATATTTGAGCTCAGTGGGATTTAACGTCCGACTAAGGTAATAGATCACATGTTCCGTTCCGAATTCGTCTTCCTGGACTAAGACCATTCCAATGGTGGAATGAGCGGCGGCGAGGTACAAAAAGTAATCCTGGTTGTAGTTGGGAGGATGTAGCAACGGTGCATGGGTCAACGCGTGCTTGAGTGAATCAAAAGATTTCTGAGCTATCTCATCCCAAGAGAATTGAGCATTTTGTTTCAACAACCGAGTAAAACCCTTGGTAATCTCGGCGTAGTTAGGAATGAATCGGCGTAAAAAGTTTGCTTTCCCCTGCAAACTTTGGAGTTGGCGAAGACTCGAAGGAGGAGGCAATTTGATGATAGCCTCTACCTTTGAGGGATCGACGCGGATGCCGGCTTTTGAAACCACAAATCCCAGCAATCGTCCCATTTCTATACAGAAGACACATTTGTGTGGGTTCAACCGTATACGATAATGCCGGCACCTCATAAAAATTTCTCATAACTGGACAAGGTGATCAGCTCGATGTAAGGAGTGAGCGGGAAAATCATCGAGATACGGTTGCACAATGTGTTTGATGTCATGAAATTCATAAGACATCGCCCTTTGAAAAGTGGCTCCGGAATTCTTAAGCCTAAAAGGTAATTTACAATAAGAAAATGTCCCCCATGGACAAATGAAAGCCGTTTTTGGTTGATCGACAGGTAGAATATTGATTTGGTTGTAACCGGAAAAACCGTCCATAAAGGAAAATATTTCACTGCCGGCACAATCATCAATTATTTGATCGATATAGGGTGTTGGATAGTTTTCCTTAGGACAAGCACGATTGATATCCCTATAATCGATACATATTCTTATTGTTCCCTATTTTTTGTTAACCGGAACAATATTCGATACCCAATCCGTTAACGGGATCGGATAAATGAAACCTGCTTTCAACAGCTTCTCAACTTCTGCATTAATTTCAGCCGCTTTTCGTGGGTGAATCTGACGCAAACGTTGCCGGACGGGTTTAGCGTCCGGGTAAGTTTTGATCTCATGGACAACAATTGCGGGATCAATTCTTGGCATTTGCTCATAGGACCAGGCAAACACGTCGCGGAATTCTTGAAATAGGGCCTTGTATGTCTGAATTTCGTCATCTGAACACGAGGCACCTATATGAATGTGCTCAATAATTCCGGGCTTGACTGAAATGTCAATGGGAATAGTACGAGAAATATTTCCCAAATTCAGCTCTGAATCAGGATGTTTCATTGGACTCTGAGCTTCTTTGACATATTCAGCTGTAAAGATTGATGAGAAATCATTTTCAAAACGATCATCCTCAGGTAAAAATGAAGATCTATGATGGAGATCTTCCCATGGTAAATCGTCTACGCACAGGACTTCACAAAGTTGTTCGTCAGATGACACAACTTCAGGAAACGCTATTGACTCCGAGGTTGACACGAAAAGTGATTCCTCACGGACCACATTCATTTGGTCGATTTTGGTTGAACTCGGGTCGGTAAAAGACTGCACGGCTTCATAGGCAATTTCATATGGACTCAAAGGCATTGCGTCACCAAATGAGTCTATCTCAGATTCAGAAGGAACAATCCAAGGATCGTCATAAACAATGGTGTCCGAGGTAATCATATGAATAGATGCAAATGAAGACACGGCGTTGATTGGAGGAAAAGGAAAAGTTCCCAGTAAACTGACATCTTTAACTAATCCTACGCCAACATCCTTATAAGGGATAGTCATTTTATCGACATGCTGGATACTCTCTGAAGAGGCTGGGTCAGATGAAAAGTAAGCCAGCTGGTCTATGGTTACGATCTTGCCATTATGTGGAAACTTTATTACTCTGAAGACCGATGAAACGACCGCTGCCATAGCGTAAGACCAACTTCGACCCAAGAGAAGGTTGTAGTCTAGAGGGGCATCAACCACCTCCACATCTAGACTAACGGTTTTTCCTTCAACCCCTAGAGGAAAATCCTGTAGAATGCCAAACGGATGGAACCCACGGCCATCAAAGGCCTTAAGAATTGTCGGGGATTGATTTAGTGAAGGAGAACCAAGCGATCTCCATCACTGTATTGACATAATACACGTGGAAGCTCCCTCATCAATTACAGTCCGATGAATAGGCCTGTTTTTTACTATCACTGGGATCTGGAAAGCCATCTGATGAGGCAAACGCGGTGTACTATTTTCTAAATCAAAGATTATTAGGTTCGCGTCCTGAACATCAACAGCTCCTATAGCCGACAAAAGTAATTTTTGCTGTTCTGGGCATGATTGCAGCACTTCTAAAGCCGACATTGCTGAGGTTGAAACAGCTAAATCCTCAACAATGTTGTAATTCTGGGCCGCTCTCGCATGTGGATTGAAAGCAGACCTTCGAAGTACACCCTTGGCGGGTGGTTTGATTACTAAGTCAGGGTTAGGTTTCTCGATCTGTAGTGGATCGGAACCAGGAGCTAAGGTTGAGGGATTTGAATGAGAAGATTCTTCTTCTTTCGATCCATCAACAGGACTTTTACTACCATAATCTTGCGATCGAGTCGCAATCCTTACATGAGACATCATCAATATGGGTTCTTCACTGGCACTCGAGGAAGAACCTATCATCTTACTCTCCTGCTTTGGAAATGGATCTTTCAAAGCAGCAGGAGTTGGGGAACCCTTGACGTTTTTCACAGCCTCGGCCCGATGAGGGCAATCTGTTGTAAAATGATCCTCTTCACAAATAAGACAAGGATATCAAGGTTTGCGCTTTTCGTCATTGGTTTCCGACTTTTCTGTTTTCTCCTTTGGAGTCTTGTCTACTTTATTCTTCTTCTTACCTTTCTTCTTCCCACCGTTTTTTGATTTAGCCGTAGATGACTCTACAGCGTGAATATCAGCGGAAACTTCAGGAGAAGATTCTCCTGTCGGGGAGTCTGGTAAGGTTATAATGGGCGAAGAATTCTTCAAAGACTTCTTCTTACTTTTAGTATTTACCGTACCAATCATACCATCAACAGCATGAGATCACGAAGGAGCAGCAGCGATTTGATTTGACTTTGGAAGATCTGGGATCTTTTCATGTAACGTACCTGATTGAGTGTAAACTAAGTCAAGGTACTGCGCTTGAGCAATCAATTGCTCCTCAGTAACTACTCCGGCCTTAGCTACATCTTCAGTAATCTTTGGTAATAATGATTTAACAAACCATTCAGCTAAGATTTGGTCCGGGATAAAAACTTTCACTAATCGCCTTCGACGTCTCCATTCATGTATATGATCGGAAATGTAAGTGGACGTCGACTGTTTTAATGAAGTTAGTAGCTGCGTGCCATTATCATATCTGACCGGCAACTGCAAATGAGTTAGGAACGAGGTAGCTAACTGACTAAAATTGTAAAAATAGGCCCGTGGTAACTCAATGTACCACTTGGCCACGAGACCAATGAGCGTACGTTGGAAAAGATGTAAGCGGATCGAATCATCTGAGATGGAATTTTAAGCACACCAGAGGTGGTAAGTCATCACATGATTTGATGGATCCTCTCCAGACTTACCTTCGAACTTCGGTATGTCATTGGGCAACTTATTTGGCATTGGCAGCCAAAACGGAAGATAATTTATTGGATCGTTCGTTAGGCGCGACAAGTCTGGTAAATCCAAAGTTGCGATAAATGGTAATTGCCGATTAGGATCCCTAAAACTCTGGGTCACAAGACCAGTCCCAGGAGGAGGATACCCAGGATAACTTGGAATAGGTATCGCATTCAGGATATTGTATCCTCCTGGAAAACCAGGATTAACCGGACTGTATTGGGGTTGCTGAGGTTGTTGATAAGTGTACCCAGGATACGGTTGATACTGATAAACTGGCTGTTGGACAACAGGCCCATATTGGTACTGTCCCTGGTATGGTTGATAAATGAATTATGGTTGACTAGTGACAACCATACTTAAACCAAGCTGTCCTACAGGCATCTGAACCATTGTTTGAATCGTGGATCCAGACAATGGTAAAGATGTCTGAGGAGTAGTTGCAGAGACAGTAGAAACTGGAGCTGTCGATACTCCAGAATTAAGTGTGGTGGAAGGAACAGATGTTGCGGTAGTTGCAGCAGTCATTTGAGATGGAGTACTAGGTGCAATGGGCGACTGCGTAACTACCGAAGGTACAAAAGATTGAACATTAGACTGGACTAGTTGCTGGGGTGAACCAGAAACTAAGGGTTATCCAGCTTGAGATGAAAACTGTACACTTGGCTGCAATACCTGTTGAACTTGCGATGGATCCCACACTATGTTCATTCCGGGGTATTGACCCATGACAGGTTGAGGATATTGAGATCCGTAACCGTATTGAGGGTAGGATTGATAATTGAAAGGTACAGTTCCCGTACCTTGAACATAAGATTGACCTTGGGGTGGTTGATAACCTTGATTCGAGTACTGACCTTGAGGTAGATACCCTTGAGGTAAGTACTGATACTCGGGTTGACCTTGAGCTATAAACTGATACTGAGGTTTACCTTGGGGTACATATTAAGGCTGCGGTTGACCTTGAGGAATGTATTGTACTATGGCTACATACTGTCCTTGAGGTTGCCCCCTAGACGCAATTTGTGTACCTTGAGGTTGCCCCCCAGGCGTCAATTGAGGCTGCCCCCCAGGTGGTAACTGGCCACCTTGAGGTTGAGAACCGGGAACTGAACCTGACATCATGTAAATGTCTCCTACACCCAACGGTTTATTACCATTGTTCCCAGCTAATAACCCATGTTCAATGGGTTGAGGAGATGCTCCCACAAAAGTACCAGAAAGTGACTGATACCCAGAGGGAACAGAAGGACTTCCGTACAAGAAAGATTCAGGAGATTGAGTGAACATGGACGACTGACCAGACATATTTACAGGAGTATATATACCTCCAGGCGGATAAGGAGTACGAGGTGGAGAAAAACTTGACCCTGAGTTGTCTAAATAATTAGTTAATGAAAGATACCAAGTAGTGCTTCTAGGAGGACTGTAAAAGATGGATTCACGCTCCCTTAGATCAATAGTAGGTTGATCTTCAAGGATAGAGACGCCAAATTCTTCTTCTGGAGCAAGTTCTTCAATAGCTATCAAACCAGCAGGAAGATTTTCGGTGATGACTCTTTCTACCCTAGGTGAATCAGGAGCACTAGAAGTTGGAGTAACAGGTTCAGATATTTCAGGTTCTTCGCCTATATCACTAGTAGATGAAAAACTACCAGCAAGCTCGGAAACTGCAACAGCTTCGGGATTATAACCTGTTTCTAGACCTAGGTAATCTGGATGGACTACCAACGACGACTCTCCTTCTTCAGGTGAACCTACTTTACTGCCACTAGGAGTTACAAGGACTTTCAAACCTTCGTAATGACCCGGGAGTCTTCAGGAGGTTTGCCCCGAAGTCTACGGGACTTCCTCAACAAATCGGCCACGGTAACAATCTCAGCAGACTTGCCCCGAAGTCTACGGGACTGTCTCGGTAATTCAGCCACAGTTAAAAACTTTTAACTATTGCACACGCAAACAAAGTAAAATCTCAAAGCAAACTGCCTAAAGTCTCTAAAGAACCAAACAAATTCGAATCACATGCCTAAAGAATCTAGGGCGTCAAACCATACACAAACAGTAGCCTTCCGGACCGAAAACACTAGTTGGAGATGAAACCCAACATCGCCGAATTCAGTACAGAAGTGGTGGGTGGAACAGTTACCCCGGCAACCTGCTTAATGAATAGACCGGCACAAGTTCCTCCACTTTAACTGTCTCGAGTGAAGTGAACCCCCCGGAAAATCCAAGTGAGTCTAGCCGACGTCTGCTCCAGGTACAGTGGGATCTTCCCTCCACCGTCACCTCGGTAGAATCCTAAAGATAATGGTCACTAAGGTTACCAACAGCAACAAATATACCTGGGGGAACAGTCTACGACCCGATAGCACGCAAGGGCAGAGTAACAAGCTCAATCCCCTTGTTGGCTCCTTGACAATAATCCAAGTTTTACCGACAAGTGACCCCAGGCTCCTCGACAATAATCCGAGGTTTACCGTTTGTAGTACGTGCGTATTTGGCGTCTTTCCCAATGAAGGAGGATTGATCCCCTCACTGGTTCGGACACGGTCTCGTGCTTCTCCTTTAAGAGGAGCTTTCCCAGAGTACAAATGAAACAGTTGGATTTATCCTACCACAAGATGAGCTACTTGTTTGGTTTTACTGTCTTGGAGAGTTAATTACTCTCCTACTCCAAGACACTAGCCTGATCTATATTGGTGTTTTAGAGCCCTAGTAAATAAAATTTACTAAGTTGATTTTACTTTAAGCATTAATTTTATGGCTTTTCTTTAGGACAAAAGGTAGCGGAGATGAAACTGATGGTGTGTAGACTCGACTCAAATCCACTAAAAAGATGCACTTAGGATGATTTATACTAATTTTCTTTTTCAATGAATTCCCTAGCTAAGAGAGTTGGAGAATGCAAAATCGACATAAAAACAACTTTCTTGGCAAATGAAAATCAAAGAAACAAACTCTTTATCTTTTCCAAAGCATACAACACATGACCACTAATTACGTCACGAAAATTCCTTTTCCTTTCAAAGACTCAAATGCTACTAAAGCAAACTTTTCTTCAAAAGAGTTTTTTTATATTTTTCCCTATATTAGCAAAACATGTAAAACTTACTTTAATAGAAATCAAAGTTAAAAAATCTATGGCAATCAAATCAACTCAATTTCACACAAAAGAAAATCCAAGAGAAATGCACCTAAAAGTAAATCTAATGAGGCAAAAGCTTACCAAGTGTGATTCCAGGATGTTTTACTCAGTCAAAATTTAACTAAGGACTAGTTAATGCAGAATAAAAAACCAGTCAAAAACAAAAATCAAAATCTTTTGTTTTTTTTCTTAAGAATAAAATTCAAAGTTCAATCAACAAACTTTTTCGATATTTGGCAAAGAGACAACACAAAGGTAGGTTTCTCACAAGGGTGGATTCTATGAAAGGTCTGACTCCTAAGAAGACTGAAAAGCCCAGGGAGATCCAAGGTTTTACAACTTCTAAAGCCAAAGTCACTAGAGGACCAGTGCAAAAATCAAACCCTACGGCAAAATCTCTATGAATTTCACTAAAACTCTTGACACTGATGAAACAAGCTTAGGTGAAGATTTATGACAGGTAACCAGTGGATCTGGGCAACAAAAACAAATTAAAAACAAAATCTAAGAGGCAAAAAGGAAAAAAATTGAAATTTTCTCAATTTTGACAGGGTACGCAGGCAACCTGTTTGCACAGGTGCGTGTACGCTATGTGCACAAAGCTGCAGTGCGTACAAGTATGCACTGTGCTTAACTCAGAGGGTGCGTACTGCTAGCAAAACTAAGAAAAACTAAAATCTAATTTAACCCTAAGCTAGCCCACCCAAATACACAGTAAAACAACCAAAAACCAGAAAACAAACGAATTTTCTCAGATCAAAGTTTCACACAAAGGAAAAATCATTCACATCAATGGAGTTCCCTAGTATGGTCGCCATTTTGTCATGCGGAAAGAGTCAATTTTGCGGACAAAACCAACCTCCCTAGAAGCTAAGGCTTTCTAGTGACAAACAAGGCAAGTAAACACTACCTTTCTCTAAATATGCATTTAGAATACAAGTAATCAGGTGATAATAACATACCTTTAGTCCAATGCTTTGTAGTAGTCCAGCCTTGCCGATCCGAATGAGCTCCTCCTCTTCGAAACCTGCATTCACTAACAAGCCAAAAGATTACATAGCACCTGATAAACTTATAAAATAACACATATTCATCATACAGACCAAGGAGTATATGAAACAAATCATGAATAACAATCTATTGAGAAAAATGAGTTTATTTGCATTAAGTGGAAACAAAAGAAACCATTACAACCTGAGCCTTGGTGTTGTGCAGGTCCCTCCTAGGGTCCAGCAAGAGTTTTCCTTTACTTTGATCAGCTCACCCACTTCCAAATAAGGCTAGGAAAGGATGGGAATCTCTCCTCTCAAGCTCTATAAGGGAGTCCTAATTCCAGCAGCATCTACCCTTAGGAATGCTCATCTTTCAACCTCCCCTCCCTCTGGACCAATGCCTGTATTTATAGTGCTCTAGAGGAAGTTAATCAGGTCCACCATCAATGGGATAAACCCCTCTTTGAATGGGATAGCTCCCCTCTTGATGGGATAAGTTCCTCTTTCATAGGGATACATGAACCATCTAGAGGCGCTCAATACACATCAAACAAGCTTCTAGAATGCTCTAGAAATGACCACAAGTAACTTTTTTGGAGTGAAACTTGTGCCTTTTGACCTTTACAGGAGTACACACCCACCCCTTTACATACAGAGTGTACAAGTACGCAGGTATTGTGAACTTGAGGTGCGTACACGCAGGTAAGGCTAAGAGAAACTGTGTACCCAGAGATATATAGATTTTTAAAGACTTTCTCTCTTTCTTGGAGTTTGACATGAAGAGCAGAGGTATGAGACTTGCTAAGGAGGATAGTATGACAGTTGATGGAGCCATACTAACTGCAAATAGTCATGGTGACAAATTTTAGTGTAACAGTAACAAATTCTCAATCATGTGTGAGGTGAATTGAGTGCCTTGATCAGTGACTAGCTCTCTAGGGTATCCAAACTTGTAAAACACATTCTCCCTCAAGAACTCAACCACTTTCTCTTATGTGGCTACCTTGACAGCTTTGGTTTCAACCAACCTTGTTAAATAGTCAGTGCACAAAATGATGTACTTTTTATGTCCTGATGGAGGATCAATGGGCCCAATGAAATCCATGCCCCTCTTGTCAAATATCTCAAAAGTCACTTGAGGTTTCAAATGCATTTCATCCCTGGGAGTAGGTTTCGCCATTCTTTGGCACCGATCACACTGGCTAGTATACCTTCTCGCATCTTGGTGGAGAGTGGGCCAGTAATAGCACCCTTGTAGTACCTTGAAAGTTGTCCTTTTGGTTACAAAGTGACCTCCACAAGGCCCATCATGACATGCCAGAAGGATTTCAAAAATTTCCTCCTCCCTAACACATCTTCCCAGAATTTCATCTAGGTCCAACTTGAAGAGATTGCCCCAAATCCAAGTGAATAAGGCATTTTTCCTTATAATTGTGATCTTTTCCTTATAGGACAAATTTGGAGGGAACTGTGAAGATACTAAGTAGCTGGCTATGTCAGCAAACCACAAAGAGAGAACTTAAATGATGAATAAATTCTCATATGGCAGTTGGTCATCGACCATTCCTTCCTCACCTATAGGCAAAGCCAATCTCGACCAAAAATATGCAACTACATTTTCTCTTCTAGGCTTATCAATAATAGTTATATCAAACTATTGTAACAAAAGTAACCATCTAATAATTTGGGCATTCACATCAGGTTTGTTCATCAAATATTTAATGGCAACATGTTTGGTATGTACAAAGGTCTAGTAACCAGTAATGTAATGTCTAAATTTATTCAAGGAATGGACAACAACTAGGAGCTCCTTTTCAGTCACAGTGTAGTTCAACTAAGCTTTGGACAGATTTTTGCTGATGAAGTAAATGGCATAAGGTAGCTTTTCATCTATCTGGCCCATGCTCCTATATATTTATCATAGGCGTCAACATGTATGTGAAAAGGAAGAGCCCAATTTGGGCCTCAGAGTATAGGTACATGTTGAAGCCCCGAAAATTGGGTCTACAACAAATGGGATACCCACCTAGTCTAGACCTTGGTTAGCGGCTCCTTTTCCGTTTGGTATAGTGGGTCTGACTAGGGATATGGGACCAGTTTCCCAATTTATGTGTGTGTGTGTGAATAATTGATATTTCCTTTCTAAAAGTTCCTAAGTGAGATGCTCTAATTCTAACTCTAATCTAATAACATGAAAATTGTATTCTAATAAACAAAAATATCTAAGTCTACACTAACTTGGGGTGCAATCCTTCTGTTATGCGATCTAAAATGATTTCAGATAACAATCGATGATAAAGATCATTCCACTGTTATGAGAAAAGAATTCAATAAACATGAACCACTTCATATAAAAAGTTAGATGAAACGATTGTGAAAGGCATATCGCATAATAAGCTACTCATACATTAAGCATAAATAAATAGCTATCACCATACAAAAGTGCCAAACGATAACTCAGACATTCACGCATCAATATATAAACAGCTGAACATGAATATCACTTTTAAGACAAAGGCAGAAATAGTTAAGAGATAGAAGTACCATTTATAACTAGTTCTACTCATGAGATTCAAGCGATAATGATTTATCTCTTCTTAATCCAACATCCACTAAGAGTACAGAAGTGAAACATCAGTAGCAAGTATTAAATATAGATATCAATAAATCCTGTTCCATTCATTCATCAAAACCTCCTCAGAGGGTACAAAAGTGCATGTTCTGGGGATAAGTTTTTGACAAATTTCAGGACCCTTCTCTAAATGCATGAGAAGGTTTAAATACTACTAAATAAGTCTAAAAATAACTTATTACAAAAATATAGGATGCAGTTTAAATGACCGTCCTCATTTCAGGCAAAAATAAAGCAAAATTAATACTAATATTGAGTCTAAAACTAACACTATTAACTAATTATTTATGTATCTGCTCCTTGAAGTCGCACACGTTCAACATTTGTTTGAGAAGAGTCGGCTGGCCAAATTTCGATTTTAGTTGTGCCGTGAAAACAAAATCGGCAAGAGCTAGCACCATCTTCTCGGCAAAATTGATAATACACTTGAGAGTCATGCACTGGTTGTGTGGTTTTACCAAGTATGCCCAGTGAGAATCCCAATTCAACTTGGTTAATCTTTTGATTGATTCTGCCTTTTGTTGAGCTTTCTTCCTCCAACCTGTCTGCAGTTGTTGTTAATATGTGCATACCATTTTGAAGATGTTTTAGACAATTACTAGTAGTTTTAGGATTCAAGTTTTACTTCTTTTATTTTACCTCTAGCGTTGCTTTCTTACAAATTTATGGGCTTACAGGCGACTGAGCAATCAGAAGCTTTCCTTTTCAAGAGGTTTTGCTCAGCGATGCACGATTACGCATTGGAAACTGCCTCCGTTTCCTGATCTGGGCTTCATTGGTGCATTTTTTGCCTTTTGCGCATTTTCTTTTAGTGGATATAAAGCTCAAATTTTGTGAAAATAATGATTCTGTAAGCTCTTGACCCAGAGTTTTAAATTGTCTGATTCTTATGTCAGCGTTGTCCAGTACCCATTTAACCATGTCTGTGTATGGAAGAATTTTGGGCCTCGCCGCTATCCTGTGTAAGAACGAACAAGCTAGCTCTGTAATGGATGCCTCAGAAGAACCATGTGAGCCTGCAGTAGCCGTAACTTCCATCACTCTAGGATTCTCTTCCTCAAGTAGACTATACATGCCTTCCCAAGTAGCAATACCAGTGTCTCTGTTACAGGCAGTGTCTGTATACAAGGGTGCCATTTCTTTGTCATCAGAGCTTGGAGCTTTGCCTTTCTTCCCCATAATATCCTGCGTACTGCTTTGTATATTTCCCTGTTCTCCGCTCCTGCAATTTACAAGTGAAGTGAGAATAATGATAAGGAAAGGTGACGGGAAAGTTTTAAATGATGAAGGCATATAAAATACACCACCTTACATGAAATGAATTTTCGATAAGCACAAAACCATATTCCATTAATGACTGGCAACTAACTCATTAATTAGCATTAAAGCACATAACCAGGTCTCGATTTATGGAAAATACTTTTTTGATCAACGAGCCTGAAAGATCTGTGATGAAGCAATTTTGCGATTTGCTTCGCAGTATCGCAGATCGCAACATCGCAGAATCGCAACATCGCTAAATTGCAACATCGCTATATCGCTATATCGTAATATCGTAAATCGCATTATCACATTATCGCTTTATCTCTTAATCGCAAAATTGCAATATCGCTATATCGCTCTATCGAAAAATCGCAATATCGCTCTATCGCAGGAGCATGGCATATGACAATGTTTCGTTAATCTATTTTCTACGAAATGCGATTTGTGATATACGCTATATCATTTCGATAGTTTAAAGTTTTTCAGCATAAGTGATTTTTTTAGACATGCGATGCGATAAATTCTTTCTTAATGTGTAGTTTCACATCGCGATCTCGCAATCTTAGACTCTTGCTTGTAATGAGGTATCCATTATCTTTTTGCGATGCGATATTTCCTAAGGAATAATTCTACTTTATCATAAAACTTAGGTTTTTTTAATTTTTTAAAGGTATTTTCCTAAGTTTATGATGGTAAGTTTTATTAAAAAGGAAATACAAGCACTAATTAATTTTTTAAATTTTTGACTAAGGGTCCCCACTTATTTAGTATTAGGAATAACACTAAATAAGAAGGGGGGTTGTTGCTGGCCACAACAATTGGCGATTCACTTGGAAGAACCAGTTATCTCTGCTTTTCTTTTGGATTTTCTAAACTTCCAAAACAGAAAATTTTCCGGAAAATTAAAATTTATTATAGAAAGACAAAGTACTTTATGCTTTTACCTATCAATGATATTTTGTTTCTTCTATTTTCAACTTTGATTATTTACTCCCTCAAGCTAGTCCTTGTATCTACATCAGTCATTACTTGGTTTATAAAGATAAAAACAAAGCCTTCTCTATAAATCAGTTTTGAATATGCTCATTTGTCGTAGGTAGAGCCTCTGCTGCCAGTAGGCATTTATAGCCTCGACAGGGTTACCTGTTACCCAGCAATGATCCTGTATCCTACTTAGAGAAATTTACAACTTTCAAAGAGAAATCCATATCCACACTTATTGTTTTCATTTTCTTTTTTACCCTTAAAGAACAATGTCTTGGTTTGATAGCCAATTTATGACATAGTCATTCACTTGATTTATGGCTTTGCTGAACAAGATGGCTCGTGATGAGACCACTTGTCTTTTGATTGCAACAATCTTAAGTCATTGCCCTGTTGTGGTATGAATTATTGGCAAAGTCAACAAGCTATAATATCTATGATTATGATAAGCTACCTCGTGATGAGACCTCTTACTCTTTAAGTTAAAGTGTATCATTGGATTATTTTCTGAACATTGAAGTTTCCTAGGTGGGGAGGAAGTCATTGTTTCCTTGAGACAGCTCTGGACGACAATGATAGAGTTTTTGGAAAGATCTTTTCTACAGAGAATCTTTGTTTTTGTTATTGATACCTTTCATTGGACTGATATAAAACAACTTCTCACTAAAGTTCATTTTTTGCCAAAATTTACAAAGTAGAAACTAGTATCATTTCTAGGCCTAGAGTCTTTAATTGTATCTTTCAATAATAATTATCAATTTCTAAAAGAATTCTATTTATACAAGTGAAAAAACAAAATCTAAAAGAGAATTTGTGTCTTTTTCATAAATCTCAAATGTAACCATTTACAACCAGTCTTATTATGAAGCTAAAACAACTACTCTACAAAATAGAAGAATGATCTCCTATGGAAAATATTTTTTTTGAGGATCTGTCCATTAACAGGTAAAGAATCTCTTCTTTCTGTTAAATCTTGTAACATAAAACTAGACGGACCTATGACTTCTACGATTTGAAAAGGGCCAAGCCACATTCATTGAAATTTCATATGTTACCCTTTTTCCTCATGAGCCTTGTCCCATTTTAAAACTAGATCTCTCATCTGAAAGTCTTTTCTGGATATAATGCTTGAATCAAAGGAAGATTTCACTAATGCTTGGTGATGAGCATGAGTTATTTTAGCGTGTTCTCGTTGTTCTTCCAACTTAATTATTTCCAACTACCTTAGTTGTAAGGAAGAAGTTGGTGCTTCATCAATATATTGAACCAAGGCTAAAGAGGGAATTGCCAAATCAGTTGGAAGAACCCCTTCTTTCCCATAAACTAAATTAAAGGGAGAAGTGCCAATGAAGGCTTTCTGCATTATCTGATCTGCCCATAAAGCATATATTAAAGATTTGTGCCAATTTTTGTTATTTTGATCAATGGTTCGCTTAATAATTCTGATTAAGTTTTTATTTGTAGATTCGGCTAATCCATTCCCCTGTGGATAGTAATTGGTAGAGTATTTAAGCTTGAAACCCCTTTTGAGTGCAAATTTAGTCATCGAATTACCAGAAAAATATGATGCATTATCAAACATTAAAGTAGAAGGCAACCCAAACCTGGTGATTATGAATTGATCTATGAATTCGATGATATGTTCAGCATTAGCCGTCTTGAGTGGAATTGCTTCTACCCATTTAGTAAAGTAATCTGTTGTTGTAAGGATATATCTATTCTGTTTAGAAGAGTGAGGAACAATCTCACCTATTATGTCCAATCCCCACTGATCGAAACGCTGCTCAATGTTAACTGGTTGTAGTGGCAAGGATGGCTTCTTTTGTCTCCCAGCAGTGGTTTGACAGAGTTGACATTTCCTCACGTAGTTATGTGAGTCTTTGAATAATGTGGGCCAGTAATAGCCTGCACGTAAGATTTTATGAGCAATAGCGTCTCCAGCATAGTGTCCACCTACTGACCCATCGTGGAGTTCCTGCAAGACTTTTTCAACTTCATATTTCTCAAGACATCTAAGGAGAATAGAATCATAATTTATTCTAAAAAGAACATCATTCACGAGCTGATATTGTTTGGCTTTCATTCTTAGAGCTCTTTTCTTGGCATGATCGAGGTTTGAAGGAGTGTATCCATTCTTTAAATAATAAATGATATCAGCGTATAATGACTTAACATCGTTTAGGCTTACCTCGTACTTTTGTATCTCTGCAGATGGAATTTCGGACATGACCAATGCTCTGGCCAGCATTTTGCAAAAGCCTTGACCTTTTACAATGCTTGCTGGTTTGATTTCTACGTCATATTCTTGTAAGGCAGTAACCTAATTGGCTCTTTTCTCACCCACATCCTTCTATACTAGAAGATTTCCTACTGCTGGAAATGGCACTATGATTTTTGTGTGTGTTTTGAGTAAAAAAGGTCTGAAATATTTAATTGCTTTGAAAACAGCATAAGCTTGTTTCTCTACATCTGAATAATTTAGCTCAGCCCCTTGTAAATTGGAACTGAAAAAAGCAATTGGGGCTTCTGCATTTTCTTGATTTGCTTGAGTGAGTATCGCAGCATATGATCTATCAGAGGCAAATGTATATAAAATAAAAGGATCGGAAAAATTTGGAGTTGCTAAAGATGGAGCATTAACAATTGCTTGTTTGATTAGATTGAATGCCTCATGTTCATCTTGGCCCCATTTAAAGTTTGAGTTCTTTTTAATCATTGCTTGTAAAGGAGACACAATTCTTGAAAAATCTAGAACAAATCTCTTTACAAAGTTAATCTAGCCAAGAAAAGATTGCATGGCTTTCTTGTTGTGAGGTAGGGGTATTGCGGAAATCTCCTTGATTCTATTAGGATCAATGTGAATTCCAGATTTTGACACTATGAATCCGAGAATTTTTCCTTCACTTAATGCGAAAAAGGATTTTTTCGGGTTAAGTGAAATTCCATACCTTTGACAATGTTGGAAGATTTGTTTTAAATCTCTAAGATGATTGTTTCATTTCTTGGAATATACAGTTATATCATCCAAATAGATTACCACTGATTTATTAACTAACCCCTTGAATGTGATGTCCATGGCTCTTTGAAATGTGGCACCAGCGTTAATCAGACCAAATGGCATCTTTTGATATGCGTATGTGCCCCATTTAGTTCTGAATGTGGTTTTTAATTGATCATCGGGATGTACCAACACTTGATTGTATCCTGAGAATCCATCCAAGAATGACATTAATTCTGACCCCGCGACTGCCTGCAGTATTTGTTCCATGGGAGGCAAAGGAAAATTATCCTTTTGGCAGGCTTTGTTAAGATTTCGAAAGTCAATGCAGATTCTAATGTCTCCATTTTTCTTTCTAACAGGGACCATATTGGAAACCCATTTGGAATGTCGAACGGGAAAAATTATTTTGGCTTTCAATAACTTATTGAGTTCAAATTTGATCTGGTTTTCTAGATTGGGATGGATCTTTCTCAACTTTTGTTGGACAGGTTTTTCATCGTCTATCATTGGAATAGTATGTTGGATGATGGAGGTGTCGTACATTTTGAGTTCATCGTAATTCCAAGCAAAGACACTTTTGTATTGTCTCAAGAGACGAATATACGCTAATTTTTCTTCAGGAGCTAGACCAAGGCCTAGATTGATATTCTGTGGTTTGGTATCAGTTCCTAGATTTACTAGTTCGTAGTTCAAAGTTGAACTTTGGAGTTTTGAATTGGTAGATCTTTTAAACTGATCTTTCAAATCATAAAGGTCTTCTAACTTGACTACTGACTTAGGTATGGCATTGTTAGTGCTATCTTGTTGCAATTGTCGGTCATGTTGGTCTTCATCAATTATTTGATTGGTGTAGGATCCTTCAGATGTGAGGAAACTCACGGTATCAGGATCATCGTTGAAAATCCTCCAATTGGTAATGTTATCAGGAATAGATGGTCTAAAAATTAATTCAATTGAAAATAGATTAGGGCTAAAATCTTCTAAAGGAGTGAGCTTGGAAGCTACATTAACTAAGAGGCCTGCACTAGCATTCTGGAGTCTAGGAATTGATGAAATATTAAATGCTATAAAGTGTTCAGTCAGATCTTGAACTAAAGATTGGTAATGTTTTAAATGACCTGATAAACAATGTATAGTATTACATACCTATCTGATTACAATTTTAGAGTCTCCGAAAACTTGAAGGTATTTGACGTCTAATCCGATTGCTTTGTATAACCCTTGGACTAAAGCCTCGTATTCTGCGGTATTTTTGGTGCAATCAAATTCGAGTCTGCAAGTTAGCATAGTTTTATCTCCCTCTAGACTTATTAACATGCATCCTGCTCTTGCTCCTTCGTTAGACTTAGAACCGTCAAAAAATAATTTCCAAAATAAAGATTTATTTACTGGACTATCTATAAAATTAATACATTTAGAACTATCTATTTGAGAGAAAGTTTCTACTTGAGATAAAACAGAATGTTCTAAGTAAGGTGAAGTACGAGCATTAAAATTTCCTAGGAAAGAATCTACTGAGTAGTTGCCAATGATGTTATTGTTGTATGCTACTGGTTCATTTTCTCCCTCTAGTTCTGTTACTATGTATTTCTGATGTCTTTCCCGCTCAACTTTTATTTGATTTGGTTTACCATTGTAAGTGAGCCACATGTGCGACCAATCAGTTGAAAAGTATCCATGAAGTTTTTCTGACCAATCTCTGCTAAGAATTAAGCCATAAAATTCCGGAATATCAGCAACTAAAATGTCGATAACTTGACATACCTTTGGGTTGGATGACAGCCTTATGCTAACCTGATTTAATTCGCCAATCACTTCGACTTGCGATCGATCTAATTGAACTATGCTCACAACGGATTTTTGTGGTTGAACGTTCAATTTTGCACATATTGACTTTGGTAAAATATTCGATGAAGCTCCAGAATCTATTAAGCAATTATGCAAATTTTTATTGAAAAATTCATAAGTAAGAAGAAATGGGGGGGTATGAGATCTTGATCTTCCTCCAATTAAGGTGATATCGTTTGGATCAAATTTATTAATCGCATTAGTTGGAGATATTCCCATGTCATGGGAAGCTTGAGAGATTACAGCAGCAGGCAAAGGTGCAACTGGTATAGCATATAATTCTTTCAAAATTATCTTTTGCTGGTGTTTTAACTTGCTCAATTCGTAAAAATTGATATTGGCCCTAGTCTTTTTCATGTCTTCTATGATATTATACTCCATTTCATCCGAAACGATCAGCGTTTTAGATGGAGTTGATGGGTCTGTTTGGACTGGGCTGGTTTGAGTCGCTTTAGGTGTCGTTTTCTTGGCTGCGACTTTATCCTTAGTCATCGAGCTTGCGCTCTTTGGCTTAGGTGTAGGTTGAGGAGGATCAAGTTGATTTCTACTGCGAGTACTAACTGGGGATGCCTCTTGATCCTCTTCATTTGGGAGGATGAAATCCCACATACCTTGTAACTCTACCACTCCTTCTTCATCAGAATGTTATTCAGTAGCGATTTCCTCTTCTTCTTCTTCGGATTCAACACTTGTAATAGCGTTAGGGGGTTTGGAATCGGTCGAAGGGTTTCTTTTAAAAGGTCTGTATGGCTTTTTAGAAGAAGTTTCTGCCACTTGTTTCTTAATGTCGACCATCTCGTTAGACATGGTCTTCAAAACTTTTTGTAATCCTTCTAAATCGAATGGATCTTTCGATTTTTTTTTCTTGGGATCTTCCTTGAAAGAAACCTTCTTGGATTTTCATTCTTCCATAGCGTTTTTCTTTTCTAGGGATATAATACGTTTCTCTACTGCTATTGCTTCTTTCATATTTTCAGCTAAAGTTGTTTTGTTAGCCCTGTCAACAAAGATTGCTATGTTTGATGGTAAAGCAGTGATGTACCATTCACTTCGCACTTCTTCGCTAGGCTTGGAAGCAGTAGGAATTTTGTTTAAGAGTTTATTGAAACGTGAATTGAAATCTTTGATAGGTTCTTTTGACTCAGCCCTAAGGTTAGACAGGTCATTGATTAGTGTCGCCGTAGACCTATCATCACCAAACTTAGTCAGGAATTGTTCTTGGAAAATCTCCCAACTAGTAATAGATCCAGACGGTAATGAGAAATACCATGATCCAGCTACTCCTTGTAGAGTATAAGGGAAAAGTCGGATGACAGCATCTTCGTTGGTAACTCCATTGAGATTTATGGATAACATAAAGTTATTTATATGTTCTTCCGCTAGCATGCCTGCCTCAGGATTAAACTTAGGTAGCCATTTTTCAAGATGGGCCGGAAGCTAACTCAAGGGTGTAGGCATTAAGACTGCCCCTGGGTTATTCAATGGATATTGGGCCATCATTGATCTATTAATAGAGGAAAGTGCAGAAAATGATCCCTACGGTTGAGAAGATGAGGATATTATGACTCCAGATGATTGAGAAGGATATTTGGGAGTACCGGTGGACTGATGGACACTGATCTGAAGTGGAGGAGTGGATTGTTGACTTCGCGGTGGAGAGGTTGAGATGGATGATGATGATGAAAGAGTCTCACTATCAGACCCTTTAGGAGATTTCCTTGCTCTCTTCCTTGTGGGTAGAGGTAACTCGGTTGGCTGAACACCAAATTTTTCTCTCTTTAATCTGGTAAGAGGATGAGCAAGGTTATATTGCGAAGTCACGCTACCTTGAGATTTATCAGATCTTTGAGGAGATATAGAAAATTGTTGAAGTTTGTGAATCAAATATTCAACTTCAGGAGGTTCAATAGTAGATTGTTCTGAAATGTCAGGGTTTGTAGCAGCGGTTGTTGCTCTCGTGACTTCCGGCTCTGGATTTGAAGATTCTAAATGCCATGGAGAAGTTGGGGGAGATGGTGAGGGCGATTTACTCTCAGAATGGTATTTAGATTTAGACTTACTTGCCATTCACAGTTTCAGGCCCTCCTTCTAGCGCCGAATATGTTGAAGCCCCGAAAATCAGGTCTACAACAAGGGGGATACCCATCCAGTCTGGACCTTGGTTAGCAACTCCTTTTCCATTTGGTATATTGGGTCCGACTGGGGATATGGGACCAGTTTCCCAATTTATGTGTGTGTGTGTGTGAAGAATTGATATTTCCTTTCTAAAATTTCCTAAGTGAGATGCTCTAATTCTAACTCTAATCTAATAACATGCAAATTGTATTCTAACAAACAGAAATATTTAAGTCTACACTAACCCGGGGTGTAATCCTTTTGTTATGCGATCTAAAATGATTTCAGATAACAATCAATAATAAAGATCATTCAACTGTTATGAGAAAAGAATTCAATAAAGATGAACCACTTCGTATAAAAAGTTAGACGAAACAATTGTGAAAGGCATATCACATAATAAGCTACTCATACATTAAGCATAAATAAATAGCTATCACCATACAAAAGTGCCAAATGATAACTCAGACATTCACGCATCAATATATAAACAGCTGAACATGAATATCACTTTTAACACAAAGGTAGAAATAGTTAAGAGATAGAAGTACCATTTATAACTAGTTCTACTCATGAGCTTCAAGCGATAATGATTTATCTCTTCTTAATCCAACATCCACTAAGAGTATAGAAGTGCAACATCAGTAGCCGATATTAAATACAGATATTAATAAATCCTGTTCCATTCATTCATCAAAACCTCCTCAGAGGGTACAAAAGTGCATGTTCTAGGGATAAGTTTTTGACAAATTTGGGACCCTTCTCTAAATGCATGAGAAGGGTTTAAATACTACTAACTAAGTCTAAAAATAACTTATTACAAAAATCTAGGATGCAGTTTAAATGACCGTCCTCATTTCAGGCAAAAATAAAGCAAAATTAATACTAATATTGAGTCTAAAACTAACACTACTAACTAATTATTTATGTATCTACTCCTTGAAGTCACACGCGTTCATCATTTGTTTGAGAAGAGTCGGCTGGCCGACTTTCGAGTTTAGCTGTGCTGTGAAAACAGAATCGGCAAGAGCTGGCACCATCTTCTCGACAGAATTGATAATACACTTGAGAGTCATGCACTGGCTGTGTGGTTTTACCAAGTATGCCCAGTAAGAATCCCAATTCAACTTGGTTAATCTTTTGATTGATTCTACCTTTTCTTGAGCCTTCTGCCTCCAGCCTATCTGCAATTGCTGTTCATATGTACATACCATTTTGAAGATGTTTCGGACAATTGCTACTAGTTTTAGGATTCAAGTTTTACTTTTCTTTTTTTACCTCTAGCATTGCTTTCTTACAAATTTCTGGGTTTACAGGCGACTGAGCAATCAGAAGCTTTCCTTTTCAAGAGGTTTTGCTCAGTGATGTGCGAATAGTGCTAGGTGCTAATCGCGCATCAGAAACTGCCTCCGTTTCTTGATCTGGGCTTCCTTGGTGCGTTTTTCGCCTTTTGCGCGTTTTCTTTTAGCAGATACAAAGCTCAAATTTTGTGAAAATAATGATTATGTAAACTCTTGACCCTGAGTTTTAAATTGTCTATTTTTTATGTTAGCGCTATCAAGTACCCATTTAACCATGTCTGTGTATGGAAGAATTTTGGGCCTTGCCGCTATCCTGTGTAAGAACAAACAAGCTAGCTCTGTAATGGATGCCTCAGAAGAACCATGTGAGCCTGCAATAGTCGTAACTTCCATCACTGTGGGATTCTCTTCCTCAAGTAGACTATACATGCCTTCCCAAGTAGCAATACCAGCGTCTCTGTTACAGGCGGTGTTTGTTTACAAGGGCGCCATTTCTTTGTCGTTAGAGCTTGGAGCTTTGCCTTTCTTCCCCATAATATCCTGCGTACTGCTTTGTATATTTCCATGTTCTCTGTTCATGCAATTTACAAGTGAAGTGAGAATAATGATAAGGAAAGGTGACGGGAAAGTTTTAAATGCTAAAGACATATAAAATACACCACCTTACGTGAAATGACTTTTCGATAAGCACAAAACCATATTCCATTAATGACTAGCAACTAACTCATTAATTAGCATTAAAGCACGTAACCAGGTCTCGATTTATGGAAAATACTTTTTTGAACAAAAATCCCAAAAGATCTGCGATGAAGCGATTTTGCGATTTTCTTCGCAATATCGCAGATCGCAACATCGCAGAATCGCAACATCGCTAAATCACAACATCGCTATATTGCTATATCATTATATCGTAAATCGCATTATCGCATTATCGCTTTATCGCTCGATCGCAAAATCGCAATATTGCTATATCGCTCTATTGCAAAATCCCAATATCTCTCTATCGCAAAATATCAATATCGCAATATCGCAGGAGCGTGGCATATGACAATTTTTTGTTGATCTGCTTTCTGCGAAATGTGATTTGCGATATGTGCTATCACATATCGGCAGTTTAAAGTTTTTCAACGTATGTGATTTTTTTAGAGATGCGATGCGATAAATGCTTTCTTAATGTGTAGTTTCGCATCGCGATCTCGCAATCTTAGACTCTTGCTTGTAAGGAGGTATCCATTATCTTTTTGCGATGCGATATTTCCTAAGGAATAATTCTACTTTATCATAAAACTTAGGTTCTTTTATTTTTTAAAGGTATTTTCCTAAGTTTATGATGGTAAGTTTTATTGAAAAGGAAATACAAGCACTAATTAATTTTTTAAATTTTTTACTAAGGGTCCCCACTTATTTAGTATTAGGAATAACACTAAATAAGAAGGGGGGTTGTAGCTGGCCACAACAGTACAATAGTCAACTTGACCTTTAGGATTTATAGGTTCTCTCGACAGCTTTCTAACCACTAGAATTTGAAGTCCTTGGCCAATAGTCCAAACAAAGGTGAGGCTACCTTGATGAAGTATTTTATGAATCTCCTATAGTATCCAACTAAGCCTAAGAAAATTCTGTCATCCTTATACGTCTGAGGAGTAGGGCCCCTCTTTATGATAGCTATATTAGTTCGGTCTACTTGCAGTCCTTCCTGGGATATTAAGTGACCTAGAATTGTCCCTGCAGTCATCAAGAACTCACACTTCTCGGGACTAAGGGATAAGTTCATTTCAATGCATTTGTTTAATACCTTTCCCAATATAGAGAGATCCTCAAGGAAATCAAAACCATTGGGGGTGAAATCATCCATATAAATTTCCACAAAATCATGTACTAGCTCTACAAACATGCTCAGGACTGCCCTTTGGAAAGTGGTAGAGGCATTTCATAAACCAAAAGGAAGGACCCTATAAACAAATGTACCCTAGGGACATGTGAGGTTGGTTTTATCCTAGTCCTCTGGGATGATCTAGATTTGAATGTAACCACTGAATCCATCTAGGAAAGAGAAGAACTTCTTTCCTATTAGACCATCTAATACTTGGTCGATGAAATTTGGATGGAAATGGTCCTTTTTAGTGGCTTTGTTTAGCTCTTAGTAATCCACACAGATCCTCCACTTTCCATTTTTCTTTGGAACCAAAACCAGAGGAGACACCCACTCACTATTTGAGATGGGGTAAATGAACCCTGCATCTAACAAATTTTGCAGTTCTTCTTTGACTATATCCTTGAGCGCTAGGTTCATTCTCCTCTAAGGTTGGAAGACTGGCTTACAACCTTCCTTGATGTAAATGTGGTGAGTACACACCGAAGGGTGCACTCCCTTCATTTCCTTGTAACTCCAGGCAGAGGCACCTAGATGCTTTCTTAGCATGTCACATAAATCCTCTTCATGATGTATAGATAGAGAGGGGTTGATTTTCAATGTTGTTTCTAGGTTGAATTCTATCATCTTGACATGATTAGGGCTTGAGTCAGCTAAGCATAGATCAATCCAAGGGTTATATTTAGCTTCCTTCACTAACTCCTCAAGAGACATGGTGTTTGGGGGTTGATTCTGGAGGATTTTCTCAATCAGGTCATCTTCATCAGGTTGCCCCCCTCCTATAGTAGCATCTAGGGTATAGATTGGGGAAGAGTAGACTTCATATTCTTCCTCCTCTTCTAACCATAAAGGTAATTCATGCTCCAAATATGGTTGAGCAGGAGGGTACAAGAAAAATTGTTTGAACAGATGACCATTTTAATGGTCATATTCCCAGCCTTGCAACTTATGTAAGCATTGACAGTGGCTAACCATGGCCTCCCAAGGATGAGAGGATAACCATTGAACTTGGTCTTAGGTTGGAGAACTAAGAAGTCAGCAGGGTATTCCCAGGAATCAATGGAGACCATCACATCCTCAACAACTCCCTCAGGAGCTATTGTGGACCTGTCTGCAAGCTACAAGATTGTTGTGGTCTTCCTTAATGATCCTTGGAGATTCAGTTTAAGCATAGTCTCCTTAGTCATCACATTGATGGTAGCCCCAATATCGATCAAGGTATGGGGGACAATGATGCCATCGATGTGTACATCCACTATAGGACTTCTAGGATATAAATACTTTGGGAAAGTCACCTGCCCCAACATTAAGTCGGGCAATTGTCCAATGACATTAATAGTAGGGGTGTCTTTCTTTCACCTTCACAGATGTCTGAAACACTTATCCTTCATTAAATTGGTGTATATGGGGACATCTTTGATATCTTGGAGAAGCGGGATTTTAACACATGTTTTTCAATTAACCCAAAAGTTCAGTCTCTTCTGGGGTGTGCTGGAATAGATGGGTTAATATTTCAAGAAAAGGAGGTGGATTTTCTTGAGGGACACTCTCCTCCTTTTAATCTTCATGCTCCTTAGGTGGATGTGTAGTTTGATTATTCGGAAGAACTCTTCCAGACCTGAGGTTAATTTCTTGAATTTCCACAACATAGGTAGGGTAGGATGTTTCTCCACTGTAGACCTATTGTGTCTGTCTGTTGTTCGGGTTGAGATTTAGTTGGGAAGGAATTTGAGGTTTCTTAGGTGGAGTAGGGTGTAGGATTCATAGTTGAGATGGAGGTGGAGGTAATAAAGCTGGAGCTTGGCTGTATGGGGGACTCCACCCTTGGGATGGTGAATTCCACTAAGATTGTGGAGGAGCATATGGCTGAAATGGTTGGTTGTCAAGTTGGGAATGGTATTGAGGTGCAAAAGACCAGGGAGAAGGTGTGGACCATGAAGGATGAGTAGGAGGGAACCAAGGGGGAATGGATGTATTCTGGTTAGGGTTGTAATATGAATAGGATGCCCCTTGCATGCCTTGCTGGTATGGTCGAGGTCCTTGAGACCTCCTTTGGCTGATTTAACATAGTTTTTCAGTCACCACTTCAGTTCCCTGATACACAACTTTTAATCCAGGTAGTGAAGGGAACTTGTATGTGGAGTGGCTTTCCTCATAGACCGAGCATATTTCTATAAGATTTAATGGAGATTCATTCCTAGGGTGCCTCCTGGTGCATCTAGGGAAAAAGACAACTAAGCCTCTCTCTGCTTCCTCCTGCTTCCTCTTGATTTGCATGATGTCCATTTGCAAAGAAAGGGTATGCAGCATTTCACTCTTAAAGTCTTCCAACATGTTCCCAATTTCACTTTTTATGGATATGTTGGAGGAGGATGAACTGGACAAAGCTTGAATAACCCTACCCTTCTTTCTATCTACCCTAGAATGATTCCTGAAAATTTTATTGATATCATCATAGGGTAACAGATAGATGTCCACTCCTGACAACAGGTTTAGGGTTTCTAGGAGATCTTCCTAGATCCCCCTAAGAAGGACTATCTTAATCAATTTAGGATCAAGGGTACACCTGACCCTTTTGTAGCTGAGTTGGAATCTTCCATCATGATTTTCTAAAGATTCATCATGTCCCAAGGTCATTCTAAAAATTTATTCTTTGGTATCTTTGGACCTGCAGTATTCACTATACTTATTGTTGAAATTTTTTTGCATCTGAGCCCAGGTTGTGATACTGTCCTCAGGTAAACCCATGAACCAGCGCAAGGCTACATATTTGAGAGTGGATAAGAACAATTTCAATTTCTGATCATCAGAGTTTTAATCATAAGTTCTACATATGACAACAAACTCAAACAAAAATGTATTCGGGTCTTCTGAGGTTAGGCCATGGAAGTGAGGAAGAGCATAGGGGCTTATGTTTTTCATCCTAGCATCCCCATTAGTTTCTCTGATGGGAAAAGCACCCTCATCTCTATTCTCAGCTCCTTCTCTATCTCCAATCCCATTTCTATTTCCAGCCATGGTGTACTTTGCTAGAATGATCTCTTATTCTTCCCTGATAGGCTCTTCAAAAATCTATGGTTGTTCATCTAATGGGTCCTCTAGCTCACAACAACTGAAGAAGAGGGAAGGTTGGCTATTTGATGCAGTGAGAATATTTGGAAAAAATTTCCCTAAGTTGTCTCTACTCCTACGAGGCATGAAAGGAGTTTGTTTTTTTTCTCTTTAGGGTTTTTTAGAACTTCTTGCAGAATGGAAAGAAAGAAAAACCAAATTGCAACTACTTGTTGAATGGAACTATTTGCAGAATTGGAAAGAAAGAAAAACCAGATTGCAACTATCTACTGAATGGAACTATTTGTAGAATGAGAAAGAAATAAGGAAAGAAAGAAAGCAGAAATCACATCTACTCAGACACCTCCCCGACAACGACGCCAAAAAGTGATGAGCACCAGTATTGCAACAAGAATGCTACAACTCCTGGGGCTACCAACTTTACTTCATCAACCTGGGCTTCATACAAAATTGAAGGTGACAGTGTTGTATACATAGTAGATGTAATGGTATACTCTTGTCACTATTCAAATGGGGCGATAGACCACTAGGGTTTCTGAAACCTGTCTTCTATTAACTAGAAGAAGTTTGACTACCAAATGGAGAAGGGAAAATTATCCTTAATGAAATAAAAGGAATGCTGCCTACTTTAAGGAATGAAGGACAAAATTGGAAGATGCTTGTAAAGTGACATGAAATCTTTTAGCTACTCATTGACACATTTTTCTTGCAAAAGAAACCCATCTTAACCTTTTTTATGACATGTGATGATCTAGACTAACTGAGCATGGAATATGATCTAAGAAGTATTATGACTGTTGCATGCATGTGCTCATTTAGGAATTGTAGAAGACCTTTTTTTGATGTTTTAATTTTATGAATGCAAATGCTAATCTTCACTTGTTCTTTGGCAGGGGAGACAGGTATGGAGGAATATGTATGGACTAGTATCAAGGGTATGGAAGTGAAGGAGAGGCTTAATCCAAGTTTAGATGAAAATTTTGCTAAATTCGGGCTTAAAATAGGATTCTATAGTGTTTCCTATAGTAGTACTACAAGATGTCCTAGTTCTATTACACGATGCCCTGTTTCACTACAGGAAACAGGACGAAAGCTTAGGAGATGGTAGGGAAGTTAGAATGAAGTGTGGGAAAGGTATCTTATGGAGAAATAAGGCATGGAGAGGGTGAGCACTGTCCAAGGCCCAGTCATATGCTTCAATATGGTTGGATTTTCTCAATGGAAATGGAAATTTTCTTACAAAACAACAATTCAGATTTAGGGTTTAGTGGACTTTGGTGACATGGGTGGATAAGTCTTGCATGAGGCAACTGAGATGAGGTCTCCCTACAAATTATAATCTCCTGTAACAACATACATTCTTGTCTTTATTTATGCACAAATTCATCTATGCATGGAAAAGATTTATTAAATGGAAGAAAATAGAGTTATTACTATATAGTGGCTAAGTTCATGAATTGAAGTTCTTTGAAACCAATTCAAAACTTAAGATATCAAAAATGACAATCGTAAATCATCCTAAGAAACTCAAAGACAATGGCCTACTCATCAAGAAACCTTGGATCGTGGAGTAAAGCAAGAAATCTGTTTTTGAGCTATGTGAATGGAACCCTCAAGTCATGATCCCATAAGGGAGATGAGGTGAAAACCACTATAACTAGCTTTTATGAGTGTATCTATCACTATGATACCACTGATCTAACTATCCACAAATGGAAGAAAACTAATTAATCATCCAAATAGTTGCAAATTAACAAAACCAAAATCACTTCAGCAGCTAACTATGAATGTAATCTAAGCATACATGTACAAAAACAGGAACCTCTGTTGCTAGGGTTGGGCCCTAACCCAAGAGCTTCATCCTTATGAGTCAACTCAATGCTGGATCAAGGTATTGCTTCTCATTTTCATTAAAATATAAAAAATACATAAGAGCCACCAATCACAATGTCTTAGCTCAAAAATTCCTCTTGGCTACAACAAAAAAAGTCGAATCCTATTGAGGCTCTAAGACTTCTTATTTATAAAACTTAAGATACCAACAACTTCCTTAAATTTAGGGAGGCTTGGCTCCCAAACTCGAGATCAAATGGTCTTCAACTATCACTGGCTTGGCTGCCAATGATCTTAATGGCTTGATTGCTTGTAACTCCGAGCTGATGAGATCTGGTGGAGGAATCTTTGAGTGAGTGAGGAGTTAAGGAGGGAGATCCAATATCCTAAAATCCCTCTTTCTTGTCTACTTCAAGTTCCTTCACTTCAATTATCCAAAATTTTCTCCAAAACCTACAATCAATGCACATTAGACCACAAGACATGACATCTAATCTTTACCCTTCTCATTAATCAAAATATAACAAAACATGTAAAGAAATGTGGGAAAAGTTGATTTTAGTAAGCTGGAGAGCGGCATTAAGGTCCATATAATTTACCCATTGATGAGCCTCATCACTGGACCCCTAAAAATTGGGGAGAACATATACATGACTATAGAAAGACTTCCAACTCAAAATTCCTAGGCTAGATTAAATTTAATTAACTATTTACAAGTTGCTATGAGAATAGAATTTGATTTTAATTCTTGGTTTAATTCAAGGACAATTTAAACTAAAATTTCTTGTTGCAATTTCTCAACACTTCCTCTCAACAAGAAAGGGATTATCAACTACCCCGATCTTGTATATGTGAAAATCAAATTTACATCTTGACAATGGCTTTGTCAAAATGTCAGCATCTTTCTCCTCCATGGGAATGTAATATAACAACATAATCTGCCTCAATACACAATATATGAGATGATGATATCGGATATCAATATGCTTGGACCAATCATGAAAAACTAGATTTTTCAGAGAGTTTGATACAACTCTGATTATCACAGTAAATCACAGTTGGATCCATCTACTGACCAAACAAACTGACCATGATTTTCCTCATCTAGATGGCCTCACATGCTACCTGACTCGCAGCCATGTACTCTGCCTATGCCGAACTGAGTGCAACCGATCTCTGTTTCATGTTGTACCAAGAAACTGTCACTGACCCAATACTAAAGATCCCTCCTGATGTGCTCTTCCCGTCGGATGGACTCCCTGCCGAATCTGCATTGGTGAAGCCTTGAAGCTTCACACCCCCTGTCTGTCTGTACCATAATCTATACTGAGAAGTTCCCATAATATATCTCGATACATGCTTTGTTGCCTTCCAATATAGCTTGGTGGGCCTAACCATCGCCTGACTAAGATGGTTAACTGCATAACACATATCCGTTCATGTGTTCACCAAGTACATGAGTGAACCCACAAGCTGCCTGTAAACAATAGCTTCCACTACTTTTTCCGAAGTAGCATCCTCCTTCCTCCAGTCACCTGCTAGAGGAGTCTCCATGGGTTTGTTGCTCTCCATGCTGAATCTCCTGAGTATCTAATTATCATATTTTCCATGAGACACAAAAAACTCCCCATCTCCCTACCATAACTCCATGCCAAGAAAGTAATGCATGAGCTCCATATCCTTCATCTCAAACTCTCTTGTAAGGTCCTCCTTGCAAGACTTGATCAATTGATCATCACCTATCAGTATGAGATCATCAACATAAAGTACAATGATCAACAATCTGCCTTCCACCACTATGTGGTACAGATTCACATCTGCTTCACTCTTCGTGAAGCCTAACCCGCTGAAGTAGTTATCTATCCTGTTGTGCGAAACACTGGGTGCTCGCTTTAGCCCATACGACGCTCTCTTGAGCTGGTACACATGGGACTCACGGTGAAAGGTCTCAAAACCTTCACGCTGCTCTATGTACACCTCTTCCTCAATCATGCCATTAAGGAAGGTTGTCTTCACATCCATCTGATATATCTTCCAACCCATCTATTTTGATAGTTCCAATATAGATCTGATTGACGAGGACCTTGGAATAGGAGCAAAGATCTCATCATAGTCAATCCCCTCTACCTGTGAAAAGCCATGGGTCACAAATCTAGACTTATGCTTCTCCACATTACCATCTACAACTTGCTTTATCTTGTAAATACATCTAGAGCTCACCACTGACTTGTCCTTTGGTCTCAGAACCACATCCCTAACGCTATTAGGAACTACGGATTCATACTCCACCATGGAATCAACCCAAACCGGCTGTTGCACTTCTTCCTTAAAGGAAGATGGATCTACCACAACACATTCACTCATAAGAACCATGTATCCAGTGTACCTCTTAGGTGACCTCCTCTGCATGCACTAAGAAGTGGGCGCTCCCACATTCTCCCATGCATCATCCAAAAATCTATCAGCCTCACTGGTGCACTTTCTTCCCTCTTTGGAAGACTCTGCTTGAGTGGATGTCTCCACTCTTGGATCCTCTAAATGTGGCTGATCCACAACAATCTGAGGCTACTCCTCCTTAGGAGATAAAATCTCCTCATCCACATGTAGCTCAAAATCCCTCTCAAGGGAAACTCACACGACCTTCTCCTCATCAAATCTGACATCCCTGTGAACCACTGTCATCTTTCTGGTCAGAAAGTACACCCGATAGTTGTGAGGTGTATTAGTGTAATCCATAAATATCCCCAACTCTGCTCTCAGCTTAAGATTCTTCCATGCATCTTTGGTCACATGGAAATATACTGATGACCCAAAATCTTGAAGTGGCCAACATCTGGCCTCTTATCGGAATAAGCCTCCTATGGTGTCTTCATGTCAAGTATGCAATGTGGGCTACAATTCTAAACATAAACCGTTGTGTTGCATGCCACAGCCGATAAGTGTAGTGGTATTCCCTAATCATGCTACATCACCCTCGCTGCCCCTAATATTCTTTTGTTATTTCTCTCGGTCACCCCATTCTGCTAAAGGTTATGGGGTGCTGTCAACTCCCATTTAATCCATTCTGCTACACAAACGTTCTTAAACTCATTTGAGACATACTCACCACCGTTATGACTCCATAGAGCTTTAACCTTCTTTCCCGACTCTTTCTCCACCAATGCTTTAAACTCACAAAACTTCGTGAAATTTTGGTCTTTTTTTGCATGAAAAATATGCAGCATTTACGATAATAGTCATCAAAAAGTACAACATAATACATGTGTTTGGCCATGGATGTTGTCGAGAATTATGCACGCACATATGAATGGACTACCTCTAGAATAACCTTTTCTCAACTGTCTCTTTCATGAAAGGAAGGCTTGGTGTATTTTCCTAAAGTACACCCCTTGCATGTATCAACTTGTTGCAGCGTACCTTTGGGAAGACTGGTAGAGATCTACTGCAATATCGCTAAAGCCCCATGATGCAAGTGGCCTAATTGCTTGTGCCACAACTTGCCAACGTCTTGGCTCTGCATCCTTTCTGCTTTTTTGTTCAAGGTAGCACACTCCTCTACCTCCAGCTTATAGAGATTCTTGACCTAAATCCCTTTCTTATTTACTTGACCCGTGGCTATGTGTCGAAGGAAAGCCTTTCCTTTAGAGAAGATCACATCATAGCCTCTATCCTCAAGCCTGGAAATGGATACCAAGTTCTTCTTCAGACAAGGCACATACATGACATTATTCAAGGTGAGTGGAGCCCCATGCTCCCTCTAAAAAGTAAGCATGCACAATCTAGTAACACTATACTTCTCGTCGTCACCCATCTCAATATGCATATGGAGATCTTTCTCCTCCAAGTCACTGAATAACTCTTTGTCACTAGTCATGTGGAATGAAGCTCCACTGTCTAAGTAGCATACACTTCCCATCATTGATGACAACATGCATGCAATGAGGGAAAATTCTAATTCGAATTGAGAGGCCGAAGCCTCACCCGCCGCTCCTCCTGAGGACTTCTTCTTGGACTTCTTAAGTGAACAATTTGTAGCAAAATGGCCCAGCTCATGAAAATGAAAGCACTTAAATTTTGTAATGTCTTTCTTCTTGCCTACATGATAAGAATCAGATTTGGAATGGGAAGCTTTCCCTTTCCCCTTCTTTGCCTTAATCGCTAAGGCACAATTCTCTTCATCATCAGTCTTTGATGAAGAGCCATCCTTGGTGTTCCTCCTGATCTCGTCCTGCATCAAATTTGACCACAATCATTCCCATCCGGTAGTTTCTTCCGACCATCAACAAAGTCCTGATAACTATGCCAACTGTTTGGGAGTCCTAGAACAGGAAGAATCACCATATCATCCTCGACAACCGTGATTCCAACACTTCCAAGTTCATCAAAGCATTGAGTGAACTTGGTCAAGTATTTTCGAATAGTCTCACCTTTCTCCATTTTTATTTTTTGAAGTTTGTCCTTCAGTGCCAATTTCCTTTGGTCACTACTATTCTGATACAAGTCTGTCAATGTTTTCCACATAGCATACAAATTTTCCTTTCCATGGAGACTCGAGACAATGAGGTGTCGAACTCCCTTAAGGATTATCTGCCTCGCCTTTTCCACACACTTCTTCCATTTGGTCAAATTCTATGCATCCGATGTTGTTGGCTTAGGAATTTCTTGATCAATGAATTCTTTCAAGCCATTATCCTCTTGCACAACCTCCATTATGTCCCTCTAGGCCATAAAATTCAAGCTGCCTAACAAGGCATACTCGAGCCGCAAACCGTAGAACGTCATCTACCGATCCTGAAGTATGTATTGAAAATTCAAATCTCACCTGTAACCCAAAACTTAAAACTTCGAAATCTCCTCTAGTATACTATCTTCAGCTCTGATACCATGTAGAAAATCTCGTAGATTCACAATCTCATGTAATGTACTAAAGCATAGGATAAGAATCTACTTCTATTTTCAACCAACGAAAGCCAATAGATCGATGAAAACAATATCAACAAGAAGAAGATAAATTAATGGCACATAACACAATATGTATATGGGGAAATCCACTACTCAAAACCCCACTATATGTATTGCATATATCAGAAATATGAGTGAAGATACAAAGCTTGTTCTCACTAGAAAAATTCCTCGCAAGTATGCTCAACTCTCTTAGCTCACAAGCTAGCTCTTGGACAACACTTAGCCTATTCTTTAGCTTTCCAAGCCCCTAATCTCGAGTGTAATTTCTAGGATGAATAAACCGTATTTAAAGGGAATTCATGCTTCCAAAACTACGCAATCCAAACATAGGATGAATATCTGATGCATGCATGATATTTACACTCCAGTAAATAATACAAATGATAGTACATTGTCCCTGCACTCTAGTCTCAACTGGGTCTTTCTCTGAAATGACATGCATGAGTTTCTCATGAGGGAATCTTCAGTTAACTGGAGTAGCACTAGTGGATGCATTAGTGCACCAACTGATTGTTAGTCCTCTATTAGTTCTAAAAACAATTTAGAACTAATTTAATTGAACTTAACTCAGTAAACTGAGTGATCTAATTTCCAACTCAATTTAAACTCATACTGGACCCCTAAAACTTAGTTAGAACATATACATGACTACATAAAGACTTCCAACTCGAAATTCCTAAGCTAATTAAGTTAATTAAACTTAATTAACTATTTACAAGTTGTTATGAGAATAGAATTTGATTTTAATTCTAAGTTTAATTCAAGTACAAATTAAACTAGAATTTATTGTTGCCATTTCTCAACATATATTAATCATGTAATGGTGTTTTCAAAGAAAAGTTTTGACCACTTGCACCATTTGAAGCAAATTTTTGAGCGATGTCACAAATACGAGATATCTCTTAATCCTAAGAAGAGTATTTTTGTAATGTCTGAGGGAAATATATTTGGCCATATTATCGCGAAGAGTGGGATTAAGGTGGACCCTAAAAGGGTCATAACTATCACGCAGATTCTCTTCACAATGAGTAAGAAATCCATGCAATCCTTGTTGGGGAAATTGGCTTTATCCACAAATTGATCTTTGACTATGCGCAGATAGTGAAACCAATGCAGTAGATGGTGAATAAGGATGTGATATACAAATGGGATCAAAGGGAAAGGGGAACATTCTCCCGTATCAAGAAAGCGATCGTGGAAGCACCAACATTATACAATCCACACTTTAGCAAAGATTTCCTGCTCTACACCTTCACTTCTGATAGTTCTCTCGTCACAGTTCTTATGTAGAAATATGACAAGAATAATGAGAGGTCTATATCATTCATGAGTGTTAGACTGCAAGGACCTAAATTTAATTATCTCACCATCGGAAAACAAGCTTACACAGTCTACAAGGCAGTGAAACACTTTCAACCTTATCTTCTAAAAAATCATTGTATTATCTTTTTCACACACCCAACAGTCAGATCGTTGTTTGTTCAACAAGAGCTAGGTGAAAGAAGAGTGAACTGGATGACTGGTTTATAGGAATACGATCTTGAGTTCAAACTAGTTCACACCATCAAAGGCCATGGTCTATGCCAGCTAGTGGAAGAAGTGGTAAATGCACCAGAGGATGATTCTTATGAATGGGAGTAGGAGATTGAAATGTATAATATTGAACAAGCTACTCCCACTAACACATCGACCTCTTGGTACTAGAAGTGCGATAGTATCTTGAGCATGGTACTCTGCCCTCTCATTTATCTACAAGATATAAGAAGGAAATCATATTGAAATAATTATCATATTAGTTGGTTCATATAGTGCTTTTGCGAAAGAACCACAACAAAGTTCTACACAGATTCTTAGAGGCATCAGATTCAGAAAAGGTACTGGGTGACCTCCATGAAAAACTAGTTGGAGGACAGTTCACTGGTGAAACTATTACAGAAAAAGTTATGTGGGAAAGTTTCTATTAGCCCAAACTTTCAAATATTCTCACGTGTATGCTCACAATTGTTTGGTCTATCAGAAAAGTTCCGACTGAGAAAAGAAGTCAACCTCCCCATTGCAACCCATCGCTATAGAAGAACCATTTCAACAATGGGGCTTACTTCTATAGACTAATTCACGTGGTGGAAATAAGTTATTCCCCTCAAACAAGTGAATGATCAAGAAGTCATCATCTTCCTTAAACATAATATCATTACTAGGTTTGGCATTCAGAATTCACTTGTTTTCGACAATGCAACATATTTTTCATCATTAACTCTATATGATTTTGCATTGTAAAATGGTATCAGATTGAAACATTCAGTTAATTACTAGCCATAGGGAAATAATCTTGCTGAGTCAACCAATAAAAACCTTATCCGCATAATAAAAAAGCCATATTCTCTTAATAAAGGAACTAGCACTCTGCTTTGGTGAATGACTTATGGGCTGATCGTGTCACACTTAAACCTTCTCTAAATACCTCTCCTTACTTCCTATTGTATGAAAAATAATCCATCCTACCTCCAAACATTTCCCTGCCTACCCTTCAGATTTTGCAAGAATCCGAGGGAAAGCCTTGTCTCTTGGTTCAGAGTAGGATAAACAATCTCCTTAAATTGCAGGAAGAAAGAAAGAAAGAAAAGAAATTTTTTCTCCTGCCAAAGTCATATCAAGAGATGGTTTGACAAGAAGTCTACGAGGAAAAGTGAATTCAGTGTGGGTGACCTAGTCTTGAAGTGGGATAAATCCCACAAAGATAAGGGGAAACACACTAAGTTCCAATCCCTATGGATTAGACCATATGTTGTGCATGAGAAGCTTGGCCATCATACTTATTCTCTCCAATATTAGATGGAAAGATTGACTCTCTTCATGTGACTTCCAATATTTGAAACAATATTTTCAATGAGAGTCTAGGGATGTGCCCTACCCTATGTACATAGTATGTTGTTTTCTTTATGTGTCATGTTCAATCTTTTGTTCATTATTTTTGTTCATGTGAATAACCATAATGTGTGAGTGTTTTTCTTTCTTGGTTCCAATGTATGCGGCTGAGTTGAAAAGAGTCTTATGACACTGCAACATTTGGCAAACTTTTGTCCTTCTTCTTTGTCTCAGTTATACCTTTTGGTCAATGATGTTCTAATGGAAAATATGATCCTACACAAGGAAATCTTTGTGTTGAACCATGATATCCATGTCTATTCTAGAAAACCTCACACCTACACTCAGTTCTTTATGTTTTGGTGTTTTCCATGCTAATACAATCAAGTAGAGAAGGAAAAGGGGAAAATCTAAATGAGAAAACCAATATCACAGGTTTTATATATGCTTCTCTGAAGGAATAACTTGTTGACACCTAATCATAGGGATTGGGTGAACAACTGTAAATACTGTAAATAAATAACAGAGAAAATGGAGAGTCATTGGGAGATGAAACTCAATAGTCACTCCCTCATGTATATAATAATGAACAGCCTAAATGAATATAGTATCTCATTTTGAGGAGTTACCTCTTGGCCTGACATGGTATCAGAGCACATGTCCCATCCTCTATCTTTGGCATCCCATTATGCCCTCGTAATGTTGGCATTATGGCACAGGTTTGGAGCTATGGCACAGGTGTTGTCCTTGATGGCAACTCTCTTTGGTAACAGATCTCAGTTCAGGCTTTCAGAATGAAGGAAAAGACATATACGCAGGTTCATCTAGACAAAGACGCGTATACACGCGGGTTTGACGTTTCAAAGGCGCGTATGCGTATACACGCACTTTCATGCAAAGAAAAGCGCGTATATGTTGGAGAACTTACTTTTGGTCCGTGGTAGTTAGTCCTCGGTATTTGAACCTATGGTTTTGGACCATGGTATCTCGACAAGTGTGTTGATCCCAAGTATTGGGCCCTTGGTATTGTTTTGTTATGGTTTTGGACCTTGGTATTGAGAAAGGCCTAGCACTATAAAAGAGGGAGGAGATCATTAGGCATGGACATCATCTGAATTATTGAATATCTGATGTTATGCTAGATCTGGAATACTGGTGATTGGATTATGGTGCAGATCTGGATCTAAAGGAAGGAGGAACCTGAGCGCAAGAAGGATAAGGTCTATTGATGGATCAAAATCTCAAGGCTTGAACATTGGTATCTCTGTATGATTTTGATCTGTTATATGTGGCGCACACTTGATCTATAAATCTAATAATCTGGGTTAACTAATGACTGAATGTTTAAAAGAATGAATTATCCTTTATAGATCTGTACGCAGGTTCAGTGAAGTGCAGGCGCGTATACACGCTTTTTCTGTAAGTGAAAGAAGCGTATACGCAGGTTGGTTGTGGTACAGAAGCGTATACTCGCAGGTTTCTGAATAGTGAAGTAGCGTACATATCTTGATTTATGCTCTAGCTGCTTCTATTTTATTGCTGCAGTGTTCTGGGTTCAGAATTTGGTGTTTGGTTACAGTTACTGTGTTCTGGGTACAGCGGTCAGAGAAGGGTTTATTTGATTCAGCTTTGATTGGTGAAAAGAAGTTTGGTTGATGCAGAAATTCTTGATGTTTGATTGATGTTACTTGTGGATCCAGTCTGAAAATTAATGAAACGAGGTCCCTGAAAGCAAAGAGAAGGTTGCAGCCTTCTGCAGGTAGGAGCCTGCGTACTAGTATCTCAAGGCTAGTACAAGAACTAAGGGGGTTGGAGCTCCCTTCCAGGAAAGCTGGAGAACGAGAGAGAGTTGTAGCTCTCTGCAGGTTGCAGCCTGCGTACTGGTAAAGACTGCACCAATACAAAACATTGTAAAGAGAAGTTTCTAATTAAAAAGAAGATAGAGACGAATTGCAACAGGGGGTTTTCACCCACATTGGGTTTCCTCCTTATATCTTGTGTTCTTGTGTGTGACTGTCTTCTGCTCTGTTTCACTGTTTCTGGTACTATTTATTTGCTTCTGATTCACAGATTAATGACTGACATCTGAAAGATAAATCAAATAATAAGTCTACTTTATATACGCGGGTTTCTTTATCTGTAGTTGCGTATATACGCTGTTTTTATTAACTGAAGTAGCGTATATGATCTGAAGTTGAAAAAGAAAATATTTGACTTAATAATACTGATTCACCCCCCCTCTCAGTATTATTTCCAACAATTGGTATCAGAGCAGGTTCTTCAGAAGAAGCTTGATCGCTTGAAGAAAGATCTTTCATCATGAGCAACTACGAGAGGGAAGCATCAATCAGGCCACCGATTTTTGATGGGACAAACTTTGTTTATTGGAAGGTAAGAGTTACTGCCTATCTTCAATCTCTTGGTACAGAAGTCTGGGATATCATAGATACAGGGTATACTTTTCCATCAGCAACTCCTACAGATCCGACTGAGAAGAAGAAATATGAAACAAATGCAAAGGCGGTCAATACTCTATTAGGATGCATATCTCAATCAGAATTTGTCAAGGTAATGCAGTTTAAATCCGCAAAAGAGATATGGGACAAGATTGTTCTGAGCTATGAAGGAGATGATCAGGTAAAACGAGCAAAACTTCAAACCCTCAGGATTCAGTATGAAAATCTCAGAATGTATAATGATGAAAGTGTGGCTAACTATTTTCTTCGTGTAGATGAGATTGTTAATTGTATGAAAAAATTGGGTGAAGAAATAAAAGAGGCTGTTGTGGTTGAAAAGGTTCTAAGATCTTTGTCTCCTAGGTTTGAATCTAAAGTTTCTGCAATATAAGAAAAAGAGAATCTACAAAATCTTAAAATGTCACAGCTGCACGGAATTCTAACTGCTTATGAAATGAGGAAAGGAGGTCCATCAGACAGGAGAGAAGCTGCCCTCAAGGCTTCAGGCAAAGGAGAGTACTATGAGTCAGGACACGTGTCAGAATAAGAAGAAGAATCAAATTTTGTCAGAAATCTTCAACGAGGTACTGGAAGATTCAAAGGTAAGTTACCTTTCAAATGCTTTTCTTGTGGAAGAGTAGGTCACTATGCTACCAAATGTCCTCATAAGGATAAGATTGACAAGGGAAAGGAACCTATTAGATGGAACAAGAAACAGAATGCAAATAAGAAAATCTACTACACTCATGAAGACAGTGATGGGCTATCAAATAGTGATGAAGATGAACGAGGTAATGATTATAAACTTTTAATGGATTTTGAAGATGATGATTACATGGATGCTATAGATGTGGATAGCTTTTATGAAGACATTTCTAGACTCAAGACATGTTTAGAAGAAAAGAATGTGATCATTGATACTCTGCAATTTCAACTTGATGAAAAAGAAAAATTTCTTGAGAAGTTAGAATGTGAAATTGTTGGCCTTAGAAACTAAATTGAGAAAACAAAGGCTCTTAATCTTAAATTTGTTAAAGGATCTGAAACTCTGGATGAGATTATCAATGTACATCATTCTCCACTAATCAAGACAGGTCTGGGTTATAATGGAGAAACATCTCAAGCATCCACCTCAAAGAGTTATCTTGATGCAGCAAGGAGGAATGAGCAAAAGCCCAATGGAGATCATCAGGTAAAACAGGGACGAATTACATCAAGAACAAACAAAGACTACCAGGTAAACCAGGGGCAATCCATCTTAAGGATGAACAAAAGCTACAACTAGCCACAGGTAAAAACTTCTCAATTTGCTTCAAGAATGGATCACAATAGAAATTACAATCATTTGGCTGGTAGATTTGATAATCGCAGAAGTTTCTTCAATGGCCAATGTTTCTCTTGCCATAACTTTGGTCACAAAGCAGCTCAATGTGTTTCCTATAAGACAATCATGACTAGAGAAGCTCAAAAACAAAGAAGCATGACTGGGATTACGAAAAGGACCTATAACAACCTTTCGGCACTTGAAAATGAAATTGAATGTTCTATTTGTAATAACTTCGGTCATGAAGATTCTGAATGCAGGAGCAGGTTTTGGCATACAAACGAACAAGCCTCAAGCACCAGAACATGGAGAGTAAAGGAACCACAACCAGAAAGATGTGGGATAGCTTTTTATGCAGAAGGACAGGAAAATCTATGGTACATCGACAGTGGATGTTCGAAGCATATGACAGGTGATAAAGAAAAACTTGAATCATATACTGCTTTAGAAAATGGAAAGAAAGTTTCTTTTGGAAATGATACCCCTGCAACCATAAAAGGAAAAGGCACAGCTCAGTTGAAAGAAAAGGTCAAAGCTGGAAATGTTTTGTATGTTGATGGCTTGAAGCATAATCTTCTGAGTGTCAGTCAGATGTGCGATTAAGGAACCGAGGTAATATTTCGATCAAATGGATGTAATGTTCGTGATCTTGATACAAGAAAAAACAGTGATCAAAGGTAGAAGAACTCCAAATAATTTATACATATTTGAAGAAGGACAACAACAATGTTATTTGAGCAAGGATGATGAACACTGGTTATGGCACCGGAGGTTGGGACATCTAAGCTTTTCACAAATAAGGAAAGCATGCAAATATCAGGCAGTTCGTGGTCTTCCAGATATCAAAATTCCAGACAACACAATATGCAAATCATGTCAGTTTGGTAAGCAAACCAGAACTAACTTCCCTGAAAAGGAAGGATCAACTAGCAGGCCTCTTGAGCTAGTCCATACAGATGTATGTGGTCCCTTTAGGACAAGGTCACCTCGAGGAGAAGAATACTTTATATTATTCATTGACGACTTCTCCAGGATGGTTTGGTTAGGACTTATGAAGCACAAAGACGAAGCATTCGAAAAATTCAAATCCTTCAAAGCTTTGGCCGAAAACGAATCAGATCACAAAATTAAGTGCCTCAGGTCCGACAGAGGTGGGGAGTTTACCTCAAATGAATTTTTTGATTTCTGTGAAGAACATGGAATAAGAAGGGAATTCTCTACGGCTAAGACTCCTCAGCAAAATGGAGTGGTGGAAAGGATGAACAGAACGGTTCAACAAATGGCTCATGCTATGCTTGATGAGTCTGGAACTCCAACAACCTTCTGGGGTGAAGCTGCATTTTCTGCGGTTGTTATTCTCAACAAAACAAATGTCTGAGTAAACAGCACTCAAACTCCGCATGAGCTCTAGTATGGTGAGACTCCTTCGGTAAAGCATTTCAAAATTTTTGGGAGCAAATGCTATATTAAGAATATTGATGAACAGCTTGGAAAACTTGAACCTAGAGTAGATGAAGGCATTCTCCTTGGTTATTCTCCCCACAACAAAGCATATAAGTGTTACAATAAAAGACTTGGAAGAATTGTTGACAGCATTGATGTAGTGGTTGATGAAAAAGGATACATCCCTAGGCAAGTAAATCATGAAAATATCAAAGAGGATGAAGACTACTCTCCAAATCAGGCAGATGATGAAGAAGAACCTCAAGAGGCACCTGAGGAACAAATAAGGATAGAAGAGAAGACTCCATCTAGGTACGTTCAGAAGAATCATCTAGAATCTCAGATTTTGGGGCAGAAAGAAGCAGGTGTACAAACAAGAAGAACAATTGCAGAAGCCTCAAGCTATTTGGCATTACTCTCCTCCACTGAACCACAAAATGTAAGAGAGGCATGCAAAGATGAATGCTGGGTCAAGGCAATGGATGAAGAACTTGAGCAGATTGAAAAGAACAACACTTGGGAGTTGGTTCCTAGACCAAAAGATAAGAATGTCATAGGGAAAAAATGGATCTTCAAAAATAAGTTGAATGAAAATGGGGAAGTAATTAGAAACAAGGCCAGACTTGTGTGTAAAGGGTATGCTCAACAAGAAGGAATAGACTTTGAAGAAACTTTTGCTCCTGTTGCTAGACTTGAGGCCATCTGAATGTTCCTTGCTCTCTCAAGCTTTCAGAAGTTCAAAGTTTTTCAAATGGACGTGAAATCAGCCTTTCTGAATGGGGACTTAGAAGAAGAAGTTTACATTGAGCAACCAGATGGTTTTATCCTTGGGAATGATCCAAATCTTGTATGTAGACTAAAATAGGCTCTCTATGGTGTTAAACAGGCTCCAAGGTCTTGGTACTACCGTTTGGACAAATATCTTCATCAACAAGGTTTTTCAAAGGGATCAGCAGATAGCAATCTTTACATAAAAATTGAAAATGACAAATTGCTAATACTTGTTGTGTATGTAGATGATATTATCTTTGGCAGCAATGAAGAAGCTATGAGTCAAAGTTTTGCCTTGGTGATGCAGAAAGAATTCGAAATGTCTTTGCTTGGAGAACTGACATATTTTCTTGGATTGCAAATCCAAAAAAATGAAGGCGGTATCTTCTTGTCTCAAACCAAGTATCTCAAGCAGATTTTGAAGAAATATGGCATGGAAGATGCAAAACCAGTATGTACCCCCATGGTCACAGGATGCAGCCTCAGTGCAAATGATGAATCAGCAGTAGTGCATCAACCAACCTACAGATCTATGATTGGAAGTCTACTTTATTTGACAGGTACCCGACCAGACATCATGCATGCAGTGGGAATAGTTGGAAGATTTCAGGCAAATCCAAAGGAAACTCATCTTCAGGCAGTCAAGAGAATCTTCAAGTACCTTCAAGGAACTCAAAACTATGGCTTATGGTATCCTAGAGATACAGATCTCACACTTCATGCTTACACAGATGCAGATTGGGCTGGAAGTGTGGATGACAGGAAGAGCACAAGTGGTGGTGCATTCTTTATGGGTTCCAGATTAGTATCTTGGTTCAACAAGAAACAGAGTTCGATTGCTTTATCTATAGCTGAAGTGGAATATGTGGCTATTGCATCTTGTTGCACTCAACTTCTTTGGATGATGGAGACCTTGCAGGATTTTCAAATCACTTGTACACCACCTATCTCCATCTTATGTGATAATACAAGTGCAATCAGCATTTCAAAGAACCCAGTCATGCATTCAAAGACCAAGCACATAGCGATCAAGTATCACTTTCTCTGGGAACAAGTGTTGGAACAAAAGGTCAAACTGGAGTATGTTCCTTCTAAGGAACAAGTTGCTGATATTCTCACCAAACCACTGCCCAGGGAGACATTTGAATACCTCAGACAGAAGCTGGGAGTAGTTGATGCATCATCTTGCTGTTAAATCATGTCTGTTTCAGAGAAAAATGGGTGTACGCGAGTTGAATGAGGAAGATCCGCGTACATACGCCGATTTATGCAGGTGCAATCGCGTATATAGAGTTCTGAAGAAAATCAGCAAGGACAGACTCTGGTTGAAGAGAGTCTGATATGGGTCTGATAGAGACCATCTGGCACAGGTTCAGGGGGAGCAGATAATCTTCTAATAATGCATTGTTGGCATTATCTTAGAAGCTTTTGGTTCTAGTTCACAACTGTTGTTGGTTTTAGGTGGAGCAGAGGTAGAGGGAGAACAGAAGGAAATCTTGGTTACTGATCTGAATTGTGATTGACAGATGTTGCTGCTATCAGTTATTTGTGACTTTCATAAGTCTTGTTCTAGATATTTCGTCTCTATGTCATGTATCTCTTTTGTGGTATCTCTTTTATGGTGTCAAGGTCATGTAACGGCCTATCTTGGTTTCCCCACTATGCCTGGGATGAACATGTAATGAACTTGGTTGTCATATGTAATTTTCTGATGTATCCCCACTTGGTTGGGTGGATGATCCCCACATGGTTGGGTGATGGATGTATGTATTGAGTCTTTTGGTGATAGGAAGGTCTTTTATAATGTATACTTCATGGTTCTTCTTGAAGAACATCTTTTGCAGATCTTGCCTACAGTCAGGAGGAGCATGGTCAGCCAGCAGGGCAGAAATTTCAGCATGTACTAAGGGGCAGCACAACCCTTTTCCCTTGATGACAAAGGGGGAGAATGAATTTGAGGATTTTGGGTTGCCATCAAGTCCAAAGGGGGAGATTGTTGGCATTATGGCACAGGTTTGGAGCTATGGCACAAGTGTTGTCCTTGATGGCAACTCTCTTTGGTAACAGATCTCAGTTCAGGCTTTCAGAATGAAGGAAAAGACATACACGTAGGTTCATCTAGACAAAGACGCGTATACACGTGAGTTTGAAATTTCAAAGGAGCATATGCGTATACACGCACTTTCATGCAAAGAAAAGCGTGTATATGTTGGAGAACTTACTTTTGGTCTGTGGTAGTTAGTCCTCGATATTTGAACCTATGGTTTTGGACCATGGTATCTCGACAAGTGTGTTGATCCCAAGTATTGGGCCCTTGGTATTGTTTTGTTATGGTTTTGGACCTTGGTACTGAGAAAGGCCTAGCACTATAAAAGAGGGAGGAGATCATTAGGCATGGACATCATCTGAATTATTGAATATCTGATGTTATGCTAGATCTGGAATACTGGTGATTGGATTATGGTGCAGATCTAGATCTAAAGGAAGGAGGAACCTAAACGCAAGAAGGATAAGGTATATTTATGGATCAAAATCTCAAGGCTTGAACATTGGTATCTCTGTATGATTTTGATCTGTTATATGTGGCGCACACTTGATCTATAAATATAATAAACTGGATTAACTAATGACTGAATGTTTAAAAGAATGAATTATCCTTTATAGATCTGTACACAGGTTCAGTGAAGTGCAGGCGTGTATACACGCTTTTTCTGTAAGTGAAAGAAGCATATACGCAGGTTGGTTGTGGTACAGAAGCGTATACTCACAGGTTTCTGAATAGTGAAGTAGCGTACATATCTTGATTTATGCTCTAGCTGCTTCTATTTTATTGTTGCAGTGTTCTGGGTTCAAAATTTGGTGTTTGGTTACAGTTACTGTGTTCTCGGTACAGTGGTCAGAAAAGGGTTTATTTGATTCAGCTTTGATTGGTGAAAAGAAGTTTGGTTGATGCAGAAATTCTTGATGTTTGATTGATGTTACTTGTGGATCCAGTCAAAAAATTCATGAAACGAGGTCCCTGAAAGCAAAGAGACAGTTGCAGCCTTCTGCAGGTAGGAGCCTACGTACTAGTATCTTAAGGCTAGTACAAGAACTAAGGGGGTTGGAGCTCCCTTCCAGGAAAGCTGGAGAACGAGAGAGAGTTGTATCTCTCTGCAAGTTGTAGCCTGCGTACTGGTAAAGACTGTACCAGTACAAAACATTGTAAAGAGAAGTTTCTAATTAAAAAGAAGATAGAGACGAATTGCAGCAGAGGGTTTTCACCCACATTGGGTTTCCTCCTTATATCTTGTGTTCTTGTGTGTGACTGTCTTCTGCTCTGTTTCACTGTTTATGGTACTATTTATTTGCTTCTGATTCACAGATTAATGACTGACATCTGAAAGATAAATCAAATAATAAGTTTGTTTTATATACACAGGTTTCTTTATCTGTAGTTGCGTATATACGCGGTTTTTATTAACTAAAGTAGTGTATATGATCTGAAGTTGAAAAAGAAAATATTTGACTTAATAATAATGATTCACCCCCCCTCTCAGTATTATTTCCAACATGTAACTCCCTTCTAATTTTTTCTGTAGTCTTTCCTCCGCCCCTCTGTCTCGCTGAACGATCCTATCTATGTTCTGCGTATTTTGTAAAACTAACACCTCTGGCTCATGGTTCAAACGATTCATGGATTTCTCTTAATGGTGTCTATATATATGTTTGTCTCCACTGGTATTTTTTTACGTGAAGGATTGTGGAGAAATGAGTTGCAAACTAGTCAAAATCTTCTCTTTGGAGCTGCGATACTCACATGACTGTGTTTCATGCCTGTGTAGTGAACACTGCTTGACATTGAAACCTCTATTGAAACCTTTATTGGTATGACCACTGATTATGTGTTGGCATGGAGACTGTGAGTGTGTTTCCTTTCAAGATTGTTGTAATGCGGTATTTATGCATTCATTCCTGCGTCAGATTTTTATGAACTTTAAACTGCATGTGCATTCATTCAATCAAGCATTGCTAGCAACCTCTACAACATGTTGTCTCATCATTTCCATAACTATACTCTACGCCGTGATTCCATCTGTTGTTGCAACCTTCGCAAGTGCTCTTTCAAATCTCGACAGTAAGGAACCCGACATTCAGATTCCTTGCAAGCTCGAGCATGCAATTGTAAGAGGTACCACATCTTCTTGCAAAGATGACAGCCTCCTGAAGCACGAACTCTACACTGCATTCCATGTCTAAATAGTCCTTTCACTTTCCGACAATTTGGATATTGGCAATTAGAAGAGCAACATTAAGACACATACACCAGTAGATCCAACATTAACATGACTGTTTACACCCTATGCATACGTCGCTAATTGATGAGCCTCATAAATGGGTAATTATATGGGCTCATTTTACCTCCTAACCTAGTCAAATCAACCATTCTCTTAGCTTATTGTATGATTTTCTGATTATATTTATGCTTATGGAGTGAGTTGAGTTAGTTATGATGCCATGTGGTCTAACATGTGTTTAATGCAGATTATTGATGAATTTTTAGGTCAAAGTCAAGGATCCAGTGGACAAATGGTAGCAATAACTCGAAGTGGAAAAAGGAGAGGACTTATAGGAGGGAATCCCCCTCATTTATTACTCCTCACTTCGAATTCCCCTTCATTCAGCTCGGAGTACAAGCAGCCAAGTCATGCGCTAGAAGGCAGCTGAGCAAGTGAAGGATGATTGATGATTATCTCGCGTTTTGGGAGCCAAGCCTCCATGATTTTAAGGAAGCTATTGTTAGCTTCATTAGTATAAGTAGAGAGGCCTAGGTCCTCACTAGGGTTGGATTATTGTTGGATTTTTTCTTATGTAAACTCTGCTAAACTTCGATCTTATTATTTTATGAAAGTTTCATGTAATCTTGCTATTGTTTTGAAAATAAAGATGGAATCCTTTTTGAGCTAGCACTGAGTTACCTCAGAGGGTTGAAGTTCTTGGGTTAGGGTCCAATCCAAGCAGCCAAGCTCCTCTTTACTTGTATTTGTATGTTTTATTTCAGTTTGTAGATTAGTTGTTGTTAGATGTATTTCTTTTATGGTTATGAATAAGGTACTTTTGATGATTCAGTAGTTTGCTTCCATTTGTGCTTTCTGTAGTAGGTTAAGAAGTGATAAAGAAAAGATTCAAAAGGCTAGCAATAGTGCCTTGGACTCTCTTCCTCCTTTTGGGACCATGATTTGAGGCAAACACCCTCTTTCTGCCCTACAACCACAGATTTTCCTCATTCATAGGACTTCTAGTGTTGCATCTATTTGGTAGGTTAAGAGTCTAGTTTTTCCTTACTTTAGATCTTCTTCATCATGCTTACTTCTTTATTTACAATATTGTTCTTTCATGCTTTCCTTTCTTGTAGCAATTATCAGCATTCCTTCCATAGATCATAGTTTAGACTATTTTGATGCAAAACTTTGTTTTCCTAGATGCACTCATTTCATTGATTGCTTGATTTCCTTGGTTGACTATCAGTTTTGTTATGCAACAGATCTCTTCTAGTAGAAGACCAGCCTATCATCCATCCCATCCTCCATCTAATCCATGCCCTACAGGTCACCCAAGTCTCCCCTCAATTCTTCCTTAGTTTCCTGCATTTTCCATAGAACTTCTTCCTCGATCCTTGAGCAAATCCAATCATATTTCTCTCTCCTGATGATTCTTGGTAGACCCTAGGTGTCCTAACACCTCATTCCAACTTTCATCCACCTTTTTCACCCCCTCTCACACCCTCAAAATAGGGAAAATTCTCTCGGCCTCCTCTTGTAGGCCTCCTGTAAAACGTTGTTTTTCCTCCCGTAGATTTCCCGTGTCCTCCTGTAGATTTTCCTGTAGGTTTTATTTTGAAGGCCAAGTGTGGGAAAAGCCTCCAGAATCCCACCTAAGACCCATCCACACCATCCTACATCCTCTCAAGTCCCAAAACCACCCTCCAACACCACCTATTTGCTGCTACATTCACAAACAATAAATTACATGCATGTCAAATTCACATAAAAATCCAAAAAGATGTTTTTTGCTCATTTACTTCCAGAAATAGTTTAGTTAGATGTTGTTTACTTCCTTGAGTAGGTAATGACATTCTTTTCATGGTTTTCATAGTGCTTTCTGCAAAAGTAGAATTAGTTGGTTAATTAGGATTTACTAGGCTTGCTTTGCATTTCAGTCTTTCTCCTTTCTACAGTTAGAGTAGCATCTGTAGAGTAATCTTTCTCTACTTTCATCAGATATAGAGCTTCTTCTGGAATCCATAGAAGTTGGCTTGAGCTCCTAGTGATCTTGCACCAGTTGACCAAGTGACAACATGCAGTGAGAACTAGTACTTGTGCATACAGCACCGATGCTTCCAAGTTTGCTACGAACTACTGGGTTGATAAGAGTAAAGTAGGCAGCCCAAGAGTTGCAGCATTATTGTTGCAATACTGGTGCTCACCACTTTTTGGCGTCATTGCCGGGGAAGTGTAAGAGTATTCTGTGATTACTGCTTTCTTCTATTTTCTACTGCAACATTCTGTTAATAGTTTATTTCAACAAAAGTAGACTAGTCATTTCTCTTCTTTCAAGTTCTGCATTTCCTTGCTTTTCTCTTCAATTCTTCAAATTTCATTTCAGCAAGTTCATTTCAGCTAGTTGCAATTTGTTTTGTTCAATCAATTTCAGTTTTGCAGGTACTATCAGTGTGGGAAAAAGAAACAAAAACCAACCAAAAAGATTTCCTTTCATGCCTTGTAGGAATAGAGATAACTCAGGAAAATTTTTGCCCAACACCCCCACTGCTTCACACAGCCAGCCTTCTCTCTTCTTCAGCAGCTGCGATCAAGAACCCTTAGGTGAACAACCAAACATATTTGAAGAACCTATAGGGGAGGAAGAAGAAGAAAACATTCCTTTGGAGCCAATGGATGAAAACAGAAATGCTAGGGGGAATGGAGAGAATATATGGGGTACCTTTCCAATTCGGGAGACCAATGGGGACACCAAAATGAAGAATATAAGCCCTTCTGCCCTACCTCATTTCCATGGTCTGACTACAGAAGATCCTAACACCTTTTTGTTTGAATTTTCTGTTATCTATCGAACCTATGACTATGCAAAAGATGAGCAAAAGTTGAAATTGTTCCCTTCTACTCTCAAGGATGAAGCATTGCACTGGTTCATGGGATTACCTAGCAATAACATCACAACTTGGGCTCAGATGCAGCAAGCATTTAACAATAAGTACCGAGACTATTGTAGGTCAAAAGATACTAAAGAAGAAATTTTTCGAATGACTATAGGAAGTGATGAGTCCCTGGAAGACTATGAGGAGAGGTTCCAGCTCAGTTACAAAAGGGTCGGGTGTATACTTGACTTTGAGTCTCTGAAGCTAGTCTCAGGGGAATTTGGGAAGATCTTTTAGACACCCTCCATCTACTGGCTGAGGGAGACATCTACCAACTACCCTAGAGGACATAAATACTATTTTTAGAAACCATTCTAGAGCAGCTAGAAAGAAAGGTAGGGGAAGTCAACCCATAGCCGGTACCTCTTCCTCCAACTCATCCATTAAAGGAGAAATTGGAAACATGCTGGAAGACTTCAAGAGTGAGATGCTACAAACTCTTGCCATGCAAATAGACACCGTGCATATCAAAATAAAACAAGAGGAAGCAGAGAGGGCTTTGGCCATTTTTTGCCTAGATGCACCGGGAGGCATCCTAGGAATGAATGCCCATTGAACTCTATAGAGGTTTGTTCAGTCTATGAAGAAAATCATTCTACAAATAAGTGCCCTTCCTTGCCTGGACTTAAAGTTGTATATCAAGGGGCTGAGGGAGTCACTGAACAGCTCTACTACATAAACCAAAGAAGTCCCCTTGGACCTAGACCATACCAGCAGGGGATGCAAGGGACATCTCAGGCATACTACAACCCCAACCAAGTGCCCTCCATACCTTCTTGGGGTCCCCCTGCTCATCCTTCCTGGTCCACACCACCTCCTTGGTCCTTCACATCTCAATATTGTGGAGCACCTGGAAGGTATGCTTTTGACTAGCAATCTAGTGGTTTTTCAATAATAGTTGTAACCTTTTCTGCATTATGAGTTCAAAGAAGATAAAGGGTTTTGATAAAATGTGCAACAATCGATAAAGGAAGCTTAAGTGCTAATGATTGACGTTTTCTATGCAGGAAGACGTGAAAACAAAGGATCGGCGATTGAAAGCAAGAAGCAAAGGGAAAATAACTACTGTCCCGCCAACAGGGAACCGGATGCGGACAAGATCAAGTAAAATTAGAGCCGAATAGCCCAGAGAAAGAAAGCGGGATACTGAGACGGAGAACGCAAGAAGGGAAAGAGAAGAATCGAACGATTAGCGAATCCCTCAGGATCTTTGATCCTGAGGGATCGCTGCTTTAAGTTATCTTTTGATTATCTAGATACCTCCGTCATTTCTGTTATATAAAGGCACCACGCCATTGAACGGAGGAGGACTGTTTTTGTAATTTTCAATTCCAGAACGAACTATAATCATTGAGTCTCTCTGAGACCTGACGTTGTTATACTTTTGCTGATGTGATTAATATAAAAGACTTGGTGTTCATTTCGTCTCTGCATCTGGAGTAACTTCAGGTGGTGTTCCATTGGTAGCCAAGGGCCCAGCTCCGAAGGACACTTGCTTTTGTATTATTATACTGTGTGGTTTGTTTATTTCCATTATTTCAGTAATATGATACATCTTTTATGTGATATGCTATGTGTCGTTATAACTGACATCTGAATGAGTCCTTTTATCTCATGTCTCTGCATTGTATAAGTGGATCTATTCGAATTACATCTTGCAGCTATTTCTGTAGCGGAATGTTGGTATGAATGTATTTCTATCAGATCCATGTGAAATAGTATTTGTAAGACTTGAAAGCAATATTACTTCGTTCAGGAACATAGTCGTATCATCCATTATTCTCAGATTGTTGTAGTAGTAGAGAACGTGTACATACGGTTGAGGATTTCTGTTCCATTATTGTTGTTCCATTATTGTTGTTCCATTTATCATTGCTGTTCCATTTATTATTGTTGTTCCATTTATTACTGTTGTTCCATTATTGCTGTTCCATTTCTTTACTGCTGTTCCATTTCCAGATTGCTGTTCCATTTTACTTTTCGCTGCTTGATTTACCTGCCTTTGCTGTTCATTAGTGTGAGAGCAGGCCTAAGGCTATTGTGAGCCTCAGCAAGACGCTGCTTAGCCCCAGACCTATAAGTCCATGCTCTGATTTCCTTTCCTTATCAGTTTCTAAAGGGATGGGTTATTGTTTCCGTACCCTTGACTGATCAACTGCCTTGTGTGATTTTATCTTTCGAGTTAGTTTCGTTACAGCTTAGCATCTGTTTCCTTTCAAATCATTAGGACGCTATACTACTGAGCATTACTCGGACAAACAGCCTCGGATTGAGTTACTCCTTGCAATAACAAAACGTTCCCGGATTGACTTATTAATGTGGGATAATTAGCGGTGTGAGAGACCCTAGTTACAGCTCTACATTTTGGTGCCGTTGCCGGGGAGGAGTAATAGCCATTTGCCCTTCATAGAGTAGTGCGCAAATCTGCTAGGGGGGAGTTGGATTTTAAAAATGGAAGGTAAGAACCTGCGTACGGAGCACGTAAAAGCCCTGCTCCACCGTCCGCTCTCTTAGTAGAATTGCTGGTTGATAGGATTTAGTAGTTTTTAGAGTGCATGACTAAGCAGAAAAAGTTAGAAAAGAATACCAAAACCCCAGCCAAACTTGAGAGAGCCAAAGGACCGGTGACCCTTGGCCGAACGACCTTCATAGACGAAATCTACAAGAAAACTGAATCTCAGCCATCAGTAGGCCTCAGAAAGACTTATTCTAAGCAGCCTACCAATTCCCTTCAGGCTACAGCATCACCATATGGAGCCTACGCTGAGGTGCAGAGTTAGACTGTTGAACAGGACTTCCAAGAAATTGAAAATCCTGTGTCTGAACGGCTGCAAGAAGGGAACTTAAGCAACCTTTGTGAAGAAGAGGGGGAAACAGGGGAAATAGAGGAACCGAAATCTCCCTCCGGGATAATCCAGCCGTTAAACAGCCCAGATAAGGGAAGCGCAGCCAGAATTAATACTGAGAGCACACCATTCCTTCAAATAGAAATCCCAGATAAGGGAAGTGTCATTAAGACAGCCCCTGCCAAGGCTGCCCCTTCTCAACCTAGGAACACCCTCCTAGAGATCCCGGAAGGTTACTGGCACATATTCGATCCCATGGCGTAGAATCAACCAAATACCTAAACTTCTACATTGCAGTATCCTATAGTAGATTCTGCTGCAAATGCCCCCATGAAGGCAATTCCTCTTCAACATATCCCAACGTTTCACGGACTCACATCAGAGGACCCTGATGCATTCTTATTTGAATTCGATGTGTTATGTAGAGGGTATGATTACACCACTGATCCTCAGAAATTAAAGTTGTTTCCCTCTACTTTGAAGGGAGCAGCTCTGAGATGGTTTATGGGTCTAGGTGGTGGAGTCATAAACAATTGGGAGCAAATGAAAGAGTCATTTCTCAAGAAATATCAGGATTACTGTAGGTCAAGGGAACTGAAAGATGAAATCTTCCAAATGATGGCCAGACCAAATGAAACTCTAGAGGAATATGTAGAACGCTTCTAGTATAATTTACAGAGATCCCCTTATGCATCATTACCTCTGCCTGACAATGTGTTGAAAACTGCATTAATTAGAGGTATGAAAGAGCAATGGATTGAAACGTTGAATATCATGGGAAAATGAGATATTTACCAAGAGAATTTTGCCGATATCATTAATTTATGTATTAGCAGTTCAAGGGGTAGCACAAGGATAAAACCAACAGAATATGATAGGTTTGTTAGAGATAACAAAATATCAACAGAAGGGGTAACACGGGTAGAACTTGGGAATTTATTAGAAAATTTTAAAACTGATATCCTAGGGACATTAACTACTCAGCTTGATATTGTGCAGGCTAAACAAAAGCAAATGGAGGCAGAGCAAAATCTGGCAATTTTCTGCCCCCGATGCAGAAGAAAACACAGCCACAAAGAATGTCCGCTAGATACAGTTCAAGCATGTGCTATCTGTACGAAAGACCACCTTACTGAAAGCTGCCCCTCACTTCCTGGATTGAAGGCTGTATACAAGGAAGCAGAAGAAGAATCAGAACCAACATACTTTGTTAACCAACGTCGCCAATGGAAACTGAGGCAATCAGGTATGTTTTCGGATCCAGCTTCTTCTTTTCAACCTCCACAATACAATGCTCAGCAATATGGTATGTGGCAAAACCAATCTACACCCCCAGTCCCGAATTGGTCATCACAGCGATTTCCTTCTCCAAATCCATGGATGAATCAGACAAACCAATTCGGATGGCCAAATTTTCCCTACACCCCACCATATTGGTAGAACAATTCATACCCTCCACAATGGATTCCCCCCACATCACAAGGTTCACCCTGGCAGACCAATTGGCCAAGATCGACATATCAGTCAACAAGAACTATTCCACTCCCTCAACCAACTCTGCCAGCCTTACAACAAAACCCCCAGTCTAATTTAAGGCCACAACTCCCAGCCCAACCTAACCCCAATCCTAATAATAGACCAGTTCAATCCATCCAAATCATAGACACATCGGAAACTGGACTTGACTTAAGGGAGTGCAATGACCTTCAGTTACGATCTGGACGTATCATAGAAACAGAGGGAGACAAAATAGGTCACATTGAAGATCAGTTACCAATAGAACAACCGCTACAACAAAAGGATGTAAATAAGGAACATACCCATCAACAAACAAATACATCCTCTCCTCCTTTCCCGGAATGATTAGTCATACCACGACCAGTGCAACATCCAGACTTCGACATTCTGGGAGAGTTACAAAACCTGTATATAAAAATTCCATTCCTCCAGGCCATTCAAGATATTCCCATATACGCAAAGACTATAAAAGAACTGTGCATAAAAAAATCAAGGAGGAATATAACTACTAACCCTAGAGTCCAAGTAGTTGGAACTTTATCCGATCTGTTATCAGGAAAAGAGACACCTATCAAATATGAGGATCCCGGAAACCCAATTGTAACTGTCCAAATCTATGGGCAAACCCTGACCAACGCTTTAGTCGACTTGGGAGCTGCAATCAATATTTTGACAACTTCCACCTGCCAAAAGCTTGGCATCACATCAGTGGAACCTACTTCCACTTTGTTAGAATTGGCAGATCGATCTGTAGTTTGACCCGAAGGTACTTTATATGATGTCATGGTTTCCGTAGATTCCTGGGAATATCCAACTGATTTCCTGGTAATTAATCCCAAAACCCAACTAGATTGACATCCGCTAATATTAGGAAGACCTTGGCTTGCTACTGTCGATGCCTACATTGGTTGCCGGCAAGGAAACATGACTATAACTAAAGGACCAGATGTTAAAAATCTCGTTCTATATCCTCCAGCATAGCCAAGCCTGCCAATGATCAAAACCAATCAGTATCTTGTGTCATACCTTACTAACAATATCAGAGCCCCATTGACTGTACAGAAGGCTTTAGATTTTAAAGATCAAATAGAAGATGATGCTATCAATAACTTCATCAGTCAAACCGAACCTAGATCTCACACACAGTGTTGTATGATAGAGGCAGCATTCGATAGTGAGCTAGAAGAAGACCCCTTAAAAGATCCACATGACCAAACAATACCAGTAACTGTTGTTGCCAATAGTAAAGTAGTGGAAATTGAACCTGGTAAGACTCTAAATATTAACGTCAACCTGACACCAGATCAAGAAATGAAGCTTGTTAGTCTGTTACAAAAATATAAGGGAGCATTTGCGTGGGATTACCCTGACATGAAGGAGATTGATCCTCAATTATGCACCCACCACATCTATATAGAGAAGGATGCAAGACCTGTTCGCCAGCCACAAAGAAGACTCAACCCCCATCTAAAAGAAATAGTAAAAGCCAAACTTCAGAAACTTTTAGATGTTAATTTTATTTACCCCATCTCCGACAGTAAGTGGGTCTCTCCCCTAGTGGTGGTACCCAAGAAAAATGGGAAATGGAGGATTTGCGTGGATTACAGGGAGTTAAATAAGGCCACACAGAAGGATCACTTTCCCCTCCCATTTATAGATCAAGTACTGGACACTTTAGCAGGGAAGAAATTTTTCTCTTTCCTGGATGGCTTCAGCGGATATAACCAAATCCAAATCGCCCCTGAAGATCAGGATAAAACTACCTTTACTTGCCCTTGGGGAACGTTTGCCTATCGAGTACTACCCTTCGGCCTATGCAATGCCCCTGCTACATTTCAAAGAGCTGTTCTCAGCATCTTTGCAGACCTAATAAACGACGGACTTGAGGTGTATATGGATGACTTTACACCGTATGGAAATGATTTTGACCCAGCTCTGGATACCCTGGAAAAAGTCCTACAACGTTGTATCGCTACCAGACTTTGCCTGAGCCACGAAAAGTGTTACATGATGATGACAGAAGGGCTCATTCTAGGGCACTACATCTCAGCAGCTGGCATCCAGGTAGACCCGGCTAAAATTCAGATTCTTTTGCTCATCCCTACTCCCACTACTCAAACAGAGGTACGCAGTTTCCTTGGATTTTCTGGGTATTACAGACGATTTATAGAACAATACTCATGTATTGCTGCACCTCTATATGCTTTAACTGGCAATGTTGATTTCTTGTGGACAGAAAAATGCAACCAGGCTTTTAAGGAATTAAAGAACCTGTTGTCAATAGCTCCAGTCCTTCGAGGACCCAACTGGAATTTGCCATTTCAAATCTCAACTGATGCCTCGGACACAGCAATTGGTGCAGTCCTGGGACAAGAAGAGGATAAGAAGCCATATGCTATTTACTATATCAACAAAAATTTATCCTCTGCCGAACTCAATTATACTGTTACCGAAAAGGAATTCCTGGCTGTAATACATGCTGTTAACAAATTTAGACATTATATTACAGGCTATCCTGTTGTGTTATATACAGATCATTCTGCTATCAAATATTTGGCAAATAAACCTGTTACGAATGCTAGAATAACCAGGTGGTTGATCTTATTGCAGGAGTTCGACATCACAATCAAGGATCGACCTGGCAAGGAGAACCCTGTAGCTGATTTCCTCTCACGGATACCAAAAGCAGTCGAAACAGCAGCAGTGCAAGATCAATTCCCTGACGAGCACCTTTTTGTTGTTGCTGTTCGAACACCCTGGTATGCAGATGTCGCCAATTACCTCGCAGTTGGTAAGTTACCAAAACACTTAACCCCTCAGGAACGCAAGCAGATTGTTCAGAAGAGCACTCGCTTTTCATGGATTGGAGGCCATTTGTTCCATACAGGGGCAGACATGCAAATCAGAAGGTGTATTCGAGAAGACGAAATCTTCGACATTCTAAAAGCTTGCCATGACGGGCCATGCGGGGGACATTTCGCTGAAAAAAGAATAGCACATAAAGTATTGCAGACCGGATACTATTGGCCTAAAATCTTCAAGGATGCGAAAAAATTTGCACAAGCCTGTGACAGCTGCCAGCGAGCAGGAAAACCTGGCCAAGCCGATGAGATGCCTCTGAGACCACAATTGGTCATTGAGCCATTCGAACGATGGGCTCTGGACTTCGTTGGGCCCATCAATCCATCATCAAATCAGAGGACATACATTCTGGTGGCGACAGACTATGTTACTAAATGGGTCGAGGCCGAATCATTACCTAGGGCTACAGAAGACTCTGTGATACAATTCTTGTTCCATTTGTTTGTACGTTATGGACTTCCGAGAGAATTAATCACCGATGGTGGACCACAATTTGTTGGAAATAAATTAGCTGCAACACTTAACAATTACCATGTCCAACATAAGATTACTACCCCATACCATCTCCAGGCAAATGGGCAAGTAGAAAGTAGTAATAAGGTAATAGAATCAATTTTAACAAAAGCCATTGCATCGCATCGGCGAGATTGGGCCGCTCGATTACCTGAGGCACTGTGGGCCTACAGAACCACATGGAGAAGCACTACAGGCTATTCACCCTATCAATTAGTGTTTGGAAAGCAGCCAATTTTCCCCATAGAATTCGAAATCCGAACGCTACGAACTGCACAGGAAGTCGGCCTAGATCTGAGTGAGGCACAAATCAATCGATTACAGCAGATTAATGAATTAGACGAAATCAGGCTCTCTGCATTACAGAATACAACATTGATTCAACAACAGTGGGCTAAATGGCACGATGCACTTATCAAGAATAAAGTCTTTCATGAAGGAGACTGGGCTCTGTTATACGACACTCGGTTTCAGGATTTCCCGGGGAAACTTCAGACTCGATGGCTAGGACCATACGAAATCCAGAAGGTACACGATAATGGGACCCTTACCTTGGTCACAATTGACGGTTCTGGATATGCATTCAAAGTAAATGGCCACCGAGTTCGCCTTTATCGAAAGCCACTCACTCGGGAATCCTTCTGTCAACAGTTGCGACAAGATACTGATATGAAAATTTTAGGAGAGGAAGCGCAATATTCCTCACCTATAGCTTAAGAAATTCATTTCATAACCTGTACATAACATATTGTATATATGTTTCCTTGATTTTTTTTTCCAAGTGTTTTTGCTGTTCCCTTGCGAAAAGGAACAGCACTGGTGTGTTTTGTTGTTCCTTTGCGAAAAGGAACAGCACTTGTGTGTCTTGCTGTTCCTTTGCGAAAAGGAACAGCACTTGTGTGTTTTGTTGTGCCTTTGCGAAAAGGAACAGCACTGGTGTGTTTTGTTGTTCCTTTGTGAAAAGGAACAACATTTGTGTGTTTTGATGTTCCTTTGCGAAAAGGAACAGCACTGGTGTGTTTTGCTGTTCCTTTGCGAAAAGGAACAACACTTGTGTGTTTTGTTGTTCCTTTGCGAAAAGGAACAGCACTGGTGTGTTTTGCTGTTCCTTTGCGAAAAGGAACAGCACTTGTGTGTTTTGCTGTTCCTTTGCGAAAAGGAACAACACTGGTGTGTTTTGCTGTTCCCTTGCGAAAAGGAACAACATTTGTGTGTTTTGCTGTTCCTTTGCGAAAAGGAACAGCACTATGTGTTTTGCTGTTCCTTTGCGAAAAGGAACAACACTTGTGTGTTTTGCTGTTCCTTTGCGAAAAGGAACAACACTTGGGTGTTTTGTTGTTCCTTTGTGAAAAGGAACAGCACTTGTGTGTCTTGCTGTTCCTTTGCGAAAAGGAACAGCACTTGTGTGTCTTGCTGTTCCTTTGTGAAAAGGAATAGCACTTGTGTGTTTTGTTGTTCCTTTGCGAAAAGGAACAGCACTTGTGTGTTTTGCTGTTCCTTTGCGAAAAGGAACAGCACTTGTGTGTTTTGCTGTTCCTTTGCGAAAAGGAACAACACTTGAGTGTGTCTGCTGTTCCTTGTCAAAAGGAATAGCATTTGAGTGTCTTTGTTGTTCCTTTCTCAAAAGGAACAACATTTGCGATTTTCAGTTGCTCCGCTCAAAGAAATGGTATCCTATGAATGAATTCTTCTCTCAGGAATGCCATTGTCATGTTTTCGTCCTTATGGAGGATGCTTTGCGACCATGGTTTCCTCAATCTTTTAGATACAGCAATGAACTTATGCCGTGAACATAAACCATGAGATACCGAAATCAGCACATCATTAATCGCTATCACTATGAAGCCAGTATGTATAAAAGAACAAGAGGAGGGACGTGAACTTTTAATCTTCACTGTCATTGTCATTTACCGGTACCATTGTTATTGGCAATCTTTATCATGACGATTTCCCTAAAAATCTTTTTTTCTGATCACTACTTGGGAGTAAGAACGAATGATTTATATCTATTTGTTGGGATCGTCATACTTCTTCCACCATTCCCCACTCTTAAGGAGTGCGGAACCACCCTGATGTGAAAATAAACAAGAGAGATGCTCTGCAAAAGAAAACAAAAACAAAATATTAAAGTTGTCGAATGCAGGATAGGAGGTCTCATCCAGAGCCGACCTACCATGATCATAAGGGTGGAAGCGAAGTGGCATTCCCATAATGGCCACCACACCAGGGATATGGTCCAAAAATAAATTAACAAGAAAATCTTGGAACAGGAGGTCTCATCGCGAGCCGGCCTGACCACGTTTCGCGCCTACCTTGTGAATGGCATTATGACTATCTGGTCACCAAGCCAGCATAATGGCCTACATTTTGACAAAGCACTCTTCAGAATATACACAAAGGATCATGGTTCCGGAGGGTGAGATAAACAACTCTGCCAAGGTTATGAACACTTGTTGGCAGCAGAGCTCTATTAATGGCATCGAAGTCGTAATATTTACACCAACAGGTATGATATTAAAATCTTTCTGTCTCTTATATCCTTTGCATGTATCATATTTCACACCCCGATATATCTATCGCATGAACATTACCACCGATCATGGCAACGGAACTTACAATGACTGCTGGAGACTTCGTACAGTTGACAGACGTCCAATTCCCCGGTTCCTCATTATATCACGCAGGCTTATATAAAACACGATCCACCTTTTTGCCTCGGTTTCGGCATTTCGTTGTTCTTTTACAACATGGCATACTTTCATATGATGTACTTGATGATTACACTCCCGACTGGCTGCTGCTCCTCTCTTTGACGGCTGTGGGTAGCCTATCAGATCGCGGGGGGGGGGAAGTAACCTCATTACTCCATGGATTACGTGGCTGCATACCATTCGGGCAATATAATGTACAAGGAAATAGCATGATTTAACGGTATGATGCTTCCATCTCACGGAGACTGCCGTCCACGATTTTTTCTTTTTGTTGCATGCCCTGTGTAGTCCTTTCCTAAATTGGCATCGATCATCCCTTTTGCGTCGTAAATTCCGCAAACAGTTGCTGTTCCATTTCTGAGTCTATTTCTGAGTTGAATCATGGGCGGAAAGACGGTCCGTAGTGAACCTCACAAGCTGATAGTCTCCGATGCTGCTCGCAAAATCCTGGAAAACGCAGGATGGTTGAATTACTTCAACCGCCTGCAAGAATCAAACGAAGCAGTAGCGTTGGAATTCCTGCAGAATTTGCAGGAAAACTACTCCGTAGTAGGAGGAAAGCGGATAGAGGTTACAGAGGATATCATCGCGGAAGTCTCAGGATTACCAGCTGCTGGACCCAAATGGACGCCGAAGAAGGAGAGATTACAAAAAGCTATGGAAATTTTCCAGGACGAAGGCCAAAGCTTGACAGTCAAAGGGAAAGGAGTTCTGCCGGCAGCACTAGGGGAACCCTGGACCGAGCTAGCGAAGACAGTACAAAGCTATATCACCTGCGAAGGGAGAAAAGATGTGGTAAGACCTTGTCACCTGAAACTCTTAGCTATTTTAAAAGGAAAATGTTCTGTAAATCTCCCTGCACTTTTAAATTCGTTACTGCATGGTGCGGCCCAAAGCCTGAAAAAGGCCCAGCACATAGATACAGTCGTTAGCCACCATGGGCTGATTCGGTTGATAGTAAGCCATGGTCTCACTCAACAGCAAAGCACTTGGGAGGAATTGGTCGCAATAGTCGAAGGGGGATCGGCTGCACCACCCCCAAAACCTGAACAATCCTCTAGCACACCGGAACGATTAGAGAAACGCAAGAAGTCAGCAGCAGAGAGACATGCCGCTTCAAAACGGAAGCAACCTCCTGATACGCCAGAACAACCTGAGAAACTCGCAGAACCTACTGATACTCCCGACCAACTTGAGAGGCCAAGGAAGTCAGCTCGGCTGGCCCGGATACGAGGAAGGTTGGAAAGAATTCAGGGAACAACGGCCCAGCCAATTGAAATTGTGGATGAACCTCCAGAATCAGAGGGAAGACCCTCCGAAGGAAATGCTGAGCAATCGGAGGCCGAGACTGACCAGCCGGAAGGAGAAATTGAAAAAGGACATGAACCCTCTGAGGGAGAAGAGGCCACCAAACAGGGCAATCAGGAAGAAGAAATTGCATAGCCAGGGGGCAGCCCGTTACAAGACCCTCCAAGTGAGGAGGAATTGGCAGCAGTTCTGGCCAATATGGGAGAATATGGCCAAGACTCCAGCACAGGAGGTGTCCCTGACGGTCCCACAGAAGGAGAATTACCCGAGGAAATGCATGCAGAAGAGGCAGGGGGAGAAAACCTGCCTGGATATGTTAATGAAATGGAAGATAACAATCTGGGACAATCTGTCCCCGGGATGCCGGAAGATATCACAGATAAAGAGGACGCAAGCTTGAGAACCAAACCCTCTGCCGAAACAAGGGAAATTGCGAAATTAAGGAAGAAGCAGCAGAGGTTGCTGGGCACTATAGCCAGACTCCGGCAGCAAATTCGAATGCTGAAAGCCAGTCTGAGGATACAAAAGACTGCAGGGAAAAGGAAGAGGACCACGGTAGCAAGAACCCCAAGGATAAGAATTCGCTTTGATGGACAAAACCCCATCAGGAGACCTATTGTCGAGGAACAGTCTGCTGTTCCAAGTAATAATGAGGAACAGGGTGCTATTCCAAATGACATGGAGGAACAAACTGCTGTTCCAAATAGCGCGGAGGGACAGACTGTTGTTCCATCTGGCCTTGAAGAACGAATGGATATTCCAATGGAACAGCAAGAGGCTCTGATGGCAGGAAGACCACAGCAACCCTTCGTTCGCATTAAGAAGGAAACAGAAAACAAAGAAGTCCAAACAGAAGCACCACCCTCGGGCGTAATTCGGGTCCGAAACTCAAAGCAACGTAATAAGAAGGTCCAGATTAAACTCCCAGCCTCTACGGCTGTGTGGAAGAAGGACCCAAAAACCAGAACCTTGCATAAGATGATGAAGGAAGCCCAGCAAGAAGCCGAGCAATTGCGAGAACAGACAGTCCCCAAGGAAAGATACGAAGAGCTCCAACAACAACTTTGAGACATTAGCCAGTCCGAGAGCCAGGCCTTTGAAGGATGGCAGAAGGAGCAGGAAAAGGTCGCTAAGGTAACTCGTCAATTAGATAGTGTTGTTAAGCAGATGGACACCGTGTGTTCCTTATATAATGATGTTTTGACTTGTAGGGCCCCTGCTAAAAACTATGCTTTATTTTTGCTTGAACGATATCTGAGATTGAAAATAAAAGCCGTTAGGGCAGGAGCACCTATCCACATCAACACTGTTAATGATTTTATAGACTGTTGCAAGCACTATGGAGTTAGAGTTCAAAGGTTATTATGCGAGTTTTATCTGCACAATCTTGTGCTAGACCAGGAAACTGACTTAAATCCTGGCCCTTTTGTTGGCGATATACAATTCCAAGCCTTCATCTCATTTGGGGTTAATCAGGTGAAATCGCTCAGAGCTTATAACACCTTTCAGAGACAAGAAAATAGCCTAGACTTATGGATACGAGCTGAACCTAGAGACCCAGTGACGCTATGGAGAAAGCATAGGAGTCTCATAAGGACCCCAGGAGTCATTGAGATAATAGGGCCCATGCACGAAGACTTGATCCGAAACGGTCTGGAATATTTCCTGACTATTAAAGATCTTGCCCTCGATGCTGCAAAATTTCGATACCGGACTTCTAGTCCAAGCATCCAGCTCAGGGAACCATTCAAATATGAGAATTTTGAGCTGGCTGCCAGCCAGTTGAACCTTTATGGGGAACGGATTCTGCAAGCAGGGCCATCCTGGTTAGGGTATCGATTTCGCAGTCCAATTATTTGGCACCCTGCACCCGGATATCAGGCCTTATATGAGATGCCTGCAGATCAAATAGACCAGTTCTTTGACCATCTAGTTGCTCATCATGGTTGCCGGCCTCCTCACGAGATCCCTTCTCTGGCCTATTCTCTCACCGCCTTGCATCTCAACTACAATGTTTTCATGAGGCCATGAAACAGGGTAAGCAGGGGGGTGTGTGGAGCACCTGGAAGGTATGCTTTTGACTAGCAATCTAGTGGTTTTTCAATAATAGTTGTAACCTTTTCTGCATTATGAGTTCAAAGAAGATAAAGGGTTTTGATAAAATGTGCAACAATCGATAAAGGAAGCTTAAGTGCTAATGATTGACGTTTTCTATGCAGGAAGACGTGAAAACAAAGGATCGGCGATTGAAAGCAAGAAGCAAAGGGAAAATAACTACTGTCCTGCCAACAGGGAACCAGATGTGGACAAGATCAAGTAAAATTAGAGCCGAATAGCCCAGAGAAAGAAAGCGGGATACTGAGACGGAGAACGCAAGAAGGGAAAGAGAAGAATCGAACGATTAGTGAATCCCTCAGGATCTTTGATCCTGAGGGATCACTGCTTTAAGTTATCTTTTGATTATCTAGATACCTCCGTCATTTCTGTTATATAAAGGCACCACGCCATTGAATGGAGGAGGACTGTTTTTGTAATTTTCAATTCCAGAACCAACTGTAATCATTGAGTCTCTCTGAGCCCTGACGTTGTTATACTTTTGCTGATGTGATTAATATAAAAGACTTGGTGTTCATTTCGTCTCTGCATCTGGAGTAACTTCAGGCGGCGTTCCATTGGTAGCCAAGGGCCCAGCTCCGAAGGACACTTGCTTTTGTATTATTATACTGTGTGTTTTGTTTATTTCCATTATTTCAGTAATATGATACATCTTTTATGTGATATGCTATGTGTCATTATAACTGACATCTGAATGAGTCCTTTTATCTCATGTCTCTGCATTGTATAAGTGGATCTATTCGAATTACATCTTGCAGCTATTTATGTAGCGGAATGTTGGTATGAATGTATTTCTATCAGATCCATGTGAAATAGTATTTGTAAGACTTGAAAGCAATATTACTTCATTCAGGAACATAGTCGTATCATCCATTATTCTCAGATTGTTGTAGTAGTAGAGAACGTGTACATACGGTTGAGGATTGTTGTTCCATTATTGTTGTTCCATTATTGCTGTTCCATTTATCATTGCTGTTCCATTTATTATTGTTGTTCCATTTATTACTGTTGTTCCATTATTGCTGTTCCATTTCTTTACTGTTGTTCCATTTCCAGATTGTTGTTCCATTTTACTTTTCGCTGCTTGATTTACCTGCCTTTGCTGTTCATTAGTGTGAGAGCAGGCCTAAGGCTGTTGTGAGCCTCAGCAAGACGCTGCTTAGCCCCAGACCTATAAGTCCATGCTTTGATTTCCTTTCCTTATCAGTTTCTAAAGGGATGGGTTATTGTTTCCGTACCCTTGACTAATCAACTACCTTGTGTGATTTTATCTTTCGGTTTAGTTTCGTTACAGCTTAGCATCTGTTTCCTTTCAAATCATTAGGACACTATACTACTAAGCATTACTCGGACAAACAACCTCTGATTGAGTTACTCCTTGCAATAACAAAACGTTCCCGGATTGACTTATTAATGTGGGATAATTAGCGGTGTGAGAGACCCTAGTTACAGCTCTACAAATATCATGCCCAACTAGCCACCCATTCATTTCAATCCTATGCTCAACCACAGCCTCAGTGGAATGCATCTCATCAAGAGTGGAGGCCCCAGTACAACTCTCTTCCCACTCTTTTGCCTCCACCACCTGCCCAACCACTACCATTACCCCCTACTCCACCAAAGCAACCCCAAATGCCTGCCCAGCCAAATCCGAACCCAAACAACAAACAAGATCAACAAGTGTATATTGGGGAACCTTCATGCCTAACTTATGCTATCGAGATTCAGGAAATTAACTTGTGATCTGGGAAAGTTCTCCCAAATAGCCAGCCTCAAACTAGGTAGGTTGAGGATGATAAAGAGGAAATCAAACCTAAAGCAAATCCACCCTTTCCTAAGAGACTATCCGTGACAGTTCAGCCTACCCCAGAAGAAACTGAACTCCTGAGATAATTGAAGCATTTATGTGTAAATATACCACTACTTTAAGCCATAAAAGATGTACCTATCTACAATAGGTTGATCAAATAGAAGTGCTTTAGGCATCCAAGAAGGCGAAAGAGAGATGCCCCAACCATCAATGTCATAGGATAATTGTCCAACCTAATGTTAGGGCAGGTAATCTGTCCAAAGTATCTTGACCCTGGAAGCCCAATAGTTGATGTCCACATCAATGGCACCATGATCCCACACACCTTGTTTGGTGTGGGAGCTGCCATAAATGTGATGACAAAGGACAAAATGCTCAAACTTAACCTCCAGGGCTCCTTGAGGAAGACCACGACCATGCTACAGCTAGCAGACCACTCCATCATGACCCCTGAGGGCATTGTGGAAGATGTGATGGTCCCCATTGATTCTTGGGAGTACCCTGCTGATTTCTTAGTTCTCCAGCCAAAGGCAAAGCTCACTGGGTATCCCCTCATTCTGGGAAGACCCTGGTTGGCTGCTGTCGATGCCTACATCAGCTGTCGAGGTGGGAACATGACTATAAAGAATGAGCAAATGTCCAAGCAATTAATCTTATATCCTCCTGCCCAAGCCTTGCTAGAACATGATCTACCTCTCTAGTTGGAGGAGGAAGATGAGGATGGAGTTTTTTCCACACCACTTTGTACATTAGAAACTGCCATGGGGGGAAAATCGCAAGATGAGGATGATATGATCAAAAATTTGATTCAGAATCCACCTCCTAGTGTATCACAATTAGAGGACATAGTAAGAGAAACCCAGAAAAACCCCTCAACTGATCCCTGTGCGGTCGACTCCACTTCTCTCTGTGTTAAGAATATAGAGTTCAACCCCGAAAGAACCTTGAAAATCAATCCATCCCTATCCACTTCTTAAGAGAAGGAACTGTGTAGCCTGCTGAGAAAACACCTAGATGCCTTCGGCTGGAGTTATAAGGAGATGAAGGGAGTGCACCCTTCACTATGTACTCATCATATATACATCAAGGAGGATTGCAAGCCAGTCAGACAGCCTCAAAGGAGGATGAACCCAGCACTTAAAGATATTGTTAAGGAAGAACTGTAGAAATTTCTTGATGCAGGATTCATCTATCCCATCTCTGATAGTGAATGGGTCTCTCCTTTGGTGCTAGTGCCAAAGAAAAATGGTAAGTGGAGAATATGTGTCGACTATTGGGAATTGAACAAAGCCACTAAAAAGGACCATTTTCCTTTACCTTTCATAGATCAAGTATTAGACGGTCTGGCAGGGAAAAAGTTTTTTTCTTTCCTAGATGGGTTTAGCGCATACAATCAGATTCAAATCAGCCTGAAATACCAATATAAGACCACTTTGACTTGTCCATGGGGTACCTTTGCATATCAGGTCCTTCATTTTGGTTTGCGCAATGCTCCATCCACTTTCCAAAGAGCGGTATTGAGTATATTTTCTGAACTGGTTCATGATGCGGTAGAAATATACATGGATGATTTTACTCCTTATAGATCTGACTTTCAGGAAGCTTTATCTAACCTAGGAAAAGTTCGAGACAAATGTATTGAGATGAACCTATCCCTCAGTCCAAAAAAATGTGACTTTTTGATGACTGAAGGGACCGTGTTAGGTCATGCAATATCTCAATGAGGACTGCAGGTGGACCCCAACAAAATTGCCATCATCCAAAGGGTCCCACCTCCTTAGAAGGTGAGAGATGTCAGAAGTTTCCTAGGCTCAGCCGGATATTATAGAAGATTCATTAAAGATTTCAACAAGCTAGCCTCTCCTTTGTTTGGCCTTTTAGGCAAAGATGTTGAGTTCATATGGTTGGAAAATCGTCAAGAAGCCTTAGAAACCTTGAAGAGCAAGCTAGTGACTGCCCCAATTCTCAGAGGCCCAAACTGGGCCCTACCTTTCCACATTCACAAAGATGCCTCAAACAAAGCAATAGTAGTAGCCTTAGGACAAATTGATGAAAAGATACCTTATGTCATATACTTTATAAGCAAAAACTTGTCAAAGGCAGAGTTAAACTATGCAGTGACCGAGAAGGAACTCCTAGCTGTCGTGCATTCCTTAAACAAATTCAGACATTATATCATAGGCTATCAAACCTCTGTGCACACTAATCATGCTACAATTAGATATTTAATGAACAAACCAGATGTAAATGCTCACATTATTAGATGGTTGCTTTTAATGTAGCAGTTTGATTTGACCATTATTGATAAGCCTGGTAAAGAAAATGTTATTGTTGACATTTTGTCTAGAGTAAATTTGCCTACAGGTGAAGAAGGAATGGTGGATGACCAAATTCCAGATGAACATCTGTTTGCTATCTCAGTACTCTCTCCATGGTTTGGTAATATAGAAAACTACTTGGTTTCAGCACAGTTCCCACCACACCTATCCTCAAAAGAGAAGAGCAAGATAGTGAGGAAAAGCACGCCTTTCACCTGGATTGGGGGAAATCTCTTCAAACTTGACCCAGATCAGATCTTGAGAAGATGTTTCAGGGAGGAGGAAGTCTTTGAAATCCTCCTGACCTATCATGATGGGCCTTCTGGAGGTTATTTTGCAGCAAAAATAACTACCTTCAAGATACTGCAAGTAGGCTACTACTGGCCCATTCTTCATCAGGATGTGAGGAGATATACCAGCCAGTGTGATCAGTGTCAGAGGATGGGGAAACCTACACCAAAGGATAAGATGCCCATGCAACCTCAAGTGACCTTTGAGCCATTTGAGAAGTGGGTCATGGACTTTGTGGGTCCTATCAGCCCTCGTTCAAAGTAGAAACAATACATCATTATGTGCATCGATTACCTAAACAAGTGGGCAGAGACAAAAGCAATCAAAGCAACGAAAGAGGAAAAAGTAGCTGAGTTTTTGAGAGACAACATATTCTACAAGTTTAGTTATCCAAGAGAGTTGGTCACAGATAAAGGTAGTCAGTTCACTTCCAATTTGATTGAAGACTTGCTCACACATCATAGAATCAAGCACAGGACTTCGACCCTTACCATCGACAAGCCAATGGGAAGGTGGAGGTCACTAATAGAGCATTGGAAGGGATCCTGACAAAGGTAGTGAGAAGTCGTAGAAAAGACTGGGAAGACAGATTAGTTGAGGCTACTTGGGCCTACAACACAACATGGAAGACCACCACAGGATTCACACCCTGTGAGCTGGTCTATGAGAAGAAGGCTTTGCTGTCAATAGAATTTGAATTCAATACCCTAAAGATGGAAGCTTAGCTAGACCTAGACCTCATCCCTACACAAAAAGAAAGATTACTTTAGCTCAATGGATTGGATGAACACAGAATGCAGGCCCTTATCCATACAGAGGTAGTTCAGCTTCAGAGAAAAATATGGCATGACAAAAATATCAAGGAGAAGCAATTCTAAGAGGGAGATTGGGAACTAATCTATGATTCAAGATACAAAGATTTCAAGGGAAAGCTAAGGACAAGATGGCTGGGACCCTACACTGTGGAGAAATGCAATGACAATGGTTTAGTTCTGATCAGAACCATTGATGATGAAGCCATCCCCATGCTTGTTAATGGACACCGGTTGAAAGTCTACAAGAAACCCCTCTCCAAGCGAGAGTTCATTGAAGATTTGAATAAGACAGTGATGGTAGTGGAGCATGTCTTAGCCTCCACTTCACCCACTCACTGAAGAAAAAGAAAAAATAAAAAATAAGGACTCAAGTGAAAACCTCCATGAGGTGCTTGAGTCCAATCATTGGGTTAAAAACCTCTTCTAAGGTAGCCCAATGATGTCAAAAAAAAAAAAGAGAGAGAGAAAAATAAGATCCCTAGGTGAAAACCTCCCTTGGAGGCACCTAGGGCAGGCAATTAGGGTGAAAACCTCCCTGAGGCACCCTAGTTGTTTTCAAAAAAAAAAGAAATAAGAGAAAAATAAAAATGAATTTTCATTTGCATTGCAGGTTTGCAGGAGGACTACAGGAAGCAGCAGAAGGTGCTAAGGGAGCCTTGAAACCAATACCAGAACCTATCTTACCTTCCCACACCTTTCTCCATCATTCTTGGCATTTATTTCACCTCACTGTGCTTCTTTTTCAAGAACTGTGTTTTCTACAAGAGGCTTTGTGTTTTCTACAGGAGGCTCCTGTAGGAATTACAGAGAGCCAGAAATGGGTATAAAAGGTAGTTTGAGGGACAGGGAAGCTTCATAAAGAACCTATAAACCCTCCTACAGTCTTCAAACCTCCTTTCCATCATTTCTGAGCCTGCATCACACCCCAAGCATCATTCTTCTTCCTGTCCAAGAAAAACACAGAAAAAACAGTTTTCAGGAAAAGAAAAAACACAAAAAATAAGAGAGGAAACAACACCATCCACCTCACCTGAAGCCTACCTATTACCTCTCCATCTCTATCTACATCTCTGGCATCATCCTCATAGCTCCAAGAACAGAAGCAAGAGAGTGCAAACATGAAGGTTGAAGAAGACACCTGAAGCTCAGATCCAGCTAGAGAAGAACCTGCACAAGACACAGCCACACATCGGCAAGCAGAGAGCATGCATAAAAAAAAACAAAGGCATGCAACAGAGAGAGAGAGCCATAATACCTCACAGCAAATACATTCGGATCTCAGGTAAGTAACTAACCCGCTCCTCTATTTGCATTTGTGTAATTAGAAGGCATGCAAAAGCAACAATATGGTTGAGGTTGAACAAGGGAAAGGTGTCCAGTTAACTTGGCCACCTTCATATAGTTGACTCCACTCATCAAAAGATGTCAGCCACACGTGCGCATAGTCAAACTCAAGAAAGATGTCAAGGACAGGGAGTGGAGGAAGTGTGAACTCCGATGCAATCATAAGGGATGATTATGAGGAGGCGCCATGATGATAAGGCAAGTGGGGACCAATGGTCTGAATATGGCCAACATATACTATGCCATCTCACTCTCCATCACCAGAAATATCCATAAAGGGTAATCAATACTCCTCCCCGAGCACTCTCACCACCTTTTCCTTCATTGTCTCCTCGAAACTCAGCTACAATAGTCTCCTCGTGCCCCCATAGCCTCGTAACCATCGTTCTCCATTGATATCTCCCATATTCTTTCTCTCAGAGTTTTCTATAGGAGCACTTACAGGTTCTACAGGAGAACCTACAGGAATTCTACAGGAGGGACAACAGTCTTCTACAAGAGGGGCAGTGAGTTGTTTTGAAGGGAGAAAACATGGGCTTTAGCACGATTTTCGGTATGAGGAGGTAGGTTACATGCACGCCCCCATTGAATATCAACATATGCAAGAAGTGGTTTAAATTTGAGGAAATAAAGCCTTTAGCAGGAGGAAATACATAAAAAATTTCTGTTTAAAAAAAGAAAGAAAAAAAACACAGTCTCCTCTGTTTCTCTGTTTTTCTCCAAAAATATTTGTCTCCATCTCCACATTTGGTTTCCCAAAGAAGTATAAACAAAATGACAAAAGGATTTATGAGGAAGAAGCCCACCAACTCCTCCAGGCTCCATGCACATCCCCAAGTAGTGGACATATTCACAAGAGCGAATTGGATGAACTTTTTTGAGAAATTATGACAGTTTGATGAGGAAATTGCCCAAGAATTTTCCTACTCTTTGGTATCTCACACAAAAACACATGCCACTATCACCTTTAGAGGTCTTTCCATGGAGATAAAACCTGAACTTATCAGTAGGGTCACTACCCTTCCTCTTGGACTGCCTTGGAGTAAGGATGAGAAACCAATTGGCCATGCTGCTAAGAAAAACTTTTTCCAAAACAATGAAACCCCTGTAGAGGATAAAAATGGCATTATAAGGGCTAGCATACCCTATCCTTGGGATGAAGTTAGTTATCAAATAATCAAATACATTTCCTATGAGGGGAGGTACAACATTGTTTATAGTTATCACTTTAGAATCCTCCATGAATTAAGGTATGGGATGGACACTCCATGATCCCAAGAGCTCAGCATCCCCTAATTCCTCCTGCAGTTCCTCATTGATTCCAGCACTAAGGTTCAAGCAGGAAATCTAGAGCAGTTAGCTCACCATGGGTTAATCAAAATTTTAGTGGAAGAAGCCCTCCATACATTTACACTCCCTATAGCATGCGAAATCTTCTGAAACATGACAGATGAAGATGACATAAAGGCCCTAACCTATGATGTCAGTCTTACTGGCAGTGAGGAGGAAGAGCAAAAAGGGGGAGAAGGTGAAGCCACTGGTGGCTTAGCAGAACAAGAAGGGAAGGAGAAAGAAACTAAGATAGAGGAGGAGAAAATTGAAGAAACAGAGCAAACAGAGACAGAAAAAGAGACAGAAGGAGGAGAGAAAGAGGCAGAAAAGACATAACAAGGAGAAGTGTCCCCTGAGACTCTAGAAAGAGAGGTAGCAACTTCCCTCACTTCCCTCAGTACACCAATCAAGCCAAAACAAAAGAAAAAAAGGCAGGTCTCCATGTATTTCAGGACTAGTAAGAGCACAAGAATCAAAATAGGGAAACCTCAACCCTCTTCAAAAGTGCCAATTACAATTGAAAATTCACCCTCTACCTAAGGAAAAGAATCCCCTTCCAAGGCACTTATCACATATGAAAGGGGGACTCCTAGATCTCCTACATGGAAAGAAAAGGTAGAACTATAGGACCCAAAAACAGTCCTATAGGAGGCTCAGACAGTTCTATAGGAGACATTGTCAAAACTACAGGAGACCCAAAAGCTTGAGAAAAGGATAGAAGAACAACCAAAAGGAAAGGAGGAAATACTAGAGTTACAAAAAAACTAATCCCCAACCTAGTCTGGCTTCTTATTACAATCTGCTTGAGGGAGGAAGGATAATTCCACAAAAGTTTGCAATTCCACTATTCTTTGAATTAGAGAAAGAGAGAATAAGAACACATAGATGGATGCAAATAGCCAAATCCAAGGGAGTTGAGGATGTTGGCCATATGGAAAACAAACTCAGAGAAATGGGCAGAGAGCTGAGTGATATCAGAAATAGGGAAGCAATTACAAGGAGCCACCTTGAAATTGAAAATGAATTGTTAAGGAGGCAGCTGCAAGAGAAGGAGACTCATCTAGCATGCATGGTCAACTTATCCATGGAGGAATTGCAATGTAGAACACCAGCAAAATCCTATGGCCTATATCTCAAGGACCAATGGTTGCAATTTTAGATAAAGACTTTGGCACAAAGAGGCACAATGCCTCCAAGATTACAGACAGTTTATGGACCTATGTGACCAAATTACATAAGAAGATAAGGAAAAAATGGCAGAATTCTACCTACAGAACGTGGCCCTCACAGACATGAATGTGTGGGACCCCAATGCCAGGCTAGGGGACCTACAACTAATGGTCATGGCCTCATGGATGAACCATGAAGAGTTGAGGGCATCAGAAATAAGAAGGTTGATGATAAAAGAGCAGAATGAGCCATTAATAATCAGAGCTGAGCCATTAGATCCCATGGCACTCATCAACACACATAACCTGCTTGCCAATAATCCTCAGATTGTCCCTAGATATATAAGTGATCAGGCACAAGCCATTGCACACTTTGAGGATATGCAAATTCTATTTGGGGATGACTGTGTGCATGCATGCATGAGGAGATGGAACACCTTACCATACAGTCTGCAGATCAGGGAATACCATTCACCGATGAGGATGAATGAGGCATTAAGAAGAGTGCCAATGTACAAACGCTCCATGCAGAGGCTAAAGGTCAACTGGATTGGCCTCAAATTGAGTCCCCAACTGTTGTTAGGCATGCTGGAAGGCAGAAGAGAAGAAGAAGAGGAGGAGTAGTGGGAAGAGATAGAAAGGAAGGTAGGATTCTATAACAAGGAAGAGGAGATGACATCAGAGGCTTGGGATGCTAGGGAGGCCACCAGGGCCATAAAAGATGAAGAGATGGACTAAGTTGCTTAGAGGATGAGGAACACTTTCAGTAAGGGGGTGATGATGAGCCTCATAAATGGGTAATTATATGGGCTCATTTTACCTCCTAACCTAGCCAAATCAACCATTCTCTTAGCTTATTGTATGATTTTTTGATTATATTTATGCTTATGGAGTGAGTTGAGTTAGTTATGATGCCATGTGGTCTAACATGTGTTTAATGCAGATTATTGATGAATTTTGAGGTCAAAGTCAAGAATGCAATGGACAAATGGTAGCAATAACTCGAAGTGGAAAAAGGAGATGACTTATAGGAGGGAATCCCCCTCATTTATTACTCCTCACTTCGAATTCCCCTTCATTCAGCTCGGAGTACAAGAAGCCAAGTCATGCACTAGAAGGCAGCCGAGCAAGTGAAGGATGACTGATGATTTTCTTGAGTTTTGGGAGCCAAGCCTCCCTGATTTTAAGGAAGTTGTTGGCAGCTTCATTTGTATAAGTAGAGAGGCCTAGGGCCTCACTAAGGTCATATTTTTGTTGGATTTTTGCTTCTGTAAACTCTGCTCAACTTTGAGCTTATTATTTTGTGATAGTTTCATGTAATCTTGCTATTGTTTTGAAAATAAAGATGGAATCCTTTTTGAGCTAGCACTGAGTTACCTCAGAGGGCTGAAGCTTTTGGGTTAGGGCCCAATCCAAGCAGCCAAGCTCCTCTTTACTTGTATTTGTATGTTTTATTTTAGTTTGTAGATTAGTTGCTATTAGATGCATTTCTTTTATGGTTAGGAATAGGTTGCTTTTGATGATTCAGTAGTTTTCTTCCATTTGTGCTTTCTGTAGCAGGTTAAGTAGTGATAAAGAAAAGATTCAAAAGGCTAGAAATAGTGCCTTGGCCTCTCTTCCTCCCTTTGGGACCATGATTTGAGGCAAAGACCCTCTTGCTGCCCAAAAAACATAGATTTTCCTCATTCATAGGACTTCTAGTGTTGCAGCTTTTTGGTAGGTTAAGAGTCTAGTTTTTCCTTGATTTAGATATTCTTCATCATGCTTTCTTATTTATTTACAATAGTATTCTTTCATGCTTTCCTTCCTTGCAGCATTTATCATTATTTCCTTCCATAGATCATAGTTTAGACTATTTTGATGCAAAACTCTGTCTTCCTAGATGCACTCATTTCATTGCTTTCTTGATTTCCTTGGTTGACTGTTAGTTTTGTTATGAAGCATATCTCTTCTAGCAGTAGGCCAGCCTATCAGCCATCCCATCCTCCATCTTATCCATACCCTACAGGTCACCCAAGTCTCCCCTCAATTCTGCCTTAGTTTCCTGCATTTTCCATAGAACTTCTTCCTCTCTCCTGATGATTCTTGGTAGACCCTAGGTGCCCTAACACCTCATTCCAACCTTCATCCACCTTTTTCACCCCCTCTCACACCCTCAAAACAGTGAAAACTACTCTCGGCCTCCTCCTGTAGGCCTCCTGTAGAACGTTGTTTTTCCTCCTGTAGATTTCTTGTGTCCTCCTGTAGATTTTTCTGTAGGTTTTCTTTTGAATGCCGAGTGTGGGAAAAGCCTCCAGAAGGCCACCTAAGACCTCGTAGGACCCATACACACCATTCTACATCCTCTCAAGTCCCAAAACCACCCTCCAACGCCACCTATTCGCTGCCACATTCACAAACAATAAATTACATGCATGTCAAATTCACATAAAAATACATAAAAATCCAAAAAGATGTTTTCTACCCATTTACTTCTAGAAATAGCTTAGTTAGATGTTGTTTGCTTCCTCGAGTAGGTAATGACATTCTTTTCATGGTTTTCATAGTGCTTTATGCAAAAGTAGAATTAGTTGGTTAATTAGGATTTACTAGGCTTTCTTTGCATTTCAGTCTTTCTCCTTTCTATAGTCACAGTAGCATATGTAGAGTAATCTTTCTCTCCTTTCATTACATATATAGCTTCTTCTAGAATCCGTAGAAGTTGGCTTGAGCTCCTAGTGATCTTGCGTCGGCTGACCAAGTGACAACCTGCAATAAGAACTAGTACTTGTGCATACAACACCGATGCTTCCAAGTTTGTTACGAACTACCGGGTTGATAAGAGTAAAGTAGGCAGCCCAGGAATTGCAGCATTATTGTTGCAATACTGGTGCTCACCACGAACCCTCCGCCATCCCACAGCCATAGTCCCACCCAAACTCCGCTATTGATTATATACAATAATCATTAACAATATCTTCAAGATTAGTGAGGATGATGGACCCGCTCCACTTTCCCCACCTCCCCCCAGTTGCGCCACTGCTCACTAAGCATGCTCAGTTATATATCGTAACGCTCTGCCCTCTTTTTTACACTCTGGTCAATACACAGTTAATACTTTTTCCCAAATTCTCCCTCCTCCATATACACCTTTCCCAAATATCCCCTACACCACATAACCCCTCCCTCATATATAGCTCTGTTATATACATTAGAATTGCAATTTCTTACAACATATTGGTAGCAGAGGTACATTTTTTTTACAGTACATATATTTTTAAAATGCATTCATTGATATCTATTGTGGGAGTGGTTCTCACCAGCAAGGAGAACTATCCAGAATGGTCATGGAAAATCAAACACACTCTCATTTTTAATGAGTTGTGGAAAGGAGTGTGTGTTGGAGACAGAGATAAAGAGCCAGAACAGCCTATCTCAGACAAGGAATTCACCATTTAGGAAAATAAGAACGACAAGGCTTATGCATTGATTGCAGCATCAGTAAATGAAGAGGTGAGTCGCCATATTTCACCATTTTCAAATGCCTTCAAAGCCTTACAAAAACTGAAGAAACTCCATGACTCACACTCTGCACTTGAAGTTGTTCAACTCATGATTAAATTGTTCAACCTTGAATTACAAAATGATGATCCTCTTGCTCTTGCATAAGAAGTAGAATCTATTATGCATGATATCAAAGTGACGAATGTTGAAATGGACATTCCTCTGATAGCTTTTCTCAAGGCACTTTATCCCACTTACTCAAATTATCTTGAGTCATTGCAAGCAAAAGGAAACCTCAAAGATATTACCTTTGACTCCCTTGTGAAAAAAATTGCTGAAAGAGAGAAATATTTTGGGAAGAAGACAACTCTTGAGTCTTCTGAAGAGCCTGTGCATCTTGCACATAGAGAGAAGAATCTTGCTCAAGATTATTCCAGAGGAAGAGTTGGTAGAAGAGGAAGAGGAAGAAATTTCAGAGGCAGGGGGGGCAGACACTCTCAAGGAGAAAAGTTAGATTTGCATTTCATATGCTGCAAAAGATATGGATCACATGATGCATCCACATGCAAGTTTCCTTAGGATAGAATTGAGCAGGAAAGAAACCAACCCAAAGGTAAAACTAATGACAAAGAGAAAGGTAAATCACTTGAATCTTCTCACTATGTTTTGGCACACTGTAATATTGGAGTAAATGAAGACTTATTTAATGCTTCACTTGCTTCTTGGAAAAATGATTGGTTGCTTGATTCAGGAGAAACTTTCCATATGACTTTTAGAAGAGATTTTTTTGAAGAATTTACTCACAATGTTGATGGAGTAGTATACTTTGTAGACAAATCAAAACTCAAGCCATCAGGGCTTGGCACAATCAAGCTTAAATTGCTTGGTCTTCCAGACTTTCTTTTGCATCATGTTTTATATCTCCCACAGCTGAGGAGAAACTTGTTGTGATTGGTCCACATCTGCCAGCAAGGACACTCCATTTATATGTTTGATGGCAAGGTTGAGGTGAGAAAAGCATTAGACCACTCACCTTCCATGATGAAGATAGAAGAAGAAAGGCTTCTCAAGATGCAGGGTACCTCTGCTCGTGCACAAAATTTCTCATACAATTCTCATTATGAAGAAGGTACATTTCCATCAAGTTTATTATGGAATGCTACATTTGGACACTTGAACTATGATAGCCTCCGCTTGTTGAAGAAAAATGGTGTTACTGGTTTTCCTACAATTCCTAGGAGACTTAAGCAATGTGATGCTTGCATTCTAGGAAAGCATAGCAAACAATGTTTTCATGATTCACATTCCAGAGCACATAGAAAACTTGAACTCATTCATTCAAATTTATGTGGTCAAATGCCTATTCCTTCTACAAATGGAAATAAATATATGATGACATTTATTAATGACTACACTAGAATGTGTTGGGTTTATTTATTGAAGAACAAATCTGTTACTTTTCGAAAATTCAAGAACTTTCATAATTGAAAATGATGCGCAATCTCATATTGGCTCTATTCTCACTGGTAATGGAAAATAATACACTTCAAATGAATTTGAAAACTATCTTCACCAACATGGGATCAAACATCAAACAAATGTACCTTATAATCCCCAACATAATGGAGTAGCTGAAAAAATGGATAGGACAATCATAAATATGGTGCGCTCCATGATGGTTTTCAAAAATGTAAAATTTATGTTTTGGGCTGATGCAGTTCTATGTGCTGTATATGTAAAGAATAGATGTCCATCTAATGCTATTAGAAACAAGACTCCTTATGAAATGTGGTATGGACACATTCCTTCGGTAAAGCATCTCAGGGTCTTTGGTTCCACCTGTTATGCCTTGATACCAATGGTACATAGAAACAAACTTGGTGCAAGAAGTCGTCAGTGTATCTTCCTGGGGTATTCAAACACCTCCAAAGCATACTGTCTCTATGATGAAGTCAACAAAAAGTTTGTTGTATCTAGAGATGTAATCTTTCTTGAATCATCCAAAACTGACAATGTTGTTGAGCGGCAACTTGATTGCTTCGATAGATTCGTAAATGAAAAATCATTTGAAGAATTTGATAATTAGATTCCACATCTTGAACGGGGGATCCCTATACTAGATCAACTTGTGGAATCTTCTTCTGAAGCACTCTCTCCTCCACATGAAACTAAAACAACGGATGATACTTTGAGTGATGTGATTGACAGAATTGGGAGACTCAATATTGATTAAGTCCCAACTCAATTAGTTGAGTAGTCTGGATCATCTCAGAAAAGTCCCCCAAAGTGGCTGACAAAGACACTGAAAGTGTTCATCCTGATGAGGTTGGAAATACGGGAACTAGAAATTCAACCCGAAAAAATGGAGGTGATGTAGATGACTCTAATTCACCTATTGATATGGATGTTTCTTATGATTGTGAATTGAATTTGTCTATAGATTTTGAACCAACTTCCTTCAAAGAAGCTTCTTCTCATGATGAGTGGAAAGAAGCAATGCAAAAGGGGTATGATTCCTTGATAAAGAATGGCACTTGGAAGCTGGTTGATCGTCGATTGGGAACCAAAACAATTAGCTGCAAGTGGGTCTACAAGAACAAGTATAAAGCTGATGGCTCACTTGACAAGCATAAAGCCAGGCTTGTGGCAAAAGTTTTTGCACAGAAGGAAGGGGTCGATTATGAGGAGACTTTTTCCCCCACAGCAAAATGGGCTACCATTCAGACACTCTTTTCCATAGCAGCTTAGAACGGTTTGAAAGTCCATAAAATGGATGTAAAAACTTATTTCTTGAATGGAGATCTAAAAGAGAATGTTTTTATTCCCCAACCTGAAGGATTTGCTATGAAAGGACATGAACATAAGTATGCAAACTTGTGAAATCCTTCTATGGCCTCAAACAAGCACCGCGACCCTGGTATGAAAAACTAACTGAGCATCTTCTGAAACTCAATTTCAAACATTATGATCTTGATGATGCAACTTTGTTTGTCGAGAAAGTTGGAAAAACAGTTGTATATCTTGTGCTATATGTAGATGATCTTTTAATGACAGGGAAAAATGAGAGCTACATTGCATCCATAAAGAAGGAATTGAGGAAAGGTTTTGAAATGAATGATTTGGGCTATGTTCATTACTATCTTGGTATTAAAGTAACTCAACATCCAAAGTCCATATTCCTTTCTCAAAAGAAGTACATTGGAGATCTGTTGAACAGTTTTGGCATGGCTGAATGCAATCCTCTGACTACTCCAATGGAACAAAACTTAAATCTCACATCCATTGAAGGAAAAGAATTTGACGATGCAACAAAGTATAGACAACTTGTAGGAAGTCTCAACTACCTAACTACTACTAGACCATACATTTCGTTTGCTATTGGAATCCTCTCCAGGTTTATGGAAAAGCCTTGTGAGGGACATTGGTCTTTTGCAAAAAGAGTTCTAAAGTACTTGAAGGGAACTCAAGACTTTGGACTCAAGCATACACAGGTGGACGACTTCAGCTTGATTGGATACTCTAATTCAGAGTTCGATGGAGACAAGGAAATTGGGGTATATACTTTGGGTTATGCTATGAGTCTTGGATCAAGAGTTGTCTCCTAGAGATCACGCAAACAATCAGTTCCAGCAGATTCCACATCAAAGGCAGAATATGTGGCAGCAACTGAGGAAACAAAAGAAATTGTGTGGCTGAGGAAAATTATGGAAGATTTGTAGGTAAAACAAGTACATTCGACTCCACTCATGATTGACAATACCTCAACAATAAAGTTGGCCAAGAACCCAAAGTTCCATGATCGAACGAAGCACATCAATACAAAATATCATCTGATTCGACATCATGTTGAGGCCAAAACAATCCATCTTCGCCATTGTTCCACTAATGAGCAGATTGCAGACATCTTCACCAAAGCGCTTGGAAGAGAAAAGCTTGAAAGATTTAGAATGATGCTTGGACTCACCAACATCCCTTTAGATTAAGGGGGGGAATGTTGACACCTAATCATAGGGATTGGGTGAACAACTGTAAATAGTGTAAATAAATAATAGAGAAAATGGAGAGTCATTGGGAGATGAAACTCAATAGTCACTCCCTCATGTATATAATAATGAACAGCCTAAATGAATATAGTATCTCATTTTGAGAAGTTACCTCCTGGCCTGACATAACCTTTTCTTCTCTCAATAATCCAAGATCCCTCTTCTGCCCATGAAATTAATAAGTGTCAATGCACAATCTTATATAAAATAACTAAATAAAGGGTGAAAGAAGAGAAAGGCTTCCTGCATAGGGAGGTGAAGGAAGAAAATCCATAGGGGTACTAACCAGGTTCCTTGGAAGTGGAGCAATGTTTGTGTTCCTAGAGTGACTTCGTCTGGGTATTGTCGAGGCCCAACACCATAGATGAAAAACTACACTCTAAAAATATAAGCTCGCGAATAAAATTACCGTTCTCCTTATTTGAAACATTGTTATGTGGTTGGATCTATGATTGTGTTCAATTGAGGAAGGACAAAGGGGACTATGTTTATGGACAGGGTAAGTGGGGAAGCTAAAGAAATCTAAACAATGACTTAATAATACCTGAGGAACTAGACCCTATACAAAAGAACTAACCAAAGCAGAGAAGCTGGAATTCAACCAGTATATTGACCAGTGTTGTCGCTGCTACAACACCCTATTTTTTTTTGGCTTACATCCAAATTTCAGAGCCTACTTTGGCTTTGCATATTGTTTTCGCAAGTATTAAGAGTCATCACATGTGTTTTCCTTAAGTATTATTGTCCCATTTTAAAGAAAATCAAAATGTCTTCTTTTAACATAGGAAAGCGTCGCACATTGCACATATGTGGTTTCAGTTTGTTTTAAGGGATTTTATTTGTGTTAATGAGTTATTATTATCATGTAGACATGTATCACACTTATTTCCAAAGTTTCAAGCATTGTCACACAAGTGTCATCACTATCATCGCAAAGTGTATCTTTAGTGTCACACTTGGGATAATCCATCACAATGTCATCACATTGAGGAAAGTATTTTGTTCATGTGTTTTGGGTGATCTATGCTGTGTCATAAAGTATTCTAAGTGTGTGATCACACTCAAGTATTTTCTCTATTCACCTTGTCCTCGCTGATACCACACCTAGAAAAATTTGGAAAAATTCCCAATCAAGCAACATTGCATCAATCAACCCTCTCGAACTACGCACTTCGTAGTGTCAATCCTCAATCCTTAGCCTTGCCTCTTGGCACTGTACGATGCATAGTATTTTCCTCCTAGAACTATACATTGCGTAATCACAGTGCTAAGTCCCAACCCTTGAGCTTCATAATTGCACAATCCTTTCCTTCAGCTACTCTAGTCTACGCACAACACAATCTCAAACATCATGCCTCAGCCTTGAGCTCTTGAACTGTGAAATTACACAATCCCTTGGCCTCAGTATCTATAGAATTTCATAGTGGGTAAATTGAGCCTCAAGCCCTCATCCTAACCTCTTGAGTCCCTCTACTACGCAATTGACAAGCTGTGTCCAGCCTAAAATATACACTACACAATATCAAGGCTCAGCCCTGACCCTTGACCTCTTAAGTTGCGCAATCCTTAAGTCTATCTCCCGGCTTACCACTCGATTCGATCTCAGTAAGTGGTTACCATGAAGCATGATATACTAGGGATTTATCAAACTGATGTCGTCTTGTCATGAGCAGATTTTAGTTGTAGGTATTATATCATGCTATGACATGATGATGATGAATGAGATGGGGAGGAAGACCTAACTAGAAGACACCTTTGAATCTGCAAAACAAGTTCATCAATCAAGAGGGACAAAGGGACACTAGATTGTGATAGCAACTAAAGATCAACTTCACATTGAAGACTTGTGATCTCCAAGCCATGTGGAGGATGAAGAAGAAGGTCATGTTCCATCTTTCAAGAAGTCACGAAGCAAATAACAACAAATGGTGTCTTGAAATTTCCATTTCATCAATGTCATGTCATGTCATATCATGAGTTATCATATGCCACATCATTTTGTGGATTATATATATTCAATATTATAGAAATGTAATGTGAAGTGGAAGTCCAGGAGTTATCCATGTAATGGGAAAAGTCATGTAGGAAGTTGAAAGGTCATGAAGAAGTCAAACAATCATGAGGGTAGCACAAGAGTCACAAGGGAAGTGAATGATTACCTCGTTTGTCATATATACCCCCTCATTTCTCATGTAAAGTACTTTTCACCTTGGCTCCTCCTGCCAGGCATTAGACAGGAAGATATTTCTTTTGGAGGAACCATTGGTTGCTCTAACTCTCCACTATTGGAGCTAGTGGTGTTCACTGTCTTTATGCATCTTCGAATTTTTACTTAATTACAGAAGCTTGCTGATCCAACACACTTTCATGCGTATGCCATAAATATTGTAATATTATTCTTTGAATGTTTCTGATGTATGTTTTTTTCATTTGTACTAAAGAAGTTGAACTATTTTGATGGAGAAGGTGTGTTGTATGTGTTTTAGCAATCATTGCTTCTATGTGAACTATTTCTCTAGTTGTTTAATGATTCATTCATACGTATATGCTCATGTGTGTTTTCTAGATTAGTACTATTACTTGTCTAGAAAAATCTGACTTTCCTTTCCCCTTTCGGTAGAAGAACCCTGATACATTCCATGGTTGAAAATTCCAAAAGGCATACTCACATTCTGATATGAAATTACCTGTGTATTACTCTATCGTGATGAACATTGAAGCTAAGGTATATATTTTAGAACATATGAAAATCGAGTCTTATTTCCAAAAGGACTCACACACCAAACAGTGTGAAGTCTAATTGGGACTTTTCACCGGGGAGACCCCCTTGCATGTTGGCGGTATCCAACACCATCAATAGACCCTTTTAATGATGGCAACTTTTTCGGGGTCAACCTGGATCCCCTCTTTGGATATGAAATGGCCTAGGACAATCCCTACATTCATAAAAAAATCACAATTCTTGGAACTTAATGAAAGATTCATCGCATTGAATTTCATTAAGACTTTACATACATTAGAAAGAGTTTCTTGGAAATCACTCCCTTAAGGGGTTAAATCATCCATGTATATCTCAATAGTGTCATAAACAAAGTCAACAAAGATACTCAAAATTTCCCTATAAAAGTATTAGGGGCATTATACAAACTGAATAGAAGGACCCTATAGGAAAAGGTCCCCCATGGACATGTGAATGTGGTCTTATCTTGGTCCTCAAGTCTGATCTAAATCTGGTTATACCTACTAAATCCATCTAGGAAGGAGAACAATCTATTCCCCGCAAGGCCATCTAGACTTGATAAATTAAAGGCAAAGGAAAATGGTCCTTCTTTGTAGCCTAGTTGAGTTCCATATAGTCAACATAAACCCTCCAATTCCCCTTTTTATTGGGTATTATGACAAGAGGTGATCTGTAAAATGTCGTGGATATTCCACTTGAATGTTCATCACAACAAATATGATAATATTATATTAAAAATTTGAGATTCTACACTATTACAATTTTATTAAACTTTAATATCTATAGATTTAACTATAATTATTGCATGCATGCGAATGGAAATTATGCAGAAAAATAGAGAACAAAAAAATAATCTCACACACACACACAGAAGACACAAAATATGCTCTGGGAAACCATTTCAGGAGAAAACCCAGCTGAAAGGTGAGAGCACTTCACTCTCTTTCTTTATCTGGAAATATGGTTGTTGGTACAAATAAGTAAGGCTTGTGGCCCATGGGCTGCTAAAGTGCACAAATCCTCCATGTGTGCTTTACCCCTATCCCTCTTGGCTATATTTTCTCAGCTATGGAACAAAATTCTCTTTAAAGAATGGAATGCCTCTTCCTCCTAGTGACCCGGTTATAACACAACCCGATAGCTTACTGGTGGTTAAGTTTGACTATATCAACTCTTCACTAGAGTTACAAAGAGTATTTTACATCAAAATCACATGTATATCCCCCTTTCCATGAATAATGGGGGCTAATGTGGTATCCTCCTGAATTATAGGTGTGAAAATATGAAGGTCAAATTTTGAGTGGCAGAACTTTTGCATATAGACTCTGATTGATGTGCTTCTTGCACTATTGGAAAGATATATGTGTGTAGAAAAACATTAAAGGCTTCCATAACAAGCAGTAAATTTTTAACCCCATAAATCATCATTTGATGCCTCAAAACGCTCCCAGAAGCTTTCAGACCCCGTTTCACCAAACTGGGTCTTGCAGGTAAAATGGTCCCATGAGCTAATTCCTCAACTTGTTCCACTCCAAATGCATCAAGATGGATGAAAAAAAATACAATGATCCAATATGGATCATACCTCGCCATTTTTTGAGGCTTTTGGTCCCCAAAAATATTTTACTGAATGAGGTGAGTAAATATTTCCTCCACCTTCTCTCTGGTGTACCATTTAGCTTTGCCTAGAAGTTGTTGCTTCAATCCAATCTGCCAAAGGTCATGCTTCCCCTTCCTTGTGGTTATAAACCTCTTCTACAACACTGTATCTTATGTTAAATCTTCCTGAGCATCTAGTTCTAAATCCTCCATAGAAGGTAGGACCTAATTCTCTTCCTCATCTATCATGGAAGGCTAATAGAGTTTAAAATTATCTACATTCACAACTAAGTAAATGCACATATATGGTGGTAAATGGAGTCGATAGGCATTATCACCCACCTTTTCCAATATCTCAAGGAGACCATACCTTAGAACCTTGATTTTCGTACCAAGCCCCTGCATCCTCTCCTTGTTCAACTATAGCCATACTTTGTCTCCCACCTTGAAGGATTTTTTCTGTTCTAGGATGAACATGCATGGACTTGTACTTCTCATGTGACTTATGCAATGTATTTTGTACTTGTAGATGGATTTGCCTAATCTTATCTATAAAATTTTCAGCCCTTAAAGTCTCTTCTGTAAGATCTTCCCCCACTCCTTACTTCCCATATGCAATGTACAATGGTGAAAGCGACAAATATCAAAAACAAGTTTCAAATGGGGACTTTCCTGTAGAAGTGTGGAATTCTCTGTTGTAATAATGTTGTATATAGACTATATTTTCATCCCAGGTCTTCAGATTCTTTTGGTTGTATCCCCTTAGAAGTTGCACCAAAGTCCTGTGGAATACTTTTGTCTACCCATTTATCTAGGGATGGAATGTTGTAGATCTCTTTAACTTCGTGTCCATATTCTCCCACAATGTAGTCCAAAATACACTGAAAAATATTGTATCCTTGTTTTAAATGCTGCTCCTTGGTATCCGAAAGTGCACCTAGACTTGTCCAAAGAATAATTTTGTTTCTTCTTGTCCACTGATGGTATTTTTAGAGGGCATAAGAAAACACATCTTGTTGAACCTATCAACTACCATGAACAGGTAGTCATCTCCCTTGCTAGTTGTCGGTAAACCTCCTAAAAAGTCCATTGAAATTCTTTCCCAAGGATGAGTAGGTACAAGTAAGGGATGATATAGACATTGTTTCCTGTTACTAGGCTTGTTGGTACAACAAAGCATGCATCCCCTTATGAACCTAGCTACCCACTCTTACATTTTGGGCCAATATACATACCTCTACAAATTAGCCATGGTCTTCCCTACACCAAAGTGCTTTGCAGCCTTGGAGGTGTGAGCCTCTCTAATCAGATGCAATCACATAAATTTAGGAACGCATAGCTTAACCATCTACAGAGTAACCCATCCTAGAGATGGTAATCAATGATGTTATCTCCATTGTGCACATGAATCTTACTCTATAATTGTTGATACACCTCCTTGAAGACCCCATCCTATGAATATTCATGTCTGTATGCATCATGGGTGAATGGCTCCATGTGCATAGGAGTCCCCAAAGTTGTAATCTTTAATGTGGGTGGCCTCAAAAGCATGTTAGCCAACTTGTTTGTGCCACCCTTCTTATACTTTATCACCTAATGAAACTACTGTAAAAACCCCGTCCACTTGTATGCTTGGTCTGTTGTAGCTTAGTTTGGGCCTGCAAGTACTGTAACGACTAATGATCTATGTTGATTACTATTTCCTTTCCATTATATAGTGCTTCCAATTCTTCACAACTTTCACCATGGCATAGAGCTCCTTATCGTAGGTAGGGTTGTTAAGGACCACCCCATGAAATACTTCAGAATTGTAACATACAAGCCTTCCTCCCTGCATCAAGACATCTCCCATACCATACCCACTCACATATGTCTCCACTTCAAAGGGCTGCTACAAGTTTGGTAATTCCAGAGCTGGGGCTTGCATAATCTTCTTCTTTAACTCCTCAAAAGCCATTTGTTGATCTTTTCCCCACTGGAAACTATTGCAACTTGCTGTTATGGCATGGAGTGGTGTTGCTACCACTAAAAATGAGGCTATGAATTTCCTCAGGTAATGTACTGCCCCAATGAAACTCCTAACCTCAGAAACATTAGTAGGCACTGACCATTTCATGATGGCCTCTATCTTGGAAGGATCTATCTTCAACTCCCCTCCACTAATCACATACCCTAGATACACTAAGGACTGTTGCGCAAACTCTCACTTATGGATATTTTCTAGCAGTTGGTGCTTCTTCAATGTTTCTAGCACCTTTGTCAAATGTGAAATATGATCCTCCCAGGTAGCAATACATACCAGTATATCATCCAAATAGACAATAACACATGAATCTATAAAATGGTGTGGTATATCATTCATTAATATCATTAACGTAGCTAGTGCATTACATAGGCAAAATGGCATGACTGACCACTCATAAAGACCTTACCTAGTTTTGAAGGCAGTCTTCCATGTATCTTCCTCTTTGACTCGAACCTTGTGATATCTAGGCTACAAGTCTAGCTTGGTGAAGTATTTTTCTTGTTGTAACTGATCCAAAAAATCATTTATCTTGCGCAGGGGGTATCTGTTCTTAAGCATGATTTTGTTCAACACCCTGTAATATATACGCATCCGCTATGTCCCATCCCTTTTCAGCACAATGATGATGGTTGAAGCACATGGTGATGTACTCAATTGAATCACACCCTGTTCCAAGATTTTTTGCACCTATTTATTCACCTCATTTGCTTCTATAACAGACTCCCTGTATAACCCAATATTTGGCAAGGGGGAGTTTGGAAATAGCTAGATCTTTTGATCCACTTCCCTCTTAGGTGGTAGTCATTTAAGATATAAGAATAGATACCTGTATGTCTGTAACAAAACCTCCAATTTTTTTTTTTTCTTAGTACACTCTCCAGGTATGCCTTGGCCTCTAATTGACTCCTCTTTAGACTAACTTTCTCGTAAGAATAATAAAACATACTTTTTGCTAGAACTGATCAATTTCTTGGCTTGGTTGGCAGTTACTAGTGAAATTTTTGACTTGCCTTTGTGTGCATTGATGATGAACTATTTTCCATCCTTGACGGGTCGATACTAGTTGGATATCCTCATGAATATTGCATCATGCATGTACATGTATGGACTCCCAAACATGACTCCAAATGCATCAAGGGGAACGACATATATATCTACTTCATCAATAAAATCAACACTAACAGAAAATCTAATTTTGCACTGTTTAGTTATTGTCATCTCTACATATTTATTCACCCATCCCAGTGGATATGCGTTTAGATGATCATGAACTTCCAACCCCAACTTCTTGACAAACTCTACTACAATGAGATTGTCCTGTGATCTTAAGTAAAAAAGAGCATCAATCTTTGTCTTCTTGACCTGTATCTTTATATGGAAGATTTTGGTCATTTCTTTCTATCCATGTTCTTTAAGGCTACTCAGATTCACTTCCTTCTGTATTGATGTACAAATAATCTTCTCATCCACATTTGACGTGCTTTCAACTTGGTTTCTCGAATCCATGGCGATCTCTTCTTCTTATTATATTTCTTCTTATTCTTTGGGTTTAGCTCTATATGCAACTTCCAGCTCTTCTCCTCTATATGGCCATCTATGTTATAGTGGTTGCAGTGGTTGCTAGGATATTTACACTGGTGCATTGTGGTTGTTGTCTTTTTATCTTTTCCATCTTTTTGCTTCTTATTTCCCTCCTTAGAAACATCTTTTTTCTCCTTCTTCTTTGATCCACTTGATTGTGCTCTCTTCAAGCTTATGTTCTCCAGGTACTATACCTGTACACAAGCATCATCCACCGATTTGGGCTTGAATAACATCACTTTATCATGTATATGGCGATGCAGACCCCCTAGATACTTGAGGAGTATATCTAGGTTCATTGGAGAGATACACAACATTATAGCCATCTTTCTAAATTCCGTTGTGTACTCTCGCATGCTTTGGCCCAACTTTTTCCTGAAGTAATACCATCGGGTCTGCTAGTCCTCCAAATACCCAATGGGATAAAACTGTGGCTTAATGAGGGTTTTTAAATCCTCACACTTAGTCACTGGAGGTTCTCCCTCCAACCTTAGTGTTTTTGCGTGGCTTTCCCACCAAGTTAGTGCATGGCCCTCTAATTTTAGCCACAAGGATGAGATCTTTTGCCCTTCCTCAATTTGATGTACGTTGAAATAAAATTCCAGTTGTTGTAACCAGTGGTTCAACTTTAGAGTGTTGATATCGCCATGGTATGACTTGATATCGACTCTTTCTTCCATTTTTAACAAGTGCTGATTCACGAAATTTGAACTAGGTTGATATTTTCCAGGTTCTTTCTTCAGCTGGTTCTTTGTTTCTTCTTGGTCTCCCAATCCACCTTTTGATATTCCCTCTGCATTTTAACCCCCATATTCTCCAAATATCTCAATCTTATTGCTTAGGGCCACCATGATGAGGTTTAAATTGTGATTTATGTCTGCAACTTATTGTTCCAGCCTCAAAAATCTCACCTCTGCAAGATCACAAGGGTCATTTATATATTTGTCAGCCATTATTAGGGTTTTAATATTTTCAACCTTGATGACCTATATCCCCTGCAAACTCCACAAAATACCTAAAGAAACTAGATTTGATACCAATATGATCTGCAAATTGTCATGGATACTCCACTAGACAATTCGTCACAACAAATTTGATAATATTATATTAAAAATATGAGATTCAACACTATTACAATTTAATTAAACTTTAATATATATATATTTAATTGTAATTAGTCCATAAGAAACAAAAAAATAAGCACACACCCACACATAAGAAACAAAATATGCTCTGGTAAACCCTTTCAGGAGAAAACCTAGCTGGAAGGTGAGGCTGCTTCGCTCTCTTTCTCTGTTTGGAAATATGTTTGCAGGTACAAAGAAGTAAGGTCTGTGGCCTTTGGGATGCTATAGTGCACAAATAATCCTTGTTTACTCTACCTCCTATTCTTGCTAGCTATCTTTTCTCAGCTATGGAACAAAATTCTCTTGAAAGAATGGAATGCCTCTTCCTCCTAGTGGTCTGATTATAACACAACCTGATAGCCTACTAGTGGTTACATTTGACTACATCAACTCTTAACTAGAGTTACAATATAGACTCTTCTAGAGTATTTTATGTCACAATCACATGGTTATCCCCTTTTCCATGAATAATTGGGGCTACCATGATATCCTTCCAAATTATAGGTGTGAAGATAAGAAGGTCAACTTATGAGTGGCACAAATTTTGCATATGGACTCTGATTTATGCACTTTTTGTGTCGTTGGAAAGATATATGTGTGTAGAAAAACATGAAAAGGTGATTCATAAAAGAAGCAAAGTTTTACCCCCCAAAAAAACACTAGTTTATGCCTCAAAACGCTTTAGGAAGGTTTTAGACCCTGTTTCTTCAATTCGGCCCCGCTAGTAAAAATGGTCCCATGAGCTGATTCCTCCACTTTTTCCACTCCAAATGCATCAAGATGGGTGTAAAACGATATAATGATATAATATGGATCAAGAGGGGACACCCACTCACTATCTAAAATGGGGTAAATGAACCTTTCATCGAATAACTTTTGTAGTTCCTCTTTTACAATATCCTTAAGGGCAAGATTCATCCTCCTCATGGGTTGGAGCATAAGTTTGCATCCCTCCTTAATGTAGATAGTATGAGTAAAAATTGAGGGATGCACCCCTTTTATTTCATTATAGTCCCAATCAAAGGCATTAAGATTCTACGTCAGCACAGTGAATGCTGAGAGGGAAGGGTTGATTTTTAGAGTTATGGATGGGCTGATTTCCACAACCTTGGCATGATCTAGATCAAAAACACTACAAAAAAATTCATTCCATGGCTTGCTCTGAGGTTGCTCTAAGGATTCCTCTACTAGCTTATTAATTGGCATGGTAGTAGGAGTTTTATTATGTAATAAGTGGTCAATAAGGTCATCTTCATCTAATTGCCTACTTTCTACAACAATGTCTAGTGTACAAATTAGGTAGAGGGATGATTGATAAAGGTCTTCTTCTTCCTTGTCCTCTAGCCACAAAGGTAAGTCATGCTTAGTAGAGGGTTGAGTAGGGGGATATAATACAAGCTTCTTTGAGAGATGCCCATTCTTGATGGTCATGTTCTCAACCCTACAACTAATGGAAGCATTAGGAGTGGGCAACCAAGGCCTCCCTAAGATGAGAGGGTAACCATTAAACTTGGTTTTGGGCTAGATGATAAGGAAATATGTGGAATAATCCTAGGAGTTGTTAGATACCATCACATCATCAATAAATCTCTCAGGTGATACTATGGATCTATCTATAAGATGCAACACTATAGTGGTCTTCGTCAAGGCTCCTTGGAGGTTGAGCTTTAGCATGGTTTCCTTGGTCGTAACGTTGATTACAAACCCAAGATAAATCAAGGTGTTAGGGACTACAATGTTGCTAATTTGAAAGTTCACCATTGGGATACTAGAATCCAAGTACTTTTGGGAGATCACCCTACCAAGCATTAGATTACATAGCTACCTGACAACATTGATAGTGGGGGTATCTCTTTTTCTCCTCTAGACCTCTTGAAACATCCTTCCATAATGACTTTTTTTTAAATGGGGACATCTTTGATGGCCTAGAGAAGGGGTATCTTAACACACAAATTCTTAAATTTTCCTAGAAGTTCAACCTCTTCTAAGGTGCGTTGTTTAGGATGGACCAATATTTCAGGATAGGGAGGTATATTGGATTGAGGGGTATTGTCTTCCTTCTCTTCTTCAATATCTTCAAGTGGAGAAGGTGGGTGAGAATTTGGAAGTACCTTCCCAGACCGAGGGTTGATCTCTTGGATATCCATAACATAAGTAGGATAGGGTGTTCGCCACTATAGACTTGTTGTGCTTGTTTATTGTTCGAGTTTAGATTAGGTTGGGTAGGCATTTGAGGTTGCTTGGGTGGGTTATTCTGGGGTCGTTATGGTTGATATGGAGGAGGCGGAATTAAGATAGGAGGTTGGGATTCTTGAGGCCTCCATCCTTATGAAGGGTTGCCCCATTGAGGAGGTTGAGGTTGATATAACAGCTGTGGTGAAGAATTCATGTAATAAAAGTTAATAAAGGAAAAATAAGACCATAGGTAAGGGACACATATTCCAGGCTGAATTCATCCAGGTGTATCTTGAGAGTACAAGTGGCATGAAGCACTCATCCAAGTGGATCTTAGAAGTGCCAGTGGCATGAAGGTGGATCTTCATAGAGAACCAGTGGCAAGGAAAAGGATTAATTTTCAAAGTCGCGGAACCTGGATGAAAGTGGCGTAGGATCGAAGTGTTCATTGACCTGATTTCAATGGTGCGAACAATGTTGAAATCTGAGTCCATATGCAAAAGTTATAGCTAGTCAATGATTTAGATTGACCAAAAGAACAAGTGGCAGAGAAGATGACATGGCAAAGTTTCAACAAATGAGGGAGAACCACGTGCCAAGTTTCCACTGGGCCACGCATATCGCATGTCGACATAAAAGGATGAAGTGGCTTAAGACTCGGCCCTTGCAGGGTCCCGACTGCGATTACGGTTTCGCATGTCGTAGGTCGGAGATAGAAGTATATGAATTGGCCCCGAAACAGCCCCTGATGATCCCCGGTTGCGATGCGATTTATCGCATATCACAATCGCAGAAAACGGTGGATGGTTGTGATGCAGTTCCGGCTAAAAACGTCAATTGTGATTTTACGATTGGCGCTGGACGCGATATTCCATTATGTTACATCGTATATTCCCATTGGGTCCGTGTTCACCACAGAATATGGAAATAACTGTGTATTAATGGACTTGACCGATTGCGATTTGCAATGGGCGCGAAATCTATATAGGTCACATTCAAAAGTGTCGGCGAGTTCGTTTTGTATGCACAGAGCATAGTTTGGGATCTATCCGCTAAAAAAAAATGTCGGGATTTCCACGATCGCTGATATGAGGAACGCCATTGGAAAATTACTGAGTGGACCTGTTATTTGACCTGATATGTTATCCAATGGGTCTGTAGGAATTTGCAGGACACATTGTGGGGTTCTAAAACCGCCGATTTAGATCATTGATTTGGTCTGTTACGATATTTTAACAACAGTTATTATTTTCAGGTTCGAGAATCTTTAGATTCATGTTTTAATTTGGGTTGTAGTTTAAAATTGTTCGATATTTTATAAAAATATGCCTCAAATGGGGTTTTGTTTCAAAATTTCCCGATGCATGAGAGATTCAGCCATTGTAAATATATATCCATGCAACAAGAGAAAGAGGAGAGTAGCTAGAGAAGCATAGTTTTGTCAAGCAGAGTAGTGGCACCTGCTCCTGGTAGGTGGCTGAAACCATTCCTCAGAAATCAGGAGGTTCTGAGAGGTTGCAGAAGGCCCAATTATCTGAATTGGGTGTTCAGATAGGCGTTTTTGCACTATTTTTTTCCAGGAGTTCAGTGGTGATGTCTGTTCCTAGAGCTGGGCTCTCCATCAGCCAATTATCTTTCAAATTGAAGATATAAGGATGTTTTATGCAAAAATCTGATTGTACTTCTCTCTTTTCATGCCACTTAATAAAAGAAGGTCTCGCCGCTATTGAGTAGGGCCTGGAGATGTAGTCCAAATTAGACAAACTCTATAATAAAATATCTGTGTCATGATGTTTTGTGATGATGTTTCTTTGTCTTCATTTTTCATGCTTATGTTTTTATGGTTTTTAAGCACTGTAACTCATGTCAATTCGGATGCATCTATAAGAGAAAAAAAACTTGGATCAAGTGGTATCAGAGTAGGGATTAAGTGATGCAAATTGCATGAGTGCGCTAACCAAAGATAGGCTTCAGAGGATGAGCATCTTAAAAAAGGAGACATGGCAAGTATTGAGGCTCATGGGGGAGAGATATGATAAAATTTCTATTAGAGTGTGTGTGAATGATAGAGTTGTGCGTGAATGATTAAGTGTGCAGCCATGGAGCGCGACAAGGGAATGCGTGAGACTTTCCTGTGTATGTCCAAGATGGTGGATATTATGTATACAACATATGAGAAGTGCAAAGAGGAGGAGACTCAGGGATCAGAGAGTGATATATCATCTACCTCTTCTAGTTCTTTTCAATCATTGCCTTCCTCGAATGCAAAGATTAATCAGAGGCTTCAAGAGGAGAATGCAAAATTAAAAAGGCTCCTACAACAAGAGAAAGAGGAGAAACAACAACTGCTACAACAATTGCAAGCAAAGGAGGAAGCCTTGGAAAAGCTGCAACATTATCCATGTGAGGTAAATTCTTCCATGCTGAAAATGATTCCTAATGCTGAATTTGTTTCTTTTGAAAATCATACCAAAATAATAGGTTCTAAATTCTTGAAGAGAATGGGGTATGAAGGAAAAGGCTTGGGCATTAATGACCAACGCATTGTCAATCCCATCAATGTAGAAGAATTACCATGTCAAACAGGACTTGGGTATGTCAAGAGGGAAGCTGAGAAATGCGTTATTATAGCCAGCAAACCATCAATGACAGATGATGAGAAGCCCTCATCATATTTTTCCAAATCGACAGTGGAGGTAAAAGATGTCGAAATCCCTTCAGTTTCATCTTCACATAGTTTAATTTATGTTGGAAATGTGGAGATACCAATTTCAAGGACAAATATGAGACTCCTTACTAGGACGAGGTATAAGGAAGAAGAACTTGGTGTTAGAAGCCAAGGGATAACTCAACCATTGGAGGTTGAGCAAAGACCTTGATTCGCAAGGTTGGGGTGCACTAAAGGACAATGCTCAAAGATGTCAGAAGCTTCCACGACATTTTTAAGACCATCGAGGAAAGAGGATGATGGGGACACATCACCATCAACCTATGGCAGTATGCATAGCAGAGACAGAGCTGAGGCAAGCTCTTGTTCCCATGATCATACCAGAGACCGACAAAAAAGGTATAACCAGTCTCGGTATTTTAATGTTCATTTTGATTACAATCGCATTGTTAATAATGGATGTAGATCATGGCATAGAAGGACTTGCAATTTTTGTGGATTGCATAACCATTTGTTTGCTGAGTGCTGGAAGAGAATGACAACACAGAAAAAGATGAGGCGTAGAAGACCCTCTAAATAGCAGGCAAAGAAGAAGAAGATCAAGCAGATTTGGAAGGTGAAGGCTCATTGTAGTCATTGCGACAGAGGTGGTCATCAAAGAGCCACATGTTGGAGGCTCCATCCAAAGCAGCATCGCAAGGATAAGAGCATCCAAGCATGAAGAAGGAAAAACAATTATTTGACCAATGAATGTGCCACAGGGAGATGATCCATTCACTTTGATAAGTGAGATATGGTTCTTCTAGGTTTGGTAGAATGTCAAGGCTTTATGATGTGTCATGTGTTGCATTTTTTAATGGTAAAATGATGATGTGTTTTCCATCACTTGGTTTAAGCAACAATAGTATTGGTCGTCTTTTTGAAAATCATGTGTTGCAGTGATGATGTGTTTTCCATCACTTTTTGAAGCAACAATGATATTTTTGGCCTTGTATTAATAGTTGGGACATTGTTTCCATTTTTGTAAACTTGACCACAGAGTCTGTTATAAACTCATGGCAGGTATAGGATGCTTGGCTCACTTTTTGTCACATGGTGAATTGTGTAATTTACAAAATATATGTACTATAGGTTTGCAGGAGATGCAGGTGTCAGTTCATCACTTATGGCTCCGAAGGACAAAGGTGAAGGAGAAGGAAGGATGACCTGTTATGACATTTGCAGTGCAGACAAGGTACATAATAGTTGTTGATTATGATCATGCTTTTGGAGGATCAAAAGATCCTCAGTAGGGAGGATTGATCCAAGTGGATATTGAGAATACAAGTGGCATGAAGAACTGATCTAGGTGGATCTCATAAGTTCTATTAGCATGAAGGTGGATCTTCAGAAAGAACCAGTGGCAATTAAAATGCTCAAATTTCAAAGTGTCAAAAACTAGACAAAATTGGCATAGGATCAAAGTGTTCATCGCCTTGATTCCAATAGTGCAAATGATGCTGAAATCTGAATCTGTATGTGAAAGTTATAGCTAGTCAAAGATTCAGATTGATAAAATTACAAGTGGCAGAGAAGATGACATGTAAAAGTTTCAGTGAATGAGGGAGCGCCATGTGGCAAGTTTTCACTAGGCCCCACATATTTCATATCAGCGCAAAAGGATGAAGCAACTTAAGAATCGACCCCCTTAGGGTCCTGACTGTGATTGTGATATTGCATATTGTAGGTCGGAGATAGAACAAGTATACGAATTGACCCCGACACAAACGGTTTGCGATGCGATCACAATTGCATATCACAGTGGATTAGAATCGGCCTCCGACGAACCCCTAGTTGCGATGTGATTTATCACATATCACAATCGCAGAAAATAGTGGATGGCTGCGATGTAGTTCCGACTGAAAACACCAATTGTGATTTTGTGATCGGCGCCGGACCTAATATTTCATTATGTTACATCGTATATTCCTGTTGGGTCCGTGTTCACCGCAGAATATGGAAAGGACTGTGTGACAACAAACTTGACCAATTGTGATTTGCGATGGACACGAAATTTATATAGGTCACATTCAAAAGTGCCAGCGGGTCTGTTTTGTATGCACAGAGCATAGTTTTGGATATTTCCTTAAAAATAAATGTCAGGATTTCCGTGATCGCCAATATGAGGAATGTCGATGGAAAATTACCAAGTGGACCTGTTATTTGACCAGATATTTTATCCAGTGGGTCTATAGGAATTTGCAGGACGCATTGAGGGGTTCTAAAACAACCAATTTAGATCGTTGTTTTGGTATGTTATGATATTTTTAACAACAGTTATTATTTTTTGGTTCAAGAATCTTTAGAGTGATGTTTTAATTTGGGCTATAGTTTAAAACTGTTCAATATTTTAGAACGGTATGCCTCAAATGGGGTTTTGGATCGAAACTGCTTGATGCATGAGAGATTCAACCACTATAAATATATATCTGTGCAACGAGAGAAAGGGGAGAGCAGAGAGAGCAGTGCAGTTTTTTCAAACGAAGTAGTGGTGCCTGATACTGGTAGGTGGTCGGAATGGCTCCTCAGCAATTAAGAGGTTCTGAGAGGTTGCAAAAGGCCCGATTATCAGAATTGGGTGTTCAGATAGGCATTTTTGCACTATTTTTCGCTAGGAGTTCATTGGTGCTATATGTTTCTAAAGCTGGCCTCTCCATCATCCATCTATCTTCTAGATTGGAGATATAAGGATGTTTTATGTAAAAAATTGCTTGTACATCTCTCTTTTCATGCCACTTAATAAAAGAAGGCCTCCCCACTATTGAGTAAGGCCCAAATATGTAGTCAAAATTGGATGAACTCCATAATCAAATCTCTGTGTCATGATATTTTGTGATGATGTCCCTTTGTCTTCATTTTTCATGCTTATATTTTTATGGTTTTTAAGCACTGTAACTCATGTCAATTCTGATGCATCTATAATCGAAAAAAATATTTGATCAAGTGGTATCATAGGAGGGCTTAAGTGATGCAAATTTCATGAGTGCACTAACCAAAGATAGGTTTCTGAGGATGAGCATCTTAAAAAAGGAGACATGGCGAGTATTGAGGCTCATGGGGGAGAGATATGATAAAATTGTTGTTAGAGTGTGTGTGAATGATTAAGTGTGCAGCCATGGAGTGCGGAAAGGGAATGTGTGTGAATTTCTTGTGTATGTCCAATATGGTGGATATTATGTATACATCATATGAGAAGTGAAAATAGAGGAGACTCAGGGATCGGAGGGTGATATATCATCTACCTCTTCCAGTTCTTTTCAATAATTTCCTTCCTCGAATGTAGAGATTAATCAGAGGCTTCAAGAGGAGAATGCAGAATTAAAAAGGCTCATACAACAAAAGAAAGAGGAGAAACAACGAATACTACAACAGTTGCAAGAAAAGGAGGAAGACTGGAAAAGATGCAGCATTATTCATGTGAGGTAAATTCTTTCGCCCTGAAAATGATTCCCAATGCCGTATTTGCTGCTTTCAAAAATCATACCACAGGAATAGGTTCTAAATTGTTGAAGAGAATGGGGTATGAAGGAAAAGGCTTGGGAATTAATGGCCAAGGCATTGTCAATCCCATCAAAGTAGAAGAATTACCATCTCAAAAAATACTTGGGTATGTTAGGAGGGAAGTTGAGAAATACGTTATTACAGCTAGCGGACCATCAATGACAGATGATGAGAAGCCGTCATTAGATTTATCCAAATTGACAGTGGAGGTAAAAGATGTTGAAATCCCTTCAGTTTCAACTTCACATGGTTTAATTTCTGTTGGAAATGTGGAGATACCAATTTCAAGGAGAAATATGAGTCTCCTGACCAAGATGAGGTATAAGGAAGAAGAACTTCGTGTTAGAAGCCAAGGGATAACTCAACCATTGGAGGTTGAGAAAAGACCTTGATTCACAAGGTTGGGGTGCACTAAAGGACAATGCTCAAATATGTCAAAAGCTTCCATGACATTGTTAAGACCATCAAGGAAAGAGGATGATGGGAAGACATCACCATTAACCTATGGCAGTATGCATAGCAGAGATAGCACTGAGGAAAGCTCTTGTTCCCATGATCATACCAGAGACCGACAGAAAAGTTATAACAAGTCTTAGTATTTTAATGTTCATTTTGATTATGATCACATTGTCAATTATGGACGTAGATCATGGCATAGAAGGACTTGAAATTTTTGTGGATTGCATAACCATTTGTTTGTTGAGTGCTAGAAGAGAATGACAACACAAAAAAAGATGAGGCATAGAAGACCCTCTAAACAACAGGAAAAGAAGAAGAAGATCAAGCAGATCTAGAAGGTGAAGGCTCATTGTAGTCATTGCGATAGAGGTGGTCATCATAGAGCCACATGTTGGAGGCTCCATCCAGAGGAGCATTGCAAGGACAAGAGCATCCGAGCATGAACCAGGTGAAATAGTTGTTCGAACAATGAACGTGCCACATGGAGATGATCCATTCACTTTGATAAGTAAGATATGGTTCTTCTAGGTGTGGTAGAATGTCAAGGCTTTATGGTGTGCCATGTGTTGCATTCTTTTATGATAAAATGATGATGTGTTTTCAATCACTTTTTTTAAGCAAAAATATTATTGGTCGTCTTTCTACAAATCATGTGTTGCAGCGATGATGTGTTTTCCATCACTTTTTCAAGCAAAAATGATATTTTTGGCCTTGTATTAATAGTTTGTACATTGTTTCCATTTTTGTAAACTTGACCACAGAGTGTGTTATAAACTCGTGGCAGGTATGGGATGCTTGGCTCATTTTTTGTCACATGGTGAATTGTGTAATTTGAAAAATATATGTACTATAGGTTTGCAGGAGATGCATGTGTCGGTTCATCACTTATGGATTCAAAGGACAAGGGTGAAGGAGAAGGAAGGATGACCTGTTATGAAATTTGCAATGTAGACAAGGTACAAAATAGTTTTCGATTATGATCATGCTTTTGGAGGACCAAAAGCTCCTTAGTAGGGAGGATTGATCTAGGTGGATCTCGAGAGTACAAGTGGCATGAAGAACTAATCCAGGTGGATCTCAGAAGTGCTAGTGGCATGAAGGTGGATCTTCATAAAGAACCAGTGGCAAGGAAAAGGCTCAAATTTCAAAGTGGCAGAACCTATATGAAAGTGGAATAGGATTGAAGTGTTCGTTTCCCTGATTCTAACGGTGTGAACGGTGCTGAAATCCAAGTCTGTATGCGAAAGTTATAGTTAGTCAAAGATTCAAATTGACTAAAAGAACAAGGGGCAGAGAAGATGACATGGAAAAGTTTCAAAGAATGAGCGAATGCCACATGGCAGGTTTCCACTGGGCCCTGCATATCACATATTAGCACAAAAGGACGAAGCGGCTTAAGAATCAGCCCGGGCAGAGTCTCGACTACGATTGCAATACCACATATTGTAGGTCAGAGATAGAACAAGTATACGAATCGGTCCCGACATAGATGGTTTGTGATGCGATCACAATCACATATTGTAGTGGATCAAAATTAGCCCCCAGCAAACCCCTGGTTGTGATGCTATTTATTTCATATCACAATCGTAGAAAATGATTGATGGTTGAAATGTGGTTCCGGCTGAAAACTCCAATTGCGATTTTTCAATCAGCGCCAGACGCAATATTTCATAATGGTACATCATATATTCTCGTCGAGTCTACATTCACTACAGAATATGGAAAGGACTTTGTGATAGCAGACTTGACTGATTGTGATTTGCGATGGACGTGAAATTTATATAGGTCACAGTCAAAAGTGATGGCGGGTCCATTTTGTATGCACATAACACAGTTTGGGATCTTTCCACAAAAAAAATTGTTGGGATTTCCACGATCGCCGATATGGGAACACCGATGGAAAAATACCAAGTGGACCTGTTATTTGACCTGATATTTTATTTAGCGGGTCTGTAGGAATTTGCAGGATGCGTTGTGGGGTTTTAAAACCACCAATTTAGATCACCGATTTGGTCTATTATGATATTTTTAACAAAAGTTATTATTTTCAGGTCCGAGAATCTTTAGATTCATGTTTTAATTTGGGTTGTAGTTTAAAACTGTTCAATATTTTAGAACGGTATGCCTCAAATGGGGTTTTGGTTCGAAATTGCCTGATGCATGAGAGATTCAGCCACTGTAAATATATATCTACGCAGTGAGAGAAAGGGGAGAGCAAAAAGAGCAATGCATTTTTTCAAGCAGAGTAGTGACACCTACTCCTGGTAGGTGGCCGAAACTGTTCCTCAGCAATCAGGGGGTTCCGAGAGGTTGCAGAAGGCCCGATTATTTGAATTGGGTGTTTGGATAGGCATTTTTGCACTATTTTTTGCTAGGAGTTTAGTGGTGTTGTCTGTTTCTAGAGATGGGCTCTCCATCAACCAGCTATCTTCCATATTGGAGATATAAGGATGTTTTATGTAAAAATCTACTTGTACTTCTCTCTTTTCATGCCACTTAAAAAAAGAAGGCCTCCCCACTATTGAGTAGGGCCTAGAGATGTGGTCCAAATTGGACAAACTCCATAATCAAATCTCTGTGTCATGATATTTTTTGATGACGTCTCTTTGTCTTCATTTTTCATGCTTATTTTTTTTATTTTTTTTTAAGCACTGTAACTTTTAAATTCTGATGCATCTATAAGAGAAAAAAATATTCGATCATGAATGATGGGGCATAGATAGCCTAGTGGGCATCACTGGATATGTGTTTTGGCTAAGGAAAATTGGCAAAGGCTAAGGTGAAGAAATTAAAAGGAAAAAAGGAAATTTTGGAACATTTATTTATGAAAATAAAGGAAATTAGGAGAAAAGTAAGGTGAGATGTCACAGGTTGCATGTGAGGAGGAAATTGAAGGAAAATAATGGAAAATGAAGAAAATAGAGGCCTCATTAATAAAAAGGATTATGAGGATCAGTTGGTAACCTTTTGTCAGTTCATGCTTGGAGCTCTCTCATTATTCTCTCTCTCTCTCTCACTCTTGGTCACTTAGAGTTTTCTTGGAGAACTCTAGCTTTGGATCAAGGAAGGAAAAGAAAAAAAAGGGAAAGGAGGGAAAGCAAGGATCAAGGAAAGTAAAGCAATATCAAGCAGCTTCAGTAGGAATACTTTCAGATAGTCTTTTGCAAGTGTGATTTCCTAGCTAGTTTGGACATGCATGGCTTTGCATGTTGGTGTATGGTTCTCTTACTATCAGTGGCATGGTTTTTACGGGTTATGATAGTGGTTTTCATCCTAGCCTTTCCTTTTTACAGATGCCATGGTATGTTGGGATGTTTATCTCGATTTTGATCTTTGATTTGGAGGATGGATTTAGAAATCTCGGGAGGACGTGGTCTAAAGGTTCATTCCCAAAGGCTTAGGAATCCCTTGACCGGTTTTGGCAGGATACATGGTAAAGCCTGAGGGAGAAGTCTCAGTTTAGGGCCTAGTGATCTAGGTTTGGATTGTGGTAAAGCATGAGAGACTAGTCTTGGTTTAGGGCCTAGTGATCCGGGATTGGATTGCGGTAAAGACTGAGGGACAAGGAAACGAACAATTCCTCAAGGATAGTGATGGATTCCAGATGGCATTCCAAGTTTTGTTCAGTTGCGGTTGGAGCACCATTTTGGTGTGATCACGGTTGGTGAGGGTGGAGGTGGTTTAACCTATGGATTCCCTTGGTTGTTCTTGGATTGGTTTTTCTATGAGATCCCGCATTCATGCTTGGAATATGGCTCGAGGGTGACTAGCTAAAAGAGAGATTTGTTTTAGCCATGTCTATGGCCAGGTGGTATGTAAAAGTCCCAAACCTAGTTGGATTTACCTATGATTAATAAAAGATAAGTTCTCTTAATTGTGCACTAATTTATATGTGGATTTAATGGTTTCCATATCTATGATATTTATATGGTTTTATGTTGGTTATAAGCATGTTTAAATGATTGGTTCATGTCATTGTTATTTCATGTATTTACTTGTAATTGTTAAATGGATGGATGAAATACCTAATTTATGATATAATAGTTCAATGGAGAAGGAGGTGATCCTTCTAGTTATGTTTCATAATTTCTTTTAGTGATTTATGCTTTGTATTGTATCCTAGACCTGTAGGTTGCATTGATGCCAAGTGTTTGACAAAATTTCAGTCCCGGTTGGGGATGCTCAGGCCTAGTCCTGAGGTTGATTTTTGATTTATCAACATTGTTATCATGTCTTTGATGGATTTTGAAGGTTGTAGAAAGTTCTGGGCAGAGGCCAGGATTCTGGGCTAGAAAAGTGGCTCAAATCTCAGAGTTGGTGGCACGGGTTTGCTGAGAAAAGTTCATTGTCACTGGCACATAGGCCTATGAGAGTGAATTTGAGTTCCTGGACGCTGTCATGCCTATAGCATGAGAGTGAATAGGAGTTAAAAGGCTTAAATCATCAGTGGGACTCAGGGGCAGGATGTCTGAGTAGATCTATGTAAACTTTGAAACGGGAACTGATACTGTTACTCGTTTCATAGAGATAGCAAAAAAGTGACCCAATTTTGAAAAGGGGTGATGCATAACGCACATGTTTTTTTTGGAGCATAGTTTTTGGCACTTTAAATTTTTTTATGTACATTACATTTTAGAATGGTAGTGATTTTCATGCTAATTTAAAAAAGTGAGTATTCTGCATCACACACTTTTTTAAAAGACCTATTTTTTGGCTTTAAATTTTCTAATGTATAAAATGTAAATAATTATTTTGTAAATTTGATAATTTTTTAAGTGGTCGTTTTCTTCACATTTTCTTGTTTTTTATTTTAATTTTTTTTTCTTAGTGAGGTTTTTATTGTTTTGCATTTTCAAATTAGAAGGTCAATATTTAGAATTTTCGATATTCTACATATTTATACATCCTTAATTAATTTTTCAATCTACATGAAATAATTGTTTCTAAAAAACAATATTCTTTAACAATGGACATAAAAATAACCATTTTAAACATAAATATAACTAAAAAACTACACGTTTTGATAATTTTTTGCTAGAATTGACATGTCAAAATCACAATTTTTATACGATAATTTTAACTATAAATGGTTAAATAATAGTTTTTTTTTTAATGAATTTCATGTCAAAAAAATAATAATAATCACCTTTTTTTTCAAAAAATAATGATTAACTTAAAAATCAATGTGAAAATCACATATTACAAATATTGAACGTATAACAACCCTAATTGAGTGTTTATTCTTCTCATAAATGTCAAAGTAAAAACATTGCAAAGCTTGATTTACAAGCATAACTTAAATTTAATCAACAATGTCACATAATCCAAACTCTTTGTCCTCTAGAGTTTCATCATTGTCTTCTTCCACAATATTTTCTGTTTCCTTTTGCTCATTTTCCTCTTCTAATGGATCTTTGATGTCTGTGAATCTCCCAATGTATGTCTTTCCAAACATTCCATGTAATGGTGGTTGGGGTTCCTTTGCCTTTTTTGCCACATGTGATTCACTAAAGTCCCCTTTCTTCAACCCAATTTCTTGCATTGCATCTGGAAGAAATTGAAGAGCATTAATTCTTTGCTGAATGAAATTGCACAATACTAGATTTTTTCAATTGCAATGCAATTTCTTACTTTTTGAAGGCAACATGCTAGTGTTGTACCTAATTATCAAGCACAAAAGAAATAATGAACTAAATTAGTACAATGACATATTAATTAAAAAATAACATATTTAAATTCAATTCCATATAATAAAACTTACCTGAGCCAGAAAATAAATCCAGAACCCAATCTCCTTCATTTGAACAAATGTCTATAAGATAGTTAATCAATAATTGTGGTTTTTGATAAATGTTAACTATCTCTCCTTTTGCTTCATTATCTTCATATGTTAGTTTTCTCACAACAGCATCATAAGTCAGTATTTGGCTATGACTCTTTTTGTCTACCCGATTAAAAATCATAGACATATGGCTATCATCTTTTGCCCAACTATCAATATGAATGAACTCACAATAATTTATAAATTGTTGATCTTCATTGTTAAGAAGATTTGACTTTTTCCTGTAACATGAAATACTAAAAGTTCAATTAACTTGTACATAAATAAATTTTTCAACATTAATCAAATATACATTTTAAACGTCTTACCATGTAAGCTGCATCCTTGAATTTGTTTTCCCCTTGAAGCTTGACAATGTCATTGCCAAATGTGTGTCTGAATGAAATGTCACAAATCTCCATAATGGTGATGACGTGACTTCTACAAATCCCGCAACCACTTTACTAAGAGATTGATAAGTATAAGGGTCACTATCATAGTCAATGTTTGGAATATTGAAACCATGGGGAATATCTGCAATGACTAGGGCATAATCCATTTTAGGTATGAGTTTAGCAATGTCTTCACAGTCGCCTTGTATTACTTGATATTGAATAGTGTCTAGCCCATTCCAAATGAAAAGATTAAGAGTTGGATCAAGTTGAACATTCTTAATACATTGGTCTCTCAGTCTTTCGGTCTTTATTTTTTCAATAAAGGTTTTGAAACTATCTAGCGCTCCATTATCATCCTTCCTCATCTTTTATAAAATAAACAAATATATGTGTAAGTTATAAATTAAAAAGAGTACATAGGTGAATAAAAATGAATGTATAAATCAAGATACCTTTTTAAATGCAAGATAAAAATCTTTTAATGTTGATGTAGAACTTGAATCTAGATAGTTGTGTACAACATCATCCCAACTATCTTCATTCAACAATCTAACCATTTGTTCTTGAATTTTCATATAAACTTTGTGACTGCATAGATAAAGTAACGAAAAGTTAATATAATGATATGTATAACAAATACTACCAAGAACAACATGTTTTATTTAAAATATAATTATAATCTAGAAATAAATAAAAATAATTCAACAAACTTACTTTTGAAATTCTTTAGACATTTCCTCTAATGATAATTCCCCTGACCTCACACGATATAATATTGTTTTGACAATTTTTTCATCTTTCACTCCTTGCATCACCCTCCAAGGTGTGATAGTCATATCATCCGGAAGCTGCTTCATTTCAGGAGCTAATTTACTGTTGCCACATATCAATGGCTTAGACTTTTTGACCTTCTAGCTTTTAATGGCAATGTCTTCCCACATGCTAAAAACCTCATCAATCAACTTCCAAACATCTCCAGTTCTAAATGCCAATTGGAAAATGTTATCAATGCCTTTGAATAAATCACTTTTTTTGTTGCCTTTTCCACCTTTTGAATTGGTTTTCTCTTCAGTTTGATATCCTATTTCCATACAACATTCCTTTCGGAAATCTACAGTAACATTTATCCTATCCCCACCACATTTTTATTCAAATTCACTATGAATAAATCTAACCCTTTGGATGAAATTCATAGACATCTTATATTCATTATCTGAATTATGATCCCATGCCACTAACTTTGCTTCTGTATCTGATCAACCAGCGTAAATGATACATTTTCATTGTTTCAAAACGTGGGTTATTAGGATATTCCTCCATCAATTGTCTTTGAGCTTCTACAGAATGGTTCCCCCCAAGCACATAATAATTGTATTCAAAACATTTTGACTTATCAAATGCTTCTTTGTTGGGAACTTGAAGTGGATCAACAAGAAGCACATAAATAACCACATGAGCATATGGACTGTACGTCATCAATGTCTTCAAGTTTTGAACATGCAGATGATGTGGCTTTCTAACTTGATATTGACATTGTCCTTCACTTGCTTTATAGGTTTGCCTGACATTAAGCTGAAATGTGTGACCACCATCAATTAAGTTTCTCTTTGTCAAATTCTCTCGAACGACATTTTGTTTTGTTTTGATAATGCCATCCTCTAAATCAGCTCCTGGTGTACTGATTTCTCTGCTCCCTTTTGAAGTTTCACTAGGTTCTTGACTGCTGGTAACGACTGCTTCAAAATCTTCAACTTTACTTTTCTTGGTCATAACATTCCCAACAGATTTATTCTTGGGCATTGTTACTTTTGGTTTTTTATGGCTCTTCTCAGTTCCAATGTCATCTTCAGTAATGGAAACATATGCTTCACTGTCAATTTCAATTTCATCGTTCTCAAAAGTAACTTGTTTACCCTTGCTAGATTTATCCACCAGAGGCCTTTTTTTGGATGTAGTTTTGTAGCATCATCAATTACTACATTTTGCCTATTTTCCATTATCTTTTTCTGACACTGAGTAAAATTTGCTGACAACTTTCATGATATCATGCTCTATGAAATGAATGCCTCCCAACCTAATTGAACAACTTTCAACAAAATTCTGCCAAACAAAATATCATATGTCAATAAAAAACAAAGTTTAAAAAAATAGCGAGACACTTTCAAGAATGCAAAATACAAATATAAATAACAATACTTACGATCTTTTGTGTCATCTCATTTACGATTTGTTTACACAACTTTGTAGATACCTCTCTCGTGTCATACAATGAATATGATAGTTGGTATTTAATCCTTTCATGTGACTTGGGAGCTTTTGTAAGTATGTAAACAACTTCAGTGTCTGGTACCGAACACATATCTATGACTCTTCCCATCACCTCAAAAATTCCATTATCATTCGGTATATCAATATATAGATATATATTCACATTTTTGCTTTCTCTTTCTTTCACATACCAGATTCTTGACGGAAATTTCACCTCTTGCGAATTTTTCCAGTCTGAAATCATCTTCTTATCACTTTAAGCACTTGAAAGATTTGTAGTCATGAGCTCAGGTGGAGTTTGTTCACCAATGTTTCTTGAAGATGCACCTTTAAGAGTCTTTGGTCCAGAAAGATTCACTGAAATTTTCTTTGATGCCATTTTCCTGAAAAATAGAAACACATAAATCAGTAAATAATAAAAACATATTAACTTAAATTAATAGGGCACTCTTTAGGGTCCTTTAAAAAATAATAGGGCACTCTAAAAAATAAGGCACTCTTTCATATAAAATATGTTATGTTTCGTATGAAATATATAAGATAAAATACATATAATCTATTCTATTTTTTAATAAATATGGTACTTTTTCATATAAAATATGTTGTGGCTCTTATGAAATATATAAGACACATATAATCTATTCTATTTTTTAATAAATAGGACACTTTTTCGTATTAAATATGTTGTGGCCCTTATGAAATATATAAGATATATATAAACTATTTTTTTCATAAATAGGGCAACACTTATATAGGTTTTTATGAAATAATATAAGATATTATAAGACATATATAATCTACTCTATTTTTTGATAAATAAGGCACTCTTTCATATAAAATATATTGTGGAACTTATAAAATATATAAGATATATATAATCTATTTTTTTTATAAATAGGGCAACACTTATATAGGTCTTTATGAAATAATATAAGATATTATAAGACACATATAATCTATTTTTTTATAAATAAGGTAACGCTTATATAGACCTTTATGAAATAATAATATCATATCCCCCCCCCCGGGCGCGGCCCCCCGCCACACCTCCCCCCGCCCGGGCGCGCCCCGCCCCCCTCGCGCCACCCCTTCCTCCCCTCCCCTCCCCACGCCGCTCCTTCCTCCCCTCCCCGGGTGTGGCCCCACACTTGCCCCCTTTCCTCCCCTCCCCTCTCCACCCTACCCTCCCCTCCCTTCCCCGCGCCGCCCCTTCCTCCCCTCCCTGAGCGCGGCCCCACCCTTGCCCCCTTTCCTTCCCCAGGCGCCGCCCCCTACCCAACCTCCCCCCACCCGAGCGCGCCCCACCCCACCGTCCACCACCTTCCCCTCGGGCGCCGCCCCACTCTCCCTCCCCCGCCCCACTCTCCCTCTCCCGCCCCACCTCCCCCGACGCAACGCGTCCTGCCCCACCCTCCCTCCCCCGCCCGGGCGCATCCTGCCCCACCCTCCTCCTTGCCGTTCGCCACCCCCTTCCCCTCTCCCCCTCCCCCAGGCATGCCCCGCCCCACCCTCCCTCGGCCCCACCACCCGGGAATCGCCCTGCCGCCTGCCGAGCGGGGGCGCGGGCCGCCCGAGTGGCGCCTGTCTTGGCCACGCCACCCGGCAGGCGGCAGGGCGATTCTGGGAATAGGGTGGAGCGCACCCGGGCGGGGGGAGGTGCAACGGAGGGCGGCACCCGGGGGGGAAGGGTGGGGCGCTGGGCGGGGCGGTGCCAGGGGGGAGGGTGGGGTGGGGGGTAGGGTCGCTCGAGCGGGGAGGAGGGAGGGGCGAGGGACACCCGAGGGAGGAGGGTGGTGTGGCATGGGGCGTCGAGGGAGGGTGGGTAGCGCGCCCGGGCGGAGGGAGGGCGCGGGCCGGGGGTTGGGGTGAGGCGCCCGAGCGGGCGGGGGGTTGGGTTCGGTAGGGCGCCGGTGGGGCTGAGGGAGGGGAGAGCATCCGAGGGGTGCGTGAAAGTGAGAGAGGGGGATGAGGGAAGGATGGGCGCGGGAGGGGTGAGGGCGCCCAGTGGGGTGTAGGGAGGTGAGAGAGGGGCGTGAGGGAGGGATGCGCATGGGACGGGGCCAGGCGGGTTGAGGGCTCTGGGGGTTGGTGGTAAGGGATGAAGGTGGCATTGAGGGGGTTAAGGGGGCAGGCGCACGGGGTGTGGGTGAAGGGAGTGAGGGTGTCGAGAGGGGGGTTGGAGGTAGGGGGCGAGTCGGGCTATGGCGCCCACCCTGGCAGCTCACCCGCCCGCCGTGGGGATTGGGCGATTCTGAGAATCGCCCAACCCCACGACAGGCGGGCGAGCCGCTGGCCCCCCCACAACCTCTACCGCCCCCCCACGCCCTGCCTGCTCACCTGACTTCCCCGCCCACCCCGCGACACCACGGCGGTCCACCCACGGGTATTGGGCGATTGAGTTTGATCGGGCCCACCATGCTCACAATGGATGTAATTGTTATTTTGGCTCAGAAAAATTATTAATTTCAAAAAAAAAAATCTTTTTCATTAAACTAATTTAATGTAAAAATTTTCAAGGAAAAAAATTTAACTTACCTTTCAATTGTGAGAATTCTTCGTTGAATATGTAGTTGATAGCGATGTAGCTGCTCCACAAATTCACAAGTCTTTCAATGATTTTCCTAAATATGATGTGATTAATAGTGATAATGAAAGTCTAATATATAAGTGAAACTACGGAGATGTTTTACTGTACGGTTAATGTGGGATAATTTGTTTTAAAATATTATAAAACGAATATTATAGAATTGTTTTACAACGGGTTGAATGTGGGATAATTTGTTTTAAAATATTATAAAGCGAATATTGTAGAATTGTTTTACAACACGTTGAATGTGGGATAATTGGTTTTAGAATATATTATAAAAATTAAAAAAAAAAATCAACTGTTTAGTAAATATTATATACTTTAACTATTAAAATAATTAATGTAGAAGTTGTAGTTTACAATTTTAATTTTAATGATTTATTTCATAAAAAAAATTAGTTTACATTTTTCACTAAATTGTAGAACAAAATAATGAAGGTAAATAAATTTAATAGACTTTTTGGAGGGAAATATTTTTGCGAAAATTTTTGGAGGGAAATATTTTCGCGAAACGTTTTGGAGGGAAAATTTCATTCTTTAAGATATATAATATCTTTGGGAGACTCTCCATTTGTGTCATTCAACATCTTCTATTTGAAAGGGATGGATTGTTCTAATAGTGAAGTTTCAATTTATACACCATCAACATCTTCATCGCATAACAACTCTATTCATATTGATGAATATAGTGGGAATTCTTCCACTATGAATAGAAAGTAAATTCTTCCACTTAGTCCTGATTCTAAGGACTATGAGAGCAGCACTGTTGAAAGAGGGGATGGAGAATTTCAAATAAATAAAGAGTCACAGATTCCACTTAGTCCTACTTCTAAGGACTATGAAAGCCGCAGTGATGAAGAGCATGATGGTGAAGTTCAAAAGACCGGAGTGTCATGATATCCACTTAGTCCTAATTCTGAGGACTATGAGAGCAGCAGTTTTGAAGAGCATGATGGTGAAGTTCAAAAGAATGGAGTGTCATGGTGTACACTTAGTTCTAATTCTGAGGACTATGAGAGCAGCAGTTTTGAAGAGCAGGATGGAAAATTTCAAAAGAATGGAGTGTCACAGTGTCCATTTAGTCCTAATTCTAAGGACTATGAGAGCAGCAGTGATGAAAAGCGTGATAACAAATTTCAAAAAATGGAGTGTCAAAGTTTCCACTTAGTCCTATTTCTAAGGACTATGAGAGCAGTAGTGATGAGAAGCATGATGTTGAATTTCAAAAGTATGGAGTGTCACGGTGTCCAGTTAGTCCTAATTCTCAGGACTATGAGAGCAGTAGTGATGAAAAGCATGATGTTGAATTTCAAAAGTATGGAGTGCCATGGTGTCTAGTTAGTCCTAATTCTAAGGACTATGAGAGCAGCAGTGATGAAGAGTGGGAAGATGAATTTCAAAAGATTGGAGTGTCACGGTGTCCACTTAGTCCTAATTCTGCGGACTATGAGAGCAATAGTTTTTTGTTTTCTAGTTAAGACTAACCTAAGTACCCATGGGGGATTTGAACCGGTGACCTATCGCAAGGAGTGACTTAACAACGCACTCATTCACCGTCAATCCAAAGCCCCGTGAACCTATGAGAGCAATAGCTATGAAGAGCGTGATGATGAATTTCAAAAGAATGGAGTGTCACTGTGTACTCTTAGTCCTAATTCTAAGGACTATGAGAGCAGTAGTGATGAAGGACAGGATGATGCACTTAGTCCTAATTCTAATGAGTATAAAGGTAGCAGTGACAAAGGACATGATGTAGCATCTTCAATAAGTAAATAGTCACATTTTCGACGTAGTCCTAATTCTAAGGACTATGAGAGTAGCACTGACAATGCACATGAGGAAGAATATCCATTAAACATCGAGTCAGATTTTCCATTCAGTCTGAATTCTATGGACTACGAAGTAGCACTGAAGAAGCGGAAGATGAAGAATATCCTCCAAGTCAATATTTGAAAAGCAGAGCTGATCATAGTGTGGATAACATTCCTCTTAATGACGATGAAAAGCCTTATACAAATGATGATCCAATGATGGATATGTTGCCAAGAAATATTGTATCGAGGAGTAGGAGTAGACCTTTTCGTATCAATGCAAGTTGTTCTAGTTATACAAGGGGTAGAGCAGAATATCTGATGAGAAGAAGTTCTATCAGTGCTCTCATTTCAAGTGAATGTTGCCAAAAAGATTTCTTGAAACATATGGATTTCACATTTGCATTAGAAAGCAGGAAGAGATATTTGTCAATGAATAAAAGCATGCAAAATTCATATTTAGTTGGGTGCATGCAATCTACATTGTTAGGTTATGATTATCATATTGGGACTTTATTTATTTGTAGAAAAGCTTTCAAAATGTTTCATTCGATTGGGAATTTTCGTCTCTGGAGAATTCAAGAAAATTTGGAAAAGGATCCCACATTTTATTCAGAAGTACGTCATAAAAGACAGTTTGGGCCATTATCAAATACTGCAATGTCATGGATGAAAGATTTCTTTTCAAAGCATGGAGATTGTATGCAAAATAGAGAGACAATTCATATTCCAGATAATTTTTCAAGACGAGAAATCTACAACTTCTACAAAGAATATGCAGAAGGTGCTGAGGGACATGGCCAGTTTATTACATATCAATATTTTTTGAAAGTATGGAAGAAAGAATTCAACAATGTCTGTATTCCTAAGAAGACAAGGATGGGGATTTGCAGTACATGTGCTTCTCTAAAATCAAAAAGGGACAAATGTGAAGGGTCAAAAAGAGGTAAGCATTCATAACTTTAACTTTTAAAATTGTATAGTCATCAACTATGAAAACATATTTCTTAATGAATTTATTTTATATTGTGTAGATTTAATTGTCAAAGAACTTCAGGATCATCGTGAATAAAAAACAAACGAAAGGAAGAAGTTTTACAAGCATGGAAAGAAGTGTTATGATAATCCAAATAAATATTTGTGTTTAATAATTGATGGTATGGACCAGAAGAAAACACTTTTACCACATTTTGTTCACACACCCAAAAATTTACAGGAGGAAAATTTTATTCAGTTTCACTTGGTCGGTTGTATGGTATTCAATGGGAAAATGTTGCCAAGGGTGTACTTCACAGCTCCAAATATTCATAATGATGCAAATCTGACCATAACCATAATTCATGATGTGATTTCTCATTGGTCTGGTACTCTTCCTGAAGTTTTGTATCTACAATTGGACAACACTTGCCGTGAAAAAAAAAATCAAGTTGTTTCTGGATATCTAAACATGCTTGTCAAATTGATAATTTTTCAAAAGGTAAAGGTTGGTTTCCTTCTTGTTGGGCACACTCATGACCATATTGATCAGATGTTCAGTCGTTTTTTAGTCATATTGAGGAGGAAGAAAGTTGGGAGCTTGCCATCACTAATTGAATGTCTTAAGAAATCATACACGCGAGAGCCTACTTTTGATGTGTTGGACGAAACTGTTGACATGCGAAGGTTTATTCTGGGATCATTTGGTGAGGGGAAATGCATTGAACAACTTAATGACATTAGCTTCCAACATCAATTTCGTATCAAAAAAATTGATGGGAAAACACTAATATGGGGCAAGAAGTATTCAACTACTGCAGAATGGGCACCATCATCAGGTTTGCAATTTTTGAAGTTCATTCTAGATCATCCAATATTTGCATCAAAAATATTGTTATTACAATCAGTTGGTGAAGTTCAGAATGCACGTAGACAAAATAGAGATATAAATTATTCTAATTGCCTAGAAGAAATTAAAAAATGTATTAGATATACATATGAGTACTTTGACATTGCTGATTCAGTTTGGTGGGAGTCATTTTTCAATAATCAAAGTGATATCATTTCAACAACAACAAATGAAGATATACCTTTGAAAAATACATTTATTTGGCCACAAAATGTGACAAATGAACATGAGGAAATAAACATTGTTGAACAGCAACAATCTCAAGGTATTATTAATTCTTCACAGGCAGAGGAAAGAGTGATGTATATTGGTTCCAGAAGATCTCATGCACAACGTGAAGCCATGGAAGACCTTTACAGGGGTTCAGTGCATGATATTAAGGAGGGTTGCATGATTGCAGTGCTAGCAGATGGAGATCCCAATGGCTATCCATTCTGGGTTGCTAAAGTTATAAAGGTATTTACGGAAAATGAGGATGTTACAAGTGTTTAAGTACATTGGTATGCCACAAATACACACCCATTCAATGGTGTGTATAAGCTAGAGATGGTAGTTGACAAAAAAAATGGCAGAAAGAGAAAAATAAAGGGTACAAATATAAATCGCCACCGCACAGACATATTAAAATTGGAGGATGTTGACATACTTGTTTATGACTTCAATTTAACAAAGAGAGGAACTCTTCGCTTCAAGACGATAGAGATTCTGAAAAGGTTGTTACCAGAAGGAACAGTGTTGAGATGGGAGTCTGCTGAAACCAGTCGTAGATCTAGAAGAATTTTGAAACCTGAAGTGTTGGGCATGCATGTGGACTCAGATGGGGCACTAGTTGATGAAAGAGAAGAATATGGAACATCTTCGTCAACATCCAGTCACTCATCTGAAGATGTGAATTCTGATGGTGTGCAAGAAAATATGAGTGATTTTGAATAATTGTTTAAGACAGTTTATATAACTGATGTATGCATCGTATCTTGAAATAAAATTAATGATTTCCATATGGTGTTAAATGAGAAGTTATGAGGCATTTTTATATTGTTGGATTATATGTCTTAGTTATGATAATTTTTATTGTTTAAAATATCTACAATGCAATATTAAATTAGAGATATAATGTATGTTTTATTCAATATACAAATAATGACTTTTGAATTCATTTAGTGATGTCATTCGTTCATAATATCATGGTTTTTTAATTTTATAGTTGAATAAAATTCAATTTATTTTGTATCTAACATGTTATGGTTGAAAACATGTTGAATTTATACTTAGGAAAGAAAAATGATATTCTACCAAAAACATTAATGTGTTTTTTTCCTCATAAACAACTTTGTTTGGCACATAAAAATTTGGTTTTACTAACATTTTTTAAAAAGTTTGGAAATTGACCCTAAAAAAAAAATCATTGTTCCAGTATCATCACTTTCGTTTTGAAGCTATATTTTGCATGAAAATTTCATAGTAAATTTCGTAGTCACTGCCATTTTTAAAACATGTTCAAAATTGACCCCTAAAAAATAAAATCATCGTTCCAGTATACACACTTTTCATTTTTAGCACTGTTTTTTATGTTTTTTCGAGGTTTTTTGGCCAGAGTTCCTGTTTTGAGTTTATAGTTCCTGTTTCAAAGTTTACACAAATGTAGCTAACCTGTCTCCTGAGGATGTTATTTTTGATGTGGACGAGTTTGTTTGATATTTTCCATCGGTTCCATTTCATTAAGGTCACCAAGGAATTTGATTCCCTTATAGTAGCTTCTCTTGTCACATGTTTACCTCAGTGGCAGGCTGCTTGGGTGGATCTAGGAGGAGGGGTTGTTACAAATTGGTATCAAAGTGGGTTGTGCTCTCTTTGGGTCGTATCTGATACCACAGATCAGATTGGTATCAGAGCATGGTTGCACTACCCTTGGGTGAAGGTGGTTTGTCATGCATGCATGTCAATTTCATGTGTGTCTCTTACACTTGCATTCCATGTGCTTGTTGCATTGCATCATGTTGATCATGATTATAGTAAGGTTTTCATGGGGAACTTGATGTGATTTTGTGGGATGCATCGTCAGAAGTATATCACTGGTTGCATATGGTTATATGTCTCCTACATGTTGATTATATGTCGCTTGAATACATCTTGTATGTCATGTGCATTCTTGAATGTTTTGATTACGTGTATCAGCCTTGTAGGTAGGTTACAAGAATTGATCACTTATGCTTGACTACATGCATTCATACGTAGGTGTAGTTGATTAGGAATTGCTTATGCATGTTGATATTTGCATGGGGCAATGTGTGAAATAACGTAATGCATGTTTTCATGCATGAGTTCATAGCATCCATTGTTGATATGGCCTTACATTAATGAATGGACCCTAGCTAGAATGATGTTTATGCGTTGATACATTAATTTTATATATGTCTATATGTTGTTATGATTATGATATACATGTATCACGTTGATTTTATGATCTTGTAGACAAGGTATCCTCCTCGAATTATTCTACAGTATGTTGGTTTATTGTTATTTGGTTTAGATGACATAGTATGCCTTGCAGGAAAGAGATCAGATGGATAGCAAGGTGGTAGACTACATAGAATATCCCTATGCATTATATGGGCAGCGTGGTGTAGGACACTTTTCTGACTTGGCAGATACATTGATAAGCCTGAAGGAAGAAATAAGGAGTTGCAAAGTAGACAATGACAAAATCATGCAGGCACAAGAGAAACAAGCATAGGTGAATGTGATACTACTTTAGAGTTTGTCAGATTTGCAACGACAGGGACCAATTTGAATCAGCCATGGACATGAGGATAGAACAAATGGGGCATATGGTAGTAGGTCTCCTAGTAGACATATGTCAGAAATATCTGACACAATCAGAGATGGCAGGCTATTGGACACTCCAGACACATGTATTATTCTAGTTTTGGTTCTGAAAGGAATCATGATCTTCATCATTATCATCCTTAAAGGAGGAGTGATAAGGGATACTTGTTCGATGAGTTTAAGAAGGAAATTCCACCTACCTTTGATGGAGAGATGAAGAAATCATGGGATGTAGAGGCATGTGTGTTGGATATTAAGAAATTATTCTGATTGCATGCTTATTTGGAAAACATGAAAGAAAATATAACCACCTTCAGTCTCAAAGGTAAAGCAGATATTTCATGGGAAGACGTGAAGAATGCCAAAAGTATACATGAGGAAGATTTGATTTGGCATGCATTTGAAAGGATCTTTAAGAAGAAGTACTTGTCTGAGAGGTACTATGATGACAAAGCGAAGGAGTTTTATGAGTTGCGGGTCGGTTCTATGATAGATGATGAATATATTAGAAAAAAATTGGAGCAGTTGAGATATGTGCCTTACCTCAAGGAGGAGAAGGCCAAGGTTCAGAGATTCATCAGTGGACTTCCAGTTGCATACAAAGACTGGATTGAGTTCAATGAGCCTAGATCGTTGGAGGAGGCCATCCAAAAGTTGAAGCATTGTTATGAGCAGTTGAAGCATAAAGTTGAGCCTAAGAATGATTTGAAAAGAAACGAGAAAGCTAAAGGAAAATGGCCACCAAAGAGAGGAATACCTCAAGATGCAAGTGAGAAAGAAAATTTAGTTCCTTACAAGAGATTCAATACAACTAAGAATGGATGTCGAGAGCAGCAAGCTAGAGGTGGTGGTAGGGAACCATTACGTTGTTGGATATGTGGTAAGGATCATCATAAGAGGGATTGTCCACAGTATTTGAGTGGTGGTAGACCCTAGATCTGCAATGCTCAGGAGGCGCATATAGTTGGTGATGTTGGTCATAGCATTCCTCGGATCTATGTAGTTGTGGACAACAGGCAGGTGGACCATTAGGCATCAATCATTCAAATGGACGGTAAGCTTTGTGATCAAGCTGTTTCTATTTTGATTGATGGATGATATGGTTTGAGAAAATAAGTGCATGCAGAATCCTTGTTGGTACAGCTAGCTATAGGTACCAAGAAGTGAGTTCACCATTGGGTAAGAGCTTGTGCATTTGAGTTAAATGTTATGCCTACACCAACACATTTGAATGTACTGCTATTGGGTTCGTATAGTATTATTTTGGGTATGGATTGGCTATACCTTCACAGAATCAAAGTGGATTGCTTCGACAAGGCCATTGAGTGTGTGGATGATAGTGGGGAAAAGAGAACTTTGCAGGGGCATAAGAAGCCTATATCAGTGAGGATGGTTGTCACTATGCAGGCTAAGCATAGTTGTAGAAAGGGCTATGTGATGTTTGCAGTACACATTTCTAGTGACAAGCATAATGAGGTTGAGGATGTTGTTGTGTTAAGCAGGTACCCAGTTTTGCAGCAGTTTTAGGATGTATTTCCTAAGGACATTACAGAGTTTCCACCTCACAAGGAGGTAGACTTTTCTATTGAGTTGGTGTCAGGGGCAGCTCCATCATCAAAAGCACCTTACATGATGGGAACACTTGAGTTGGTTGAGTTAAAGTTGTAGATGAAGGAAATGCTGGACAAGGGATACATTAGGCCAAGTGTATCGCCTTGGGGTGCACCGATGTTGTTTGTGAAAAAGAAAGATGGTACTCTCAGATTGTGCATTTATTACATGTAACTAAGCATGGTAATGATCAAGAATAGGTACCCTTTGCTGAGGATTGATGATTTGTTTGATCAGATGAAGGGAGCAACAACTTTCTCTAAGATCGACTTGAGATCGGGATACCATCAGGTACACATCAAGGAAGAGGATATCTTCAAGACTGCATTCAAGACCAGGTATGGGAATTATGAGTTTGTTTTTTTTCCATTCAGTTTGACTAATGCTCCAACAAAATTCATTTGTTCAATGAATAGTGTGTTGCGTCCTTATTTGGACAAGTTTGTTATTATATTCATTTATGACATACTGGTATATTCTAAAAATGAGGAAGAATGTAAGCATTTAGCAACAGTGTTGAGATTACTAAGAGAGAATCAATTGTATGCTAAACTTAGCAAGTGCAACTTCTTTCAGACATTGGTACATTACTTGGGGCATGTTGTCTGCAAGGATGCCATAGCAATGGATCTAGAAACAATAAAGGCCATCATGGAGTGGGAAACGCCTAAGAATGTGGATGAGGTGAGATCATTTATGGGATTGTCAGGTTACTACAAGAGGTTCATCTAGAACTTCTCATGCATTGCATATCCTATCACATCATTGCAACGAAAAGGTAAGAAGTTCAAATGGAAAGAAGAATGTGAGGCTAGTTTTGAGCAGCTTAAGAAATTGTTGACAGATGCACTAGTGCTAAATATTGTGGATACAAAAAAGGAGTTTGTATTATGTACAAATTCTTTCAAGAAAGGACTTGGTAGATTTCTCATGCAATAAGGACAAGTAGTGTGCTATGAGTCACGAAAACTGAATGAGCACGAGTATAACTATCCAACGCACGATCTTGAGCTAGTAGCAATTATACATGCATTGAAGATGTGGAGGCGATATCTTCTTGGCAAGAGGTTTACATTGATGAGTGATCATAGTGGGTTGAGATAATTTTTTGATCAGAAAAATATAAATGCCAGGTCAGGTAGATGGTTGGATACCCTTAGTGAGTTCGACTTCGAGATCAGATACATCAAAGGGAAGGAGAAAGGGGTTGCGAATGCTCTTAGCAGGAAGGTACAGATAAATAATATAGAAAATATGAGCTCTTATGGGACAAAGTTACATGATAGGATCTTGTAGGCAGGGAAATGGGATGACAAATACATGGAGATTATGAACAGGTTATAGCAGAGCACAGGTACAGGTATAGGTACAAGTATAGGTGCAGGTACACATATAGGTGATCAGGATGTAGACTATCATCTCACGACAGATGTTTTGGTGAGGTTTAGAGAAATCATCTATGTGTTGAATTGCAATGAGCATAAGAATTTTATTTTGAGGGAGTTTCACGCCAATCCATACTCAAGTCATCCAAGATATCAGAAGACGTTGACGATAGTAAAGAAGTTCTACTATTAGCCGAATTTGAAGAAGGAAGTGGTAGATTTCATGGTTAGATGTTTAGATTGTCAGTAGGTTAAGGTAGAATGTAAGCATCCAGGTAGTTTACTACAACCTATAGCAATTCTAGAATCGAAATGGGAGGTCATTTACATAGATTTCATTATAGGTCTTCCGAGGACAGTGAGGTAACATGATTCTATTATGGTCATGGTTGACAAGTTGAGAAAGGTAGCTCACTTCATTCCAATAAAGACTACATATTCAACCAATGAGGTAGCATAGGTGTTCATTAGAGAGATAGTGAGACTGCATGGTGTTCCGAAGAAGATTGTGTTGGACAGGGATGCAAAGTTCACTTCCAAGTTTTGGAAGGAGCTATTTGCAGGCTTGGGTATAGAGTTGGCCTTTAGTATAGCTTATCATCCACAGATAGATGGATAGACATAAAGGGTCAACAGGATCTTGGAGGATATGTTGAGGATGTACGTGATGCACCAGCAGAGGAAATGGGAGGAGTATATTCCATTGGTTGAGTTCGCATACAACAATGGTTATCAGGATTCGTTAAGGATGAGTCCTTTCAAGGCATATGGGAAAATTTGTAACACTCTCGTTAGTTGGATTGATCCAGTGAACATGGTACTTATTGGACCGAACATGTTGGCAGACATGGAGCAGGAAATGTAGGTTATAAATAAGAATCTAAAGGTAGCATAGGATAGACAGAAGAGTTATACGAATCAACATAAGGTGTTCAAGGAGTTTCAGGTTGGGGATCATGTGAGTTTGTGCATCAGGCACAAGAAAAGCTCTTCGAGGATTGGTGCATGTGCCAAGTTAGAACCATGATATTGTAGGCCTTTCACAATCCTTGAGAGGACTGGACCAATGGCATATCAACTTGCACTGCCTCCAACAATGAAAGTCCATAATGTTTTCCATATTTCATTGCTTAAGAAGTATATAAAGGATGTTGATAATGTTATTGATTGGTTTGTATTGCAAGTGGAGCAAGAAGGAGAGTTCGAGCTGGAGCCTTAGTTCATATTGCAGTGGAAACATCTCATTCTTAGGAACAAAGCCATATAGCAAGTTAAAGCACTGTGGAAGCCCTTTGGGCCTGAAGAAGCTACATGGGAGAAGATGGATCATATGCGGGCCCTGTATTCTTCATTGTTTGTCGGTTGAGGCAAAGTCATTTTGGTTTGATGTTGGTATATGTTTGGCATATGTTTTGCTGGTTTTGGTATATGTATGTATATGTATGTATATGTATATGGATATAAATACCGCCATGAGCTAAGTTATCAAGCTCCAATAAGTGGTATGATGTTTTGCTTTCGAGTAGGTCTTTCATTGTAAAGATTGCAATGAGTTGTGTTATAAAGATCGATAGGAAGTATGTTTTCTTTTCAATGGTTTTGCTGAGGTCATTGTGTGGTTTAACATTGAGGATGGTGTTCCCCAAGGAGGATGGTTCTATAACAACCCTAGTGAAAGTTCATGTAATAAAAGTTAATAAAGGAGAAATAAGACCATGGGTAAGGGACACGTATTCCAAGATGAATGATGGGGCAAAGATATCCTAGTGGGCATCACTGGATGTGTGTTTTGGCTAAGGAAAATTGGCAAAGGCATTAAAAGGCAAAAAGGAAATTTTGGCACATTTATTTATGAAAATAAAGGAAATTAGGAGAAAAGTAAGGTGAAAGGTCACAGGTTGCATGTGAGGAGGAAATTGGAGGAAAATAAAGGAAAATGAAGAAAATAGAGGCCTCATTAATAGAAAGGCCTATGAGGATTAGTTGGTAACCTTTTGTTAGTTCAAGTTTGGAGCTCTCTCATTATTCTCACTCTCCCTCTCACTCTTGGTTAGAGAGTTTTCTTGCAGCACTCTAGCTTTGGATCTAGGAAGGAAAATAAAGAAAAGGGAAAGGAAGGAAAGCAAGGATCAAGGAAAGGAAAGAAGGATCAAGAAACTTCACCACGAATACTTACAGATAAACTTTTGCATGTGTGATTTCCTAGCTGGTTTGGACATGCATGGCTTTGCATGTTGGTGTATGGTTCTCTTGTTGTCGGCGACATGGGTTTGTCGGGTTAGCCTTGCCTTTTTCTGAATTCCATGGTATGTTGGGATGTTTATATTTGTTTTGAGCTTTGGTTTGTCGGATGGATTTTAGAATCTAGGGTGGATGTGGACTCAAGGTTCATTCCCAAAGGCCTAGGAATCCCTTGACCGATTTTGGTGAGATACATGGTAAAACCTTAGCGAGAAGTCTCAGTTTAGGGCCTAGTGATCTGGGTTTGGATTTCGATAAAGCATGAGAGTATGGTCTTAGTTTAGGGCCCAACGATAATGGATTGGATTGTAGTAAAGATTGAGAGACTAGGAGACAAAAAATTCCTCAAGGATATTGATGGATTCTGGATGACATTCCAAGTTTAGTTCGGTTGTGATCGGAGCACTGGTTTTGGTGTGATCACAGTTGGTGAGGGTGGATGTGAGTTAACCTCTGGATTCCCTTGGTTGTTCTTGGATTGGTTGTTCTATGAGACCCCACATTTATTCTTGGAATATGGGATGGGGGTGGCTAGCTGAAAGAGAGATTTGGTTCAGCCATGTCTATGGTCGGGTGTGTAGAAATTTTGAATAATAAACACATATTCAATGGATATTCCTGATCATGTACTATTGTGGAATACATACACAATACATAAGCTCCTCTACGTTGATCATCAATTTAGCAGCATCAATAACAATGAAACATCAATAACATGCACACATTAAAACAGTATGTAACCCGGGGAAAGCTTACAGCTGAAAACCCCACACTATCTGTATATTAATGATTGAGAACATGTAACATTACATAGTACAATACTCCTCACAAGTATCCAGCACTATCTCCACCTGTTACACACAATACAGCTCAGATCTGATCTCTAAATCTCCTTCGCTGCTTTCCTGCCTCCACTACACAATATGTGCTGAGAATGAATGAGAATGGCTGATCTAAACTCCTATTTATCTTGTGAAAATCACCCACATTGTAAATCACGTGAGCACAAGCTATATTTCACTTGGTATTGGCCAACACTACGCAGAGATCATTGGCATAACTCAATCCCATGCATGTGCACAATCTCATGCACAACTGATAGCAATCTCAACCTCTAACACCTGTCTCCACTGAACTGTACATGCACTAAGTTAACTGATGTATTCTTTATTTGCATTATGAGTTAATAATTAGTGAATTAATTAATAACTAATTCACACAACTCATGACTTAGTCTATTGATCAGTTAGACTAAATACAACTAGTTCAACTAAGTCAAACTGAACACAACTCCATTAACTGCTCATCAAACTCCACAGAACTCAACCACATGAGTTCTAACTGATGTCTTGCATGCAATAGCTCAACTGACTCATAAAGAAAATATATTTCCTTCTGACAGCTACATGTGCCATATCTGTAGCTCAAACTGAAGTGCTCCAAGAGGATAAGATAAAGTTTATAGTCTAAATATTATTATGAGACAATAATATTTGACTTTTCTATTTTTGACTAGCAGTCTAAAAATAGACTCTGATAACTCCTGCTATGATCACTCCTGCTGTGATCCAAAAGTAGAATTTGCGCCATAAATTGCTTGCAGGCCCACTTAGTGAAGGCGACTCCTTTCCACTAAGCTCCATCATCTTGTTGCATTCTCAACAAGCATTTATTGTTGCACACTTCTCAACACTCCCTCTCAACAAGAAAGGCTTCCTCTCAAACCCGATCCTGTAACTCTGGAATGTTCTGCATGCAACACATCTGCCCGATCCACTTTGCTTCAACAACACTTGGAACAAAAACACTCCCAACTGACCACTCTGTCGGGCTAGGAACATACTCTGATGCTGAAGCTCTACCTGCTACTAACAAGTGCTCCCTATCTGACATCTGCGCTATTGAAACATCTCCATGCATCTCGCACCATTGCACACCTCTCTGTGCCACCTAGCACTATGCAAAACACTTGTGCCTCTCGCATTACTGCAGCCTGCATGCTATGCGCTGTCCTAGGATTCGCTACATTGTCACTCTCTTTGTCGCTCCATCCGCATCTGTCTCTACCCAATCAGTCAGTTCCTGCTACTCCACATCGGGGCTCCTGTAGCAAGGTCTCATCCAAGAGGTTGGGTACCTCAAGGATCTTGCCCCTCCTCCTTGGGACAATCAATCCACATCACCCCACCTCCTACCTGGAGGTATGGCTGCATGCGATCCCTCAGCCCACCTGGCTCGAAGTTTCCCCCTACTAGAGGTCTCTGCATGAGTAGATGTCTCTACTCGATCTCCTCTCAGTTTCCCTTGTTGTGGCTGCTCCACAACCTCCTGAAGCTACTGCACCAATCGTGGCTCCTCCACAATTGTCTGAGACTTCTTCGGGCTCTGCATGTTGAGCGGTAATATACGCTCCCTCTCAACCACCAAGTCTCCATCAGTTGCCTCACTGCCCAAGGCTTTGCATGCATATTGAACCTTAAGAGCATACAGGTTCTTGACCCGTGAACCAATCTACTTCACCTGTCTAGTGATGATGTGTCTAAGGAAAAATTTTCCCTTACTGAAGACTACATCATAGACTCTGTCTTCCAGCATCGCGATCGACACCAAGTTTCTCTTCAGTCCTGGTACATACTTGACATCGGTCAAGGTAAGGCAAGCTCCATGCTCCCTCTGAAAAATAACTGTGCCTACACTTGAGACACTATACTTCTCATCATTACCCATCGCTATGAGTATCTGGAGATCTTTCTCCTCCAAAGTACTAAACAAACTTTTGTCACCGATCATGTGGAGAGAAGCTCCACTGTCAAGAAACCAACCACTTCCCACCATGGATGAAACCATGCATGCGAAGAGTGTGAAGTCCAACTCAAACTATGAAGCAAGTGAGGCTGCCTCACCTTCAGATCCTTCCCCGGATCCCTTCTTTGACTTCTTCTTTGGGCAATTAGTAGCATAATGGCCCAACTCATGACAACGAAAGCATCTCACCTTCGACTTGTCAACCTTCTTCCCATCATTGGAAGAACTGGATTTGGAAAGAGAACCTTCCCCTTCCCCTACTTCGCCTTACTCGCTAAGCCACAGTTCTCCTCATCATGCATAGATGAAGAACTTTCTCTAGTGCGCCGTCTAATCTCCTCTTGCACAAGATCCGACCAAACTCTCTCCCATCCTGGAAATTTCTCCCTTCCATTCACCAAGTCCTGGTAGCTATGCCAACTCTTAGGAAGGCCAAGGAGTGCTAGACTCACCATATCCTCATCCTCAACAGTTACCCCCACACTTCCCAGCTCATCCCGGCATTGGGTGAACTTCGTGAGATACTGGGGCATACTGTCTCTATTCTCACACCTAATGTTTCTGAGTTTATCCTTGAGCGCCAACTTCCTCTGGTCGCTCTTGATTTGGAATAATTATGTCAACGTTTTCCACATCAAATATGGAGAAGCCTTTCCATAGAGGCTGGACACAATGTGATCCCTCACGCCCTCCAACAGAATCCTTTGACACTTTGCTGTCTTCTTTTGCCAATCCCTGACTTGAGCAGCATCAGTAGGTTTTGGGACATCCGCATCTATGAACTCCTTATACCCGTTATCATCTAACACCGCCTCCATCCTGTCCTTCCATGAAATATAATTCGAGCTTCCCTCAAGGGCATACTCCAATCACAATCCTTTGAAAGACATTTCAACTTTGACACCAAGAAAACATTGCTGCAAATTCGAATTCCACGAGCTCAAAAAAAAAAACTCAACCGCTTCTGATCTAAAATTCGTGAGAACAAAGTATTTCTTGTACAGATATTGACTGTATGGGCATTCACCGGATATCTCACCTTCCAAAAGAAGGATGAATCCAGAGGCTACCTGGCCCGATCACAGACTCTGCCTGAAGAAATAAAATGTAAACACTTTCTAAATAATAGATCTGATGATCAACAACTCTGATACCATGTAGAAATTTTGAATAATAAACACATATTCAATGGAGATTATCTTGATCATGTACTATTGCAGAATACATACACAATACATAAGCTCCTCTACGTTGATCATCAATTTAGCAGCATCAATAACAATGAAACATCAATAGCATGCACACATTAACACAGTATGTAACCCGAGGAAATCTTATAGCTGAAAACCCCACACTATCTGTATATTAATGATTGAGAACATGTAACATTACATAGTACAATACTCCTCACAAGTATCCAACACTATCTCCACCTGTTACACACAATACAGCTCAGATCTGATCTCGAAATCTCCTCCGCTACTTTCCTACCTCCACTGCACAATACCTGCTGAGAATGAATGAGAATTGCTTATCCAAACTCCTATTTACCTTGTGAAAATCACCCACACTATAAATCACATGATCACAAGCTATATTTCACTTGGTATTGGCCCACACTAGGCAGAGAGCATTGGCATAACTCAATCCCATGCATGTGCACAATCTCATGCACAACTTATAGCAATCTCAACCTCTAACACCTGTCTCCACTGAACTGTACATGCACTGAGTTAACTGATGTATTCTTTAGTTGCATTATGAGTTAATAATTAGTGAATTAATTAATAACTAATTCACACAACTCATCACTTAGTCTATTGATGAGTTAGACTAAATACAACTAGTTCAACTAAGTCAAACTGAACACAAATCCATTAACTGCTCATCCAACTCCACAGAACTCAACCACATGAGTTCTAACTAATGTCCTGCATGCAATAGCTCAACTGACTCATAAAGAAAACATATTTCCTTCTGAGAGCTGCATTTGCCACATCTGTAGCTCAAACTGAAGTTATCCAAGAGGATAACATAGAGTTTATAGTCTAAATATTATTATGAGACAATAATATTTGACTTTTCTATTTTTGACTAGCAGTCTAAAAATAGACTCTGATCACTCCTATTGTGATCACTCCTGTTTTGATCCAAAAATAGACTTTGCGCCATAAATTGCTTGTGGGCCCACTTAGTGAAGGCGACTTCTTTCCACTAAGCTCTATCATCTTGTTGCATTCTCAACAAGCATTTCTTGTTGCACACTTTTCAACACTCCCTCTCAACAAGAAAGGCTTCCTCTCAAACCCGATCTTGTAACTCTGGAATGTTCTGCATGCAACACATCTACCCAGTCCACTTTGCTCCAACAACACTTGGAACAAAAACACTCCCAACTGACCACTCTGTCGGGCTAGGAACATACTCTGATGCTAAAGCTCTACCTGCTACTGACAAGTGCTCCCTCTCTGACATCTGCACTATTGAAACATCTCCATGCATCTCGTACCATTGCACACCTCTCTGTGCCACCTAGCACTGTGCAAAACACTTGTGCCTCTCACATTGCTGCAGCCTGCATGCTATGTACTGTCCTGGGATTCCCTACACTGTCGCTCTCTCTGCCGCTCCATCTGCATCTATCTCTACCCAATCAGTCAGTTCCTGCTACTCCACATCGGGGCTCCCGTAGCAAGGTGTCATCCAAAAGGTTGGGTACCTCAAGGATCTTGCCCCTCCTCCTTGGGACAATCAATCCACATCACCCCACCTCCTACCTGGAGGTATGGCCGCATGCGATCCCTCAGCCCACCTGGCTCGAAGTTTCCCCCTACTGGAGGTCTCTGCATGAGTAGATGTCTCTACTCGAACTCCTCTCAACTTCCCTTGTTGTGGCTGCTCCACAACCTCCTAAAGCTGCTGCACCAATCGTGGCTCCTCCACAATTGTCTGAGACTTCTTCTAGCTCTAGATGTTGAGCGGTAATATACGCTCCCTCTCAACCACCAAGTCTCCATCAGTTTCCTCGCTGCTCAAGGCTTTGCATGCATCTTGAACCTCAAGAGCATACAGGTTCTTGACCCGTGAACCAATCTGCTTCACCTGTCTAGTGATGATGTGTCTAAGGAAAACTTTTCACTTATTGAAGACTACATCATAGCCTCTATCTTCCAGCATCGCGATCGACACCAAGTTTCTCTTCAGTCCTGGTACATACTTGACATCGGCCAAGGTAAGGTGAGCTCCATGCTCCCTTTGAAAAATAACCGTGCTTACACCTGAGACACTATACTTCTCATCATTACCCATCGCTATGAGTATCTGGAGATCTTTCTCCTCCAAAGTACTGAACAAAATTTTGTCACCGGTCATGTGGAAAGAAGCTCCACTGTCAAGAAACTAACCACTTCCCACCATGGATGAAACCATGCATGCGAAGAGTGTGAAGTCCAACTCAAACTGTGAAGCAAGTGAGGCTACCTCACCTTCAGATCCTTCCCCAGATCCCTTCTTGGACTTCTTCTTTGGGCAATTAGTAGCATAATGGCCCAACTCATGACAACGAAAGCATCTCACCTTTGACTTATCAACCTTCCTCCCATCATTGGAAGAACTAGATTTGGAAAGAGAAACCTTCCCCTTCCCCTTCTTCGCCTTACTCGCTAAGGCACAGTTCTCCTCATCATGCATAGATGAAGAATTGTCTCTGGTGCGCCGTCTAATCTCCTCTTGCACAAGATCCGACCAAAGTCTCTCCCATCCTGGAAATTTCTCCTTTCCATTCACCGAGTCCTGGCAGCTATGCCAACTCTTAGGAAGGCCAAGGAGTGCTAGACTCACCATATCCTCATCCTCAACAATTACCCCCACACTTCCCAGCTCATCCCGACATTGGGTGAACTTTGTGAGATACTGGGGCATACTGTCTCCATTCTCACACCTAATTTTTCTGAGTTTATCCTTGACCACCAACTTCCTCTGGTCTCTCTTGCTTTGGAATAATTCTATCAATGTTTTCCACATCAAATATGGAGAAGCCTTTCCATGGAGGCTGGACACAATGTGATCCCTCACACCCTCCAACAGAATCCTTCGACACTTTGCTATCTTCTTTTGCCAATCCCCGACTTGAGCAGCATCAGTAGGTTTTGGGACATCCGCATCTATGAACTCCTTCAACCCGTTATCATCTAACACTGCCTCCATCCTGTCCTTCCATGCAATATAGTTCAAGCTGCCCTCAAGGGCATACTCCAATCGCAATCCGTTGAAAGAAATTTCAACTTTGACACCAAGAAAGCATTGCTGCAAATTCGAATTCCACCAGCTCAAAAAAAAAAACTCAACCGCTTCTGATCTAAAATTCGTGAGAACAAAGTATTTCTTGTACAGAGATCAATTGTATGGGCATTCACCGGATATCTCACCTTCTAAAAGAAGGATGAATCCAGAGGCTACCTGGCCCGATCACAGACTCTACCTGAAGAAATAAAATGTAAACACTTTCTAAATAATAGATCTGATGATCAACAGCTCTGGTACCATGTAGAAATTTTGAATAATAAACAAATATTCAATGGAGATTATCCTAATCATGTACTATTGTGGAATACATACACAATACATAGGCTCCTCTACGTTGATCATCAATTTAGTAGCATCAATAACAATGAAACATCAATAGCATGCACACATTAACACAATATGTAACCCGAGGAAAGCTTATAGCTGAAAACCCCACACTATCTGTATATTAATGATTGAGAACATGTAACATTACATAGTACAATACTCCTCACAAGTATCCAGCACTATCTCCACCTGTTACACACAATACAGCTCAGATCTGATCTCGAAATCTCCTCTGCTGCTTGCCTGCCTCCACTGCATAATACTTGCTGAGAATGAATGAGAATCGCTGATCCAAACTCCTATTTACCTTGTGAAAATCACCCACACTGTAAATCACATGAGCACAAGATATATTTCACTTGGTATTGGCCCACACTACGCAGAGATCATTGGCATAACTCAATCCCATGCATGTGCACAATCTCATGCACAACTGATAGCAATCTCAACCTCTAACACCTGTCTCCACTGAACTGTACATGCACTGAGTTAACTGATGTATTCTTTAGTTGCATTATGAGTTAATAATTAGTGAATTAATTAATAACTAATTCACACAACTCATCACTTAGTCTATTGATCAGTTAGACTAAATACAACTAGTTCAACTAAATCAAACTGAACACAACTCCATTAACTGCTCATCCAACTCCACAGAACTCAACCACATGAGTTCTAACTGATGTCCTGCATGCAATAGCTCAACTAACTCATAAAGAAAACGTATTTCCTTCTGACGGCTGCATGTGCCACATCTATAGCTCAAACTGAAGTGCTCCAAGAGGATAAGATAAAGTTTATAGTCTAAATATTATTATGAGACAATAATATTTGACTTTTCTATTTTTGACTAGCAGTCTAAAAATAGACTCTGATCACTCCTGTTGTGATCACTCTTGCTGTGATCCAAAAATGGACTTTGCGCCATAAATTGCTTGCGGACCCACTTAGTGTAGGCGACTCCTTTCCACTAAGCTCCATCATCTTGTTGCATTCTCAACAAGCATTTCTTGTTGCACACTTTTCAACAGGGTGGTATGTTGAAGTCTCGCACTAGGTTGGATTTTCCTATGATTAATAAAGGCTAATTTCTCTTACTTTTGCACTGATTTATATGTGGATATAATGGTTTTCATATCTCTGATATTTATATGGTTTTATGTTGGTTATAAGCATGGTTAAGTGACTAGTTTATGTCATGGTTATTTCATGTATTTACTTGTAATTGTTAAATGGATGGATGAAAGAACTAATTTATGATATAATAGTTCAATGGAGAAGGAGGTGATCCTTCTTGTTATGTTTCATAAGTCTTGTCAGTCATTTATGCTTTGTCTTGTATTCTATACCTATAGGTTTCATTGATACCACATGTTTGACAGAATGTCATTCCTAGTTAGGGATGCTCAGGCCTAGTCCTGAGATTGATTTTTGATTTATCAACATTTTTATCATGTCTTTGATGGATTCTGAAGGTTGTAGCAAGTTCTGGGCAGAGGCTGAGATTTTGGTCTATAAAATTGGCTCAAACCTTGGGGTCGCTAGCATAGGTATACTAAGAAAAGTCTATAGTCACTAGCACATAGGCCTATGAGAGCGACTTTGGGTTGTTGGACGTTGTCATGCCTATAACATGAGAGCGACTAGGGGTTAAAAGGCTTAAATAATCATTGGGACTTAGGGATAGGCTGTATGAGTGGATGACATGTCTCCTAAGGGTGTTGTTGCTAGTACAAGAGGGGTTGTTACAGTTGATATGACTGGAAAGGTGGGTTTACAGGCTGAGGAGATTACTGAGAAGTATAGGTCCAAGGAGAGGGCATGGACCATGATGGGTGAGTTGGAGGATACTATGGCTGGAAGGGTGCATTACGATTTGGATTGTAAGGAGGATATTATGCACCCTACATGCCCTATTGATATGGTTGATGGCCTTGTGACCTCCTCTAGATGATGATGAAAAATTGCTCCAAGCTATTCTCTACCCCTTGGTATAAAAATATTAGGCCAAGAAGAGAGGGACATTTGTCTATTGCATGGTTCTCCTCACAAACATAAAATACCTATATGATTTTCAGTGGACACTCATTTTTGGGATGCCTCTTGGTGCATATGGTGAAAAAGATGGCTAATGCCATTTCTGATTCCTTTTAATCTTCATAATATCTCTTTGTAAGGAAAAGGTATGCAAGATATCGCTCTTGAAGTATTCTATCATATTCCATATCTCATGTTTGATGGTTGAGGTGGAGGGAGAAGAGTTGACCAGGCCTTGAATGGACCTACCTCTCTTCCTATTGGCCCTATAATGATTCTTGAATACTGTCTTGATGTCATCATAGGTCAATTGGTAAATGTATCCTCAGATAGCATATTGAGGGTCTCCAATACATCCTCCCTAATCCCTCAAAGGAGTACAAGCTTGAGTGATTTAGGGTCAAGGTTACAATTATCTCTCATATAGTTGAGTTGTAACCTTTCCTCATAATCGTCTAAGGACTCATATGACCCTAGGGTCATCCTAAATATTTCTTCTTTCATCTCCTTATACCTATAGTAATCCTTGTACTTCTCATTAAAGGTTTGCTAAATTTGTTCCCAGGTAGTGATGTTGCCTCCGAGTAGTCTCATAAACCAGTGGAAGGCTGCATACTTGAGGGTGGAGGGAAACAACTTCAACTTCTATTCATTAGAGGTATAGTCATATTTCCTACGAACCATAACAAACTCAAACATAAACGTGTCACGGTCCTCTGAGGCTAGGAAATAGAAGTGTGTAAGAGAAGTGGGGCTTATATTCTTCATCCTGGCATCCCCATTAGTTTCTCAGATAGGAAATAACTCATTCTTCCTGTTTTTAGCCATGTTTTGGATAGGTGATATAGGCTCTTCCTCCCCTCTGGGTTCTTCAAAAATTCCAGGTTGCTCACATAGAGGATTTTCTAACTCTCCTATGGTCAGAGAGGGAAGCTAATAGTCACCAAAGAAGAGTGATGGTTCACTGCTTAAAGGGGCAGTTCTTTTTTATAGAAATTTTCCTTGATTATCCCTAATCCCACAAGGCATGAAAGAACTTGTTTTTTTTTTTTGCTATGTTTTCCCATTTTTGTTAGAAAATTTTCAAATCAAACAATATTGATGCAAAACAAAATATGAAGAAAGAAACTTCTAAGTAGAAATGACACCTACTTGGACACCTTCCCAAAAATGAAACCAAAAAGTGATGAGCCCCAGTATCACAAAAATAATGTTGAGACTCCCAAGGCTACTAAATTTAATTTTTAACCCGATGTTTGTACAAACTTAAGAGGTGATAGTACTATATGCACAGTAGGTCAAGTTTTACTAATGCCACCTTCAAGAAATGAACCAAATCAAGACATACAGATACCACTCTTTCAGCTAACTCAAGGAAGGAAATTGCATGAAAAGAGAGAGTTCTATTCTAATTGTAGGAATGGAAACATTATTCTACTTGCAAAAATGAAAATGCTATTTATCCAAATGTAAAGGCTAACCCTAGTTGCAAGAATGTAAATACTATACTATTTGCAGAAATTGAAATACTAATCGACTTGCAAAATGTAAACTCTGTGCTACTTGCAAGAATGTAACCATTAGTCTAATTTCAGAATGTTAAAAGTTTCTTTGAAAAGGAAATGAACTTATGCAACAACAATGCTTGTAATTGAAACCCTAAAGAAGCATAAATTCAAGAAAACATGCATAATATACTCTGCATTAATAAATCACCCTTTTAATCATTATTTTCAAAGAAACTTAGCTTTAGTGACAAATTCCATGTGCATTTTATAAGAAAATCATCATTACTATTCAAATTTGGAAATTTGTCCTCTAACCCTAATTGCAAAATTATGTTGCAGTGAAGAAAAGGCAGGTCTAAAGTGGTATTTGGTCCTCCTCAATCATGGGTTCAAATCATAGGGGTCATTATTCAAGCCTAAGAGACAAAAATAAATCTTTTGGAGAAAATATGTCAACTTTACATGATGCTATAGTATCCTACATGACTATTATAAGGTTGCTACAGGATGCTACAGGATTGCCCTATTTTGCTACAGGATTGGATCGGCTAGCATCTTGAGGGTGGAAAAGATGGTTTAAAGGTGGGAAAGGGTGGATGAAGGTGTATGAAGGTCGTATGAACTTTTTCCAAGCTTGGAACCTCTTAGAGGCCCATCTTGCACCAAAAAAAGGCACACTGTGTCCTTCAATGACCTAGGAAGGCACTTTTGGTGGCTGAGTTTTGATGGAAATATTAGATGAAGAGGAAGAGGCTGACGAAGATAGGATAAATATAGGATGAGTGTTCCAACTTTGGAATCCACTAGTAGTACCAAAAAACCATTCAAACAATACTTTTTTTTCACTTGAAAAAAATGCTAAACAAATAACCAAATTGTAACAAAATGTACTAAATCAGAAAGGATGAGTTGAATTTTATTGCATCAAAAGAAAATCTCACTTATAGCATGCATATGACCTAAATCCATGAAATCTTAAAGAGAAATGTGATTTACCTCCTGAGTCTGCAAAAACAGAGCGCATAAAAGAGAATTGATCTAAGATCTATCAATTGCAAAAGAAAATAGCCACATATTTTTGGTTTGCTAATGCATATTCTTCAACCACACTTCCCACAAGAAAGGTGGTAACCAAACCCACGCCAACAATTTTTGCAAGTAAACTTCTACTAAGAAAGTAATAAATGTTGCTACAAAAAGTAATGCATAGATAAGATACACAAAGAGAGACTAGAGCCTTTGGGTTGGGCCCTAACCCAAGGGGACTCAACCCTTCGAAACAAATTCAGATGCAAGACAACAATAAGCTTCTCATTGACATAAAATAAAGTTCAAGTACATCATGCAAAGGAAATGAAAATGACATTCTCAAGCTCCTAGCTCTTAGTGGCTCTTCTGTCCTTAAAAGTTTTGAATCCTATTGATTTATTGGGTTTGTTTATTTATACAAAGATGACTGAGGGGGAACCTCTTTGGAAAGAGGATTGCTTCCCTCTAAAATATCAAAAAAAAAGGATCTATCTACCTTAGATGCTAACAACCCCTTGAGCGCTTCAGCTGTTAGAAGATCCTTGAGCTGCAGGTGAGGGATTTTAGGGATCAATTCATGTTGTAGGAGAGTAAATGCAGGGGACAAGCCTCGTACATCTCCTTTAGTTTCCTCCAATGTGCCTCTACATAGTAAATGCACTCAAAAATGTTATTTCCTGCACATTAACCACATTAGGCCATGAAGTATGACAAACATCCTTTAGTCTCCCTATTAAGCACATTATAGCCAAAAAGATGTTAATTAATGTGAGAAAAGAGGAAATTATAGGCTGGAGGATAGAAACATGGGCCTTATAATGTACCTATTGATGGGACCCATTAGAAGGTTCAGAGAAAGAAGGGAAAGAAAGAGAAGATAAGTGATTATTATATCACTTAATATTGTATTTTGTATTTTTGTATTTTAGTTTTTTCCCTGCTTCTGAGTCACAAGGTTGCACATACTAAATGCTTTTAGCATCAAAAAATTGTAATTTTGTAAATTTTTTCAAAAATTGAAATGAAATTATGATTACTTTACAAGGGAAAAAAAAATCCAAATTTTATTGACAATTTGCTCATAGTAAAATTTTTTCCAAATCAACAATGAACTAAATTAGCATCCATATTTGCAATTTTTAAGTGAGACAAAATCAGTAAATTTTGTACTAAGTGTAGAGTCACTGTTTAATTCTTTTTTTTTTATAAATTATTTGTTTTTTTGGGATATGATTTCACTTAGTGTTATCAAATTAGGATTGATTTATTAAATTTAAAATTTAAAATAATTATTTTATTATATTATAATATTTTTTTTAATTTATATATTTAAGAAAAAAACAACTATTTTACCCCAATGTGGGTGGAGAATTATTGGGAAGGGGATCTCGAGGGGGATGGGTGCCTACCACATCACTAACTCCCATGATGAATAAGGACAGGGGTGATATCGCATGACCCCCCCACCCGCCCATGTTTTGGAACCAAGATCACTACTGAGATGGGGGGGGGGGGGTGAATCAATAGTTCTAACAATTTCACAACAATAACGCTTTTTCTCCAATATATTAATCAATTAATCACTTAAAAAATAAGAATTAGATATGATCATGCAACTTCAACTAGAATCTACACATGAGAGCCATAACATATGAAATAAACATGCATAATGAAACAAAAATCATCACATCACATAGGAACACAGGATATTTGGTGGAAAAGCCCCCTCCGGGGAAAAAAACACCCTTGTTGTTGTTGTGCTACTCAATATATTTATTATATGTTAAGTAAATTTTACATAAAGAGTACAATATGGAAACTATCTAAAAGGAATTATTATATCTATTTATGACTATATAGACACCCATCTGATCAACGAGCCTTGCCCAACACCCACTGGACTTATGAAGAAATTTGTTCTCAATACTTGTTTTGTTGGAGCACCCACCCCACTTCTCTATGTGGTTCACCTTTCATGCATTTTCAAACTGGAATACTTGAGCTGCTCAACATGAACATCAAAACAACAATATCTTCATAGCACAAAACATCAATCATTGAATCAAACTCAAATCATACTCCTCCCTCGCATTCATACATCATTCTCAACTCACACAACCTCAATATATTTTCTGCAAACAAATTAGATGCAGAAACTCAACAATGTAATACATAACTTCTATATGAAAACATGATACACTACTACAACCAATCTATCATAATCATATAAACTCAAACAATAATTTTGCCCCTGCAATCACAAATGCATTAACAAAATCCTTTGTAGCCCTGTCACTTGTCTTCTACATAAGAATAGTCTTCAGCCATGCATACTTTTGTCTCTGCTACAACTATACCTCCATGCACACTCTGCTTTAGCAAATTCACACTCCTCACCAATGGCTCTCCAAAACACTATGACAATTTTCTCACTCAAGAGAACCAACCAAATGAGAAACCTTTCTCCACATATTTGTAGTTTTTGAAGATGATTAAATCAATTAATTCCAATCCTGTAGTGGATCTTTGTTCATATGCTGGAAGTGGTTTGGTTCAATGCTTCTTGACTCAATCAAGCCACTAACTTCATTTACTAATGAATATTCTCTTTTAACCATCATCTAGAAGCACAATTACCTTTTTCTGACCTTTACATGATGAGTCCTGAACAAGACAAGCCGGAAAACCAAATAAACACCTGATGAGTGTGAGGAATGTGGAGGAATTTTTGTGAAAAGCCTCAGTTGCTCCCACAACACAGGATCCATGCAACTGGAACTCCTCAACCTCTCCCATAGGCCTACAATCTAGCAACTTGATATTTTCAGTCACTACCTCAGGCTTTGCTCCATGCGACTATGGCAGAGGATTGTCAAAAACAACTTTCCTTTGCTCATATTCTGCCCAAACTTGCTCCACTAGTTGATCATCATTAGTAAGTCCTCAGGAAGCCACTATAGCCTCTGTAACACTCTAGCAATCCACTGTAGCAACTCCATCATCATCACAAGTCAAACTAGGTTGACTTGAATTCCATCCATTAGCTACTCCAACACTCAAGCCATCAAACTTCACCACAAATACTCCAACATTTGCAAACATCAATGACATACTCTGAAAATAATCATAAAAATTGAAAACTCTCCATACTCACACCAATTACCATAAGCATGACTTGACAATCTCTAGTACTGTCAACTAGGTGTAGTAGTTCCACAACCTGCCAAGGCATCCACACACCAACCAACAACCTGCACTAACATCTGCAACCATCAAGCTAAGGTCTGCAACCAATGTACAAACCAAGTATCATCTCACTAACATAAATCTGGTCCTATACCAATCAACCATGTATTAGCTCATCCATACAAAACACACACTAGAGACTATAAACCAATCAACCATGTGCATAAACAATCACATACTACCAAGTTGACATCAATGCAAACCAACACCAATGCATCCTTCAACACCAATATTACTAGGTTGACATCAATGCCAATCGAACAACTGAGCCATAATTCCAACAATATCCCTCTTTGGCATTGATGGTAATCCCAGCTAAACCATCCAACTGGCCTCTGAAGAAAGCCTCATTCACTCTCCCTTTGACATCAATGGAAAAGGGATGAGCTTATCAAAGTAAGCATAGATGAAAGTACACTACTATCCCTAGACCCTAGTTATGTCTCAACAAGCATAAACAACTATAACCATTAACATAGTGTGGACAACAACATACCATAACAAACAAAAAATAATTGCACATTATATGCATCAGCAAGGTCAGATCATAATGCATCAACAGAAAAAAAAACACTCCAGATGATGACATGGCAACAAATAGTAGCAATAGACCTCTCTCTCCAGAAGCAGCAATAACAAACTCTCCATGAACACCACTCTCAACTAGCCATCATCAACATAGTGTAGCAGTAGTAACAACAAACCATATCTGGTCAACCCAAAATACTTTGTATGCTCCCCCTGAGCATCATCATCCTATAGTCAATGCCTTATAGTTGAAGGCTACACCTCAAGGACCAAAGAACTGACTATACAATATGATTGAAACAACACCCATAAGCCCATATCAATGTTTTCCCTCATCAATGAATACTAGACATCAAGACTCTCTCTCCAACATGACCATTACCAATGGTATACAATACAATGTAGTACATGGCTTTATAATGAGATACAAGGTTATAAAGATGGTTGTAACAAACCATAACGACACCAACTTTTCATGACTCGTAACCTTCCTATCACCAACTCATGTCAACATAAACTCAATGACATAAACATGGCGTCATAAGAAAAATACATGACTAGTAACCGATGAAGCACAAAATGAAGCATGTGGTTGTTACATGACCAAAAAATCATGCCTCTCCCCAAGACACACTCAAATAAGCTTCTTGACCAACATTACAAATATTAGGCCAATCAATAAGATGATGAGTTGGTCAACAATATATAAATCTCATCATGCATACAACCATCCAAGTGCATAAGATAGATCCATCATCTAGCAATAAATAAAGTGATAATAATAGTAATTGATCATCATGACATATGAGAAAAATAATAACATATAATCATTATATCAACTAATTAGCATAAAACTCCAATATGTAGTAGCGGCATAAATATAGCTCATGATCTTGCAACAACAACATATAACCATCATCTCACATCATCTAGATTGCATCAATCAGCACATCTATCGATAGTAGCAATAACATGTCAAAAATATGTGCACCCTTCGCAGTAGGAGGCAATCATCCACTCAAGGCAAAAAGAAAGAAATCAACACATCTCACATCATAAGATATGCCTCAAACTATTATGGAAACGAACCATGGATCCATGAAATAATAAATCTGATCAACAAAACTCCTACTAGTACCAACATATCATGTCACTGGTAACCACCAAACCATATATGCATAATGCCAACAATTAAGAAGTTTCTAATAATCTTCAACATGGAGCAATAATGAACCATAAGAAGATCTACTAAATGCAACATAGGCCAAGTAACCACCAATATCCTCAATGATAACAATGAACATAGGTGAGAGATCATGTGACCAATGGATCAATATCTGATGGCACTAATATCACATCATATGTAACAAAAACTAGTAGCAATAGAAAATCCATAGGCATGCATATGGAGCATAAACACCACCAACATAGCTGATTTGTAAATGTATTGTGGCTTTTAATCATTTGAACTAATGCATGAATGCTCAAAATAACCATCAATCTAAAAGTAATCAACTTCATGCAACTCATATAAGGCATATAAACTCAAGGAAGTTCCCCTCAACCTCTAATAGCTCCTGCAATGGCCAATGTTAGAAAAATATATCATCATGAGAAACATAGAAACCTCCTCAAAACAATCTCATGGACCAAGATGCCATCAATAACCACTAGAAAATGAAATCATGTGAGATGCTCCCCCTGCACGTGTTCCATATCTAAATAATCTCCTTCAAAAAATAAGGTTATAGTTCTAGAAAATCATAACAACCATATGCAACATAATTCTCATTCAAACTTTCTAATATGGAAGCAATTGTAGAAATTATGTGTAGATTCAAACTGCTTATGTGATTTTCTAAAACAAAAGACTTGAATCTACTCTACTCATCAGCGGAAACAATTAATAAATTGAGAAATCACGAAGAATTCAAGAGAAAGAATTCAATCAACATATTACACAATGATTTCTTGGGGAAAGCCACAGCTAAAAACTGCTGCTATATGTATATTGCATTAGTTAGAAAACATGAGAAGATTACAATGCTTTTCTCATGCCCAAGCAACCTTTACACTATCTCTATCTATCTCGTTGCCTCCTAGACTGACTCTGGCAAACACTTAGCCAATTTCCTAGCTTTCCAAACTCCTACTTCCTTGTGTTGTTCCCTTGGGCATTAGGCTTCTATTTAATATGAATTTTCCTCATCTAGATTTTGCATCTCCTTTAGGATCTTTCTCTAACTACATTCACCATTTGTACAATTTGGATAATTATACAACTGATAGTACACTTCCCTTAAACTCCAATCTCAATTGGGTATCTCTCAGATATGAAATGCATGAGTTATTTATGAGTGAATCATTAGTTAACTGGTTGAACACATGAAGCAACACCCCATTGTTAGACCTTGTTATGAAACCAGCTCAAGAAAAGATAGAAAAGATAAATCCACGCCTTAGAATTCAACCTCTTCGAGGGGGCAACCTCCTTTACATTACATAAATGAACAATTCTTGGATGATACAAATGACAAAACCTCCTTTCTATATATAGGAGTCTAAGGAGTCACAATATAATCCAGCCGACCTAACAATAATAATATAAAGCCACAAAAATAACAATAGAGGGATTCTATGGGGCACAGAAATAACAATATGGGGGTAATAGGGGCACAACAATATAAATAAGGGGTATAACTACAATAGTAATGGGGTAATCACTAGTATTATAGGGACCCAACATGCCCCTCTCCTTCAAAAAAGTGTTGTCCTCAACGCTTGAGTAGTTCTGGATACTTCTGCATAAAATTCTCATCCTCCCATGTGGAATCTTCAGCGGATAAGTTCTTCCACTTGATAAGATACTCTGAAATTGATCGATTTCGTAGCTGTCGAGTTCTTGTTTCTGTGACTGCTTCCGGTTCCAATATAATTTTTCCTTCCTCGTCAAGTTCTGGCAATATTGTTTGAACTGGGAGCTTGTCGCCTATAACCTTCTTTAAACATGAAACATGGAAAACTGGGTGCAATCGAGAAGCTGCAGGAAGCTCCAATTTGTATGCCATAGTACCAATCTTTTGCAACACCTTGTACGGACCATAATACTTTGGTGATAATTTATTATCCTTCTTAGCTTGCTTTAGGGACATTTGCTTATATGGTTGTAGCCGTAGGAATACCCAATCACCTACATCAAAACTTCTTTCACTGCGATGTTGATCTGCCTGTTGTTTCATTCTATTTTGTGCCAACACGAGGTTATCCTTTAAGAGTTGGAGGACTTGTTGTTGATGTTCGATGTGATGTTCCACTGCCTGAACCTTAGAATTTTCTCTTAAATATGATGTGATGGATGGTGGTTGATACCCATAAAGTGCCATAAATGGGGTCATTTTTGTTGCTGTATGGAAGGAAGTGTTATACCACCATTCAGCCAGAGGCAACCATTTGACCCATTGTGTCTGTTTATCAGATACAAAGCAACGAAGATATCCTTCCAAACATTTGTTTACTATCTCAGTTTGCCCATCAGATTGAGGATGATAAGATGAGCTATGAGCTAACTGAGTACCAAGACAAGAAAATAATTCTGTCCAAAAATTTCCAGTGAAAATGGGATCTCTGTCACTTACAATAATCTTTGGGTTTCCATGTAGCTTTTGAATTGTTTCCATAAATGCAGTAGAAACTGTACTGGCTTTAAATGGATGTGATAATGCACAAAAGTGTGCATACTTGGTAAGTCTGTCAACTACCACCATGATGACACTCTTTCCCTCAGACTTGGGTAAACCTGTGATAAAATCCATTGAAACCTCCTCCCAACGTTGGCTTGGAATGGATAAAGGTTGTAATAGACCCGGTGTCTTAATTGTTTCAACTTTATTTTGTTGGCAAACCAAACATTCCGCCACAAACTTTTGAATATCTGATTTAAGGCCATCCCAAAAAAATTCCTTCTTAACCCTGTGGTAAGTTTTTAAAAATCCTGAGTGCCCTCCTAAGGGAGAAGTGTGCAATTCCATAAGAATCTTTTGTTTTAGCTGGGAATTCTTACAGAGGTATAAGCGATCTTTGTACCATAACGAATCATTTTGCCAGCTAAATGTATCAGAAGTACTGGAATCTTGTTGTAGCTTTCGAATAAGTGCCCACACTTCTTCGTCATTCTTCCATTCCTCCCTTGCTTCGTTTATCCAATCTGGTTGGATAATAGAAATGGCACACAACAATGCTTCCACATCCTCATCCTTTCTTGAGAGTGCATCTGCCACCACATTTTGCTTCCCTTTTTTGTAGATGATTTCAAAGTCATAACCCAACATCTTTGTGACCCACTTTTGTTGCTCTTCAGAGGATAATCTTTGTTCTAAAAAGTATTTAAGGCTATCATGATCCGTTTTTACCTTGAAGTGTCTTCCCATTAGGTAGGGTCGCCATTTCTTAAGTGCATGGAGTATTGCCAACATTTCCTTCTCATAAATAGCTTTGCTTAAAAACTTTCCCTTGATTGGACGACTTTCAAAAGCAATGGGTCTTTCATCTTGCATTAGAACAACACCAATTCCATTTCCTGAAGCATCACATTCCACAATAAAGGTTTTTGTGAAGTCCGGTGTAGCTAAGACCGGTGCTTGGCACATTGCCTCTTTAAGATGTTCAAAGGCCTTTGTTGCTTCCGGAGTCCATGAAAATGAATCTTTCTTCAATAATGTTGTTAGAGGTGCTGCTATTCTCCCATAATTCTTAACAAACTTGCGATAATACCCTGTCAACCCAAGAAATCCTCGCAGATGCTTTATGGATGTGGGGATTTTCCATTCCTTAATGGCTTTAATTTTGCTAGGGTCTACCTTAACTCCTTCATGAGATACAATATGACCCAAATATTCCACCTCCTGGACTCCAAAGAAACATTTGGATCTTTTTGCATATAATTGTTTCTCCTCCAATAGTTGTAGCACCTTGTCAACATGTTCAACATGATCCTTCCAAGACTTGCTGTAGATTAGTATATCATCAAAAAATACTAACACAAATTTTCTAAGGAATGGTTTGAAAATTGAATTCATCAAACCTTGAAATGTTGAAGGTGCATTGGTAAGGCCAAAAGGCATGACCAAAAATTCATAATGACCCTCATGAGTTCTAAATGCCGTTTTCGGAATGTCTTCAATCTTCATTCTGATTTGATGATATCCCGAACGAAGATCCAACTTGGTGAAGTAAATTGATCCATGCAATTCATCCAGTAATTCATCAATGACAGGAATGGGGAACTTATCTTTAATAGTGAGCTTGTTGAGCTCCCTATAATCTGGACACATGCGCCATGATCCATCCTTCTTGTGCACCAATACTACTGGAGCTGAGAAAGAACTTTGACTCGGTTGAATTATACCAGCCTCTAGCATTTCTGCAACCATACGTTCAATTTCACTTTTTTGGACATATGGATATCTGTACGGCCTGATGTTTGGAGGAACACTTCCTGGAATCAGATGAATAGCATGATCATGATCACGCATAGGTGGGAGACCTTTGGGAGTCTCAAATACCTTGGAATGATTGTCCAAGACTTTTTGGAGATCTGGAGAAATAGATGATTCCAATGTGGAAACATCTAGCGAACATAATTGTGCAATTACACCTCTTTGCTCCTTTTTTAGAAGCTTTGTCATGCCATTAGAGCTGATTATCTTTCCTGGTTTCCCTGCAATACCCCTTAATTCAACTTCCTTTCCTTCCACAGAAAATTTCATGAAAAGTTCTTGAAAATTAAAAGCTATTGTACCCAAGGATTGTAGCCATTGGACTCCTAGTACAACATCAACACCTCCCATTGGAATGGAAAGCATTGGGCTAGTCAATACATATTCTCCCATGGATAGCTTGATATTATGGCACTTTCCAGAACAATTTATTGTTCCTCCATTTGCAATCATCACTTGACACTCTGGTGCTGGATATAGGAAGCAATTCAATTCTTTTGCTACCCTACAATGAATAAAATTGTGGGTGCTTCCTGAATCAATCAACACTATTACCTTTTTCTTCTTGATTTGTCCTTCTATCTTGATGGTTTGAGGAGTGGTAATTCCCGCCAATGCATTACAAGATATGGTCGGATTTATTTTTTCTTCATCTAGGCTTTGTTCCTGGAATATATCCTCTTCTTTTGACCTTTCTTGCTCCTTTTCTTCTTCCTCTTCACAATCTATGTAGAATAATTTCTTCTCAGCACACTTATGACCTTTTGTGTATTTGCTATCACAATTGTAACAAAGCCCTTTTGCTCTTTTTTCTTCCAATTGTTGTGGTGTCAACCTTGTAGGTTGTGGAAGACTATGGGCAACAACACTTCCGTCTTTATAGTTGTGAATGGTATGCTTCCTAGTTGCCATAATTTTGCTTTCCATTTTTCTTGCTAACCTGAATGCCTTCTCTAATGAATCAGGTTCCCAAAGGCACACATCATGTTGGATATTATCCTTTAAAGACCCTATGAACACATCAATCCTATGCTCCTCTGGAATATCTTTTACCCTTATGTTCAATTTTTGGAACTCCTCAATGTGCTCCATTATTGAACCCTTTTGTTTGAGACTTATCAATTGGCTAAAAAAAGTGTTGCTTTTTGTATCCTCATAATGTGCTATCAATTCTTCCGTAAAAATTGCCCAAGTGATAAATTTTTTACGAGAACAAAGCCATTGATACCATACAAACTGATTTGGTTCCAAATATAAAGTTGCCATACGTACCTTTTGTGTGTTTTGCACATTATTGAGATCGAAGAATTGCTCCATCTGTAATATCCATGTGGCGGGATCCTTGCCATCAAACTTCCTCATATCGATTTTTGGAACATGGTGAGTCTTCGATCCAACATTAGCGTCTATGGTATCATGATTAACATTTCTTTTGTTCTCATCATGAGTTTCCTTTACTACCTTTTCACCATTAGTGACACTTTCTTGTAGAAACTTCTTCAATTCTTCCATATCTGTCTTCAAATCTATCTTCAAATCTGCCATGTCTCTCTTCAAATCTGTCTTCGAATCATCCATCTTAGCTTCCATGCCCTTTATCTTAGATTCCACGCCACTTATCTTAGCTTCTGTTAGCTTTTGTGAGCGTGACATTTGTTGCACTTGTTCTTGTAATTTTGATATATCATGTAGCATTTCTTCTCTTCTTCATGAGTCATGCTAGAGCTTTCAGGTTCCTTACTAGGTGTTTGCATTTTCTTTCCTCGGGGCATCAGTTACCGATAATAATGCTTTACTATGCCCTTTGAATTCCGTTAAACCAAGCTTACACAAAAATTTAAAAAAAAAAACTACACACCTTTTTTCACTTTATAGAAGCCTGATATTGAATCTGATGTATCTCTGTAATTTCGAATCATCCAGTTCTAAAATTGCTACCTGTAGTAGCCTTCTGCATCCTCTTTCCAATGCCACAAGTCTGAGCCAAATTGGATTCTCCAAGGAAGAGTTATGTGAAATCTCCCACAGTGACTTGCTTTTAGACTGGTTCAGTAGAGCGAACTTGTACGACGTGCCACGAGTCACTGTTTCAACCTTTGAATCTGAAACACACATACAAGAAACTACAGTCCGTCCTCTTTCTGTACCTTTTTACGAAATTTCAATCCGATCCTCAGAGAGAGAGAGTTATGACGATTTTCCCCAGGTCACCTGTTTTGAATGTAATTCAGGAGTCTGAAAAAAAGGCCAACTTCCTCAGATCATATCTCCGAAAATATCACGCAAAAAGCTCTGAAATTCGGACCCAAGGTTCAGCACCAATTCTTCTCAAATGGTTTTTTTTTGCGACTTCTGAAACGTCACAGAAAAAACGTTATAGCGAAAATTCCACGATGACCTGTTTGGAGCAGCGAAACCCTAGAATCCAAAGCTCTGATACCAAATGTTATGAAACCAGCTCAAGAAAAGATAGAAAAGATAAATCCACGCCTTAGAATTCAGCCTCTTCGAGGGGGAAACCTCCTTTACATTACATAAATGAACAATTCTTGGATGATACAAATGACAAAACCTCCTTTCTATATATAGGAGTCTAAGGAGTCACAATATAATCCAGCCGACCTAACAATAATAATATAAAGCCACAAAAATAACAATAGAGGGATTCTAAGGGGCACATAAATAAAAATATGGGGGTAATAGGGGCACAACAATATAAATAAGGGGTATAACTACAATAGTAATGGGGTAATCACTAGTATTATAGGGACCCAACAGACCTCCTACTAGTTCCTCCATCAATTGGAACTAGTTTAGCTAACTTTAACTCAGATAAATTGAATTAATTAATTACAATTCAAAATAAACTCAACTAGGGATCCTATAAAGTAGGAGACACTCTACATGACTTAAGCTAGACCCTCAACTCGAATTAACTAAACCAACTAAGCTAATTTAACTTAGTTAATTCGTACAAGTTGTATTGTGATGTGGAATTACATTTTTTCTCCTAAATTAATTCAAGGACAAAATTAATTTAGGAATTTCTTGCATTTTCAACACTCCCTATCAACAAGAAAGGGATTCACATCTATCCCGATCCAGCACCTTTGGAATGTACTGCATGCAACACTTCTCATTGTTGTTGTTGCTACTGCAACATATGCAACTAAAAAGCATCCAAAAATAAACAAAAATAATCAATGAATCAATCTGCAATTGTCTAATAGGAAAAAAATGTGCTTCTACTAACTCTGCTATTGAGCCTCCTACTCTACTGTCAACTCTTCTCTACACTCCTTAGTATCTTACTAACAATGATCCTCCTTCTACTGAATATGGTGGGACCTCATAGCAAGGTAATGATCCATGAGACAAAAACACCTCAATGGACCCTTGCCAAATTTCTGGAACTCTTGAAACTATTGCTTCACATCACCCCACCTCACACCTAGAGGTATGGATTTATGTGCTCCCTCTACCCACTTGGCTCGAACTCTCCTCCTACTAGAGGTCTCTAACTGATCCTCTTCACCATCATCCTCCCGGTTAGCCCAACTTCCAACCGGTTGAGATTTCCTCTTGAGAGCTAAATCATTCTCCCTCTTAACCACAACATCTCTAATCCTTGACTTGATCCTCAAGGTTGTGCATGCCTCTTTCTCTAATGCGTAGAGGCTCTCGACCTTGCCACAAAATTTCTTGAGTTGACATGAAGCAAGATTCTTGAGGTAGACCTTCCCATATATGAATACTACCTCATACCCATTGTCTTACATACTCAATTTCTTCATCAGTGCAAGTTTCTTGGCTTCACTACTATTTCTGAATATCTCTTTGAGGTTTTTCCACATAGAAAAGGGAGTCTCTTTTCCATGTAGTTTCAAGACTATGTGGTCTCTTATACCCTCCAAGATGATCCTCTTAGTTCTTGATACACTCTTCTTCCACTCTACTATATCTTTAGCATCATATGTTGGAGGCTTAGGATATCATGATCTATGAATTCATTCACACGATTATCTTCCAACACTTCCTCCATCATGTCCTTCCAAGAAATTTAATTCAAGCTACCCTAAAGGGCCTACTCAAGTCTCAATACATAGAACAATATCCTGCTAGTGCTGAAGAATGATTCTGCAAATTCTATTCCCCTCCAAGGATAACTTCAAATTTTTCTCTTCTATTGTGATTTCAGCTCTGATACCATGTAGAAATTCCTTGTACATTCAAACTTCTTATGTGATAAAAAAAAAGACTTGAATCTAGTCTACTCATTAGCATAAACAATTAATTGATCAAAAATTCATAAGAATACAAGAGAAATAATTCAATAAAAACATTACACAATAATTTCCTGGGAAAAGCCACATCTAAAAACCCGTGCTATATGTATATTGCATTAGTCAAAAAATATGAGAAGATTACAATGCTTTGATCAAGCCAGAGCAACCTCTGTACTATCTTTATCTGTCTCACTACCTCGTAGACAGACTCTGGAAAACCCTTAGCCAATTTCCTAGCCTTCCAATATCCTACTTACTTGTGTTGTTCCCTTGGGAATTAGGCCCCTATTTAATAGGAATTTTCCTCATCTAGATTGTGCAATTCCTTTAGGCTCTTCCTCTAACTACATGCACCATCAGTACAATTCAAATAATTATACAATTGATACTACACTGCCCTTGAACTCTAATCTCAACTGGGTAACTCTTAGATTTTACGTGCATGAGTTACTTATGAGTGAATCATTAGTTAACTGGTTGAACACGTGAAGCAACACCCCACTGTTGGACCTCCTACTAGTTCCTCCATTAGTTGGAACTAGTCTATTTAACTTTAACTCGGATAAACTGAATTAATTAATTACAACTCAAAATAAACTCAACCATGGCTCCTATAAAGTAGGAGACACTCTACATGAATCAAGTTAGACACTCAACTCAAATTAACTGAACCAACTAATTCAATTTAACTTAGTTAAATCATACAAGTTGTATTCTTATGTGAAATTACAAATTTTCTCCTAATTTAATTCAAGGAAAAAATTAATTTAGGAATTGCTTGTTGCATTTTCAACAACAATTTTAATGATTTGCATGCAATTCATAATGCTACCATATGCTCCCCCTGAGACCATGCAGGCCTCAGTTTTTAGTGGGAGTGATTTGCTTCTCCTTTCTTCTCCATATCTTGTGTGGCTTCCCTCTAGCATGTGGATCATTTTCTGTTCTTTTCCCTTTTAGCAAATCATGAGGTGCTTTCTTGAAGACCTTTGGAGGACTAGTTCTTTGTATCTCATCTTTTCTCCTCCATACTTTCTTTGTCTTTAATGGATGGGCTACACTTTTTGTAGGCTTTGATCTACTAGATCTGCAAGTTAATTCCTTGTGGCCAAGGTTACCACACTTGAAACATTCAACATTAGTAAAAAATATACCTTGGTTTTCATTCCTCAACATCAATCTTTGTTTTCTTGCAAAGTATTTGCATTCCATTTCTCTATGTCCAAAACTATTGCAAGAAAAGAAATAACCATAAAATAAACTTTGATACCTTTTATTGCAGATTCTGGGACCATAAAAGCTTGGCTGCTTCCTTTTTCTTCTGAAGTGCTACATGTAGTGACTATGTTTTGCATGTATTTGTTGATGTCGCTTCCTTGTCCTTTGCTTGACTTCATTTGTGATAGGATTATGATTTTTTGCTACATGATTGTCCTATGCTTTCTCCTTCTTCTTCATTCGGCAATATTCTCCTTCAAAACCCAATCCAGTTTTGATAAGAGGAGATCTCTGACTGATAAGAATCTCATCCAAAATGCTGGTGCTTTTCTCCAATTTTTTATATTGAGATAGTTGATTTTTTTCTTTTTCAAGCTCACATCTCAAAGAGGCTAGTTCAACTTCTAATCTTGCACAATAGGCCTCCCAATCTTGCAACTGATTTGATAATCTCTCATTTTCCTTGATTACTTCATCATGTTGTCCTTTTAGATCAATAATGGGCATGTCATTACTCTCATGGCTGCTCTCAATATCTCCTTAAGAGAATATTGGATCTAATACTACTAAGAATGTGTAGCTTTAATTCTCCTTCTCTTCAAGAATGCAATGGGATTATTCAACAATATTTGAATCTTTAAATCCTTCTCTTCCATCCATACTATGCATCTTGTCCATAATCTCTCTTACAGTCTCGCAGTGTCTCACTATAGTAACATCATGATATAATACAACCTTCAAAATGATCTTATTGGATTTATTATTTGATTCATCATACATATTATATTCTAATGAGAGAAAAACATCCTCATTGAGATCAATGAAGTATGCTTCCAATCTCACCTTCCATAGTGCATAATTTGGATCATGAAGAATATGGAATCTATCTGCAAAAACATTTCCTTGATTTCCCATGATCTTCTCTCAAGCGATCAAGCTTCACTGAGAGATCCTTGCTATGATACCAATTGTTGGAACTAGGATCACTATTTATAAGGGGGTGGGTGAATCAATAGTTCTAACATTTTCACAACAACAAAACTTTTTCTCCAATATATTAATCAATTCACACTTAAAAAATAAGCATTAGATTTGTTCATGCAAATTCAACTAGAATCTACACATGAGAGCCATAACATAACAAATAAACACGCACAATGAAACACAAACCATCAATTCACATAGGAACACAAGGTATCTAGTGGAAAACCCCCCTCCGGGGCAAAAAACCAACCTTGTTGTTGTTGCACTGCTTAATATATTATATTATCTGTTAAGCAAATAATTACTTAGAGAGTAAAATATGGAAACTATCTAAAAGGAAATATGATCTCCATCTATGACTCTATAGACACCCATATGATCGAGAAGCCTTTCCCAACACCCATTGGGCTTATGAAGAATTTTTTTCTCAATACTTGTTTTGTTGGAGCACCCACCCCACTTCTCTATGTGGTTCACCTTTCATGTATTTTCAAAATAGAACACTTGAGCTGCTCAACATGAACATCACAATAGAAATATCTTCATAGCACAAAACATCAATCACTAAATCAAACTCAAATCATACTCCTCTCTCACATTCATACATCTTTCTCAACTCACATAGCCTCAATATATTTTCTGCAAACAAACTATATGCATAAAATCAACAATGTAATACATAACTCCTATAACAAAACATGAGATACTACTGCAATCAATCTATCACAATAATATAAAATCAAGCAATAATTCAGCCCCTAAAATCACAAATACATTAGCAAAATCCTTTGTATCCCTGTCACTTGCCTTCTGACTAAGAATAGTCTTCAATCATGCATACCTTTGTCTCTTTTATAGCTATACCTCCATTCTCACTCTATTTTAGCAAATTCACAATCCTCACCAATGGATCTCCAAAACACTAAGAAAATTTTCTCACACAAGAGAACAAACCAAATGAGCCACCTTTCTCACATATTTATAGTTTCTGAAGATGGTTAGATCAATTAACTCTAATCCTATAGTGAAGCTCTATTGATACACTGGAAGTGGTTTGGTTCAATTCTTCTTGACTCAATCAAGCCACTACCCTTTTTTGACCTTTACATGATGAGACTTGAACAAGACAAGCTGAAAAACCAAATAAACATCTGATGAGCATGAGGAATGCAGAGGATTTTTCGTGAAAAGCCTTGGTCACTCCCACAACACAGGACCCATGTGACTAGAACTCCTTAGTTGCTCCCATAAGCCTGCAAGCCAGTTAATAGAGCTTTTATGTGCTCCCACATGCTTGGCTCCATGCGACTATGGCATACGATGCTAAAAAACAACTTTCCTTTGCTCAGATTCTACCCAAACTTTATCCATTGGTTGATCATCATCAATAAGTCCTCAGGAAGCTAGTGTAGCCTCTGCAACAATCTATCAATCCATTGTAGCAACTCCATCATCATCAAAATTCAAACTAGGTTGACTTGAATGCCATCCACCAGCTACTCCAACACGCCATCAAAATTCACCACAACTACTCCAAAATATGTAACCATCAAAGATAGGCCTTGCAAGTGATCATACAGAATGAAAGCCATCTATACATACACCATGTACCATAAGAATGACTTGACAGTCTCTAGTACTGTCAACTAGGTGTAGTAGCTCCACAACTTGCCAAGGCATCCACACACAATTTAACAACCTGCACTAACATCTGCAACCATCAAGATATATTCAATAACCAATGTACAAGCCAAGTACCATCTCACTAGCATAAGTTTAGTCCTATACCAATCAACCATGTAGTAGCTCATCCATACACACAAAAACTAGAGACCATAAACCAATCAACCATGTGCATAAACAATCACATACTACCAGATTGACATCAATGACAACCAACACCAATACATCCTTCAACACCAATTTTACTAGGTTGACATCAATTCCAACCAAACAATTGAGCCATAATGCCAATGCCATGCACCATACATGTGATTTTACTCTCATTTAAAGGCTCGACTCTTAAGGGATTTCCATACATTTCCTCCACAATATATGCAGCAATAAGGTTAGCAGATGTGTAGTTGTTTGTAGGGGTGCTTCAAAAGCTACCCTGTAACTATTTTTTTCAGTATTCAATATGGTAACCATGTGAAGAAGCAACAACCCTCAATAGAATTTTCTAGATAAGTAGGGAAAGTGAGGAGTTTTCACACAATTAAATTTCCTTCTATCAATATTATTCTTGCTTGGTTAGTCTCGAGTTTAACACAACAGGAGAAGGAAGCCAACTCTAGAGAATATTTTGGTCTAATGAAGTTGATCCATTAATTCACATCTTCATTGAAATATAGGAGCTTCTTATAATCAACATTTTCTAAGGAGGACTTACAGCTAGTCACCCAACCTCTCTGAAGAATTCAATCCAAGGTATTTTTCGATGCTTGGCCCCTCTAGCACAATATCTATGTTTCAATTAGTTGTAAGGCATTTTTAGGTTCTCATAATTGCTCTTACATCAAGCCTCTGTGTGTATATTTTCATTTTTTCCTCTTGGGCTCTAGCCCAATTTATGTACTAGTTCATTATTGATGCCCTCCTCTTGGTCTTAGCCCTTTTATGGCATGGAATTTACTCTACCGACTGGGTGCAACCATGTTTTCCATCACTTCTTTCAGGCATTCAGGAGGTGATCTATACTTCTAGACTTAGTGGTAGGAAGGAAGGGCCATTCCTAAAGGGGGCTAATTCTCTCTAGCAATCTTAGCGAAACTTGAGTGGAGGAATTTATGGATACGATGCTTTGGGTGCCCTCCTAGTCATTGTAGAGTTTGGTTAATAGCATGGATCATTATGCCAAGGAAAAGGGTCCATTTTCACCACAAAGGGGGAGAGTGTGGATATTGTAGCCGTGGAAAGTCCATCTAGTCTGGTGTACATACTTAGCCCTAGGAGGAAACCACTTCCTATCAGGTCACAATCCCTCCATGCACCCAAGCCAATATTCATATGTTGGAATAAGCTATCCATAGAGAAACACAATTTTTCTCAGATTGATTTTCATTTGCATCAGTTTACAGGGGATAGAGTTATGTTGAGTGATTAAAGGTGTCTTTTTAACTCCTAATTATCTTCACATTAATTGTCAACCCAGAGATGATTTTTTATCTCAAGAGTGTACTTAGTTTGAGGCGGTCACTTGCTCATGAGTAATGTTTTGTAGTATAGTTCTTTAAAATGCAAAGACAAATGAATGGTGGAAATAAAATCTAATTGGAACAGCAAGAAACTGAAATGTTCTGAACTAAATCATTCACTCAAACAATCATCAGTCGAGGAATCAGTAATGATAACTCTCTCCCCTGTAAACTGATGCAAATGAAAATCAATCATAGGAAAGATCTCCAATCTGAGAACTTAGACAATTATAGTCAATGTTCTTTACAGTTGTTGATCTTTCAATCCACACCAAAGCAAATAAATGGAAATGGAAATTCAATTGGAAATGCTTACTGAAACACACTTGCTACAATATCAATTAAAAGATGAAATCAAATCCTTGCAAAAAAAAAACAACGACTAAGTCTATTGAAAAATTGAACAACAAAGCTTAACTTTGGCGGAAATGAATTGAAAAGCAAAGCTCATCTTACAAAAATGAAATATTAATGGAAAGGAACAGTAATACTAAATGGAAATGAACAGCACTACGAAATTAATAGAAATGAGCAGCAATACTAAATAAGCATCAATCTGTAATGCACGATAGAATCTGAAGTGAACAATGAAGCTTTATAACCAAAATGAACACCATAACAATTTAATTTGTAATGAATAGCAATCTTTGTTATGGTGGAAGAAAATAGCAACACGATCTAATTGCGATTTCATGCATGAAACGATTTCCGAAAAATGTACAAGAACAGGAAGTTAGAAAGCAATGCAACTCAAAAGCAATGAAAAGTAAATCAAACCATCACACGACTGGAACTGCAAAATAATGATACAGGTAGCAGGTGGATCCACCAGGGCCAGGCCCTTAGCTACCATTGAAGCACTGCCGAACTTACTCCAGTATCAAATAATGGAACAATAACTCTTTTATTGATTAGTCATCAAACTGTGAAATCATTACAACAGCAAAAGCCTTGAGAATTACAATGGTAATGCAATAGTCCCCCTTTCCTCCTATCCTATCCTATCCTATCTCTAATAATCCCTAACTTAATTTCTCATAACATATCCCATCATGAATCATGAATCATGAATCCCGAATCCTGAATCCTGAATCCCCTTCTCTAATCTCTGTTTTCATTTAAATACAGAGAGAGCAGAAAGCAGTTACAACAAAGATGATTACAATATGATTCTCATTACAAAATTGGATTGCTCACAACAAATTGATAAACAAGATCCTATCTGGAATATCTCTTCATCAATCATTCAACAGGAATAGGTCGAATTTGGCATTGCAGCTGAGATATTTTGGAAAACGGCCACAACAGTGAATCTTATAAAAACGTCTTCAGAGAACCTTCCATTTCTCTTAGTACAGACCGAATTTGGGAAAATGGATCCTTAAAGAACTAATTTAGTCCGTTCTAGAGAAAACCCATGTTTCGGATTTTCCAGATTCTTCTCCATTTGCCCAAAACGTCCAATGCAAAATTGTCACTTCTTATTCTAGCGAATTTCTGAGTTGGAATATTTAATGATGAGCTAGAGATCAAATCTTCAATCTGGAAAATATCTTGGAGGCTAGAATGGTGAACAAATTTATTAATAAACCATCATTGGTAAAAACATGCATAATAATCAATTTATTTAAAAATAAAGGATAAGAAATAATATTTATCCATAAGATCATAAATCATTATAAGATGGAATTATATGATAAACCATGATAAATGACATGATAAAGAAGAGTAGAAATGGGTGGAATAGGCATTCAAAAGTGATAATAATAATGACATGTTAACGGCCCAACAGGGGAGAGTGTGGATATTCTAGCTGTGGAAAGTCCATCCAGTCTGGCATAGATACTTAGCCCTAGGAGGAAACCACTTCCTATCAGGTCACTATCCCTCCATGCACCCAAGCCAATATTCATATGTTGGAATAAGCTATCCATAGAGAAACACAATTTTTCTCAGATTTAGAACTTATTTATGAACTTTCACATTGGAACCCAGATTCAGAACACACCAAGGGGAGGAGAACTAAATATACTAACTTGTTCACCTTGCACTGGTAGTTGAAGATCTTATTGGCACAAGTCCTCAAGGAGAAACATGATGACCAATATGAAATCATGTCATTTCTCAAAGGAATCAAAGGAATCAATGGAGGATGCAAGATAATGTGGCTTGTTTGGACACTCACCTGGCTCATTTGGATGCTCATATGAACCACATAGAGAAGAAAATTCAGTGCGAGTTCCCACTGTCGCGACCTGGGACATGCCATGCAATTTAATTCCTCTTGTAAACATTTAAAATAATTCCTTGTAATTATGTAGCTATAAAATTTAAAATGGCTGAGAGAGGAACATGGATTCCATTGCTTAAGTAAATGGGTTTTTTTTAAATACCAGTCATGGGCTGACTCAGTGGTCTTTTTAATGAGCTAATCATGTATTAACTCAGCTGCAAAACAAGGATGTTCCCATGTTCCTATTAAGAAAAGGATACAAGCAAGAAAAGGACAAGTTTTTAATGCAAAGTATGGGTTGCGCTATCAAGGGTGATTGGATAGCGTGAATGACTCCAAATAATTAGACCATGGTGACCAAGAGGATGAGAAAATTTAGAAAAATACATTCTTTGGATTCACATTCTCATGCGCTAGGGAGGATATCATATGTGCACAAAGGAAAAGAGTAGTTTGAGAAGCTCTAGTTAAAAAAAGAAGAGGAGGCTGAGAGGTTCTTGTGGAAAATAGGAAAAGGGAGGTCGAGATGCTTTTGTTAAAGAAAGAGGATGGAGGTTGAGAGATTCCTATTGAAGAAAACAGAGGGAGGTTGCAGAGGCTCCCATTGAAGAGAAATGATATGTGATCACATATGCACAAGTAAAGAAGGGAACAAAAAAAGATAGGGAGGCCAAGAGGTTACTAATAATCCAACATATTTTTTGAGAGGGAAGAAAAGATATAAAAGGAATGAAAGAATTCAGGGAGTAGAGAAACTTTGATGATAGTGTAGCTAAGAAACCCATAAGGGCTTGTTGGTTGATAATCACAGAGTGAGTTCAGATGACAGTCCAACTGAGAAACCTGTGAGGGCTTGCTCATTGATAATCATTGAGCAATGATTGTGCCTTATATGGCTGATAAACCCACTGTAGACCATTCTGGTTGATAAATTTTGAGAGGTTTAGGCACCCAAGGCTAGTGGGTTGATAACACCTTATGGTAGTTCCATGTGATTGGGATGAGAAAACAAGCAGGAGTACCACTGAGAATTTTTTGGTGATTTCCCTCATATTTATTTAGAGATAACTCAACTGATAAAACCTCCTTAACATTAACTATATATCTCTCTCTCCACATCTAAAGTGAAACTCTTTGTGTCTAATTCAATAACAATTTGGGATTTTACATTTTAATTTTCTCAAAATAAAACAAAGTGTTCCTTGCCTGAGATGAAATTGTTGAATAACTGGTGGATGAAGGTAATGTGGCCTTGAGACACCTTGTTTTTGCTGATGATATTTGTTATATGGAAAATTCACTTTTGCGGAAAAAAATCAACTCCCTAGATATTGTGGTCTAATCTAGAGCAACAAAGGGAAAAAAGATATATGTTTTCCTTAGAGAGATAAAAACACGGAAGAGAGATCTACCTAGAATATGTAGTAAGTCCTCCTCTTCTCTTTGCTTGTAATCTCCAACTCTAGCTCCACATGCTATAAATGGGACCTACAACAATGACTAAAACAAGAAAGAGAACTACAATATGTGCATAGCACAATCTAATGTCTCTAATCAATGATTCAACATGGAATTTAAATACATAGGCATCAAAATGACAAAAGTATAGGAAACCAGAGTGCTTTTTGTATTAATAAATAAAGGAGAGATTTACAACCATATATAGAAGTTGACTTTGTAGATGCCTCCCCAATTGTCTTGTATTTCCTTTTCATAAAGAAAAACCTTCACTCTCAACCCTAATGCAAATGGATGATGATTCCTTAAGCTCAAAGCAACAATATGAGGGCACTAGTAATCTCTAAAATCCAACCCACACTCTATGGGAGGCAGTAAATTGATAGGGTGAAAGTGGTGGTTTAGGATTTAACAAACTATGCTTGAGATCCACATATGAAGGATGATAAGCTCAAAAGATAAGATATAAGAACTCTAGAGAAGGAATTCAAGGTCTCTATCCATGTTAAATGGTTAAAACCATCTTAGAAGCTTTTGGAATGAGAATATTCAAAATAAATAATTAATTTTCCAAAAATTCTAGAATCATTGCACCTGCAAAGTAGAGTAACCTGTGTTGATCAGTACAGGTGCTCAGTTATGCAACTTGCAACCATTGTAGATGGACAGGCATGTAGGGTGTGTTAGGGATAAAAACATTATTTTTTTCATTGATTAACCCAAAAACTCAAACTTCTTGGAGAGATGATTCTTAGGGATTTGCAAAGGGATTATGACAAAGTGTTCAAGGATGTTGATTGATCTCATTTTCAGGCCTATTGAATAGATGTGACAAAATGGCCTGCAACAATATTGGTTTAACTATTTGGATATATGATGGTTGCATGCTAGTGAGTGGTTCATTTTATTTGGTTGGTTAATCTAATATCTAGCAGGTGGAGGTGAGTCATCCTTGAGACACCTTGTTTTGGATGATAATATTAGTTCAAAACTCTTATGAAATAACTCTACCTCAAGCACTGGAATTTGGCTTGAGGGTGACAACTACAAGAAAGACTTGGTTGCATCTTATCTATGGTTGGGTGGAGAGTTGAAGTTCCAATCCCGGTTTCCTGACTAAATTTATCAAAGATAAGTATCTACTTATGTCTCTCATGTCCTAAATTCCTTGTGCTTGTTTAATGTATTGTTTTATCATGGCTTATAATGTTGAGGCATGTGGTATTCCTTCTTGAATGGGAATCAATGTTTAAAGCTATGGATAATGAATGGTTTAAGTTCTTGTGTTGGCCCAAGGCCTGTACTGATATGGATTTAATGTGTTGGTTCAATATTTGTGATATGGCGTGAAACTTGATTTTCTACCTACTCAAGGAATGGGGAATTCTTGTATATGTTCTAAGTAATAAAAGTTTTCTTATATGTATCCATGGCTTGTTTTATGTTAATTATTAATTGAGAGACCTATACCTTGGTGATATTTTATGAGAATGAAAGTCGTATAAAGATCCATAATGAAATGAATGGGTAGACCCCTATGTATGTGTTATAGAATTAGAAGGAATGGTTATTAAATCCCTATTTAAATAATACTAAGCTCAGGAGACATGGCTCAGAATATACATATAACTATGTGTGTGTGTGTGTGAACTTTGTGTTGAAGGCTTTGGAAATGGTCCCTTTTAAGTGCATTATCGGTTTCCAGGTGTTAAGGGAGAAACCCTTGGAAAACCACCAAATCTAAGATTTATGCTTATTTATACATATATGGAATGAGTGGAGGGGTGGGGAGCATTGAGCCATAGGGCTTAGCCTTTGGGATGAGTAAGCTTGTGTGATGGGCACCATTACCAAACGGAAAGGGATAAAATTCCCATACCATGCACATATCCATCAAGCTATTCTAAGTCTTCATAATATAAGCTCTTGGGCACTCAACCATAATAGACCCTGTGCAATAGAATTTTCGTGACCAAGTTCTCAGGGTGGAAAGGCCCAAGTATTATAATATTTCAAAGGCCACAAGGCTGGAATATTTGGACTTGGAGGAGTCAGGAGGGTCAAACTGTTGGGAATCACGATTGTCATTAGACAAAAACCCACAGGTGTTAGTCAATGATCGATAACAATATCCCCCCACAACACAATATAAGTGTGTATTGAACTCGTGACCTATGCTCTGATACTACTTGTTGGGAATCACGATTGTTGTCAGACCAAAACCCGCAGGTGTTAGTCAACGATCACATCACTAAAGATAAGGATCCACGAGAGGTGGTTAGTCCTTGTTATGAAACACACGAGGAGCATTGGTTTATCCAATGTCCAACATGAACCTGCTAAGTTAGGTGACCATGAGTAGGGACTAAGTGTGTAAGTAAGGGGGATCTGGGTCATCAATGGGAATATTTCCATGGTTGTTGGATGACTCGGAGGTCCTTCTCTAGAGGTTTCTCCGCAGGGGTTTCAAATAGAGTGCAAAGGAGGAACTATAGAGATCAAATCCCTAGTATGATGTGACATGGTGGTCCACCGTATGGGCACGTACGGTCGACTAGGTGGAAAGCCTGAATTCTTGTATAATGCAAAATTCATGGATTGTAGGGTTCGTAGATTATGTGGGACCTAGTCAGTGTGGAGGATGTGAAGAAGGATGATGTCACCCCAACATTTAGAACCAGTGACATCACCCTGAACCCTGAACCATGGAGATTTAGATAGAGGGGTTGGTAGCACTTGTCAGGATTTAAATCTTGAGTTGACTTAGCGCATGCGGCCCATTTAGTGGGACAAGCACCACATGGTGTGTATGCATTGTGAATGAGTCAAGGGGGAGGTATCGACCTATCATTGATTCATATGCCATGTAGACCAAAAGATTGTTTCCCTGGTAGCTCCAACAAGGAACAGAGTTGATCCCTGTCGGGTTTTATTTCTTGGGGTGACATGGCCATAGAGTGCCAAAACTTGTAGACACGATCTTGAGTTGACTTAGTGCATGCAGCCCATTTAGTGGGATGAGCACCACATGGTGTGTATGCATTGTGAATGAGTCAAGGGGGAGGTATCGGCCTATCATCGATGCATATGCCATGAAGACCAGAAGATTGTTTCCCTGGTAGCTCCAACAAGGAACAGAGTTGATCCCTGTCGGGTTTTATTTCTTGGGGTGACATGGCCATAGAGGGCCAAAACTTGTAGACACGATATATATTATATGGATACTATATGTTGGGGCAGCTAAACTATGAAATGGGAGTAATGGATAGCCTGGTATGAATGGGCCGACAACTTGGTTTATGTTTCCAAGTGTCGATGAGGTGACATAACTCACATAGCATGTGGTACTATGTGGGGACCACGTGGCAGGTAAGGATGGCGTGGAATTCATTGATATGCTAGTCTTTGAATGGCCATATATTTTAATCCGAGATTCAGATTGGAGCAAATTTTATATTGTTGGAAAGTTCTTGATGATAAAAATTCAATGATGTAAACGGTTATAAGTTTTGAGAATGTTGAAAAAGGTAAAAAAATTTAGACTCTATTTCCGTAATGTGGCAATGGGAGTCATGTCATAAAATAACTACCTCCTTTTGCCCTTAATATGGGGCTAGGGATAGTAGGGGGTATGTTAGAGAGTGGTATTAGAGCTTCTAGCTTCAACATTTGGATTACATGGGCTTTTTCATAGAAGAAATGAAGGTCTAAAGTTTGTGACTATTCGAGAGTCAAGTGGTTTGATTATTGTTTGCTATAGGTGCTAGTTACAACACTATAATCATGGATTGTGTATTGATTGTTTTCTTGTGCAAGTGAATGTTGGGTGTAGCATTGTGATGGAATGGTCATGAGTTGATTGCATGCATAACCATGATACATGTATAAACATGGCATATATATATTATGGGATGACAGATGCTTATGTGATGTATGCTTTTATACTAACCACCTTGATATTGCAGATGCAATGGTTGTTGGCCTAGGTAAAGAGGGTTGGCTGCAAAAAACAAAAATGCTAAAGGCTGATTTTTAAAATATTATAATGATAGTCTCGGTAAAGAGACTAGTATTCAATTAATGTTGTTGGCCTTGGTAAAGAGGTTGATTACAATCAATGTTGATGGTTTTTGTAAAAGACTTATTTCTAAAGTTGTGTATGCATGATTATAGATGAACAGATATGATCATGTGCATGAAAGTTCTAATTTTGAGTTTTTTTCCCATAAAAATAATTATGCATAATTATGTCCTGCATTTTGAGACGTGGGACTAATGAATAAACTGAGATATGTGTGCAGCTGCAGGAAAACATGCTTGGTATAACATGGAAACACAACAACCAATTTGTATTTTGTATTAAGGATATTAACAATTGAAGTGGAAGTGCGTAAAGAGATTGGTACAACAAGACAAGAGTATCTAGTAAGAGCTCTCAGACACTTGAGACAATAATGTATAATACTAGAAGAAAAGGAAGAGGAGGGGGGATTCCCTCAAGACCCACTAATAAGCATTGAAGGGCTCCTCTCGGGAGAAAATGGAGGGGAAATGCAAGTTCAAAAGGCTGCCATGAAATATTGTAGAAAGCTTAGACTAAGATTTTATTCATGAACCATTGGAAACACCAGAACTCACGGGGATTGAATTGTTATGGTTTTTGAATGTTCTATTTTTTTGTTCCTTGATTGATTTTATGAGTTATTTTCCATTTTTGCTATTAATTTGAGCATGTCAATGCTATTGTTCTCTAATTTTATAATTAATGTCATGAATTCCCTTCTTTTAGTGATTCCCTATTTTTCTTTGATTTTTTCCTTTCATTTTCATACTTTGGGAGCCTTGGGAACATTTTTTGGGCATGGAAAAAATCCATGGATCTCTAGAAGAGGATAGAGGGAACCCAATAGAAGTGTGATTGAGAGCATAATTAAATGATGAGAAAGGTTGGGAATGGGTAGATGGGCCAGAAAATGCCATTGTTGGAATACCTAGGAGTGTTCCTCTTGAATATGGAAGCAACTGTAAATAAGAAAATATGAATGACTTAAATTTAACTACACAAATAATGTTGATACAAAATAGTAGCCAAAGGTGTTGGAGTAAACAACAAGGTGAAAAAGGTCAAGGGAGGAATTATGGTTAAAGAATTACTGTGACCAATGCTTGCTTGCATAAAGTAGGGAGTTCTCTCAACTCATATTTTAATTGACAATATTAATATATGTTGTGGCCATGACTAAGTGGATAATAGTAGGACAACCAAGTGGGTTGGTTCGTTCCATGGGGATAATGGAAAACGAGATGAAAACCACGAAAATGGTTCAAAAAAGGTTCTCTTGACCCTGACTCTAATTACATATGCAAATGTTTGTTCATGATCATGTTGATATATATATATATATATATATATATATATATATATATATATATATTCCATTGTGTCTAACAGAGTCTTGTCAGGATTCATTCTTGTGGAAGAATGATTGTATAAATTTTTTATTAATGAAAATTCAAATGGCTAGATGGATGACATAATAAGTTGTCTAATGATATTCCTAGTTGAAAGAGGAATCGATGGGGCAGGGAAAGACATAACTTAAGGATAATTTTAATGTCATAAGAATATAATTTTTATATGCTCATGTGTCATGCAAATGGCAATGAAATGTTGATGGTTGTGGAAGTGGTACATTAACTAATAATTGGAATCCTTGATTGTAGGATTGGGCATGTATTCCACTAAGTACTGTGTCGATTCCATAAGAAATTTTGGAAGAGTAGTGAAGCTCTAATGATAACATACTTGATAAACCCATGAGGCTTTTTGTCTAATAATCTTGAATCATAACTATGATGATATCATAACTTAGAGACCCAAAAGGTCTACTGGCTATTAATCACAAAGGAGCTATAATAATAACACAACTGAGCAATCCATGAGGTTGGTTGGCTAATAATAATTGAGTAAGATCAAATGATAGTCCAACTAAGAAACCAAAAAGTCTTGTTTGTTGATAATCGTTGAGTAGTGATTGTGCCTTAGAAATCTAATAAATCCACTGGAGACTATATGGGTTGACAACTTCTGACTGGTATTCACATAGGGCTAGTGGGTTCATAACAGCTGATGGTAGTTCCATGGAGTTAGGATGAGAACATAGGTGGACGTTCCACTAAGTTGCTAGAGAATGCAGTATTATTCCCTCAGGAGTAACACAATTGATAAAACTTCCTCACTATTAACTATATCTATCTCTCCAAGGTAGAACTGAGACTCTCTATGCTCAACATGAACCACTGCATTGATTTATGGCCACTATAGTGCAACAATGAGGGGTTGTTGAGAACACCTAATAAATGGGATTTGTTAATGACTAATTTGTAGCCACTATGGTGTAACAACGAGGAGTTGTTGAGACAACCTAATAAATGTTCTTTGTTAAAGATGTTTGTGAATGGTTGAGAATCCATTCAAATGACAAGACAAGAGGTATAATTTAAATTTCCACAAATTCTTTATGATGAATCTCATGAGAGATTGTATGCCATGTTAACAGGAAAGCATGGGAATTGCACAATTTAGGTGAATGTGGGGTGAATGAAGCTAACTGAAAACAAGACTGCAGTAGCTTGAAGATATCATAGTGCACAACTAAACCACCAAGAATTCTACAAATTAGCCATAGAAAGTGGTTGATGAAAGGATAATTTTCATGTTTATTTAGTTGCTGGTTGAGTATTTGTATATGTGAATTGTAATTGTAATTGCATTGTAAATATAAAGCTCCAAATAATTTAATATTAGGTTAATCATGTTTTCTTTTGTGCTGGGAATCATAACACTAGGGACAATGTTCCTCCAAGGGGGTGGGGATTATGACATCCTATGTAGTTTAATTCTGCTTGTAAACATTTAAAATAATTCCTTGTAGTTATGTAAATATAAAATTTAAAATGGCTAAGAGAGGGACACAAATTCCATTTCTTGAGGAAGTAGGTTATTTTAAATATCAATCATGGGCTAACTAAGTCGCTTTTTTCATGAGTTGACTGTGTACTAACTCAACTACAAAATAAGGACATTCCCATTTCCCTGTTGGGAAAAGGCTGCAAGTAAGAAAAGGACAAACATTTAATGCAATGCATGGGTTGCATTGTCAAGGGTGGTTGGACCACATTGGCCACTCTGAATGAAAAAAGCACCACAGTGAAGAGGTGGAGAACATTCATAAAAAAAACATTCTTTGGATTCAAATTGTCTCACACTGGGGAGGAGACCCTATGTGAACATAGTAAAAGAGGAGGTTGGGAGACTCCTATTGTAACGAGAAGAGGAGGCTGGGAGGCTCCTGTGGAAAATAGGCAAAGGGAGGCTAAGAGGCTCCAATTGAAGAAAGTAGAGGGAGGTCGAGAGGCTCTTGTTGAAGAAAATAGAGGTTGGATGAGAGGCTCCTATTGAAGAAAGTAGAGGGAGACCGAGAGGCTCATGTTGAAAACAAATAATATGTGATTTCATATGCACAAGAAGAGAAGGGAGCATGAAAAGGTAGAGAGGCTAATAGGATCTTGATGGTACAACAAATTTGTTGAGAGGGCATAAAAGAGATAAAAGGATTGAGAGAATTCACGGAGTAGAGAAACTATGATGATAGCACCACTGAGAAACCCATGAGGGATTGATGGTTGATAATCATAGAGTGAGCTCAGATGATAGTCTAGCTGAGAAACCCATGAGGGCTTGCTGACTAATAAATCCAATAGAGACTAATGGTTGATAAATCCACTAGAGACTCTATTGGTTGATAATGTTTGAGAGGTGGAGGCACCAACGGAAAAAGGGCTAATAACCTTGATGGTAGTTACATGGGATTGGGCTAAGAACATACGTGGGAGTCCCACTGAGAAGTTGTTGGATAGTTCCCTCCTATTACTTTAGAAGTAAATCGACTGATAAAACCTCCTTAACAATCTATATATATATATCTATATATATATATATATATATATATATATATATATATATATATATATATATATATATATATATATATATATCCACATTTGAATTAAAACTCTTTGTGTCCAAGTCCCTAGAGATCTTGGAATGTTGTATTTTAAGTCGCTTTGAATAACAGAAAGTGTTCCCTACTTGAAGTGAAATTGTTGAATAGCTAATGGGTGAAGGAAATGTGGCTTGGAGACACCCTATTTCTTCTAATGATATTGGTTTATCTCTCTATGTGGATGATGGTTGCATGCCAATGATTGGTTCACTATCTTTGGTTGGTTAATTTGATGTGGAGGTGAGGCAACATTGAGACAACTTGTTTTAACTGATAATATTGGTTCAAAACTCCTCTATACAGACTCTACCTTGAGCATTGGAATCTGGACCAAGGGTGACAACCGTAAGAAAAAAAATGGTTGCAACTTGTCTATGGCTGGGTGGAGAGTTGAACTTAATCTTTTGCTTGCTTAAGGAATGGTGAAATCTTGTATATGTTGCGAGTAATAAAAGTTTTCCTATATGTATCCATGACTTGTTTTCTGCGACATATTATTGGTAAAAGGAATTTAGATTGGTGAGTCGTTATGAGAATGAAATTCATCTAAAGAGCCATAATAAAATGAATGGGAAGACCCACGTGTATGTGTTACAAAATTAGAAGTAATGGTTATTAAAGCCTTGTGTAAATAATGCTAAGCTTAGAAGAGATAGGCCTATATATATATATATATATATTTGATGAACATATAGTTTAGTCACACATTTGTTGGCTCAGTTGGGCCAAAGTAGTTCAAGCTCAGGAGGGATAACACTTATGGGCTTGTGTATATATCTCTTTATATATATGTATCTACGAACTATGTGTTAAAGGCCTAGACAAGGGTTCCTCTTAAGTGCATTATCATTTTCTAGGCATTAAGGGAGAAACCCTTGAAAAATCACCAGATCCAAGCTTTATGCTTATTTTTACATATATGAAATGAGTTGGTGGAGGGGTTAAGCCATAGGGCCTAGCCTTCATGATGAGTAAGCCTGTGTGATGGGTGCTATGACCAAATGCCAAGGGATAAAAATCCCATACCATGCAATGCATCAAGCAGAGCTAAGCCTCAATAGTGTAACGACTCCGACACTTAGCCATAATAGACCCTGTGTAATAGAACCGCCATGACTGAGTTTTGAGGGTGGAAATGCCCAAGTATTCTCATATTTCAAAGGCCACAAGGATGAAATATTTGGAATTGGAGGAGCTAGGAGGTTCAAACCTAATAATTCAAGGAACCAATAACAAGGATGAAGCTTGTAAGTAAGGGAGATCAAGAATGTGAATGGGCAAGCATCCATGGTCATTTGATGAACTTGGAGATTGTTCCTTGGAGGTTTCTCCCAAAAGGTTTTGAATGGAGTGCAAAGGAGAAACTATTGGGATCAAATCCCCATAATGATGTGGCATGGTGGGCCCCCATATGGGCGCATATGTTGACTATGCGTAAAGCCCAAATTCTCGTATATTGCAAAATTCATTGATTGCAAGGCTCAAATATTAGGTGGGACCCAATCCACGTGGAGGACGTGATGGAGGATGAAGCCACCTTGGAATTTAGAACTGGTGACATCACCTGGGAACCCAAACCCTAGAGATTTGGATGGAGGGACTAGTAGCAATCACTTGGATTTAAGTCCCATAGTGACTTGTTGTGTGGGGCCCTTTCAGTGGGATGAGCACCACGTGGAGTGAATGCATTGTGTATGATTCAAAGGAGAGGTACCGAAGCCTATAACTAGTGCATATGCCATGTAGCTCGGAAGATTGTTTCCCTGGTATCTCCAACAACAGACAAGGTTGATCCCTACCAAGTTTTATTTCTTAAGGTAACATGGCCATAGAGGGCCCGCAACTGTAGACATTAAACCATGAAATGAGAGTGATGTGTAACTCAGTATGAATGGGTCAACAACTTGGGACATACTACTAAATGTCGATGAGGTGAGGTGACTCAGATATCCATGTGGATGCCACATGACAGGTCAGGATGATGTGGGATTCGTTGATAGACCAATCTTTGAATGGCCATATCTTTTAATTTGGGAGTTGGATTGGGGCAAATTTATATCGTTGAAAAGGTCTCAATGAGTTGAATGCAACAATGTCATCGGTTATAAGAATGTGACAATGGCAGTTGGGTCATCAAAGTAATTTCCTCCTTCTACCCTTAGTATGAGGCTAGGGATAGTAGGGGGTATGTTACACCACCCCTTGGTTCTAGCTCAGAGAACATTGCTCCTATAACCTCTTCCGATTCCTAGATGGTTTATAGTTGTGTTCAGATTTTGATGGTTTCGTGGTTCCTTGGAAATTTTATGTTTGGCTATATCAATCTTTCTTAGCTATAATTAAAATTTTGTTGAATCAACTATTGGTCAGCAAATCCAGTAAGAATGAGACTGGTAGAATTTTGAAAATCTACAAACAACAATGTAACTTTTGCGGTAGTAAAGATATCCTCAACTTACCAAAAAAGATGTTTTAATAAAATTTATATTTTACATGAATTTAATAAAATACTATTATATATAATATAAATAAATATAAATATAATATTTAATATTATTATAAATATAATTTAGATATATAATATTTAATGTTATAAATGTTAAGAAAATGAAAACCATTACATCACTTTAATAAAAATTATTTTTTAATATCAATGGTTAAGTGACATTATGTGCACAATAAATGCACACTTTGCATTTTCACTAACTTTATGTACACAATCCCTTGATGGGGGTGATCAAACGACGCGAGGCTAGTCCTTGGCGCTTTCCCCCTCCACCAAGCAATGCATATGTTTCATTTAATCATTGTTTTCATTACCCTATACTCCTTTCAGGCGATCTTTTGGGATGGTCTTACAGTTATATTAAGCAGGGTAGCGAAGTTCTTCTTGTTGTTGGAAGTTTGGGCGATGTATATTGGCAAGAGGGAGGGTGACAGAGTGGGCAATAGTAACCATGGAATCTCATCGGGGTTTTGGCTCTGAAGATACGACATAGTGGAAGTCTGGTCTGCTCTAGCTTGGTAGGATTTTGGCCTTCAAACTAGTACCTGTGATCTCGGCTCTTTCGTGGGAGGAAATTTGCGTCTCGGCACTACCTTGGGCTATAAATTCTGGTTCAATCGCCTTCTCTAGTTTTGATGGCTTTAGGTGGTCTCTCTTACTGGATTTGAATTAGTAATTGTGCTATACTATTTAAATCAAGCTCTGAGGTATATCTTTTACGTTGTGTGTTCTTTCGAGGAGGCCCGGGATGGATTTGTCTCTGCCTCTGGGGCTTGGTGTTTGTAAGTGTTTCTTGGCTACTATGGGTTTGTTGACTTTGGTTTACCCTCTGGGCCTCTTTTGTTTGGGCATGGTAGATTCCACTACCTTATTTTTCCTGTACCTACCCTCTCTGTTTGTTACCTGGTTAAAGGGTTGTCCATTTCTGGTTTTTGGTCTGGTAGTAGTTTGCATTTGTTTCTCTTCGGCTTTGGTGTCTCAGGGGTCCCCATCCAGGTTGCTGGGGTGGTCTTCAGTGGTGTCTATGGGCTTGGGGAAATTTGGTCTGAATATTTCCAGGCGAATTGTTGGGTAAACCTTTGTCTCCTCCTTAGTGGTGTCTCTAGTCTTGCCCAACCTTGTCGGGTGTCGTTTTCCCCTAGTAGGTGTTATTGCTCTTTATATTGTAGGTACACTTCAAGGTGCTCCGAGTTTTGGTTGCTCAACACCCCTGCTACCAAAAAAATGCCTCGTCAGTGAGGGAAGCCTCGTCATGGGGATGGAAATTTCGTTAATGCAGGTCGGCCCACTCCTCACAATTGCTTGTCTTCGGGAAATATAATCAACATGGAGTGTGAGGGTGAGGTGGCGCTCTCCCTAGCTCGCTCTCTAGGAAGAATTGAGGCTCCCACAACAATGGAATCCTTAGCTACGCAACTTCGAGACATTCAACTCAATCTTGACATCATTCACGACCACAAGTATGAAGACCGTAATGAACTCGTCGCATATATGAATGATATTCAGTATAGTCAGAATGAGATATTGGAACAACTGGATTCTCTTCGTTGGAACCACTGCAGAACAAATGACCACCTTTGTAACCTGGAAGCTCGAGTGGAACATATCAATTTTCACATGCATGAGTGTGATGACTATTTTGCAGCCCCACCAATGCTCCCTCCTCATCCCCCACCATGAAATGTTGTTGTTGGTCTCTGTTGCTTTTTTGTTTTTTTACAAGTACTATATAACCACTGTGCTAGACGGAAATAATATCTGTAAAACTCTATCTATGACATCATCCCACCCTCTATTCCAACAAATCTAATCAAAATAAGGAAAAGAGAATCGTTGAGACATCTTTTGAAATCTTTAATTTTGATCAACAAAAAAAACTTTATATAGAGCATAAATTTACACTTTAAACTTTCAATGAGCTTGTTTTATATATTATATTCTAAATATAATATATACCGCAGGAGTTTGACTTCATGTACACAATAAATTTACCCTGAAAACTTTCAATAATGCTTGTTATATATATAAATAACGTACACTGCGTTTGCACGAACTTATATACATAATACTAACTGTCAATAATACTCGTTATATATATATATATATATATATATTATAAAAGTAATGATTATAAACATTTAATAATAAATATTTTTATAAATCCTAAGCGTAATTTGTGTTTTAAGAAATTATATTTTTAAAATATTTAATATTTTTATTAATATTTTTATAAACTGTAAGATTAATTTATGTTTTAAGATTTTTTTTAAATATTTAATTCATTAGAATCATTTAAAATTGTATTACATTACTTTTTAATATGGTTAAATATCTTTTTAGTATTTTTTTTTACTAACATAAGTTTAAAATCAATTTAGATTTATCGGGGGCGGGCCCGCTGAAGAAGCTATATATATTGTCATAATACAATCTGATGTACATACACTGGCCCATGGCCCAAATATGCTGCATATGCTGCAGCTCATCCCTGCAGGACTCGATACCGGCTGCGGGGCAAGTAAACCGTCTTCCCTGACCGTTACAACATACACTCGTATGTCAATTTAGATTTAATTTAAATTTATATTTACTAAGTACAGAGAGGAATAGGTTTAGCATTAAGATGGAACTAATTTGATGCTTTTACATTTCACAATGAATTTTCTCAATTTTTCAAATAAGTTTTTATCATAACAAATACTATAGACTATGCAATACCATAACCTGATACCTGGTAAATCATTGTAATTTTGTAGTTTAATTTTACTTTATATATATATATATATACTTTTTATTTATTTATGTACCTTTTATTTTTATTTTTGACAAAATAAAAAATGTTTATATTGACATTACATCATTGTTATACTAAACTAAAACGCACTTATGGATAAAAACAACTCTTGAAATCTAATTACATTAATAAAATTTGAAAAAAATTATTTATAATATATGAATAAAATGTTCTCATTTTAAATTAATTTTATTTAAATATTTCCAATAAATAAAAATCAAATAACCTCACAAATCAAGTACTAAATTTATGTTTCAACAAAAAAAAATTATATAATTGAATTAAATAAAAAATATCATATAATTTATAGAATCAACATTATAATTAATAGGGAATTCATTAAATTAATATTAATATTAATGTTGTAAGCAAATTTTGTACTAAATTTATGTTTAAAAATATATATATATATATATATTAATTGAATTAAATAAAAAATATTTTATGATTTATACAATCAACATTATAATAAGAATATTAATAACTTTTGATTAATTAATTTTGTTTTTTAATGGAATCCATTAAATTAATATTATTATTAATGTTCTTTATAATTTTGAATATGATAAAGAGAACATTATTTCACATTTTGATAAATAGTTTTATTTTTTTTAGTTTTTATTATTTGTGATATATATAAAAATTTAAATATAAATTATATTAATTAATTAGTTGATTAATTAATAAACATTTAGGATTAATCCCTATTTATCCCATGATACCTTTAGTAAATGAAAATAAATAAATTTAATATTTAAATTAACTAATTAATTATAAACAATTTATCCCATAATTCTTCATAGAATTAACCCTTATTTTATTACATATTTAGTTACATATATAGTGAAAATAAATAAACTTAGTAATCAAGTTAACTAATTAACTAACTAGTTATTAGTTTTATAATATTCCTATAATAATACAAATCTTTGGGTAGTTTATTTAGTTTTAAAATAATAAAGAGGATATTAAATTATTTAGGTTTTAGGTTCTGAGTTTAAGTTCATTAAAACAATTTAGTTAAATATAAATAGATTTATTTGTTACAAATAAAAATAATAATGAATTGATTTAACAAACTAACTATTTAATTAATTAATTAACTAATTAATATTCCTTTCTTTGTCTCTTGGTCCAGTCAAATGTAGTTGTTTCCCAGTCCTTTGTAGTCGTTTCCTTGGTCAAAAGTAGTTGTTTTTTATAGCCATTGAATGATCAGCGTCTCTATTTAACTTGTTGCCATGATTTGATTCTTCATCTCGTCCTGACGATGAACCACACTTGTTGGTTTGAAACACATCGTCAAATGTATTTTGATGTGATTATCACCGAAAACCTTCTTAATAAACTTGATATGGATCACAGAAGCCTAAATTCAATAAGAACATTATTTCTCTTCTCTGCCCCTGAATGAGGCATCACTCAAAGGTAATGTACTAATGCCTCCACCCTTGGGCACAATCCCTCACTCTCGTTCCCCTTGTTGGGAAAGTAAAATGCAGTATATGGACACCTTATTGTGCAAGATGTGGCATTTATTCATGGCTATGACTCTTATTTGTGCAAGACATTTCATAGTCACTTCCATCATGGAGTTTATTGGCTTGGCTATCGCAAAATGTCTATTTATAGGAAGTGAACGACAATTAACTACAACAACCCCTGTCTCTTATGGCATTAACTTCTCCAAAATGGGTACTGACTGGGTTAACTTCTATCTAAAGTCTTTGCACTTTTAATCTTGGTTTTGCTCCTCTATGTCTATCTTTGGATTTCTCTCCTAATTCTATTCCCCTACAATATGGTCTTACCTTGGAATCTCCTTTTATGTGTTACTCAATTTGACATTATATCTTTTATGCCTATATGAATCCCTCTTGTCTATGAGGCTTCACGACCTTTTCAAATCATTCCTTTTCCTTATTGACTCTTCTTCTAGGAAAGTGATGCCTTTTGTTTAATCCCCCTATTTAGTAAGTTCCCCTTCTCTAGTTTGTTTCTATCCTCTAAACCTAAGACCTAGGCCCAACTACTCATCATCCTTTCCTTACCTCTAAAGAATAACTTAGGAGGCCCCTCTAGTTTACAATCTCCTATGCTATCTCTTGTTTTACAACCATGAAATTTTCCACCCTCACTCGAGGAGCTTTAATAAAGCACAAAGACACCCAAAAGTGTTCTCTAATGTCCCTAGTTCTTAACCATGTGGAAAGCCTCCCCAAGACAAACATGTGCTCAAAAAGATGTCATTTAAGCAATCATAACCCTTGAGCTTTGTTTCTCTAAAGAAATGAAGAGTGAAATCAAGTTGAAATTCCAACATGCCTCGAGAGAACAAATGGAGACTAAATTTAAGGAGTGGATTTATGACCCTGAGCTCTCTTAAGCCAAAGATACAAAATTCGATAGACTCATAGAACTCTACTAGTTGAACAAATTCTCGCTTAAATTGTGGAAGAGTATAGTCACCCTCACTTTTCCTTTTGGGACAAACTCCATCATCTAGAGTAGAAGTTAAATATATTTTGGAAGGTTTTCCACATGTTTTTTTCTAAAATTTCTCCAATTGGACCCTCTGGATTCACAATGCTACATGTTGACCCAAGCCATGTTTTGGGAGCCACATTATCAAATCCAATTTTGGTGGACATGGCATCAAAGTAGAAACACACCAAATCGGTAGCCTTATAGCTTCTTGATGACTTCTAGGCCTAGTCTCCTTCCTCCATACACCATTGCTATTGGGAATGATCATTAACCTCTCTCCCATCTTTTATTATTTTAGTATGAGCTTACAGTGTATGATAGAATAGGTGATCAATGATATAATTTTTTCCAGCTTTTCTCACTTAAACAATGTGATCATTTATAATTGAACATATGATGTTTTTATACCAATATCTCAGTTGACTTGGTTTCCCCAGTGATAGGAAAGATAATGTTGACTGTACACTTTTTGATACCATTTTAATACTAAGAAGTAGCAAAATGACATAAAAACAATTATCTTCCCTAATTATTAAAATTAAATTATATTAATTATTATATTAATAAATTTAAATTTATTTGTACATTTAAATAATAAACCAAATATACCCTGTGTAGGGTGATAAACATGATGAGTGGGGGGGGTGTGGGGGGGTTGGGGGGCGCGGGGGGTGGTGGGGGGTTGGTACCCCCATCGTCACCTCGCTCAATAGAGGGGTAGGCATGGATGCCACCCACCCCCATTTGTCATAACTTGAGATACATTGTTGTTAACACTCGTTCACATGATGTTGCAATTAATGGCTCAAGGTGGCCAAGATGAGAAGGTTCTTGATAGTGTTTGGGTAATTTTGGTGATGGAATATCGATGGTATTTGGCAACAAGTTGCTTTCTCGCTCAGTTGGAGCTTTCCTGGCTGGGTCTTGCTATCAATGCAAGTGTTTCTGCTTTGCTTAAGTTTATTCCTAATTCACCTCTAAGGGAAGGTCTAGGTCCTCCCGAGCTAGCCTTCCCCACTATCACATCTCCTATGTATGTATGGGGGTTTTGCAAGGTTAGTGGTTGTGTATCTTGTTTGGGGAGTCTAGAGCATAAACTAAAATATGGCAGAAATTCTTAGGAAGATATACAATCTCAAAAAATCTCATCGATGCTTTGATGAAGGTATCAATTTTCTTAGATAATGTTTATTTAGGCTATGGTTTATTTTAGTTTCATTAGAGATTTCTATATGCTTGCTTGACTTCTGTTACTCTTGTCTCCTTGTTGCAAGCACATTATCTTTATTTGCTGGAGATGTAGGGATTTTTTCCATTGAGGGTTGGTGTCTGTTTGCCTTGTATCGGATCCTCTTTCCTTGCCTCTTCAAGACCACTAGCCCTTTCCTTCTTTGTTTGTACTTCTAATCCATCTCGTGGGGCTCCCTTTTCACTAAGATTTGGATTTTTGCTTCCCCGACCATACCCTACCAAGTTTACCATAGCAGGTGAGGCTTGTTAAGCCAAGGGGAAGGGAGTTCTTGTACCCAAACTTGAGCTCATTCAACAACAAGAATTTGCCACCTTCACACCCCCTCAGGGATACAAGAAGAGATCCAATATGCCACTAAGGAAGTTTTAGCAAATGAAGGAGAATTCATTGACATTGATATATTGACCTATGTTGTTGATTGGGTGTTGAACACCGGTCACACCAGAGCTCAACAAAATAAATATCTCCACACTATAGAACTGCATTGGAAGATCAAGGACCTATTATGCAAGGTCCTCCTGGAGAGGAAAGAGGCCTAGTGGGAGATCCTTCTGCAATTGGATGATCTGTAGGATGCACACAAAAGCATGGCACATCGCTTAGCTTGGATAGAATCCATTTTAGTTCATGGTAAAGGTCAAACCACGCAAGGCACCCTTGCTGACCCCATTGACGTTTCTACATCCTCTTATACTTTTTCCGGAAGGCTATCAATTTTTTGCAATGTTATTCTTGGACTCCTCTCTGTTTAGTTCTTCTTGATGATGTAGTTATAATTTTCTAGATATGTATGAAGCCTTCTAGATCATGCTCCAAATCATCTTTCATGCCAAAAATTCTCAATATAATTAGTATGACATGTTATAGCCTAAATCTACCTCAGGCTGAGAAAGGTAGGTCTAGGGTAACATCAAACCATGCTTAACCTAGTAGCTAGCCCTACCAGGTTAGAAGAGGGCTCTCTCCTTATCAATCTCAGGAAATATGGCAAATAATGCAAAAGATGACTTATGTAAATACTAATTTTAGGCTAGGTATATGCTCAGAGGAGTTTTATTGATTTTTATGGTTGTTTTCTGGATCAAATGAGGAAGGCAGTTTTGGGTCCGGGGAATGAACTCAGATTTGTAGAGGTTTCTGTGGGGCGAGGTAGGCAAGTGTTTTAGTACTTTAAATTAGATGTAATGGTGAGTCTAAAGACTAGTGAGGAGTTGGAGAGGGCATGCAAGTATCATGAGTCCTCTTCAAACAGTAGAAAACATGTAAAACTAAATAAACCCCAAGGTAGAGCACTGAAACTTCAATGAATTCCACCTTTACACTTGATCCATTTAGTTATGCAGAAAAAGAGAGAGATAATGGCACACATAAACATATGATAAACTGAATAACAGAGGAGAAAATAATACTAAATCACCTTGCCACAAGAATCCCACAAAATGTTGCAAAACCCTGGTCTATTTCCTTGCCAAACTGCAAAAGTGATGTACAATAGTGCTCAAAGCATCCACAAGAGTCCAACCTTGACAAATGACTGAAAAAACACATGATATAGACATCCAAACCACCTATGCTATCCATCAGGGGTCGAATCCATGAGAAAAGGGGTGGTTTCAACCATATCTAAACTAGGAACACAAAAGTAGGCAATGGAACAGCTTGCCTCTAAAACTTAGGAAACCAATTCATTACAGCTCAAAACCACCTACAACTAATGTATCTACCTCCTTAAGTCAATTTTCATCATTTTTATATCATACTTCATCAATTTACATCATATTAAATCATGAATTTGACCATGAGAGAGAAAAAGTCAAACTGGTAGAAAACTAGGCGAAATTCTGAGTAAACAGGCAAAATTGGCAAATTTTCCTCCTATGCATAGCGCCATTTTTCTGTGCGTAACGCTTTTTCCAAGCCACTTTTGGAAAGCTTACCGAAGTCCAAATCACGTACAGGATAGCTCTTTGGAAATCTTGGTGACTCTACTTTCTGGTACAACTTGAATATTTTGATTTGGAGTCCATTTGCCCCTCCAAAAATGCAATCTCCCAAGACTGCTTCCTGTGTGGCCAAAAAGTGGCAGAGAGGGCATTTTTGGGTGTTTTTGGCCCTTTTGGAGGTCCAGAACTTGTCAAAACTTCACAGCCATTTCTGAGCATGCATAACTTTTCATGGTGATTCCAAAAATGTAAAGTTTTTTGCAAATGGAGGCCCCCATCAAAAGCGTAGCACCGGTGGCGCTACGCACCTGCCGAAAAAACCTGTTTTTTGCCTCAAAAATTCAAAAATGTCCAAAACTTCACCAAATTTCTTGAAATTTGGCATGAGTGATCTTTGTTAGGTGCTATGTTGGGCCAATGATGCTTCAGCCAAGATCTTGAGCTTATCTTGCTCTTTTTTTCTCCTCAAAGCTCTCTTTAACTTGGCTTTTAGGCTTCTTATCCTTGTCTTACAAATTTTGTTCCGGGCCAAATAGTGATAAGCCATGTGGCACAACATTTTCTTCTCCTTGTTAGCTTTCTCAAGCAGCTTCTCCAAGTGCATATTCACCTTCTCCAACAAATATTCCCGGTCATTGTCTTTTTGTTCAATGGATGTCAACTTGCCCTTTGCCTTCTTGGACTTTTGTTGGTTTTCTTTGATGATCTGCAGCTCTAGGAGTTCTTGTTTGTTGGTAAGCTGCTTGTTTTCTTGCTCAAGGAAGTTAATAATCCACTTAGCCCTCTCAAGGTCAAGTGATAAGGCATGGATGTCAGCTTCTTTCTCTTTGATGACCTCCTTGAGTCTTGAGCTTTGGGAGCCCAAATTAGTGTCCTCTTCCTGAATCAAAACAAAATCTCTATCTTGACCTTCAAAAGGCCCTTCATCATGCAAAGGTTGCTTTCCTTTATCCTGTACCTGTACTGCTGAAGAAGAAGGCAAAGCCCCTTTCACCCTAGGTGAAGATAGCATTTGCCTGTGTTCTGGTGAAGGAAACGAGACCCCTTCCACCCCTGGTGGAGATAATACTCGTTTGGCAGCTGCAAATAGTCTCCTTGTGCCTTTTTCATAAGTGACAAACACTGGCACACCTGTAGTTTCAGTCTCATGAACATCTGGCTGGTTTGAAGGCCCTCCGTACTCTTGAAGCACTGATGGGGTCACCTGAGGGCTTTTGAAAAGCTCATGTGAAATGAAGGTATCCCATGAAATATTCAACATGCTTATCTGATGCAAAACAACAATTTTAATCAATGAAAAATGGGAAATGCTACTAAACTGTTGAGGAAGAGGTTTCCTTTGCACATATGTAGCCATCTTCTCAATATTTCTGCATATAAAATATGGGAGGTTCATCATTGTCACTCTTGTGAAATGCATCGACAATCTAACATGGTAAGTATACAAGCGAGAAAACCTCCCTTCATAGGTGAAAGACTTGATAATGAGTTTCATGAGTGGAGCATAAGTATCTTGTAAGTATCTGAAAGGAAAGACCCTACTGATTTTCCTTTGATAACTAGCCTTGATGTAAGGCTCATAATGCTCTCTACCCATATGCTGCCCCTTATTCCATTTTTCAGCCACATTAGGGATGCCTGTTGCTACTGCAATGGTTTCAGGTGTCAAAGTGAAAGAGACACCAACTAGGTTCACCTAGCCATTGTGAGGATGAAGAAAAAATAACCTAGCAAGCTCATGGTGATATTTCACCCTCTCCACCATTTCACAAAACTAGTAACAAGACTGATGTTTAAAACATGTTACTGCAAGAGGGGAAGCTAGTAACTTTGAGAGAGTGGTGGGCTCCTCCCGGATGTGCTGTCCTCCTTTATGTGGTTTTCTTGGTGCATGAACCTCTTGGGAAGAATCACTGACAATTTCATCATCCCTCTCATATGCTGAATCTGTTTCCATACTTGCAAATTTGGAGTGAAAAATGATGAGTATGAAGAGATTTTTTTAAGTATAGGGTGACTGCTGTTTTTCTTTTGGGAATAAAGGGATTGAATGATAGTGGAACTGTAATTGAGGGTTTTGATGAGGGAAGTAGGGTTTTAGGGAATGGATAGGGTTAATGTTTAGGAATTATGTATAGGGCTTAGGTTTTGGTAATAGGGGGTGAGTGCCAATGGGAGAGGGAAAGAGGAAGGGATTTAGGGAAATTTAGTGCAAGGGCATGGAGTGTAGGGAGATAATCACAGAGGAATCAAACTAGCAGAAAATGAAACCCTAGACAAGCTTGGCAATACAATTTTGGAGGTAGCTAGGGTTTAATTTTTAAACACTCAAATCACCACCATAGATGAAAAAATCCCTTGCTTGATCAAATGAGAGGATTTACTTACTTGTTGAGAGGTTATTTGTGAAATTGGAGGCAGAGGAAAGCAATGAAATGTGATTTGGAGCTCCCCAGGCAGATGCATAGCGCTACCTCCCAGGTGCGTAGCGCACGACCAAATCCCCGTTCAAAACCTACGCCCGGTGTGTAGCACCAGGCAAGTGCATCGCACCAACGCCCAGGTGCGTAGCGCCAATGAAAATTTGAATTGTTGTTGCAATTTCCTTTTTTCTCCCACAAAATGCGATTTTCTCCCTTTTGCTCTCTCTCTTGCGCAAAATGAAGTCTGCAAACACCAAGAAGAACTTTATATTCTCTTAATTTTAATTTTTCCTTTACAAACCCACTTTTCTAAGGTCTTTTTCAATTTGCTTTAAAAACCCTGTTTTTCATTTTGCAGTTTGACTCTTCTTGATCATTTGATGAACTGATGCTTTGATATTTTTGTTTCTTGCAGTGGCTGGAGTTGGCAAGGTGACCAAGGGCAGTAGCTGAAGCTTATTACATATGAAAACATTGAAATTACATAAAATTTGTACATGAAATAGAAAAAACCCTGTTTTCACCTCAAAACAGAGTTTTGAGGTAAAAACCCTTTATGAAGCATATCATCAGTGAATTTTGTAATTTTATGAACTTATTAGACATCCTCATGTGCCTGCTAACCTCTTATTGAGTTTTTAAAGACCATGGTAACAAACCCTAGACCTAGTGAGACCTAAAAACCCTAAAATGACTTTTGCAAATGGAATGAAATAAAATGACAGCAAATGACTTGTACATGTGAAAATAGGCCAGCAGATAAATGGCATGAGGGAAATTGACAAAGAACCACTACCATTAGTTGATCCATGACCTAATGGAATGCAACTGATTGAATGAGACACCTAATATGCATGCAAAAAGAGAAATTTGATCATTGATAGAGGGATGAAAATACCAACACTAACATGGCAGACTATTGTCTCAAAAATTATCCAAATTTTAAATCATTTTGGATTAAAATCCTTCAATTTCATCATTTGTCTAATTCCTCAATAACAAACTATAATGATGAAATATATATATATATATATATATATAAATTATTAATTTGAAAAAATAATAAATCAACTATAAAAATATATAATTAATGTCAAACTTAAAATATTCAAAATCCACTAATAAATATTAAAATTAACTCTTAAATAATATAAAAAATAAAATACAACTTATATTTATTATTTATCTATATTTATTAAAATAGGGTTATCCTTTAAACTATATAGTTAAAATAAAAATTAATTTTTAAGGTAATTGAAAGCCACCCCGTCTTCTCGGCGGTAAATTATCTTACAATGTCACGATAATCAAAGCTGCATGACTCTTTCTTTTAGTATGAGCATAATATTATATTTCCAAACATATCAATTAAAAATCTCTTTATATTTTAATCATTATGTTTAATAAATTTATTTATAAAATGAAATTGTTCATGAGAGATTGAATAGTTAAGATTTATATTTGGAATTCATATGGATAATGTTATGCTAATAATGTATTGGTTATTATATTTAATTATGTAATCTGTATAATTACTAAATTTTAAAATTAAATGGTGGGTAAATATTGATAAATATTTAAATATTTATTCTAGAATATATTTCACATTAAAAAGAAATATAAAAATTGATTATAAATTTATTTTAAATAATAATATTAATTATTATTATTATTATTATTATTATTTACAAAAGAAAATAATATATCAGTTAAATATATGTATACATTAGAAAAAACATGTATCAAGTGTCTTAACCATGGAGATTCAACCTTGTAAATAGTCTTTATTATAATAATATGGTTTACTAATACCATATGCCCAAAAAACCATAACTTACATTCTTTTTTTAATAATATAGATATGTATGCCTATTAATTTTGAAATAGGTTTTTAAAAGTTTAATTTAATTGTTAGGTGGATGGTAAGGATTTAGCCTCCATAGAATATTCTAGAATATTATTAGTAGTAATCTTAAGTTAGTCTCTCGCTAGGAAGACTTGACCAAAGAAAAAAATATACTCTCTGTAGAGAAGTCTGAGGTAGTTGAGTACTAGGAAAATCAGAAATTAACATACAAAAATTGAATAACATGTTTGATTAGTCATGGAAGTAGACATTAGGAACAAAATACCAATATGATAGGACCATGACATAAAGTTTAACACAAGGATCTAAGTTCATGGAAGCAACCTGGATGGGATCTTTGTCAGCTCTAACAATGCCCTGTTAGATAACTAATAAATTTAAACAGTGATTCTGCATGCGGAAAGAACTGAAAAGAATCACTGAAACTTAATGCCCAGGGATACGAGTTACCTCCAGCCATTGGTGATGTTTGATGAAGGCCACAGTCCACTTGCCTGCTACGTCTTCAGCACTCCAGCTTCAATCCAAGCAAAAGAAAAAGAACACAAGAATTCTGAAGGCACTTCCGAGCTCTGCTATCTCAGCTAGATGGTGTAGAACTGAAGGGAGTTGAGATCGGAGCTTGGGGACCAAACAGATGAACATATAGCTAAGCTTCCATCAAGCTTCTAAATGCTATGTGTTAGAAAAACCACAAATCAAGGTAGAGATGAGATCAAAGTAATGGACCACTTTAGTAGCTCCCAATTATTAATTTAGTAATTGCAGTTGATTTTCTTAACTTAAGGAAACTACTGCAGTTGGTTTCCATAAGTTAAGAAAAGCTGCAACTCCATAAATCAAGGTAGCTTTTGTGTTAAATTAATGGAGCTTAACATTCTCCCACTTGGTCCATACTTCCAAACTTAATGTCTCAACTTAAAAACCATTGATAATCTGTATTAAGTAATAGATACATGAATCATGGCGATAAGTCCTCTAATGACGAGTATTACCTTCCATGTATTACTATGCATTTATTCTTATTATAATTTATGTGGCAACAATTTCTTAATGAATAAACCCTATGTTTATTCTTGGTCCTTCTTAAATGAATTTTCTCAAATCAACTTAAGGTGCACATAATATGAGAAAAAACATCACAATAATTAAGAATTTCATTAACATTGTCCATACAATGAAAAAACTGCATAATGGAACCAAGTCCCACATTCAATACATGATCCTTGAAATTAACTGTGGCATGCCCTTAATCAAAGGATCATTGATCATTAACTCAGTGCTGACGTGCTCAAAGACCACTTTATTTTCTTTAACACGTTCCCTTATAGCTAAAAACTTAATGTCGATGTGTTTATTTCGACTCCCACTTTTTTAGCCATAAAACCAGCAGCTGAATTATCACAATATATTCTCAATGGCTTAGATATAGAATCCATAATTCTAAGCCCAGAAATGAAATTCTTAAGCCATACACCATGTAAAGCAACCTCAAACAGGATATACATAAGCATGTAGTCTTTGGTCCCTTGAAGGTACCTCATTACTTTCTTTGCAGCTCTCCAGTGGTCTAAACCTGGATCACTCTGACATCGTCCCAACATTCCTACATTAGGCTTCCGAAAGCAGAAGCATATGGAATGTTCTTCATTTGTTCCCTTTCTAAGTCGTTCTTCGGGCATTGGTTTAAATTGAACCTATCACCCTTCACAATGGGAGCTATGCTTGGTGAACAATCCTTCATCTGAAATCTCTCTAAAATTTTATTAATATAGGTTTCCTGGGACAGACCCAAGATGCCTCGAAATCTGTCTCTATGGATTTTAATGCCAATGACATAAGATGCTTCACCTATATCCTTCATATCAAAACTTTTAGAGAGGAATTGTCTCACCTCATGTAGCAAACCCTTATCATTGGTTGCTAGCAAAAAGGTCATCCATATGTAAAACAAGAAAACAAATTTTACTCCCACTAACCTTCAGGTATATACATTGATCCATAATGTTTCCTACAAAACCAAAAGAAGAAATTACATTATGGAATTTCAAATACCATTGGGAGGATGCTTGTTTTAAACCATACAATGACTTCTTGAGCTTGCAAACCAATTGCTCACCATGACTAGAGGGGAATCAATGAAGATGTGTTATTCATGAAGAAGTGTTATCAATCATTAATGAAGAAGTGTTATTAATCATCATCTTTTAGTACCAGTGTGAAAATGCATTGAATCATATGTGACATTGTTTTGTAAATTAATGCAGTAAAGACCATTAGACAAAATACCATTCCCAACATAATCAGATTTATAGAATAGACTGAAAGATTTTTCTGAAAAGTTTAAGGAATATCTAAAAGGTACAAGCCTTGAAACTGAGATCGAGTTTCTAGAAAACTTGGAACATAAAAGGTCTTTTCTAACTCCAAAACAAAACCACTACTTAAAGTTAAATAACATGTTCTTATAGCTTCCACATGCGAGCCCATCTTGTTTCCTGATAAGATGCTTTGCTCACCTCCCACTGGCTTCCTTAGGTTTTGCAAACCTTGCAAGGAATTCGAAATGTGAATTGTTGATCCAGAATCAATCCACCATGTGTTAATATTAACATTAACCATATCAGATTCATAACAAACAAACGAGATTACTTCCTCAAGTTCGGGAATGTCAGAACGAATTTCAGAGAAATTTGCAGGTTGTACTACTGCATCAAAATAAAGAATCACATGCTTATGTTGAGGCTTAATAAACTTTCATATTTTACCAATGTAAAACATGCTAAAAAGAATTGAATCAAATGACATGAAAATTGCCTGTGGGCTAAATTTTCAATTCAAGCAGATTCAATAAAACTTTATGAACTTTCATGTTTTACCAATGTAAAACATGCTAAAAAGAATTGAATCAAATGACATGAAAATTGCCTGTGGGCTAAATTTTCAATTCAAACAGATTCAGTAAAACTTTATGAACTTTCATGTTTTACCAATATAAAACATGTTAAAAAGAATTGAATCAAATGACATGAAAATTGCCTGTTGGCTAAATTTTCAATTCAAACAGATTCAATAAAACTTTATGATAAAACTTATTAATTCATAACTCCTGTGGGTAGGTTATGAAATTTTATCCTAATTAATCACATAAATATAATAAAAATTCCTGTGGGATAAAATTTATTATATTCAGTGTAATTAATTACAATTTAATGTCTAAATAATCTTTATGTGATCTTGCCAATCAATATATAATTTTATTTAATTAAAGATGCTGTGGCTATTCTCTAATTAATTAAAATCATATGGATCACTAGACATTATTTTGTTGCATAAACAAAACTTAACCCGGAGATTGACTGAAGCAGCGTTGTTCTACTTTGCACTTGCATAGCAAATGCAGTTTGAAGGCTAGCTGGCTTGACTTCAGGCTCCGTCCTTAAGTTTATAAAACAACAAAAATTGACCAGCAAACAAGCTATTTTGCTCACAAGATAATGTAAATTAAAATCAAATTTACATTCCTTAGTCTAACTGTCCCATAATTTATTTAAGACTAATTCTTAAATTAATTACAAAATGGGCTCTAAACAATTTGCAAACAAACTGCAAATTCAAAGACTAAACTATTTCAACTGTTCAAATAGTGAAATATTCAAATATTTAAGAATGCATAAACTATTTCCTTTAATTTGCAAACATAAACTTTTTGCTAATGAAGAGTTGCAAAGCAACTTTATTTTGCAATCAGTGTAAATATAAAACCAAAGAAAACACTCTGCAAAATAATCAAATTCCAAAATATGCTAACATAAACCCATTTGTTAATGCAAAATTAGCAATCCTCCTATATATTGCAATCCAGTAAAATACCCTTTTAAATTAAGTTTGGGACTCTTGATTGTATGAAACGGAGTTTAATAGTGGTCTAAATATAAGGTTGGTTATATATATAACCAACTCCATTATTAAACAAACAAAAATAATAGACCAGTAAACAAGCTTTCCAAATTGGAATAAATTTACAGCATCATAAAACTGAAATTCATTAAAGAAAATGCCAAAAACAGTGACATTCTGATATTTGCGCGATATTATAACTATGGCACAAAATTCCTACATGCAAAATACACACCCTTTGAACAACAATCATGTGCTATCAAAACTCCGACTTCTTTACATATATGTCGGTTGAAGCATAAAAATTAAAAATGATTGTGGACACTATTATAGGGCATGAAAACAGATAAAATATAAAAATTATACGAACAGAGTTAGGTCAGCCCTAAACTCTTAGACATGATGCATCGTTTAGTTTCTTCGCATGTTGCTTAACAATGTCTTTCAAAAGAGTAATGCCATGAAAAGATGTGGTTCAATACTCACTTTAATAAAAAACAAAGACACAAAATACTATACTATATTTCCAATATGTTTCTTCTTTTGTCTCGTTTTGACTGAGTAGAACATCATCTCATTTACCCATAGGGAACGTGAAAAATGAGAATTTTATTTCTGTAATCTGGAATAGGATCATGCAGCCAAAGACATGGCGGAAGGCATAGGCTCCAATCGTATGCCCATCATGTAATTCAGAGAAATTTTAAAGCATGCTTATCGAACCATATGTAAACATGACTAATGGACTTAACGCAATCATTTGCAATTTTTTTTTCCAAATATGCATATGATACGAAGATTAGATTAATATTATTAATTGTGAGCCGTGATTGTTCACCAACCAGATCAAATTAATAAATAGACCTAAGATCTTCACTGTGACGTAATGATCAAAACTGTTTGCTGAAGTTAATTTTGATCTTTTAAATGTGTACAGTAAAACGGCCCTCTGTTCCCAGTGGATAAAGAATCTTAAAATAACAGAACTTTAAAAAGTGCATAGAATTTAGTAAGACTTCGAAAAGCTTAGCTAAATTTAGCCCATACCTGCTAATCCAGTCTATTTTGCCCGAGACAAGAAAAGCACTCATATCAAAGAATGACGCAGTCAGAACCCTGTGCCTCACTAGACTTGAGTAGCCAATTTGTCAATTCCGTTTATATGCAGACCACATACTCAGATAATCTTAATTTCCAAAAAAAAACGTCCTAAGAATTCAGTCTTGGGTTATACAAATACTGATATTAACTTTTAAATATCATACAATATGACGCATTCAAAACAGAATTAATCCAATATGGAAAGACGTAATTAATTCAATGTTTATTCCCAAATATCATTTATGAAAATGGCAATGTTAAACCTCCAGGATTTCCCAAAACATGGTTATAAGAAATTCCAAAGACATTTCGCGACAACTATGGATCAATATCAAAAACTTAATGGATGATGTACGGTCACCTTTCAAAAAAAAAAAACTATACAAGTTCACTTTGATTTTTGCATCTTTATGACGCTGCATAATTAATGATATCAAACAATATCAAATCCATAATTATGTCAATATTTATCGAAAAAGAAAAAAAACAAAATAATAATAATAGAAACTAAGCTAAATATCCACACGTTAGTGTTTTTACACCAAATTGGATATTACAATGTATCATGATATTCCAAACCGCAGGCAGCCTCTTGTAAAGATTTTATAAAACATGTTTTTAACCAGGCTACCTCTTCATAGATTTCTAACTCCAACGATAGAATTAGACACACAAAACGCACGCCACCAATAGAGGCAACATTGGTATATACTAGTAAACGGATATTGGTATATACTAGTAAACGGTGATTCAAGTCTCTATAACCTAAGAAACGAATCTAAGAAATCACCATTTGTGCGGCAAGGAAGATCGTGAGTAATTACCAATTACCGTTTCTTGGAAATTAAGATTGGTATATAATTTCAATTTCAGTTGATCCTCCGATAGTTAATTAATCACCTAACCCTGTCTGTCACGTAATGGAGAAATAAATGCAAATTCGTGCTTGCACAGAGAGTCTTGGGTAAACACAATATTTTAGCCAACACACAGCAAGGCAGAGGTAAAAGGGGCTCTGATACCAACTGTTAGATAACTAATAAATTTAAACAGTGATTCTGCATGCGGAAAGAACTGAAAAGAATCACTGAAACTTAATGCCCAGGGATACGAGTTACCTCCAGCCATTGGTGATGTTTGATGAAGGCCACAGTCCACTTGCCTGCTACGTCTTCAGCACTCCAGCTTCAATCCAAGCAAAAGAAAAAGAACACAAGAATTCTGAAGGCACTTTCGAGCTCTGCTATCTCAGCTAGATGGTGTAGAACTGAAGGGGGTTGAGATCGGAGCTTGGGGACCAAACAGATGAACATATAGCTAAGCTTCCATCAAGCTTCTAAATGCTATGTGTTAGAAAAACCACAAATCAAGGTAGAGATGAGATCAAAGTAATGGACCACTTTAGTAGCTCCCAATTATTAATTTAGTAATTGCAGTTGATTTTCTTAACTTAAGGAAACTACTGCAGTTGGTTTCCATAAGTTAAGAAAAGTTGCAACTCCATAAATCAAGGTAGCTTTTGTGTTAAATTAATGGAGCTTAACATGCCCCCTATATTCCATAAGATAATTTTCATGTTGGGGTTTGCAGGAGGCATGAAAAACCTCTATTATTACTTTGATTCTCCCTAACCAACATTCTCACAAATTCATCCCAGAGTTACAGATTGCTTTTCCTGCCATGTTTATTTTCATCCCTATGTTGTGAGGCTACATGGCAAAATTTGAGATATACATGACTGAATAGATTGAATTGATATTTCAGGAGAGGGAAGGGGTCTTTTCCCTTCCATACTTTAGTTAGTTCTTGTAGGTTGAGCAAATTAAGATTTATAACTTCACTTTGGTCTAAGGCCTAATCTAAACCTGCAATCACAAAGGGAAAAATCACCAGTGACAATGGCAAAGAAACAAAGGAAGAGGGGGCGACTTTGGTCTAAAGCATGATCTAGCCCTTCAATCACAAAGGGAAGAATCATGAGTGGGAGTGGCAGAGAAACAAAGGAAGAGGGGGCGACATGGTATTGTAGATACATTTGTGCCTAACTTGTTATGTTTTCAAATTCTTAAAAAAATAAATCAATACATATCCCCTTCACAATAAATATAGCAAATTGAGCACTTTTTGCTGATCATCATTTGAATTCTCAAGAGGTATATCTGCTTATGGCTTAAGTTTAGCTTTCAAGCATTAGATGATATCTTAATGCTTATTTTATAATTTGTAAATCATAAACCCGCGAGCCCAAAATGGAATTTCCATATGTAAATTCTGTTGTTTTTCATTTACCTCAAATCATTTTATAGTCGTGCAAAACAAAAATTTTATGTGCTTTCGGATGCTAGCATTAGGCCTTCGTTAGTGCCTCCTCCTCAGCTCGAAGCCATCCAATGACTAAGTTGAAAACAATCCAATGACTAACGATCATTCATCTCACAACTAGCGTGGAGTTTAACCTCTTCTCTACGACCCAAAATGATTGCATGGTAGTAAAAGCCTTAATCTAATGGTTGATGGGCCTCATTAACACCACTTTCGCCACCTAAACTGATCTAATGATGCGAGACTTAACCTCTTCTCTACGACCCAAAATGATTGCATGGTAGTAAAAGCCTTAAGCTAATGGTTGATGGGCCTCATTAACACCACTTTTGCCGCCTGAAATGATCTAATGATGCGAGACTTGATAAATTAATGGTTCATATTCTCCTTTGGCTCGTAACTAGCATTCACCTTATGAGAAATCCCTCCACCTAATACTCTCGTACGATTCATGACGTCGTGGTCATATCATTGCATTTAATTTATAAACCTATCAAAAATTAAACCTAAATAATGATAGAAAAGGTGGCATGCCATGTGGTAGAAGCATAACATGTGAAGTTTAATGTAATTTTGAATGTAGAGAAAGATGCAATTTTCATTTTTACCTCCACTGAGCTCTAGTTCTGGTCATTCCTTGGACATTTGAGCTTATTGTTACGAAGTTGAGAAAAGCATCTGCGATCCTAGTAAATACCCGTAATCCAACCTTTAAGCTTCGACATTGTTGTTAACCTATTCTTCTTGAGTTTATAGGAAGAAAATGAGCCAAAATGCAACATACGAGGTTTTTCTTGACTCGTTGACCCATGTACGAGATACACAAGTAGTTAACACTCATATTTATACATTAAGAAAGGTTTTAGAGTTTGGAATTAGTCACACCACAAATGAATGACTCTTGTGGGCAACTTTGTTCCGTGTGCATTTTGACTTGTATTCTATTATGTTGCTCGTAAATAATTTACACCATGAGTCAAGAAACATCATGCCTCTCGCGGATGGTCAGATTTTCCAATTTTTTTTTGAAGAATCCTTAGTTAAAATGCTAAATTTATTTATTTTTGATCAGGTTTTCTCTAATAAGGAGTTGAATAGGTTATTCCTTATATAGGTTGATGAAGAAAAATTAAAGTTCTTATAGAGTCTTCTCAAAAACCCTAGTGAAGTCTGTGAAGTTTCCTTGTCTATCTCTACCAACTCTTTTAAACGCTTATACCAAACATTAACCTCCCTCCTCGCAATTATTCAATGATATTCAGATTATTCAAAGATGGATGAGTCAATGTTTGTATTGATGAGGGAGATACTGAGGGACCCTAATGAAATTACTAATTTCTCAGCTTACTTAACCAGAGATATATTTGTGGACTTGAATGCAGCTCAGAGTTTTCATATCTTCAAATATTGTACATATTTGGTACACTTAGTTTTATTTAATTATCTTGAATATTTCACTAGCACCAAATTGATAGAAAAAACTAAAGATGAGATGGGAAAAGAAAAAGAGATAGACCATATGACACAAATGTGTATCAGAGGATGATTCCCAAAAGTTATACGAAGTTCATAGATCATTTCTCCTTTTATTTACATGTTAAAACGTTAGAAAAGGCTCCTCATAAAATATCATTAGAAGCTAGGAGAATTCATATTTAATGAAGGAAAATAGTATTAGTCATTGGTTTCTTCTACCTGACTACTCTATTATCCAAGTTTATGGTTTCGAAGGAGAACCATATTGTTTTCCCAAGTTCATCCCTTCCCAACTATTTTCTTTGGAGCTTGCCAAGAAATAGATACATCTTAATGAGTTTCATTTTGTCTCAAAAAATAAAAGGGTTGTGTTCTTTACATCCTTTGTTATAGTTCATTTATTGATCAAACATAAAATTGCTTTGGAACTCAAAGAAAAATTAATTATTAGCCTTTGGTATTGACAAAGATATATCTTTCCATTTTGATCATTTCCAAATTATACCAAATGAAAGAATGTTGGTTGGTTTTCTTGTATATGTACATGATCCAAAGCTTGAGCTTGAAAAGCTACCTAACATTGAATGTTCTTCTTAGAGTGATACAAACCTAATTGAAATGTAGATATCTAAAGTGGCCGTTGTTGAGCGAACTTCTGTCAAAAAGGGCCTCGTGAAACAAAGTGCATCTTCAACAATTCATGAAGAAGGGAAAATAGTTCAGGCAAAAACAAATATTCTAAGTGATCACCTTCAAGGTAAGACTCTGAAAATAAAGGCAGGGGAAATCAACCCTGATAAAACATAGTTGTTAGTGAAATCAGTAAAGGATAGCAGTGACAATGATAAAGAATCAATCATGTTCCAAAGAACCAATAATGATTTGTTAAAATAATTGGAGGATACTCTAGAAGAAACTAAACCGAAGGACTCCTAATAACAACCTATATTAGTTTATAATAGTGCAATCATTGAAAATATTATAAAGGAAAAAAAAACAAAGAATTAATGTTAGTATCTAGAGAAACGAAAGTCATAGATGATGTTGTAATGAAGGAAACAGATTCATATCTAGGGCCAAGGTTCTTATCAAAGACTCACTTTGATAGCAATATGTTTAATTTGAATGTCCTTCAACTAGGAACAAATACAAATGCATAGTTACTTGGTTCCAGAGCTACTTCTATTAATATCAACCTATCCACAATTAATGATACTGATATAGTCGATTGGTGCAGAAAAAATGGTGAAGTAGTGGCAAGAGATTATTGGAATTTGCATTGAATAATAAAAATATAAGACTCTTATTACAAAAGTCCAAGCATAACCCAATCATGCTAAGGTTGTTGTTAAGACTAGATTTAATTAAATAAAGGACCTTGAAGAAGGAATAATTAAAAAATAAGGCATGCCAAAAGATGTTTTAGTAACCAAGCAATTGTTGGAAGATAAAGATAAAGAAATAAAGAGTTTAAGATTGAGTATGAAGAATCCATATTATGATCTAACTAACATAGTGGAAACTTTTCAATAGAAAGAAGAACAAAATAAAAGTCTACAAGAAATGGAAAAATCATTGATTATGAAAGAAGCTCAATGTAGATAATTTAAGGAAAAAGTTGACAATTTATTAAAGGAACCAAAGGAAAAGGAAAAATGATTCTTGGATGAAATAGAAAAGTATAAGAGGCTCTTCATACAACTTTGAAGGAAGAATCCTCAGGAAAGGTGGATCCTGATAAAATGGAATTGTTTAAAGCCAAGGTTGATGAACTATAAAAGGAAATAAAAGAGCAAACACTTGAAAGAGAAGAACTAGAAAAGGAAAGGAACAATCATATTGAATGGAAAATAAAACCTATTGAAGGATTGCAGGCTATCTTGATGAATAAGGAACATGAAATTCAATCTCTACAAAAATGTTTATAAGAGGCTACATTGTGAAAAGAGACCCTAATTGATGGTAAAGAGAAGATATGTGACATCATTGATGAGAAAATCTCTCAACTAAGGCCATATGTCAATAGTCTAATAGATTGAGAAATAAAAATAATTTTAAATTTGAATATAGACATTAAGAAAATGAGTCCTCTAGTCAAAGAAATATTAAAAGAGGTTGATTGAAGAAGAACCACAAAACCATATAACCATATGCATAACAAATTAACACACAAAAATTAAACTAGCGGAAAAGGCAAAGAGCCATCATGTGGTCTATCATGCTCATGTAATTCACATTATTCAAATAATTTAATAATACATTTAAATACATGAGTAAGTGGTCTTAAGATAGTGCGTCTATCTTAGACTCACTTGGTTGAGACAATTTCTCAACTTACACATTAATTTAGGAGAGCTAGTTGGAGAGAATCTCTCATCCAAACTAGACTCCTTAGTTTGAAGAATTCTCATGATTTTATTTATTTAATTTAATAATTGGATTTATTATTGATTTTTAAGAGAGTGAGGCTAACATTCCCCCCCTCAATGATAAATCCAAAATGAACAAGAAACTATCTTCCAAGGTCTCAAGTTGATCCTCAAAAAACATTTTCCTGAAAAACCGCCAAAGCTGGATGTTAAGAAACTACAATATGAAGAGACCATGAGTCAGCTGCATGACTGATTCATCTCAGAATGTCACTTGACAACTCCATCATGTGCCAAGCCACAAAAGGATCCATCTGTCCTTTGCTTGCAATCAACATCCTTTGTCCACTGACAAAATATATAGAACGCCCACTGGCTGATGACATTGAAAAACAACTCACTATTGCTTTTGCTATGTTTGAAAACTGCTCACGGTTGACTTTGTTTTTGATCGACCACTGGTGAATTTGTTGATGCTCACTCGTTGATGAAAATGCCCAATGGCTTCTTTGCTGATGTTGTCGAGACTTTTAGTCTGACAACCATTGTCAATTTCATTGGCATTTTCCCCCCTTTGTCAGCTGAAAGGAGAGACAATATTCTTCACTTGATTTTCGAATTTTGAACTCCCCCCCTTTAGGCGTAGGAATGTTTCATTGGTGTACTCCCCCATTCGACATTACGAGAGTACCATCTTCATTTTTACTATTGGATGCAATATGTGTGAGTGAATTTGATTGTAAAACTTATACAATATTCAGACTGTGGATGACCATTCTGAGGGATCAATCCATGAATAATCGATCTTCAATCTGGTTGATGGTTGTTGTTTGTTGCATTGTGTTGATGAATGATTTGACTTGCCACAATGGTGACAAGGATGGAGATCAAAACACCGATCTTCCATATGGCTGGTTCTTTGACATAGAAGGCATTTTGGTTTGACTGTAACTTCAGTCTGTGTGTATTTCTATTTTTCTGCAACTTTAGTTTGGGTGTATTTCTGTTTGTCTGCAACTGTCTCATGTCTTGTTGATGTTATTGGATCAAGAAATCCTGCACTGATGAACTTGATCATCTTAGAATAATCGAGTATATGCAAGTTGTGTTCATCTTTGTCATATCCTAATCCTTGTCAATTTTTGTTACTTTGAAGTTCTTCCCATGGCTTGATGATTGGTTTGGAAGAAAGTTGAACTAGATCAGGGACCACTTCAACACTTGAAGTTGGTTGGATCAGTGACTTGGAATCAACAATTGTATTTGTATTGTTCAAAGACTTGGAACCGTCACTCTTCTCTAGCAACTCAGTTCTTTGAAGTTGCGACTCCAGTTGAAGAAAATCAATCATTTCATGTGCATGTTGAAGATGCACTTGAATATCAACAAGAGTTTTTTTGTTGATGTTCACCATGTCGTGAGCTGATGATAAAATCAAATTTTTAAGAATTTGGGACAGTTGAATGTGTGTCACCATGTTAGCTTGCTCACTTTGAATTCAGGCTCACTTGTATTGTTGCTTATTGCTAATGATTTAAACACTTGCTAGTGTTTTATGACTTTGTTGTTTGAACTCTTGATTTCACGCTCGCTTGATGATGATCACTTTGCTTGAATGCTTCGTTTTTTGTAGATGTCATGCTTTGAACTTTCACACTTGATTTTGACACGTTCGCTTCCTTGGTTATTTTATTAACACGCTCGATTGCTTTGATTGTTTGAATGACACACTCGCTTGCTTTGCTTGCACTTACTTGATTGATTACTGACACTTTGTTCTTTCTTGAATGTACTCAATAAATGTGTGGATTTAGAAAAGGAAGGGTGTCGAACATTGTCGAAAATGCACCCAAGAGACAAATGACAAATGACAAATGAATCAGTTGAAGACTTACTTGACTTAAGGTATTCACCTTAACAATTCAAATTAGGGTGTTGGTTACAACTGAGTATGCACCCTTACAATTCAACTGAATTTGACTTTGATTACAATCCAACTTACTAATTATGATTTTCAAGTTATAGTTTTTGTATTGAGCTTATTAAAAAATAATGGTGCAAGTGCAATTTCCAAAAAAATGTTGTTGAATTGCTGCAAAGATTGTTGATGTAGATGATAGCTTGATTGGATGTTGATGCATAAATGTCTTGACTTGAAATGCTTGATTTTGTAGCATCCTTAACTTGATTGCTTTGATTACATGATGTGAAATGTGCTTGCTTGGAAGATCATCTTATCAAGTTGATGATGTGATGCTTTGTGCTTGTGTACTTAAGCTTGATTACAGGAGCTTGATTAAGTGTTTTTATACTTAAGCTTGCTTATGTGCATGTAGTTGTTTAAGCATAATACAAAGAGATACTTTGAACAGAAGTCATCCACATGTATTCATTACACACGGTGTACCTAAGATCCCCTTATTCAATTTCAGGCGGTTTTAGGACACAAGCACCACAAAAAAGATATGTTTTTATTTAAATATGGGAGTACATCAACCTTCACCTTCTCAAGCAATGAAAATTTCACACTTGCAAACTTTTGTCTTCAAAAAAATTGCCTGCACTTGCTCAATCGCTCTCAAAGTAAAAGATTACTTTGGATTACAATAATGACTTTCACCCAAACAAATTCACTTGTCACTCCAAATTTGCAAAATATGCACCTTATGATTCCACAAAATTACTTATGAATCCATTAAAATACTCCTTATCCCTCCAAAATGTACAAAAATCACCTCTTCTTACTCCAAAAAAAAAACATTATTTTCATAACCTTTTATGATTCCCAAAATAAACATTCCCTTCTACAAAATTACCTTTGACAGTGATACAAGTCACATGTCGTGAACAAATCACCTGTTAGCACCATGTAATCCACATACACACCCATAATTGAGTTTAAAAGTCCCTCTTGGTCAAAATGAGCTTGACACCATGTTGGTGCATCAACCAGACACTAGATGTAATTCAAAAAGCATAGATAGTGTATGCATTAACTCCTCAGAAAAATTCACGCATCAATTGTACCATGAGTTCTTGATGTCTCATTTTTGGTATTCGATTTCATGGATTTTATGCAGCTCTTAAACAAACTCAACTAATATTTTCATGGACAGAACAAGTTCAACGAACTGGCTCAATTTTTCACTTCTCATCATTGAAAAGGAACACTGAATGCCATAATGGCATGTACAGGAATGAATGCCTTTCAGAATTGGAATGCCAATAAGATTTCTCATTCAAAACCACGTAGAATATATTTTGGATATGAATTTGTTACCAATGAAAGCATTTGCAGCCTCAAATAGCTTTAATTCATTGAAGCTTTTGATATTGCATCAAACCTTACCATTTTTGTACCATAAAAGCTTCCCTTTATCATCCACATGCAGGCTTTACTCTTGCAACTTAGCTTCAGGTGGACTCTATGAAGCACTTGTCTGCTCGGCAAGTTTCTACGCACATTCATACAATACACTATACTCACAGGCTCATTTACACATTCCTTCAAAAGTTCAGGCTTCAAAAATATAATAAAATTTGAGGCCTTTCAGCCTTTAGTCTCGGATCAACATATTTTTATGATAAAAATTTAAGTTTGATGTCGCACTATAATCCACTTCATGTATATATATCGACACAAGCACATAAAAGACTGAGGCTACCATTGTAATCGGCCTTATATATAATGGAGCGAACCAAAAGTTATAAATAAAAGTCAAAGTAAAACATAACTCTGATCAGATTGCGGGGAATGTTAGGCAGATCCTATTTCCCGAACTTGGTTGTCCAATTTTGTTCCGCCGCAGGACAACGTTGCAGCTTTTGAAGTCGACATTCTTCTTTCTGTGTGTGAGCATGAAGCGTCCCGGGTGAAAGGCGGCCGAGGAAGTCCCAAAAAAGGTGAGAAAGTTGTTGGAAATGGATCCTTAAATGTAAGCATTGGAATAATTCCTGTGGTGTTAGTATCAGAAACAGAGGATTCAGATTTCCTTCCTGATGAGCAACCAATTGGGCATGAGAACATTGATGTCTCAAATGATCATGAGGCCTGGAAGACAATGAAAAAACCCTCAAGAAATCCAAACAGCATAGATAAATGTTCAAAACGGAAAGTAGATAAAATTAAAGAGACTGGGTGTAGATTGGAAGACTATGCAAAATCTTTCTATGTGCCCTTTGAATACTAGGTTATTGCAACAAAGTGGAAGAACCTAGAAGTGGACAATTGGATCTGGTTCACCTCATGCTTATGGTGTCCTAGATAGTGGGTACTGCTAGGATATGCCAGTGGAAGAAGCTACAAAACTAGCTCAACACTCACGCAAATGTAAAAATTTTCATCGAAACCAAGCCATAGTCAATTCCTTCCTTCATCTCACTGAGGAAAACTCACATGGCTTCTTGATCTTTTTGCTTTATCTCTGCACTCTAAGTCCTCATGACTACTAGCTCTGATACCATATGAAGAAGATTCACAAAGCCATATAACCATTTGCACAACAAATTAACACACAAAAATTAAACTGGCGGAAGAGGCAAAGAGCCATCATGTGGTCTCTCATGCTCATGTAATTCACATTATTCAAATAATTTAGTAATACATTTAAATACATGAGTAAGTGGTCTTAACATAGTGCGTCTATCTTAGACTAGCTTGGTTGAGACAATTTCTCAACTTACACACTAATTTAGGAGAGCTAGTTGGAGAGAATCTCTCATCCAAACTAGACTCCTTAGTTTGAGGAATTTTCATGATTTTTTTTATTTAATTTAATAATTGGATTTATTATTGATTTTTAAGAGAGTGAAACTAACATTGATTCGACAACTTATCGTCTTAACTCTCTAACTGATCAAGAGATGGAAGCACTTTTTTTTTTATAATAGGGATGATTGTATCATATCTCTCACAATGATCAAAGAATATAAAAAGGTGTTTCATGAAGCTAACGATAAAATCTCTAAGTCTATGGGAATTATTGACAAGCTTAAGGCCGAATTGATCAACCACATACTAAGATTTGATATCCCTTCACTTTGGACCAATATAGGTTGGGTAATTGCAAAATAAGGAATCTAGGAAGCATTAAAAAAGGTAAAACATGACTTTAGAGTTTTTTCGTATAATGATGAAGTAGCTATCTCTAGCCAGTTAATCGTCAATTTTTTCCTCAGGGAATTCAACATCCTAATACTCCTGGACAAAATGATACAACAAGTATCAACTACCAAGTACCAAAGTAGATCAAAACTCATTGTCACTCTGTCAACTCTCAAGAACATGCCATGGGTATCAAGCCTTGATTGGAACAAGTTCATAAAGTTAAAAAAAAAAAATTGAGCAACCTACTTTTCCCACTTCAAATTTGCATACCATCACACCAATTCCACCTATGCAATCTATTGTTGAACACAATGAGGATTCAATTATTGAATCCATGGTCATCTTTCCTAATCCAATGAAGAAGAGCATGATGATTTTAGAGATTCCTATACCAACTACCATTCCGAAGAAAACGACAAAAGTGTCTATGAAGGGTAAGAATGTTTCTCAGAATCAATCTTAATTTATTTTATTTATTTACTTATTTAACTTGCAAGTTATGAAGACAAATTTTCTAAAAAGTTATCTAAAATTTTGTATATAATGAGAGACTTTTTTTTAAATAATCTAATTGTTTATCCCTGCCACTACTGACCAATCATGATATTTTTATGATCCTGTTTATACAATTTTAAATATAACATTTATACAATGGTCTTTCCATTTTTCTGTAGGATCACATTTTGATTCATATTTTGGTCTACTTAATTGACTAGATTAATTGTTTAAATCATTCTACATTACTCTTTTTTGTTTCCTCTCATATCTATATATATATATATATATATATATATATATATATATATATATATATATATATATATATATTATAATAATAATAATAATAATTATTATTATTATTGGTAAATGAATTTTGACATTTCCATCACTTATTGTTAATTGGATTTCAAACCGTTGACGTAGTTTTGTTTCAATAATTCACGCGAATATATATTTCAAGTAAGTTGTCTACCTTTTCTATTTTTTGTCTTTAATTTTCATTTGTTGGATATATTATGCCTTGATATACATTTTAACAAGTAATACTTAAGTGATGAATATTGCATTGTTGTAGTTTATAAGAGATTTGTTTCTATATTGATATTATATTATTTGATCCGAATAAAAAGAGGTTTTTACTCATAGTATTTACTCATGGTATTGTATGATGTAAAGAAGATATTATGAATATTATAGATAATATATCTCAATTTGTAAAAAGATAAATTTGTCCCTTAATATAATGGTAATTGTTTCCTTTATTTTATTCATAGATATATATATATATATATATATATATATATATATATATATATATATATATATATATATATATATATATATATATATATAGATATAATTTTTTTTTTTTTTTTAATTATGTATTTTCTGCCTGTGTCCAACTTTTTTATTTATTTTCTAAGTCTTGGCCTCAAAATCAAGATCAATGGTATTAAAGTCAAGTTCAAATCCATGACAATGAGGATTCCCAGGGAGGATCCACTTGCTTCCTACTATAGAAACAACCAAAAAATCCAATTTTCTATTATCTTCACTGTGACCTGCCATCCATCAGCAATGTTGTCTAACAAATGAAGCCATTCAAGACCTTTCTTTCTGTTAGTGCACAACAAAACTCCGTAGAATCCCTCACAAGATCATGTACAATATGCACATAGATGATCCTATATAGTCAAAACCTATTAAAAAATTTGTTCCATAACTTCAGAGATAGGGTCAGTAACACAAGCCATTCAGTGTAAATGTGTTAGAAAATCTGCACAGATGAATCTAGCTAGTAAAGGTTGAACACATAGCTTTGCAGAGCAAAAACACTAAAAGAAAATAAAAAAAACAAAAGAATGATTCATTAGAAAATAGGTTACAATGCTCATGATATAGCATAACTGGGTGAATATCCCAAGGTAATGCACCACAGTGGTGATCAATGAGAAGACTCAACACCTACAACAAGTTCGGGAGAGAACTAGCCAGTTGTGGAGTAAAAGAAGGAGCGAATCAGGGAGTAAATCATGCAGAAGAACTAACCAGTTGTGGAGTTAAATAAGGAGCAAATCAAGGAGTAAATCATGTAGAAGGAATCTTGCATGTAGTCCCATGGTCTAACTAAGAGTTCACATGTAGGTGTGTAGTAGTTCCAACACTCCCCCGAACACCACTATGGGGAAAAGTAGAAAATGGGCCCTGGCAATTAAGGCCAGAGGTCACCCAAAATATAGTGCAACTCAATGTACTAAAATTGAGAAAAGAGGGAAAAAATCATGGGAAAAACCACCCCTCAAAATACAATGTAATCAAAAGAAAAGAGGAAGAAAAGACAGTTGCTAAGCAACTGTGTCCTTCACTCCAAGACGATCGCGCAGAGAGCGAAACTTCTGCTCAGTGAATGTCTTGGTGAAGATGTTTGCAATCTATTCTGCTGAAGGATAGAACTGCAAGTCAATGACCCAATCATGTCCTAAGTCTTTGATGTAGTGCATATGGATCTTTATGTGCTTCGTTCGCTGCCACTGTACTGGATCCCTGCAAAATTTGAGAGTGCTCTAGTTGTCACACTAGATGACAATGGGCTGGTGGAACTGGACACCCAACGCAGTGAGGAAGTGCTATAGCCACAGAGCTTGAATGGTGATGTTGACTACTCCTCTGTACTCAGCCTCAGCTGAAGAGAGAGCAATAGCAGCCTGCTTCTTGCTCGATCAACAGATAGGGCTAGATCCTAGACTGAGTGAATATCTAGAGGTGGACTTGTGATCAATGTTGTCTCCCGCCCAATCAAAATCTGTGAAGCCAAGGAGATTCAACACATTTCTTGTAGCATAGTGAATCTCGAAGGTGATGGTGCCCTGCACATATCGGAGGATGCGCTTGGCAGCATTCCAGTGTAGCTCATGTGGCTCCTGCATGTATATGAAAACTGCCCCTACTGCATATGACAGATATGGTCTGGAGTGGGTGAGGTAGAATAAGCTCCCCACTAGCTATCGATAGAGAGTGCTGTCAACTAATGGAGTGGTAACTCCATCCTCAAGGCAGACCTCAAATAGAAAAGGAGTCGGTGCTGGCTTGCAGTCAGTCATGTGAAATCTCTCGAGGAGATCCCGTGCATACTTAGCCTGAGAGAGTTTGATGCCTATGGCATCCTGGCTGATCTCAAGACCAAGAAAGAAGTGTAATGGACCCATGTCCGTCATCAAGAACCTATCATGCAAGGCCCTCTTGACTGTAGCAATGGCTGAAGTCGAGCTGTCGGTGATTAGGAGATCATCCACATACAAAACTAAGATAAGAAGAGAATCATGTGTCCTAAGCATGTAAACATTCGGATCAGACTTACATCTTTCAAAGTTTTGTGATAAGAGAAAAGAATCCATCTTCGCATACCAGGCTCTTGGGGCCTGCTTAACTCCGTAGAGAGATTTCTTCAGTCTACAGACCAAAGATGAATCCTGAATGAAACCATGTGGCTGCTCCATGTAGATCTCCACGAAGAAAGGCATTCCTCACATCCATCTGATGTACTTCCCATCCCTGGGCAACCACAATGGCAAGTGTAAGGCGTATGGAATCCATCTTTGCTACTGGAGCAAAGGTCTCATCATAATCAATGCCATGCACTTGTTGGAAGCCTTTGGCTACTTGCCTTGCTTTCCATCTGGTGATTTCCCATCTGCAGCACTCTTGGTCCTGTAGACCCATTTGCATCGGACAAGTCTCCTTTCTGAAGGAAGGGAGACCAGATCCCAGGTCTGGTTCTCGAGGAGGGAGTTATACTCCTCCTCCATGGCAGACTCCCAAAATGGATGCCCAACAACCTCAGCATAAGACTATGGATCAGAAGATTGAACCAAATGACAATGCCAGGATGGCGATGGTTCAGTGGTAGTGAGGATAAGAGGAGGCTCAATAAACTCTAAGCTAGTCCTTTGCAGAGCAGAATTATCCCCCACAAGACCATTTCTAGCAGCTGGGTGGTCTTGTGCATATATCTCATGTAAACTCCTTGTTCTCTGATTTATGACAGGGGAATTTGATTCACTGCTGGAAGCCCGATCTGGGCTTGGATGTGGATCATCATATGCATGCACTGGGTTTGTATATGAAGAATTTGTCTCTGCATCTGCATGCTCTACCATGGCATCTGCATGCTCTGTATCTCCATCTGAGTATACTGAGTCATCATCTCGGACATGAGGTAGATAAAAGGTGTCTGCATGCGGCAATTGAGGTGCATACGAGAGACTTTCCTCAAGTTTGACACTTTGATCAATGATGAGCTTGTCCGTAGAGGAAATCAGGAGTCGGTATCCCTTCACACCATCAGGGTATCCAACAAAGATGCACCCAATGCTCTGTGGATCAAGAGCTTTCCTCTTTTCATAGGGGATCCTGGCCCATGCTTGGGAGCCGAAAACACGGAAGTGGGTGACCTCTGGTTTAGTGCCGCTCCAAGCCTCAAAGGGGATCTGATCCTTGACAGACCTATGAGGAGATCTGTTCTAGATGTAGTTAGCAAAATTAAGTGCTTCAGCCCATAACTTATGAGGTAGTGACTTAGCATGCAACATGCAGGAAGCCATCTCTTTGAGAGATCAGTTCTTTCTCTCAACAACTCCGTTCTGTTGCAGAGTGTATGGCACTGTGTACTACAACTGTATGCCAGACTGAAGGCAAAGGTTCTTAAGTTTTGTGTTAACATATTCCCCCCCATTGTCTCTACGGAGGGCTTTGATCTTTCTCTCTGACTGTGTCTCAACTAGTGCTTTGAAATCTTCGAAGTGCGCAAAAACTTCAGATTTGTTTATGAGAAGATACACCCAAGTATACCGTGAGAAATCATTAATAAATGTAAGCACATACCTTGCTTTGTTGATGGAAGGATGAGGAAAAGGCCCCATGAGATCACTATGGATCAGATCTAGAGGAGAGGATGCTCTGTGAGTCTTGCCAGTGTCAAACTTTTCTCTAGGATGTTTGCCAAGGACACACCCTTCACAAACTCCATTGGAGAAACTGATATTTGGCAAGCCTTCCACCATCTCATGCTTGCTTAGCTGCTGCATATACCTGTAATTTAAGTGACAAAACCTCTAGTGCCAAAGCCTACTACTATCATTAGCATGTGTAAGCAATAAGGAGGATTCAGATTCAATAAATCCAGAAAATGTATACAGTATGGCTCCACTGTTTACCTCACCGGTTGCAATTTTGGAGCTGCTATGTAGGTCATATATGTTCACTGCATCGGGAGTGAATTCCACTCTCTTTCTGGTGTTGGAATGAGTGATCTGATAAACTAAAAGTAGGTTTACCGAAAGTTTTGGAACATGAAGCACATCTTCAAAGCTTCCGTGTAAAAGTTCCACTCTACCTTTTCCAGTGACCTCAATAGGTGAGTTATCTCCCATAAGGATGGGAGGTCCTTTGCATACATCCAAAGAGGAATAGACTTCCTTTGTAGCAGCCATATGATGTGATGCACCAGAATCTATAATCCATGCATCAGGGGAAGAATTAATTGCAACTAAAACATGAAAATTGTTACCTTTCCCGTGTGGCAGATCCTCAGTTTTCTTCTTGGCGCCCTGAGGGATGTGGTCCCCAAGGTTGTGCTTCTGAAGGATTTCTGCCATTTGGTCAATTTGTTTCTTCATGCAAGAGGATTCTGGATGGAATCCTCTTTGACAGTAGGTGCATCTATTTCCTTTCTTCCCTTTCTCATTTCTCGAGCCAAAGGAGTCATTGAAGGGCTTGGTGTACCCTTCTTTCTTTGGATGGGAATGCGCCTTTCCCTTGTCTTTTTGCTACTGATTTTTCTGATTTGAATCAGATCTGTGATTTTTATTGTGGCTGCCATCATGCACAGCAAGTGCATGCACTTTTGGAGGTTTGATTTTCCCCATGCCAATGAGTTTATCTTGCTCAAAAGTAAGGGACTCCATGAACTCTTTGAGAGAAGGCATAGTGTAGGATTTAACTATTGCAAGCCTCACTGAATGAAATGTAGACACAAAGACGGAGTATTCTAGTCTGAGCTTTGACATAATAGAGAGAACTTGGCGACTCTTCTCCTTGGATTTGTCAATTCCACAACCCTTGAGTTGCAGCAATAGATCATTATATTTGGTGAAGAAGTCTTGAATTCTATCATAGTTATGTGGATCCAATGATAGTAGCTCCACTCTGAGCAGATGTCCTTTCATCTCATTCTATTTCCCGTAGCGTTCTTCAACCTTTTTCCAAGTCTCATTGGGAGTATTGCAGGCAGATAGATGAAACTGTAACTCTGGAGAGATGCACATGCATATGGATCCATGGGCCTCATCCATACAGTTGAGGTACTTGGATTTCTCTATGGCTGAAGTGGGTTCCACTTCTGCAGCCATGGTAATGCTGTACAACCCTTTTTGACGAAGGTATCGAGCCATTTGGTCCTTCCATTCGTGATAGTTGTACGGTGTTAGGATCGATGCTTTGGGAAACTCCATTTTTCTATTGATCTTCGATCTCTAAGCTATAATACCTGCAAAATAAAGTACTGGTGCGCCTTTTATCTAGCAACCTGTGGGCTCTAATACCAAGTAAATGTGTTAGAAAATCTGCATAGATGAATCTAGCTAGTAAAGGTTCAACACACAACTTTGTAGAGAAAAAACAATAAAAGAAAATCGAAAGAACAAAAGAATGATTCATTAGAAAATAGGTTACAATGCTCATGATATAGCGTTACTGGGTGAAGATTCCATGGTAATGCACCATAGTGGTGATCAATGAGAAGACTCAACACTACAACAAGTTCCAGAGAGAACTAGCCAGTTGTGGAGTGAAAGAAGGAGCAAATCAGTGAGTAAATCATGCAGAAGAACTAACCAGTTGCGGAGTTAAACAAGGAGCAAATCAAGGAGTAAATCATGCAGAAGGAATCTTGCATGTAGTCCCATGTTCTAACTAAGAGTTCGCATGTAGGTGTGTAGTAGTTCCAACATTCAGGAGTGCCTATTTCATCCAATCAATGAAGTCAACATCATTGAATAACTCAAAGGACTTTTTTCATGTTTTCTCATGCCAACCAATCTGCGATAAGCACTCACCCCCAGTGAGTATAGGTGTCAAAAATGTTGGGAATGAACTACTGGGATTTATAGGAACTTTGTCCAGTCCTTGCGAGCAAAACCTTCGTCGCAGAAGTCCAGCAAAATGATGATGAAAGAAGCACTGCAGAGAAGTGTATCTATGCAAAGCGAATAAGAATAATTTCGTGATCATTTATGCATTTGTTAAACTTTAATCAACCTCTCACCAATCGAAAAAAATTCCTACTCAAATGTTTTCCGGAGAATTAGAAGCTCTATAAATAGGTCTAGAGAATTTGGACAAATGAGAGAAATTTGAAAGCGATAATGAAGAGAAGAAGAAGCACGTGGATCTAGCATGCATTATTAGCAATAGGATTGTTTTCAAGTGGATTTTTAAATCAATTTTATTTTCGGGTTTCATTGTCAAATTGGTGCCAAGAAATAAACAGTATGGTCCGCCTACTAATAGTTATACCAAGGCACTTTACAAACAGATACATGGGCCTCTTCTAAAGCAAAACAACATATCTTGACGAGGAAACTATGGCATGTGTGGTGAGATATCTGATCCTAGAGCAACCCACGCTAATTTGGCTAGTGTGTTTTATGGATGCTATCAAGTTCAATTTCCCTATTGCATTCTTTATGACTGTGCTAAGTTGGAGTGTTGTTGAGTACAATTCCAAGTACGAAGTTGAAGGACAGCTCAATCATGCTAAAGACATTATCAAATGGGGAGCATATATTTTTCTAAAGACATTCAAATTCTCTGTAGATACTATAAGTTTGATACATGCATAGGTTGGGCAAGGAGATACCTTAGCTGGTACTTCTAGTCCCAATGATCATTATTGCTGGATGAGGCTTGAAGATATTGAATACCCACACCCTGTATATGATTGTCATTCTTGTTTAGACTTGGGTACAAAAATTATTGTTTCCCTAGTTGTAGCATCTATTATTTTCAAGGATAAGAAACTTTACTCAAAAAAACTCATCAAGGATGCTACAATGCTCTCCAAGTTCTCAAGGGACCAAAGAGGTCAATATAGTGTTGGTGGAAGTGATGCTTCCAAATTCTACAATTCTTCTGGCTACTATAAAGAGTATGTTTGGGGAGGTGTATGGATGTATTATGCCGTAGGGAATAACAATGATCTTCCGTTGGTTACTACATTGAGAATTTCCAAGAAAGATGGTGTATTTTGTGGTCAACTAGACTGTGTTGTTATCCTTTGTTTGTGTGTAACAACATAAACTACCAATAGAGCATGAGGATTAGCCTTAATTGCAAGTCAATGGCATGCTTGGGAAACATTCAATTCATGTGATGAATTGAATCAAAGGATACAGACTCAATCTAAGCCAAAGGATTAGAATGTCGAGGAGGATGATGAGGAGCCACCTCCAACTACTACATCAACATATTAGAGGAAATATTTACATAAATAAATCAATGGGTAGATGATCTTTTTAAAATTCAAGATCAAAAGGGAAAATTGATAGAATTACTACAACAAGAATTGTTGGTAAAAGAAAATGTGTTGTTAGCACTCAATAATGAAGTGAAGTAGCTAAAACAAGAGTGTTTGAAACTAGAATGCTACTAAGAGGGGGGTGAATCAATAGCGTGAGAATTTTAACAATTTCTCTTACAAAGTAAACAACAGTCGAAAACACCAACAAACTCTTTAAAAACCATACATATAAACATCACAAGAATCAACACAAGAAGCACAAATTAAACACACAGATTCTTCAAACTTCTCTTCAATTAGTTTCATAAAGGAAAGCTTCAACTTGTCATTATAAAGTTCTCTGGCTCCAACTAGAAGGATGTTACTACTCCATAGTTTATCAACTACCATTGAAAGGCACTGCAACCCCTTAAAGGAAGCTCATACTTCCCAATTTAACGATTGCCAGTGAAAGGAGTTGTTACCCCTAGTTTTATTTGCTTCTATTGAAAGGAGCTTTGACCCCTGATTGTTTACCAGCCACTACTGGAAGGAGCTACAACCCCTGAAATGTGAGTTGTCACTTGCTTTTTCTCCTTCATTCATATTTCTTTCTATTTTCAAACTCAAATCATGAAGGCCACTTTCTTTCATAAAATAAATAAATTCTCTCCTCAACCATGCACCCTAATCACCACAAAATCAGCTTTAGCATTCTCTTATATCTGATCAATTCAACATCACACGCTAGCAAAACCAACAACATCAACAACTTCCTTGATAATTCAATTATGCTTATAAATAATTAGAGTTGATATTTTTAGGTTTAAAACTTTAGTTAAGTTCAACTCTTAATTTGCACTTAACAAAAGTTTTGATCTCATTACCTTCTTGTTTTTCACTTTCTTTTAAGTCTTCTTAATGTGTTTAATTAGTTTTGAAACTATTCTTTGCTATGTCTATGAGAAAATTTGAGTTAAACTACCCAAATTTGGCCAAAATTTCCAAATATGCCTCTAACTATGTCCATGCACATAGCTAGTTTTAACACACCACTAGTTTGGTTGAATTCACCAAATATGGTGCAAAACTGCCAAATTTCAATGTTGTTGACTCATTCATGCTGGGCTTGTGCCCTTGCTCACATAAATTCATATAATAGAGTCCTAGAGCATGTTGTCATCCCCAACCTTATTTCCCCAGAAATACATAATGCAACGTGTTTGGTTCCTGCCAGGGTTGATTTGTTGGGGCGGTGTGTCCCATAGGGACACCCCACATACACTGAATAATTGAAACATCGCTATGATGACATGTTAGTGCTAGCTTACATGCCACCGCATCTTGATGCTTCAACAGCCTAGAAATATAACATGTAGCTCATTAAAAAATTGTCGGGGTGCCTAAGCTTTCAAGGTCCAAGGTGATGTGTCAATAGTGCTAACTTGTATGCCACCTATGTTTTCCAAATTGACATGTGTGACATGCTAGCTAGTGCCACATGTCATCCACTTTTGGCCCACTTGACAACTCAAAAATGCCAAATCTGCATGCCACATGTAAATTACCTATTGGTTCCACATGTCTCGTTGGTGTCATCATGCCATTGTGGCTCCATGTCACTCATGCTGTCGAATCAAATCATGTCACATGTCCTTCTCTAGTTCGTCCATGCTATCAAGAGTACAACAGAAAGGGGGGTCCCAACCCTTTGTTTTTTTGTAGAGTTTATTCATACAAAACTTAAAGGGACCCCTTTGAATCTTCTAAGGAAGGACCTCCATGGTGACGTGTCCCACAGGGTACCCCTTGCGCAATCCACCCTATGCTTTGATTGGCCCATGCTCTGTCACTGCTCTAACTCATGCCATGTACTCTACCAACTTGTCACCTTGCTACATCTTCCCCAGAAATAAAATTCGCATTCTCCCTCAAATCCCACTAGTGATGGACTGCAGGGGTGATTGGAAGTGGGGTTCCCTCACTCTGTAATTCTCACCAATCACTTCTTTCCACACCACGTCACTTAACCACCATGCTTATGCCATCTCACCCTGCTTCTCTATCATCTTGTCATGTCACCTCACTCTGCCTATCCCCTAAATTTAAACTTGCACATCCTCATTACTCTTAACAGGGAGAATCAATGAAGGTGACATGTCCCAGGAAAGCAACACTGCTATCCCTCCTATGCACTTGTGACTAGTTGACCTATGTGCCCATGTCAATGTGCTTTCCACATTTTCATGTTGACATGGCTACAAAGCCATTGGCCTAAAGACACCAAAAATTTGACTTTTACCCTCATAACTTTGACCAGCCATATATTTTGATCAATGAAGACTTTTTTAGTTTTCAATATACCATTGGAAATATCTTTTTGAGCACTATCCATATGAGTAGTTTCTAAGTGCACTTGAGCTGCTATTCTATACTAAAAATGGCTACAAAGTTTCTGCATAACCAATCTTCTTGCAACCACTCATTTGACATCAATGCCAACATATTTTCAACATTCTCCCCCTTTGGAATTTATGGCATAACCAAAAATACAATAATAAAATCAAGTGTACTCCTCCTACTTCTCTCCCCTTGTGTACCTCTTCCCCTTTAAAATCAATGGAAAAGAAAATAATATGCTCCCCCTGCAACCAATCTCCCCCTGTCTTGTTGATTCTGTGGACCTAACAACTTCTCGTTGATATTCCAAGTTCTTTCTAGCTACCTTTCTTCCGCTTGAGGAACATCTAATGGAGGGAGGTAAGAAGAACTACTCCCACTCTTTTCCTTAAGTACTCAAATTGGTCTCTTAGCATAGGTTTGGTAAATATATCAACAACCTACTCTTTTGTAGGTACATACTCCAATATTTCAATCTTATTTGTAACTAGCTCTGTTAGGAACTGGCACTTGATTGGAATATGCTTTGTATTGGAGTGGAAAATAGGATTCTTCAACATGTTGATTGTGCTTGTATTATAAAAAATAATTGGTACTGATTGATCATATATTACTTACACATCTTGTAAATTTTGCTTCATCTATAATAGCTTAGTGCAACAAGCAATTGTTGTTATATATTCTAGATCAACAATAGATAGAAATGGAAGCTCTCTTCTTACTCAACCATGAAACAAGACATTCACCAAGAAAGAGAGCACCACCACTAGTAATTTTTCGGTCATCTGCATCACCTTCCTAATCAGTGTCAATAAAAACATTTAGTGAAAAATATTTACATCTAGGGTAACAAAGTACATAGTCCATTGTGGCTCTTAGATATTAGAGAATCCTCTTTGATTTTTGTAAGCATAAAAAATGCAGACAATGGAACACCCAAAGATGATCCAACACAAAAACATGAATAAAAATGGACTGCACAGTCCAATTTTCATCCAAAGACAAATTAGCTATTGCAAAATAGAAGATAAATTTCAATTTAGAAAAGGATTGGCAACGCAGGAGAGGAAAATAATTTTTTTCAGAGAGTAGATTAGCCAATCCTTAGAAATTGATTTTATCCTAGGTATGAAAACATATTTTCAGGTTACATTTTACTTGTACAAATTATGGGCAGAATGCAATAAATTGCAGCCTGAATCTATCCTTTAGACAACTCAGGGCATGGAGAATAATTTGTCAACCAAATAACCCATTTGTCTGTTAGGTCCCTATAATACTTGTGTAGCCCCCTTATTGTTATTGGTTTTCCCCATAGAAGCCCACTGTTGTTACTTTTGTTCCCTTACATTATTATTTTTATGTAGACCATAATTATATATATACCAAGGAGGTCTTGTCATTTGAATCATCCAATAATTTTTCATTTATGTGATATAAAGGGAGGTTTCCATCTTGATGTGGCTTATTATCTAGTTATCGAGATATCTTTTCTTGTGTTTCTATGCTCTTTTGGATCTGTATACATAACATTTGGTATATGAGCTCTTGATCTTAAGGTTTTACTGCTTCAAATGGGTCATTGTGGAAGCTTCGCTATAAGATTTTTACTTTTTTTTTTGTTTATGAAGCATCAAATCATGAAATTGTTACCATGTGTAGGCTAAATCTTGATGAAAATTTGCATTCAATTTCAGACATTGTTTGCTATATTTTTGGAGATATGTTCCAAGGAATATAGGATTTTTGTGTGCTCTAGAATTCAGTCTCAAACATGTGTCTCAGCGAAAATCATCATAAATTTTTCTTCAAGCATCAGATTTGAATTTTGTAAAAATTTACCAAAAGTTCACGGACTATAGTTTCTTGTGTATGATTTTTAAGGGCAAAGGTTAAATAAGTTATTGGTGGAATTCGGTACAAGTTCTATCTATCGAACAAGTCCATAATAAGGCCATCACGGGAGATTTGACATAACTTTATCTTGAATAATCCAATCTCGGTTTAACAAGTGGGGTTGGAAAGAATACATATAGGACTACCAAAAGATGAAATTTCTGATCTTGGGAGGCTGAAATCAAATAGATACAATAGTTTCAAGGTCAACCTTATCAACAAGCTCAACATCAAGCTCTTAAAATGTGTGCATTTTTAAATTTACATAATTTTTGTTTGAAAATTTAGTTTGAAATGATTCAAAGGGTATAGTGAAGCATAGATATCATTAATTGATTCCAAAATGGCTCCCAAAAAAAAAATTTCCACACCCATTAATCCCTCAAAAAGTTATATTATGACACATGAAGAAGAAAAATGCAACATGATATATCAAAATTTCGGGACCAAGTGCAACAAGTTTCGCTCTCACAAAGAGAAATAAAAAAGAATTGGAAGCAATGGTAAATGTTAATATGGATGATTTAGAAGAAAAAATAAAAGGGGACATGGAAAGTTTGAAGAATGGTTTAGAAGAAAAATGGAAGGTTTGAAGGAAGGTTTGGAAAATTTTCTACAAGAAATGCTTGCTAGTGGTGATAAGGTATTCCATGAAACTCATGATGAGAAAGAAATGAAGTTGAATCATGATTTTAGAGACTCCAACTTTGGTTTGAAGACCCACCACTTTCCAAAGATCAATATGAGGAATTTTGATGGAAAGGTTCTAATCCAAAACATGGAATTTTGATGGAAAGGATCTGGTAACATGGACACTATAGATGGAGAAAGTATTTGATCTACAAAATGTGAAACACACAGAAAAGGTACTCATTGCATCTTTATATTTAGGTCCCAATCAATTTGTGTGGTATCGATGGATTTTTTCTTATAAATCGCTTGTCACCTGGACAATGTTTACAGAGGAATTGATAACAAATTATTAGGATACATAGAGCAGTGCCTTCTTTAGCTAATTGATAAATCTCAAACAAAAGGGTTAAATGGCAGAACACAATGAGGACTTCCAATGATTGAATATCAAGGTAATTAATATTCTAGAGGAGCATCAAATTGATGTCTTCATAGGGATTTTAAAGGATAACATCCAACATGATATTTTCCTTTGGGAACATAATTCATTCGAAAATGCATTCAGGGTGGCAAGAAAATTTGAAATCAAAATTATGGAAACAAGGAGATATACCACTCACAACTACAAAGATGGAAGTGTTGTCAATGCTAGCCTCCCATAACCTACGAGGTTTACACCAAAGCAACTAGAGAAAAAGATAGCAAAAATGGCTTTGTTACAATTGTGATAAAAAATACACTGAAGGACATAAATGTGTCAAGAAGAAATTATTTTACATCTATTATGAATAGGAGGAAGAAAAGGAACAAGAAAGATCAAAAGAAGAATATATACACCAGAAACCAGTTACCCCAAGGGTTGAAAAAAAATAAACTAATCCAACCATATATTGTAATTCATTGAAAAGAACTAACACTCCTTAAACTCTTAAGATAGAAGGATATATCAAGAAGAGAAAGGTAATAATTATTGGCAAGGAAATTTACTTTGAAATTGACTTAGGGTTTGACTGAGGGTGCTAAAAAAAAGCCCACGTAGTCTAGCACTTCGCCGACATTTTCACTCGTTCAAAAAGAAGAAGAGTCTCACACGAGGCGAGCTAGAACCATGGAAGGATAAAGAGGATTTGGATATGCCTATTATGTGACTTTCACAACTACCACATAATTCACTCTTAACCATTCAAGTTGTAGATTCAACAGGAAATTTAACATATGCAGAAAATTTTAAAGGGGCCCATAAATTACACATTTAAATGCCATAAATTCCATCTGTGTTATATTAATCATTGATAGAGAACAATTATGTTACTTTCAGCAGATTTTACAACCTATGACATTTACAAACTTTGCACACAGTATCAAAGTCTATAGGAAATACATAAGAAAAACATTACAAATCCAGATCTCAGAACTAAACAAAATTGGACACTCAACACCATCTATCCTTCAGGCTTGATATGAAATTTGCGGCACGGTCTAAAAAACATGTTTCTCACTACCTTCTATCTTCTTTTATAACCACACTCGCTTGCTCTAATACCTCACTCGCTTGATCCATGGTTTTCAATAACTAGGGCCATCATTCTAGTTTTTTGTTTAACTGTATCAAAATATCAAAATCGACTCCTAGTTCTTTGGCACACTCCCTTATTTTCCACTGCGCAAATTCTAAGTCATCCAATTTCTATTTTTGGTTTTCAGTGCTCTATTCCTGGCAGTTTCATCCAAAATGTGCTTCGCGACTGTTATCCTTTCAAAACTGAAGGACCCAACATGCCCCGACCACATCCTATTGACTTGCCCTCGAGTCAATGTGTTGTTGTTGTTTCTTCTGAATCTGTTGCAGGTTGGCTTCCACTAGCTTTAGTTGTGGTACCTTCAAATGAAGGACCCAACTCTGGAATAGTCTGAAGAGAGGACTCCTTGAAATTGGTGAATGTGGAAATAGAGGATTGCCATGAGTCCATAAGTGTGGAAACCTTGGCCGAGAACGCGGTAATAGTTTGCTCACTGGGATCACTGGGTTGTGCCTCAACCAATTCTTGAATCTACTGATCAGAAAGGGTCTATAGTGTGCTCAAGTTCATAAAATGCTTTTTACCTTCTAGTAAAAGGTCACAGAGGCCCCACTTGGTGACTTGGGATGCATCTTCTAGTTGACTAATTTGGGCATCAAGGACATCATCTTGGTCGAGGAGTTGTTTCTTGGTTTCCATATCGGAGTTCACTAATACTTGCTGGTATAAATTATCAACATTCTCGTGCAAGGGATCAATAGCTACATGTTTCTTTGCGATGATATGACCGACATTGGAGATCTGGCGAAACACATGTCGATATTCTTGCATTAATTGGAGTAGAGTAGCACGAAGAGCAATGACAGTCTGTAATCGCTCACTAAGCTGACTGTGATACATGGCAGAAGGATTAGAGGAAGATTGGTGCATCTTTGTGACAATATCCTGGAGCTTTGCATGCATGGAAAATAGTTGTTGACATGTCGCTTCAACCATAGTACAACATTCGGTAGGGGAACATGTGGTAAAATCTTCAGGTTGCTCGGAGGCATATGGAGAAAGAGTCATCCATAGAAATTGCAATTGAGAATGAACCACACTAACTTGGGACTCTAATCCTTCCTTCTCAAAATGTAGTTGTGTTTGTAGTGTTGAGGCAACATTCAACTAATGTTGTTGTTCTTCATAGGTGACCTGTAGATCAGTACACCTAGTCTCTATCTGAACCAAATGGTGCTCCAACTAAGAAATAGAGGCATGAATAAACTGAACTAGTTGATGGGAAGACTAGGTACTAAGAGTGTCGATTGCAATTATTTCATCTAGCGAGAGTCTGAATTATAGTGGTTGGCCACTAGAAATTGACCTATCTGATTGATCTTGCATTGAAGTTTCGTGATGAATAGTGACCCTTTGGTTATGCGCAAAGCAATGTAAAAAACGGGTTGGAATGAATGTGATGAGGTCATGCTATTGGGTTGCAAGGGAAATTATTTGACAACACTGTTCGGGATCCTTCATGAAGTCGGAAACTTGTTTTGTTGAAATGGGTGGAGGAGTAGGGGTGATAGATGAGACAAAGTGGAAAAAGGAGATGGAGTGATCAATGATTAGGAAGTAACAATAGTAGGCATATGGACATAAACAATAAGGGCAGAGTCGGTTTCCATATCTGAAGGGTCATCAAGAGTGATAGGTGAATTGGGGCAGTCAAATAAAGTAGCAGAAGATGAAGGAGGAGCCCCTTTAGAGGTTGTATGTGGGGATGGAAGTGATTCTTCTTGAATAGGCACTGCAGAATATGTGACTTTTGGTTCAGCATCAAGGTCAATAAAAGTGGAGGTAGAGGGAGTGCTATGGACTTGACAAGGTCACAAGGGAGTAAAAATAGTAGCAGGCGGAATCACGGGTGCAATAATATACCGTGCAATGGAAATCGGGGTAAGCTTATGTACTTGGAATTTTTTCTGAACATATGAACCGACCTCAGACTAAGTAGCATAAGTTGAGCTTACACACTCCTTATGTTTCTTCAAAAGTGTCTGGAGATGCTTAGGTACATCTTTATAATGATTTCGAGAAGTTTAAGGGGCTTCTTTAGTAGGTTTGATTGCATCAAGGTTATAGAAAATTTTCCCATCTTGCTACCATGCAATAACCCTTCACCAACTACAAAATTCAAAGTGGAAATCATTTTTGCTGATATAAAATTACAATGGATGCATGGAGAAAGTGTCTAAGGAAACATGCATCGGCCGAATATAGCAAGAAATATGAGAGATACCAACCTAAATTTAAGGAAAGTATTGGTCCAATAAAGGAAGCGACCCTCATGAAATAACATTCAACACGATGACCATCTTGTTGTTCTAGTTACCAAAAGAAAGGTCATTAAATTCTATGTTTACAATGTCCTCAGTGATATGCCATGGTGCATATATATAAGCACAGGGTTCCTCTTCGGAAATTGTAGCAAGGTCACGACCCTTTGGAGGACACCATCTGGAAATGGTAAGTGGAATAAGTAGGTATCATAAAACAAAATAAATGGACTAAGCATAGGCATCATTAGAAGCCTCAAATAATTCTTCAAGAAGATAGTTGGACCAATTGAGTTGATCGCCACGAACGGAAGCTTTAGCAATATAAATGGTACCCAGTGTACATTCCCCTCTGGTGTAGTGGCACATGAGATTGGTGGCCATTTATGTAGCATAAAAAAGGAATGACATGTTGTTGATCATATCTAGAACCACTCCTTGGCCTTTTTGGATAGTACCATACTTCTTGTACAGGTTGTTCTCATCTATTTTCTTTCCATTCTTAGCTATTTTCTGAAAGGTTGACTTAACATCAACACCATAGGAAGATAGTCCAGTGATGTTGTGAATGTCAATTGCATGGATGGGGTATTCACGGTCCAACCAAAGAGAACCCCCATTAAGTCGTCTGGCAAAAACTTTGTACAACACATTACCTCACCAGTGGTGCCAAACACAGGTAAGTCTCGCGGAAGGAGAAGGGAAGATTGCTTCAATTGATGGAAAATAGTTCTTAATTTCATGATGGAATAGGCATTGGGTCACATATTAGGATTGTTGGGTAAGGTCCCCCTAGGTCAAAGTTTTGTAACAAGCCCACATTTTGAGGAGCAAAGCACATTTCACGTAGTGTTTTAGGAGTTATATGGGATTTAGGGTGGGTCAAAGACCTTTATTTTGTAAAAGGATGGGATCAATTTGTATGTTTTGAGCTCCGCCCATGGTTTGTGAACCATGGTATTGTAAGAGAAAAATATATATAAAGGGTTGTCTTAGTAATTCAAAGGCATATTCGATGATGGATTTATGTTTTGAGTCTATAGTTGTCATATCTTTCTGTGTTAGAGTAAAGGGGAAGGCTCCTGCAGCTGTGTACATGGAGACCTTGGTAAGTCTAGAATTGTGTGCTTAGGCCCCTGTAGCTGTGTGAGGAGGGTAATAAGGATTGTAATTGTGAAGATATGAAGATAATAAAGAATATTTTGAAGGCAGACCTATGTACTTACATTTTTTACTTTACTTTATGAAATTACTGTTTAATTTTGTGCTATGATAAGATCAAAATTAATATATGAATGTTGTTACAGTTAATTAAAGTTAAGGTCCATTGACTAATATAGTAGATAGAGTTTTAGATCTGTGAAGTAGCCTTTTTGTATGAATAGATCAGATTATGTATAATATTAAGTAAGATCGTGTAGCTCAATAATAGATTTTTAGGTAAGTCAGACTAAGTCAAGAGCCACACTCCGTAATCCCTCTAGATGTTGAAACCTGGTTCGAGCATCCCTAAATATTGCCTCGGCTGAGATTGCGGTCTATGCAGGCATATCATTCCCAAAAGGGTCGATGATAAAAGTTTTTGTTGTTTAACACAACTAACTCTAAACCTGGGTCCAACCCCCTCAAGAAAACAAATGGTTCTGTTGCGAAGAGCAATGGAGAATTCTTTCCTGTGCGAGTAAATGGTATTAGGTTGAAATCTACAAGGATGATTCTGTCCCTCGGACTGTGCAATGACTATATGAACAGAGAAATTTTTTAGTGCTACAGGCAGTTGGAAGGAAGCACAAAACTCTAAAATATTATGCCAAAGGAGGAGTTCGTCAAGGAGGAAATGTTGCATGGTATTCAGGAGGATGGTGCAGATGGAGGAAGCTTCAAGGAAGGAGTAGTCACGTTGCAAGGAAGGGTTGACATATCTCATCTAGAATATGACCCTTGGGCTTGCTATAGTTGATTTGACAGGGATCTATCTGAGGGGTATGTGATGTAGCATTTGACTAGAAAATAGATTCAAGATTGGGTTGATCTGAAGGTGCACGAATTTACAGCACAAGAGAATAGAAATCCATGGCTCTCAACAGAAAGGTGGTTGCAGAGGTATATCTTTACAAAAAAACACGATATCTTTTTCGCATCATTCGCTAATGAGTTGCATGAGTGGATTTCAAAACTAGCTGAAAGTAAGTCTTGTTGGATGTGCGACGAGGCTACTGTGTGGACCCTAGATCTGATTAAGCGAATCAAGGAGACTAAAAATAATATTACAAGATCTTTCTATTACTGGATCAATAGTGTTCTCAGAGGCTTTATTATTGATTTATTATTGACACATCAGTATCCTACAGTGAAGCTGAGCGCTAGTTTTTCAAGGGTCCGCGAGGTAAGTATTTGAATTCCTTAAAGCACTAGATGAAGATGTTGTTATGTGAGAAGGGCGTAATACGTATGCAAGAAGATTGGTGTTTAAAGGAAGAAATACTGGATCTAAGCAGAGTGGAAAGAGATTATGAATAGATCATGATAATTTCACTAAAGTTATTTACTATCCGTTATTGGGTGAATCAGAAAGTGAAGAAGAAAGGAGAAACCCTAGCACACCTAGAGATGCATCGCAGTCATAAAATCAAGGCACTTCTGTGATTCCCTATCTGACTACTCCACCTCATACACTTGCACGTCCGCCTCCACCTCCACCTCCAATTCCCCCATTTAATATGGCTAATGCAGTAAATATGCATGTTTTTAAGGGTTAGGGATTAGAGGATCTCGAGCAATTTTGTTTTATCGCAGAAGCTGTATGGAAAGCACAAAAAATCAATGATGAAGATATAAAGATCAAATTGTCACAGCACTGTAGGATAGAGCATTGTCATGGTATATTAAGTATAGTAAAACAAACCGAGTCGCTTCACTAGCTAAACCAAAGAAAGAACTGAATGCAAAGTTCAAGAAACCAAAGTCACAGTCACAATGCATTACAGAGATAAAAGTGATTAAGAAAGTAGTCAACGATACTTCTTGGGAATTAGATCAAAGATTAGAATTTTTGTTGGGACATGTCAACTTTCAAATCTTTGATGAGCAGCACAAAGAGTGGTATATAGATGCACTATTACTGCATCTCATATTATCACTATCATAGCAAAAGATCACATCACAAGATCAGGAATTATAAATTGCGATGAATCTAGAAGAATCACTGGCACGTGATACTCACATAGGAGTTCAGAAGATATAGACCCAGTTAGTGAGCTTCCATATGGAGATACAAGATTTGAGAAAGAAAAAATAAGTTCGGCTTGATATGCACTTAGAAGTTTGGCACATAAAGTGTAAGGCGGAAGGTCACTATAAGGACCTTTGTCCTCTCTATCATGATTATTTGGTTGTTGGAGGTCCTAATCCTCTGAAGCTGGAACCTAGTGCTGGACTGAGTACCAAATCGACTGTCTGGTGTAGTATTTTCCGAATTGCAGGCCAACACCCAACTGACCACTGTTATTTGTTACAGAAGTATGTGCATTATTCAAAGAAGTTATTTTGTAACTTATGTTGGTTAGTAGGACATCACGAAAGATATTATCACAACTATGGTTTGATGATAGAGAAAATTGTAGTGTACATAATGCAAGTTCAAGGTTGCACATAGGAAGATCATGGTTGACCTAAAGCCCACGGAGGATTTCAGGGCCAAAGACGTGGTCGAGGAGGGGACGTTGGATGAGGTTGGGGTCAGATTATATGTTATAACTATGGTAAAGCTGGACATTTTGTGTGGGATTGTTAGAACCCCACTACCCCTTCCTATAAGTATTGTATACATTTCGACCATGTAATAGAGGATTGTCCTGTTTTGATGGATAAAATGCAAGAAAAGAAGAATCAACAACCCGCACAGAACTTGCAATGATGAGGGTTGAACCGCACGAAGATGATCCAAGTGTTAACATAGTGACACCAAGTGGCATAGATACAGGAGGAGATAAAATAGAGATAAAAAATACTATGGTAGATACATGGGTCAGGAAGGCTAGAGAAAAGAGTATTGGGTTCAACATGCAAAGGGAGAAAGATACCTTCATGTAAGCATTGAAGAGTTTCATGGACCTAGGAGCTTTGACATCAAAGATGCGGATGCAACTAGTACCACGGAAGAATAATCCTAAAATGGTTACTACGACGGAGAACCTTGATCCAAGCTAGGGAACATTTTAAGAACCATCCTAAATTTATATGTATAATAAATGGGCTAATCCCCATGATACATAGGAAAAATGGGAGGTGATTTTATCAATAATATAATATGTATATATAATTTTTTTGGCGAATCTCTCAACAGATTATATTATCTTGTACAGTGATGGAGAATCTGTTATCACTTAAGAAAAAATATTTTAAATTCTGAATATCAATTTTTTAAATTTGTCAAAGGGTTGGTGTCAGTTTTGGGTCTAGTCTTTTCATCTTATTTTAGAGTCTAAAGAGTTTGAATAAGAGTCTTGTCGGTATGTCAAAAGGGGTCAATTATTTGCTTTAGTTTATCATTGGTCTCATATCTCACATGAATATCATATGTCGAAACTCGTTTTGATTTCGTAGTGCAAAACCCATATTTTGAACTAGCTGCGCTACGAAATCGGAGATTCGTTATGATCCATAGCAAATTTCACCCAGCTGTCATATTTATCAAAATCCGTTATCTTTCTACATCGCCAGTTATCAGCTCATACACTTTGCCTGTCAATTCAACCGCTTATCCTCATCATTAGGTCATTAGGTGTCTTGGTACGCACAGGTTGCAAGTTTCGAAAAGGAGCCGAGTGTTCACAATCATGATGATCTTTGGGTTCATACAGGGGAAGCAAATTAATAGGTTTTCAATTTAAATTCTTTGAAGATCAAGCGAGGCAGCTTTCCTCATATATTTGTGAAGTCAAACTACACTATAGAGACTGTGGAGACAGAGCGGATTTCTGTTGATCATGTTGCACACCTAAAATCCTCAGATGGAGGCTCAGCTGCTACTCAATTGGCTGCACATCTAATCGAAATTCACAGTGCCATAAAAATGCTTAACATCCGTATTAGAGTTCGTTATCATTTCTTGTCAGCAATGCAAAGAGGTGAAATTCCATACGAAAATTCTTTGCTTCGGAAAATTTCCAGTCTTCTAAGAAGGTTGTCTGCCATAGAATCCCCAAAGTTTCAAGATGATTTTCTAATGGAATATAACGATACACTATTGATGGCTTACCTAACCATGATCACAAATTGTTCCAGTACCATGAACGAACTTATCGATAAGTTCAACACAGCTTTTGATAAACAAAGCAGAAGAGGAGGGCGAACTACTTTCCTTTAATTCTTGGTCTTAATTTATGATTTCTGGACTGAATTGAGTTGGTTTACATCTCATTCAATACCCGATGCTTTTCTTCTGCTAGCTGATCATAGATTTCATTTGGGAAGAAGTGTATGTTTATTCTGGGCGGTTTTATCTTATTGCACTACAGTTTTGTCTAAAGGTTGCTCAGCAAAGAAACTGTATGTGTGACCGGAGCTAGTGGATTCATCGGGTCATGGGTTGTTCGTTTGCTGCTAGAACGAGGTTACTCTGTGCGGGGAATTGTTCAAGATCTCGGAAATGAGAAGGAGACTAGGCACTTAGAGGCCATGGAAGGAGCCAAGGAGAGACTGGAATTGTTTCAAATAGACCTGCTGGATTATGGTTCTATCGAGACTGCCATTAATGGGTCTGTTGGTGTTTTCCATTTAGCGTCTCCTTGTATTGTCGAAGAAGTCAAGAACCCACAAGCCCAGCTTTTGGATCCTGCAGTTAAGGGTACCATGCATGTCTTGCAAGCAGCGCAGAAAGCCAATGTGAAACGTCTGGTGTTGACCTCCTCAATCTCTGCAATTATTCCCAGTCCGAACTGGCCTGCAGATTTACCGAAGGATGAGAACTGTTGTACTGATCTTGATTACTGCAAAGAAAATAGGATTTGGTATCCTGCATAAAAAACACTCGCTGAAAAAGCAGCTTGGGATTTTGCCAAAGAGACTGGTTTGGATGTGGTTGTTATCAATCCAGGAACTGTGATGGGACCGATTCTGCCTCCGGCCATTAATGCTAGTATGGCCATGTTTCTTCAGCTTCTTCAAGGTGGCACAGAAGGATATCAGAATTTTTACATGGGCTGTGTACATGTAAAAGATGTTGCGGAAGGACATATATTACTATATGAAACCCCATCAGCATCAGGAAGGCACCTTTGCATTGAAGCAACAAACCAATGGAGTGACTTTGCTGAGATGGTGGCAAAACTATACCCTGAATATAAAATACACAGGTTCACTGAAGTGACACAACCTGGTTTGTTACGAGTTCAGAATCCTCCAAAGAAATTTGTTGACCTGGGCCTCGTTTATACACCCATGGAGCAAGTAATTAAAGACTCAGTTTCTAGTTTAAAAGAAAGAAATGGTCCAGGCAAAGTTTGGCTTGGCACAAACAGCAGTGCGACAACTAGAAATCTACACAACTGTTGTTTTGCTTGCAACTTTACATCCCCCAGATCCACCTCGTAGTATGAATTGGCGAGGGGTAATGGAAAAGATATCAGAAATCAGTCGACAATATTATAGAAGCACTGTTTATGAAATTGAACATTTTTTAGAGTACTTCCATGAGGCCACTCCTGATGTGTTTTTAAAATTACACAGCAGTTTCGTAGCGCGCTACGAAACTGCTGTAGCTGCATAATTAAACTCAGCCGACCAATTTTGGGTAATCAAGGGGAAATCTTTTTGAAAAGGAATCTCTTCAAAGGATCATTTAAAAGGTGTCAACATTCAACAAGGGAAAAACAGGTGGAGGAAACATATATATGAACTCTAAACTTTTTGTTATAAAGTGATCACAGTTACTACAGTTCATGATATGTCAGACAGCTTAGAGGAGGTTTTGTCTTCACACATGGGAAAGGTCGACAGCACATAAAGAACGTGGCACTCTAACACATTTTTTGTATAATCAAAGAAGAAGGACGTGGTGAATTGGTTTCGAATATCATTAAGGAAACCTAAAGCAGAAAAACAGGGGCAGTTTCCTACTTTTCAGGAGCAGTAAAGAGATGATACATTAAGGGCCAGCAAGGAGTTTTAAAACATCCACCAAAGCTAAACTGAAGGAGACCACTTGTCAGAGAATGAGATTTGATTGTAATTAATGCTATTACCAGCATGATGTGGAGTTAGACTCCTAATTGTCTTAGGTTTCAAAAATATCTAGTTAGCAGTTTGTTGCATTTAATAAGTAGTTAAAGTTGGAATAGATGTCATGGCAAGTAGAATTCGAGTTCCCCTCATGCTGGAGGAGGAATCTCAGCCTTGTAAAGAATTCTATATATAGGAGAGAGGGAAATGTACCAAGGGTTGGAAAATTTCAGAGAAATTGGAACTATTGTGCTATGTATATGACTCTGTTTTAGTAATACAATACTGGGCTTTACTTCTCAGGAATCAGAAGGAATTTACTTTTCAGAATGTTGTGTATCATCCTCTCTTTAGTATTTGCAGTGGTATAGATATGTGATGACTTAGAAATCACTAATTATGCTCTAATTTCCTTCACATATTTATAAACTGTGTTGTCCTGTATGTTTCTGGTGTGTTCTGAATGGTTGAATTCTAGATGTCCTGACTTCTATGTAAGGTTGATATCATTGTTATACTAAAATGAATTTGACTCCATAAGCCCAATGGATACTTTCTAGTTGTGTTTCCACCACTCATATTTTTACATTTGTTTTATAAGAGTTAGCCATCTTAATCATAATCAAAGATCATTAATCCTTTGAGAGAGCCCTCTCAGGTTGGGGAGGCTAAGCCTCAGCCTAAAGTAGGTTTGAAATAGTTACTTAAGGTCTTCCTGGTCAGCAGCCTTCCAGGGTCTGATTTTGAGATAACAGAATCTTTCACTGAATTATAAAATCTTGTAAGATATTGGCAAATCTTTTACTGAATAATAAAAAATTTATAAGAAGAAATTTCGGCGTAAATCACATTTAGAAAATCATTGTCGACACATTTCGAACCAACCAGTGTGGTTCATCATCAGGACTTGTTGAAAAATCAGATCTATCTTTGCCTGTTAAATACTTTGAGCAGAGCCTCCAACGGCTAACTAGGACAACGTCTAAATTTGACGAGGGACTAGGGTCAAACAAACCAGTTATAAATTAAAAGTAAAAAAGGGACCTTACCTATATATAAATTATATGTATAAAGTAAATTTAATTAAATAGGTTGTTTAATAAATCGTTAAAAGTATTAACTATTTAATAGATAAATAGAAAATATAAATATTAGAGTAGAACGTATAACTAACAAGATATAGAGGTCTAACTAACTAATTAAAATTATAAAATTTTTAAAAATAGGAGGTTAAGTTAAAAGTTAGTTGAAAAAAAAATAAAAATAAATAAATATATATATTAGAATAAAATAAAATTCAGTTAATAATAATAATAATAATAATAAAAATAAAAAATAAAAAATAAAAAAACTAATAAATAAATAAAATAAAATAAAAATATATAAAAACAAAAACAAAAATAAATAAATAAAAATTAAAAATAAAAATAAATAAATATATTAGAATAGAATAATATTCAGCTAAAAAATAATAATAATAAATAAATATAAATATAAATATAACTATAAATATAAATATAAATATAAATATAAATAAGAAGAAGGTCAGGAATAGGACCATTAGCAAACCACAGAGCCAAAAGGAGAAACCCTAGGAGGAAGGAAAAGACAAGGCTCTAAGGGGAACATCGAAAGCACGAAAAGGTTAAAAAGGGGGGGGAAGGAAAAGCAAGACTAGGAAGAAAGGGCAGGGATCCAACAGCTACTGATCTTCCAGCTGTCATCTCTGTTGATATTGTTAGGCCTTCTTTCAATTTCAATAGCTTCCTTGAATTTACGATGATGGAACTGAGCAACTTTGGCAATAACCTTGGCCTCCTCTATACAAACCTGAAGTCTTGGTGAATGTTTTGTTAAAGTATGAAACCATATATGATAATAAGAAAACATATTCATTAAACTGTAATATACTAACATACATGTTTGGAAAAAAGAAACATAATTTTCTCTTCCTACAAACAATGTTCCAAGTTTCAGTGGTCGTGTTTGTCAAGGTTCTTACAATACACTCTTTCATATCCTTCTATTAGTTTTGATAATATTCCACAACAAAGTTCTTGTAGGTGTTGATATTGATAATGAGTTCTCTCAAGGTAGGAGAGATTAATCTTTTCTCTACAACTTTTGTCAAGCTACCACTTTTTTCAAGTTATCAAATTTCTTTCTTATTACATAGACTCCAACTGTGAGATAAAAAAAACACATCAAGTTTGTTTACCCCAACACGCCAACAAGTAGCAAGCCCCAACTATATTATATAAGAAAGTATTAGGTATCCCAAAGGCTTGAAGGGGATCTAATTGAAAGAAGTGACCATTGTGAGAATCCTTCCAGTCAATATATGAATATATACATGTAGATTTATTATTATTTTAATTGGAAATCTTCAATTAAATAATAAATTTAATTACGTCTCTCCCAATCTAAATTTCTTATTAGCATAATTCACTACCCTCATAGGTCTCGCGTTTTTTAACAATGTTATAACATGTAGATTAATTTCCTTTTTGGTGAGCAATCTCCACCTTTTAGGAAAATATGGTGCAGTGGCTCCAACCCCTACAGATCATTAGGACAAACTAAGAATATCACAGAAGATGAAAGGTTGTACAAAATAGCTTATTTTTCAAACAACTAATCCAACATCAGTACCTAAACTTTTTCATGAAGATATCATATTGAGAATGTTTGAAAAATGGTGAGAAATATTCAGCGAGGGTGATGCGGAAAGAGTGATAAGGTCTCATTGTTTTGAATTTTTTTGTTAAATCAGAAAAAGTTAAAAACCAATATTAATGGAGATATTGGTATTTTTTACTAAATTTTGTGAAGTCACTAAATGTAGCTTTAACCATTCACCTTAAGATGTTTTTACAATATAATTTCCTAAGTCTATTTAATATCTTCATTATCATAAAAACCAACCTATATCCATCTTAACTCCACATCTACCACTCTTAGGGGGATGAAATCTATTTATCCCTCTGAGCACTTGGTAGACCCAAAATTAGGATGGATCTAAGATGATATAATTTCCCCTTTAAATAGTCTACGCTCACATGAATACCATAGTATTACCATGGGTTATCATAAACCTAGAGCTTAAAAATTACTATTAGTAATTTATAAAAATTAATAAAATTAATAATTCATTTTTATTTTATTTTTTATTTTAACCAAGTTAAAATGTTTAACATACATTAAATTACAACATCCATTTTAACTCTTGATCCACCAAGCCCTGAGAGGGATCAAATATTTTTTCACTCTCTGCTAGTTTGCATATCACAATATTTGATCCCTCTCGCGGCTTAGTAGATCCGGAGTAAAGATGGGTCTATGTTGGTTTAATTCCCCCATTTAAATAGGCTACATTACACATAAATACCATGGGTCAATACCATGTGCCATTTTTATTTTTATTAATACTAATATTAGGGTTAATAATAGTTTTTTGCATGGTATTAATATTAATCTAACCAATGGTATTTGGCCCATAGTATTCTACCCATAGGTTTCCCCTAAATATATGGCATTTTTTGAGTGTTTTTAAATATAAGGTGACTTATGGAGTAAATATAAAAAAATGTTTTATTTGTTTACCATACCTCTCGTTTATTTATATTTTTATTAATTTACCATACCTCTTTTACAAATATGGTATTTGGCCCATAGAATTCACTTAAATAAAACCTATTTTTTGAACCTTCATAAATAGAAGGAGGGTTATGGACTAAATATAAAAAGAGGTTTTATTTATTTACCATACCTCCACTTTATTTATATTTTTATTAATTTACCATACCTATTTTATAAATATGGTATTTGGCCCATAGGATTCACTTAAATAAAACCTATTCTTGGAAATTAGGGCAAATGGAAGGTTGTAACTCCTAATTTCAAGGGCTAAAATTACCTTTTTCACCCTCTCCCTTAAAACAAGGTGGGCTATTTGAGGTGATTTGTAAAAATGTACTATGATACAAAATATTCGCCCACTAAAAATTTAAAACCACTTAATTTCGCCTAAGGGCGAACATTCGCCCCTAAAATTTTCCATGATCCAAAAATCCTAAAGTCCTTTCTGCAGACATGTATGAAGTTGCTAAGGGATAAAAAAGTAGTGGAAGGATTGCAAGAACTAATCAAAAATTGCGTTGGCAAAGAGAAGCCATAGCCTAAACAACGCGCAATAAACAAAGTATACAGAAATAAGAAAAGAACCAGCTGAGAGATGAGATTAACTGCACATATCGGTGAATTCAAAATGGATCAAGTAATTCTTGACTTGGGATCAAATGAAAATGTATTACCCAAGAAAACCTGAGAGCGAATGGGGCAACCAAAGCTACAATGGTCACTAGTTTAGTTGCACATGGCCAATCAATACAAAATCATCCTGATGGGTTGATTGCATGGCATTGTTGTGGACATTGAATGAGTAAGCATGGTGGTAGACTTTGAAGTTATTAAGATTGTGGATGATAGAAATCCGTATCCGGATTTACTTGGACTCGATTGGGCTTTTGATATGGACTCTATAATCAATCTGAAATGAAGTATGGTATTCGAGAAGAATGGTATCAGGGTCGTTGTTCCTTTGGACCCCTTTGAAGGAGTGCAGTATATAGAACCTATCCACGATGAATATAGAAATCAAGATATTGAAAATATATATAAGTTAATTGCACACGATGAGGATTGGATCAACTCCACTGTAAATGGGAGGATAAGTTAGGAAAATGATAGTTTTTGTGTCTCTCACTCTGATGACGAATTGGAGAACTGGCAGAACCAGTTGCATGAAGTTTCTACTCTGCATTGTAACAGACTTACAAAATCTCTTCACTGCATCTCAACAGAGGTACGTAATTTACCTTACTATGATGGGATAGGTGATGCCAGCTTATTTATTGATGAATTTGAAAGGGATGTACTGGCAGAACAACGATTCCAGGCCTTGGATATAGCTTTGAGGTCTACACCCACGTGATGGTGGGGCATGCATAAAGAAAGTAGAGAGAAAGATGAAGATCATAAGACAGACGTAAAGAACCATCAGTCTGGCGATAGTCGGGCCGAGGACAGAGAAGTTGGTAGAGGAAGTACGACAGGTCGCCATGCAGTGTGTAGAGACACTTCAACCTTTGAGGGATGGATACAACGATCTCAAAGGAAATATTCAAGACATACGAGCTGAGTGACTTGGGATGAGTCACATCTTTCTATTGTGGGCCTATTGGGTAGGGTCCCAATAGGTCAATTTTTTGTCAAAGTTTTGTAATCAGCCTGCATTTTGAGTAGTGGACTGCAATTCGCGTAGTGTTTTAGGAGTCATAGGGGCTTTAGGGTGGGTCAAAGCCCCTTATTTTATAAAAGGATGGGATCAATTTGTATGTTTTGAGCTTCGCCCATGGTTTGTGGACCATGGTTTTGTAAGAGAAAAAAATATATAAAGGTTTTTCTTAGTAAATCAAAAGCATATTTGATGATGGATATGTTTTGAGGTTTTAAGTGTGTAATTGTAATACCTTTCTGTGTTAGATTGAAGGAGAAGGATCCTGCAGCTGTGTGTGCAGAGACCTTGGCAAGTTTGCAGCTGTGTGCGTAGGGTAAGAAGGATTGTAATTGTGAAGATCTTAAGATAATAAAGAATATTTTGAAGGGAGACCTATGTACTTACTTTTTTTAGTTTACTTCATGCAATTACTGTTTAATTTTGTGCTACGATAATATCATAATTAATAAATGAATTTTGCTACAGTTAATTATAGTTAAGGTCTATTGACTAATGCACAATAGATAGAGTTTTAGATCTGCAAAGTAGCCTCTTTGTAAGAATAGATCGGATTTGGTATAATATTAATTAAGATCACGTAGCGTAGTAATAGATCTATTGGTGAGTCATACTAAGTCAAGAGCCACACTCTATAAGCCCTCTAGATATGGAAACCTGGCATCCCCCAATATCGCCTCGGGTGAGATTGTGGTCTACGCACGCAGATCGATGCTGAAAGGGCCAGTGATAAAGGGTTTTGTTGGTAATCACAGCTAACTCTAAACCTGGGTCTAACCCCGTAAAGCCAACACGGATCCATAAAAATACTAGTCTAGAGCACAGCGAACAAGGTGGAATCATACAAGTCGCTATCCACAAGATGAGATTTATCATACTTTCCCAAAAAATCATCTTCAGATTGGATATGAGAATCAATGGGGTAAAGACTGAGATCGAGTTTAATTGAGTGAACCATATTCACATGGTGACGGGTGTACACAAATCAGACAGGAGGAAAAGAAAATAAAGAAGGTTAAAGGGTGGATGATAGTGGAGCTGGAGTGGAAACTAAGAATGTATGATGGGGAAAGATGAGGATGAAGACAAGATGCATGAAGATATAGGGAAATTGGCATAGACATAGCCATTAGTCGTGGGAAATGGGACTTAACTTTTGAATTAATGAAAATTGATCCAGACACATACCAAGGGACGTGGTGACATAACAGAAAATCTAACTATAGAATAAAATCTTATCAGGAATTGAAATACGGATTCGGTAACTAACTCTAGCATGATTGGAAACACTGACAGATAGGACAAGTAATAATGACTATGAAAAGACAAGATACACAAAATATCCCTGACCACAATTGGTTGCATTGAGTCGTGATTGAAAATTGGAAGACTCTTGCAGAAAATACAAAATCTACAAACTACTAGATAGAGGAAAGACAATTATTGATACAACTATCTTAACTCCTACATAAGACTCTCGCAAGGAGAGATCACCATAATTAGATTTTGAACCATAAAAGTAGGGTTTTATGTGAGCACCATTCACCCATCTAGAAAACAGAGTACCATCGAGCTAAGCAAGTTGGACAACACCAAAATATTTAATATCAACAACATAGAAAGGACTGAGTCAATGCATTTGGAGCTTACTAGGATGTTTGTGGTACTTGCTATTGTAGAGTAAGACTTGGTCACCTATAGAGAAGGACTTCTTCTTGATGTGATGATCATGCCAAGCCTTCAGGCATTCGTTTTCAACTATCTCATGAAAATATGCAAGGAGTCGAGATTTGTCCAGTTGCGGTAACTAGTTTACTCAATCAGGAGGAGACTCATCCTCTGAAATTTTAGTTGCGTGAGAAATGAAGAGATTTAGAACAATAAATTTCGTAGGAATAACAACTTCCCTGCCATAAACTAGATCGAATGGGGTACATGTATTCAGTTTCATGATAGTAGTTCTATAGGCCCATAAGGTAGTAGGAAAATGTTCATCCCAATCATCATGTGTTATAGACATTTTTGGGCACTGCAACCCCAATCATATATGTCCATAAACCAAGGGCTCCTATGTCCCTAAAAGTGTTGCTCCATCCCCTAAAAGAAAAAGGTCAGCTGATTACATCATCTCCTAGAAGTTCTCCATGAAAAACTACTCAGAACTGGTCAGAGCTGGACCATCTCACCTGCTCCATGGTCAAAGTGCGCTGCATCCAAACTAAATGCACAAGGGAGGTGCGATGTATACTGAAAAGCCCTTCTATGGGGTGCGATGGGCGAGAGTGGACAAATGGCAAAGTAAATTTGCGAGGTGGAGGATAATGGAATCTTCCAGAAACTTCTCCTGTGACACTTGCCTCTCTGCATTCGCCCCGGGATGAGTAAGAGATCATCAATCTCCAAGTGGAATCAAGAACTATCAGAGAGAGGACACTAATCAAATCTCAGAAGCTGACTCACCTCCCTACAATCATCTATATATGGATCCCTCATCCCAGAGATCGAGAGGCTAGAATTTTGTATCTTGTAAGGAAGTGCTGCTGGTTTCTTGGTGTAACATCATAGTGTTGGGTGATCTAAGCTTTTCATGAGGTGAAGAAGGGCTTTCTTGCTGAGAGGATGACGTTGGGTTAGAACAATTGGTTGTAATCCTCTTTTCTATTCTTGATATTAATAAAGCTATTCAAGTTTTCCTCCACATTCTTGTATGATTGGTGATATATGCATTTGTGTGGTCAATATATATCTGGTCCTATATTGTTTATGATAGTAGATCTTTATTCTTGGATAATGTTATGCTGCTTTGATTCCACAGGTGCTCTTTGAAGCTGGGTAGACGAGGAAGCGAGTGGCAAATATTTATCAGAAGGGAGAGGAATCAAGCAAGGAACCAAGCGCAAGACAGAGGTTGGTCTCCTTTGTTCCCCTCTTATCTACTTCTCATAAAGGAAAACGAAAGTAGTTTTAGTTTGTTTGTTTCTAAGATAGCTACCAGTCTTAGTGGGACTAGCAGCTCTGCATAGACACTAGATTTCCCGATAAAAAAATGGCGACTCCACTGGGGAGCGAATAGATTGTTTGTTTGTCTATATTTGTTTGCTTTATAAACTTACAGATGGAGCCTAAAGTCAAGCCAGCTAGCCTTCGAACTGCATTTGCTATGCAAGTGCAAAGTAGATCAATGCTGCTTCAGTCTATCTCTGGGTTTTGTTTATGAACTGAACAATCGATTTACAAACTCTCTAATTTCCCTTGTGGTGGCTCTAGTAATCTCCTTAGATCTACCCCTGTGATTTATTTACTGATTATCACTTGCTCGGCCTAAATCCCTGAACTGTGCTGCAAAATGTGATCAAGAACTGGATCAAAAGTCTCGCACTGTACCATCGCACCCTCTCTTCAAGGATATCAGTATGCATCGCACTTCCCGTGTGTTGTAGGTGGGATGCATACTGGATTCCCTGTGTAACAGGTGCGCTAATCAGAGAAGGCTAATTTTGCCTCTAGACTTTGGTTTTTTTTACTCTTTTCAGCTCTATTCAGGAGTTTTGCTGTCTGTAGTCAGTATACCTCTATGGAAACCCCCTTCCTTGCCATTATTCCGCCTCCATTGTGCAAAGAACTGTAAATGTTTTTATGTATTGTGAGCCATTTTCAGCTCTCTTTTACAAAGAAGTAGCGTAATTGAACTGTCGTTTCTTGATTTGGAAGTGTCGCAAGTGTCGTTTTCAGTCATAGAAGAGAATTCGATTGTTCTTGATAGTCAATTACACTGTTACTCTTGTATTTGATTTGAATTAGTAGTTTTTCAAGTGTCGAATGCAAGTTTTCCATTCCAAATCGCAAAGTGTCATCATTGTCTTCATTTTGTCTTGAAAAGAAGCTTGTTAGTAATGTTTCTTTGAAAAATAATTCAAATTTGCACTTAGCTTTCTTTTTATCATTCACACATTAAGAAGGCTGAAAAAAAATACATGCATGTGCATTTGCATTTAGACTGTTTGTTGGTTTGATTTAGGACAATGCATATAATGTGTGCTCTCTGCTCTATGTTGAAAGAATATCATCTCTCTTTCTTTAGTAGCTAGGATTTTCATTGCAAAAAGAAGATTAAACGATTGTTTATCATCTTAGATTGCATTTTAGGAATTGTATATCTACATCAAGCGGTGAACCTGAAAGGAAAATTTCTTAAACAAGATCAATTGTAAAATAAATTTAATGAATCTAAAAACACTTTGGAACCTAATGCACAACATTTATAAGTCTAGGCTAGAGACGTATTCCGGCGTCGTAAAGCCTGCTAACTGTTGTTTTCATTACTGGTTGGGTGATTCCTCCACTTTGAGATGACAAGTGCCAGTACGGACTTGTGCTCCCACGTACCGTCAAGTATATATTGGGAGACCACAATAGGCTATATCCTTTATCCATAGGAAGCCGTGTCTGCCTCCCTATTGATCGCAATGCACTGAACATAGCATTCGGGAAGATTGACTGCCATACCGTAAAAAGTATTCTACAGTTTTGCGATTGGGTTGGTAATCCCTCTGTCTAGATTTCTAGAGTAGTCTCTTTCGTTCCTTTTTAGACTCCTTAAAGGAAAAGGTCCATCTGAGCACTTGTCACTTCAAGCTCATTAAAAATCGAAGGCGACTAGTGCCATATTTTGTTTTTTCTCGACTGTTAAAAATTGAAAAAACAAGTTGTGTCAAAGTGTCCAAAATTTATTTTAAATCGGAATAAACAACACCTTTCCTATGTTAGTCTTAGGTTGAGAAAAATGGAGTCCACCAACCAAGGATTTCCCCTTGGAGGAAATCCTAGTCCTTTCTCCTCTTGGGGAGATGTTGGTGCACCCCATATGGCCACATTGTCGCTTCCAGGATTGACAATCGGCCTGCCCGTATGGCTCTTCTCGACCTCTGTTGTTCAGAACACCATGATTCCTGAGCAATCAAGTAAGAAACTAGACGATACCAAAGCTACCCCCCAACCTTCTACTTCGTCCAATTCTCCCTCTCCTCCTTCCTCTTCACTTGATGAAGCTGGTAAAGCCAAAAATCAAGTAACTAAGAAGGAGAAGAAGGGGAAGGAGAAGAAAGAGAAGAAGAAGAAGGAGCCAAAGGCGAAAAGGGGCAACCAGGCATCATCTAGTGAAAATCCACACACTGCACTGTCAAAGCCTAAATCTCCATGTGTCATTTGCAAAGGAGATCACTATCATCGAGATTGTCCCTGCATCCTTGGATCTTAAGGGACTGGTCTCCTCGTTTGCACAATCCGGTGTCAGCAATCTCTGATGATCATGTTGAAAGTACACCGTCAACTAGTGAAAGCGAAACGTTGGGACAGAAAAGGAAAAGTAAATTCCCTTGTAAACTGTGTGAAGGCAATCACGCCGTCCACCGTTGTCCCTTCCTAGACGAGGCTAAAAGAGTTTTGGACGACCATCCGGTTTCACCGTTACGACTTCCTCCTGGATATAAGAAACTCTTGCCAAGTCCATCACTAGTTGAAAATTCGACTGACACGCCATTGTGGTTGGTCAAAGCATCTATCATTGAAGATAAACCATCTGAATTCACACCAGACGAAAGTCAAAAGGTCGAGGCGGCAGTTGACCCGATCTTGCCTTCAGAGGATCCATCTTCAAATGATATAGTCACCGGAGAGAACAAGAACGACACCATTCAAATTCTCTTTGTAAACACAGGCTCCGATGAACATGGGGGCAGTCTACCCGTTCCTTTACCACAAGAAGGAAGTTCATCAGAGTCATATCCAGCCGTCTATTTGGTCCCACATCCAAGCAACCTAGTTATTTCCTTCGATTGGAATCTACTAGGCAGACCCCGTTTACCGGCTAGTGTACCATTTCGAATCATTGCTCAAATATACAGAATGGTCATGGCTGGTACCATCATAGATGAAGGGGCTTCTGTGAGTATCCTTTCCTCAATTGCTTGGGAAGCGCTTGGTTTGCCATTGCTTCTGCCTGAGATGAGAAATCTGATAGGCTTCGATAAAGGAACCAGTCGACTATTAGGGATCCTTCCCAATGTGCCCATAACGTTGAGAAGGAAAACCATTCACATGAACGTAATGGTAGTCCAAGGACCCCTAGATTATAATCTACTCCTTGGACGCGACTATATTTATAGCATGGGAGCCATTGTCTCCTCACTCTTTAGAGTAATGTGTTTTCCTCATGAAGGCAGAGTGGTCAAGCTCGTAGACCAGCTATCATTTCTCGGCTCACACATAGCTAATAGTCAAATGCCATCCCTAAATGGTCTTTTCACATAAGGAATGTCTCATCAATCTCGAGTCTGTCCACTTGATGAGGGCGAGTGATTTGGGAGGACATGACTGAAACCCAAGGGGCATGCACCCTCGTCTGCTTCGGCAGGAAAACTTCAGGTATAGGGTAGGTTTTGGCAATGGATATATGATTGGTCCAACACCCGTCTGTATAGGAAAATGGGATTAGACCAAATAAGATACCTCCGTTAAAAGGTAGGCCTTTCTCGATAGAACAAATGTTTTGTATGCAAATTGAGGGGTAACCCAGAAACTCTACTTCGCTATACCTGGGGGCATGCAAACCTCTTGTAAGCAAGCGAGAAATGACCAGCTAACATTAGCTCTATGATTCCGCTGACTTCAACCACCTAGGTCGGGTGAGTGGTCTAATCGACCATTCATCTTCGCAGGGGCCAAATGGCACCGACAAAGTAAAGGAGAAAGTTTCCTACCTAACCTTGGCGGTGATCTTGGTAGTTAAGTAGAGAGGCGTAGTTGGTCGTTCCTAGCTTGCATGCGAGAGGCGTCGGGGCAAAGCTTTGAAAGGTGCAAGCTCCATAAAAAATGGAGCTTAGATGAGACATCCTTATTATATGACTGGATCGAGCAGTTTTTATGTGGCGTTCAAGCTCGTTAAAAATTAAACATAAGCAATGAGCAAATGTTTCCCCCAGAGTTTAAGCTCATTCATTAAAAAATGAACCAATTTCTGGTAAATAACCATTGTGAATGCATTATCATCAGCCTTTGAAGCCTTGGTCGTGTTCTCATCATCACCTCCACTCTGTTTTGGCCGATCACTCACCTCCATTTGATTGTTTACCCTTTTTGAGGAATAGATGCGAAGAGTGATCCTGTTAGCCATCCTTGTGACACTGCTGTGATTGGAAAATTCCAAACCTCACCTGGAATTAACTGCTACCCAAATTTACCACTCGTTCCTCGAAAAACGAGTCTCCTTTAAGCTCTTTTCATCTGACTCGTAAAATATGAAAAGATTGCCGAGTAATTGGCCTCTCCAGCTCGTTAAAGTGACCAGAAGTGCTATCCCTCCTTTAGATTTTAATCTTTTTGGACCCGAGGGATTATTACACAAAAAGATCGAGCGCTTGTTTTGTTCGGCTCATTAAAATTACCGAAAATTCATCCCTTTTCTATAATTTTATACTTTTTCGAACTTAAGGGATTATATGACAAAAAAGGATTGTTGGAGTTTTCTTTACGTTCCTTTCAGACTCTCTAAAATTGAAAAGGACCGAGTTATATTTGTCGTTAAACTCGTTAAAACCAAATAGCGACAAACTTGTCCATACAGACAAGAACGAGTTTCACTATCGCTAGGCTCGTTAAAACATAACGATGGGTTTGCCCAAAGGGAAAATTATAGAACAAGCATATGTTATCCTCCTCAAGCTTGACAAAAATAAAGAGGTACTGGTCAGCAGTGACTGGGGAAAAATTGGGAAGAAAACTTGAAGAAACTTTATTGGTAGCAAGTCGCTCTTGAACATGACACTTTCACTCCGCATCTGAGTCGGGTTGGGTTGTTCCGTTCACTGGTCATATCACCATTGGTCCATCACACCATCCACATTTGGGGTTAATGCTACCAATCCATCATGTCAGTGTCGTCGATATGTTCAAGAGAAGTCGCTCAGAGAATTCACCTGTGTCTCATCCACTGCAATACATTTATGCTCCATTGTTTCATGACCGCCGCCCTGAACCTTATATCATAAGATCGTTTTCACCTCCATTAAAATCATTTGCTCCGTTCCGCGTTGTAGATGTGGGATTCATTAAGGCCCTCCTATGACGGATCGCTTCTTGTCGACATTAGCTCATTATCCAGGAAGTCGATCTAGGAACAACCCTTTCAGTACTTTGAAGTTTGCATGCCTCAATGGCAAGTTTCTCACTTCCGACGACAGGTTTACATCAATGGCCTTCGACCGAAAGATTTTGCGTGGTGTTCAACACCAGGTCCATTTTTCACACCACGTGAATTGTACTGTCGTACCGTGAGGGTCATCATCATTATTGGCGATTCCTCTCATGCCTGTTAACAGCTTACATCACTGGTTGGTAATCAGGTGATGTCTTTCCATGTTCGACTAAAGAACATCTCTCACATGGATCGACTTGTACTTTGAGTGAAGATCGAATGAGATTGAAGACCCCGAATCTAGTTTCATCCATCCGGGCTGTGATATATATTCAGGAAAATAAAGACATCAAATGTACATCATTGCTACATAGATAATCATCCAATCTAAGGGATGATGGCTCTACCAGAATCATCAGTCTGCACTCAGACGATTGTCTGTCTTATGTACATGAAAATGAATTTATAAAGCTGAGCATGGGAATGCCCGCCTCAGCTAGATCATGAAAATATTATGAAGATAATGTATTGTATTGTATCTTATTACAGGTCGCCTTCCAGCTCGAAAAAACTTCAGATCCTCATGATAAAGCATTTCACCCGACATCAAAAGATTAACGACCTCATGCTTTAGGGGGCAACTGTTATAGACATTTTTGGGCACTGCAACCCCAATCATATATGTCCATAAACCAAGGGCTCCTAAGTCCCTAAAAGTGTTGTTCCATCCCCTAAAAGAACAAGGTCAGCTGATTACATCATCTCCCAGAAGTTCTCCATGAACAGCTACTCAGAACTGGTCAAAGCTGGACCATCTCACCTACTCCATGGTCAAAGTGCACTGCATCCCACCTAAATGCACACGGGAGGTGCGTTGCATACTGAAAATCCCTTCTATGGGGTGCGATGGGTGAGAGTGAACAAATGGCAGAGTCAATTTGCGAGGTGGAGGATCATGGAACCTTCCAGAAACTTCTTCTGTGACACTTGCCTCTCTGCATTCACCCAGGGATGAGTAAGAGATCATCAATCTCCAAGTGGAATCAAGAACTATCAGAGAGAGGACACTAATCAAATCTCAGAAGCTGACTCACCTCCCTGCAATCATCTATATATGGATCCCTCATCCCAGAGATCCAGAGGCTGGAATTTTGTATCTTGTAAGGAAGTGCTGCTGGTTTCTTGGTGTAACATCATAGTGTTGGGTGATTTAAGATTTTCATGAGGTGAAGAATGGCTTTCTTTCTGAGAGGATGACACTGGGTCAGAACAATTGGTTGTAATCCTCTTTGCTATTCTTTATATTAATAAAGCTATTCAAGTTTTCCTCCACATTCTTGTATGATTGATGATATATGCATTTGTGTGGTCAATATATATCTGGTCATATATTGTTTATGATAGTAGATCTCTGTTCTTGGATAGTGTTATGCTGCTTTGATTCCATAGGTGCTCTTTGAAGGTGGGTAGACGAGGAAGCGAGTGGAAAAGATCTATCAGAAGGGAGAGGAATCAAGCAAGGAACCAAGCACAAGACAGAGGTTGGTCTCCTTTGTTCCCCTCTTATCTACTTCTCATAAAGGAAAACGAAAGTAGTTTTAGTTTGTTTGTTTCTAAGATAGCTACCAGTCTTAGTGGGACTAGAAGCTCTGCATAGACACTAGATTTCCTGATAACATCATGATTTGTATAACATGCCTTAGTGAGTCCATTCTCCAAAATTTTGTTAAATTCTTCAACAGTTCAATTAGCTTGCAGCTGATATGGGGTGCTATAGTGATGTTGTATCATGAATTTCTGCAACAGATTCTGAGTTGTTTCATTAATAAAGTGAGAACCCTGATCACTCGTTAGGCTGTGAGGGAAACCAAACATGGTAATAATGTTCTCAAAGATAAATCTAGTAGTTGTATCCATAGTACAATCTTTAACTAGAGCAACTTCCTCCCAATAGGTGAGATAGTTTGTTGTCGTAATAATATATCAGGCATGAGAATGATGAGCAGGAGGATTGATAGGTCCAATAAAATCAATATCCCACTTTTCAAACGCAACAAGTTCTTGTATGGATTCACAAGAATTTCATCACACCCTGACGGTCGACCAACCCATTGAAAAACATCATAGGCTTTGGCATACTCCTTTGCATCCCTTAAAAGAGTTGGACACCAAAGGCCAACTTGTAATACCTTTCAAGCAGTAGCTTTACCTCCAACATGTCCCTTGACGATTCCAACATGATATTCCCACAATATTGCTTCACATTCATGATTAAGGACGTAACGACGTAGAATTTCATCAATCCCCATCTCATATAACTATCCTACAATCAATTGTTAGTTTTTTTCTCAAACAACTTGATGATATTGTACACTGTGGTGTAATAAAATGGGAACTAACCTATAGAAATGAAGGTAGAAATATCTTCTAAATAGTCAGGGACATCTTCAATGTGAGACAAATGAGCATTTGGCAACTCATCATCAATCAACCCTCCCTGTTCTCCTAAATCCAATCTGGATAGATGATCTGGCCCCACATTTAACCTTCCAAGTTTGACAATGAATTCAAATATGAACTCTTGAAACAACAACAACCACTGACAAATTATTTCTTCAAGCATATGCTTATTAACTAAGTAGTTCAACGATGATTGGTATGTAAAAAACTTGAACATGCCTCCTAAAAAATAATGTCAGAACTTCTGGAGAGAGTATACCATCACTAAGGCTTCTCGTTCTGTGGTGGTAAAGTTCTTCTCTGCATTAGAAAGTTTTCTAGTTGCGAAATAAATAGGGCAGTCTAAGTTGTTGTTACCAACCCATTTCACCCCCCTAGATCAGTGACCCCTAGTCCTCATGGCTGTTTGAATTTTTCTAGACCTGTGACCTACTTTTTCTCAAGTTTTACCCCTTAACTAATGGATCGAGGCCTATGGGAGCATCTAGAGCCTCCTGGATTCTCCCAACACTTCTTTATGGGAGCGTCCAGGGTCTTTTTCACTACTTCTATGCCGACGTTTGGGGATGACTTATAGAGTGCCTTAGTCCCTAGGAGACCGATTTGATTTGTCACATATCCGAGTTGGCTAGGACTTATCAATTAAAATTTTCCATGACTTCTCGTCATCCTGAGCATCGACATACATCCTATTGGGACCTCTCTTCTTCCTATTTATACTAATCATTTGAGAGGGTCAAACTAGTTTTTGAGAGGCAAATTTTTAGAGAGATGAATTTATGGGCTAGAGATCTTGATTCTATGCTTCCATATTGCTGCCAGTGAGAGAGCTTGTTAGGTATTTTCTACTAGAGTGTTTCTCTTCATGACTCATTTTCTGGATATAGTGGGAAAACTCTGTTGGATCGTAGAGAGGAAGATTTGAGGTGAAGGTATAAGCATTGTAATTTGTTTTTCATGATTAATGGAAACCAATGTCCCTTCCCTATATGAAGTTTTAGTCAACATGCTATATGGTTGATTCTATTACTTTCTGATCTAATGATCTTCTGAGGAAGGTCACTTGTCATCTCTGTTTGGTTGTGATTGTGTGTAGGGATCAAGATTAGGTGCAGATGAGGTAGATCACTCAAGTGGAGTGTAGGGATCTGAATCATAATCAAAACCCTTCCCCAACTTGTGAGGAGGCCAGGTGTGCTCTTATTTCCTTATAGTTTAGAACCGATTGCTTGATGCATGATTGATCATTTGGGATTGGGAATTTCTTATCTTTCTATTGGTCTTTCTTTCTCTATCTAGCGATTTGACTTGGAAACGAGATCACGGAGCAACACCTCCTTGTAAATTTAGATGCAACATAAGTGGTGATTTCAATGAGAGCTTACTTGCTTAGTGCTTGCTTTGCCTCTGATTTTTATTGATTTGTCTTTTGTGCAATTTTCGATTTTTATCTTGTTTTTCTGACTCTTTTTGCCAATTTTTAGGGCTTATTCCCTATATAATTTACTTTCTTCTCAACTTGTGCATGGGTTTTTGGGGAATTTTTATTTTTTCTCCCCAGACACTTCCACAGGGAGTCATTCGTGTGTCGGGGAGATCCCAGACACACTCTTGTAGTTATCTTGCGAGTGTCTGGCTACTCTATTCCCTGTATTGTGCATGCATATGGGATTTGACCAATGAAAGAAAACAAGTTTTGATTTTTTGAAGTTCCTACTTTTGTCCTTGCTTAGTTTGAGCCTCCAACTTCCTTGTTGGATTTGGTCCAAATCTGTCTCTTTTTGCTTGATTTCCTTAGATTGTTATTCTTCATTGAGAGGAGTTTTTGTCTTTGATTGGGCATTGATCTTCTTGTCTTTCGCTGATCTATTGGAGATTTGTTTGATCTATGGTTTGTTGTTGTTGATCAGTTGTTGTGTGTGTTTGATTTGATCCATTTTGATCAGTTTATCCAAGGTCTTCCATTACCCTTTATCTTTCAAGGTGCTCTTGAAGTTTTGTTGGATGCTTTGGGTTGAGGCTTTATTTTTGCCTCTAGATCTCATTTTCATATCTGATTGGCTGTTTTTAGTGACTGTTTAGACCTGATCTACATTTTACTTTCAGACTTTTGTAGTTTTTCTCACTTTTGTCGCTTCTTGTTGGGTGATATCTTTCCTCTTTTGGTCATTTTCATCACAATTGGTGGTGTTGTGATTGGTTGTGCAATTGTCATCTAGAAAAGTTCTTTTGAGTGTGTTTTCATTGCTTTTTATCACCCTCATTTGATCTTGTTTAGGCCTTCCTACCTCTAGGGTCTAGTTTTGACCTTTTTAGAACATTGGCCTTAGTTGAGCCATTGTGCTACAGCCCTAGCTTGTTGAAATTTCCTTCCTTACTTCACTTTTGGCTCTCAGTTTGATTGCTTTGAGTATGTTTGTTTAATTGGGCTTTGTTTTCCTAGCTGTGACACTTTTTGAGTTATTTTCTTTCCTTCTTGGGAAATTTTCTTTGGTCTTTTCTTGGTTACTTTTATTTTCCTTTTGGTTTGTTTTTGGGTCATTAATTCACAAAATTTGGGATACATTGCATTTAAGAAGATTTAACAAGAGGTGCATCATAATAGGCATTGGTGTATTGTGAACGCTCTTACCCTTCTATAGTTAGACTTCATTGAAGAGAAAATAAATTTGCATATAGATGCATTAGGGTGACTAACAAAATGTCATTCACACCATCTCAGTTTCACGTCACAGGCCAACTATGTAAATAAAAAGCACTTAAAATAAATGTGATAATAAAAATAGCTAGATTCATATTTTATTTTTACTAGTAGTACAGTAACACTAACTTAGGTTAGGGTCTTGGAGATAAGAGTGTGAGTTAACCGCTCCAAGACTACAAAATTAACTTAGCAACTTGCGGTAGGGAGTTAAATCCATTTGCAGTAGTGTGGTCTAGGAATCCCTCCTCACAAAAGGGTCAAGCACGAGATCACACTTGGGCTATTGTTGTGGGGAAAAATGCCTATGCAGGACGATCCTATCCACCTAAGGTGTGACAGTACCTTAGCAACAAACGAATACAGCTACACTGGTTTCTTCCTTTATGAAATGTGAAAGAGGGGAGATCGATAGACTTACCGTTGTCTTCCGTTTGTCCCTCGATCTAGATCCTCTTCTCTTTGGGTGTTCACAGCTACTTGCCTCCTCGCTTGCTCAAGAGAACAGCTACTTGATTCCCACGCGATCACAAGAGAACAGCTACCTGTGACAAGAGAACAACTACTTGCGACAAGAGAAGAACACAACACAAAGCCATATATTCATATTCATAAATGATTCAGGATTAGAAGTAAATCAAATATACTAATGCAATCATACAAAATACACCAGCATATAGGAAAGAACCAAGATAGCTTTATTGATTGATAACAGGGTTCAGGAAGAGATACAACCCAGAGGGCTCCAATCCAGCATCTCCTTCCCAGCAGAATGGAATTCCTTCTTCAGCTCCCTTCAAAGCATTAAGCACCCAATGTTTCCAGTCCCAAACCAACAACAATTCTTTGCAATGACAAGATTCCAGCCTCTAGATCCCATGGAGGAGAGATCTATATATAGTTATTTTGGAGAGAGGATGAGTCAGCTTGAGATCTGACTAGTGTCCTTTCCCTCTCTCATTTCTTGAGTCCACTTGGAGGTTCTTGCTTCCACTTGGAGATTTGGAACCTCTTACTCATCACCAGTCGAATTCCTTGATGCAAGTGTCATTTTGGAAGCTTCCTGGGCATTGACACATTGAGGAATGAGTCTGCCACTTGTCCAATTACGCTTAGCGCAGGTAGCCTTTGTTGGAGTTGACATTCAACGCAGGTAGACAGTGGAGCAGTTGAAATTCAGCGCAGATGCTCAGTGGAGCAGTTGACATGATCCAGAATTGGCTTGTTTTTGAGTGTTTTCAGGTGGAGAACTTATGTGAATTGCTGTGGTTGGTTTGCCTTGTTCCTCTAGGGGTAGGAACAACATGTTTAGGGACTTTGGATCCCTTAGATTATGGACATTTCATGCTCCATGCTGTAAGGCACAAAAATGTCTATAACAGTTGACCCCTAAAGTATGAGGCCGTTTATCGGGTGAAATGCTTTATCCAGGAGGGTCCGAAGTTCATCCATCTGCTAGGAGGAGACCTGTAATAAGATACAATACAATACATTATGATTCATACTGCTTTCATGATCTAGCTGAGGTGGGCATTCCCATGCTCAGCTTTATAAATTCATTTTTGTACATAGAACAGACGATCGTCTGATGGTAGACTGATAATTTTGGCGAAATTATCATCCTTTGAGTAGGATGATCATCTGCTGCAATGATGTACATGTAAAATGTCTTTATCTTTCCTGAATATATATATCGCAGCCCGGATGGATGAAACTAGATCCGGGGTCTTCAAACTCATTCGATCTTCACTCTAAGTACAAGTCGATCCATGTGAGAATTGTGCTGAAGTCGAACATGGAAAGACATCGCTTGATTACCGGTCAATGATGTAAACCGTTAACAAGCGCGAGAGGAATCACCGATAATGATAATGACCCTCAAGGTACTGCAGTACAATTCACGTGGTGTGAATAAAGGACTTGGCGTCGAACACCACGCAAAATCTTCTGGTCGAAGGTCGTTGATGTATACCTGTCGCCGGAAGTGAGAAACTTGCCATTGAGGCATGCAAGCTTCAAAGTACTGAAGGGGGTGTTCCTAGATCAACTTCCTGGATAATGAGCTGATGTCGACAAGAAGCGATCCGTCAAAGGAGGGCCTTGATGAATCCCACATCAGTGACACGGAACAGAGCTAATGATTTTAATAGAGGTGAAAACGATCTGTGACATATGATTCAGGGTGGCGGTCATGAATGGATGAAGGATAATGTATGGCAGTGGATGGGACCCGGTTGACTCTTTCTGAACGACTTCTCTTGAACATATGGCGACACTGATGCGATGGATCGGTAGCATTACCCCAAATATGGATGGTATGGCGAGACCATGGTGATGTGACCGATGAATGAAACAACCCAACCCGATTGTGGTATGGAGGAAAAGTGTCATGTTCAAGAGCAACCTGCTACCATCAAAGTTTTCTTGATTTTCTCCCAATTTTTTCCCCAGTCATTGCTGACCAGTACCTCTTTATTTTTGTCAAGCTTGAGGAGGATAACATATGCCTGTTCTATAACCTGCCCTTCGGGCAAGCTCATCGCTATGTTTTAACGAGCTTAGCGATAGTGAAACTCGTTCTCGTCTAAAGACAAGTTTGTTGCTATTTAACAATTTTAACGAGTCTAACAACAAGGATAACTCAGTCCTTTTCATTTTTAGAGAGTCTGAAAAGGTACGTAAAGTCAACTCCAAAATTCCTTTTTCGTCATCTAATCCCTTAAGTCCTAAAAAGTATAAAACAATATAGAAGGGATGAGTTTTTGATATCTTTAACGAGCCGAAAAAAACAAGCGCTCGATCTTTTTGTGCAATAATCCCTCAGGTCCAAAAAGATTAAAATCTAGAGGAGGGATAGCTCTTCCTGTCCTTTAACGAGCTGGAAGGCCAAAACTCGGCAATCTTTTCATATTTTACGAGTCAATTGAAAATAGCTTAAAGAAGACTCGTCTTTTGAGGAACGAGTGATAAACAGGGATAGTAGCTGATTCCAGGTACAGGTTGGAATTTTCCAATCACGGCAGTGTCACAAGGATGGCTAGGTGAAATCATTCATCGCAGCTGTTCCTCAAAATGGGTAAACAATCATATGGAGGTGAACGATCAGCCAAATGAAAAATGGAGGTGGCAGGTGCAAACACGACCAAGGCTTTAATGGCTGATGATATTACATTCACAATGGTTATTTACCGGGATAGGTTCATTTTTTTAGTTAAAAATGAGCTTAAACACTGGAGGAAACTCTGCTCACTGCTTATATTTATTTTTTAACGAGCATGAAGACCGCGTTAAAACTGCTCGGATCTTACGTTTATTTTTTAACGAGCATGAACTTTATGCTAAAACTGCTCGTTTATACAGTCAAATCTTGATTTTTTACCATAACTAGCTTTTCTCTTTTCAAGGATAGTACTGCATTCTCAATTGCTGCATCAAACTTAGTTAGAAATGAATAACATTTGCATGAAAATGAGATTATAACCCTAATATTTCGCTTTGAACTTCGTAAAAAGCCATTAAAAGGTGTTTTTACCTCTCACTTTACCATTTCATTTGAACTTGGTTTGTTGGAGCTCTAGAGGTGCCTCTTCTCCCTTGATTTTCACCAGCTGATTCTGGGAGATTTTGCGGACGATTTTCAGCGCCGTCTAGACCAGGTAGGAGCTAAACCCTAGCTCTTTCTTTTCATGGTTTCGTTTTTCAATTCTGTGCCTGTTTTCCTATTCCCATGAGCCCCTGGGGTTTTGCTAGGGCGCTCTGCCATTAGCGCAGGCAGTCCATTCAAAACCTGCGCTGAATGTCAAGATGCCTTAAGGCATTTTTACCTTCAACGCAGGTAGGACACTTGTCAATTGCGCTGATCTCAGAAAAGCAGTTCTATGCACAGTTTTTCGATGAAATTTTGCCAGTTTTTCATCAAATCCAGGAACTTACTCTTCCTCTTGTTTGTTTTGCAGGGATCTTTGAGCAAAATGTCCCTTACATGGCGAGAACGAGAACATGAAGAGGAGGACATGATTGCCCTCCATGACCCTGTCACGGTGAACGCGCTGCGGAACTGTGGCCTGCTGAAGTTCTTCCGTATCTCTAGTATGAGAGCATAGATCTCTTTACTGCAGTATATGCTTGATGCTTGGGACCCTATTAACCAAGTATTCCAGATTAGGGGAAAATCCATTCCCTTGACCATAGTGGACATTTACTTCTTGACTGGGTTGTCAAGGCGGGGTGCCCCCATTTCTTTGTCAGGTTCGGCCCGGGGGAATGACTCCGTGAGAGATTATGTCCGCCAGTATTGCAGGGAAGGTTCCCAGCCGAGCAGAGACGGCAAGGTTGTTATCCATGAGATTACTGACAGGTCTCTCAGGTCCATTCTGTATACCATTGGTAGGATGGCCGGTAGCGCATCTCTACATGTTGCCAACAGATCTTATGTGCAGCACGCCTTGGAGTGTCTCCAACCGAAAGTATTCAACTGGTGTGATGCAGTGCTTGTTCAGATGAAAAGTCAATTGACCAAGGTAAAGGACGGGAAGCTGAAGAACTTTGGGTATGGTTCTATTCTGACTGCCTTTGCCTTGGAGAAAATACCACTGATGCAGCCTCAGTATATCGCACTCGACTTGCCTTCTCCTACCGAGCCATGCATGCAGAGATGGGTTGATCACATGTCTAGGCATGCTGGTCAATCTCAGATTACTTTCACTGATGCCTTCTTCAGGTGGTTCGAGCGCCAGGAGATGGTCTATTCCGAGTACCCATATGTTGGCATGGATTTCCGAGGTGATCCGGATTTGGTGTTACCGGATGGCGAACAGTGGGGCACTATTGGTAAAATCTTCGACCATATTACTGTTTACTGTTCTTATTTATAATGTCCTTGTGCTTTATTCTATCAAGACTTTAATCAAACTCATGTGTGCATGCAGATGTTGGTCCTGTTCGTCCAGCAGCTCGCCCGAAAGTGCCAGTTGCTGCCCCAGCAGGGGAGACTGCTGGGAGGGTTATTCTCTGCGACCTTGATGTGGCAGAGACTCTTACAGCTGTGCAGGAGCAGGTTGAGAGTTTTACTCTCGGCATTCCTGATGTGAGGATTGATGAGTTACCTTTACAGTTGCAGCGACATACTACTGGTGTGCCTAGACGATGGACTCGTCTCTTGCGCATGATTGCGCAGGCCGTGACGTGCTATCATGAGCACCACTAGGCTAGGGTGCCCCCTAGAATTTTGAGTTTTTGGGTCATATGACCGATTTTGTCTTGGTTACAGAACATTATGTATGAACGATAAACAGCTTATATATATTTTGATTTTCGAGTTTTATTCTGGTTGAGTTATATGATCCATATGTACAATCATTGATGATGTGTCTCTTTTTATAAATGTCGCAAATGTCTATCTAACACATAATTTGCTAATGAGTCGGTTAATGTGTTTAAGTTTTTGGAAATACAATTTGATTCAATTCAATACCAGCATGTGGGGAAAAATGCCTATGCAGGATGATCCTATCCACCTAAGGTGTGACAGTACCTTAGCAACAAACGAATACAGCTACACTGGTTTCTTCCTTTATGAAATGTGAAATAGGGGAGATCGATAGACTTACCGTTGTCTTCCGTTTGTCCCTCGATCTAGATCCTCTTCTCTTTGGGTGTTCACAGCTACTTGCCTCCTCGCTTGCTCAAGAGAACAGCTACTTGATTCCCACGAGATCACAAGAGAACAGCTACCTGTGACAAGAGAACAGCTACTTGCAACAAGAGAAGAACACAACACAAAGGCATATATTCATATTCATAAATGATTCAGGATTAGAAGTAAATCAAATATACTAATGCAATCATACAAAATACACCAGCATGTAGGAAAGAACCAAGATAGCTTTATTGATTGATAACAGGGTTCAGGAAGAGATACAACCCAGAGGGCTCCAATCCAGCATCTCCTTCCCAGCAGAATGGAATTCCTTCTTCAGCTCCCTTCAAAGCATTAAGCACCCAATGTTTCTAGTCCCAAACCAACAACAATTCTTTGCAATGACAAGATTCCAGCCTGTAGATCCCATGGAGGAGAGATCTATATATAGTTATTTTGGAGAGAGGATGAGTCAGCTTGAGATCTGACTAGTGTCCTTTCCCTCTCTCAGTTCTTGAGTCCACTTGGAGGTTCTTGCTTCCACTTGGAGATTTGGAACCTCTTACTCATCACCAGTCGAATTCCTTGATGCAAGTGTCATTTTGGAAGCTTCCTGGGCATTGACACATTGAGAAATGAATCTGCCACTTGTCCAATTACGCTCAGCGCAGGTAGCCTTTGTTGGAGTTGACATTCAACGCAGGTAGACAGTGGAGCAGTTGACATTCAGTGCAGATGCTCAGTGGAGCAGTTGACATGATCCAGAATTGGCTTGTTTTTGAGTGTTTTCAGGTGGAGAACTTCTGTGAATTGCTGTGGTTGGTTTGCCTTGTTCCTCTAGGGGTAGGAACAACATGTTTAGGGACTTTGGATCCCTTAGATTATGGACATTTCATGCTCCATGCTGTAAGGCACAAAAATGTCTATAACAACTATGTGAGGTGACACAACCAATTTCACTTAGTTTTGGGTGGCACAATATAGTGGAATTTGCACACATACAAATGGTACTATCAGAACTTGTTGTAGCAATTGGGGACCACTTGGGAGGAAAAACTCAAGGGGGTTTCAGTATTGGCTCTCTAAGTTAAGTGTATTTCCCTTACATGTGGATTTGTCCCGCGACTTTGATCTAGGTGGATGTTGGTGGCCACCCACCTATCCCATTTGGACCCCAACAACCGTCTCTTTCAGTCTTTTCAATTTCCTCATTTGTAGCACAATTTACTATTTCTAGCATTTTTTCAGGTCCTGAACTTCCGAAGCTGTTTTGAGGCCCTAAACGACATTTTTTGGGAAATCTGGGGGCAACATGAGTCCATAGACCAATGTTTCCCTTCCCAAAGTGGTAGTGCTCGGATAGATCTTTCTAACGAGCTATTGTACATGTCAAAAGGAGATCATATGCCAAAGTTACAACCCTGGGAAATTGATGTACTAATTTACCCAAACGGGGCCCACAATTTGGCATTTCATCTTCTAGGGTTAGGTTTTTGGATGTTAATGGTTTTCCATTGTTTCTAAACAATAAATAGACCTTCGAGCCTCATTGTAACACAGTTCAGAGGCATGTAGCCGTGAAATCTCTTCTCAGAGATAAGCTACCATCGCCCTAGATGTTTATTTCCATTTTTTGTTTGTAAACATATCTCAGTATTTTACATTAATGAAATGAAGTATTATTTCCACTTCATCTTTGTGTTTATGGTTATCTATGTAATTTGTTGTGTTCCTATTTAAATCCGGATCAGTGGTATTAGAGCGGTCTGCTTTTTCTCTGTTTTTCTTTGCATGTCCCCAACAAGGTCGGGATATAAGGAGTTAGGGCTTGAACTGGTCGAACCTTTGCAAGACCAGCCTCGCAAATCCCAACGGCCTCCCATGGCGGATGAGAAGAAACATAAGGGGGTAGGAGATCCTATCAAAATCTTGCTCGAAGAAGCCCTCAAGCGACAACGGAACGCGATGATGGACAACTTTGCCCAGATCCTTCAGTGGCTACCCAGAAGCGACGCATCGGCTTCCAACAGCTACTCTGGAAATGCCACGCCCTTTAAGGTACAAGTTAATTTTGAAATCCCCATATTCGAGGGTCAGATAAACACAGATTTCATAGATAAATGGTTAAATGTGCTAGAGGGTTATTTTTCTATTCATGAATTTTCGAGCCGGGAAAAGATCAATTTCGCTCTTCTCAAAGCAGCCCCCCACGTCAAGGACTGGTGGGAAACCTACTACAAAAAAAAAGGATGAAATCACAGGCTCACTATTTTCAGCCGCACCCACTTGGGATTCATTCCAGGATGCCATCAAGGAGCAGTACTACCCTATCAAAAGCTACGAGGAAAAATACATAAAGTGGACCATGCTACGGTAGGGAAGGGACCAGGATGTGCCAGAGTTCACCAACATTTTTCATACCCTTCGCACATAGTTGGGTATCAAAGATTCTGATCTGCATTTGGTACTCAAATACCGTGGATGCCTACACAGATACATCCAGGAAGAGATGGAGTTCCTGAACATCTCCTCGCTCGGTGCGGTGTACAGATACGCTGTCAAAATCAAGCAAAAGTTCAAATAGAAGAAGCGAGACTTTGGATCTGCAAATCCGAAGCCCAAAATACAAAACCAAAATGGGGTGACCCAAGACAACCTGTCGAAGCCACAAGAAAAGAACAACACCACGAAGCCGAAGAGGGACACAGGAAAGTGGTGTGAGTTCCACAAGAGTCCCACTCATAACACAAGTGAGTGTCAGACCAAGCCATCACTGGTGGCCGAGTTGAAGGCTTCCGAATCAGATGCATGTTCCGACCCTGAGCCAGAACCTGACAAGGGGAATGGCAAAGGGAAGTAGATCATTGATGTGGATCCCAGCGCCACTATTGCCACCACCAAGATCCAGAGGAGGGGGAACGTCTTTTCCACTCACAGATGTGGGTGAAGGGTTTGCCGCTGCGATTCATTGTTGACAGTGGTAGCCAAAAGAACCTTATTTCAGTAGAGGTCATGAAGTGGTTGGGTCTACCAACTACACCACACCCGCAGCTGTACAGTATCGGGTGGATTCATGAAGGACGATATCTCAAAGTTTTCGAACAGTGCAACCTTCCCTACAGCATCAAGCCCTTCACAGACGAGGTATTGTGTGATGTTACACCTCTGGATGTTTGTGATGTATTATTAGGCCAGCCATACTTGTGGAGGCAACATGCTATGTATGAGTCAAGACCTCGTGTTGTCATTATTTCTTTAGATAATTCATTATACCGGATACCGGAGGTAGCCCCACCTACTGCCACCTCTTTGATCACTGCCAAGAAAGGTAGCAAGCTCATCTCCTAGACTAGGAAATTATTTTTCTGTATGGTTCGCTCCCAAAGTAAGGGGAAGATCATTGCTACATCCATGACCCCCGCAAAAGGTTCCTCCACGTAGCAGCAGCAACAAAGGGATACGGTCATGACAGAACATAGGAACAACTTCTCCTCACCCACAGGGGTACCACACAAGTTTCAGGTGGGTGACAAAGTTTGGTTGCATCTGCAGAGAGAACGCCTTACCAGAACCCATCAGAAACTCAGACCACTCCGACATGGTCTTTACACTAGTACCAAGGCTACGGGAAACAATTCTTTGAAGCACAACATTCCTCTATTCCTTTTTCTGCACCGAGTGTTCAATGTGGATCGTCATCGACCATGCTTCCCACCATTTCTAGACACATCAAAGATTGCAGAACAGCTCACTAGAGACCCAACTCAGCAGAAGCTTCCTCATCCCAGGGAAGAACTCAACGCAATGGGGACCATTGCTTCCTAAGGGGGGAGGAATGATCTAGGTGGATGTTGGTGGCCACCTACCTATCCCATTTGGACCCCCACAACTATCTCTTCCAGTCTTTTCAATTTCCTAATTTGTAGCACAGTTTACTATTTTTAGCAGTTTTTTAGGTCCTGAACTTCCGAAGCCATTTTGAGGCCCTAAACGACGTTTTTTGGGAAATCTAGGAGCAACATGGGTCCATGGACCGATGTTTCCCTTCCCAAAGTGGTAGTGCTCAGATAGATCTTTCTAACGAGCTATTATATGCATCAAACAGAGATCGTATGCCAAAGTTACGATCCTGGGAAATTGATGTACCAATTTACCCAAACGGGGCCCACAATTTGGCGTTTCATCTTCTAGGGTTAGGTTTTGGGATGTTAAGGGCTTTCCATTGTTTCTCAACAATAAATAGGCTTTCGAGCCTCATTGTAACATAGTTCAGAGGCATGTAACCACTACATCTCTTCTCAGAGATAAGCTACCATCGCCTTAGCTGTTTATTTCCATTTTTTGTTTGCAATCATATCTCAGTATTTTACATTAATGAAATGAAGTATTATTTCCACTACATCTTTGTGTTTATGGTTATCTCTGTAATTTTTTGCGTTCCTGTTTAAATCTGGATCAGACTTCCCCCCATGTCGTGTTATTATTGGGGGTAACCATAGTGGCCTATCTCTCAGGGCTCATACATGGGTGCAGGGTCTGGTTTTTCTTCTCTGTACCTGAGACAAATATTATCCATACTCTTTCAATCCTCTCAGAGGGTGCCCCACAGATAATAAGGGTACTTGCACCAAGTTCACAACTAAAAGGGTTGGGAAGGAGGTCACTAGTATAATTGTTCCACTGCCATCTTCTTTATATTTTGGTCTACATGTGCTATCTTTTAGGACATTTCTAGTGTGTGATGTTTGGTCTGGCTGAGTAGTTTTTGATTTAGGTTGTTTTCACTAATGCAATCATGTTTAATTTATAATTTATCACCCTGGTTGAATTTTTTCATCAACAGTCACATTGTCTTCACGGTCTTCCTCCTGAATGAGGTGGACTTATTACTACTGCATAGACAGTTCTTGTCAGTGCTCAAGACTTAGACCACCATATATTCTCGGAGTATATACCTGGTCCTTTTGGTAATGATCTTATTCCTTTTGAGACTTATACCGCTCCTGCCAACCTACCTTTAATCGATCCATTTGGACCTGAGTTATTGCGGCTGAACCCTGATGGTTCTACACCAGCCTATAGTTTCATGCATTTGTCAATTATTTATCCTATGGTGAAGTATGAGAGCTCCTTACCTTCTGCATCAACGATATCAACCACCATGTCATCATTACTGCATCGTAGTGTGGTTATACCTACTCCTATGTCCACACCTCTCACTTATTCTTGGGGCATTCCACCAGTATCATCTATAGCTCCTGCAAATTTCTCGAATGCTTTCATGTTCACACCATCTCCTATACTGATCACGGTGCCTCAACCTAGTCAGCCAGTAGGGTCTGGATTCATTTCTCCTTTCTTCACTCAACCCATTATTCCTATTCCTCACTTAGTCATGGTCACTTCTGGAAATATGTGGAGGGGATCATCTGTTGCTCCTGGTCAGCCTGGGGGGAACCTTGCTTTTAGTATGTCACAAGATTGGTGCAATTTTCTCTTTGGAGGGGCGTCACCTACTAGTACTTTTCCTAGAGGGGCTAGTTCACTTGAGGGCAACCTCGCCACTAGTGTCACCTCTCACACAGGTTATCCTCCCTATGTCAGTTCTACTACGTAGAGTGGTCCTTCTTTTAATCCTTGGTACAAACCCATAAGAATCCATGCTCTTGGAATTCCTTTGCTCTCTGGAGGTACATAACCTAGGTGGAAACATCCATTTACTAATCATTCAGGCCCACAACAATCTCATGTCAGGGCAAACCCTTTTTCTTCAACAACAAATGTATCATTCTACTCCTTACATGGAGGGCTGACGAAGTTGGTTAGGGGTTTCTCCTACCTATGATCCATTTAGTCAAGTCCATAATTCATTCCTATCCTCTCTTGATTTACCAGACTTGGCGAAACTGACTAATGACCCCATCCATCATGATCCCTGGTGGCCACCCATGCCTGATAAATTGCCATTGAATATTCCCAAGTTTGAAGGAAAACTTGGGGAGAATCCATCCACTCACATTACCACTTATCACTTATCATTCTCATCTAATTATTTGGTGGATTATTCCATTAAACTTCGCTTATTCCAACTTACGTTAACTCAGGGTGCTGCAAAGTGGTATATGAAGTTAGATACTGCATCCTACGGTGACTTTGCCTCCCCAACTCAAACCTTCTTAACACACTTCCAGTTGCCTACTTAGTGTGATATCAACTTTGACCTCTTGTCCAACTTCAAACACGATGATGCCATGTTGATTTCAGATCACATTCATGAGTGGTGTTGTCCCAAAAGGTTAGTGAGAACCAAATTACATGATGAAATATTATGTAAATGGTTCATTCATTCCCTCCGACCCCATATTGCCAAGGATGTGTTTATGTTTCGAGATTTTATTGAGAAACAAGCTATTTTAGGTACCCAATAGTTGGATATTATCTATTCACAATGGTGTATGATCTACAAAGTGTTTCTTAATACCCCTAGGCCTTCTATTGACCCTCCCAAACTTGTTCCTGGCCCACATGTTGATGGCATGATCGAGTCTGTTTCCGATTCCATGAGCCAACTTGCTACCCAACTTGGGCAATTGATTATAACATCTCAAGCCCCAGTAAGTGCATCTGGCTCTACTAAAGAACCCTCTCCTGAGTAGTCCACCAATGTTCTAACGGTGAATTCCACTCAACCGAAGAACAACCAACAATATGGTGGTAAAAATAATAATAAGAGAAATAAAAAAAAGAACCAAAATGCTCAAGAATCCCAAAACAACCCCCAAAATCAGGGAGGGGGAACTAATGAACGTCATCGTAAAATGAAATTTCCTAGTAAAATTTGTCATGGCGACCACCTCACTCATGAGTGCCCTCAAATGGATGAATTCCATAGGTTTCATTCACCACCATCTACTCAACAAACTATTATTTTGACTCATCCATTTCCTACCCAACCTTAGCAGTAGATTTTTTCTCAACCTCATATATGTTTGCACGAGGGCAAAAGGGGGGTCATCTTCTCATCCCCCTAATAGTTCACTCGTCTTTACGTGCAAGGAAGACATAAATGTGACTATGCGAGCTAAATCCTATGATGTAGCTGAGTCGAGTTCTCTCTCTAAGGACTCCTCTACTCCACCTACCTCCACTAGACCTCTTACGTTGGATAAGCTTGTTGAACCTATCTATCGCCCCCCCCAAGGGCGTTCTTCATAAGTCAACACAAAATCCTTCTGCCAAGGCTGCTCAACATTATAGTATTGATGAAGATATTCCCTAGGCTCCTAGTGCCATGTCTGCCTTGGAGGTCTTGCAAAAATGTCATCAGCAGTGCAAAGGCTTTTTGTCTACCATTGGTGGAGTGGATCTATCTAACTCTAGTCTCACTACCTCAATGCCAACAAAGCTGCTCCTCACCTTTCTCATAAAATTATGTTCCAGATTATCATGCGCATCTTCCATAGGAATATTCATCACACTTTCGTGGATGAAGTCTCTTCCACATGTGTTATGTCAGTATCATGATGGAAGGCTCTTGGCTCTTCAGTGCTCACCACATCCAACACCACTCTCCAAGCCTTTGACGGTCACAATTTCATACCTCAAGGGGTTCTTCCAAATTTTTCCATTTAGATAAGAGGGAAAACTATATATGTTGACGTCAGAGTTATCGACGCCTCATTAGATTACAACCTACTCCTTAGCCGTAGCTAGTTTTATGTGATGACCGCAATCATCTCGTCTGTCTTCCATTTTCTTTTCTTTCCTCATGAACGAAAAATTATCACTATCCATCAACTTGACTATTGTGTGCTGTCAATGTTCAATAAAGCACCGTTCATATCGACTAAATCCTAGGGTAAAGGAAAAAATCAAAAGGGAGATTGACAATATGATAGCAGTAGGAATTATATTCCCTATGGAGGAAGCTTACTGGATAAGCCTTATAGTCATCTAAGATAAGAAGGATTCTAAGGAGATTAGAGTTTATGTTGATTATCATAGCCTAAAAAAAATTGTGTCCATGATCCATTTCCTACTCCTTTCAGTGATGAGGTCTTAGATAATGTTGCAGGTTGGGAAGCTTATTCATTTATAGACAGGTTCTTAATATATCATTAAGTCGAAGTAAAAAAAGAGGATAAGAAGAAAACTACTTTTACCACTAAATGGGGGTCATATGCATATCATGTGATGTCATTCAGTCTTAAGAATGCACCTGCAGTCCTTTCTAGAATTGTTATTGCAACCTTCTGCAAGTACATACATAATTTCCTAGAAGTCTATATGGATGATTAAACTATTTATAGTATTTTAAAGAAGTGTTCAAGTGTTCATAGAGTAACATTTGAATGATGTAGACAACTACATATCTCTCTTCATCGAAGAAGTGTAGCTTTCTTGTACCATTTGGAAACTTATTGTGGCATATTGTTTGTAAGGCGAGTTTTTAAGTTGACCCAACCAAAGTTGTTATCATCTCAACATGCCACCTCCAACAAGTGTTAAAAAACTCATATCCACTCTAAGACACATAGGTTATTATCACAGGTTTATCTGCAACTATTCTTCTCTTACTACTCCATTAGAGAAGCTCCTGAAGACATATGAGCCTTTTATATGGACCTTTGAGTGTGGTGTTTCATTTGAGACAGTTAAGGAAAAATTAGCAAGTGCTAAATTTCTGGTCTATCCTAACTAGAACAAACAACTCCATGTGCACATTGATGCCTCCAACAATTCTCTCAGTGTTATCCTTACACAACCTAGAGAAGGAATTGTGGACCATACCATATACTTTTCTAGTCGAAAACTCTCTACTACATAATGTAATTACACTAAAACTAAGCATGAGGCTTTAGAAATAGTATTTTCTCTCCAAAAGCTCTGTAAATTTTTGTTTGGAAGGAATGTCAAATTATTTACAGATCAAAACCTTAATGTACTTAGTAAATCAGCTTGTGCTATAAGGGAGGATCCATCATTGGTTGCTACTATTTAAATTTTTTTCTCTCAAGGATATTGTGAAGTCTATATGTTCCAATGTAGGGCCAGACCATCTTTCCCGCTTGGAGTAAGGAGAATCTAAAGGTTTCGTTGTTGACTAGATTCCTAGTGAAGACCTGTTTCAAGTTGAAGCTATTATTGACTATCTAGAAGATATTGCACTTTTCTTAGCTACTTCTATGTGTCCTAAAAACTATTCCACCACCAAAAAGAGACATCTTGTAGTTAGAGCAACCTATTAACAATTGATTGCAGGGAACTTATATAAATTTGGCCTTGATAATATTTCATACAAGTGTGTTTTTAGTCATCAGAGGGATGACATTCTAATATGGGAGTGTCATAATGGAGATGCGAGAGGCCATGTCAGAGGGAAGGAAAATTCCCGCAAGGTACTGCAAGCAGGGTTATGGTGTCCAATGATGTTTAAATATGCCAAGGATTTTGCTACGACCTCTGATGTTTGTCAAAGGGTTGTGAGACCTTCCTTGTGAGATGAAATTCCACTGAATCTATTTCATGCATTGCAAGCTTTCAAAAAATGGGTGTGTTATTTCATTGTACCCATAAACCTTCCTACGTAATATTCACATGCCAAATATATCATTACTGCAACTGACTATTTTACAAGGTGGTTAGAGGCTAATCTTGTAAAAGATTACGCCACCAATACTACAACCTGATTAATTTTTTAGAACATCATTACCAAATTTGGTTGTCCAAGAAGCTTAACCAATGATCAAGGAGCTCACTTCGTTAATTATACTAATGCAACCTTAACCTAAGATTTCCTAAATCAGCATCACAAGGGAAATACTTATCATCCTCGAGCCGATGGAACCATAGAAGCATTAATTTTTTTTTGGAGGAAGTCCTTACTAAATTATTCTCTGCTAATAAAGATGATTGGAATGAAAGAGTTCGTGCTACACTTTGGGCTTATAGGAATGCTAATAAAAGGTTACACAAGTACACTCCATTCCAACTACTATACAGAAGGGAAGTTGTATTTCTTTCAAAATTTCTCATTCCTAATTGTTGTCGCTATTACAACCCCCTCCAAAATTTTGGCCTACATACAATTTCAGAGCCTACCTTGACTTTGCATGTTTCCATCTATAAAAACAAGATTCATTCCATCTATATCCTCTAACTTTTCAAGTCCCATTTGTAAGAAAACAAAATTTTCATCTTTTGGCGTGGGGATTGTCACACACCACATAAGTGGAGTTATGGTTTGTTTCAAGGGGTAATCTTGGTGAAAATGAGTTCCATTTATCATGTATTCATGTATTACACTCATTCCAAAAGTTGTATTCACTGTCGCATAAGTGTCGTCACTGTCATCGCAAAGTGTACCTTTAATGTTGCACTCTAGGAAAGTTGTTGTATTTTCATCACATTGAGGGGATTATGTTTTTCATGCATTATGAGTGATCAAATTTGTGTCATCAATTGTTATAAATGTGCTATCATTTTTAGGTTTTTTCCCTACTCACTTTGACCTCATTGATCCCATAGCTAACGAAATCCTGAAAAGTTCCTACCCAAGCAAGTTAAGTTCACTCAAGCCTCCTGAACTGCACATTGTGTAGCATCATCACTCAAGGTCATACCTTGCCTCTTGGAACTACACAATGTGCAGTTCCTGCCTCCCAAGACTGCACACTTCATTGTATCAGTGCTCAACACTAACCCTTGAGCTCCAGAACTACACAGATCAGCCTCCCAGTCAACTCCTTCTATTCAATGCATAGTCTCAAGCCTCAAGCTTCCATACTGAATCCTTGAATTGTACAACTTCATAATCCCTATGCCTCTTTCTCTCTAGAATTGCGTAGTGGGAAACATAAAGCCTCAATTCTGCCTCCTTGAGCCCCTCGACTGCACAATCAGCTTTCCCTAGCCTTCCTAAATTATGCACTGCATAGTCTCAAGCCTCAGTTTTGATTGTTGACCTCCTGAGAAATGCAACTCTGCAATCCCTGAGCCAATCTCTTAGTCCAACACCCAGTTCCATCTCATTTAGTGGTTTTCATGAAGCATATTAGAATAGGAGTTTATTAGACTGATGTTGTCTCATCATGATTGGTTTCTAGTTGCAGGTATTATATGTCATGACAGGACAATGATGAAGGAGAAAAGGAAGGAGATCATGCTAGAAGACAACGATACAACTGCAAAGATAAGTTGATCATTCAACGAGAAGATGAAAGGATACTAGATTGCAACAACAGTTGGAGATCAAGATCATAGTGAGGACTTCCTACCTTCAAGCCTTATAGAGAGGAAGAAGAAAAACATGCACCAGTGAAGACTCCCTACCTTCAAGCCTTATAGAGGAGGAATAAGAAAAACATGCACCATATTTCAAGAGGACACAAATATAGCAGTAGAAAGAATGGCTTGACATTGCCATATCATCATGTAGTCCATGTCATCAATGCCATGTCATGTCTTGTCAAGGTGTCATGTCAAGATGTTATATGAGTCATCATTTTCCACATCATTTGTGGATATCATTATGTAATTTTCAAAATATGAGAATGCAATGTAAAGGGGAAATCCAAGAGTCACCTATAGAATGTGAAAAGTCATGAGGGAGTGTAAAGGTCATATGGAAGTTAAAGGGTCATGAGGGAAATCTAAGAGTTAGAAGAGAGGTGAAGAGTCACCCCATTTGTTATATATACTCCCTCATAGCTCATGCAAAGGAATTTTCACCTTGGCTCCTCCTACCAAGCATTAGAGAGGGAGACAGTTCTTTTGGAGGAGCAAGTGGCTGCTCTAATGCTCCACTATTGGGGCTAGTTGTGTTCAATATTGTACTAATGTATCTTGGAACTTTTTCTTAATAATTGAAGCTTGTTGATACAACAAAATTTCATGTGTATGTCGTAAATGTTGTAAGACTACTCTTTGAACGTTTGCAATATATGTTGTTTTCATCTGTACTAAAGAAATTGAAGTATTTCAGTCACTTTGGTGCTTATCTTGTTGAAGATGTGTTGTACTATTTTTAACAATCATTTCTTCTATGTGAACTATTTTTCTACGTGATCAATGATTCATTCATACATATTCTCGTGTCTTTACTAGATTAGTACTATTACCCTTATGTTAAAGGCTGACTTTTATTTCCCCTTTCAGTAAAAGAACCTTAATAAATTCTACAAATGAACATTACACAAAGAATACTCACTTTTTCATTCAAAAACACATGCACATTACTCTCTCATGCTAAAAATTGTAGCCAAGGAAAATCTCTAAGAAAATATAGCGATCGAGCCTCCAGAATGGCTCCTACACCAAACTGTGTGAAGTCTAATTGGGACTTTTTATCAGGGAGACCCCTTGCATGTTGGAAGTATCCAACACTATCAACACTAATTTATATATTGAAAAATATATCAAGATGACTGATGATGAATTTGTTGTGGTAAGGCTTTAGCAGCTATGGGAATTAGATGAGTACAAATTTCTGGCATATTTTCAACAAACTGTGGAGAAGCAAAGGAAGAAGGTTTGGCATGACCACCATATCAAAAGGAAATATTTTTTTCAGAGAGCAAGTCCTTCTATATGGTAGCAAGTACTTGAAGCATCCTGGGAAACTTCAAATGCAATAATTAGGATCCTTTACAATTATGGATATTAGAGATTCGGGAGTTGTCACGCTTGCACAAATTAATGGTACTCTTCAGCCTAGTTGTGTGAATGAGACTCTCCTGAAGCCTTACTATTGTCCCTAACTCTTTTATTAATCATTGATCTCTTTCCAAGAGCATAGGTTAGGTTTTAGGTTAGAGTCGGTTAGCCAGTGTTTTCAATTCTGATCACTTACTGTAGTTGTGTCAGTTGTGTCCTTTTTTCCTATTGTATTATACCACAACCAATTGTGGTCGAGGAGGTAGAGTTGACATGTCACATAGTTTTCAGTATTTTTCTTTTCATTTTTATTGATTATCCCGAGTCATCCCTTCTTTAACAGTCAAAATTGTTGAGTTAGTTATCACTTTTTGGTTTTGTCTATTGATTTCTTTACCTTTTATTTTTGTCTTATCACCCTTTTCGATTAGTGGTGTATTGGTTTGGGATATGAGTCTTTTCTATAATTAATTTCTCAAATTGAGTTCAATTTTTTCCATCCTTTCCTCACCTATTTTATTCAATGGCTAAATGGGAAATTCATTGTTGGGATTTGATACACAAGTCTATAAGTATTGAGAATTGCGTCATTTTTAGTGATCTGTTTTTTAGTCTTGCTTGAGCTTTTGCACTGGCATTTGAGTATGTGTCTTTGGTCTCTGATTTTTTCCATCGTCCCCATATGTGTTAAGTTTATTGTTGTAATCATTCAAATATGGTTCATTCTCTTAAATATGCCATCCATTTTGAATTGTTTGACCCTCGTGCCCACCCCTTACATGATCTGTATGGATAATATGAGAAGGATACCCTTGTTAATAATGATTATATTGATGGTAGTTTTTTCCCATATCTCAAGCCCAAAGTATATATGGAATTCATTCCCATGATGTTTGGCAATATTGATCCTCAAGTAAAACTAAAATTCAAGTTGTCATATGAGGCCACGCTACTTGTGTTGTGAGAAGTTTCTCGATGCGAGAAATTCCTCATCAACAAAATCCATAATGGTTCATTCCAGCTCAACAAGGAGTATCCCATTTAGGTGCATGACATTCATAAATTGACGATATTATTGATGGTGGGCCAGGACGTCTCTACCGCATTCCAAGGAGGATCCAAACACAATAAGAAGACAAGCACTACTAATTTGTACCAGAAATATGGGTTGAAGTGTCGGGGATGAGGGCCTACTATCAACCTAATTAATAATGTTATATTAATTTTTCATGCATCCTTATCACTAGAAAGGTCACACGACACTACAAAAAATGAGACTCTAACCTAGATACCATCTCTATTGTCGAATTGTGTGTTCAAGGCATTTAACTTAATTTGTATAAGTATTTACTTGATGATTTATTCCATGCTTGCAAGGAATGCTATCAGAAGGGAGGTTACTTTATGTATGGATATTTGATTGTTTCCCTCGCCATGATGAAATGGAAACCTTCTTTGGTTTATGCCCTCCACGCCCCTTTAGACCGTAAAGTCCTAACCCTCACTATTATCAAAAATAAAAACAATCGAGAATTATTTGATGGAGAAACTAAACATACCCTTCCAAAAGGAGGAATCAATGACCAAATCTTGATAAACAATTCACATTTCTTCTCCTTCTAGGAAACATAGGCACAATCACCAATAATTATGCAAAAACGTTTGCTTTGAACATCCTTCTAAGAGTTGTAAAAAATTTGGACCTCTCCACCATTCATATCTATGGAGACTCCAAAGTTGTTATAGACTGGATGAATGACACATCTCGATTGAGGAAATACACATTACTATCTGTATATCAAATAATTATTACAAATCTTATGCACTTCACTCATATCACATTTGAGCACATTCATATAGACATGAATCAATGCATTGGTGATCTCTCGAAGATTGGAATGGAAATGGAAGAGGGAAGTGCAAATATTGTCGAACAAAAGGATTTCCATATCACAAAACATCTTCTCAACCTATGGCAATAATTAAATTAAGATATCTCAAGCATTTCAACTTCTTTGTTTCTATGAGAAATCAGTTGGAAATATTTCATTTTTCTCATTCCAGAGGAAGGATGCATGGAAAACAATTTACAAATCATAATATAAAATTAAGATGCACACCCATGGGACATTTCAAGATTCTACTCTTTGTTTACATTTTGTGATTGTTCAACTATCTATGTTGATACCATATTGACAATGTATAAGGAAGGAACTACAAAAATTTATCATAAGGTGAGGATAAGAATAACTCATGCCATTTGGGAATCCTTTTTGGGCTATAATAGCCTCTAGAATGCTATAGGCATCTACCAATGTAAATTATTTTATATAAATAATATTAATTCCCTTTTTTAGTATTTTGTATTATAGTATTATATTAAATCTCTCTATACTAATGCATTAATATATATATTATAATATATTAAACCTAGTATTCTATTAAAGTCAATATTAGATTAATACATAATTATTAAAGCTAAAAATATTAATAAACAATATAATAATATTAAAAATTTAATATTAATATTAAACCCAATATTATATTAAAACTCTTTATATTATTCAAATACCTAAACTTGCATCCATCTCTCAAGTTATAGTAAGGGAAAATTGGATAGAAATGTCCAAAGGGGCAGTGTTCACCTCTTTTTCTATCATTTTGAAGTTTATTCCCGACAAAATCTTCATGAATTCCATGAGAGAAGCATCACCTTCATCTCCAAAACATACAACAATCTTATCTCACTTAAATAACTTAATAGGACGAAATATCTTGTAAGATATCTAGCTTATATTAAATCTAATATCATAATATCATAAATAATTATAATATGATAATATTTATAAAATAATCATTATATAATGTAATCATTAATATATATTGATAAGTGTGAATCATCATTTCTTTGTACTTTAATTATATAAATCAATAAATAATAAATAATTATTAATTTATCCTATATGTATTTTTATATGAAATTTTTATTGTTAAAATAGATGTTAAGTGAAGCAACTATCAAATTTTTACTTCTATCTATTTTTTTTCTAAGAAAGACATCACTACTATTGGGTAGTAACTCTAACTAGGTATACAAACCCTATCTATTTTGGTGGAAAGACTTGCTTAAATTATGGTAGGAAATAAATCTAGGTATACATATATATATCTATATATATATATATATATATATATATATATATATATATATATATATATATATATATATATATATATATATATATATATATATATATATATATATATATATATATATATATCATGTGATATAAAGGATCGCCATATGGATGTATATAATATTTGAAAGAAATTCTTATTGAGTCCACAATTAAATGTGCCACTATGGTCTTCCTATGCTACTCCAATGAAGACAAACATAAGGCACGGTGCCACCTATCACCTCAATATTTCCATCTCTCATAATGAACATGGGCTAGGAGGATTTCCCATCATCTACTATAGAGGTCCTTTTCGACACGCAAGTCTAGGGCTTCTCAACTACTACTCTGGATCATCAACCCTTGAGCTCAACTTTTGCCACTCTAGCAACCATCTAGGTCCATCAAGATGGTGCACATTGGGCTCCAACTTGGGCACTATCACATTGTCCTCGAGCATACCATAAATGACCAATCCACACCCACACTTGGTCCACTCTCATGCTGCCCTCCAACAGTCCATGAGTGACCAATGCTTGTTGTAACATCTACCTCTGGCTAGGACATCCTCACACCTACGAATCCCTCCTCTTGGTTGCCAAAAAAATCCTCAATTTTTCCTTTTCTAGGATGCTCATCCAACTATCACAAAACCACTGTGAAATCTGATCCTAGTTATGGTTTCTTAACATCCAAGAAAACCCCAATACATGGCTCCCACAGGATGCAACTTAATCTCATCCAAACTGATCCAAATCCTAGGATCCAACATAATTCATCAATGGAGAAATGACATACCTCTTGACTGTTGTTCATGGACAAATTTCTTGTAGAAATTCCCACTGTAGATCAACAGATTATGCAATATACTAAAACGCAATACAAGATCTACTTCTACAACACTTTGCGGAAGCTTAATCAAATTGAGCACGATCAATGAGAACACATATAACTAAGAATGAGAAGCAATCACACATAACACAAAATAAATAACCCGGGCAAAGCCTTAGACTAAAAACCCAACTCTGTATTATCATACAAGTGGAAATATAGTCTGGATTACAAAAGAATCAGCTCACAAGCTATCCTGTTCTCTCTACAATCCCTCTGCTACTCATAGATAGTCAAAGGCCTCTCTCAAACCTTCTCCTCTGCCCTCCAAGCCTCCTATTTCTTTGCACATTTTCCTTGGGGTTCAGTGCAGCCACTTGTGTGAATTGGCCTCTTCACACACTCACCAACCTCTGATCTAACTGCGCAATCCTGAAGGAGATAAATCCTTCTCCATGGATGAGCTTCCTTTATATGAAAAATCTATCCAACTAATAGTACATTGTCCCTCCTCTGATCTCAACTGGGTCTTTGTCTGAACTGACATGCATGAGTTATTCATGAGAGAATATTCAGTTATCTTAAGTGCAGCAGTTATATGCAAGCATGCATTTACTAACTGAACTCACATTAATTTAAACAAACTGTTTAAATCAATCTATCTGGACTTGCCTCAATTAACTGAGCCAACTAATTACAACTCAAATTAGAACTCATCCTTATCTCTTTAACTGATGGATAAATTCCTCAATTAATGGAGAAACTGTTTCATGTCCTCACATAGACTTTATGTTTGACTTTTCACAACTAATTAACTCATGGTGAATTAATTTATTTATTTTCAAACAACTGTTAAGTTCAAATTCGAATTTTACTTCAATATTTTAGTTTAGGGACTGACTAAAATTTGAATCCATCCTGAACTGCGTTTTTCATTCCCTGTTGCTCAATCCAGCACTGGTACCCAAACTGCTATTTATAGCAGTGCTATTTTTAGCACTTCTATTTTTAGCATTTCTTGTAGCCATTTTCAACATTTCTAGTCACTGGTTAGGGCTTCTCTTGTAGCATACAATAGCTCACTAATCCAACCAAATGTCAAATTATTTATTGCGGCTTCCTTCCCTTCACAATGTTGGTGACCTAGCTACTTGAGAAGGCTCCTATAGCTCCCTGTTTACGGTTGTTTGTCCTTCAAAATAACCACTATAGGCCTATGACCTAATCATCCCAGCAAGGTCATCACTTCGACCTACTTTAGAAAGGAATTTCTTCGCTCTACTAGCCCATAACAACTCTCTTCTAATTCGTCCTTCTAGCAAACTTCTCTGCACCTTCAAACAATCATCAAGAAGCCAAACTGAACTCCTTTCCCTTTGTTGAAGATTCTTATGTTTTGTGGCCACCATAGAATTGTCACTCTTCTCCTCTATGGGCTCCCTTTTCCTGCAACACACATCCCCTAAAACAGACCCTAAGACCATCCTCCAATAGTCTCGACCGTCTTTCCTTGGCTGTGGCCACCATAGGGAATTATGTTCACAATGACACTCCAAAACAAACCCAAACATCCCTCTTCTCTTGCGACTAGGACCTACAATGAAATCGCACCACATTTGGGAGGTAAAACTACTAAAAAACACTCCTCCTTACCTCTATGCAAGGTTCCCTAGAGCTGTGGATTTCCCTCAGAGAGAAATTCACACCAAAATAGAACTAACCTCCCAAAAACATGTGCTCCATCCCTTGTGCCCTATCTCCTTCCTTCTTTGTCTGATTTCAGAGATCTTCTTATAGATGTGTTGCACCATGGATGTGTCTAAATGCCTCAAACTTGACCTATATTTATAGGCATCAATGGCTCCAAAGAATTTGTCTTTGAGCATTACTTTAACCTCAAGCCGACCTGCCCAACTAGACAAATTTACCCATCTTAACTTCAAAAATTCATTTCTTTTCGACCATAACTCGGAATCATATGATTTTCAATGCATTGGATTCGTCTTGATGAGTACTATTATCCTCATCCATCACATGTCGAAATATCTCCATATTTTTGTCCCCAACATCGATGGGTGAAAAACCCCAAGCTTGGGTTTCAAGCCCACAAGGTCACTTGTGGAGGTCCTTCCTCCAAACCCTCGATCCTCAACGCTTGGAGTACCGCCCAAGCTAGAAAAATAAACACTAGTCACAAACATGGTTTCTCAAAACGACAATGCGATGGAAATGTTTACCTATTGTAGATGTCTTTCTTCAATGTGATGACAGAGTTGGAATTGGCTTTTCCAATGCTTGAAATATAACACCAATGGCGTTGATATGCATCCCTTAAGACCTTTCCATGAGGAACCCACCTGTGTCAAACAAACGTTGCAGTATGAATTCACACTATGTAAAATTAAATAGGGTGAACTGTTAACATGTAAAAATGTGAAAATGATATAGGGTGAAATATTAACATGTAAAAATATGAAAATAATTATTGTTATTTTGAAATTCTATATTTAAAATTAAATATGGTGTAAGATATAGAACTTTTTTTATTACAATTTTTTGTGTGCATGTAAAGTCTAATAAAAATGAATATTTATCTGTCATCTTTATGTTGTATGTAATTAAATTTATTTACTTATTTGTATTTTATAAATAAAAATTTATGATTATTTGTGTTATTAAATTTTTTTTTTGAAATTATGTAGTTGATTTCGAATTTTAAAATTTAATTATGAATTTATTTTTTGCTTTATTTTTAGAATGATAATCTTAGTACTTTTAAAGCCATTACTAATTTTAATTAAATTAAATTATTATAAAATAATATTTCACTAAATAATAATTCCATTCAAAGAACTTAAACATTATTTATTTAAATATTAAAAAAATAAAAGAATATGCAAACCACCATACTTTATACATTTACCTCTTCCATGTGAGATTTAATGGGGGTTCATTCGTTACAAAATATATCGAATTAGGGGTCTTACCTTTTTCCTTACCATAAAAATCAAGATGAAATGTATCAAAAACTCCATTATGATAGTTTGCGACTATCTTCAGCATGTGAAGATTTAGCTATTAACCTTTTTTTTGAATATGTTATGAGTGATAGTAATTTTTTTGCAATAAATTTTAACATTACGGAAGTTGTTTCATTTATGCAGTTTAATTAAATGATGATTTTTTTTCGTTTAGTTTTTATAAAGTTTTTTAAAAATTATAATTTAAATTGTTTAATTTATAATGTTTTAAGTGTTTAGATTTTTTTAAATATTAAATTTATTTATATATTTAATAATACATTTTAAATTATATTATCAAATTCTAATAAAAAATATCATTTTATCTATTAATTAAATTATATATCTTTTATTTACTAAAAAATAAATATTACTATATTTTTGTAATATTTATTATCAAATGTATTTTTAATATCATTTAGTTTTGCAAAGGCCATAAAGGGCATTCCCCGTAGGTGGATTTCGCAATAGATATTAAAAAGCTATGACCTTCCTAATTGTTGTCTAATTGAAAACCTATGACATGTGTAATTGTTATCTTGTCACTTTTTTGGTGTAATAATAATAGATGGCACCCTTACCTCATAGTTCTTTTATGTGTGTTCTTTTATGAAAACTAAATTTCTTTGTGCATAACGTTTGTATATTAACTTGGTATCAGCAAATTGGAGATATACTAAATAAAACTTAAATTTAAAGGTAATATATGTTTATAGATGTATTAGCATTTATATATATATATATATATATATATATATATATATATAAAAAAGGTGATGTTAGAAGTGTTTTTAAAGAGGTGGGAAGGGTTTTAGGTCTCATAACTATAAATACAAAATAAAGAAAGTACATTTTTCAAATTTATGGAGTAATTTTAAGGAAGATAGAGGTTTTACTCTTTTGTAAAATTCTTAAAGGTATAAGGTGAGTTTTGTAAAAGAGATTATTGATTTGAGGCTTGTAAATGATATTATTGATCTTTTTTAACTCAAGGTTGTTTATAAGGTTGTAGGTTCGTATGAAAAGTAATGTATAATGTAAATTTAATCTTTATTATTAAAGAATGTAATGAAAATGTTTATAATAAATGTAAATGTAGTTATATTTTGATATTAGTGGAACACTTTCTTATCATCAAGTACCATGTGTATGGAAAAATTTAAGATTTTTCCTAAATTTATATGTATAATAAATGAGCAAATCCTCATGATACATAGGAAAAACGGATGATGATTCTACCGATATATATATACATTGGTGAATCTCTCACGAAATTAAATTATCTTGTAAAATTGGGACGAATCTCTGACCAAATTATATTATCTTGTAAAATTATGGTGAATCTTTCACTGAATTATAAAATCTTGTAAGATCTTAGCGAATCTTTCACTAAATAAAAACTTTGTAAAGGGCTAACAAAGTTCATATTGAATATTTCTTGTAATGGCTTCAAGACTTGCTGAGAAATCCATCAAGAACCAAAACAAGTATATTCCTTATATGGAATATAATGATATTTCTCATGGAAAGTCAATAAGGTTTAGCATAGGTGGTAGGGAGAAATCCTACATGTGACAATGTCTTGAACTCATAAGGAGTATTTCTTGTAATGGTTATGGTCCTTGTTGTCTAGGCAATCCCTCAAGGACGGAAATATGTATATTTTTCACATGCAATATAAAGATATTTCTCATGTATTGAAAAAAATGGAGGATATGTAATGAATAATATAATTACAAAGCCATATGATGGTGTACTTAGCATTGACTAGTCACAATGGTTGAGAGGATAGTCATGTACTTTAGTTAATATATGTCAATTCATTTATTGTTTTAATTTTTATATTATAATTATTGTGTGTTTATTACAACTTGGTACCAACACACATAATTTTGGTAAGGCAATGTGTAGTCTAGTTTCAAGTTAGAGTGTTTTCCATTTCATCCATGGGCTAAGATTCACCCTTAAATTTTCTATGGATACAGATTATCAATCCAATAAACACAATAGGTTCAAGTACATGCAAGCTATCAACTAACCATCATGGGGTCTGCCATATTATAGGGCCATGTGGCCTCTCAGATGTAGCTACAATTTGTGCCTAGCAGATTGTTGCCTTGTTATAGCGTGAAAGAAATTAATGCATAATTTGTGTTGACCTACCTAGTACCATTAGTCCTTGCTCGGATCTCAGGGTTTACCTTTCATATCTTCTTGAAGTCAGATTGCTTGGAAAGAACAATTTGTACCAAGAATTGTTATTTCCTTGTTGTAGCGTCCAAGCAATTAATACACAATTTGCGTTGACCTACCTTGTACCACTAGACCTTGCTCAGATCTCAGGGTTTACCCTTTATATCTTTTTGAACTCACATTGCTTGGAAATATTACTTCAATGCCCTCCTCGCCCCCACAATTCAAAGGCCAGGGTTCAACATATATACAACATAGTAGTTTCAAATACTGGCAAGCTATCAACTACCTTGGATGGGGTCTGCCATATTATAGGGTCATGTGGCTTATCAGATGTAGCCACAATTTTTGCCAAGAATTATTGTTGCCTTGCTATAGCATGCAGGAAATTAATACATACTTTGAATTGACCTATCTAGGACCACTTGTCCTTGCTCAAATCTTAGGGTTTACCTTTCATATCTTCCTGAACTCAGATTGCTTGGAAAGAACAATTTGTACCAAACATTGGTGTAGCTTGTAAGCAATTATTGCACAGTTTACATTGATTTAGCTAGTACCATTAGTCCTTGTGTAGATCTTACGGTTTACCCTTTGTATCTTCCTGAGAAAACCCTGCTCAGAAAGATTACTTCAATGCCCTCCTACCCCACAATAAGAGGGCCATGATTCAATAGATATATGCCACAACTTGTTCAAATACTAGCAAGCTATCAACTACCCTGCATGGCATCTACCATATTACAGGGACATGTGGCCTCTCAGATGTAGCCAAAATTTGTACTAAGCATTGTTGTTGCCTTATTGTAGTTTGCATGAAATTAATACATAATTTGCATTCACCTACCTAGTGTCACTAGTCCTTTCTCAGATCCCAGGCTTTACTATTTGTATCTTCCTGAAAGACAAAAGGTACATTATTTATTAACTTCAAGATTCTCATGATTAACTTCATAATTAATTATTACAATAAGGGTTGTGTACAAGGACCTTACCATGCTTTGAATCAGAGATAATATTACAATTCTTTCAATGCCTTACATGTATGTTTCATTACAACATGCCTCTAGAATAGTAATAAGAAAGAATGAAGGTACATTACTCACTAAGCTTCTCATGATTACCTTTGTAGTTAATTATTATAATATGGGTTGAACATGGACGTTCAAATGAATACTTTCGGAGAGGTGTAGACCAGAATCCTAACCATAGGTCATTTGGGTAACCAGACAAAAATCATTAATAATAGCATTAGCCTAAGTATTTCATTGCATTGCACATACATTTTTTGTGAGATCCTTCTAAAAAAGTTGTTTGACACTGAAAATTTTTCTTTTCTCTGTCTAATTTCGACACAAGGAAACTCTCACAAATTTGACTTGTGAGTTGATAGGAACATCATGTATTGATAATATTTTTCAATGACAAACAACAATCCACTCTATCTCATATCACCTACCTTCCTATGCAAGGGGACCTTTAGTATAGCTCATATCACATAACTTCCTATGCAAGAGTATGAGAATTTCATGTGTTGGGTAACTTGTAAGGTTGACACTAATCATGAAGGTAGATGATTGGATCCAAAGGATCTAATAAAACCTAATAGATGTAAGAGTAAATGTCAGGAATCAACACAAAAGATGAAAGATGCAATGTAAGATATACAATAACTTCATTAAACCCAATTTCTTACATCCTGTTTGAGAAGTTTGTAATACCAAACATTGCCAACTGTTTCAACTCAATTTAGATAGGCATCAACCAAATAAGGTGGCATCCACTTGGCTATACTGACACAAAATACAAAAATAATATTGAAGCCTCCCATTTCCTTACATCTAGTTTGAGCAATTTATAATACAAAACACTACTCAAGCACTGTTCTAGATACATCTACAGTAGCCAACTATTTCAACTCAATTTAAATATGCTAAGTTATATGACTGGACAACCACAACATGAATGTGGAATCCATTTAAATATCTTTTACAAAAAGTATAAAAGCAAACTGTTAATTAATAATTCATTACAACATGATACTTATGCCAACCATAAATGATGCCTTCCTACAAGATGCCTTGAATGTTTGAAAATATTTTGTAAAGACACAAAAGATAAAAAATAAGATGGACAATGAGCAATTAGAGTAAAAAGCTTATATCATTCTATGATAAAACTTAAAAAAAATAATTAAACAATAAACTTTATGATCCAGGTGGATATTAGTGGCCACCCACCTATTCCACTTGGATGCCCACCATTGTTTCTTTCAGTTTTTCAGTTTCCTTAATTGTAGCACAATTTACTATTTTTGGCAGTTTTTCATGTCCTGAACTTCTAGAGCCATTTTGAGGCTCTAAACGATGTTTTCTTGGAAAACGGGAAAATATGAGTATTTGAATAATGTTTTTATACAAAAATTACCACCCCAGGAAGTTGATGTACCAATTTACCCAAACAGGGCCCACCTTTTTGGCGCTTCATCTCGTAGGGTTAGGTTTTTGGATGTTTAGGGTTTTCCATTGTTTCTCAATAATAAATAGGCCTTTGAGCCTCATTGTAACATAGTTCGAAGACATGTAGCCGCCACATCTCTTCTCATATATAAGCTACCATTGCCCGAGCTAGTTTATTTCTATTCTGTATCTACACATATTTCAGTTTTTTGATATTAATAAAATGAAGTTTTATTTCTACTGCATCTTTGTGTTTATCATTATATCTATATTCCATTGTGTTCCTGTATAAGTTTGAATTAGTGGTATCAAAGTGGTCTGCTCTTTCTCTCTTTTTCTTTGCATGTCCCCAACAAGGTCAAGGTATAAGGAGTTAGGTCTTAAACTGGTTGAAGCTTTGCAAGACCATCCTCGCAAAACCTTACGTCCTGCCATGGAGGAAGAAAATAAAGACGAGGAAGTAGGAGGCTATTTCAAAATATTACTCAAGGAATCCCTCAAGTGACAAAGGAACACGATGATGGAAAATTTTCTCCAGATCCTTTGTCGGATACCCACAAGCGATGCATCCTCATCTAACAGCCACACTGGAGGCACTACTCCCTTTAAGGCACAAGTCAACTTTGACGTCCCCATATTTGAAGGCTAAATAGATGGAGATGTCACAGATAAATGGTTAAATATGTTAGAAGGATATTTTTCAGTCCATAAATTTTCCAATCAAGAAAATATTACTTTTTCACTACTCAAATCTGCCCCCCACATCAAGGACTGGTGGGAAACCTACTGTAAGAAGAGGAACAAGAGGGAAACCTCACTATTTATAGCCACACCCACTTGGAATTCTTTTTGAGACACCATCAAGGAGAAGTATTACCCTATCAAGAGCTATGAAGATAAATACATAAAATGGACCACGTTGCAGCAAGGGAAGGGACCAAGGCGTGCTGGAGTTCAAAAATATTTTCATACCCTTTGCACGAAGTTGGGTATCAAGGATTTTGAGCGACATTTGGTACTCAAGTACCGTGAGTTTCTACACAACTACATCCAGAATGACATGGGGTTCTTGGACATCTCCTTGCTTGACACTGCCTATCGATACGCCGTCAAGATCGAGAAGAAATTTAAACATAATAAGTGAGACTTTGGATATGTGAACTCAAAGTAGGGGAAAGGTATTGCCAAAACACAGAATAAAGGACAAAGCCAAGTCAAGGCAACCTAGGAAAAATGGTCGATGCCACAAGAAAATAACAACACAACAACGACAAAGAATGAAATGGGAAAATGGTGTGAGTTCCATAAGAGCCCCACTCACAACACAAGTGAGTGTTGAGCCAAGCACTCACTAGTGGCCGAGTTGAAGGCTTTTGAATTAGATGCATGTTCTAACTTTGCGTCAAAACCCATCAAGAGGAATGACAAAGAGAAGAAGATTATTAACACAGAGTACAGTTCCACCATTGCCACCACTAAGGTCCATAAGATTAAGCCTGAACAACCAGAGGATGGGGAGCACCTCTTCCACTCATAGATGTGGGTGAAGGGTTCTCCACTACAATTCATTATAGACTATGGGAGACAAAAGAACCTCATTTCATCATAGTTCATGAAGAGGATGGGCCTACGAACCACACCATATCCACATCCATACACCATCAGTGGCTTCACCAAGGACGCGATCTCCACATCAGCTAATAGTGCCACTTTCCCTACAACATCAAGCCCTTCATAGATGAGGTATTATGTGATGTTGCTCCTATTGAAGTTTGTGATGTATTATTAGGCCAACCATAGTTGTGGAAGAGTCATGCTATGTATGATTCTAGGCCTCACACTGTTATTATTACTCTGGGAAATAAGTTATACATGATAACAGAGGTAGCGCCACCTATTGCCATCTCTTTAATCTCTATGAAGAAATGCAGTAAGATCATTTCCCATACCAAGAAATTTTTCTTCCTTATGATTCACACTCAGGGCAAGAAGGAGAAGATTATGGCCACCAACATGGCCTCAAAACAAGGCTTCTCCACATGCAAACAACAAATGGGCAAGGTCATGGAGGAGTACAAGGACATCTTCACCTCACCCACAGGTGTACCCCTACACTGTCAAGTCAAGAACTCCATTGATATGATATTGTTCACGCTGGTACCCAATGGACAAATTTATCGACACTCTATTATGGAGAACGACGATATTAGGAGGAAGATTCAGGAGCTATTATAGAAAGGGCTCATCAGGCCAAGTTCATGACCATGTGGGAGCTTGATTGTGTTAGTACAGAAGAAGGATGGAACCCGAACGATTTATATTGACTATCAGGCACTAAATAACATCACTATTTGGAATAGGTGTCCAATCCTATAGATTGATGACCTTCTAGACTAAGTCAATGGTGCCAAAAATTTCATCAATATTGACTTTAAGTTTGGTTATCACTAGGTACTAATTGAACCCTCCGATGTGTATAAAATTTCCTTCAAATCCAAGGAGGGTCTTTTCGAATGGCTGGTCATACCTTTTGGGTTGATAAATTCCCACGCAACCTTCATGTGGCTGATGGACAACATATTGCAGCCCTTCACCAACTTGTTTGTGGTAGTATACTTGGACGACATCCTAATATTCACCCAGATTTGGGAAGATCACATAAACCATATCCGACAGGTCCTCTAGTCCTTGTGACGCACTAATTGTGTGCCAATTTGGAGAAATGCAGTTTTTGGATGACTAAGGTTCAATATCTAGGGTACATTATTGATGAGTGAGGTGAGCATGTGGACCCATCCAAGATAAAAGTTATTTGGGATTGGCCAGCCCCAGCCACCCTAACAGAGCTCCGCAACTTTCTAGGTCTTGCCAATTTCTATCGCAGGTTCATGTTGGGATTCTCTCATATCACTTGGCCTTTGAGTCAAGTCACTAAGGGTAGAGTGAAAGCAAATTTATTTTGGTATGAATCTAAAAGAGAAGGCATTTTTCGAGTTGAAGCATCACCTCTGCTTTCCACTAGTGCTCACATTTCTAGACCTAGAATAACCATTTGAAATTGAGACAGAGGCCTCTGACTATTGGTGTAGTTCTTACCCAATAGGGGCTTTGGGTGCCATACCATAGCGAGACGCTTTCAGATACAGTGAAAAAGTACCCCACTTATGAGGAAGAGATGCATTCCATTACAGGCCTACCGAAAATGGAAGTATTACATTCTGGGGAAGGAAACGATCATCCACATAGACAACTGACCCTTGCAGTTCATACAAACACAAGGGAAGTTGCAGAACAATCGCCATAAACAATTATCCACATATATGAAATAGTTCCATTTGAACATGTTGATGCCTCTAAAATCGTAGCACCAATGTTGGGGGATAACCACCCAGTCTGGACCTTAGTACAACTCCTTTCCTATTTGGGATGGTGGCTTCGACTGGGGGTTATGGGACTAGTTTCCAAATAATGTGTGTGGTTTGATGAATGAATGTTTTAATGTATATCAAAGATGGTAAGTGGTTTATTCTATGACTTTAAAATATACAAATATACCTACATAACCCAGGTAATATAATAACAATGCAACTCTTGACAATTCCTAACAGGCAAATGATCATATAGATGATTTACTTATCTATGGAAAGGTGTATTCAAATAATGATTACTTTTTTTAAGAAATTAAACAAAGTAATTATGAAAACATATTTCATGACATCGTAATATTTATTTCTGATACATATCTCTAATTGTAACAATTCTAAATCGTTCAAAAATGACTCAATATAGAATTATTTGAAGCCTATGAATATATCAACAATAGAACCGTTAAATGAAATGACAATTAAATCAAGACTAAAAGAACAATGATAGAAATATCGCATGCATTTGAGTCTTGATCTGTAAATAACATTACGGTTCCACCTCTTTATTCCAGAAACTTCCAGGAGATACAAAAATGTAGGTCTTGAAAAATTTCTTTCACACAAAAATCTGAAACCTTGATCCACTGCTTATAAAAAAAATAAATTTAGAAGCGCAGAAGTGAAACTTCTCAAGTCTAGTTTTTGTACAAATTGAGGACCCTTTCTGCGATACATTGAAAGGGTTTATATAATAGAACTAAAACAAACTGTCAACATAAATCACTTAGAATTGTTGGAACTGTAAATATGTAAAACTGGGATTTGCATTGCAAAAATAGTAGTGTGATTGCCTTTAAAAAGGATTCATTGTATCTATTTCTCTTCTTGTACCGACAACTGACAAATTGAGGGCATGTTTTGAATTTTTGGAGGATGACTCATCCTTGAGTGTAGTTGTCCCGTGTACGTGGCATCTGAAAGCTCGGGCACCATGCGATCAACAACATTGGTAAGGAATTTAATGGTCATCTGTTGACTGTGTCGCTTAACCAAAAAGGACCAAAATGCATCCCAAGTAAGGCTTTGTACTCCGTTAAGTTGTTCTTATTTGGTGGCCAAATCCCGCTTCCATTGATTTTCTAAAATTTTCGCTTTTGGGAGCCTTCCAGGGGAATAGTCAGAAATCAAATTTACTCCATATAAATTATCATTTACCAACTCTATCACATTCTTCATTATAGCTCTCACCCTAGAAGTAGCCCTTTCTGCCGTTATTAACTGTGTTTCCCATTCTAAAAACAATACTTCTTTATGTGACTCTTGAATTTTTGGTAGGTTAGTAGCTCTGCCTTCCACTGTGCTTTGCCATTTGAGGAAATTTGAGACCTTGTCATCTGCGTCCTCAAATTCCAATCTGGTATTAATTGCCTGATCGATCAGCGATGCAGTTATGATGCATAGTGGGTCGACGAGCAATATTTTATGGCAAAGGAGGTTGAGCTGTTGCAATAAGGCCTTATTTGCTTCTAGGGCTTCCTTCTTGAATTCCTCGACTTTAGGATAATCTCTAAACTGTTATGTATATAGTTGAAGCTGTGAGATTTCCTCCTCTTTTGACTTCATTCCTTATTGATATGTCAATTGAAGTTGTTCGAGGTGTTGGGACAACTGTTGTTCTTTCTGCATGGCGTGGTGGTCAATATTTTGTTTCTCGAGGTTTAATTGAACTTTGAGTTGCTCGTTCATCTATTTTTCTTTAGCCAACTATTCCTCAAGCCAATTAATCTTCTGTTCTTCCGCTGTTGTTTGCTCTTCAAGTTGGGAAATCCTTGGATCTTTTTCTTTGATTAATATATTAACCTCAGTGGCCTTATCAATTGTGGGAGCTATGTAAGCCCCTGCATATTGGGATAGCTTAGTCAAATCTTCAGAAGGATTGACCTCTGAATCCTTCCATATAACATTCATAAATTCCGATTGAGGAGCTATGAATGATGTCTGGTCAATTTCCTCATTTTCCTTTGTTTCCTGACTACAACCCTGTGCTTAGGACTGTAAAAGACATTTAGAGGTGGTATATCCTCAATATTTAATATGATTTCACCTGAAGGATTTTCAGGGATTATTTCAGCTTATTTCTAAGGTATGACTATACTGGGTGTCTTTTCAATCATGCTCTCTATAACGATGGGCTATTGAGTTGTGGGCGATGCTGATGCAATACTATTTTGGGGGTCACTCTAGATTTTGGTCTACTGATCAAATTGTTCCCATTATTTTATCAAGATGGGGTAAATATTAACATCTATGCTAATGGGTTTACTGGTCCTTTCAACTATTCCCCCTTCCGTGAAAATCTCTTCAATAGTATGCTCACAACTTTGATCTGCTTGTTGAACAGTAAGAGTAGTATTCAATAAATCTAGAGGCAATGTCTGTAACTTCCTTGCCCTGTATTCCATGAATTAGTTCATCTTTGTGGTTCCTAGTTTGGATCTTTCCGGATGAGTTACTTGTGAAAATAGCTCTGCAGAAGTCAATAAATCATCAAACTCATCCTCTTCATGTATAAATTTAGCAATTTTCACCTGATTGGTGAAATTGTAAGCGACCTTGTTTGGATCATACTGTCTCTTAGGAATTACTGCTAGATTCAGGTCCTTAGTTTTCTCTGCTTCTCTCTCAGCATGCTTAAATTCATGCAATCTGTAAGTGCCACAACAGAGGAGAAATGGAGGCCATACTTGTTTTTTAGAGTCTCTGAGGTTTTTAGTCATTCCCTTCTCCACCATTTGGTATGCTATTTACCTAGCTAATAGCTTGTCTGACATATAGAGTGGAAGGACATGAAGGTCTGTTATACTCCCAAAAACTCTAATATAGGTGAAATTCTCCTCTTCGAACCAACTGCCGATTGAAGTTAAGTCAATGCTGGCTTCGTGAGAGACTCAAGGAGTAGGCTTGTTAAAAATGTCTTGATGAACAAGTAAAACAAAACCATGGCAAATTCTGTAGATTTGATTTTTGTAGTCTGATTTCCATAGATACTTGTGATAAATGTGGATAGGGATTGGGTCTTGAACACTCCATTTCCAACCCAGAATAGTAAAGTCAGAATTGAAACACATAGTGTCCATTATGTAGGTGCTCATATAAAATGGGGGCATGAATCTGGTGGTGAGAAATCTGTTTCTTCTATAATCTAATATTTGGCTTGCTATTTTATCGGATAGAATAGTTGCCCAATCCATAATAAAAGACTTGGCTGTTGCTTCTATTAGTGAGACCATTTCTATAGAAAACCTAGTGGAATCTGGGCTCCCAAAGAGCCTACATACCATTGCAGCACCATAACAATGCTGAGATGCAAAAGAGTCCACAAAGTACATACCAGAGGATTCGTGGTTATGCTTGTTTGGAAAATGTCTCCACTGTTTGATGGGGTCTGACTCTAGGTCATTCTCTTTAGCGAAAGCTTCCAATGGTACATTTTCTTAACATCTCCAGGCTTGAATGTCCTGAACATCTTCCCATCAGCTATGAAGAAGTCTCGATCTGTTATATTAATACTTTCAATCACCCATCTCACTAGATCATTATATGGTAAAAATTTGGCTCGGTCTGCTATTTTATGGAGGAAGGAGCTAGCGAAGTCATTGAGCGTGCTCTTTGTTTTATAGGTTCCATCTGATGTTGCTTCTTCTTCTATCTCCATTATATTTTCTGCTTCAAGTGAAGTATAGATGCCTTCCCATGAGATTTTATTGAGTCCTAGACAGGTAGTATCTGCAATTACCACCAATTTGCTGGTGATTCTTCCACTACAACAGGGGCCTTTGCTTGCCGAGATTTCCTAGACATCTTACTTGATGTGTGATACTCAGTCAATTCTGCAAAATGAGAAAGAGGAGCGTAACAGTCAAAAAACTTGAACATAGATAATACAAATTAAAAACTAAATGCAGTTAAGTGGTTTAGTTTCATGAGATGTTATGTTGTACTTAGCTATCTCAGATGAAATCTTCGAAGGGCGTACCCATAACTGCTCCTTAATGTTTCGTCGTAACCTCCAACGTGAAATTTTAATGCTGAAACCATATGTCACATCGCAAGTCTTGTAACCATCTTTTGTAGAATAGGTGTCATGACTCCGCGATTTGTGATCAGCGATTGCATTATTTTAATATTTGTTTAATAATCGTGCATCATAAATCGAGAGTTACAAGTGCCATACTTAAAAGATTTATTTGCATAGTTGCGATTGCGATGAGTGTTGAGCTGGCATAGGGAGACAACTGGCTTTAATATTGGCAAATCATGTTATTTTTCTATTTATCAATTTATTCCTTTGCCGATAATTAAATCACATTTCGATTCTTCAATGCGATATATTGGATGTTTCTTTATGAATCAGCGATATGCAATTTGTGATAACCTTATCGCATCACAAGATTTCAATGGAGTTTGATGGATGATTTACTATGAATCAGTGTTATGCAATTTGGAAATAGCCTTATCGCATCACAAAGTTTCAATGTCGCTTTCAGTCATCCGTGGGATTAACGTTGTGCGAGATGCGATAGTTTTATTACATCATGCGTATAAAAGGTTTACTTTGATAAAACTTTGCAATGAGGGTTTATTATGACTATGATCGCATCACAAGCTCTTCAAATCGATTTTCACGAGTTCTTAAAGAAATGCGATTTGTGATGAGCGCTTCTAACTCTTCGAAAAGCAATTTTGATATGACTTCTATGGAAAATTTATTTTATTTAAAAGTTTATTGCTTTTATTTATATTCAAAAGCGAACCCATTTCTTATTTAGTATTTTAAGACTAAGAGTTTAAAAATTGAATTGTGGGGGGGGGGGGTGGTTGTTGTATAACACAACTTAACATCAAGTAAAAGGACGGAAACACCAATAATTTTTAGAATACCTTAACTAACCATTGGTTATGCACTGACCACTCTACTCGACTCGTATGGACATGAGACTTTGGGGTGGCCACAAATTTACAAGAGCGATCCAGAATTTGGAAGCACATACCAAATGCTCTTGGAAGGTAAGCAAGTTCCATATTTTGACCTCCAGGGCACATTGTTATACCACCTGGGACACCTCTGTGTTACTTCAAGCGAGTGTGGCAAGATGATTTGGGAGGCACATTATAGTTCAATCGTTGGACATTTTAGATTAAAGAAAATAGTGGCAATGCTACAGAAGTACTTTTATTGGTCGAACCTTTGACGTGATGTTGGGAAGCACATCATATCCTTCATTTCCTATGTCATTTCCAAACTGAAAATCGAGAATCAAGGCCTATATACTCCTATGATTACTCCTAGTCAGCCTTGGGAATCCATATCCATGGATTACATATCAGGCCTTCCTTCTCCTAAGCATGGAAATGAATGTGATTTCGTGGTTGTTGATAGATTCTCTAAGATTGCCATTCTCAGGATCATAGCATAATCCACTGCTAAGCTCTTCTTTGAATGAGTACACTTTGGGATCCAAAATTCCATTATCTCAAATTAGGATAGTAGGTTCCTAAGTACATTTTGGTCAAGCCTGTGGTCGATGTTGGATACCAAGCTTACTAAGACCATGACCTTCCACCCCCAAATTGATCGCCAAACAAAGGTTGTCAATAGGATGATCATGCACATTCTACATATGTACAACTAGAAGCATCTACGCACATGAGATGAAAGCCACCCTTATGTCTAGTAAAACTACAAAATATCTTTCCATAGCTCAACTAGCCAAGGCACCTTTCAAGTGGGGATGGGATTCCATCCATTACATCCCATTGATGTGGCCATACCATTTGCAATTACTAAGATAGATGCGGTTCATGTCTAGTGTGAAGCTAGCATGGTTAGAAAATTCATTGAGTGTATTCAACACATCTACAAGTAGGTCCATAACATATTGGACAGATTGAATGCTAAGTACAAGCAACATCATGATCAACATTGGGTGCCACACAAGTTCCAAGAGGGAAACAAAGTCTGGTTACATTTGTAGAAAAGCACCTCATTGGGCCCCGCCACAAGCTTTGCCTACTCCAATATGTGCCTTACACCATCATTAAAGCTATAGGGGACAATTATTTGAAGCTCGACATTCCACCATTCATTGGCCTCACCTAGTGTTCAATGTGGACCGCCTTCAACCATACTTTCCACCATTACTGGACACACTAGATGTTGCAGAACAACTCACACCAACAAAGTTAAATCCAGATTACATGGAATAGGCCATAATTGATCAGATCATGGACATGCATATCAAGAACACTCGCCAACAGAGGATCCAATTGTATTGGGTTGTCAAAGCTAGCTAACTCCTGCACCAAGGGAAGTGGCTTTCCAAGGACCAAGTTCAGCAGAAGTTTCCCCATCTCATCGAGGAATTAAAAGCAATGGTTACCATTCCTTACTAAGGGAAGAGCACTGATCCATAAGGATATTGGTGGCCACCCACCTATTCCACTTGTACCCCGACCATTGTTTCTTTCAATTTTTTAGTTTCCTTAATTATAGCATAGTTTACTATTTTTGGCATGTTTTCGGGTCCTGAATTTTCAAAGCCATTTTGAGGCCCTAAACGACTTTTTTTTGGAAAATGGGAAAATGTGAGTCTTTCAATAACATTTTCAGTCAAAATTTACAACATCGGGAAGTTGATGTACCAATTTACCCAAATAGGGCCCACAATTTTGGCGCTTCATCACCCAGGGTTATGTTTTTGGATGTTTAAGGTTTCCACTATTTCTTAATAATAAATAGGCCTTTGAGACTCATTGTAACACAATTCAGAGGCATGTAGATGCCACATCTCTTCTCAGAGATAAGATACCATTGCCCAAGATAGATTATTTCCATTCTGTATGTAAGCATATTTCAGTTCTTTGATTTTAATGAAATGAAGTTTTATTTCTATTGCATCTCTATGTTTATGTTTATGTTGATATCTATATTTCGTTGCATTATTGTATAAGTCTAGAGCACTTTATGTTAAAAATGATGGAAACAACCATATTAAAATAGCAAATAGAGAAAGTGACTATATAAACAGGATTTTGGAAAAGGAAATTTAAGAAGGTGAAAAACTTATGTATATACAAGAAAAAAATTATTCAACAGTAGCATAAAATGCTACAAAAATGTCAAATGAATGACAAAATAGTAGTTCATTACATAAATAGTAAAATTGACCTAAGTGACGCCACCCACTAAAAGGACATTTTTTTGTGCTGAATTTTGTTCCCGACCCCTAACAGGACATAGCCTCTTGGTATCATGCTTTGAGACAACATCAATTTTATAAGCCTTCATAATTTTCATCTCCAAATAAATTTTCCCCAATTTGATAAAGGAAAGGAAAATAATTGAAAGAAAATGAGTTTGCAAATCAAATAAAGAAACAATTTTGGTTTCTCTTGAAGTAGTTAAAATATAAATTAATTCCAAATCTTAGAAAAGTTGGCTTGTATAGAACTCACTAGTTTTAAAAACCTCACACATCACTTGACCAAATTCTAGTGTAATTTAAAAAATCTCTTAATCAGGTATAATGGATTCAAACATAACTGGAATCATGAATATACAAAAGAGAAACTGCAAAACCAACCAACTGCTAATATATAAACGAAAGTACTCGGTACATAGACTAGAGCCTAAAGCTACAAAACACAGAGGCAAGAAAAAGCAGATGTGATCCATATCAATGGAAACTATGAATTTTTCCAACCAACACAACAATTATTCACCATCCTAGCATCTGCTACCAGGCTAATAAAATATATTTCATAACTACCACCAAATGGATTTCATGCTCCATGTCTTAGAGATGACAGTCCCTGATTAGCTTATTTGACATTTACCGTATTAGACTTAAATTTTGGAGCACTTACACCTTTACCAAACAAATTTTCATTATTAGTATTATTATGCTTCTCATCTAAAGAGGTAGGTAATGTTTCTAGGGAGGAATCATCATCTAGGATAATCTGAGAAACCTGCCCTTCATGATTACATTGCTTCCACATTGTTAAGACAATGTTGATTTTTTTTACTAGCCAATATATTTCCTTTAGAGGCCAGCGTAATTTCTTTTATTTTTTCCTTATCTTTCTTTGTAGTTTCCTGTGCAGCAATTGCAACAGTGTGGACATCATCTAGTAAAGAGGGTTTTTTTCTAAATCTTCATTATTAGTAGTGATTTTTGCATCTAGAGCTTAAATGACCATCTTTCAATGATTAGTTTCCCCTCAGTAGACTGGCTTGATGTATTATTCATGTCACTAGCTTGATCCACATAAGGCACATACTATTGTGTCTATTGGTCATAAGAATACCAAGTACCATTAGTAGCATCATAATAAAGGCCTATATGATTGTCCAAATAATTAAGGTAAGGAACATAAGACTAGTGTTTGGTGCTGTAAGTCTCATCCATAATACACATTTTCCAAACTACGCAACTAGTGCTCAATGATAATACCTAACGTTAGAAGGGCATGAACTCATGAAAAAAACCTAGCAAAAGAGGGGTAATATGAGACAAAATAAATGCATACCAGTATGACCATCATAGTAAAAACCGAATGCTTTATCCCAGACAAACTCAGACTAAGAAATTGTGCCTCCTTCAAAAGGGTCAATAGTTGAATTTCCTACATCATAACCTTCAACATTTGTGCCCATCATTTTTCCTTCAATGTGTCACTTATCATCCAGGTTGTACTCCTTAGGTTACCATCCAATAGAGCCATACTGCAAAAAGAAATAGATGAGCGATGTAAAAATAATGATACTTTAGACAATGGAGGTAGAATCTAGCACAATTTCCTAGCATCCAATTTCTTATTTAGCAATATATTGTGTCAAGTAGTAGTAATTATCAACTTATGCAAATTAAAAAGAGAACTAATTTTTTTATCTTGAAATCCAATGCAACAAAATTATACAAAAAAAAAAAAAAAAATTACTTTTCTTGAAAGCTTAAATGATGTTTAGAAAACAAGATGATATAATAAAAAACCTGATGTGCAAAGGTTGCAACTTCAATTGTAGCACTGCAAGGCTATTGGACTGAGAAGTACCAATAGAGGAGCCTAGACCATGATTACTATTTGCATATGCAACCCTCAAGACTTGACCATTCCTTTCCAACTTTTATCCGTTAGTTTCCTTCAATGCCTTCGTTACTTCTTTAACCTAGAAGGATACTCATGCATATCAAAACAAAGTATGCATATGAAAAAGGAAAATTAGTAGCAAAGAATGGGAATCAACTTTGGAGATTTCATAGATAAATTTATGACACTCAATACTAATTGAAAAGGTACAAATTCACAGCCACTTAAAACATGAGTAAATTTGTCACGAACAAGTCAAAGGTCCTACAAAAAGGTTACTTTGTGACACTTATTATCTGGAAAGAGTAACTTATTCATTAATCACATGAAGCAGAGTAATCAAATCTATCATGGTTACATTTATAGGAGCATGGTATAAACATTCATAATGTAACATATCTTCATCAACATTCTCATCTAAACCATGAACAACTAGAATGTGTGTTGGTCCTGAAAGAGAGAAATCTTGTAAGATCTACCAGATAGTTCACAAATGCAATGCTTCAACTTCATCCTAGATGCTTGTTTGGTATGGGCAAAATTGTTTTTTTCCCTAATCATAAATTGTTAGAAAAACAACAATAAAGAATGAAACCAAAATCACACAAGGACTAAAAAAACTTCAAATATCTTAATCCAAAGGTGTCTATATTATCTCCAATTCACAAAAAAGACAAAACACAAAAGGATAACTTACATAATTTTAAATCAAGCATTATAGAAAGATAATAATATAAAGTATTTTAACTTATTATATCTATAGCAAACATTGGATGATGATACAAACTTAATAATTCAGTTTGTTGCAACCAAATTCTACCAGTACATATCTACCAAATTAAAAAAATGAGAAGTGAAAGCTAAATATATTGTTAGAGATTCTTCAACAGTGTTGTCTGTCAAATCTCACTGATTTCCTCTAGAATTTGGAAGTTTTGATGCTTCATTACTTTTTATGAACATGAATTTCTTACACATCTACAAAATTGCACATGAACATGCACTTCTTATGAACAAAAAACTTATATTTATGCTTGAAGAAGAGTTTGAATTACCTAGAGGAATGTTTTAAACCTAGGGATAAAGCATCCTAAGAACCAAGTTCTTCTCCACATATTGGTACCAGTTAGCTACCTATACCCATAGGTTTCATTTTTCATGATTGGCAGGGGAAGTGCTAATATGATCTACTTTGATGGTGCAAAGATCTCATATTTGTGTGGAAAACACCTATCTGCAGTTGCTTGATACCAGTCCTACTTCTAAATGGGTGATCCAACAGTCTAAGCTGGGTCATGCCATATTTCAATTTTTTGTTGTAGACTAGAGAAAGAAATCTGTCCAAACTGTTCAATCTTGGTAGATAAGTAGTTAGGTAGAGAACGAAGGTGCCCAACTGCTTAATCTGGGGCCTTGGAAGTAATACGGCTAGCCTTAGATAGAAAATCAAAAGAAAATGCCAAAGGAAAATAAAAAGGCACATAAGGGTTTGCCAGTCTAAGTGCACCCTCCTTGAAGTAACAAAAAATGCTAGGCAATAGAATGGGTAGGTATATGGGGTTGCAGAAGCATGATTTCTTTCACATCACTGGCCTGAGCAAAGGAAACACATGGTGGCCAGTGTAGATATTCCTATTAAGCAATTTTTGGAGCAACAAAGTGGAGCATGTCTAACCTCCTAATCATCCCCCATCAAATTCCTTGCTAACATCCCTCTATCACCTTGGTTTATGAGAGAAATCAAACTCATTCATTGATCCTTGTAGCATAAAGAGCCACATTTCTTGTGTAAAAATATTTTCATTTTGATCTACTCTCCTAACTAAGTTTGTTCCCTAACAACTTAGTCTTTGCCTCCTCTCTTCCACATTCCCCTCCAATACTAACTACTAACTCTATCTACACTTAACTCCCTATGTTCCCCTTTCCCTATTACTATATCACTATTGTGTATAAATAACCCAAAATATGTATATATCCCTCCCCTTTGGCATTATAGCCATACGTTCAAATATTAGAAAACCATGCAGAATCAAAGTCTTGTTGTATATGGTTTGTTTAAAGTCGGGGATTAAACTAACCCCTGGTTGGTTTAATAACCTAAACCCTACCCTTTTCCCCTTACAACCCCTTCACAAATACTTTACCCGCACTATTTGCAAAACATTGTTAAAAACCCACTTTTGCCGCCTATCCAAAGTTTTGTTAAAATGCGCATTTCACATAAAACAAAGGAAATTATTAATATAATGCCGCCGGGTCCCGCCGTATTGTCCTATCAGCTTTGCGCCCCGTCAACCGTCGGATCTGGGCCCTCCCATCCGACGGCTCACATTGATATCGGACCGCCCCCGATAGCGGTACGTTACCTCCCGAAAAGTGTCAGACCATGACGTCAGGGCAATGACACGAGTCGCTCCCAAATTGTATCGGGAGGCCACCTGCCAAAACTGCTCCCGTACTATAAGCGGTCCGATAATACCGCTTACCGCCCTCCATATACCGCCTGCCCACGTCATTCCCACGTCATGCCAAGTCGACCCCGCATCAGCGCATGGCCCGCCATTGCTCCACGATGTCCGCCACCTCATCAATCCCCATGGACCACTCACAGGCCACCACGTCACCTTTCCGTACCCGACCCCACCCGATGACATCATGCTGACGTCATCCAAAAGCGCGCCAGAAGCCCAAAATTTCCAATATTTTCGCCAAAAATCGCGTTTTTTCTCATTTGTTCACCAAAAGACTATTGTGCTCCTGCATGAAATATAACGACGTTCTCGCCGCCAACCTGCAGAAATTGATTTTAGAGACTGTGGGCGCCCTCAATTCGTCTGCATTGCCACCATTGCCTGAGTTTACCAGGTATTTATCAAAGCTTCCCCTCCGCGCCTGGTTTTTCCCATAGTTCTCTGAGCAAATTAAGAAAAGGAAAAAAAAAACATTGTAATATTCAGCAAATCTTCAGGAACCATTGGTCTTTCTCCACACTGTAAGCCCAATTTTACTTGCAGAAGTCCCCATTGTGTCCAATCTCCACAAGTTTACGGTCTGTTTGCGCATTCGCAAACTAAAACCTTTGCTACACAAGTCCACTGTGAAAACAGCTCTTAAGTCCCAGTATTTGCTCATTAAACCTTTTTTCAGGAGCATTTCAACTTGTTTTCACCATAGTTCACCTTGTTTCCTCTGTAAATTTCCCTGCTATTGCAAAATTCACTACTCTGTATCGCTGTGCCCAGAAAATTAAGTTCAAATATAATTCAAAGTACCAAAACCATGGAAACACTAGTGGCATTGAATGTAACACCTCTAAATGCCCCACAAAGAGAGCTAGAATGGCAGGCCCTGGCTGACAGAGACTACCAAATGGAAGAGGGAATCCCAGACTACAGCAAATACCACATTCATGTACTCAATGACCTTAAAGCCAAGCATCTTAGTGGAAATTATATCCTAGGGATTTTGGACTCCAATTTTCCCATTTTCAATCTCCCTCAGGTCAATATCCTCCCAGACTTGATACATAGATGCAGTGCCAACTATGACCCTTGTCAGAGAGCTGTCCTCAATTCCTCAGGCTCAGTTTTGTTCCATGTCACCCCTGAGGCCATAAATGAGATGCTACACTTTCATACTGCAAAGCCATTGAATCCTATCTCCATGATGGACTTACTAAAGAAAGGAGGCAAGCTGTCTAGTGCCCAAATTTTAAAGATCAATCAATTATTCATTCAACCAGGATCTGAAACTGTGAGGACTCCTCCCATAGGAAATGTATATTTCAATGAGTTGGGCAGGATGCTTTTGGATATGATCAGTTATGTCCTGGGTTAGAGGTCATCTGAGGATGCTGATGAAACCATTCTGGCGATGCTGTCCATCTTCTCCCCTGGAAAGCCTCCTTCTGTTCACTATGATTATGCTGCCTACATTGCCAATAATATTCATGAGCAATTGATGAATCTAGAGAGAGAAAGGATATTCAGATACACTTCTTACATCTATCACCTGTTTCTATTCTATCAGCCTGATAGCTTCCCTATTATTCTCAAGAATCTTGATGCCCAAGGGAACCAAAGATCTGTAGTATTTTGGACTTCAGTTTTCCATCACATATCTTTTTCACCATATAACTACTGTGAATTCATAGACCTGTTTATCCATCCAGCCATGTCCTTGCTGTTGAGTGCCCCTCCTCCAAGATTAACAGATGAGATGCAAAGAATCCTCCAGCTCTCAAAGGCCTACAGCATTGGGGATTGGTACTTTTACCAACACCATACAGTAATCAGAATATATGGCTGTGAGTTGGCTCCATATAGGCTACCAAGATATGTCCCTATGAGACTCTTTTCCTTAGAGTATTTCAGACAATTTGGAAATTCAGACATGGTCCATTTCCACAACAAAAATAAGAAGGTGCAACTAAAAGTCAGAAATCAGCTAGGCCCATTCATTTATAATAAAAGAGAAGAGGCATGGCAAGAAGCAGATAAGATCCTGCAACGCCTCGAATTCCAAACCAGTTTCCTCTGGATACCCTATGATCCCAATCATTTCATTAGCCTTAGTAGGGTTAAGTATAAGTTGGCTAGCTATGATCATGTCAGGCTGCCTCATATTGAAAAATATGCAAATCTGTTAAGATGGAAAGAAGGCACATTAGAAGAGGCAAGTACTAAAGAGGAAATACTACAAAAAGAAGCAAAGAATCTTGAGAAGGAAGCTGACTTGGAAAATTGTGGGCAGGTTTCCGCTTCTTATCAAATTCAATTTGGAGCAGCTGCCTCATCTTCCACAGCCCCCTAGCAGGCAGCTCAAACTACTCCTCAGACAGCCAGCACAGGTAAAGGAAAAGACATGGAACAGGAGCAGCCACCCCCAACAGCAGAACAATAGAAAGAGCAGCCCAAACAGCAAGAGAAAATGGCTGAGGCCCCGATATCTACAGAGCAACAGGCTCAAGAAGGTGTGCCTCCAAGGCAGGAAACAGTAGTGGATGCCTCGGTGCTCCAAACTCCATTAAATGAAGAAAGGACCAGGAAGAGGGATAGAGAGCAGGAAACTCCCCTCACTACTTCAACAAGTCAACAAGGGGAGAAAAGGCAAAGGTTAAATCCTCTTTCTGAAGAAGAGATGCCTATTGGGCCATCCATGGGTATGGGCCCCCCTAGCATGGAAGCATCTGCCAGTTCCTTCCAACAGGAACAAGAAAGAACACTTGGAGGAGAGGTCAGCTCCTCAAGCCAGCAAAAAAGGGCAGAATCAAGCATAAAACAGCAATTTATTGACATCAAGAAGAGAAATGAGCCAGTTAGACTCCAGCTATACAATCACTTACTCAAAATGGCTCCCACAAACCAGCAAAGGCTTATGTCGGCATATGACATAACAGAGGGGAAGATGACCATGAGTCATTTCATGCCTACTATGCTGCAGCCACAGTCAGCTGCAGATTATATAAGGACCAACCTGGAGGTATTTGCAAAAGACATCCACCCAATGGACCAGATAGAGCTTCATAAGCAAACGGGTGAGATGGTCTATTCCACTCTTGCAGACAAAACCTTCCTTGCACACAAATTGCAAAATAGTCTCCATAATACTACTGCACAATTAGAATTGGAGAAAGCATCCTCACAAGCCAAAGACAACATGATTAATTCTTTGGAAGATATCATTATAGAGCTTGGGCATGAACCAAGTGATCCCAAAGCTGTGCAGGCATTATTAAAGGTAAGAGATGCAGATATAGCAGCTTTGAGGAAGATGGTCAAGATTCCAGCAACCCTTCACCCTCAAACAGAAGAGGTTGCTCAGCAGAGAAAAGACCAAGATGTAGCAGCCATGCTGCTAACACTACACAAACAATTGGTGGAAACAGAGGGGAAATTGGTAGAAACAAAGGGTGCATTACAGGCAGACCTGAAACAGAAAGTAGGAGGCTAGACATCTCAGCCGCCTCAGCCAATGATTAATCTTGAGGAGCCTCCTCAAATTATCATTCCTCCCACAGAGCAAACAGTTGGGACAGGTCCATCAACATCAGCACCAGCAACAACATCAGATCAGGCACCGAGCCTTGATATGCAGAAGATGATGAAGGAGATTCAAGTTCTAGAGGCCCAAATGGCAGAGCTAAATGAAGCCAAGGAAAAATTGGCTACACTTAATGAAAAATATGATAAATCAAAGCAAACTATAGCTGAGAAAACAAGAGAGGTGAAGGCTCTTGAGAAAAGGATAAAAGAGCTGGAGAAAGAGCTCTCTCTTGACAAAGTGGTGGCAGAAATCAAGAAAGTCCTGTGGGCCAATATTGGTCAATCCATAACAGATCAATGGCAGTATATAGAAACCATTCATGAGCACATGGATCTCATAGGCAGGGCCCACAAGGAAAGTCAGAGAGCAAGGGCATCTCTAGGCAATATGCCTGAGATAGCCAATAGGATGATCAATGTCCTGAACAACCGCACAGGCCCTCATCTGGCAGCAATAGGAATCCCCAACAGAACTGACACCATCTTACTGGTGAAAAGGGTTCTCGTTTTAAGAAGTCTTGTGCAAACATTGGATAGAAGATGTCAGGAAATGCAGACAGAGGTGAACAAGTTCACAGAGAAATTCACAACATTACATAACAGAGGCCTTCCCAGCTTACTGAACAGCATAGGAAGGCTACTATCCCATGAAAACTATGCCAAAAGGGTAAATACATTTGCCACCAATCAGATCACTGCAGCATCAAGTACCCCAGAGGAAACAGGGCCTGCATCTGGGCAGAGCCTCTATGACAGAATAGAAAATTTGTTTTTTTATCATGAATGAGATCAGACATCTGTTTGAAGTGCCTCCTAATTACTACAAATATACTGAGGCAGATGAAACATTAGGCACAATTTTGAGACATCAGTTGCCTACTCAGGAATGGTGGACAAGCATGATACAGACATTGCTGTAAAAAACAGACTTTCATCAAAACTTGTATCATCATGTTCAGAAAATTGATACATTCATTTACGACTGGAGAGGACTGGACAGAGCCAACTCAGCAAACAAATTTGGACACTAAAGCAACACTGACAGATGCAGATGACAGGGCCGAGAAAGCTACAGCATGATAAAGCAATAAAGAGCTTATCATTCAGAGTTAATACAAAGTGCCCAACCGACTCAGTGGCCTCCAAAAGTCAAAAAAGTTTCTGACAGAACTGAAGGGTATTCATTGTATATTTAAAAATAGCAATAACTTTCTTATCTGCTATTCAAAAAGTTGGTGAACGCAGTTATTGAGCAAATGACTCAGCGTTCAGATATTTTGTAAAACTGATTGTATATATATCCCCTCGCATAAGCTTGCTGGGGTTGTTGATTTTCTCTTCTGGAGAACTTATGCTGTAAATTTCAGATTTTTAATACAGGGAGCTGATGGAATTTCTAAAGTTCTGAGTTGTTTTGATGTTTTGTGGTGTGATTGCTTACTGCTACAGGATTCCTGCGTATTTCATGGCACAATAAGTTTCCTGAACCTTCTTGTTATGCATTTCATTCTATCATAATCCGTTCATGCTCTATATTTCACAGTTTAATAGCACAGAAAAAGAATAGTTCAGGATTTGTCCATTAAACACCCTGAACTCAATCTATGCTGTTATGAATGTTTTCTTCAGTATTAGCTATGAAAGTGTAATTCTTAGTTGCTTCACCTTCATACTAAAACTTTCACAGTGAGTATTATTCAGGAATTCAAAGCTGCTCCTGAGTGATATATCCTTTTCCCACATCACCAGCTTAGTGAAAGACTCTTAGTTGCCTCTCACTGGCTAGACATATTTCATATTCCCAATTTTAAGTTTGTTTCATGATATATCTAAATGGCCCTGCAGTTGTAGTAATCTTACTCAATATCCCAAACAACCCATAATCACAGACTCCATTGCCCAATGGACTGAACCTTCTAAAGATCTCATCTCAGCTACTGGAAGACATCATCCAACCAAAACTCTAAACAAAACTCTCACCTCACAGCTAGCCTAAAATCTTCAAAGAACAAAGTTAAAACTAAAAGAGAGAGCCCTCTCTGATTATAGGTAGGCTAGAGCCTGTAATCCAAAGCTTGGTTAGTGGTTACCCCGGCCGTATTCCCTCAAGAGTCAAAGGGAACAACCTGGGTGTTAACATAAATGGCGACTCCACCGGGGAACTGAATGAAATTCATAAACCCCCTGTTTGATTCTTAATATTGTAGATAAAGCCTGAGTGACAGCCAGACAACCTTAGAAACTGCCTCTGCTTTGCATTTGCAGGAGTACATAAAAGCTGCCTCAGTCAATCTTTATTCAGTCTTAAGTTCCATACAGTTGTGCTATACCTGATCAGTCCTTGTCAAATATCACTACCTTCTTAAAAAAAAAAAAAAAATCTCCTAAAGAAAAACACAGAAACTGGCTCCTATGAAGAAAACACGCTATACAAGATCTAACCCAGATCCTGATCCACCACTTGAGTTCCAAAATCCAAACTTGATTTCAAGAATCCTTAAGAGACACAAATCAGAAGGGACTTTATCAGATTCAAGTTCTGAAGCAGGTTTTCAGACTGATATTCCAACCCCTGCTAAGGTTTCTCTACATCCTCACACCACTGTGCCACAACCTCCTAGTTCTTCATCTACTTCACAAGGTGTCCTTTCAACCCCTCCATCAACTACACGTACCCTTCTCATCCCTTTTCCTCCACTTGTCCCATTAGTTCCTGTTATCCCTATTGTCCCACCAAAAATGGCTAATAGGTATGCTCCATTGCAGTTACCTGCCAATCCAGGGCCTATGCCTCAAGATTACCAAAGCAAGATTTCATATTTTGATGGTACTATCTCTTATCCCGCCCTTCAACATACTAAGAAAACGCAGGATTATTTTGAAAATTATGAGATAGATGATGATGGGGTTAGAATGCAAATTTTTGTGCAAAGCCTAACAGGAGATCTAAGATCATGGTTTAGGTCGCTCCCAGCAAACTCCATAGCTGACCTTGAAGCCCTGTATCAAACCTTTATCAACAGATGGGAGAAGAAAAAGGATCCACTTCATATTTTATCTGAATACAATACTATCAAAAGAGGTCCCCAAGAAACTGTCTTGGATTATTGTGCTCGGTTCAACAGTGTCTACAATGCTATTCCCCAAAATCTCAGACCCCCACCTGATCTAGCTCTATATACCTTCCCTGATGGGTTTGATTCAGATATGGCATACCAATTAAGAGAAAGGGCTCCCCGGACTTTAGCTGAGATGCAAGACATAGCAGTTAGTGTAGAAGCCAACCTGATAGCTAAGAGGAATAGGACCAGAACTGAAAGAAAGACTACCTTCAAAGAAGAGCCTTCAGGCTGGGATCAAAAATTAGATGCAATAATCACTGGTATGCATAGATTAGGTGACAGAGTAGAATCAGTTGAGAGGAAGTCATCATGGGAAGCACCACAGAATAATCCAATCAGGAATCCCAATTTTAGAAGAAATCAAAATCCCAATGTTGGCAAGGCCAGCCCTGAACCAGAGATAAGGCCTCCGTTCCAAGAAAACTATGCTGAAGCATCTACTTCTAGTGAGCAGATAGATGATACCCACATCAATTTGATGGGCCAGAATGATGATCGGCAAGTTTTTCTGAGTCAAGAAGATCATGAAGAGGAAGACATAAGCCAGTTCCAAACTAGATCAGGTGAATCATTTGATTTCAAACAAGGCTATGACACAACTGTTTTTGAAGTTCATAAACAATACAAATTGAGAAGCAGAACTGCAAATGTGCCACAGCCTGAGAAAACAAAGGATAGCCTGCAGCCTAAGAAATTTATTGTCACAGAGCCTATTAACAAAACTGATTCAATTGTAGATGAAGTAACAGTTGAAGAGGTAACCGAACCATTTCCCTCAAATCAAGAAACAAAGGTTACACCTCCTTTACAGCACAATCCAAGTAACACTTTTCAAAAGGTGAGAAAAAAGGACAAACCTCAAGATCAGATTGAAAATCAAGAAGAAGACTCTAAAAACTCAATTGAGAAAGAAAGGGGTGTTAACCAGAACACCAAGATCCAATCTGAAAGACTTTTTGACTTAGAAGCTGAAATTGGCAAATTAAAGATAGCCATTCCTCTTTCAGAGCTAGCCAAGCATAACATTTACAAACAACAAATGAAGAAGTCCCTTCAACTGACCCACAACAAATATGATGTCAATGTGTTGGATGATACCCGAGAACTACTTTTCGGTCCAGAGGTTGATGGAAAAATAGCAGCCACTGGAATCTTACCTTTTTATGTCAGCTTGCATGTTCATGATAAGATATTACACAATGCAATGTTTGATTCAGGCGCTTCTCATAACCTTATGCCTAAGTTAGTAATGGATAGATTAAATCTAGACATCACAAGACCATATAAGGACCTATTTTCATTTGACTCCAGCCAAGTTAAGTGTTTAGGCATGATAAAAGATCTATGTGTGTCCCTTGTCCAGTACCCAAATAAAACAATCTTAATGGATGTCGTAGTTGCTGATATCCCACCCAAATATGGAATGCTGTTATCAAGATCATGGGGAGCCAAACTCCAAGGTTCCCTGCAATTGGATATGTCATATGCCACTATCACTATTTTTGGGCAGCCAAAGAGGCTATACAGAGAGTCACTCATGAAATACATGGTCAGCAGTGCAGAAAAACCCCAAAATTTCCCTATTTATGCAGTCCATTCAAACATGGATTCCTTCATTCTGTTCAATGACAATATAGGTCCAATATGTGATGACAAATCTGTCTTACTTGAACAAGATCTGCATATGGATGAGAAATCAAGCTCCCAAGAAATCAAGATGGAGAAATCAATTGATGTGACAATGCTAGAAGACAAACCCGATGAAAAACAAAATCTCCAGCTCATAATTCCAAGTCATAGAGAGGCTTCCAAGTCTCCCCTAAATCAAGAGATCCTTTGGTTCCTTGAGTTTGATGGATCAGTCAACAAATTAGGGGCAAGAGCTGGAGTGTGGATTCATAACAAACAAAGAAATCATGCAGAGGGTCGAGCCTATAGGCTTAATTTCAGATGTACTAACAATATGGCAGAATATGAGGCTCTTCTGCTAGGCCTCAAACTGGTAAAATCCTTACAGGCCACAAAAGTTTCAATCATGGGAGACTCAGACTTAATTATTCAACAAGTGAAAGGTAATTTTGTCACCAATGACAAAAGACTAAGATCATACAGATCTGCTGCTATTGAAATACTTAAGGCTTTCACTGAATTTCAGATGACCAAAATACCGAGGACCCACAACCTTCATGCACACAGTTTAGCTACATTTGCCAGTACATGCAAATTCCCTTTTGAACCCAACCATTGTTTTGCAGCTGAGATAAAACACAGACCTTCTATCCCAAACAATATTAAAGATTGGCAAGTATTTGAGGATGACACACAGATAAATAGTTTCTTGACCTTACAACATGAATTTGCAGGTTTGAACATTGATGTTGATTCTGTGAAAGACACGCAGCCACTAACTGAAAAGGACCAAACAGCTATATCACCCAAAACAGCAAATCAAATACTTTGTCCAACAACCTTTGACAAGGAAAAATTACAAGAACTTGAACAATTGCATTTTGATGAAATAGCTGGTGCAGAGGCTGAAATCATAGAGCTAAAAGACAATTTTCTACCAACAGGCCTAACTCCATTGGAGGACATTTTTGACTCAAATGATGTTCCTAGAAAACCAACAATGCAACCCCTTAATGCTGCCATAGAAGAGTGCAACATTGGAACTACTGAAAAACCCAAGATAATAAAATTGTCTGCATCTTTACCTCCTGACCAGAAGCCTAAATACATTGACCTCTTTAAAGAGTTCCAAGATGTGTTTGCATGGAGTTATGAGGATTTGAAATCCTATGAAACCTCTGTTATTCAACACACCATCCCTCTCAAGCCTAATCAAAAGCCATTCAAGCAAAAATTGAGAATAATTAATCCTATGCTTCTCCCTTCAATTGAGAAAGAGATACAAAAAATGTTTAAAGCTGGTATCATAGCACCAATCAGTTTTTCAGACTGGATTTCAAATTTGGTCCCCACAAGAAAGAAGATTGGTGAGATTAGGCTTTGTGTTGATCTAAGGAATTTGAATCAAGTATCCCTCAAAGACAATTATCCCTTACCTAAAATGGATCACATTCTCCAAAGAGTGGTAGGGGCTTCAAGAATCTCATTACTTGATGGATTTTCACGTTTCAATCAGATCCTAGCCCACCCTGATGATCAAGATAAAACAGCTTTCACAACCCCATGGGGAACTTTCAAATATGTTAAAATGCCTTTTGGGTTAAAAAATGCAGGAGCTACATTTCAGAGAGCAATGGATATTGCTTTTGCTAAAGAGATTCATGAATTCCTTGTTATTTACTTAGATGACCTCACACCTTTCTCAAAATCTGACCAAGAACATCTGAAACACTTGAGACAAATATTCATAACATGTAGGAAATATGGGATTTCCTTAAATCCTAAGAAGTCTCTATTTGGTTTGGAAGAAGGTAAGCTATTGGGTCATATCATTTCAAAGGAGGGCATTAGAATTGACCCAGACAGAATACAGGCCATCTTGCAAATGCCCCATCCAAGAAATATTAAAGAATTACAAGCCTTCTTGGGAAAGATCTACTTTTTAAAGAGATTTATCCCAAACCTAGCAGAATTGATCAGATTACTAAACAATATGCTAAAAAAGGATTCAAAAGTGAAATGGATAGTAGAAGCAAATCAAGTTTTTGAAGGTATTAAATTGGCCCTCACCAAAACCCCAGTCTTAACAAATCCCAAATTTGACAGAGAATTTATCATTTTCTCTTTTTCCTCCCAGCATACCATTGATGCTGTCTTATTGCAGAAAGATGATCAAGGGAATGCAAAACCTATTGCTTTCTTCAGTAGAGCCCTTAGAGATGCACCTCTGAGATATCAGATCATGGAAAAACAAGCTTATGCTTTGGTCAAAGCCATCAAAGACTTTAGGATCTACATCCTATACTCCCATGTTATTGCTTATGTGCCAAATCCAATTGTGAAAGACATACTGACTCAAGAAAACTTAGAGGGTAGAAGAGGAAAGTGGATTGCTAACATTTTAGAATTTGACATTGAAATCAGACCTACAAAACTGATAAAAGGGTAATGTTTGGCTAAATTGATGTCTGAAGCAAACTTCCAAGCCTTGGATATTAACCAACTGGACAATGAATCGGAGCTGGCGACTCCAAATATCAATGCAGCCTTTGAACAATCCCTGTGGTATTCTGATATCTGTTATATATTGCAAAACCTGTGTGCTCCCCCAGGATTGTCCAGAACCAAATCTAGATTTTTAAAAATGAAGGCTTCAAGATTTTGTGTTATAAATGGTAATTTACTATGGAAAAATCATGAAGGTATACTGCTAAACTGTTTGAATATGGATGAGACTAACAATGTTATGAAAGAATTTCATGTAGGTGATTGTGGTGGACATTTGTACTGGAAGTCCACTGTGGATAAGATATTAAGGGCTGGTTACTATTGGCCCACTTTGTTCTCTAATGTTAAAAATTTCACCACTACATGCCATAAGTGTCAAGTGTTTGAGGGAAAAAGAAAGTTACTACCACTTCCCTTAAAGCCTATTGCAACAGAAAGGCCTTTTCAGCAATGGGGCTTGGATTTCATTGGGGAAATCCATCCTTCATCTTCAGGCCAACATAGATGGATCTTGACAGCCACAGACTACTTTACTAAATGGATTGAGGTTGTTCCATGCAGACAAGCAAATGATTCTACTATCATTCAGTTCCTTGAAACTAATATTCTTTCCAGATTTGGTTGTCCTGACAAGATTATAACAGACAATGCTGCTAATTTCAGATCCAAGAAGATGGTGAGATTTTGTCACAAATTCCATATCACTTTGGGCCATTCTACTGCATACTATCCTCAAGGCAATGGTTTAGCTGAATCATCTAACAAAAGTCTTATCAACATCATTAAGAAGATACTGGAAGAGAATAAGAAAAATTGGCACAAAAAGCTTGTAAATGCCTTGTGGGCAGACAGGCTAACAACCAAGAGATCTATTGGGGTCAGCCCATATGAATTGGTTTATGGAATGGAAGCCAAATTCCCTTCATCATTAGGGGTCCCTGTCATGAAGCTACTTCAAGAAAGTCAAGCTGAACCAAATGACATGCGAAGAAGAATAAACCAGATAATATGTTTACAGCAAACCAGAGATCAAGTGTATAGCAGAGTCCAAGTCCTACAAGAGAAGCTGAAGAAAGCCTTTGATAGAAGAAATAAGGCTGAAGATTTCTTCATTGGGGATAAAGTGCTTAAATGGGATTCAAGAAGAGAAGACAAGGGAAAGCATGGTAAGTTTGATTCCCTTTGGAGGGGACCCTTTGTAATTCAAGCAGTGCAAGGAAATAACACTTATTTCTTGAAAAATTTGGATGGCACTGAAGCAGAAGAGGGCCCTGTAAATGGCCGCATGTTAAAGCACTATTTTGATTACTTTCCATGTATATAGCATGGCTCGGCCCTGTACATTGTCAGTTGTATATATTGTTTTCTTTCAGCATATAAATAGTTCAGTTTAAGAAGTTTTGTAAACAAGCAGGAAAAGGCTTTCATTTCAGAAGTTCCACAATGGTGACAGATTCCAGTGTTGAAGTCCAATGAGAAAGCTTTCAAGTTTTGAGAAGAAGTCAAGGGCCAAGGCATTCTGACCTGCTGTTCTTGGTCTTTCAAGTAGAAAAACCATCCCCAAGTGGAGCCACTGTTAGCTACCTATACCCATAGGTTTCATTTTTCATGATTGGCAGGGGAAGTGCTAATATGATCTACTTTGATGGTGCAAAGATCTCATATTTGTGTGGAAAACACCTATCTGCAGTTGCTTGATACCAGTCCTACTTCTGAATGGGTGATCCAACAATCTAAGCTGGGTCATGCCATATTTCAATTTTTTGTTGTAGACTAGAGAAAGAAATCTGTCCAAGTTGTTCAATCTTGGCAGATAAGTAGTTAGGTAGAGAATGAAGGTGCCCAACTGCTTAATCTGGGGCCTTGGAAGTAATAAGGCTAGCCTTAGATAGAAAATCAAAAGAAAATGCCAAAGGAAAAGAAAAAGGCACATAAGGGTTTGCTAGTCTAAGTGCACCCTCCTTGAAGTAACAAAAAATGCTAGGCAATAGAATGGGTAGGTAGATGGGGTTGCAGAAGCATGATTTCTTTCACATCACTGGCCTGAGCAAAGGAAACACATGGTGGCCAGTGCAGATATTCCTATTAAGCAATTTTGGAGCAACAAAGTGGAGCATGTCTAACCTCCCAATCATCCCCCATCAAATTCCTTGCTAACATCCCTCTATCACCTTGGTTTATGAGAGAAATCAAACTCATTCATTGATCCTTGTAGCATAAAGAGTCACATTTCTTGTGTAAAAATCTTTTCATTTTGATCTACTCTCCTAACTAAGTTTGTTCCCTAACAACTTAGTCTTTGCCTCGTCTCTTCCACATTCCCCTCCAATACTAACTACTAACTCTATCTACACTTAACTCCCTATGTTCCCCTTTCCCTATTACTATATCACTATTGTGTATAAATAACCCAAAATATGTATATATCCCTCCCCTTTGGCATTATAGCCATACGTTCAAATATTAGAAAACCATGCAGAATCAAAGTCTTGTTGTATATGGTTTGTTTAAATTCTGGGATTAAACTAACCCCTGGTTGGTTTAATAACCTAAACCCTACCCTTTTCCCCTTACAACCCCTTCACCAATACTTTACCCGCACTATTTGCAAAACATTGTTAAAAACCCACTTTTGCCGCTTATACAAAGTTTTGTCAAAATGCGCATTTCACATAAAACAAAGGAAATTATTAATATAATGCCGTCGGGTCCCGTCGTATTGTCCTATCAGCTTTGCACCCCGTCAACCGTCGGATCTGGGCCCACCCATCCGACGACTCACATTGATATCGGACCGCCCCCGATAGCGGTACGTTACCTCCCGAAAAGTGTCAGACCATGACGTCAGGGCAATGACACGCGTCGCTCCCAAATTGTATCGGGAGGCCGCCTACCAAAACTGCTCCCGTACTATAAGCGGTCCGATAATACCGCTTACCGCCCTCCGTATACCGCCTGCCCACGTCATGCCCACGTCATGCCAAGTCGACCCCGCATCAGCGCATGGCTCGCCATTGCTCCACGCTGTCCGCCACCTCATCAATCCCCGTGGACCACTCACAGGCCGCCACGTCACCTTTCCGTACCTGACCCCACCCGATGATGTCATGCTGACGTCATCCAAAAACGCGGTAGAAGCCCAAAATTTCCAATATTTTCGCCAAAAATCGTGTTTTTTCTCATTTGTTCACCAAAATACTACTGTGCTCCTGCATGAAATATAACGACGTTCTCACCGCCAACCTGCAGAAATTGATTTTAGAGACCGTGGGCACCCTCAATTCGTCTGCATTGCCACCATTGCCCGAGTTTACCAGGTATTTATCAAAGCTTCCCCTCCGCGCCTGGTTTTTCCCATAGTTCTCTGAGCAAATTAAGAAAAGGAAAAAAAAACACTGTAAGATTCAACAAATCTTCAGGAACCATTGGTATTTCTCCACACTGTAAGCCCAATTTTACTTACAAAAGTCCCCATTGTGTCCAATCTCCACAAGTTTACAGTCTGTTTGCGCATTCGCAAACTAAAACCTCTGCTACACAAGTCCACCGGGAAAACAGCTCTTAAGTCCCAGCATTTGCTCATTAAACCTTTTTTCAGGAGCATTTCAACTTGTTTTCACCATAGTTCACCCTGTTTCCTCTGTAAATTGCCCTGCTACTGCAAAATTCACTACTCTGTATCGCTGTGCCCAAAAAATTAAGGTCAAATATAATTCAAAGTACCAAAACCATGGAAACACCAGTGGCATTGAATGTAACACCTCTAAATGCCCCACAAAGAGAGCTAGAATGGCAGGCCCTGGCTGACAGAGACTACCAAATGGCAGAGGGAATCCCAGACTACAGCAAATACCACATTCATGTACTCAATGACCTTAAAGCCAAGCATCTCAGTGGAAATGATATCCTAGGGATTTGGGACTCCAATTTGCCCATTTTCAATCTCCCTCAGGTCAATATCCTCCCAGACTTGATACATAGATGCAGTGCCAACTATGACCCATGTCAGAGAGCTGTCCTCAATTCCTCAGGCTCAGTTTTGTTCCATGTCACCCCTGAGGCCATAAATGAGATGCTACACTTTCATACTGCAAAGCCATTGACTCCTCTCTCCATGATGGACTTGCTAAAGAAAGGAGGCAAGCTGTCTAGTGCCCAAATTTTAAAGATCAATCAATTATTCATTCAACCAGGCTCTGAAACTGTGAGGACTCCTCCCATAGGAAATGTATATTTCAATGAGTTGGGCAGGATGCTTGTGGATATGATCAGTTATGTCCTGGGTTATAGGTCATCTGAGGATGCTGATGAAACCATTCTGGCGATGTTGTCCATCTTCTCCCCTGGAAAGCCTCCTTCTGTTCACTATGATTATGCTGCCTACATTGCCAATAAGATTCATGAGCAATTGATGAATCTAGAGAGAGAAAGGATATTCAGATACACTTCTTACATCTATCACTGTTTCTATTCTATCAGCCTGATAGCTTCCCTATTACTCTCAAGAAGCTTGATGCCCAAGGGAACCAAAGATCTGTAGTATTTTGGTCTTCAGTTTTCCATCACATATCTTTTTCACCATATAACTACTGTGAATTCATAGACCTGTTTATCCATCCAGCCATGTCCTTGCTGTTGAGTGCCCCTCCTCCAAGATTAACAGATGAGATGCAAAGAATCCTCCAGCTCTCAAAGGCCTACAGCATTGGGGATTGGTACTTTTACCAACACCATACAGTAATCAGAATATATGGCTGTGAGTTGGCTCCATATAGGCTACCAAGATATGTCCCTATGAGACTCTTTGCCTTAGAGTATTTCAGACAATTTGGAAATGCAGACATGGTCCATTTCCACAGCAAAAATAAGAAGGTGCAACTAAAAGTCAGAAATCAGCTAGGCCCATTCATTTATAATAAAAGAGAAGAGGCATGGCAAGAAGCAGATAAGATCCTGCAACGCCTCGGATTGCAAACCAGTTTCCTCTGGATACCCTATGATCCCAATCATTTCATTAGCCTTAGAAGGGTTAAGTATAAGTTGGCTAGCTATGATCATGTCAGGCTGCCTCATATTGAAAAATATGCAAATCTGTTAAGATGGAAAGAAGGCACATTAGAAGAGGCAAGTACTAAAGAGGAAATACTACAAAAAGAAGCAAAGAATCTTGAGAAGGAAGCTGACTTGGAAAATTGTGGGCAGGTTTCCTCTTCTTATCAAATTCAATTTGGAGCAGCTGCCTCATCCTCCACAGCCCCCCAGCAGGCAGCTCAAACTACTCCTCAGACAGCCAGCACAGGTAAAGGAAAAGAGATGGAACAGGAGCAGCCACCCCCAACAGCAGAACAACAAAAAGAGGAGCCCAAACAACAAGAGGAAATGGCTGAGGCCCCCATATCTACAGAGCAACAGGCTCAAGAAAGTGTGCCTCCAAGGCGGGAAACAGTAGTGGATGCCATGGTGCTCCAAACTCCATTAAATGAAGAAAAGACCAGGAAGAGGGATAGAGAGCAGGAAACTCCCCTCACTACTTCAACAAGTCAACAAGGGGAGAAAATGCAAAGGTTAAATCCTCTTTCTGAAGAAGAGATGCCTATTGGGCCATCCATGGGTATGGCCCCCCCTAGCATGGAAGCATCTGCCAGTTCCTTCCAACAGGAACAAGAAAGAACACTTGGAGGAGAGGTCAGCTCCTCAAGCTAGCAAAAAAGGGTAGAATCAAGCATAAAACAGAAATTTATTGACATCAAGAAGAGAAATGAGCCAGTTAGACTCCAGCTATACAATCACTTACTCAAAACGGCTCCCACAAACCAGCAGAGGCTTATGTCGGCATATGACATAACAGAGGGGAAGATGACCATGAGTCATTTCATGCCTACTATGCTGCAGCCACAGTGAGCTCCAGATTATATAAGGACCAACCTGGAGGTATTTGCAAAAGACATCCACCCAATGGACCAGATAGAGCTTCATTAGCAAATGGGTGAGATGGTCTATTCCACTCTTGCAGACAAAACCTTCCTTGCACACAAATTGCAAAATAGTCTCCATAATACTACTGCACAATTAGAATTGGAGAAAGCATCTTCACAAGCCAAAGACAACAGGATTAAGTCTTTGGAAGATATCATTATAGAGCTTGGGCATGACCCAAGTGATCCCAAAGCTGTGCAGGCATTATTAAAGGTAAGAGATGCAGATATAGCAGCTTTGAGGAAGATGGTCAAGATTCCAGCAACCCTTCACCCTCAAACAGAAGAGGTTGCTCAGCAGAGAAAAGACCAAGATGTAGCAGCCATGCTGCTAACACTACACAAACAATTGGTGGAAACAGAAGGGAAATTGGTAGAAACAGAGGGTGCATTACAGGCAGCCCTGAAACAGAAAGTAGGAGGCCAGACATCTTAGCCCCCTCAGCCAGTGATTAATCTTGAGGAGCCTCCTCAAATTATCAGTCCTCCCACAGAGCAAACAGCTGGGACAGGCCCATCAACATCAGCACCAGCAACAACATCAGATCAGGCACCGAGCCTTGATATGCAGAAGATGATGAAGGAGATTCAAGTTCTAGAGGCCCAAATGGCAGAGCTAAATGAAGCCAAGGAAAAATTGGCTACACTTAATGAAAAATATGATAAATCAAAGAAAACTGTAGCTGAGAAAAAAAGAGAGGTGAAGGCTCTTGAGAAAAGGATAAAAGAGCTGGAGAAAGAGCTCTCTCTTGACAAAGTGGTGGCAGAAATCAAGAAAGTCCTGTGGGCCAATATTGGTCAATCCATAACAGATCAATGGCAGTATATTGAAACCATTCATGAGCACATGGATCTCATCGGCAGGGCCCACAAGGAAAGTCAGAGAGCAAGGGCATCTCTAGGCAATATTCCTGAGATAGCCAATAGGATGATCAATGTCCTGAACAACCGCACAGGCCCTCAGTTGGCAGCAATAGGAATCCCCAACAGAACTGACACCATCTTACTGGTGAAAAGGGTGCTCACTTTAAGAAGTCTTGTGCAAACATTGGATAGAAGATGTCAGGAAATGCAGACAGAGGTGAACAAGTTCACAGAGAAATTCACAACATTACATAACAGAGGCCTTCCCAGCTTACTGAACAGCGCAGGAAGGCTACTATCCCATGAAAACTATGCCAAAAGGGTAAATACATTTGCCACCAATCAGATCACTGCAGCATCAAGTACCCCAGAGGAAACAGGGCCTGCATCTGGGCAGAGCCTCTATGACAGAATAGAAAATTTGTTTTTTATCATGAATGAGATCAGACATCTGTTTGAAGTGCCTCCTAATTACTACAAATATACTGAGGCAGATGAAACATTAGGTACAATTTTGAGACATCAGTTGCCTACTCAGGAATGGTGGACAAGCATGATACAGACATTGCTGTAAAAAACAAACTTTCATCAAAACTTGTATCATCATGTTCAGAAAATCGATACATTCATTTACGACTGGAGAGGACTGGACAGAGCCAACGCAGCAAACAAATTTGGACACTAAAGAAACACTGACAGATGCAGATGACAGGGCCGAGAAAGCTACAGCACGATAAAGCAATAAAGAGCTTATCATTCAGAGTTAATACAAAGTGCCCAACCGACTCAGTGGCCTCCAAAAGTCAAAAAGGTTTCTGACATAACTGAAGGGTATTCATTGTATATTTAAAAATAGCAATAACTTTCTTATCTACTATTCAAAAAGTTGGTGAACGCAGTTATTGAGCAAATGACTCAGCGTTCAGATATTTTGTAAAACTGATTGTATATATATCCCCTCACATAAGCTTGCTGGGGTGGTTGATTTTCTCTTCTGGAGAACTTATGCTGTAAATTTTAGATTTTTAATACAGGGAGCTGATGGAATTTCTAAAGTTCTGAGTTGTTTTGATGTTTTGTGGTGTGATTTCTTACTGCTACAGGATTCCTGCGTATTTCATGGCACAATAAGTTTCCTGAACCTTCTTGTTATGCATTTCATTCTATCATAATCCGTTCATGCTCTATATTTCACAGTTTAATAGCACAAAAAAAGAATAGTTCAGGATTTGTCCATTAAACACCCTGAACTCAATATATGTTGTTATGAGTGTTTTCTTCAGTATTAGCTATGAAAGTGTAATTCTTATTTGCTTCACCTTCATACTAAAACTTTCACAGTGAGTATTATTCAGGAATTCAAAGCTTCTACTGAGTGATATATCCTTTTCCCACATCACCAGCTTAGTGAAAGACTCTTAGTTGCCTCTCACTGGCTAGACATATTTCATATTCCCAATTTTAAGTTTGTTTCATGATATATCTAAATGGCCCTGCAGTTGTAGCAATCTTACTCAATATCCCAAACAACCCATAATCACAGACTCCATTGCCCAATGGACTGAACCTTCTGAAGATCTCATCTCAGCTACTGGAAGACATCATCCAACCAAAACTCTAAACAAAACTCTCACCTCACAGCTAGCCTAAAATCTTCAAAGAACAAAGTTAAAACTAAAAGAGAGAGCCCTCTCTGATTACAGGTAGGCTAGAGCCTGTAATCCAAAGCTTGGTTAGTGGTTACCCCGGCCGTATTCCCTCAGGAGGCAAAGGGAACAACCTGGGTGTTAACAGTACCCTTACACATGTTGATGAATATTGAAAGATGGAAACATAGATTCTACTCGTGTGATTCCATATCGACACACAGATTAGTGTTCTTACTCATGAAGTCTAAAAGGCATATGATAATAGTCATAGAAAATTATGAAACAAGCAAAAAAAACCATCCTCAAAGGAAAGAAACATATTTTCTTTTAGAATTGGCATCAAAATTGCAATTGCATAAAAGGAATGTCAGTCTCATGCCAATATGTCTCCTATGATGGATGCACAGGAACCTAGTACATAGACCATTTTTCTCTTCGCTTAGCTACCCAGGTCTTATTTCCTTTTCCAAATGTCAATAATTATTTACCAAGAAAATATAAAATAAGAATAATATTTTACTATATTCTAAAAGGTGAAGATGTTGAAATCAAGCCACTGGCACAAAGTGAAAGAAAATAAAATATCTTTCCTCAAACCACCAAATATATAAATAAAACAATAATAATTACAATAATAAAACTAGATCTATGGATCTATGAATGAATTAAGTACTATAAGAATTCGAGGGACTAACAAAATCTTTGAAAAAAACAAGTCAAATATTTCAAACTCGACAAAATTCTCTAAACACAAGCAACAAACAAACCACTAAAATTTCCCAAGATATCAGAGCTAGACATCAACTCAATGTCATATACTTGAATAAGCCCATTTTTTCTTAGCGTTAGTCTTCTTAAATTAGTTATTTATCATCGAATACTAGAACACTATCTATGTGAAAATAAATAATTCCCAATGCCATCAAATTTGACTTGATTTCTAGTCGAAGATCAAATCCATCTTCATTTCTAGTACCAATATAAAATCGAGCACTCTCTATAAATCTTAACACCTAACCACTTAGACCCCTCATATAATCCTTTTCATAACCTAACAAAAATATATCCCTGACAAAAATTGAACTTTTCTAAATCTAACATGATCATGTAAGACATTGAATACTCAATATCAACACTACTAGATAGGTAGCAATTCAATGTCAATTCAATCAACCTTCATGCAACGAAAAAAATCAATAGCTCCTTTTGTGATATTGAATGCCACACTCTTGTAATCAATAATTATGCTGACAATTGAGTTGCTAGTGTTATGTCATAGTAACCATTTCTCACTACCTACAAATGTTGAAATACAAGATGGTGCTAAAGTTAAAGACACAAATTAACAAAAAGTAAATATATGACAAAAAAATAAACCTGCAATACTATATTGGTTGAGTGTGATAGAGACACCAATAACTGAGACTAGAGAGATTTATAGAATGTGGTAGTTACTAGTGTGTGTCTATTGTGTGATTAGCGGTATGGTGGAGAGACCTACCATGAAGGAAAGTTGGTCCTAGCAAAGTATAGAAGGGAGATCCATAGAGAATTTATGTAAAAGGAAGATGAGAAGCATTGTCTTCAAGTTGGGTTATGTTATGGTAGAATTTTGTTGGTGATAAGAAGTGGTCACAAAACACTTACATCAATAGGTAAAAAGCATATTCAGGGCATGAGTTGGACTGACTCATGTTATCTCATCCCTTAATGGTCATAAGGTACTGCGGGGACCCGAACAACTTAGTACCTAAAAGACTTGAACGCATTGCCAACAAGTGACCGAGAAGACTCTATACAAAAAAATGTCAGTCTCGTGTCAATAGGTCTCCTACGATTAATGTGCAGGAACCTAGTACAAACCATTTTTCTCCTCTCTTAGCTACCCATGGCTCATTTCCCTTTCCAAATATCAATAATCATTTTCCAAGAAAATATGAAATAAGCATAGTAATCTACTAGATTCTAAAAGTTAAGATGCTAAAGTCATGCCACAAAGTGAAAGGAAATAGAAACAACTTTCTTCAAACCACCAAATATATAAAGAAAACAATATTAATTATAAAATTAGATCTATGAATCTAAGCATGAAATAAGAACTAAAATCATTCAAGGGACTAACATAATCTTTGACCAAAAAAAATCCAAAACTCAAAACTCAACAAAATGCCCCAAACACAAGCAACATATAAACCATTAAAATTTTCCAAGATATCGGAGCTAGACATCAAGTTAGTTTCATGTACTTGAATGAGCCCATTTTTGCTTTGTGTTAGTCTTGTTAAATTAGTTATTTATCACTTAATACTAGTTAGACATTATCTATGTGAAAAGAAATTGGTCCCAACTTCATCAAATCTAACTTCATTTCATGTCACGGATAAGAAACATACAATGTAATAATTAAATATGAAATATCAATCTTCAAATAACACACATCAAAGAAATGTAGTTGCTATATTACAATGAAAAATACAAAATATAGAATATGTTTTTACTTGAAATTGACATATATTAATCTTGAATGATCAATGGAACATGTATACCAAAATAAGAGTCCCCTCACACATATCGAAATAGATTACATCTTAGGGTATATCAATTTCATAGTTCTCATCTTGGTCCTCATTTTCTACATTGTGAGCATGATATTTTCCAAATGAACTGTCATTATGAGCCTACAAAAAATTATTTTATGTATCAATTTCATTGGAGAAATTTGTTATATAGTTTCCTCTACTTCTACCAGAGTCTGATTGCTAAAGAGCTAGTGCTCTTTCATATAGAAAATTGTTAATGTCATGAATTGTTACATATAATCTTAAACATGTATCCATATGTTTATCAAGTTTGTTCCTCAAATTTGACTTCAAGAATGATAGCGCACTAAACATTCTCTCATCCTCCACTGATCCTAAAATGATGGTTTGACAAAAATATGCTAATTTGAAATATATTTTGATATGTTTTTTGCAAGTATTGGCTAGCACTTAAAGTAGTCCATAATCTTGTTATAACACCATTTTCATTAGGATTCTACCAAAAAGGATATTTCTTCCACATTGTTTCAATAAAGTGTCCACCTTTTTTATATAATTTTGATGAATCTAAAATACCTTCAATTTGTTCTCCATGTAATCTCTTTTGAAAATCGGCTTTTAAAGTTATTTGACATTGACATTTTTTCCAATAATTCATCTCAAGGAAATTGTTCTCTTATCTCTGATGCTAGTGATCTTGCAATTTCATTCAAATTTTGTCTCACTGAAATCACAATATTATCAAATTAGTCCCTTGACACAAGGAAATCTTTGGTGATTTGTCTTGTATTACTGATATAATAAAATGGAACCATATACCAATGCACTGTGATACATAGTATCCCTTTTTCATTAAAAAAAAAATAAAAAAAATCAGTATTTTCTATATGGATGATCTTAGTCAAACTTGTAAAATTTGGACCAGTAAAAGATTCTCGAATCATATACAAATTATCTAATGCAAGGCATGCTAACTTTCTTGCACTTGTGTATTCTGTAATATAAATTGTGAGATTTTGGTATATTTTCACAAGGACATTCATTTCATGTAACATAAGAAGAATTCAATAGAATGTCAATAATGTATCTATATCAGTTAGTCGAAAAAGAATATCTTGAGCTTTGTCTACATAGTAGAGATTTTCATACATTGCCCCTACCAAAGATTTGAACTCATTAAATAGTCTTAGATATGGTCCATTCAATGAGATCCATCTTGTATCAATATCTTTTCAATAGTTTTTTTCCATCCGTAACACCACCTGCAAATTTTGAAACTCTAAAAATCATTTCGGACTACAAGAAAAGTATATATGAGCCTCACGTACAAAATCTTCAACTTTTGAAACTATTGGAAACTTTCTTACTATTTAAAATGAAAGATTCATCCTGTAATCCATATAATGAATACTAAGCATATGTGGTGAAGGTGATAGTTGTATTCTAACAAAAAGGCCAATTTTTTTGCCAATCATTAAATAGTCCATGCCATTTTCCTTCAAACTATTAAGAACATATTCACAAATGTTTTCAGTTGTAGAAGTCTATCTCATATTTTTAGTCCCAAGTATATAGGACTGCCTAATATGGTCATTAACCATATAAATGCTTATGCAAATCCATGAAGTATTATCTATATTCGTAACGTCATCCAAAGAAAATGCCAAAAACCTAGCATTTGCAATCTTCTCTTTCAAATCATCTTTTTATACTTGAGCTAGATATCTTGCCCATTCCCAACCATTGGTTTCTGACCAATGAGAATATGGACAGTTTGACACTTGAAGAAAAGACATATATGTCATCTGATCTGGATAATCTGTCACAAGATGATATTTAGATAAGATGTTAAATACAATGTTGAATTGTATTGTATGGGATAAAAGACTTCTTTCCGTAGTCTTTTCAAATAGAGATATGATGGTTCCTCCACTTGCCTCAAGTTTTCTTTTACTTATTAATTATTTCCTGTATCCTTATGCATATTGGATATGTCAAAATTCCTCAGAAGATTTCCATATGAGAATATATTTCTCTTCACCATTTACAATTTTCTTTTCATACACCTTTCTTGTATGCTTCTGTATTCCATCGATATTCATCTGAAATTTTAGTACCTTGTGAGTTTTCCAACTACATGCATTACATCTAAATTCTTGGGAAACCTCATTCTCATTTGTAGGAGGTATTTCTTTAATAAATGGAAAACTTGAGACTCAATCTTCTTGGAATTGTCTCCCTTTGGTCCAATGGCCTTTTTTCCTTTTCCGTGAATGGATTGTGTCACCTTCCAAAAAAAATGTTCAACATTTTCATCATCAATTTTTGTTGAAACTGCATTTATCTCACACTGACCACTTGGGGAACCTATTATTTCATCCATCATATGGATATCATATGCATTTTCACAAGAGTTAACATCTCTCATAGTAATAGATTGTTCAAAGGAGATTGAATCATGAAGAGAATGTGTATTCTTGGATGGAGGCTTTTGAAAGTATGATAATACATCCATTTGCCTTGATGGTTTCTTCCCATTATTATCTTTTTCATCTCATTGAATATTCCACAAGTAAAATTTCAAATCAATCTAGAAACTTGCATCAATACTAAATTTGTAAGTAGTCTTAAATGTAAAATAAATGCAATGTTCGCAAAAACCATTAAACAATTTTTTATTAAATGTTATGCCAAGCCCAAAAGAAAAAATAAATCATGATATGCAAAACAATAACATCATGACTCATCATCTATAAAACAAAGAACATCATTCAAATGTAAAATATATAAAACTTTTCATTAAATTAATTCATATCTCTAAATCACCTAATAAACACTTGGGAGCTTTAAACAAAATAACAAAGTATTACAATAACTTTAATCATCCTTTACAAAACACCTCTCCATCCAAAGACTATATATATATATATATATATATATAAAACACATTTGTGTTGTGCACCTTATTGGAATTACGTATGGTGAGGAGATATGTATATTTTTAATATAACAATGTACCCTTTGTCTTTTATTATAGCTAATGTTTCCAACAATATCATACAAAATTATGATCCACTCAAATTGTAACTTACCATCATTAGTAAGAACACAACCAACTATAAACTCAATCATGCAAGATCCAATTTACAATGACAAGTAATAGGATTTTCTCTAAATAACATAGATTGTCGAGTGATCGGTTCTCTATCTTTTGGATAATAAATATTCTCATAGACACGGACATAAAAAGATATATGTTGAAAGCATAATTATAATTATGTTTTAGGAATGGTGAAAGCCCGCTCTTTAGAAAATAATATGGGTAGAATACCACTCACATATTATTTTTACCCACTTGGATTTTAAGGCTTAAAGAACTTTCTCTCATAGACACAAACATAGAACCTTCAATGATGAAAGCATAATTATGATTATCATCAAGATCAAAAAGCATTATCACAGTGCCACACACTACATTATTTTTCCCCATTTATTTTCTTAGGCTTCAAAAAATCTCTCTCACAAACATGACTATAGAACCATCTATGATGAAAGCATAATTATGATTCCATTTAAGAATGATGAAAGAATGCTCTTTAGAAAACACTATGGGCACATAGCCATTTACTATATTGTTTGACCCACTAATGAGACTTTTTTCCTGTAATTATCTTCCACCTTAATGGCTTCCAAGCTAGATTAGATTGATGTTGAACACCATGAATCAACTTTGTACAATTTTCCACTTCACCTTTAGGGGTGGGTGATATGACTTTTGAAGATTGAAAATGTTGATGGTCATGTTAGTTTATTTTTTACAAAAGATCAATTTCACTTGACCCATTTGATTGGTGTGCAATAGTTTCGAGAAAAATCCCTTTCAATTGGCATTTTTCAAGTTAAACTAGCTAAAACAAATCTAGAAAAGTTCTTAGAAACACTATTGTTTCTACTTAAATAATTTGGGAGAATACTCAGAAATACTACAAAAATGTTTCCCTAGCTCCAAAAATATGATTCCTAAATGTTTTCGGTGAAGATAATCCCCTTCTTGTTGAAAATAAACTAAAAATATTATTTGAAAATTTCGTGTTCATGTACCCTAGCTAACACCGTGAAAGTTTGAGGAAATTATGAAGGTAAAAGTGGTGCAAAATATGCAAAGAAAGAGCATTGTTGGTGTGCCATGGATGCATGTCAAACATGGCCTGAGTTTGTTGGATAAGGACCATAGAGGATATCAAAAATTTCAAAAGGAAGATGTAGAAATGACCTTATCGGTGATTTCTTCCCTTTTGCAAACATTGATTGAATTAACTCCCCAATTGTTGGCAAGTCAACTCTGCAGGAACAAATACACAACTAAGTTTATGCCAAACTTCTCCTGTTCTAACCAATTTATGGAATCATTGACTGGGTCTGCTAGGCCAGGTCTATCTCAACCAAATGTTGTAATCCAATTGAATTATACTCATGAGTCTACGCAGACTAGGGCCAAATCCAGTAAACATGCTTCCCCTAACTTAGAATTATGTATTTTTTAAGTACTTTTGTGTCCCCATGCATGTTATTTCAATGTAATTTGTGGCTATGCAAAATTGAATCTCAACATGTTAGGTTGCAAGCTGCAAATCGTTATGAAAAAGTATAAAATTTCATTGTCGATTTAGAAATCCTAAGAGAAGCTTCTAGATGTATGATTCTATGTAGACAAGGACCAAATCTAGTAACCATGCTTCCCATAACTCTGAATTATGCATTTTTTATGTACTTATGGACCGTCCCTATGCATGTTATTTCAATGTAATCTATAACTATGCAAAACTTGAATCTAAACATGTTAAGTTGCAAGTTGCAAGTTGTTATGACAAAGCATAAAATTTCACTATGGATTTAACAATCCCAAGAGAAGCTTCTAGGCTTTCCAATTTGACCAAACTAAATGTTACATGCAAACAACATACAAGTGACCAAAGACATATAACTAGAATTTGGTTTAGTAGTTCTTGTATTTGTGTAACCACAATAATTTTGGAGCATCATGGACTCAATAAAGTAATAGTTCCAATCCAATTTCCAATCCCATTGTCTAGCACTGGCCTCAACTTCTGAAATATATGGTTGTGTGACCTAAGGACATTTGGTCTTGGACATTGGTTTTTCTAGGTTTTGGAGATAATTTTTAGTCAATCTAACCAAACACACTATGTACATTATTTCTTTCCTGATCAACTTCCTTCAGTTTGTGTTATTCCTTACCAATAATACCTCCATAAAGCATGAGTAGATCCAATCATATGATTTCCATTCTGGTAATTTTATTTTCTTCAATGGAAAGAGGTTGTGGATTGTACAATGGAACCTTATCATTTGCCATCATTTTTGTTTCTTTGATTATTTTCATAGCTAGCTTAAAGGAGTTCTTTTACACCACCACCTTACTATTATCTATTTTATATTTTCAATGAGTAATTTAGTAGTTTTTCTTAGTCTTATTGAATTTTTTGTCATCATGGATTTTCTCTCCCTATAGTATACTGCTTGGAAATAATTATTATGGGTTTTTTTGTATGTGTGTGTGTGTGAGAGAGAGAGAGAGAGAGATCCTTAAATGGTTTTTAGGTTTGAACTTTTATTACCAACAATATAACAAATATATTATAGATTGCATTGCACTAGTTACTTAGTGATTGATATATGCTAGTTTTTCCTAATGATTCTTTTGTTCAATGTAGATGATAAGATGGTAAGGAAGCAAACTAATCCCCTCTAATTATTCATAGGGTTCTTGCTGAACCTATATAGATTCATAGAGACACCACCATAGCTTACAAAATAAGCACACATCCATGGATCACATAGTATCTCCAATGGAACTCATCCATGACCCTGTAGGTTTTAACCCTATACATAAATTACCTACATACGAATTCTAAAAAATATAAAATAAACAATGGCGAGAGCATAAAACATAAAATAGATATACACAAAGATTTTCCACGAGGGGCCACAAGAGAACTTAGTCATTGGTCCAGCCCTCGAATGCCCATTGTTTCTCTACACCAAGAAAACTTCTCAATGCTCACAGAATTCGTCAATGCATCTATAGAATTCAAAGTGTCCATCTTTACCAGTAACACCTTTTTGTCCTCAACCATATTCTTCACAAAGTGATATTGAACATCAATGTGCTTTGTCTTTGAATGATAAGCAGGGTTCTTTGTCAAGAAAATTGTAGTTTGGTTGTCATAGTCCATCCTTATAGCTCATTGTACCAACCCCATAATTGAACACAATATCTACAACCAAACTGCTTCCTTGATTACATGAGTGGCTGCCATGTATTCTGCTTTTGTAGTTGAAATATCACTACAAAATGTCTCTTGCTCATCCAACTGACTACAACTCTAAACATGTTAAATGCATACCCACTTGTAGATCTTCTCTGATCCAGATCCGCATCCCAGTACGCATCAACAAATCCATGGATGTCCAAAAATCTATCCAATCCTTGTCTTCCTTGGTAGCACAGACCATAATCACTAGTGAACCAAATAGCTGAAAACCCACTTCATTGTTGTCGAATGCGCCTTCGTTGGTTTTGACATAAACTTTTTCAATGATCCCACTGCATGTGCAATTTCTGGTCTAGTGCATACAATTGCATACTTTATGCTACCAACTACACTTGCATATGGAACATAGGACATGTCCTATTCCTCTTCTTGTGTCTTGGGACACTGTTCAACAGATAACTTTACAATGACAGAAATAGGAACCTTCATCGGTTTACTATCCTGCATATTAAACCTCTGCAATATTGTCTCGACATACTTCCTCTAGTTTAACTAGAGCTTCCTTTTTTCCCAATCTCGTTTAATTTCCATGCCCGAAATATAGTTTGCAGCACCAAGATATTTCATGTCAAATTTGTAGGACAATTGTGTCTTCAATTCCTCGATAATTTCTTTGTTATTTCCAATCACCAACATATCATCCACATACAATACCAAATAAATAACATGGTCACAAATTAATTTAAAATACACACAATGATCTACTTTTCTTCTCATGAAGCCAAGTCCCTTTATATATGTATCAAATTTATGATACCACATTCTTGGTGATTGTTTTAACCCATACAAAGACTTTTTTAATGTGCACACCAGATCTTTCTTACCCTTCATTGTAAAACATTCAGGTTTCTTCATGTAAATCTCTTCTTCCAGATCCCCATGAAGAAATGTTGTCTTCAAATCCATCTGTTCTACCTCAAAATCAAAAGCAGCAACAACAGATAAAGGTAATCTAATAGAAGCTACCTTGGAAACGGAAGAAAAATTATCACCAAAATCAATTCCTGACACCTGGGAATAACCTTTCGTTCCCAACCGAGCTTTGTATTTCTCCACCTTTCCTCTGCATTCATATTCTTCTTAAACACACATTTGTTTTCAATAGGTTTCCTTCCATCAAGCAACTACACTAGATCCCAAGCCTTGGAAAGATTCCATTTGATCAACCATCGCCTTTTTCCAGAGTTTGCCTTCCTCTTAATATAGTTCATCCATAATAGTTCTGGGATCATCATCAATAATAGGTAAATAAAAATTTGAACAAAAAGAATTGGACTATACCTTTCTAATTGCCTTCTTTCTCAAACTGATCTTCTCACAGCTAGAGTTTGTGGCTCTTCATCTTCTGATTTCTCTTCTGTTGTAGAGTATGATTCATCTTCCTTTAGCTCAAACTCTATCTTCTTGGTTCCTTTGCTAGAACATCATGTTTAATAACATCATTCACCTCTCTAAACACCACATCGCAGTTATACACAACCTTCCTTGTTTTTGGGTTCCAAAGCTTATAACCTTCTAGACCATCCTTATACCCAATAAAGATGCACCTTTAAGATTTACTATCCAACTTGGTTCTTTTCTCCTTTGGAACATGTACATATGCGTCACATCCAAATACCCTCAGATGTGAAAGAGAGGGCTTCTTACCAGTCCATACCTCTTGTGGAGTCTTATCCTCCAATGCTGATGGAGGTGATCTATTAACCAGGTAACATGCAGTCTCCACCGCCTCTACATGGAATTCCTGTCCTAACCCAACACCACTAAGCATGCTTCTTTCCTTTTCCATCAATGTCTTGTTCATTCTTTATTCAAATCCATTTTGTTGAGGTGTGTATGGAGTAGTCTTCTGTCGTGCTCTACCACACTTCTTACGGAGCTCTTCAGATTCCTTCTTTCAAAACTTTCCACCGTTAGCTATCCTCAACACCTTTATCTTCTTCTATGCTTGGTTTTCCACCAGAGCATTAAATTCTTTAAACCTGTCAAAGGCTTCAGATTTCTTCCAGAGGAAATATATCCATATATTCCTTGAGAAGTCATCTATAAATGATACATAGTACACAAACTCACCCAGTGATGGAACTAACATAGGTCCAAACACATCACTGTGCACAAGCTCTAATATCTGTTTCATCCTCTTAGCACCATTGGGGAAAATCACCCTTTCTACTTCCCATATACACAATTTTCACATAAATCAAAATCCATAGAGAAATTAGATGTACCTTATATCATACCATTACCATGAAGTATTTGAATGCTCTTCTCTCTAATATGTTAAAGCCTTTGATGCCATAGCATGGTCTTTTCTCCAGAGAGCACTAGATTTTCTACTCCACCTTTAGGAACAACATAACTGTTGCACCCATCAATAACAATGCTACCTTGAAGCTTGTACAAAGTTCCAATCTGAACTCCCCACTTCAATACCAGTTCTCCCCAAACCATCTTGTAGGTATCTTTCTTGAACACTATTTTACACCTTGCAACTTCAACTTGAATTTTCCGTGCCCAATGATTCTACCCTTCCTATCTTCCCCTAAGAAGACATCACCACCATCATATTTATCATACTAGTAGAACCACTCCCTATGGGGAGTGAAGTGAAAGGATTCACCTGCGTCAATCAACCATGCTTCATGATCTGCATGTGTACTTGAAGAAGAAGCCAAGTACACATCCCCACCTTCATCTGGGGTGGTTTTCACTTTTGCAGAAGGAGCATCATCAGATCTATTTCCTTTCTCAAGAGCTTTAGATCTACATTCCTTTTTAAAGTTCCCTTCCTTTCCACATTTACAACACACCTTCACATGTTTTCCTGGAGATTTAGATCTCTGACTCGAGGATTTATTTTTGTTTCTATTTTGAGACCGTCCTTGTACAGACAAGGCATCACCATTCTGGACCACCATATTTTTCCATCTCATCTCCTCTAATGGTAAGGATGAGACTATTTCATCAAACTGCAAGGTGGTCACATTGCTAACTATTGCAACAACCACACTATACCACAAATTTGGTAGGGAACATAACAAACCAATGCACATATCTATGTCTAAAATTTTTATATCAAAAGATAACAATTGGCTTACCACAGTATTAAAGGTGTTCAAACGCTCTGTCACCAAGTCTCCATCCTTCATCCTCGGGTTATATAACTTTTTCCATAGGAAAAATTTATTCACCAAAGACTTAGATTGGTACAAAGTCCCTAACTTATCCCACAAAGCCTTTACCGGAGCTTCCCTTGATACATTCAACAATACTAAATCTGAAATACACAATTATATTGTGCTCTTTACCTTCCAATCCAACTTCGCCCAGTCTTTAGCTGACATTGTCGTTGGTTTAGTACATGTATCTACCGTGATCCACTGATCTTTAACCACCAGTAGATCCTCCATCTTGAGTTTCCACAACTCAAAACTATGACCACTAAATTTCTCGATCTCTATCTTTCCACTGCTCACCATCTTCTTTCACCACAAGAATCAATCCCACTGAACAGGATCTACCACGATTCCAAGAAAAACCCCTCAGTAGCAAAGGCGTCCCCTTGAAGCCAAAACTTGGCCGTGACACCAAATGTAGGTTTTAACCCTGTATAAGAATTATTTGCATACGAATTCTAAAAAACAAAAAATGAACAATGGCGATAGCATAAAACATAAAACATATATACACAAAGATTTTCCCCTGGATCCAAAAATAGGGACTACCAGAATGATTTTTCATTATATTCCTTTCAATGTTACAATACATATTTATACATGCTAAAGAATCCATAAAGGCCAATCCATTAACCCTGGATTAAAACATAACCATAGTTCCCTTGACCAGACCTACAAAAATACCATGGACAGAAAACCATCATGCCCAAAAAAAATTGTGAAAATCATGCACAAAACCTTAGGTAGGTCCACCCAGCTAATATAGGGTCCAAATATTTTTCCCCAAGGCGTTGACCCCGACCACGTAGAGGGGGGTTGCTGCCCCCCTGTTGCACCCAACGCGACGAACAAGGGGTAATATTTCCCCCGTGACCCCCCTGCGCATAGGGCTAGTCATGGAAAGAATATAAGGCACACCCAACATATCCCTCATCCATTCCCATCTATATAAAGAATAGAATATGTATTACCCGTTTCTCCATCATTTGTAATCCAAAAACTATGGAACTTTCTCCAACAACAACACTCCACCCTTCAACTTTTGTCCAACAAACCTCAACCATTTCCTAGAAAACAACAATGTGAATATAACTTTGAGTAGGAAAGGATCAAGCCTACATGGGAAATTATCCTCTTCTTCCCTTATAAGCACTCAAAGTAGGAAAACATGTATTGGACATCAAAGCAAAGAAACACCCTATATAACAGATTAGCTTCATTATATAGTATAAATAAATTGGAAAATAAAAATCTTTATAATAATCTTAGAATAAAGCTAAAAACAAGCTCCATCATTACATATAATGCATATACATCTACAAATTCAACAGAACCTGGAAGAACGGAGAAATCGTAATAAAAAGATAGCCAAAAATTGGGCTAGAATTATTACATTAATTTTTGTTCTAGAGTTTTCTTTATGTTTTATCTCAAAACTTCAGAGGAGGTATATATAGTCTTAACTAGCAGACCTTGGTTTTGGGAAAGAGTGGGATTCTTCTTGAAGCCATGGTCTCCAGAATCCATTCCAGCAAATGTTTGTCACCACGACACCAGTGTGGGTGAGGCTTCCAAAATATTCCACTCCATTTTTGAAAAGAATAAGTCTGTTAAATAATTGGTAATCCCTTTGGAAAATATATTAACTCAAGAATCAAGAATAGGAAAACTAGAGTATTCACCTATGCCAAATTAAGCACCAAACTAGATCTCGGCAAAGAACTGCCAGATAATTATTTTGGATCAAATGTTGGAGTAAGGACTATCAACTGTAGTTCTTATCACAACACAAACAACTTATGGAAAAAAACCACAGAATGTAGCCCAAACAACATCCAAAATGAATATCCCCTTGTTCCAATACAACTTCGTCAATTTTCTCTATGTTTATCTTGGTGTCTTCCAGACATTTCTTCAAAATTATCATGGAATTTCCAAACAAATTAGTGTTGATCTCTTCAAACTTGGGTCTTGTGATCTTCATGTTAAAATCTAATCCTTTGTAGACACAATCAATATCTATAAGTATTTATTATAAAAGATAGATTTTGTTTTCCTTCTCACATTCTGAATGAAGTCTCGAAGTGTTAAACATAATGACTGAACAATATGTTTTCCTTCAACTCAAATTTACCACCATGAAAATTTAAGAATGGAGATGTCGAAGGTGCCTCCACCTAAGTTAAAAACCATGATTACCTTACTTTTATTATACGAATAAACATTTGTGTGAAATCCATAGGTTATAGTTGTAATGGTGGGTTCATTAATAATTTTCATTACACTAAGACCAACAACATTTGTCACACCTTTGGTATCCCTCCACTGGGAAATGTTAAAATAGGTAGGCACAATGAGCCCCACCTTTTTCACATCACAACCTAGGAAACCTTTAGCTATCTTTTTCATTTTCATTAAAATCATAGAAGATATCTCCTGAACTACAAACTACTTTAACTTACCTTTGTACTCCATTTGGATAATTGGTTGACCATTGTTTCCTACAACAACAGTGAAGGGGCAGTGTATTCTGTCACTCTGAACACAAGGACCATTGTATCACCCTTAGGTGAGTCTCTTGGAAATGAAGACAGAGTTTTGCGGATTAGTTGACACCTAATAGTTGGTGGCAACTCCAATTAATATTTATAATGGGGTGGAAGAAAACATGGAAGGAGTGGTTATGTTTCCCTTATCATCATTAAAAATAATTCCAATTATGTCATGCTACCAATTGTTACCCATGAGTAAGATGTTCCCTTATCAAGGCCAATGACCCAACACGCCTTAAGGAATTTTGGAGAGACATATTCCAAGCAACTGCCATTCGACCCACAACCTCCCTTCTAGCCTAAATACTTTTCCTTAAAATCCTATATCAATCAATCCAAGCAACTGCCATTCGACCCACAACCTCCCTTCTAGCCTAAATACTTTTCCTTAAAATCCTATATCGATCATTGATTGCACTAGTTTATGAAACCATGGCTTTTGGTTTAGACTACATAGCCAAGATAACAACAATTTCAACTCTATCAGTTTTCATCTAAGGTTGGTGTACAACATTTTTGTGATCAATATTTATGATGAGGATAGACAAGAGACAATCATCATTTCTTGTGTTCTGCATTAAGCATGACATGTCACGAAGAACAAAAACAACCAATCCATTGTGAGGAGACCAATGTTCCCCATGTGAAAGTATTGAAATATTGGTTCTAGGATGTGTTGCCTTGTAATGGTTTATTTTGCCATTCACACCATATTTTGGATAAATATTTGAGCCCATTTATTACAAGCAAATCATAATTGTGAGTGTCAAAACATAAATGAAACTAGTTGACATAGCCATTGTGCCAGAATGAGTGTTGGGGCCTTCATGACAATCATAAATACACATCCCATTGAATTTCTACTCACTTGAATTGAATTTAGGATCATAGATGTTTCCATTAACTAAGTTGTTTATGAGAAATTCACATTCCAATTCTTCTCGAAATGAATCATTGTCCAAGTCATCAAATCAATAAAAACGTAAAGATATGTGATGCAAGAGCATTTGACAATGCTTAATCAAAACTCAAATTCAAAGTTGTGAAAGAGGAAACATGGACAATCTTTGTAAACCGGGGAAAATTCTGTTTAAACATAGCTAAATTGATGGAATTGATAAGTCTCTAGAAGGCTTAATTAAATGTAAATATTTGCCATGTATGCGAATATAGAGATTTAGGCAATTTGTAGGAGAAAATCGTGGATCTTAGATGATCCACATTTTTGTAATTTCCTATATAAAAGAGTCTGTGTTGTGTGAAAGGAGGAGGGAAGGATACAATGTAGACACAGGGAAATTTGTGACTAAGGCCGAGAGGCCTTAGCTTGTAATCGACTCTTGTACATAATTAAAATATACGTGTTATTATACATCTGCGTGTTATCTGAGTTTTATGTGTCTATGTATGGTTTACGTTTAGTTGTTTACTGTCATTTAATAAATATGAGTGTGCGAGTATAAAGGACAAAGTTCCTATCAACTTTGACTTAGATAAAGTATGGCAGAGATGGATTCCTGTGTAATGCAAATTCCACCAATAAGCAACCAAGAGATCCGTTGGATCGAGAAAAAATCAACAGAGGGGAGTTTCAATTGAAACTGGAGTCAACACAATAGAAACTGTCGGATCGGCCAGATCGACGGAAGAGGAATGGCAGAGATTAAGCGCTAAACCTTTATTAAGTCAAGTTTTTTAAAGGTTTTGATTTAAGCACGTGGGCGGTTTTCAAAGATGGGAAGTGGTATCTCGTGTGCCCTAAAGTTGGGAAGCTATATTTATAAATTCTACATGATTGATCTTAGCGATTGACATGTAGCACAGAAAAATAACTTTTCTCGTGTGCTTTCAGAGTATTAACCATCGTGCTAATTGGAGCACGAGATCGCGCGACAGCCATTGGATCAAGCGAGGTCACATCAACGGTGGAGATCATCTGGCCTAGTTGGCGAGCTAACGATGCGATAACCATTCGATGGAAGAAGATATATGGTGATCACGTGGGAAACTTGCAAGCAAGTTACGTCAACTAACGGACCCGATAAACTCATTGAAAAGAGTTTATACTTCAAGATGATTGGACCCTTCGTTTAATGGTAATCAGACGCATATCACTTCCAAAAGTGTGCGAAGGTTAACATTTGATTCAGACGCGATAAGGTTCTATACAACGAGATTAAAACCTCGTTGAGTTCTGGCCATAAATGTTCAACGAAGGACCTATGGTGATTGGTTGGGATTTGTTGAAGTTCGCTGATTTGAAGGCTTCCGATATATACGTGGGCCCATAACCCATAGATCCACTCATGCTAATTTTGTAAAGATGCAGCTTTGTTGTATCAAAGCAGCTGAGCTGTCATCAAGATGTTGTTATAAAATCTAAAGCCAATAAATCATGTTTTTGCAAGTATCTGTAAGTGCATCCATACTCTGGTGGGGATATTGCTTTATGTTGAAATTTCCCTACTTTGAGTTTGGATTTGCTTGAGCTTTGTGGTACATCCAATTAGAAATGTATTGAGGTGGAATGGACCTATTACTCAGATCGAAGGTCATATCTTTGCCATTATACACTGGAGGGTTTGTGATCTGTGGTGGATAGGCTACATACAGAATGATAATATGGAACTCTAACTTCCCGCACCTTGACTTTTTCAGGATACAAATATGTTGATCCCCTATCACGTTTGTATTTACAAATTGCCTCAGAAGCAAGGGCAGCGTCCCAATCATACAAACCCATGTAAGTCAAAGAAAAAAAATTCAATACATACCGCTACTAGTTAGTAGAGATCTAGAGTGAAGTGGTTGCCAAATTAGACATGTGCATGCCTTGATATCCACCCAACAGATGATCTGCTCAACAACCATAGTGGGTTTAGTTAAAATGAAGGGTACAATTTAATTCATAGATGATGAGTAAATTGTAAAGGTTTTTAGTATTTTGTGGCTCACGAGTCCTATGCCCCCTTCACATTGTTGACTTGGGTTTGAATCGCAGATAATATCCAGAGAACAAGAATATCGTGCATGTAGGAGAAACTCTGGGATAGAAACATAGTGATACATGGAACCCCTACACACCCGTAGCTCAACAATGAGGAGGATTGTAGTATGTTGATACAAATTTGTGCTAGCAAATCAAACAAAAAACCCCTAAACTCCAGGGTGAATTCAACCCTACCCTTATTTTCCAAGAATGGTAGAGGGCAAAATAGCCCCTAACGAGTGCCATTCCTGGAAATATGGGCAATTGGAAGCAAATCTGACATGAAATTGGGGTGATTGAAGCAAATTCAACCTACCAACTAGGCGAATTGAGCCTTGAATGTTTATTTTCTCTTATTTATCATTGGCTAAAATATAATAATTACTTATTTTTTAAGTAATTTTTGGACCAACTATACAAAATGGGCATAATATAAAAAATTCACCCCTCTAAAATATAAAACCCCTTAAATTTCACCCATAGGCTAAGACTCGTGCCTAAAATTTTCTATGACCATGTGTTTGTAAAATGCTTATTTTTTTGGAATATAAAATATGTATTATAAATATCATTTTAGAGGTTATAAAGATAATTAACTGTATACCAATTTGAATAATTTAAATAGGGATAGAGATATTAAAATGAGTGAGAATTTGTTAGGCCCCTATACTACTAGTGTAACCCCTTATTGTTATTAGTACAACCCACTTATTATATTGATGTACCCATGTAGTGCCCATATTGTTACTATTGTGCCCCATAGAAGCCCACTAATGTTATTATTGTGCCCTTACATTATTATTGTTATGTCGGCTCTGATTATGTTATGACCCCTTAGACTCCTATATATAGAAAGGAGGTCTTTTCATTTGTATCATCCAAGAATTGTTCATTTGTGTAATGTAAAGGAGGTTTCCCCCTCGAAGAGGCTGAATTCTAAGGCATTTATCTCTCTTTTCTATCTTTTTGTGAGCTAGTTTCATAACATTTGGTATCAGAGCTTTGGATTCTAGGGTTTCGCTGCTCCAAATAGGTCATTGTGAAATTTTCGCTTATAACTTTTTTCTGCGACGTTTCAGAAGCTAAAAAAAACCCATTTGAGAAGACATCGCGCTAAACCTCGGGTCTGAATTTCAGAGCTTTTCGCGCTATATTTGCAAAGATATGATCTAAGGAAGTTGGTCTTTTTCCAGACTCCTGAATTACATTCCAAACAGGTGACCTGGGGAAAATCGTCATAACTTTCTCTCTGAGCATTGGATTGAAATTTCATAAGAAGTTACAGAAAGAATACGGACTGTAGTTTCTTGTAGATATTTTTCAGTGCCAAAGGTCAAAACAGTGACACATGGCACTTCATACAAGTTCGCTCTTCTGGAAAGGTCTATAATCAGGGTATCTTAGGAGATTGCGCATAACTCTTTCTTGGAGAATCCAATTTGGATCAGACTGGTGGCATTGGAAAGAGGACACAGAGGGCTACTACAGGTTGCAATTTTAGAACTTAAAGATCCGAAAGTAGAGAGTTTCAGTCGTTTCTAGATCGAGCTCCTAAAATCAAGAAAAAGCAAGATGAGGAAGTTTGATGGCAAGGATCCGGTAAATTGGATACTTTAGATGGAGCAATATTTTGATCTACATGGTGTACCACTATTACAAAAGGTATGTATTGCATCTTCATATTTAGAACTGGATCAATTTTTATGGTATGAAGGGCTTTGTTCTCATAAAAAACTTGTTACGTGGTCAATTTTCACAGAGGAAATGATAGCACATTATGAGGATACAAAGAGCAACACCTTCTTTAGAGCAACACCACAACAATTGGAAAGAGTAAAAGGGCTTTGTGACATAGTGGAAAGCAAAATTATGGAAACCAAGAAGCATACCCCTCACAACTATAAAGATGGAAGTGTTGTTTCTCCTAGCCTTCCACAACCTACAAGGTTTACAACACAACAATTGGAAGAAAAAAGAGAAAAAGGGCTTCATTACAATTGTGATAGCAAATGCACTAAAGGTCATAAGTGTGCTGAGAAGAAATTATTTTACATAAAATATGAAGAGGAGGAAGAAAAGGATCAAGAAACATCAAAAGAAGAAGATATACGCCAAGACCCCACCCCAGAGAAAGAAGAAATGAATCAGACCATATCTTGTAAAGCATTGGCAAGAATTACCACTCCTCAAAATCTCAAGATAGAAGGACATATCAAGAAGAAAAAGGTGCAAGAAGTGAAAGATCACATTGAGAAAGAAGAAATGAACCCAACCATATCTTGTAATTCATTGGTCGAAATTACCACTCCTCAAACTATCAAGATAGAAGGACATATCATGAAGAAAAATGTTCAAGAAGTGAAAGATCACATCGAGCATCAAGAAATGAATCCAACCATATCTTGTAAAGGATTGGAAGAAATTACCACTCCTCAAACTCTAGAGATAGAAGGACATATCAAGAAGAAAAAGGTTCAAGCAGTGAAATATCACATCGAGCATCAACAACAAGTTCTCCAACTTTTAAAGGATAACGCCACTTCGGTGCAAAATCAAACGAAACAGCAAGTAGATCAACATCGTAGTGAAAAATGTTTTGATGTAGGTGATTGGGTATTTTTACTGCTACATCTCAAGCAAGATATTTATGAGAAGGAAATGTTGGCAATACTACATGCACTTAAAAAATGGCAACCTTACTGAATGGGAAGACTCTTCAAGGATGAGGATGTGGAAGCATCGTTTTGTGCTATTTCTATTATCCAACTAGATTGGATAAATGAAGCAAGGGATGAATGGAAGAAGGACGAAGAAGTATGGCCACTTATTCAAAAGTTGCAAAAGATCCCAATTCAAACAATATTTGCAGAAATTGAAGAGGAAGGAAAAATCATATTGGAACCTGCAGCAGTCACAGAAACAAGAACCCGAAAGCTATGAAATAGATCAATTTCAGAGTATCTCATCAAGTGGAAGAACTTACCCGCTGAAGATTCCACATGGGAGGACAAGAATTTTATACAGAAGCATCAAGAACTACTCAAGCGTTGAGGACAACGCTTTTTGAAGGAGAGGGGCATGTTAGGCCCCTATACTACTAGTGTAACCCCTTATTGTTATTAGTAAAACCCACTTATTATATTGATGTACCCATGTAGTTCCCATATTGTTACCATTGTGCCCCATAGAAGCCCACTAATGTTATTATTGTGCCCTTACATTATTATTGTTATGCCGGCTCTGATTATGTTATGACCCCTTAGACTCCTATATATAGAAAGGAGGTCTTTTCATTTGTATCATCCAAGAATTGTTCATTTGTGTAATGTAAAGGAGGTTGCCCCCTCCAAGAGGCTAAATTCTATGGTGTTTTTTGGATTCTTTTAAACAACCAAAAAATAAATCAGCAAAATTTTATAATTAACTAATTTATTTATATAATTCAAATGGCTAGTAAATGCTAACAAACATCAGAACATTTATTTTATGATACATCTCATATTTCCAAGATTAAAAAAATCATTAAAATTAATTAAATTAAACTTGAAAACAACTATAAAAATTAGTCATTGAGATGTTCCTGAGGTATTGGAAAATAGCTTTATTACTCTAGGTCTCTCAACGAATCTAGTATGGGAATGGACCAATTTTTTCTTGTCACTTGCATATAATGGCATCAGAGTGAGAAGAGACTCAAACAAACTCATGTGGAAGATAAACAAAGAATGTAGGGTGGTGACGATGAAACTAGCTTATGAAGAGATGGTGACACAAGAAGTAAAATTAGACGCTTTTCAATTGTATAAAGTTGTTTGGAAGTGGTGTTGTCCTTTAAATATATACCTCTATTTATGGTTGGTGCTAAATAATAGGATCCTCACATAGGATAATATCTAGAGGCGAGGCTGGGAAGGACCTATAAGTTACCCAATCTGTTGCAATAATCAAGAGTCAACAAGACACATGTTCATGGATTGTGCTCTTTCACAAGCAGTGTCGAAAACAATCTTGTTTGAGGATGCTTGCATGGGGACGTGTTCGAGTAGTTCATTAGGGAAATGCCTCACAGCGTGGACAAAACCCTTGCCCTTTGAGCATCTTTCTAGAATTTCGAGATTAGTCCTTTGGCATATATGGTTATGTCGTAATAGCCTACCATCTTTGATAGCCAGATCCAAAATACATGATAGGTGGCACACAAAATAAACGCAACAATGAAGGAGATTAGAACAAAAGGTTTAAAGAAGAAGAACATAATTACAATTTGGCCCAGAATAGATACTTCGAAGGCTTGGGACTTATTTGATGGAGCCAAAATTCATGTCAGGGTTGTACGCGGAGCGAAAGTTACATTTGACCCAAACAATCATCACACTTTCGTTATTAGCCTTGGGCTAGAGCCTAGATCTAATAATAAATATGAATTAATTGGGCTTTGGATTTCCCTTGAATTTACAATGTACAAGAAGGTGAAGTTCTTACAAATATTTGACAATTATGGAATTGTTATTGATTGGTTCTTTGGGATCAATACATTACACACTTAGCCTTAAATCCTTAGCAACAAATAATTTTCCAAATACAAGTTTTTTTTTTGAGGTGTTGGGGGTATCACATATCCACAGGGAACACAATGTTAATGTGGATAGAAAATAAAAGGAAGCATTACTTTAGCCTATAGGACATTTAGTGATTAAGAAAAAAATGTCAATGTTCTTAGGGTGAATACCAACAACATTTTATGAAACTGAAGTTGTTTGCAATCATTGAGACCTTGGATGTTTTTTATGTTTCACTGTTTTATGTTTTGGATTGGTTCCATAGCTCTTAACAGACATGTCCAGGTTGTAATTGAACAATAATTTGTATACTTTGATTTCAATGAAATAACAAGTATGCTATTTTTTTCCAAGGGGAAAAAATTAAATTATAACTTTAATTTAAGTTACTCCTAATAATAATTATAAAAGAATTAATATGTGAAATTAATAACAAGTTTCTAACTATGGAGATTCACTTTCACTTTATTCTTAACTTGTAAATAGAATTTGTTACAATATTGTGGCTTACTAGGCTTTGATTTATGACTATTATTAAAAATATTTTAAAATATTATATAAATATTAAATCTCTACCATTCACTTAATAATTATTGATAATTAAATTAAAATTCTGAAAATCTCATTTCAACACAAACACATCATCTAAATGATATTAAATAATTACATATTTAAAAACAAACAAACTTTATCAATTTCATCCATTATCATAATAAATAATTTGATTTTAAAACTATGACAAATACCTTATATATTATAAACTATATTTTTAAAATATAATTATGACAATTTTGTATAATATGCATTTAATTTATTTATTAAAATAGATTTATATAATATTAAATTATATCTATATCTTATGAAACATACAATCAATAAATAATAATAATAATATAGATTTTTTAAATAAGGCTTTTAATTAATTAATTTTATTATAATTTCTTTTATTAAATATTTTTTAACTATTAATAAATTTAAATAAAATAAATAAATTTGAATAAAATATTTTAAGTATAAAAATATATTTAATTTACATTTATATAAAAATATTTTCAATAAAAAAAATTAATATAAATATATATTACTTATATAAATTGTATTTATCTAAAGTTATAATCCGTTTCAAATTTTATATATTGATTTTAATTTATATTAAACTTGATATAAATTTATATATGTTGAATTATGAGTTTTAGACCAAAATAACACCCAAAAAAAAATAGTTTAAAGAAATTAAATGTGATATCAGAGGTGAGTAAATGTGTCTTTTATTTCTTATTTTTTGATATTTATATTGATAAGTTAAAAGAGTGTTTGGAAACTAATGGCCCCGAACTCACTGGTATGGTCATTACTCTTCTCCTTTATGTTGATGATATCGATCTTCTAGCTAGAAGCCATGATGATCTCGACAAGTAGCTTAAGATCCTCAATGATTACAACTCAAAGATGGGTTTGATGACAAGACTAAAGTGATGGTAATTAAATCTAAAAATATCAACCATGGTAATTTGATCTATGATAACAATTAATTGGAGCAGGTTTCATCATACAAATATTTAGGTATTGACATTCTTCATCAGCGCAATTGGAATTATTGGAGGTTGGAACGCTTATTATGAGCCTAAAAACATTTGTAAGTCAGTGGATCTTTTGATTTGGAGTAAAAAAATGTTAATTTTTGAGACTTCAAGACTCTCGCCAACCCTGTTATTTTATATGGATGTGAGGTTTATATGGATGTGAGGTTTGGGGTTGCAGTATATCTAGAGAGTCATGGAGGAAGATCGAGATGATTAAAAAGTAATTTATAACCTACAACCTCAGATTAAAGGAAATATTGTCTATCATAGTATTTCCCCATTGAAAACATGACTATGTTTAGGTGAGTCATGGAGGAAGATCGAGATGATTAAAAAGTAATTTATAACCTACAACGTCAGATTAAAGGAAATATTGTCTATCATAGTATTTCCCCATTGAAAACATGACTATGTTTAGGTATCTTATGTATAAGAAGAAGATTTACAACATAGAAGCTAAGAGGTTTTCCAAAATCACTTCTAACTCTAGCTAAGATCCTCACCTCTGTCTCAAGTGTGGATGGCATAAGGATGTCGAGTTTGCTCAACCACCATTGCGGAATAAAGGAGGAGACCATCTTGAGGAATAAGGATAGTATTAAAAATACTATTACCTCCAAAGTTAAGGATAAATTGTGGGATGATAAAGAGCTAGGGGGAAAAAAATGCTAAGCTATTATAAGGAGGTGATCAACTCCACCATTGCTAACCAATTTTACCTTTTTGTCTTGACCAATACCAAGAAGAAAATGAACATTGCAAAGATAATAAGAAATAATTCTAATGAACTTCAAAGTGAACTCAGACATTGAGCTATTCCCAAAAAACTGTGAGATGAAAGAATTTGTCACATTTGTGATACTAAGAGGATTGAAGATGAAAAACTCTCAATGTTATGTTATTTATTTATTTGAGGCAATTATGCATTTTAATAAATAACAAACCAATAAATCTCCCCAAAGGTCGGGACGGGGATAATCTGTTGTTTCAGATATATACTTATGTGCAGTTGAATGTGGGGATTAATTTTAAAATGTATTGTAATTTAAAAACAAAACGGTCGTCTGTGGCACACCACAAGTCGGCGGACTCACGCTCAAGTCCACAAGAAATCAACATATAAAAGGCCGACCTATTCTGTGAAGATACCCTCATTCTCCAACGCAAACATCGACCGGAGGATCATATAATTTGTTTGCAGGATTGGTCCAAATTAACATTTTTAACCTCAACATGTAACATCAATTCTTCACAATTTTCAGAGGCTTATATTAATAATACAAAATTATATTTGGAATAGTTTAATCGGTGATCTAAGGTTGTGAAACCTGATTTTCAGCTAAATAATAAACATCATCATCACGAGAAAGCAAGATGAAAGCAAGTCGAATGCAATTTGGCAGAAGAATTGCGATGCAATCGGGCTGATAGCAGGCATTGGCGGTGTTGTAATCTCCGGGTGAAGGGTAGCAGTTACTGCGAACATCATCGGGACATGTTGCGAACATATTCTTCCAAGAGAAAGCAAATTAGGAAGGACAGGTCTGTTATTACAATACTGCTCCTCGCTTTCCATGTTTTTCGCAAATTCCAGTTTTTATATTAAAACTCGCATGAATTGTTCTGCAGGTCTCACGTATCGAAGATCGGTCTGGCAAGACAATGTCCTACCAGTAACCATTGAAATAATATCTGAAGACTGAAACCACTGTGTTGCCTAACAATAATAAGCCCAAGATGAAGGAACCAGAAATAACTGAAACTGAGACCACTGTGTCACCCAAGAATAATAAGTTGAAGATCAAAGAACCTCAAATAACTGAGACCACCGTGTCGCCCAACAATAATAAACCCAAGATAAAGAAACCTGAAATAACTGAAACTGAAACCACTGTGTCACACAACAATAATAAGCCAAGATAAAGGAACCTGAAATAAATGAGACCGTTATCTCTTCCCATGATGGAGTAGGTTCGGACAACTTGAGCGAAATTGGATTACCAACAAATTTTAAGAGAAGGAAGATCATAACAAATAGGTGGGTAATGCTCATAATTTCCGAAGTTTGCTCAATTTACTGTTTGTATATTAACTGTATCAATAATTGTTTTGCAGTTCCGAAGGATTAACGGTTGGCATAACTAAACAATGTATAAGCGGTGAATACAAGATAAGGGAAGGTGGGATAGCTGAAACCACTGTTTTGCCCCTGAATATACTTCTTTTGGATGACCTGAGAAATGTTTTAACAGTGAAGACGTGGCGAGAAAATCTTAGCGCAGCAGAGAGATGCAAACTGCGTGCATTGCTTCCAAAAGGGCAGAAGAATGTGGTGGAATCTCTGCTTAATGGAGAGAATTTTCACTTTGGGAATCCAGTGATAAAGTGGGGAACCGATGTATGCAAGGGGCAGCAACAACCTGAAGCTCTACTGAAAAAAGAATCTGAATTGAAGATTTCTCAGTCGCAGTATTTCAAAGATCTCAGAACGTATCATCACGGTTTCATTGCCCGCATTGATGAGTTGGAGCAACTAAGTGAATTGTGTAATCACGATGAATCAAAGTTTTTTGCAGGCGCTGAAACGATGGAGGAGAAGCACCGAAGGGAATCGAGAAATGTAGAGAGGATTCTTTATGCGGGTATGGCTCCATTCACTCATGAGGTCGACGGATTCGCATAATTGTTGAATGGTACATTCCTAATAACAATATCATATCTTCCAAATAGGGAGATAGTTCACGCATACAATTTAAACTAGCAATTGTATCGAGAGGTACAAAGAATGCTGAAATTAAATTCAACTGAATTCAAACATTTTTACTATCAAATTTTCTGAAAAGAAAAATAAGATTCTGCAATTTTCTGATGTCTCGACAAATTTGTTGGCTGGTAGCTCTCCCCATATCATTGCATTACTCAGCATCTGGCAATAACAAAAGAGAGCATTTAGCTATAACTTCACAACACTTTCAAATATTAAATATTAAAAGATGTAATCACCAATATTTCTAGAACTATAACTTCACAACACTTTCAAATATTAAATATTAAAAAGACAAGATATAACTATTGTTTTAAAATTATTTTCTATTGAGAAAACACATACCTAAACTTAAAGCTATAAAAAATAATTCTACGAAGGGGCAGATCAAATTTAGTTTGACCTGAACTTTATGTTTGTTCTATTGTCTAGGATCGAGCTTTAATCTTCACACCGAAGAATGCTCTTTGCCCTCAGCTAGATGCATAAAACTTGCATACCTTTGTCTTCTTGGTGTGATTATTGCTATGCTCTGTCAAATTTGTGTATTCATAACAAGATCATATACTCCCTAGTAAACTTAAGATTTTATTTTTGTATGCAAATTTTAGCAATAAAATTGTGAATATATTTGATATGTGTTTAGATTTGTCTATCTATGTCTCTCAAGAAATGAATCTAAAAATTTTCAAAAACGAATTTTGCCACTCCCCCAATGAAATTTGATATATTCTTCCAGTAATATGTCACTGTAGAATGAGATATTTTTGGACAAATCTCAATGAAACTGTAAGTGAGTGTTATGAGGTAAGTCGCTGACCAAATTCATGGTCAAATTTTCTATGGCTACGTCATAGAAAAACTATGGCATTTGACTTATAGCAAGAAGAAGGTGAACCGTGAAACTATGGCATGTTGAGCGGCGCCATCTGCGCAGAATTTGGGAGATATATCATACTTACAAGTATACCCAATGAAATGTTGTAAGGTAAGTTGTTCCTAATCACCTGGTATTCCTGGATGCCTGGATGCCTATCGTCATTGCTTCAAGGATCATGTCGAGTTTCTCCTGCGATACATACTTACCATTTACTTCATGAATGGGAATTACGTGTCGTGAAATATTATCTTGTAGATATTGGGTTTTGTTTATCTGAACCACTATTTCGTCAGTGCTTTGTGTGTCGGGAAAGTAGTCACTCATGTTAGAAAAATTAAAGTAAAAATTTACGCGGAGAGGCGGAGTAGTGACTTTGGCAAAGCTCAATTTCGCGAAGTCGCAGAGCTAGATTTTGTGCAGCTACAGAGAGACTTAAGAAAGCAATATTCATTCACAGCAAAAAAGGAACAGAGTAAGTTTGGAGCAACACACTAAAATTTAGAATTGATTTCTAAATCATGAAAATACATTAGTAAAACAACGGTCTTATAGTGAATTACACTTAGGCGGAATAACACACAGTAAAACATAGTAACCGTTGTTTTTCAGGCCGCCACCAAAATTTGCTCCACCATTTTCTCCTGAGACAGTGTCGCTCTCTTTCTCTCTTTGTTTTTGCAAAATGATTCTTATATACATATTTATCTCAACAAATAATTTGACATTAATACATGACAGAGAAAAATAATTAATACGTTGTTGTTGTTGAGTGTGGAAATTGGGCAGGTGTCTGTGGAGTATGGGCAATAATCGCAGAATGAATGCTTGCCCATATCTAATTACCAAAATACATTAAATGCCTTAAATTCTTCACTGTGTTGAGGAATGGTTCGCTCGGTACTCTGTTCTAGATTCATTCCTTCTATCTTCAAACAGAGACACAACCTGCGAAAAATACTTCTGACAAGTATGGCTGATGTCAGGGTGTTTAACGCAGTGGTTGGGATTAATATTTCCAACACTCCCCCTTAATCACAATTGCCCCGATTGACAATTCCCAAATAGTGTCTAAGATAAACAAAACTTTCACGTGCTAAGAGCTTTGTGATGATATCAGCAAATTGATCCTGTAACCTGTAGTGCTACAACAAAATTTCATCATTGTTAATCAACTCTCTAATAAAATGATATTTAGCATCAATATGCTTGGTCCTTTTGTGAAAGACATAATTCTTTGACAATGCAATTGCTAAGGTGTTATCGTAGAAAATAGTTGTTATTCCCTCTTGGTCATGACGAAGATCCCTCAAAATCATTCTCATCCAAACTGCCTGAGACGTTGTTGTGGTTGCTGCGACATATTCAGTCTCTGTTGTTGACAGTGACACTATTGGCTGCTTCTTAGAGGCCCATGAAATGGCTCTGAACGCAATTGAAAAACATATCCTAAAGAGCTCCTTCTATCATTGACACTTCCAGCCCAATCACTGTCAGTGTATCTAAGCAGCTTGAAATCACTTGTTGCTGTGTACAAAATGTCATAATGTTTTGTCCCATTGACATACCTTAAAATCCTTTTCGTTGCTTGCCAATGTGTCTCCTTGGGTGTCTCCATAAACCTCGACACCAAACTTACTGCATACATTATATCCAGCCTAGTGGCAGTCAAATACATCAAGTTCCCTATCATGCTTTTATATAATGCTGGATTGACATTGTTGATGCAATCTTCTTTGCTCAACTTCAACCCCATGATAGTTGGAGTCGGTGCAGGCTTGCTGTTCTGCATTTTAAACCTCTCCAAAATGTCTGCCACATACTTCGCTTGAGAGATAAAAATGACATTTCATGTTTGCTTCACTTCTATGCCCAAAAAATATCTTAACAATCCCAAGTCAGTGATTTCAAATTCACTCTTCATGACTTGTTTGAAATCAGCAATGAGGAAATCATCACTGTCTGTAAAAGACAGATCATCTACATATAAGACGACAATGAGAATCTTACCTTCACTCTCTTTGATGTAGAGAGTGGATTCATCGTCACATTTGTCGAAACCATTGTCCAACAAGTAGGCATCTATCATGCTATACCATACGCGTGGTGTTTGCTTCAACCCATAAAGAGCTTTCCTCAACTGATACACTTTGTCTCCTTGGCCTTCTACCTCATAACTAGGTGGTTGCGCAACATACACTTCATCTTTTAGCACTCCATTCAAGAATGCTGATTTTACGTCCATTTGATACACTCTCCATTTATGCTGCATGGAAATCGCCACAACTTTGCACACTGTCTCCATCCTCGCCACTGGTGCGAACATCTCCTCGTAATCTCTTCCATGCTACTGGTTGTATCCTTTGACAACTAACCTTACTTTGTGCCTTTCAATATTTCCCTCAATGTTACTTTTGGTCTTATAAACCCACTTCACTCTAATGACATGTTTTCCTTTCGGAAGGTTCACTAACTCCCATGTGTCATTCCTTTCTCTTGTTTCTACTTCTTCCTCCATTGTGACAACCCATTTTTCTTTTTTGACTGCATCCTCAAAATGGATTGGGTCATCTACATGAAAAAACAAGGCAAATAAGGAATTCAGACCAGTGCTACTATCAACTTCATCTTGCTCATAAATTTCATTTAAATTTATGAATTTTGGTCTTCTTGTGCTTGCTGAAGATGGGCTTGACATGTCACTTGGTGTTGCACTTTGCGGTGTGCTTGGAGAAGCACTTGCTTGGCTGCGTGAAGCTGTCCTATTATTTGTTGATGGTGTTGCTTGTTGCCTACTTTGTTGCACTTGAATAGGAGTAGAGGGAGTCACTGTTGAGGAATTACTTGCTGTTGTTAATTCCTCTTTGTCCTCATGTGGTATACATGCTTTGACATTGGCTATTTTTTCTAAACTTCCATCTCATGCTTCCTCTTCTATGAACTGCATATCTCTGCCGCTTATGACCTTCTTGGTTAATGGATTGTAGAGTTTGTATGCCTTGGATTCATCACTGTATCCAACAAATATACATTTCTCCTCCTTGCTATCCAACTTCTTCCTCAACTCATCCGGGACATGTGCATAAGCCACACATCCAAAAACTCTTATGTGAGTGACACTATGCTTTCTTCCATTCCATGCCTCTTCAGGAACTAAGTTCTGGATGCTCTTGGTTGGACATCTATTCAAGATATATGGTGAACAAGCGACAACTTCAGCCCAATAATCATTTGGCAAATGATTTGCCTTCATCATACTTCTTGCCATTTCCATAATGGTCCTATTCTCCCTTTCTGCCACACCATTTTGCTGAGGTGTATACCTTGTTGTAAATTGCTTGTGAATTCCATGCTCCCTACAAAAACGAAGGAAATCATCTGATATGTATTCTCCACCTCTGTCAGTCCTAAGAACTTTGATGTAGTGTCCACTTTGCTTTTCAACAAGAGCCTTGTATTGGCAAAAGCGCTCAAACACTTCACTTTTTTGTTTTAGGAGAAATACCGATGCCTTCCTTGTGTAGTCATATATGAAGGTCAATAAATAGTGGCTGCCACCAATTAATGGTGTCTGCATTGGTCCACATAAATTTGTGGAAAATCTCCAAAGGTGTTTTTTCCCTTACTGACTTTCCTCTTGTAAATGTCTCTCTATGTTGCTTGGCCAAGATACATCCTTCACACAGGTTGTCTGGTTTTTCTATGAGTGGTAGTCCCTTCACTATGCCTTTCCTATGTAGCAAATTCAAACCCCCAAAGTTGAGATGTCCAAATCTCAAATGCCATAGCCAATTTTCATCTTTGACCTCTTCTTGAAAGTTTACTTGTGTGACAGCTGCATATTTTCTTCCATTCTGTTGTAAGTTCATTGAGAGTTGTGCTTGTGCACCTTTTTTTTGCAAATTTGATTTTAATTTTAGGGGGAACATTCTATTGTTTTTCATCTGAAACTTTGCAATCGGCTGTCTGCTTGGAGGCTTATTGAAAATTGTGCATACATCATTCTTGAAAAATACACTGTAGCCCTTTTGCATGAGTTGTCCAATGCTTATGAGGTTATGCTATAGACCGTGGACAAATTAAACATCTAAGATGTACTTCCTCTCCCCCTTCTTTGTTAGGATATTAACTCTTCATTTTCCCATGACAGATACTTTGCTATTAGTCCCTAATGTCACTTCAGATTTCACACTTTCATCTAGATTGAAAAACATTTCTATGTTTCCTGACATGTGATTGCTGCACCCTAAATCTAGATACCATATATCACTCTGTTTTTCTTATGCTACATTACAAGCTAAAAACATGCTATCATGGTTCTGATTTTCTTTTGTGAAATTTACACTTGGTTTGTTACTAATGTCATATTGTTTCTTTCTACATTCATTTGCATAATGACCATACTTCTTACAGCAAAGACATTGAACTTGATATTTATTATACCTCTGACCTTGTGCTTCATTTTGGCTTGGGCCTTGACTTGGATTTTGAATGTTGCCTTTTTTATTTGAGCTTGAAGGGCTGCTTCTTCCACCTTTGTGTGGGCTTCTTCCTCTTCCTCTAGCACATGATCTTCCTCTCCCTCGACCTTGACCAAATGATACTTGTGTCTTGAAGGTATGCTCCAATGGGGAGCTTGTTTCTCTATTCAGTCTATGTTCATGAGAAATCAGTGATGCATTAAGCTCATCCACTGAAAACTATGAGAGATTCTTTGTCTCTTCTATGGCCACAACAATGGCATCAAACCTTGCTGGCAAACTTCTCAAAACTTTCTCAACTATTTTTCTTTCCTCAAGTGTCTCACCATGAGACCTGATTTGAGTAACCAGCCCACTTACATGTGTAAAAAACGAGTCTACATTCTTAGACTCTTTTATACAAAGTGTTTCAAAATATCTTCTCAACATTTGCAGCTTTGTTGTCTTGAGTTTTGCCATGCCTTGGTAGGTTGTCTAGAGGGTGTCCCATGCTTGCTTGGACTTCATTGTTGCTGCAACCCTTGGGAAAATACTTTCATGAACTGCTTGGAAAATATAGAACAGGGCTTTTGAATCCTTCTTCCTGTTGTCCCTTAACAAATCTCTTTCTAGTTGAGATAAGGCGTTGTATGCTGTTGCATCTGCTGGTTCTTGAAAACCATTCTCCAACAAATCCAAAATGTCTTGAGACGAAAACAGGGCCTTCATTGTAATATCCCAATAATCATAATTTTTGTTGCCATTTTTGAGTGAAAAAAAACTTTCTACACACTCGTAAATATGCTCCAAAAATTCTGCCCTCAAAACAATTTTAACTGCTGATAAAAACACCTGTTTTTACACTAATAGAGTTTAACCTGCTTTGGTACCATGTTAGAAAAATTAAACAAAATTTACACGGAGAGGCAGAGTAGTGACTTTCGTGAAGCTAATTTCGTGCAGCTCAATTTCGCAGAGTCGCATAGCTCGATTTCCCGCAGTCACAAAGCTAGATTTCGCGCAGCTACACAGAGACTTAAAAAACCAGTATTCACTCACAGAAGAAAAGGAACAGAGTATGTTTGGAGCAACACACTAAAACTTAGGATTGAATTCTAAATCATGAAAATACATTCACATGAGACTGCGGCTCATTCACTAGGTAAAACAAAGGTTTTACATTGATTTACACTTACGCAAAATAACACACAGTAAAACATAATAACTTTTGTTTTTCATGGGCCCACTAAAATTTGCTCCACCATTTTCTCCTTAGAGACTCCCGCTCTCTTTCTCTCTTTTTTGTTTGCAAAATGATTTTTACATGCATATTTATCTCAACACACAATTTGAGATACATGACATAGAAAAATAATTAATATGTTGTTATTGTGCAAAATGATTTTTACATGCATATTTATCTCAACACACAATTTGAGATACATGACATAGAAAAATAATTAATATGTTGTTATTGTTGTTGAGTGTGGAAATCACACACTTGTCTATGGAGTATGGGCAATAATCATGGAATGAATGCTTGTCCATATCTAATTACCAAAATACATTAAATGCCTTAACTTCTTTGTTGTGTTGAGAAATGATTCACGTGGTACTCAGTTCTGGCTTCAGTCCTTCCATCTTCAAACAAAAACACAACCTGCGAAAAATATTTTTGACAAGTGTTTAACATGGTGGTTGGGATTAATATTTCCAACAACTGGACTATATATTGCATTTTATGACTTTATATATATATATATATATATATATATATATATATATATATATATATAATGAACTGCTCGAAACTAGGCAGGAGGGAGTTAACCCATCTTGTTTTTTTGTGAGTCCTGCACAAGAGCAAGAGAAAGGTGAGGAAATGAAAAGATCTACCTTGGCCAAGGCTGGAAATACTGAGAGAGATTTTCCTAGTGAATTGTTTAAAAAATCATACATACATGTTAATTACCATTTCCAAGAGAGTTCCTCTGTAAACACTTACCATCAACATCATTTACCTGTATTATCCCAAAAGTTGTAGATCAACCACTACAAGTTTGACATGAGAATGCACCCGAACCGTAGATGTGACATCGTGTTGGCTTATTTTAGGCCTCTAGTTCCTTGCCCCTAAAGGAGATAAAGAGGACACATGGGCTAGTTTGAGTTAAAACCTTTTCTTGGTAAGGGAATGTTGTTACTGCCACCAAAGACGTCGTTTATTCTTCTCCTCTCCTAACGCAAGTTCTGAAAATTGCATGTCAGCACGCTGAAGAGCATGGGAAGATAATTTTTCTACATTTCTAGACCTTTAGATGTGGCAGATGAGAAGGCATGCATCAGGGAAAGTGTAATTACCACTCTTATAATCAGAGGAAACCGTAAACCAAAGTTTAAACAATTCCAATACCGGCAGCTTTGGATACATGTATCTTTGGTTGTTTTTGTTCAATGAGTCAATGTAAGTTGGGAGGACGAAAGGGAAGCAGAGACAAAAATTTGTGTTATTTTTGGTTGGAAACCATGGGAGAGCAGAAGAAATCAAGAAGGCTCATATTGGTGGCCATAGACGAGATTGAAGAGAACATCAACGCTCTCCAATGGGCTCTTAAAAACTTGTTTAAATCGCAAGATAAAATCATTCTTGTTGATGCTTAATGCTCTCCAATTTCCCCTTTTACAACTAGAAACAAATTTATTGATTGATTGAAAGTAAGGAAAATTTTAGGAGCTAATATTCACAAATGGGCTAATTTTCCATGCTTTATCCAAAAAAAATATTCGTTAATTCTCATTTTTTCCTAAAAATAATTCACCTAAATTTTATAAAAAACAAATATTTTACCTTCGAAAATGCCAAAAAATGATAGAGAATATATAAAATCATTAGAAGTTTGAATATTTTTACTGAAATATCACCAAGAATTTTATAATTTTCATATTATGGATTAGTAAGATTTGCCAAAGTTTCTAATATTTAAGATATATTTCCATCTTTAAAATTTTCCCTGATTGAAAGGATTTTACTCTTTTGGCCACATAAAGTAGTAGAATGAATGATTTGTTTTGATTCATCTCAGAACTTGTGATGGAATTTCATCTTGAGGTGTTTTATTATGTTTTGGGTATGTTACATAGGCTGAGTTCTAGGTGTAGTTTGGCATGGAAAGCTTTCATGTTGCCAGTGGATGTATTGAAGATGTTGGAAAATGATATCAAGAAGTCTACAGAGAAGATATGGCCCAAAGGAAAATGTAAGTTAGGTCTACTCATACTGTACATTGGAATTAAAGAATTTAGTGTGAACTAGATTGCAAGGTTGATTAAATGTAGTTTTATTGATATCCAGTTGAATGGTAATATTGAAATCCTTTTTTTTTATCAAAGGTTCATTGTATTGAATCCCTCCTTGCCAAGCTTTCATTACAAATTGCACAGGATTAAGAAAAGCTCCCTGGGGGATGCATCAACACTATGAGAGTATGTATATACTCAGTGATCGATATCAACTTTTATAACAGTAAGAGCAATTCTTCGCTAAAGTCGAGCTAGAAGCGACCTCTTCTAGTTTCTGCACCACTTATGTGTTCCGTGTTCGAATATCCAGACAATCCTTCTATCATGACTCAGAATGCTCAGAAAACATGACCATGACTAAGAGTCAGAAGCTCTGTCGGTCTCCACTGACGTGCTGGAGGTGAAACACTTCCACAACAAAGAAACAAAGCAGCGAGGAGGAGCAATGGTGGACAAAGAAACAGAGTAGCGAGGAGGAGAAATGGTGGAAAATAGGATGGCATGGGTGGTCATGTGCACGACGGTACTGGGTATGGGGGTTGTACAATGGTGTTAGGTATGGGACTATATACATTGTGGGAGCAGGCAGAGAAACGGGGAAAACGAGCTGAAAAATCGTTTTAGATCGTTGATTCAGAAAATTATTTTTCTCAAGGGAGAAAATGGGCTGAAATATCGTTTTAGATCAGTGATTCAGAAAATTATTTTTCTCTCCAGGAACTTATCTTGACCCTTCCAAATCTATTCGAGCAACTTGAATACCAAGTGTGCCATCTGGGAATTTGCGGGAAGCAGGGAAGACCAGTAACCCCAACCAATGCTGCGGTAGAAGAAATATGAATAAACCATTACATAAAGAAGCGTGGTGGCTAGGATGGTCACGATCTGCTGCAAGTATGAGAACTCTAGCCATAACAATCTGGATAACAGAGTCGCGACGTAGTTAGTAAAGGCGAAAATGCAGCCCTGCTATTGGCTGCAATGAACAGTGTTTGCACACTGAAAGCCCATAGAGAAAACATCATTGGCGTAAAAATAATATGAGCTATGTAAATTTTTATTTAAAAAAAAACCAAAACAAAACTTTTTTATATTAAATATATTTATTTTATGGTAGTTCATTTTTTATTAATTAATTTTAAAAAAATACTTAAAAACCCTACAATATTATTCAAACCATACAATATTATAATTTGAATGAGATAATGTTTAATTAATAGTAATTAATATTTGAATTAATTGTTATAATTTTGCTTTAGTAAAAGAAAACTGAAATGGACATTAATATGGTGGAAGTGAGGGTTGTGGAAGTAATGCTAGCCACCCCCTTAGACATGATGGGTAATTAAGCGTTGATGACACAGTTTTCTATTGCATGCAACGACACACAGTGTTCTAGTTTTCTATTGCATGCAACGACATGCAGTGCTCCAATTAGCATATGTTATTAATTGAGATTATATGGAGGGCTTAGGATTTTCTACAGGATCTTAATCATATAAAATAATAATAAAATCTGTTACAGAATTGTCTTCCTCAACTCACTGGGATTTACAACAGGAACTTCGGTTCCAGAAACTAATTTTATCACAGAAAACTAAAAGTTCAGCACTGTTGTGCGTTGCAGAGAAGAAAGAACTCTTCTTCTTGCTAATACTCTATTGTCTCTCTATGCGTCTCTGCTCTTGCATTCTTTTTTATATCGAACAACACAAAAATATATTTTACAATACGTGTTGCTTTTGCATACTTCCGTGAAAATTAAAAAAATAATAAAATTCAAAATTTCACCTACATTTACCAACCCTAGTAAATCTCATTAATTACATGCCTCAAAATATCTTGCTGGAATTTAATGCATGGCTTATCACACCATCGCATCGCAAGAAGAGAAAGGATGTGCCACCGCCTCTATAACCTTTAAATCATGCGATCTGCGATCGCATCGCAAATATCGCATCGCAGATAATCAAAGGACACGGTGAAGGTTGACAAGAAGGGAAGTGCGATATGCGATCTACGATCGCGTCGCAGAGGAAAAATCTGCAAGTTGAAATTACCATTTCCAACACTCCCCTTTATTTTTAACTGCTGGGTTTTTTCTGCATACCTAGGCATTTCCTGAAATGATCAAAGCTTTTCTTTGCCAATGGTTTTGTCAAGATGTCAGCTAGCTGATCCTCTGTTCTGCAGTGCTGCAAAACAATCTCACCATTGTTAACCAATTCATGTATGAAGTGAAATTTGGTGTCTATGTGCTTTGTTCTTTTATGAAAAACAGAATTTTTAGACAATGTTATTGCAGAGCTATTGTCACAGTAAATGGTTGTGCCCTTTCCCTGTTCATGACACAAATCTTTGAGAACTCTTCTCAGCCACACTGCTTGGCATGCTGCTGCTGTTGCCGCCACATATTCTGCCTCTGCTGTTGACAAAGCCACAACTGGTTGCTTCTTGGAAGCCCACGAAATGGCTCCCGATCCCATATGAAACACATATCCTGATGTGCTTTTCCTATCATCAACACTTCCAACCCAATCATTGTCAGTGTAACCTGTCAACATGAAACTTTCAGAAGAGGAGTATAAAATACCAAACCCCTTCGTTCCATTCACATACCTTAGAATCCTCTTGGCTGCCTGCCAATGAGTCTCTTTCGGTCTTTCCATAAATCTGGAAATTAAACTCACAGCGTGCATAATGTCCGGCCTAGTTGCAGTCAAGTACATACAGCTGCCAACTATGCTCTTGTATAGTTTTGGATCAAAATCCTTACTGCTGTCTTCTTTGGTCAATTTCAACCCCATTACAGTTGGAGTCACAGCTGCTTTGTTGTTCTGCATGTTAAATCTCTTTAACACTGCTTCTACATATTTATCTTGAAAAATGAAAACACCATTTTCACTTTGGTCTACTTCAATTCCAAGAAAATATCTTAAGAAGCCCAAGTGAGTCATTTCAAATTCACTTTTCATGACTGCTTTAAAATAAACAATGAGAGACGCATCATTGCTAGTAAAAATCAAATCATCTACATATAAAACAACAATAATAATCTTACCGTCATTATCCTTTATGTAGAGTGTGGGTTCACCATCAGACTTGTCAAACCCATTGTCAATCAGATAAGCATCTATTTTGCTGTACCATGCTCTTGGAGCTTGCTTCAGCCCATAAAGAGCCTTCTTCAGTTTACAAACTTTATGCTCTTGGCCTTCAACTTCATAGCCTGGAGGTTGTTCAACATAAACCTCTTCTTTTAATATTCCATTCAAGAATGCAGATTTAACATCCATCTGATAAATCTTCCATTTGTGTTGTGCCGCAATAGACAACACTGTTCTGATTGTTTCCATCCTTGCTACTAGTGCAAAGGTTTCATCATAATCTTTGCCTTGTTGCTGCTTGTAGCCTTTCACAACAAGTCTAGCTTTGTGCCTGTCAATCTTGCCTTCAGCATTGCTTTTGGTCTTATAGACCCACTTAACTCCAATGGCATCTTTGCCTTCAGGGAGGTCCACTAACTCCCATGTTTTACTCTTCTCAATTGCACCAATTTCTTCATTCATTGCTTCAATCCATTTATCTTCATTTACAGCATCTTCAAAATGGACTGGGTCATCAACATGATAATATAAAGCGAATAATGAATTCAGACCGGTATTGTTACTTACCTCTCCTTGTTCATAAATCTCATTCAGATTTCTGAATCTTGGTCTTCTTGGTGTGCTAGGAGTTCCATCCGAGCTTGAGGGCATATCTGATCCCTGTGGTGTGCTTGGAGAAGCACTTCCTTGACCTCTTAAGGCTGTTCGAATTCCAGATTGTGGTGTGGTTTGTTGTACTTGCTGTGGTGGAGGAGGAGCCACCAAGGAAAGATTATTTACTTCTGTCCCTTCCTATTCTTCTTCGTGAGACACAGTTGTCTTCACATTCACTGTCTTCTCTAAGCTTCCATCCCAAGCTTCATCTTCAATGAACTGCACATCTCTGCTTACTATCAATTTCTTGGTGGATGGATTATAGAGTTTGTATGCTTTTGACTCATCACAATAGCCAATAAAGACACACTTCTCCCCCTTACTATCAAGCTTCTTCCTTAGCTGATCCGGTACATGTGCATATGCCACACAACCGAATACTCTCATGTGAGTGACAGTTTGATTTTGACCACTCCATGCTTCTTCTGGTATTCTGTTCATGACAGCTTTAGTTGGGCATCTATTCAAGATGTAAACTGCACAGGTAACAGCTTCTGCCCAATACTCATGTGGCAAGTGTTTTGCCTTTAGCATACTTCTGACCATGTCAAGAATGGTCCTATTCTTTCTTTCAGCAACACCGTTTTGCTGAGGTGTATATCTCGTGGTGAACTGCTTTTGTATGCCATTCTCTCTGCAAAAACGCAGAAAGTCTTGGGAGATGTATTCTCCTCCTCTATCTGTTCTGAGCACTTTGATATAATGCCCACACTGTTTCTCAACAAGAGTTTTGAAGTGGCAGAATTTCTCAAATACTTCACTCTTCTGTTTCAGCATATACACCCATGTCTTTCTGGTGTAATCATCAATGAAAGTTAAAACATATTTATTTCCGGCAAATGATGGTGTTTGCATCGGTCCACACACATCAGAATGAACAATTTCCAATGGTGCTTTTGCCCTTATACTCTTTCCTGCTGGAAAGCTTTCTTTGTGTTGCTTGCCCAAGATGCAGCCTTCACAAAGGCTGTCTGGTTTTTCGATCAATGGTAATCCCTTTACCATTCCCTTTCTGTGCAACAGATTCAGGCCTCCAAAATTGAGATGTCCAAATCTCAAATGCCACAACCAATTCACATCTTTCAGTTGTTCCTGAAAGACTTCTTGTGTTACAGCTGCAATAGTTCTTCCTTCCTTCAAATCTGCCCTGAGTTTGAGAGGAAACATTCTATTGCTGGTCATCTGCACCTGTGCAATGATCTTCTTGCTTGGAGGTATGTCTCTGATAGTACACAAATCATCTTTGAAGAATACAGTGTAACCTTTGTTAATGAGCTGTCCAATGCTCAAAAGATTACATTTCAGGCCAGGTACATAGTATACCTCTGGCACAATCATCTGTTCTCAATTTTTTGCTCGAATACTAACTCTGCCCTTACCCTTGACAGATATCGTATCATCAGTCCCTGTTGTTACCTCAGATTTCACATTTTCATCCAGATTGGCAAACATTTCAATATTACCAGTCATGTGATTACTACAACCTGAGTCTAAGAACCAGAAATCTTCTTGTTTGTCTTGTGCTATGTTACATGTTAACAACACATTCTTTGGGTTCTTATCTTCTTCATTTGCAAAATTAGCATTCTGCCTATTATTCATGTCACTTTGCTTTTTCCTACATTCATTGGCATAGTGCCCATATTTCTTACAATAATGACATTGGACTTGGGATTTGTCATACCTTTGTCCATGAGCTTGCTGTTTGCTTGAACCTTCATCTTGGTTCTGATTGCAGCTCCTTCCGCTTGTGCTTGCAGGATAATTTTTGCCTCTGTTTTCGCTTCTACCATGACCTCTGTTATTTGCTCTGCCTCGACCTCTTCTTTGGCCAAAAGACATCTGAGTCTTGAATGCTTGCTCAAAAGAGGAATTTGTTCCTCTACTCAGTCTGTGTTCATGAGATAAAAGAGAAGCACTCAGCTCATCTACCGTGAACTGTGAGAGATCTTTTGTTTCTTCTATTGCCACCACAATAGATTCAAACCTTGAGGGTAAACATCTCAAGGTTTTCTCTACAATCCTTCTATCTTCAAGAATCTCACCATGAGATCTTATCTGGGTTATCAAGCCAATAGCCTGAGTGAAGAATGAATCTATTGTATCAGATTCCTTCATGCTGAGATTTTCAAAGTCTTTCCTCAACATCTGCAACTTTGCAGTCTTCACCTTCTCCATGCCTTGATAGGCAATTTTGAGAATATCCCATGCCTCTTTGGATTTTGTTGCTGCTGCAATCCGCGGAAAAACAGTTTCATGTACTAATTGGAAGAGGAAAAAGAGGGATTTGGCATCCTTCTTCTTGTCACTCTTCAACTGGTCTCTTTCTGCTGCTGTCAAAGCAGCCAACGCTGTTGCATCTGCTGGATCAGCATAGGCAGTTTCAACCAGCTCCCATAGTCCTTGAGAAGCAAACAATGCTTTCATTGTTATGGAACAATAACTGTAGTTTTTCCCATTAAACTGTGGCAGTTGGGGATTTGTCAAACCAGTTCCAGCATCTGCCATCTTAACTTGTGAAAAATAAAGAAGAGATACTGACTGTAAAAAAAAAGCAAAAACTTTCTCTGCTGGAAGAGAAAAAAAAACGCTCAAGAAACTTCTTACAGCTCCTATAGTGAAAAAACAATTTCTGTTTTTTTCTTAACTCACTAAGTGCCTAGACTGTCTCTGATACCATGATGGAAATTTCTGTTGATTTCAAACACACAACAAACAAATATCACAGAGAACAACGCTCTGATTTTCTACAGGATCTTAATCATATAAAATAATAATAAAAACTATTACAGAATTGTCTTCCTCAACTCAGAGGGATTTACAACAGGAACTTCGGTTCCAGAAACTAATTTTATCACAGAAAACTAAAAGTTCAGCACTGCTGTGCGTTGCAGAGAAGAAATAACTCTTCTTCTTGCTAATACTCTACTCTCTCTCTATGCGTCTCTGCTCTTGCATTCTTTTTTATATCGAACAACACAAAAATATCTTTTACAATACGTGTTGCTTTTGCATACTTCCGTGAAAATTAAAAAATAATAAAATTCAAAATTTCACCTACATTTACCAACCCTAGTAAATCTCATTAATTACATGCCTCAAAATATCTTGCTGGAATTTAATGCATGACTTATCACACCATCGCATCGCAACAAGAGAATGGATGTGCCACCGCCTCTATAACCTTTAAATCATGCGATCTGCGATCGCATCGCAAATATCGCATCGCAAATATCGCATCGCAAATAATCAAAGGACACGGTGAAGGTTGACAAGAAGGGAAGTGCGATATGTGATCTGCGATCGCATCGCAGAGGAAAAATCTGCAAGTTGAAATTACCATTTCCAACAACTTCCACAAGAAAGAAACAAAGAAACGAGGAGGAGCAATGGTGGACAAAGAAACATAGTAGCGAGGAGGAGAAATGGTGGAAAATAGGATGACATGGATGGTCATGTGCACGACGGTATTGGTTATGGGGGTTGTATGAAGGCATTATGTATGGGACTATATACCTTGTGGGAACAGGCAGAGAAATGGAGAAAACAGGTTGAAATATTATTTTAGATCGTTGATTCAGAAAATCATTTTTCTCAAGGGAGAAAATGGGCTGAAATATCGTTTTAGATCAGTGATTCAGAAAATTATTTTTCTCTCCAGGAACTTATCTTGACCCTTCCAAATCTATTCGAGCAACTTGAATACCAAGTGTGCCATCTGGGAATTTGCGGGAAGCAGGGAAGACCAGTAACCCCAACCAATGCTGCGGTAGAAGAAATATGAATAAACCATTACATAAAGAAGCGTGGTGGCTAGGATGGTCACGATCTGCTGCAAGTATGAGAACTCTAGCCATAACAATCTGGATAACAGAGCCGCGACGCAGTTAGTAAAGGCGAAAATGCAGCCCTGCTATTGGCTGCAATGAACAGTGTTTGCACATTGAAAGCCCATAGAGAAAACATCATTGGCGTAAAAATAATATTAGCTATGTAAATTTTTATTTAAAAAAAAACCAAAACAAAACTTTTTTATATTAAATATATTTATTTTATGGTAGTTCATTTTTTATTAATTAATTTTTAAAAAATACTTAAAAACCATACAATATTATTCAAACCATACAATATTATAATTTGAATGAGATAATGTTTAATTAATAGTAATTAATATTTGAATTAATTGTTATAATTTTGTTTTAGTAAAAGAAAACTGAAATGGACATTAATATGGTGGAAGTGAGGGTTGTGGAGGTAATGCTAGCCACCCCCTTAGACATGATGGGTAATTAAGCATTGATGACACAGTTTTCTATTGCATGCAACGACACACAGTGTTCTAGTTTTCTATTGCATGCAACGACATGCAGTGCTCCAATTAGCATATGTTATTAATTGAGATTATATGGAGGGCTTAGGATTTATTGTTTGGGGTTTGTCTAGACCTGAGGGTTGTTCCTTGACCTCTTGTTGCATGTATTTTATTATGGTTGTGTAATGGAAGAGGTTGGTATTGAGACTTCAGTCAAGATTGTGGTAGAGGGAGGTGAAGGTATTGGCCTACAAAGGTGGTGGAAGAAATGACAGATTCTTGGGCGTTTTGGTCCATGTATTGTTGTTGGGAACTTTGAAATCTAGTGGGTTAGCAACAATTTAAATTGTGCCTTCCTTTGTGGGGAAGTCATTTCCTTTCGTTGCTAGTTATTCTAGTTATTTGGATCACATTTGATCAATAAGAATAGATAGACAAAGATTCTTGGGTGTTTTGGCCTGTGTGCTGTTGCTGAGAACTTTGAAATCTAGTGGGATAGCATCGATTTAAATTGCACCTTACTTTATGGAGTCTCGGGTCGTTTCCTTTCGTTGTCTAGTTATTTTGGTTATTTGGAGCACATATGATTGACAAGAACAAATTTATATATAACTATAATGATGTTTGCAGTTGTGGAAGGCCCTAGCTTAAATATAACCTTGGGTGCCTCTTGGTGAATGGGCATGTTCTTTGATCATGCCTTTTTCCTAATCAATTACTATTACATATTTTTTTAATTTTTATATAACATTGCCTTCCTCTTAAAAAGATGCTTTGTCCTCAAGGCATACGTAACGGTGGCGTAACGACTGGTGTTGTCGGCAAAATGTTTTTGTTGCCCAAGAAGCTTCTTCTACTGGTAAGTCCTCCCACTTGATTAGGTATTCTTTGATTACTTGTGATCGCAAATTTTTTCCCCTGATGGCGATAATACCTTCTAGTTACAAAATGATCTTTCCTTTGTCATTTAAAGTCAAAAGTGTTGTTTGTGTTGATTTAGGTTCGCCAAGTACCTTTTTGAAGAAGGATAAATGGAAAAATGGTTCTTACCTTTCTACTTACCACAAAAATGAAATGTATCAAACACTCAATCATGATAGTTTGGGACTATTGTCAGCATGTGAATATTTTACTAACTATTGATTTTTTATTATTATTTTTGATATGTTGTGAGTGATAATAATTGATGTTGCAATACATTTTAAAATTAAGTATGTTTGTTAATATTAAAATAAAAAAATGAAAATAGTCATTTTATTTATGTAGTGTAATTAATATATATATATATATATATGAATTATACTTTCAAGTGGTTTGATTTATAATGATTAAGTGTTTTTTTTTTCCTAAAATGTTAAAACTATTTATATATTTAATAATACATTTTAAATAATTAAAAAATCACAATTTTACTTTTATAGTATCAGATTCCCCTGGGAAAAAAAAAATTAGCTATTAATTAAACTATATTTTATTTCATTTACTAAAAATAAATATTACAATATTTATTACTAAAATTTTAATATCATTTAGTTTTGCAAAGGCCATTCCCCGTAGGTGGATTTCGCAATAGATATTAAAAAGCTATGACCTTCCTAATTGTTGTCACGCCACTTTTTGGTATAATGTTGTGTCTTTGAAAGTAATGGACTGAACCCTTACGTCATAATTCATTTTGTTGAGTACCCATCTCTATAGGTGGATCAATAAGTATTGAAAACATATGGCATGTCTAACTTTTATCGTGTCACTTTTTGGTGTAACGTTAGATCCTTAATAATAGATCACCCTTACCTCATTGTTTTTTTTTGTGTATTGTTTTATGAAAACTATATTTCTTTGTGCATAACGTTTGTATATTAACTTGATATCAGCACACTGGAGATATACTTAATAAAACTTAAATTTAAAGGTAATATATGTTTATGGATCTATAATCATTTATATATCAGGGATGTTTAAATGAAAAAATAGTTAAAATTTTAAATTATTGTTTTATTAAGTAGTACACTTAACCAAAAAAATTAAGAGTATGAGATATAAAAAGAGGGTATAATTTTTTTTTAACAATATGGTGAATCGGTAATCATCAGACCTAATCTAAGGAAGACCGAGGATCAATTCTCGTAGTTGCCACTATAACACCAAGAATACATTCAACAACTTAGAAGCAGATATACTAATTTCTTATGATTTCGGCAAGAGCCAAAACTCCAGCTAATAAGGAGTTTACTCCTTAAGCCACACACCATAAGAGGACAATATACTCCATGTGATTTATATTAATTAAAGAGTTGCGAAAGATTTTTAAATCTCATAATTATAAATACAAAATAAAGAAAATATATTGTTCAAATTTCTAAGTAATGGATAACATTTTCAAAATTTGAAGAAAAATACAGGTTTCAATCTCATACATATTTCTTAAAGCCTTAAGATGAGAACTGCAAAGGATATTATTAATTTGAGGTTTTTAAGCATATTTCTTAAACCCATAAGATTAGTCCTGCAAAGGATATTATTGATTTGAGGTTTGTAAATAATATTATTGATATTTTTCAACACAAGGTTGTTTATAAGGTTGTAGGTCCATAAGAAAAGTAATGCATAAAACAAATTTAATGTTTGTTTATAATGTTGTAGGTCCATATGAAAAGTAATGTATAAAGAAAATTTAATGTTTATTTAAAGTAATGATTAAATAATGTAATGAAAATGCTTATAATAAATGTAGATGTAGTTGTAACCTTGATATTAGTGGAACACTTCTTTACCATAAAGTACCATGTGTTAAAGTACCATGTGTGTGTAAAATAAAAAAATTGGAATATAAAATATTTATTATAAATAATATTTTAGAGGTTAATCATAATTAAATGTATGATAATTTGAATAATTTAAATAGAGATAGAGATATTAAAATGATTGAGAATTAGAATTTTTTAAATAATTAATAGAATAAATTAAGAATTTTTTTTAATTAATTAGTGTAGTTATATAAATTAAATCACTAGTAAATATTCATAGACATCAAAATACTTATTTTATGATATATCTAATATTTCTAAGCTTAAAGAAATCATAAAAATTAATTATATTTAATTTTAAAAGACTATAAAAATTAGACAATGAGAAGTCTATGAGGTCTTGGAAAATAGCTAATACTATTGGTTTCTCATGGAATCTAGTATTGTAACGGAACCAATTAGTCTTCTCACTTGCACAGAATGGCATTGGACTAAGCAGAGACTTAGACAAACTCATTTGGAAAATAAACAAAGAATGCAGGGTGGTGATGACGAAACTAGCTTATGAAGTGATGGTGACATAAGAAGTAAAGTTAGACCCTTTTCAATGGTATGAAATTGTTTGGAAGTAGTGTTGTCCTTTAAAGCTATGCGCCAATCTATGGTTGGTGCTAAATAACAAGATCCTCACATAAGATAATCTCCAGAGGCGAGGCTAGGAAGGACCTACAAGTTACCCACTTTGCTACAATAATAAAGAGTCAATGACACACATATTCATGGATTGTGTTTTTTCACAAGTAATGTGGAAAACAACCTTATTTGAGGATGCTTGCATGAGGACATGGTAGAGTAGGCCATTAGGGGAATGCCTCATAGAGTGGGCAAAAACCCTAGCCTTTAATCATCTTTCTAGACTTCCAGGATTAGTTCTTTGGCATATATGGTTATGTTGGAATAGCCTACCATCTTTGAGAGTCAGATCCCAAATATATGACAGGTGGTACACAAAATAAAAATAACAATCAAGGAGCTTAGCACATAAGGTTTAAATAAGGAGAACATAGTTCTAATTAGGCCCAAGATAGATACTTCGAAGGCTTGGGGATTCTTTAATGGAGCCAAAATTCATGTCAGGGTTTTATGTGGCTTAGATCTAATAATAAAGTAGAATTAATTGGGCTTTGACTTGTCCTTGACTTTGTAATGTATAGGATGGTGAAGTGATTACAAATATTTGGCGATTCTCGAGTGGTTATTGATTGATTCTTTGGGATCGGTACATTACACAACTTGGCCTTAAATCCTTAGCAACAAAGAATTTTCCAATTAAAATAATTTTTTTGAGTTGGAGGTATCACATATCCTTGCGGAACACAATGTTAATGTGGACAGAAAATTGTAACAACCCTAGTTAAAAACTCATGTAAAATATATATAGGACCGCGGTTGATGACAAAAGTATTCTAAGTTGAATTTTAGGAAAGACATCCTAGTGTGGGTGTTAATTTGATTTATTATGGCTAAGGAAATTGGCAAAGGAAATGGCAAAGGCTTTGGAAAGGAAAAATGGCATTTTTGGCATATTTATTTATGAAAATAAAGGAAATTAGGAGAAAAGGAAGGTGAAGGTCACAGGTTGCATGTGAGGAGGAAATTGAAGGAAAATAATGGAAATTGAGGAAAATAGAGACCTGATTGATAAAAAGGCTTCTGAAGATCAGTTGGAAAGCTTTTGCTCAGGTTTTGGCATTGGATCAAGAAACGAAAGGAATGTAAGAGGAAGAAATGATCAAGCAAGGAAGAGAAAGATCAAGCAGTTGCAACGATATTCTTTGTAGGTATCGATTTTCAGGTGTATTTTCCTTTACTATATTTGGCATGCATGGTATTTCATGTGGTTCTTTTGTTGTTATGGCATGGTTTTTTCTAGGTGTGATAGTGTTTTCAGCCCAGCCTTGCCATTTCCGGATAGCTATGGTGTAATGGGTTCTCATGTTTTCATCGAGCTAGATTGTTGGATGGATTTAAAGCTGAGTGAGGTGGATCTCCAATTGATAGAGCACATAGCCTAGTGGTCGTTGAACTATATTGTGGATCATGGTAAATCCATTGGCCTAGTAACCCTGAGCTAGACTATGGGTTGCGGTAAGGACATGATTGTGTGCCTCGGTGGGCCTAGGAATCCTTGTTAGTGAATAAGGAGATATATGGTAAAGCCAATAGGTGGATTGCTCTCCTTCAGGGATATTAATCCTATGATAGGATATGCGTTAAAGCCTAGAGAGTGGTTCTTGGTTTGGGGCCTAGTGATTTGGTACAGATTACAATAAATCCTAAAAGACTAGTGTCTCGGTTTAGGGCCTAGTGATCTGGTATGAATTATGGTAAAATCTAAGAGACTAGGAGACATGAAAATTCCTCATAGTGTAGGTGGAGAAATATGGTGACATCCATGCTTGTTTTGGCCTAGTAATATGGTGAAGATCATGGTAAAGCCTATTATTACATGTTTATTATGTTGGCCTAGTGATCTATGATGGATTACATAAAGCCTGGTTTCTATTGATGAGGGTGAGGTGGTTTAGCCTAGGGATGCCCTAGATGGTTCTTTTGGTTTGAGTCCCACATTCATGCTTGGAATATGACACAGGGGTGAGTAGCTAAAGATATATTTGGCTCAGTCATTCTATGGTTGGGCGGAACATGGTAGTCCCATCCCAGGTTGGCTTTCACATTCATTAATTAGAGGTTCCTTCCTTGATATCTTATATGTAAATGTATTGGTTTATATCTGGATTTTATGGCTGATGTATCAATGATATTTCTATTGCTATTATATTGTTTATAAGCATGTATTATGATAGCTATGATGTATGGATTTCCTCATGTTTTGATTGGTAAACGAATGAACAATGTATCTATGACCTAATGGATGAAACTGTCGCTAAAATGATAAGGAAACAATGCCTCACAACCAATCCCATACAAGTATGAGACCCCTATGTTCAGATATGTTATTTAAAATTGTAGATTGCATTAATGCCAAGTTTTTGACAGAATGTCAATCCTGGTTGGGGATGGTCAAGCCTAGTACTAGAGTTAGTTTTTGGTTATTAGTCTTTTCATCATGTGTTTAATGGATTCTGGAAGTTACAGCAAGTTTTGGGCAACAGACAGAATTCTAGGGTTGAAAGTGCCTTAAATTCCCCCAACTCTCACACAGGGATGCTAGAAATAGTTTCTGGATGTAGGCATGCATCTTGTGGGAGCGCCCACAACTTTGTAGACACTGGCATGCCCATAGCATGGGAGAATCCAGAGGTTTAATAGCTTAAAAACTCAGTGGGACCCAAGGGAATGATACATGTGTGGTTTGTATGGCTCTTGGGAGTGTTGTTTTTGATGTGGAAGGTATGTTTGATGTGTTTCCATTGATTCCACTTCCTTAAGTTCACCTAGGAGGTTGAAGCATATCATAGTAGCCTCTCGTCACATATTTACCCCAGTTGGCCGATAACTTGGGTAGATGTGGTAAGAGGGTGTTACAGTGTGGTATCAAAGCAGGTTGCACTCTCTTTGGGTAATATCTGATACCACAGAGTGGTATCAAAGCATGGTTCACCCCTCGGACTAGATGGGATGTGTGTTGGTCATGCATTCATGATGCTTTCATATGTGTTCCTTATGCTTGTTGTGTATGTGCTTGTTGCATTTGCATGGTGTTGATCATGGTTGTAGTGATGTCGCCATGTGAAGGTTGATGGTGTTGTTGTGGAATGTGTCGTCATGAGCGTATGGTTGCATACACATTTGTTATGCATGTCAGTGTTTATATGTTGTTATGCATGCATTTTCATGGTTATTCTTATGCATGTATTGTAGGTCAGACATACATTGTGAGTTCATTGAATGAAATTAGGTCATCATGATGATATGTTATGTTATGATGCTAATGAGTTGGCTAAGATAGAGTAGGACATTAAGATCAACAAAGTGAAATTGCAGCATTAGACCTCGAGGCAAGAGCATGTCTCCATACAGGTTTGGATGTTGGGCATGTCTGTATGTTAGTTAATCGGTTGTTATATGAATTATGGTTATATACATTAGGTTTATGTACATGTATGTTGATGTTATGGTTACATACATGATAGGTGCAATTTGATTAGTGTAGTTATATTCACATGTGTCAGACAGTCATGAGTGGTAGTAACTTGTGGTTGTATGCATTTCTCTTGTTGTTTTATGTCAGATAACTTGAGGGTTATGTTATATGTTGTTTATGAGTATGTTATAGGTTAAATTATTGTTTTTATATAATAGTTAGATTGATGATTAGGTTATATGTTGTTGATGAACATGATATATAATTTGTTGTTGTTATATGCTAGTAACTTGATGATTAGGGTTATTACATTAAGATCTTCATGTTATATGTATCATGCTAATTTGTATTAGTCTATGCAAATGGTTAGGGTTATGACCTTCAGGTATGAGTTAATATGTTGTGATATTATTTCATACTAATTTAGACTGACAGTGAATATGTGATTGTTATGCATGAATGCGATATTTTTATGAGTTTATGATGTGAACTTGTTAGCTGGTTACTGTTATGGATATCATGATTTTATTTATGGTTGATTTGATACGTTGTGAAGCTATATTGTGCTAACTAGATTGATTATGCAGACAAGATAGCCTCCCCTGAGATACATTAAGGTATGTGCTTTCTTATGTCATCTACTTTGTGCTCGTCTCCCCTGAAATCATTTCAATGCATTCATCTTTGTCTTCAGAAACATCCATATCATTCTTTTCACTTCCATCATCAGGTACTGCTATTTTTTCGTGTCGTCTGCACACTCAAGATCATTATTCACCATTTCATTCAATTCTTTTATTTCAGTTCCTTCTTTAAGACTCACATCAATTTGTTTTATTGGTTTCTGAATTCATTCTTTAATGAGCTTCAAATATGCATCAAATTTATTAACAACCTTGCTTTAAACTTATGCTCCCATGCTATTTTGAACACCTGCATATTCAAAAACAATGTTAAAAACATCTTTATTATGACTCTCTTCAGTGAGAGTTTCTTGCTCTACATCTACCTTCCTTTCAATTGCATGGAGGTTGTCTTCCACTGTTATGCTATTAGTGGATATTCTCATAAAAAACTCTTCAATCACTTTATCCTGTTCTTGATTATCAACTGTTGCTAGATGACATATTGCTTCATGAGTAGTTCCAACGGCTTTATATCTTGCTGCTATAGTGGCAGCTTCAACCTTCAATGTTTCATCAAACATTGTGCTTACCATATTGTCACAATCAATTCATGTTTCAAAAAGAAACCACACATATCATCAACATAATGTTCATCCACACTATGGTGGTATATCCAAGCATGCATGTGCTCATTGTCAATTTTGTTGACAATTTCAACTTCACCAAATCCATGAGATGTGGTTGGATTCACCAATTGACATCTCACTTTGCAGTCATCATCCACATGGGTCTCATCATAGTGGGATTCAGAATCATCTTTATCATCCACGTTATAGTGGAGTCCTTGAGAATTTATTTGCTCTGTTTCACACATAGAGGCTTCAACTTCTCTCTCTGCAATCTTTGTTGCATCTTCTTCATCCATATGCATGCTTGCATAATGGGTTTCAATTTTATGATATTGACAACCATCATCCACTTTTGAGTGGAATTCTCCAAGGTCTATTGTCCTCTCAGAGTCTTGCTCATTTTCTCTCGAATCTGCGGTTAACTTCTTTTCTTGTGACATAACCTGCTGCTGCATGTCGCTCAACTTGGTGCCAGATTCTTCTTCCAAGATCTTCCATGTTTCTTTGGAAGTTGTAGCTTTTGCTACCTTGCACAAACGCTTCTCATCCAATGCCTATTTTATAAAATTCAATTCTAAATCATCTCATACTTCATCATATGGGTTATTAGACTTGTACTCAATTAACTCTTTACCTCTAAGAAAAGTTAACATCTTGATAACCCAATGATCAAAATATTTAGCTGTAAACATAGGAAGTGGTAGCAGATCATAGCTACACCAATCACCCTCGATTTCTTCTTCACCTTATGCTAGACTTCTCAGTTCATCGGCTACGACCTGAATCTCTTGAACAATGGAAATGATCTTTGCCTCTTCTTTTTTATTTCTTTTTTTAATATGCTTCAGTCGTGCTTTGTGACCCATGACTGTTGTCATTCCTTTTCTTATAGCTACTTTTCTGATTGCATGAGGCTATCTTCCATATCATCTCCAAAAAATATAATTTTCAATATATGTCCCTATAAGGCACAATCTTCACCCAAAACAATATCATGCTTGACAAAAAACCAAATAATTTTGTAGATGGATGGACTTTACAAAGCCCTAAATTCTTTTTCAATCCCAAAAACACAAAAACAATCTCTGCTCAAATAAAATATGTGACACCCTTGTTTTATATATATATATATATAAAATAAAATAAATAAATAAATAAATAAAACTAAAAAAAAATTGTCTGCAAAACTACCTATGCACTTTAAGATCTCTTCACCATTTACCCAAAAATAAATTCTTTCGCATGATTTGTTCAAACCATTTCAAACGAGACCCCTTTAAAAAATTACACAAAGCCTTTTAAACAATATCTTTGGAGCCCATTTTCAATATAAAAAAAACTTTTGAACTAGCCCACGTATTTCTTTAACCTTGCCCACGTGCTCTTTATTTGTTGACTTCTCATACGCTTTGCTTGCAACAGGGATGACTGCATACACATGAGGTCGTTCAATCAAGGCTATTGTTTACTTTTAACACACTAATGCTTTGTATTCTTTAATATGGTTGTGTGTAAAGATTCTCATGGCAATAATGACCTACGTTAGTCCTCTAACCCTCTGAATTCGAAGGAAAGCAGTGTGTGTGTAAAACACATTAAGTTTTTCACCATTAACGTGATTCTATGCTAAGCCCATGAGCATTATAATTCTCTAAATACCACTATAAGGTGCGTTATAGCTCAAGCAAGGTACAAGTCTTCTAGGAATGCCAAGACCCTCATCCTTCAACTAATCTCTCTGTACAATATCCATAAGGAAATCAAAGATATATGTTCTAGTAATGTGATTCTTATGTAAAATGCATTGATTATTTTCTTCTGTATGAATCCATGAGCACAGGGTAAGCTCCAAAATGAACATTTCACAAGTTTTTGCAAAAATCACAGGTGCCTCAGCTGAAATCATCCTCACATCTTCATTTCCCTTCATAACTTTTTAGATTCTAGCCAACGACAAACTATGGTTCTTGAAGTCTGATGCAGGTTTTATATCATGCATCTGATTAGCCCAAAAAAATTGTAGCTATTTTTATTTCTACTCTTGTTGATGAAGACGTTGGTACCCCAACTGATGTTGTGCAACTAGCTGCGCTGCAATTGAAGGATATGTATATACAGGCTGGCGAGGAGTCTAAACAATTCCAACAACAAAGGTTGGAGCAACAGGTGCAACCCACTGAGTTGTTTGATAAGGCATTGTAGCATAGGGCATCTTAGGTGGACCACTGACAACCCCCATAACTGGCTGCTGTGAGCCTGGGGTTTGCTACTCCATTTTCTCACATGAGGTCTCCACAAAGCCCTTGTTCACTACCTTTTTCTCCTCTCAATTGTGACTTTTGTTTCTTTCAAATCCAAAAACCCCACATCCCACATTAATGATCTAGGATAAACATGCATTACATGTACACAACATAAACTAGTCCATTCTAAGAACTCTATATTTCAACATCGAAAGACCACGTTATTTTAAATTGAAATTCCTAGACAAGGCAATGCCTACCCCATGGAAAGGCTTTCTCAAAAAAATTCTTATTATAAAATGTCCCTTACAAACTTTGCCATTCTCATATCAAAATATTGACTTACTACAAATTCCTATGGCACGCAATGTTGTGTACCTAAATTAGATTTCAAATTCTAGGATCAGCAACCTTGAATTCCTTGTAAGGTGCTTAACACTTTAACAGACCACTAAACTTCTTTAACCATTAGAACGGAGCACTTCAAATTTATTCAAAGCTCAATACATATTTCTTAACTATCTTTCTTAATATGATGAAAATATATGTTGTCAAGTCAAAGTTCATCAGCGATTGCGTTAATTGTGAAATCATATTAGTTACTTCTAGTGGCAATGATGATGAGTTCTCTGAATGGCTGGACCGACAGAGGGCAGCCTTGGTTGCCTTTGTGTCATTTGAAAGCAAGGAGTTTTTATTGAAACACAAAATCCACGAGTTGGCACTGGGGTTGGAAGCGAGTAGGCTCACGCTCCACAACAGAGCTTCATGTACTTGAATGTCTTTATAACAAGAACTCTCTAAGAAAAATTACCCTTCGTGAGTTGACTAATCAGGTGCCTTCTCTCAAAGCTCTTGGCTATTTTTCCAATCTCGAAGAATTCTCTATGGAAAGCAAATTTTTTGAGGCTAGTAAATCCCCGAATTTTATCTTTTAATTTAAATGCTTTGAACATCTTGGTTTTTATATGGAGGAGATTTATGACACAAATGTTTCATGGAAAAATGTCAACAGTTGCACATGGAAGACATGAATTGGCAAAAAACACAAGAGGAGCTCATAGGTGCAGATCACCAGGAGCTCCTACAAGCAAATACCCCACCTAGGCTTCACATTAAACTCCAATAACAAATAGATACACTTTGTTAGGGATAGTAAATAAAATCCCTGAATGACAGGAACTGAATGACCAACAAAAGCACAATCATAACTACGTAACAATAATCACCTAATCTCCATTAATTTTAACACTCACCATTAATGGAGAATGGGTTACTAAACACACCTAATGTGTCCCTAAACAATTAAAACTTCAATCTTCCCAGAGGCTTAGTAAATATATCAGCCATATTATCACAAGAATTACAATATTCAACACAAATTTCTTTGGACTACACCTTTTCCCTGACAGGATGAAATTGAGTGTCTATGTGTTTAGTGTTTTTATGAAACACAGGATTGTAGGCCAGTTTGATGGAACTTTGATTATCGCAATTGATAACCGTAGCTTCTGTCTGTTCTTCTCCTACATCTTGGAGAAGTCTGCGCAACCAAACTGCCTCACATGTTGCTACACACATAGCTTGATATTCTGCTTCTGCTGAGGATAAGGCTACAATATGCTACTTCTTGTTGCACCAAGAGATGACCCCGGACCCAATGTTGAAGGTGTAACCTGTAATTGATCTTCTATCATCTAAATTTCCCACCCAATCAGAGTCTGTATAACCTGTCAAACTAACATCAAATGAGTCAGAATACAAAATACCAAAGTATGAAGTTCCTTGCAGATACCTCAGTACTCCTTTCACTGCAATCCAATGGTTCTCATGAGGTCAAGTCATGAACTGACTCAAAACACTCACTGCATAAGCTAGATCTGGTCTCGTTGTAGTCAAATAGATAAGACTACCAACCAACTGTCTATACAATGTTGCATCTGCATATTTCAAACCATCATCTACCTGAAGTTTGTTGCTCTGCTGTAAAGGCAAAAATGTCACCTTGCACTCATCCATTTTGAATTTACTCAACGAACTCTTAGCATACTTACCCTAGGACAAGAAAGTTTGGCTTGAATCTCTCCAAAATTCTAGACCAAATAGTAATGCATTTATCCAAGTTCCTTCATCTCAAATTTATGTGATAACTGCTACTTGATTTCTTCAATGAGATTGTCTGCACTCATTGTCATGATTAGATCATATACATATAAAGAAATCAACACTATTTTTCCCTCATCATTAAACACAATATACAAATTAGGATCATTTTTTCTCCATTTATAACCACACATGAGGAAAAATGAATCATTTTTTTCGTACCATGATCTAGGAGCTTGATTTAAACCATATAAAGCTTTCTTTAATCTACATACTAAGTCCCCTTCTCCCTTCTTAAAAAACCCCTCAGGCTGCACTAAGTATACTTCTTCTTTTGAATCACCATTTAATAAAGCATATTTAACATCTAATTGATGTATTTTCTAGTGATGCTTAGTGGCTAAAGCAATAATCAATCTAATGGTATTTAGTTTTGCAACAGGGAAAAATGTCTCCTCAAAATCAATACCTTTTTTCTGGGAATACCCCTTTGCAACCAACCTTGCTTTATGCTTATCAATAGACCCATCTGCTTTAAATTTCGACTTAAATAACCATCTGCAACCTATGGGTTGTTCACCATGAGGAAGTTTTACTAGATCCCAAGTATATTTCTTAATACTAGATTCATATTCCTCCTTCATTGCTTCCTTCCATTCAGTTGTTTTACTTGCTTCATAAAAATTAGAAGGTTCTGCAATGTTTAACATACCATTCATGAGTGCACAATCCCTATATCGAGTTGGTAACTATTTCAGCCTGCTAGATCTCCTGAGCGGTGGGGGTTCAACTATTCTGCTCTATTCTACTCTTTGTGGACTGAAATCAATTTCCTCCTCTTTATCCTGTTGCTATCGCCGCTGTTGCTATTGATGACTGATCCTTGTTTCAATATCCTCATCTGAAAGTAAGGGTACATGCCATTCTTCATTATCTTGAATAGGATTTCCATCATCAACATGTTCATGGAACACTATGTCTCTACTGACAAACACCATGTGAATAGAAGGATCAAACATTTTATAAGCCTTATACTCACTGCAATATCCAATGAAGGTACATTTAATGGCCTATGAATCTAACTTCTTTATGTTTTCTTTGGGAACATGTTCAAAATATTTACAACCAAATACTCTAAGATGACTTACTGTAGGCTTGAAGCCAAACAATGCTTCAAAAGGAGTTTTATAATCAAGACTTTTAGTGGGACTCCTATTCTTCAAATACACTGCAGTATTGACAACTTCTGCCCAAAAACCATTAGTTAGATTCTTACCTTTCAACATACTATGAGCACACTCCACCAGTGTTCTGTTTTTCCTCTCAACTACTCTATTCTGTTGAGTGTAAGGTGTTGTAGACTATTGTTGTATCCCACGCTCTTTACAGTATTTGTTGAAATCCCCTTTCTTGAATTCTCCATCTTCATCTGATCAAAGAATCTCAATAAACTTTCTTGTATGCTTCTCGATCATGTTCCTAAACTACTTGAAATACTCAAAGGCATGAATATTCTATCTGAGAAAGTACACCCATGTGAATATTGTACAGTCATCAACAAAGATTAAAAAGTAGTAGGCACCACCTAACGATCTTGTCTGCATAGGGCCAGATAAATCAGTGTGTACAAGTTCGAGTATATCCCTCTATTTCCTATCTTTAATAGCAAAAAATTCATCTATATGTTGTTTACCGAATGCACATGCTTCACAATCAATATGTAACTTTTTCCAAACAAAAAGACCATCTACCATACCTTTGTTCTGCAACAGAAGAAGGTCATTGAAGTTGATGTGCCCAAGTCGCTGATGCCACAAATTTTCAGGAGACTTATCCGATGACATCAATGCTTGTTGTGGTGTACTCTTCACATCCAGTTTGTAGAGTCCTCCTATGCGAATACATGTAGCAATAGGCTTCAGCTGGTCCAACATGTCTTTAATAATGCAATGAGATTTAAAGAATTCTAGCTTGAGATCCTGATCTGTAATCTTTGATACAGAAATCAAGTTCTTCTTAATACCCAGAACATACCACACATTAGATATATTCCTGATATTTCCATCAGGCAGAGTAACAAGGACATCTCCATGTCCCTTGATCTTGTACCCTCTATTATCTCCAAGGTATACTTTTACTCCAGTGTTGGATTCTCTAAAATTTCTAAACCATTGCTTTTAACCTGTCATATGTGAGGAGGCTCTAGAATCTACGAACCAAATATAAGATTCATCGTCCTCAGTAGCTAAAGCAGTCTCAGCCTCATCCATAAAAAATCTGACATCCTAATTCTGATTTGCATCTGCATCAACCAAATGACCTGCATGTCTTCTCTACTTGTACCTCTCCCCATCCACCCTTTTCTTATGGATAAATTTAGCAATATGGCCTATCTTACCACAATAAAAGAATTTAGGAGCAGAGTCATGTTTATGTGAGGTCATACCTTGTGGTGTCCTTTTTCTTGATGCGCTGCCTCTCCTGTGATCAGCCACTGCTTTCCCCTTTGACTTGAACTTGGAAATCAATGCAAGATCTGGATTTTGAGGTTTGAGAGACAACCTCCTTTCCTCTTCTTGTAGCAAAATCCCAGTGAGCTCTTCAAATCCTAGAGGCTTTTCTCTTGCATTCAATCCCGTTATAAACATCTGATAATCATTTGTCATGTTGTTCATGGTAATTGTCACCAGATCATCATTTGCCACGTCTGACCGATATCAGTTAGTTTATCTTTAACTTCCTTTATCTGGGATATGAATGAAGAAATAGACTCATTCTCCTCCATCTTGATTGAGAGAATCTTCTTTCTGAGGTACAAAGTTCGACTGGTGTTCTTGATCTCGTACATCTCTTTGAGAATCGTCTAGATGTCATTCACTACCTTGCAATCCCGAATGTTAGGGATGATGCAATCCTTGACTGATAACTTAAGAAGAACCTTCACCTTCATCTCCCTTTTCTCCCAATCTTGAATTGTTGTATTTGATCCACCAGTTGCAGTAGTTAGATTGACCTCATCACCGGTGCCAATGCCATAGGCGTTCTATCCCTCAAGCAGAATCTGGAGCTTAAATTTCCAATTTGTGTAATTGGAACCATCAAGCTTATTACTATCATTGAAATAAGCTTCAACAATTTGATTATTCATCTTGAATGAATAAAAATCTTCAGTAATTTAAAAAAACCCAGATCTCCCTTTTAAAAAAAATTTACAACCCTCAATATCAGGTAATAATCCCTTCAATAAACAAATTCCAATTATTATGTTAAATTAAAGCTTAGAAAAAAACTTTAATTAAAAAAAAAAAATTAATTGTTTGAGCAATGATTATTTCTACACCACCATGGGGAGGAGGAGGAACAACAAACCAAATGTTGAGAGCTATGATATGATGTGGCAAACTAGCATCACCTCATGGAGGTAGCAAACAAACACCACTTTACAATTTTGATTGTCGCTGTAATCACTGTGCCTCCTACATAGCAGATCTTCACTCTCTCACGCTACAAATCTTCACCCTCAAACTAAGGCCTTCTTTCTGCCATGCAACCTGAATCGCTCAACACTGCCACAGCCACTGAGCTTCTCCCGATCAATAAACTTCCTGTGCACAAATGGCAGAGCACCAACCAACTCAAACGTAGTCTCCATGCAACTATCTCCTTCTTGACACAGGTCCAACTGGTAGCTTCGGTAGTCAGGCCTCCTCTAATCACGCACAACTTCAGCAATCAGCTTCCAAGCCAGCCCACGTAGCCCATGTACTACTGTTGTCTAGTCACTCCTTTTTATGGCTGTCCAACCTCCAGCTCAACGCAGGCCCTCAGCTTCCATGTAGGATCTAGCCTCCTCTCACCTTGGCAGACTCTTTAATATAAACAACACTTAGTTTTTGTTTAATCTCACTACTCTTTGGTGATCAAACACAAGCCGTCCACCATGCCCACCGGCTCCTTCATGCAGCAAGGTTGGGCTCCTCGACTGGCTCCTTCACATGGCAAGGCTAGGGAAATCTCCCCCGTCTACAGGCAATCTCCTCAAAAGAAAACACATGTTTTCAACCACTGCAGCCACCATTTTCGACGCAGATTCTAGGCACACGCAGCTTAAAAAAAACGCATCCGGCAAAAAAATCATCGTAGCTATTCACCTCGGATTCGTGACTAGTCGCTGATGTACACCAAAATCCTACGACGATGCCGTAATAAAAATTGAGCGTTGTCTCCAAGAGTATCAGCACGATTAGTCTTCAGTCTCCATGCGACGATGTCACATTCCTCAATTCAGTGTACAGCCCTCTCATTCCTGCAGCTTCGGTACCATGTCAACAGTTGCACATGGAAGACATGAATTGGCAAACAACACAAGAGGAACTCACAGGTGAGAATCACCACGAGTTCCTACAAGCAAATACCCCACAGAGGCTTCACATTAAACTCCAAAAATAAATAGATACACTTTGTTAGGGACTGTAAATCAAATCCCTAAATGATAGGAACTGAATGACCAACAAAAGCACAATCATAACTACGGAACAATAATCACCTAATCTCCATTAATTCTAACTAAAAACAAGCAACAAGTTCCACGACAAGAAGTTTGACCCTCTCACTAATGACAAACGTCAAAATTTTGATGAACAAATTTTACCTTCGCCAATTTTAAAATAAGTTAAGATTATCTATTTATTAACAAACTCCATTTAAAAATTTAAACCAGAATATTAAAATTACAAATTGTAAATAAAGAACTAAGCACTTCAATATTTCTACAAAATATCATCGGGCACTTCATGACTTTTTACTCTAAATATTTCCAATCGTTCGAATTTTATACCCAGTCAGTTGATTCTCCATCTTTTCGACGAAGTTTGCAAATAGGTTAGTACCATTAGTTTTCACAATATGGAGCATTCTTCATATTACACAAATTCCTTTTAAATTTTATTGAATTTTGTACCAGTGTTTTTGTAAGGGTAATTTTTATTTGATTATCCATTGGTTTGAGATCCAGAGTTTGGATATTCTTTAAATATGTTACGCTGGAAAGGAGATGAAACGGTAGGAATTGCTTAGCAATAATTTCTAAACAGGATTGTTTTAATGTGAAATGAAATTTTAGTAGAGATATTTTGATTTTGATTTGGTAAATTTTGTTTAAAATTGGGTGAATATTTTTTTAAGATTTTTAATTTGTAGTATAATCTGAGAATTTTAGTATTTGAAGGATTTTTTTATTTAAAAATAAATTTTAAACAATAAAAAAATCACAGTTTTATCCAAAATTGTATTACCTTATTTTAGGAAAAAAATCCAAATTTTTTTCCTAGTATCACAAATACAAACTATGCCCTTTTAGTATCACAAATGCAAAACTATAATATGTAGTTAAATTATTCAAATTATTTCCAAAATTGTATTACCTTATTTTAGGAAAAAAATCCAAATTTTTTTCCTAGTATCACAAATACAAACTATGCCCTTTTAGTATCACAAATGCAAAACTATAATATGTAGTTAAATTATTCAAATTATTTTATAATAAATTGAAACAATTGAAATCTGATTCATTATTTTCTACTTAATACATAACGGGGGCTTATGCTAGACTTCTGATAAGTGTAATTTCACCGGCATGTCTATCGATTAAGTAAATTTGTTTAGGATGAGTTTTTTTTGTTTAAACTTATTTTGATTTCATCCCATATTATTTTAAACGACATATGCATATCTTTCGCAGGCTGTTATTTTATCATTAGAGAGATATAAGGTGTGAAGGATTTTATTTATTAACACAACTGACTCGCTAGCTCTGACCTCTCCGTTACCCTAATATAAGCACCATTGGGTCATTTAATAGCCATTTATCCTTTTAAGTTCAATTATCCTTTTAAGTTCAATCAAAATTATTTGGTAATTAAAGAAAATCCTCAAATTAGTATTGTAAGTGTGTTAGTCATTTCCTTCGTATTATATTAAATATTAGAGTGAGATATAATGGTTGAATACAACATTTTTGGACCATAAGGTAAAACAAGTATGTGAATTATAATTTTCTCATATATTCATTTTTATTTTTTATTAATTTTTTTTCTTAATTTAAAAATATATATTTATAATATTTTAATAATTATTTAATTTAAAAAAAAAATATTTAAACAAAATTTGATTAAGTGTGTTAGTCATTTCCTTCATATTATATTAAATATTAGAGTGATATATAACGGTTGAATACAATGTTTTTGGGCCATAATGTAAAACACACATGTGAATTATAATTTTATTATATATATTTCGGTAAAGTTGAGTAGGTTTTATTATTTATTCTTATATATATATGATTATTTAATTTAAAAAAAAAATATTTAAACAAAAATTTGAAAATCTAATAAATTTTTAAAAATCAATTAAAATAAGTAGTAAGTTCAATTTGATATCTATATGTGTGTGTGGGGGTAATGTTGAACATGATTTATTATTCATTTTGACTTTTAATTAATTCAATTTTTAATTTAAAAATATATAGTTATTTATTTGTAATATTTTAATAATTATTTAATTTTAAAAACATTTGAAAATCTATTTTTTTTTTTTAAATCAATTAAAAATGAGTAGAAAGTTTGGCTCGGAGGAAGATAATAATCTATATAAGAGAATATACACAAACTTTCATATGTTATTTCATTTCTTTAATAGCAACAACGACTTTTTAATGTAATTATGTATTTGCCAAAAACTTATTTATTTTTATCTAAAAAGGTATCAATAAGTTTATAATTTGATTATTATATTACGAATATTGCCTTAGGAATTTTTCTAATGAACTAAACTAAATTAATTGTAATGTGAAGAAATCACAATAATATTTTGAAATAAAATTAAGTAAACGAAATAGTGTATATTATCTATTTTTACCAATAAAAATACAAATCCTTATGATCTCATCTAATGGATGGAATCTTAAAATTTTGTTATGGATTGAATCTTAAAATTTTGTATGCATATGTTGTCTTTTTTCCTCATGAATAGATTATCATTGATTTAAATGAAATATATCACATATGCATTTGAGAGTTTAAGAAATACTATAAAATATTGTTTTAAATTGTATGTTCTTTATTTTGATGTGTAATCATTATTTATATTTTTGGAATTATAATTATATAAAAAATGTAAATTTTATTAATATGATTGAAATAAATCAAATATATAATTATCATATAAATATTTATTAGTATTTAAAAAAAAAATCATTGCTTTTCTTTATAACAAATATATATATAATTCCCTCAATGAGATAATCGCTAATAATAGGGAATACAAATCGAAATAAGAATACAACTTATATTTTGAATGCCACCATATTAGAGATTAGAAAAAAAAAATATTGAACGCCCTTCATCAAACGTCATAGAATGCCTAAAACGATGCAAAATAATTTGTACCTATGGTTTCACATGTTTTGGCAGAAGGAGGGACAATGGTGCCTCCATCCTTGGTAGATCCAATGCTGAGACTGTACAAAGATCTATTGGCCAAGGCACAAAAGTAGAGGAAGAACAGATCTAAATTTAAATAGGAACACAACAAATTACAGATATAACCATAAACACATAAATGCAACAGAAATAAAACTTTGTTTCATACACATCAAAGAACTAAAATATGCTTACATAGAGAATGGAAATAAACTAGCTCGGGTGATGGTAGGTTATCTCTGGGAAGAGATATGGTGGTTACATGACTTTGAACTATGTTACAATGAGGCTTGAAGGCCTATTTATTATTGACAAACAATGGAAAACCCTAAACATAAAAAAACTAACCCTAGGAGATGAAACACCAAACTATGGGCCTCGTTGGGGTAAGTTGGTACATCAACTTTTGGGGGTCGTAACTTTGGCATATTATCTTTGTTTGACACACATGATACCTCGTTAGAAAGATATATTTGAGGACTACAATCGCTGACAACGAATACTGGCTTTGGTAGTTTAGGACCCGAAAAACGGCCAAAATAGTAAACTATACTACAATTAAGGAAATTGAAAAATAGAAAGAAACAATGGTGGGGGTCTAAGTTGACTAGGTGGGTGGTCACCAATATCCACCTGGATTAAGAATAACCAGATGGTCATTTTGGGGAGGAGCCAAGCACAGGGCCTTAACTAGGGGCATATGGACTTATCTGAGAGCAGGGTTAGAAGAATATTTAGCAAAGAATGCTTAGAATAGCAAAGCCCTATCTGCATCCCCATAGGTTGTTTTGACAGAATTAGGATAGAAGGAAATACAAAATTGGGATTTGAGGTCATTACAGGAGGTCATATTTCATATTCAAAGTCACATGGATAGGAGTGTCACTGTTGCAGAAAATTTGGATAATGTGAACTTGGATTCTTATGGTGAGTATTGGGAGTTCCATGGCATGCATTTACCCATCCCTAGGGGATAGTCCATTTTTGTGCAGGAGCTTGTGAATAAACTACCTCAGGGGAGTATAGTGTGCAATGATAATATTGAGAGTATAGCCTAGAGAAGTTAGGTGGAGGGAAGTAGGAGCTATGTGTTGTTGAAAGGGCCCTGATGTTAATTTTGAGGATCCTCACATGATCCTCACTATTTCATTGGGTGTATTGAATTCTGTCATTAAAAATTGCAAGAGGAATGATACAAATGGTGGCATGGATCAACAACCACAAGACCTTGTGTTTCATGGCTTAGAGTTGCCCCTTCCACCAAGGAAAGCCAGTGTAGTTTGTATCAATTTCATTCATTATCATATTAAATTGATTTTAAAACCATCACATTATCATAATAAATATATTTATTTTAAAACTATGACAAATACCATACATGCTATAAACTATCTTAAAAATATCTAAATTAAGATTAAATTATAGATATGACAATTCTGAATAATATGCATTCCTATGAAATATAATTTAAATTTATTTATTCAAACAAACTTATATAATATTAAATTATATCTATATCTTTAGCCATTCATACCATATTCTCGATAAATATTTGAGCTCATTTATTACAAACAACTCATAATTGTGAGTGTCAAAACATAAATGAAACAAGTTGACATAGCCATTGTGGTAGAAATGAGTTTTGGGGCCTTCATGAAAATCGTAAATACACAACCAATTGGCTTTATACTCACTTGAATTGAATTCGGGATCATAGATTGGCCCATTGACTCAGTTGTTTATGAAAAATTCGCATTCCAATTTTTCTCGAAAGGAATCATTGTCCAAGGTCATCAAATCAACAAAGATGCAAAGAGATGTTGTTGTAAAATTTAAAGCCAAGAAATCATGTTGTTGCAAGTATATGCAGGTGCATCCATACTCCAGTGGGGACGTCACTTTATGTTGAAATTTCCCTACTTTGAGTTTGGATTTGATTGAGCTTTATGGTACATCTAATCAAAAATTCACTGAGGTGGAATGGACTTGTTATTCAGATCAGAGGTCATATCTTTTCCATTATACACTAGAGGGTCTCTGATCTATGGTGGATAGGTTACATACAGATTGATAATGTGGAACCCTAACTGCCCACGCCTTAACCTTTTTAGCATACAAGTATGTTGATCCTCTATCGCGTCTGTATTAGCAAATTGTATAAGAAGCAAGGGCAGAGTCCCAATCATACAAACCGATATAAGTCAAAGAAAACAATTTGTAATACATATTGTTACTAGTTAGAAGAGATCCAGAGTGAAGTAGTTGCCGAGTCAGAGACGTGCATGCCTTGATATCCACCCAATAGATCATCTACTCAACAACTATAATGGGTATAGTTAAATTGAAAGGTATAATTAAATTCAGAAATGACCAATAAACTATAAAGGTTTTTAGTATTTTTGTGGCTTGCGAGTCCTATGCCTCCTTCACATTGCTCTTGGGTTCGAATCACAAAGAATATACATAGAACAAGAATATCGCACATGCAGGAGAAACTCTGGGATAAAAACTTAGTTAGGCAGGGGACCCCTACACACCCATAGCTCAATAATGAGGAGGATTGTAGTCTGTAGACACAAATTTATACAAGCGAATCAAATAGAAAACCCCTAAAATCTAGGGAAAATTCAACCCTACCCTCTATTTCCAGGAATGGTAGAGGGTGAAATAGCCCTTAACCAGTGCCACTCGTGGAAATTGGGAAATTGGAAGCAAATCCGACATGAAATCGGGGTGACTGAAGTAAATCCGACCTGCAAACTAGGTGAATTGGGTCTTGAATTTTTATTTGCATTTATTTTTCATGGGCTAAAATATGATAATTATTTATTTTTTTAAATATTTTTTGGTCTAACTATACAAAAGGGGTGTAAAATAAAAAAATTGCCTCTCCAAAATATAAAACCCATTAAATTTTGCCTATGGGCTAAGACTCACCCCTAAAACTTTCTATGACCATGTGTTTGTAAAATGCTAATTTTTTTGGAATATAAAATATTAATTATAAACAATATTTTAGAGGTTATATAGATAATTAATTGTACAAAAATTTAAATAATTTAAATAGGGATAGAGATATTAAAATGAGTGAGAATTTGATTATTTTAAATAACTAAAAAATAAATCAACAAAAATTTATAATTAGCTAGTGTAGTTATATAAATCAAATGGCTAGTAAATGCTCATAGATATCAAAATGCTTATTTTATGATACACCTAATATTTCCAAGATAAAAGAAAATTCATTAAAATTTAGTAAATTAAACTTTAAAAAACTATAAAAATTAGCCATTGAGATGCTCCTAACATATTGGAAAATAGCTTTAATACTCTGGGTCTCACAGAAAATCTAGTATGGGAATGGACCTAATTTGTCTTGTCACTTGCATGGAATGGCATCAGAGTGAGAAGAGACTCAAACAAACTCATGTGGAAAATAGGCAAAGAATGTATGGACTTCTTTGATGGAGCCAAAATTCATTTCAGGGGTGTATGCAGAGCAAGAGCTACATTTGACCCAAAAAATCATCACACTTTCCTTATTAGTCTAGGGCTAGTGTCTAGATATAATAATAAAGAAGAATTAATTGGGTTTTGGCTTGCCCTCAACTTTGTAATGTCTAGGAAGGTGAAGTGCTTACAAATATTTGATGATTATCGAATGGTTATTGATTGGTTCTTTGAGATTGATACATTACACACTTGGCCTTAAATCCTTGGCAACAAAGAATTTGCCAATTACAGGAATTTTTTGATGAGTTGGAGGTATCACATATCCACAGGGGACACAATGTTAATGTGGATAGAAAATAAAAGGGAACATTACTCTAGCCTATATGACATTTAGTGATTACAAAAAAAAATGTTGATGTCCTTAGGGTGAATACCAACAACATTTTATGAAATTGAAGTTGTTTGTAATCATTGAGATCTTGCACATTTTTTTATGTTTCATTGTTTTATGTTTTGGATTGGTAGAATGTCATAGCTCTTAACAGACATGTCCAGGTTGTAATTGAACAATAATTTGTATACATTGATTTCATAGAAATAACAAGTATGCTATTTTCTTCCATGGGGAAAAAGTAAATTATAAATTTAATTTAAGGTATTCTTCATAATAATTATAAAAGAATTAAAATGTGAGATATGTAACAAGTTTCTAACTATGGAGATTCACTTTCACTTTATTCTTAATCTGTAAATGGGATTTTCTACAATATATTGGCTTACTAATACCACATGTTGGAAAAACCATAACTCATTTTCATTTAACATTTTTTTTTATGTAATCAATTTAATTAAAAGTGTTGGGAATTATTACTTTTAAGATAACTCTCAGGCTTTAGTTTGTGGCTATTTACTAAAATATTTTAAAATATTATGTAGAGGTTAAATCTCTACCATTCAACTAATAATTATTGATAACTAAATTAAAATTCTGAAAAACTTATTTTAACACAAATACACCATCTAAATTATATTACCTAATTACATATATAAAATAAAACTATCTCTTATACATAAAAATAATATAAACGACTTTATCCATTTTATTTATTATCATATTAAATAATTAGATTTTAAAATTATGACATTATCATAATAAATAATTTGATTTTAAAACTATGACAAATATTGTACATATTATAAACTATCTTAAAAATATCTAGATTAAGATTAAAATATATATGACAATTTTGTATAATATTCATTCTTATAAAATCTAATTTAAATTTATTTATATAAACTTATATAATATTAAATTATATCTATATATTAAAATAATAATAATTTATTTTTATTTTTTTCCGAAGAAAAAAGCCGAGCTTTTCTATTAATCAAAAAATAAAAAAGCTACAAAAGGAATGAGTTAACATTCAGCAGAGATTGCTTGTGCCATAGAGATATTTAAATCTCCTCTGTGGTACCGTATCTTTTTATCAAGAGACTAGGAACTGCTCTCCTGACCGCGGCCTGTAACAGCCAAATTCAAAAAATAAACATTTCAAAGCTGTCTCATAGTATCTGGGCCTCCTTTTTAAACAGGAAAACAGCCCAAAACATAGTATCAAAAAAAATATAGTAAGCAAACTGTCTCTCCTGCTTCAGGAGCTTTACAAACATGTTCAGACAAAAAGTAAAAAGATATTTTTAAGAGTACGGGGGAAGATCCGACACACGGATCTGATCCTGAACTTGCTCTGTTATCCTCCAAGATCCCAGAATCTGCTGTAAACCTGCTTTAGATAACCGGTCGGCTTCTTCATTTTTGTCCCTGTAAATATGAGCAATGGAGAAAACATTAAAGTGAGTCTTTAAACTTTGGATTTCTTCTAGCAGAGGCATCAGCATATAATTCCTGCATCTAAATTTCCCGATGACCCAGTTTACCACATTTGCAGAGTCTCCAAAAATCTGAACTGTGAGGATATTTCTATGGATGAGCCAGCATAGGAGAAGTTTTAGGGCTGATAATTCAGCAAAATTGTTTGTGCCCATCCCAAGGCCTACTGAGGCTTTTAATGAGTGAGAAGGACTTAGATGGATTATAATTCCGGCTCCCGTGATATTGTTTTGAGCTGCCCCGTCAAAAAAAGCCCAGGGGATGCCCTCTCTGATGACAACATCCTTTCGCTGATTTGCAGATTGAGGACTCTCCGGTTCAGGAATGCTAGCTAATATGGCTGAGGCTTGAATAGCAATGACATTCGCTGGGGTGACTCTTTCTTTAAAAATGCATCCATTTCGGGCAATCCAAACACCCCAACAGACAATAGGTGGTAAATTCCTCAGGTTTTTCTCAGAATAGTGGGTCCACCAATATTCCCATGCTGCTGATAGATCTTCCCCTTCCCATTTCGCGGATATGTTCAACAGTTTTTTTGTTTCTTCCCAAACTTGTTTAGTGAAAGGACAACTCAAAAAAAGGTGCGGGATAGATTCAGAATCAGTCAGGCATAGAGGGCATCTACTCGGTCCTTGTTTGAAACGAGCTTGAAGAATATCCCAAGTGGGGACCTTGTTTTTTAAAACGCACCAGAGAAAGATTCTGGCCTTTTTGGGGCATTTCAACTTGAGAAGAGGTTTTGCCCACCAAGCCGGGAGATCCCACCCCTTTCTTTTCATCAAGAAGTTATAGCCGGCCTTTGGGGAGTAAGAACCTGTCTCTGCATGTGCCCAAACCAGAGAATCAGGGATGTCCTTTATCCTAACATTTGAGTGATTTAGTTCCTGGATGAAACCCCGCCACTCAGCTCTCCAAAGGGGATCCAAGTCCAAATCCTCTTCCGATCTCCAAGCCTGTCCCCAAATGGATGATGCCTCCAGATTTGCTATCTGATTTAGATTTTTGATTCCTTTTGTATCAAGGTGTGCAATCAAACCAGGAGATAAAGCATACAGGTCATTGCACCCTACCCAAGGGTCCTTGCCAAGCCGCAGACTTTCTCCATTCCCCACTTGCCATGCTAAGCCTTGTTCGATGATTTTGAAAGCCTCAGTCGTTGCCTTCCAGATAACCGAGCAGTTCCTCCCTTTTTTGTTTGGACTTCTGATCCAGTCTTCTAGAGGGACTGGATCAATGTATTTCCTTTTGACTACTCTAGTCCAAAGGTTCTCTGCTTTAACAATTCGCCAACCTGATTTTGCCGCCAAGGATTGGCAGAAATCCACGAGTTGCTTTACTCCCCATCCTCCCCACTCCTTTGGTCTAGCAATCTTTTCCCAAGCTACCCAGGGAAGCACTGAGTCTTCCTTAGATCCAGACCACAAAAATCTGCTGCAAATCTGCTTAATTTTATGAATAATCCCTTTGGGAATCCAAGTCAGTGCTGCCCAAAAGACAGGAATGGCTTGAAGAACTGAATTTACCAGTGTCAATCTACCGGCTCTTGATAACCACTTGAAACTCCAGTGCGATATCCTTTGTTCAATTTTTGCCACTAACCAATGCCAATCCTATTTTCGGTATGAGGACGGTTTTAACCAAAACCCAAGGTACTTGAAAGGCCGATCCATATGGTAGGTTTCAAAAGGCAAGTAGGATGTTATTGCAATTTCCTCTTGCCTGTTGAAACCTTCCAAGATAAAATGAGACTTTCTGGGATTAATTTGAAGGCCTGTAGCTTTCAGAAACAGGTCAATGATATCTTTAAGAACTTTAACTTCATTTAAATTCCCATTTAAGAATAGCAATATATCATCAACAAAAAGTAGATGTGATATGAAAAGGTTAACAGCAACCTCCAAACCTGTGAGCAAACCTGATTGCTTTGCTTTTAATATCAGTCTACTGAGACCCTCAGCTGCCAGAAGGAAGAGCAAGGGAGAAAGAGGGCATCCTTGTCTCAAACCTCTCTGACTTTTGAAGAAATTGGAGGCAGCCCCATTTATCAACACAACAAAACTAACATTTGTAATGCACCCCATTATCCAATTTATAAATTCCAATTTGAATCCAAGATGAGTCAATAATAATCTGAGATACGACCAGCTAATCCTGTCATAGGCTTTGGAAAGGTCAATTTTTAAAACTGCCCCTTTCTTCTTTGCTTGCCTGATGCTGTGGATGGTTTCCTGGGCCACCCCTATTGCTTCATGAATTTGCCGACCATCCAGGAACCCAAACTGCTCATTTGAGATACAACCAGATAAAATAGGCTTCAGACGAACCGCAATGATTTTTTCTATTATCTTATAAATGGTATTGCAAAGGGAGATGGGTCTGAAATCTTCAAAAGAATCAGGATTCTCTTTTTTTGGAATGAGCGCAATGAAAGTAGAATTGAATGAGCTATAAATTTCACCTTTCCTTCTAGATTCCTCCACCACCTCAGTAAGCTCATCACCAATAAGATCAAAGAAATGGGAAAAGAGTTCAATAGTCCAGCCATCCGGCCCCGGGCTTTTATCTTTTGGCATTGCTTTTATAATACGCTCAACTTCCTCCTTATCCACTTCCCTATAGAGATTATCTGCTTCCTCCTCTTCCACAAATCTAGGGAAAGCTTGGGCTGTTCTGATAATTTCGGCTAAAGAGATCCCCCCAGGATCAGAGAAGAGAGATTGGAAATGACTCTTACCCAAAGAGGAAACGGCTTCAAAAGAAGACACCTCCCTACCTTCAGGGTCTTTCATCTTCCAGATGGTATTTGCATTTTTCCGACCCTTGGCGTAATTATGAAAAAATTTTGTGTTTTCGTCCCCAGCTTTCAACCAAATGGCCCTACTTTTCAGCCTCCACTCCTCCTCTTTGTCCAATAAAATCTTTGCTCTGCTCTTTTCTAAAGCCAAAATTTTCTCTTTTGACTCCTGGGTTACATAAGCATCCACTTCAGGATCTTCCAACACACTAAGAGCCTCCTCAATTTTTACCAACTCCTCATTTTGTTTTCTTCTTCTTTCTGAAGCCCACTCGATGGATGCTCTCTTAAGCCTTTTTAAATTCTCCATAAAATGGCCTCCTTTGTTAGCCTGAGAATTTGGACCCAGGTGTCTCCAAGTTTTTCTAAAGAGTTGTTGATAAGATTCCTCCTGTAGCCAAGAGGCATTGAAATAATAATTTATTTTTTAAATAAAGCTTTTGATTAATTTATTTTATATTTTACTGTAAATATTATTTTATTTTATTTTACTGTAAATATTTTTTAACTATTAAAGGATTCAAATAAAATAAATAAATTTGAATAAAATATTTTAAATATCAAAATATATTTAATTTTAATTTACATCTATATAAAATATTTCCAATAAAAAAATTAATATAAATATATATAATATAAATACATTTTATTTATATAAAGTTATAATATGTTTCAAATTTTATATATTGATTTTAATTTATATTAAAGTCGATATAAATTTATATGTGTTGAATTATGAGTTTTAGATTATAAAAGGGTGGTCTAAAGAAATTAAATGCCATATTAGAGTTAAGAAAATGTGTCCCCTATTCCCTATCCTTTTTGGCATTTACATTGATAAGCTAGAAGAGTGTTTAGAAACTACGAGATGCAATGGCCCCGAGCTCACTGGTATGGTCATTACTCTTCTCCTTTATGTTGACGATATCATTCTTCTAGCTAGAAGCCATGATGGTCTCAACAAGCAGCTTAAGATCCTCCATGATTACTACTTGAAGATGGGTTTGATAGTTAATACTCATAAGACTAAAGTCATGATAATTAAATCCAAAAATATGAATCATGGTAATTTCATCTATTATAACAATTACTTGGAGCAGGTTTCTTCTTACAAATATTTAGGTATTGACATTCATTTGAGGTTGGAAAGTTTATTATGAGCTTAAAAACAATTGTAAGTAATTTGATATATGGATTTGGAGTAAAAAAAGGTTCCTCTTTGAGACTTTGGCCACCCTTGTTATTTTATATGGATGTGAGATTTGGGGTTACAGTATGTCTAGAGAGTCATGGAGGAAGATCGAGATGATTCAAAAGCAATTTATAACGTACAACCTCAAGATTAAAGGAAATATTCTCTATCATATCCTCTTGATCAAAGATAGTCTTTCAACCATTAAAAACATGGCTATGTTTAGGTATTTTATGTATAAGAATAAGATTTACAACATGGAATCCAAGAGGTTTTTGAAAATCACTTCTAACTCTAGCTAATATCCTCACCTCTGTTTCAAGCATGGATGTCATAAGGATACCCAGTCTTGGCTTGACCACCATTGGGGAATAATGGAGGAGGTGATCTTGGGGAATAAGGATAGTATTAAAAACACTATTACCTCCAAATTTAAGGATAAATTGTGGGATGATAAGGAGCTAGAAGGAAAAACGAATCTAAGGTATTATAAGGAGGTGATCAACCCCACCATTGCTAACCAATATTATCTTTTTGTCTTGACCAATTCTAAGAAGAAAATGAACATTGCAAAGATAAGAAATAATTCTCATGAACTTCGAAGTGAAACAAGGCATTGATATATTCCCAAAACAACCTGGGATGAAAAAATATATCACCTCTGTGAAACAAGAGGGTTGAAGATGAAAAACACTTTCTCTAGATTTTCCATCTCTTTCTCACATCCATTCTCATTTACAAAACATTTGCTATAGTGTCAACTTTATTTACTTGTTAAGTCAACAAAACTGCAATGATCTTGGAGCATTTCTTTCCCTTCTTTTTGATCATAGAAATAAAATATTAAACAGTAGCAACAAATCTCTTACTTTCTTAAGGCTAGATAGAAAACATTGGTCTTAATAAGCACATCCATTCTCATTTCCAAAACATTTGCCACACTATCAACCTTCTTGACTTGTTAAGTCAACAAAACTGTAGTGATCTTTTTTCTTCTTTTTTTTTTTCATATAAATGAAATATTAAAGAGTAGAAATTAATCTTTTACTGTCTTATGATGGGATAAACAACATTAGTCTTAATAAACATTAATCATCATCAAAATTATAAAGATAACTATCAATATATTAGCCATCCCCAAAGGTCGAGACGGGGATAATCTGTTGTTTCACATATATACTTATGTGCCATTGAATGTGGGGATTAATTTTAAAATGTATTATAATTTAAAAACAAAATGGTCACCTGTCTCACCCCACAAGTCATCGAACTCACCCTAAGTCCACAAAAAATTAACATATAAAATGCTGACCTATTCTGTGAATGTGACATCCCACCATGGTTAACCATGGTTTAGTGTTTATATACGTTGGGTTTATAATATTAGTCCCTGGGGTTTAATCTTATTCCTTTGGGTTTATAATATCAAACCATTGGGTTTATAACATTAATCATGGTAAACCATGGTCAATCATAGTCAACCATGTTCAACCATGCTCAAACCATATGGATATGAAAATCAACCATGGTCAACCATTGTCCAACGTTGTGTTGTGACAAATATTGTCTTGATATGAAAATCAATCATGGTCAACCACGATTAACCATAGTCCAACATTTCATTATGACAAAGATTGTCTCTATATGGAAATAAACAATGGTCAACCATGTCTATTTTAGGTTTTTTAATATTCATGTTTGAGTTTATATACATTGGGTTTATAATTTTTATCCCTTACGTTTATTATTCTTTTGGGTTTATAATATCAATCCCTTGGGTTTATTGATGTAAGGGCTCATATTCCTAGGGTTTAATATTATTCAACAATGGTCAACCATAATCAACCATGTTCAACCATGGTCCAATGTTGCATTGTGACAAGGATTGTCTCAATATGAATATCAATTGTGCTCAACCATGCTTACTTAAGTATTTTTAATATTTATCTGCGGGTTTTTATACCTTGGGTATGTAATATTAGTCCATTGGGTGTAATATTATTCCCTTAGGTTCATAGTCCCTTTGGGTTTTAGTATTAATCCCTTGGTCTTATTGTTCCTTTGAGTTTATAATATCAATCCCTTGGGTTTAATATTCCTCAGTCAACCATGGTCCAACATTGAATTATGATAAGGATTGTCTCAATATGAAAATCAACAATGGTCAAACATATTTATTCTAGTGTTTATAATATTTATCATAGGGTTTATATACATTGGGTTTATAATATTAGTCCCTTGGGTTTAATATTATTCCCTTGGGTTTATAATATCAATCCATTAGGTTTATAATATTAATCATTGTCAGCCATGGTCAATCATAACCAACCATCTTCAACCATGGTCAAACGAGGCTCGATATGGAAATCAACCATGGTCAGCCATGGTCTAATGTTGCGTTCTGACAAAGATTGTCTCAATATGACAATCAATCATGCTCAACCATGGTTAACCATGGTCCAACGTTGCATTATGACAAGGATTGTCTCTATATGGAAATCAACCATGGTCAACCATGTTTATTTTAGGGTTTATAATATAGATGTTAGGGTTTTTATTCCTTGGGTTTATAATTGTTATCTCTTAGGTTTATTATTCCCTTCGGTTTATAATATCAATCCCTTGGGTTTATTGATCTAAGGGTTCATATTCCTAGGGTTTAATATTATTGAGCAATGGTTAACCATAATCACCCATGTTCAACCATGTTCAACTATGGTCTAATCTAGCATTGTGACAAGGATTGTCTCAATACCAAAATTGACTGTGCTCAACCATGTTTATTTTTGTGGTTTTAATATTTATCTTAAGGCTTTTATACCTCGGGTTTATAATATTAGTCCCTTGAGTTTAATAGTATTCCTTTGGGTTCACAATCCCTTGGGTTTTAGTATTAATCCCTTGGGTTTATAATATAAATCCATTGGGTTTATTATTCCCTTAGGTTTATAATATCAATCATGGTCAACCAGTATCAACCATGGTCAATCATGGAGTTTTAATATTAATCCCTTGGGTTCATAATATCAATCCCTTGGGTTTATAATATCAACCATGGTTTAATATATGTGATTATTATATTAATATTATATTATATATTAAAATAATATTAAATTACTCTATAATATTTGATTTAATATAATTTAAATATTTACTAATAATATTAACTCATGATAATATGAATAGTATTAATTAGCAATAATAATCTTAATAACAATAACCATTGATAAATATATAATAATGATAATAATATCTACTAAAAAAACATTGCTTAATTCATTATGGATAAGAGAAGCAAATTTATTATTCATTTTTTATAAAATATAAATAATTAAATACTTATTTTATTAATAAATAAATAAATTTTAATATCATTTTTAGAAAATATATAATTTTTATTTTATTTTAATAATAATAATAATAATAATAATAATAATAGTTCATTATTGTTAAACAATAATAATATTTTTTTTAATTAAATATTATTAAATAATAATAATATGAATATTAATTAATTAAATAAAAATAAGAATAATTAATTCAATTTTACATAATAATAATTAATAATAACCAAGATACTAACCAACCATCCCAGCAAGGAGATGCTGATACTTTAGAGAGTCTTAAAATGAAAGACATGATTAAAGAACTAGAAGAAAAAGTTAATAGCCGCCTCACCCTAAATAATGTGGTAGATAAGTTAGATATCGAACCAATTAAAGATGAAATGAAAAAATTAATAGAATTAGATCATGAACGTAACAAAAGGGCCTTAAACCTTATAATATTCGGTTTAAAAGAGGAAGTAGATGAGGATACTTTAGCCTTAGCCCAGACATAACTACATAATAGATTACAAATTGAAACATTGTGTCTCACAGAAGCACCAAGGTTGGGGAAATTAACGGAGAATAAAGGAAGACTAATCCGCATAAAGGTGAGCTCCACTGATCATAAGCATGACATCTTAGTAAAACCTCAAGTCTAAAAGGAACGGGAATATTCATAAATGAAGATCTCATTCCAGAAGACCAAGCAGAATTAAGAAAGGAGGTTCAAAAGGTAAAAGAAGCTAGAAAGGAAGGAAAATGGGCAATAATCAGAAATAGAAAAGCCTTTATTCGAGATAGAAACCAAAAATATAGTAATCAATAGCAATTAAACATGCTCCGGATCCTTTCTTGGAATTGTCGGGGCTTCCCATGGAACAAAGGCCCCAAGCTATGTTGGATTTCAAATGATGTCGATATTATTTTGCTTGTTGAAACTTGGGAGCACGAAGAATCTAAGGTCCCTAACATAGATGGCTTTATGCTATGGTCTACCTAGAACAAGCGATCCTCCCATAGAGGTATTGGGGGAATAGCTTGTTACATTAAGAAGAACATCTCCCCCCATGTTAGGATTTATAAAAACGACCCTCACAACCAATATAGTTGGATAGAGATCAAAGACATTAATAATAAAAAGTCCTACATAGCAATATGTTATTTTCCCCCCATTAATTCTAACTTCTATAAGAAGAAGAATCTAGATAAAACTAACCCTTACAATGGTTTAGAGAATGATATTTCTAGCCTAAGGAATGACCGTAATATCCTTTTAATAGGTGACTTTAATGCTCGAACTTCAAACAACCAAGCTATTATTCTAAGCAATCATTCCAACCCTAATCCTCTTTGGTTAGACGAAGACCCTACTCTGGCTAGCAGGTACAAAAGGAACTCTGAAGATCTCAGGGAAAATTTGTTTGGGTCGAAGCTAGTCAAGCTTTGTAGTGCTCAGGATCTCATAATTTTCAATGGTCTAAAGAATTGGCCCAATTCTAGCAAGATGACCTGCATCCATGGACTTGGTAGCAGCGTGGTAGACTACGTTATTTCTGATCTCCCATTATACAACGAAATAATAAATTTTGACATCTTAAACGACCACGAACCTGACTCTGATCATAGGCCTTTACTTATAACTCTCAATTTTTTCATGCATAGAGTTCCCATAGAAAATAATACTTATAGCCAAAAGAACTTAATATTTGATAGAAATAAAAAAGATCTCTTTCTAAATGAATTAAAAACTAATTTGCTTCCTTTATCTAATATAGACAACATAGAAGACCTCTATCATAATTTTACTACAACCCTCTCATATTCTATTAACAAGTTCTCAATTGAAGTTTCAAATAATAAAAGAAATAGCAAAACCAATCCATGGTATGACAAAGATTGTAAAAGTGCAAGGAGAGCAATTAAGGAAGCTGTTGATGAATCTCTTAAAATGGAAAAGATAAAAATATACAAAGCCCTAACTAAAAGGAAAAAGAGGGAGTACATTCGTCAAAGACAGGAGAATCTCTTACACCTCTCTAAGGTAGCTCCTAAGAAATTTTGGAGGAAGATTCTAATTAGGAAGACTAAGGATAATAATAAAATTGCTCTTCACAATTGGAATTCCTATCTTAAAAAGCTTTATGAATCTCCAAATGTCATGGATAATTTGGAAACCCTTCTCACAATGAAAGAAGTTTTCTCTTTAGAAGACATTAAGTTTGGGGTTAATCGCCTCGCTAATGGGAAAGCTAAGGACATTGAAGGTTACCAAGCGGAAACCTTAAAAATTGGAGGTCCTGTCCTCATCCCCCACATCCACAAGATTTTCAATCAAGCAGTCAAGCAAGGGTTCCCTAAACCTTGGACTGAGAGCCTCATTATCCCTATTTTTAAAAGTGGGGATACAAATAACCCCTCTAATTATCAAACAATTATGATCAGCCCTCTCTTAGCCAAGTTATATGGTAGTATTTTGGAAAATAAGTTAAGCATATGGCTTGAAAGTGAAGGTAAGCGGGCTAAAGGCCAAGCAGGTTTCAGAAGGAATCACTCAACAACAGACCACCTTGTTACGCTTAGGATCATTGCGGAGGAATGTCGTAATGATAAATCCAATTTATTTTGTTGCTTTGTGGACTTTAGAAAGGCTTTTGATACGGTTCCTAGATACAACCTTTGGAATAGATTAGAAGAGCTAAAGGTTCCTCTCGAGTTGAGAGCTACCGCTATAAGGTTATACGAGAATGTAATTGCCAAGCTAAAGAGCAATGAAGGGTGGTCGAAAGATATTAAGTGTAACATCGGAGTTAAACAAGGTTGCCCCCTCTCCCCTACCCTATTTGGCATTTACATCGATAAGCTCGAAGGCTATTTAGAGGAAGTAGGATGTGATGGCACGATCTTAGCTGGGATAGTCATCATCCTTCTTCTTTATGCTGACGATATTGTTCTTTTGGCAAGGTTCCCATCTGATCTTAATAAGCAACTCAGGCTTCTTAAGGATTTCTGCTCTACCATGGGTATGACTGTTAACACTAACAAAACAAAAGTTATGATTATCAAATCCAAGAAGGACACTTACGCTAATTTTATGTATGACAATAATGACTTGGAGGTAGTGTATTCTTACAAGTACCTAGGAATTGATATTCATCACAAGCTCAACTGGAACCATAGCATTGAGAAAAGGATTAATGGGGGGTGGAAAGCTTACTTTGGTCTTGAAAATAATTGTAAAATAGTAAACCTTGTAATGTGGGATAAAAAGAAGTTCCTCTTTGAAACTTTAGTCACTCTTGTTATCTTATATGGCTGTGAGGTTTGGGGTTGCAGCATCTCCATAGAATCATGGAGAAAGATTGAGCAAATCTAGAAGCGTTTTATAACTTATAACCTGAAAATTAAAAGTAATACACCCTATCCTATTCTCCTTATAGAAGCAGGTCTTTCCCCTATTGAGAGCCTAGCTATGCTTAGGTTTCTGTTGTACAAGCATAAAATCAGTAACATAGACAATCATAGACTTCCTAAGCTAGCTTTAAATTCTAGCCAAAACCACCTAAGGCTCAATTGAGGGTGGCATAAAGACACAAGGGCCTGGTTAAACTATTGGGAGATCAACGAAAATGATGCATTGCAAAACATAAATAAGATTAAAGATATTGTTACTTCTAAGTTCAAAGAAAAAATGTGGTGTGAGAAAGACTTAGTGGCTAAAAGAAAATAAGTTATTATAAGAAGGTCATCAACCCCACCCTAGAAGATCAAAAGTATCTCTCTATTTTAACTAGCTCAAAGAAGAAAATTAATATAGCAAAGATTAGAACGAATTCTCATGAGCTCCATAGTGAAACAGGTCATTGGGCAATTCCTAAAACGCCATGGACGGAAAGGATCTGCCATATATGTGAGAATAGGAACATCGAGGATGAAAACCACTTCCTCTTAGAGTGCCTCGCGCATAACCACATTAGATCTCAATTTCACAATCTTTGTTACAATACTGACCTTCCTAGCCTTTTACAATGTCAAAATTATAGTGAGCTCGGGAGGCTTCTCTCCAAGCTTTTTGAGCATAGGAATAAAATCTTAATCAAAATAGACAATTTGTTTCTTTAGGTCCGATAGACCATTATTTGGTCTCAGCGGACGTTAACCATCATCATCATCATCATCATCATCATATATATATATATATATATATATATATATCATCATCATCATCATATATATATATATATATATATATATATATATATATATATATATATATATATATATATATATATATATTATTTTTATTATTTATATAGTTAAGGAATTTAGACTTCTGTGATCCATAACATTGTTTAGATAATCTTCGGCAAAATCACATAACCAATCTTTTGTCGACGCGTTTCGAACCAACCAGTGTGGTTCATCGTCAGGACAAGTTGAAGAACCAATCTGGCTTAGCTTGATTAAATATAGTGTGTGCAGAGACTCCAACGGCTATATTGCCAACGGCTAATTTTGACCTAATGATCCTAGTCAAACCACTAATCTTATTATTAATAAAAACATATAATTAGTTAATATAATATTTATATTTATTATTTAAACATATATAATCTATATTTATTATTTAAATATAATCTATATTTATTATTATTTAAATGTAATTTATATAATCTATATTTATTATTTAAATATAATGGTCCTTAATAAATTCTATCTTCATGTTTATTAAATAATCCATATTTATTATTATTCCTAAATTATATAAATAAATAGTATTAAATTACTATTATTCTTAGAATTTAGTTACAATAGGTAATTGTGTATATATTTAATAATGATTATTTAAACCTAAGGGTCCATTGGTAAACTAGATCTTCTCTATTTGTTCTTTAAAATATATTATTTTTATTAATTATTTTAATATAATGGCCCATTCGAAATTAAAATAATAAGTTATATACAATAATTTAAGTTTATTAAATAATCTATAATTACTTAATAATTTATAATTCCAATATTATTAAAAAACAATTAAATAGTATTCTAGTTAAATCATTATTATTCTTAGAATTTAGTTACATTAGGTAAATACCATAATTTAAGTATATGTTTTTTAATAATATAACTAACTCAAACTAACTCAATGTTATTGGTATATCATATATTTATATTAATTTCTTGTTTATCATTTAAACCTAATGGTTATTTGGTAAACTAGATCTCCTCTTATAATTAATTTAGTAATTTGTATTCATTAAATAATCAATATTTATTCACTAAATTTTTTTATTAAAATTAACTATGTTATTAGGTAAATAAACTATTACTTATAAGGTTTAAAAAGGGGTTTTTTATTAATTAAATAAATAGGAAATTAGTTAAAGGGAAATTTCAATAATTGAAATTATGGAACCAAAAAATCTAAACTAATAAGAATATACCCCCTAGTATCATAAACGGGATAATTAGCCCGAAATTACTTAATAACTTATTAATAACTCAAGCACTTCATAATAATATGACTAACCCGCCAACAACAAAACTTAAGGAGAGGAAGACAGAAACCCTAAGACCTAACAAAAGGGGAATGAGGAGGCTAGGAAGACAAGGCTGGGACCCAGCAACTGCTAATCTTCCAGCCATCATCCCTATTAAGATTGTTCGGCCTTTTCTCAATCTCCAGGGCCTCTCTAAATTTGCGATGGTGAAACTGCGCAACTTTGGCAATGACTTGAGCCTCTTCTATACAAACATGATGCATAGTCTTCCCCGCATGCTCCGCCAGGGCTGAGGACTTGGTCCTACCATGTCTTAGGTCAACCGAATGCTCGCTAATCCGTTGATTGATAGAGCGACCAGTCTCACCAATATAAGGGGTCCCACAGGAACAGGGAATGACATAGATGCCCTTCATGTCCTTAGGGTCAACAGGGTCTTTCACAGACCTGAGGGAGCTACGGATAGTGTTGAGAGGCCTAAAAGTTGCGGGCACATCGTACTTCCTCAGAATCCTTGCAATCCTATCTGTGGTCCCTTGGATGTAAGGAAGGTTCACACCCATGATATGATCTTTAGGAACTCTTCGGATTGAAGGCTCCTTCTTGGCCCTGAGGAAGGCTTTTTGACCGAGGTGCCTATTGTAACCATTCTTCTCAAAGACATCTAGGAGATGAGCCTTCTCCGCTTCCAGGCTCTCCTCATCCGAAATTCTTACAGCACGTGTGGCAAGCGTGCTAAGAACCCCTAACTTCTGAGCGGGGAAATGATGCGAAGACGCATGCAAGTATTGCTCAGTATGCGTCTTCTTTCTAAACACCTGATGAGAAAAGGAACCATCCACCTTCTTAGAGATGAGAACATCCAAGAACGGAAGACAACCATTATCTTCTTTTTCCATCGTGAATTTAATGGCGGCGGACTGGCTATTGAGGTGATTGATATAAGACTATAAGCCTATATCAACTATATTGGAAAATATAATTGTATATATACTTCATATGCTTATCAACAACATTAATACTGACGTAATTTTGCTAATTTTAAAATGTATTATAATTTTAAAAAATCAGTGTGCTAATTTTAAAATGTATTATAATTTAAAAACAAAACAGTGGATCCCCACAACCCACAAGCGACCAGACTCATCCTATGTCCACAAAAAATTAACATATAAAAGGCCGACCTATTCTATGAAGATACCTTAAACGCAAAACCGTCGAAAAATCACATAATTTGTTTGCAGGATTGGTGTATATTAACATTTTAACCTCAACATGTCACTCATATTAATAATACAAATTTATATTTGGAAGAATTTAATCGGTGATGTAATGTGAAATCTCTGAAAATTGAGAGATTTTGGGAAAGAAAGCCCAACTCTCAAAAGTTGCGCACCAGGCTTCACCTAAATAACAAACATCATCATGAGAAAGCAATTTGGCAGAAGAATTGCGATGCCATTAGGCTGATAGCAGGCATTGGCGGTGTTGTAATCCCCGGGTGGAGGGCAGCAGTTACTGCGAACATCATCGTGACATCAAGAAGGACAGGTCTGTTACTATAATACTGCTACTCGCTTTCCATGTTTTCCACAAATTTCAGTTTTTATATTAAAACTCTCATGAATTGTTCTGCAGGTCTCAGGCATCGAAGATCGGTCTGGCAAGACAATGTCCTACCAGTAACCTCAAGATAAAGGAATCTGAAATAACTGAAACCATTGTGCCATCTAACAATAATAAGTGCAAAATATGGAGAGAGTTCATTCATCCCATTTAAAGGTTAATTCTAGCTTTCATATTAACCTTTTATTTAAAAAAACAAAAACCTTTTCCATTTTCTCAGGTGACATCTCCACAAAGTCTTTGTTCACTATTTCTTTCTTCTCTCAATTCCGATTTCTGTTTCTTTTAAATCCAAAAAGCCCCACAACCCACATTAACAATCTAGGAAAAACATGCATTACATATACACAACATAAATTGGTCTATTCTAAGACCTCTATATTTCAACATCGAGAGACCCCATAATTGTAAATTGAAATTCCAAGACAAAGCAATACCTACCACATGGAAAGGCTTTCTTAAAACAATTCATACTATAAACTGTCTCTTGCAAAGTTTTCCATTATGATCTCAAAATATTTGACTTATTAGAAAATAGAGAGAAAGCAGAGAGATCCATTAAACACAACACTAAACATAATATATCTTATTGATCTCACCAATATTACATATATAGGAATACATGATATTTCTAGATTTGAGAATGGTGGATCTAGATTACTAAACATAGCTAGTACACTTATTAACCTAGAAACTCACACAATACAACTCAGGATAACTTGGAAGTCATGGAAGCATTACTTCCAACAGCCTCCCTTAATGTTTAAATGTAGAAAATATAAAAAAACCCACCTTATAACAATAAATAAATATTTTTCAGATTTGTCTAATATGGTCATCATCAGCACCCACATCCACTCTGGAATCTTGCAAATACCGCTCTTTCACCACCACATCTTCGAGTTGTCACTTGACCTCCATTTAAAACATAATTGCCTCTGACCATCGTTGATGAACTTTGCAAAATTGACACTTCTCCACCTCCCGAAGCATAACGGATCAGTCTCGATGTTGAACCAAATCTTTTGTCTTAAAAAGTCAACTTCTATTTTAGTTATTTTAATTTAAAATTTATTATCAATTGAATTGTCTTAAATATAAACTTTAAGACAAAAAGTGTTCGAGACAAAAATATTTTAAGACAACTTTATATTTAAAACAAAAATATTTTAAGATAAAACTTTTTGTTTAAGACAAAATTAATTTAAGACAAATATTTTGAGACAAAACTTTATATTCAAGACAAAAGTAGTTTGAGACAAAAACATTTTAAGACAAAAAATTATATTTAAGACAAAAACAATTTAAGACAACATTATTTTAAGACAAAAACAATTTAAGACAATTATTTTAAGACAAAAATATATATTTAAGAGAAAACCAGTTTAAGACAAAACTTTATATTTAAGACAATGGCCAATTTAGATGAAACCTATTTAAAGCAATTAACAAGTAAGAGTTGTTCATGCTTTTATCTTTACATAGAATGTGTCATCTTTGGAGATGGGGGTTATTGCTTCTCATGCAAAGAGAGGTTTGTTTTGCTTCAAGGGGAAATATTTGTGAGAATGGGTTGTCCTCACCACGTAGACATGTTTCGCACTCATTTCACAAACTCTTACACAAGTGTCGCCTTTATCCTCACAAAGTCTATCATCGGAGCCGCACTTGTCGTAAGCTACCACAAAGATTGTTGCATTAAGCAAAGTATGTGTTATATGTTCTAGATGGTCTATGTTGTATCGTTAAGTGTTCAAGTATGTGATCATAGTCAAATTTTATCACTGTTCACATCAGTTCCACTAATCCCACACTTAGCCAAATTTCGAAGTTTCCCTAGCAACCTAGCCTCATCCAACTTTCTTGAACTGTGCACTTCACATCTGTAACCCTCAAGATTTTCCCTTGCCTACTAGAACTATGCAATGCACAGAAATCCTAGCCTCCCTTAGCATTCAAAACTGCGCAGTGGTTTTCTCCAATGTCCTTCCCTCAGCTGGAACCTACTGTCTCTAGAAGGCATGCAATTTTGTCCCTTGACTACCTAGTTTGCCTTGAATCCTGAAACTACGTAGATGTGTCCTCCCAAGGCCTCATCCTGCAACAATCACTACCCGTTGAAACTACACAATTATGTCTCTCAGGGGCCACGAAGAAGGATGACATGTTAGATGACTCTCAAGGAGCTGAGGAGAAATATGAAAATACCAAGGAACCCAAGGTATGATAGAATATCGGGACCGCATGAAGAATCCATCTGATGCATAACCCTTTGGAGGGTAGGTATGGAAAACAAAGCGCATATTTTTAAATACACCTCTTAGTGTATCTTAAAGGGATGTTTATCATTGTCATATCATTCTATGTTCAATGACATTCATGGTTGCAAGCACTAAAAGTCATTCCATGTGTTTCCTTTACATGTATTGCTCCCTTTCACTTGTTTATTACATAGCTTAGAAGATGAAGAGTATTACCACTTGTTTATTTAAGCTAGGGAGGTTGTGACCAACATGATCTTATGACTAACCAGGGATGATTCAATGCATCGTAAGTGGGATGGGATATGTATGATGATATGTATATAGTCAGTACACTCCTTTGCATTAATCCTTGCTTTTTATCTTACTTGTACCCTCACTGCTTGTCAGATTTGGCTACCTGCTGCTAGTAGTCTCTTAGCTCTTTCCTGACAAAGCAGGGGAAGGAATTTCCTTCAACCTGATTTATTCAAGGCTCTTCATAGCAAGTATAGAGCTAAGAGAAGGAGATGTGGAATTTCACTATCAAAATCTTGAAAACACTTTGCATGTTTGAATCTATCCAAGTGATTAAGCTGTCGCTCAACAACATTGTCAGTCTTGGAAGACTCAAGAAAGATCACATCTCTAGATATTATAAACTTCTTATTCACTTCATCATAGAGATGGTATGCTTTGGAGGTATGAGTACCCAAAGAAGATACATTTGTGACTCCTTGCACTGAGTTTGTTTCTTTGTTCCTTAGGTATGAAGGCATAACAAGAGGAACCAAAAACCCTGAGATGCCTCACTAAAGGAATGTGGCCATACCACATTTCATAGGGAGGCTTGTTTCTGATAGCATGAGATGGACACCTATTCTTTATATACACAACACATAGAACCACATCAGTGCAAAACCTTATGAAGTTAACATGTGAACTATGCCAAGTTCATAGTGAAAGTAATACATTCCATTGAACTATGTGTTGAAAAATGCAACAAGAAATTCTCAATTTTGTTTTTCCTTGATTAAATTGGGAAAATTTGAATTTCCATGTCAACAGACAACTTGGATGATGTTAACATGTGTGACATGGCCTGTTTCATCCAGTTTACTTAGTAAATTCGAGTTGGAGGATTTAGAGTTCAATTATGCATATTTGATTGCTAATTTGTAGCACTAAAGGTCAATTATCTCAGGTTGTTGTCAGTTAAACTAGTTCCAACTTTTGGCGGAACTAGTGGAAGGTCATTTAAGGAGTGGGACTTCAGTAAAACACAGTGATCATCCAGTTAACTGATCAATCAACCCAAAATAGTTGGTGCATGTAGAGAAGTCGAGTTCCCTAATATTGGTGGATATTCCAAGGCAGTTTAAATTTCTTGTAGCACACATAGTTGTAAGAACTTACTATAACCATAGTGGAGGAGGTAGGTTGAGTAGGACCTTCTTGTGAAATTGGAGAGGGAATGATTGTTGGTAGCATTAATAGCCTACCAACAATTTTTTTTGCACCACACTTCAATTTTTTGTGTAGGGTTTTTGAGGGTGGATAATTTTTTCTGATGCTTTTTGGTCATGCACGTCCTCACTAACTATCTTGGAAGGTTTGTAATAGTTCCTTGCATGCACGTCCTCACTAAATATGCTTTGGGATGTCTGTACTAGTTCCTTGAAAATTTATGTTTGTCAAGGCTTAACTACTTATGATCTTAGGTGCTCACAACAGTTCGATAGTTTATGGCACTCTCCAAATCATCATTCTTGAAAGGATCCAACAAAATGACTTGAGAGGAAGATGAGAATGGAACACTCTTATTGGAACTAGCCTAGAACTAGTGGAATTGGTTGGTCGCAATGGTTTTAGAGTTGTACCAGTCTAGTTTAGTGGTTCAAATTGGCTAAGGTTGGTCTTGTATTGAACTGACCTTAAAACACCAAAGTGACTAGTTCTCTACTAAACTGACCAATTTCGAAGAATGTAGTGCAACATAGCTAATGACCACCAAATATTATTTTTTTAATAAAAAATACTTAAAAGGAAAAAAAATATCTTAACCCTAGGGCCCTACAAAACCTAACCCTAGTAATTAATGGTAATATTTAATTTTTAAAGTTAAAGTAAAAGTTGAGATTCTCCTTATCTTTCCTTTTTGAAAAGGAAAGATAAGGATAATGTCAACTTTTACTTAAATTTTTAATATTAACATTAATTGTTTCAAGTTGTTTCAAAGTGGATCCAACTTCATTCAGTTTGGAGAAAGTCAAATTTTAGATCCCATTCAAAATTTAGGAGGGTTAAATAATTTTCAAGATTTCAGGATTGGTAGGATTGCAAGGTGTCCATTGGATTCTATGATGTATGATGGTATGGAATTGGCATTGAATCAATAGCACTAGACCAATGTACCTTGATGTTGGTTGCATTGATTGTTGAACTCCTTTGTCATGACATGAGTGTCTCCATGGCTTGAGTGAAGGTGTACATTTTCACTAGGGTCATGACAGAGGGGTTCAAAAATCAATGCAACCACAACTAGACACTAGTACCATATGACAAGATTGTAAATTGTAAATTCTAGACTCTCAACTATGTCGCTATAGTTACTCATTAGTACTATGCTTATTTTTGGACTCTAGAGTTCATTTAGAGAACCTTTGTTGATGTATTATGGTTCAAAGATGTATGTAGTTGGTGTTGTTTTGGTTATATGCACTCCTACTTACTATAAAAATGAGAAACATTATATATTTGTGTATAAATTATTTGGATTCACATGGATGCAGATGAATATATATGTTTTTCCCTAAAATTTGAATGTTTTATGTATTTTTTGAATAACCTTTTGCTCATTTTTTTTGTTGGCTCCACTCTGGTTCACATTTTGGGGTTGACCATATGGATGCAGATGAATGTACATGATTTTCCCTAAAATTTGAATGTTTTATGTATTTTTTGAATAATCAATTTTTTGGTCTAGTTTTGTTGGCTCTAGTCTAGTTCAAATTTTGGGGTTGACCATTTTGATGACTCATCTAGTTTTGATAACATTGAAACAGAAGGCCCATTATTGTACCTCTTCATGACCAATGTTGTTTCCTTATAAATCTTGTCAAGCATAAGTTATCTTCATGGAGAAACAACTGTGGTGAATTAAGAACAAAAGTGTAATTAGTTTCTCATTCAAAAGTATGAAACATATTTTGGGGCTTGTTAACAAAATTATTATCAACCATGGTTTATTTAGAAAATAACATATATTAAACTATATAATGAATTATTAAATTGATAACTATTTAATATGGGTTGAATTTTAGTGATATTTCTATGGATCATCTTATGATGTTGTGGACTATTCAGAAGTCCCGTCACTAGTAAGTCACTTTTTTATGTCTCCTTCTCACGTTTATAAAAAATAAAGTAGAGAATGGATGGGAATGTTTAATTTATGATACTAAAAATGGGATCAAAAATTATCTTAAGTTTACACAAAATATATTGACAATGTATCCATGTGAGAAGTACTAGAGTAGAGGGATTGGATCAACCAAGCCTTTTCAATATATGAAAATATTAGGCTTCAAAAGTTCATGTGTTGTAGTGATGAATGCATTAAAGAGGGACAATCAGATAAACTCAAACTACTAGAATGGGATACTGATGGGTGGAGGCTAAGTTGTACCTATTATGGGAGCCTCATATTTAGTATCTCCTTCATCTATATGTTCTCCTTAGGTGATGGAATTTTTCACAAAACTATTTTGAGCGTTAACATTTGTTGATTACATAGTCATCTTGTTTCATTAATAGAATTATATTTCTTGATAAAACAAGTAGCAAAAATCCTATTGGTGTGTTAGGATTAAAAGTAATTTTTCCTTCCCCTAATATTATTTTTTAACTTGAGGAGGTGGAGGATTTTGAGGATGGCATATTATGTTCTTCTAAGCAATGTGAGTAGGCCTTTTACTTAGATTCTCTAGGTAAAGAAATTTGTTCATATGTTGTTAGATATGATCCAAGATGAAAGTATAAATAATTGTGGTTGGATCAATATATTATTTTTCAGCCATATTTTAGAGTGGAATATTTGGAGGAATCAACTTTATGTGTCATTTTTACTACTTCTCCCACCTTGAAAATTTTCGGAGAAAAGCCTTAGGATCCATCTGAAGGCCTTAAATGACCACATTTTTTGTTCTCAACCTTATTATGGACCTTGATTCCATAATTCACATACTTGTTGATAATGAAAATTTTCCCAACAATAGTTTGTGACTCTCACTAGTATGAGGTCCCAAAGGGACCTCACAAAATTTGGTATGAGAGGACCATTCAAATTTTGGCTCAGCTCCCATGCTTAGTTGTGTGTAAGTACTATGAGATGTGTGTGATCATTACAATGATGGGTGCACCTATTGGACTAGTAGCTATACTGAATGCAAGAATGCAAGAATTATAACCTATTTAAAGGGGAAAATTGATGAGAAAATTTGAGGTGATGGACTCATAGAAAATTACATATATCCACATTTAAGGATTGTTTATTATAAACCTAGAAGGCATTGCACACTTAAATTATCAAAACAAGACATATAATAGTCATTAACCAAACCAATAAGTACCCAATGTAGAAGGCAACCAAATTGAAACCAAGTACAAGGGATGATACTTCCCAAGGATCAAACATGCAATTATTCTTCTCCAACAAGTCCTTATTAAGTACCTCTTGAATCTGAAATCCATTGTAGGCAGTTGTCAAATTTGTCAGCTAGTAATTGAGGAGAACATTAAGAGTATATAGCCTATCCATTGGTTCTCAGTGAATTATTCAAAGAAATCTCTTTAGAAAGTCATGTGGCATGTTGCTCCTGAATCAAGAAACCAAGCATCTTTCCATGAAGCAAGTGAAGCATTAAATAAGTCTTCAATTACTCCAATGTTGCAATGTGCCACAAGATAATGAGCAGATTCAAATGCTTTTCCTTTCACTTTACCAGGTGTTTTACCATGTTCAATGAAGGATTGTTCAATGTTGCTGCCATAGGCAATGCACCGATGCAATAAACTTATGATACCAAACAACACACAATGATGAACCAACACACGGTGATGAACCGATGAACCAGTTGGACATCAACGCAAATTATAGGGGTAGCATTCCAACATAGAGAGCATTGAATGCACCAAAAAACATGGTTCACAACCATTAAAAAGGACTCACCACAACATTTAAACACCATCCAACCATTCATACACACGCTTGTAATCCTATTGTCTAGTCAATTTAACGTCTTAAATTTCTCTACATAAATTATCAATCCGGGTATCGTAAACTGATGAAGTGTGGTGCACCATATGTGCTTAGTTAACCTTTTTCTTACTTCTTTGTTTTATAGTTTATGTTGTTTTTGGGGTTTTGTTCTTGTTGATCTCCTAAAGTGTCTAATGCAAATGGAAATTCTATTCTAAGGTCTTAAGAATACTTTTAAAGGTCAAGTATGGATGTAGATTTCAAGATAAGGTTTATGTCCCTAATGGTAACTTCCAAAATTTAGCACTTCAAAATATCTCAAAACATGTTTTTGATGAAATTAGTACTTAAACAAGAATGGAAATGTGTTGCTATTCAAATCAAGCAAATGATGAACTACTGATCATGAAATCACTATCTCTGCTGATTATCTAAATACAAAAATAAAAGTTAAGCTATTGCACTCAACAAAGAAAAAACTACAAACCAATAAAAGTAAAATCAATTCACTTCATTCATAATCCGATAGCTCGCGAGGTAGTCTAAGCTATGGCTTTAGGAGATAAAATCAATGATATGAGGAATTTGATATCTAATTGCAGAAAAATAAAGCTAAAATCAAATCACATCATTCAAAGTCCAATAGCTTGCCAGGTAGTCTAAGCTATGGCTTTAGGAGATAACGTCAATGATATGGGGAATTTGATATCTAATTGCATAAAAATAAAGCTAAAACCAAATCACATCATTCCTAGTCCGATAGCTCGCCAGGTAGTCTAAGCTATGGCTTTAGGAGATAACGTCAATGATATGAGGAATTTGATATCTAATCGTAGAAAAATAAAGCTAAAATCAAATCACATCATTCATAGTCTGATAGCTCGCCAGGTAGTCTAAGCTATGGCTTTAGGAGATAACGTCAATGATATGAGGAATTTGATATCTAAACTAACTAAAAAAGCAAATGAATAAGACTAAAATCAAAGCATAACTGAAATTGAAAAGCTAAAAAAACAAAGTCAGCAGAGAGGCAAATCTCATGTCACTATTTGATGCAAAAACATGTAAAGAAATACAAACTCCAAGCTAGGCTAAGACTCACAAGCTAAGCTCTAAAATCTAAGCTAACAAATGAAGGAGAAAGATCTCCTATTTATACAAAAAGATGAGAAACCATCTCATTAATAAGAGTCCATGAATCTCTCCCTCTACCTCTAGAGTCCTAATCAAAATAGGAACTGATAAGACACATGTCTTCTTAGAGTTTCAATACAATTAGGAATTGTGACACATATCCTCATGATCCCATGATTCTTTCCACTCAAATTCGAATTTGGCCTTAGAGTGCCACATAAGGGTCTTCTAGAAGTCTCCTTTTGACCTACACATGTCAACAATCTCAACCCACTTGTTAGGTATAAGCATATGCACATTATTTTCTAATTTTTAACCACAAATTCACTTAAAAAGGCTAAGAATTAATAAAGTTTGGAAAAACATAAATGTGGCCCAATGATAATGAAAGTGGGATGAATGTAGTGACATAGTAGTGAAATGGAGGTGAAATGGAGGTGATATAATGGACATAATAGTGAAATTGTAATGGAAATGAATGACATTTTCAAGACCCAACACCTATTTAGAACTTAAATAATACTTAGGATTAGAAAGGGTTATGAACAAAGTAATCTATATGCCACGACTCTTTTATAATAGTGTTCATTTTTAACAACTCACATTCTAATGCATACCAATCCAACACATTTCAATGCAGGGTTTGCATGCAGCAAATCAATGTTGTTGCAGGAGAGCACACACCATTGAAAGAATCAGTCACAATTTGTAGGAATTCCAAGCACAATTCAATGGTCTTCTCAGGACTTCAAATGACCTCACATGGAATATACAGTAGGGGCACATGCTTGGAATAAGCACATAGCTATATAGAGCACAAAGGGATAGAATATAGAATGAAATAATGGTAGGGAATATGTCAATGAATATGAGTTACAAGAGGAGAGAGTTGAATTGGAACCTATTGCTCTGATACCATGTCAGGCCAGGTTTGTAACTCCGAATCAAATTGTGTTTTTCATTAAAATAGAATATGAATATATACAAGGAGAGAGAGACTATTGGGTTTCATCTCCCAATGTTTCTTTGTCTTCTATCTTCCTTTATTTTTTTCTATTTAGAATATTTACATAAGTTTTCCTAATCCCAAATATTGGGTGTCAACATTTCCAATATTGGGTGTCAACATTTCCTTTTTTGTGCATGGAGTTTCCCTAAAAATTAGGAGTGCATGAGGCAGTTAACTGATGTGTTGAAGTTGAAGGTAGAGTTTTGATCTTCTAGTGTGAGTTGATTAAGGAAAATCATGAGTGATTGAGTTTCAAGTGGTTGACTTGAAATAGGACATGTTGCATGAGTATTTAACTCATTCTAACTCATCAATCACAAAAACACTTACCTTAATTAGAAACTCACTAATTTTAGCCATTTGAATTGCTTTAAAAGGAGCGAAGGCACAAGATTAATCATTATTTTGGTGAGCACGAGTTGGTGAGGCCAAGCAATAGGAAGCACAAGTTTGTGCATGGAGCTTGTGAGAGGAAGAGTGTGCGAGAGAAGCTTGTGCACAAGTTAGTAGAGGGCAGCAAAGATCAACAATATTGCAAGGGTTTCGTTCTTAGATCAAGCAGGAAAGATAGGTGTTTCTTTCAGATTGAAACAATTGTATTTGTAAGAGATCAATTGCTCAATTTTTGTTATCAATAAAATTATCATCAAGCAAAGGGTTTTCCTAGTTGGGTTTCCTAGTAAAAAAAATGTTTTGAATTGTGTGACTCTGTTTTATTCTCCATTCCTATTCTGTTGCACTCTAGTAGAGAATTTTTGTGTCTTATGAATAGAACTAGGTTCAGATTGTTCATAGCAGCAGATCAAATTCGTGGAAAATCTACACTCCACATGTCTTGACTTTGCCCAATTGTCAAGTCATGGACACTGCTATGTGCATCAACAACCCTCCTCCACAAGACCTCAAAGTGGACGTTGCAAACATGGTCCCAACCCTACAAATTTTTTCATGTTTTCTATAGACTCATCCACTTGACAAGTGTTAACTTTCTTCCATGCAAGTTTTCATCTATTATATGTATTTTTAAACTTTATAAGATGTCAAATTTAATGCCAAATTTTATTAGGGAAATTTTCATTCGTGAAATTTTGTCAAACTTCAATGTTGTCAAGCTTGAATTCAAATTTGAACTAGGTGACTTTTCCCTACTTTGAGCTTGAACATTGTCCTTTTTCCATCTTGTAGTTGTAACCATATCCTACCACCACTTCCACCTAGATTGTTGCTAGAGGCTTTGTTGAATATGCTTTGGGTTGATTCCTATCTTCTCTCTGGGTTGGTGGGATCCATGAGGGCCTTTTGAATGGGTGAGGCTTTAATAGATCCCATGTTTTCTCTCACCCTATGGAAGACCTCCAAGGGGGAGTACTTCTCTTTAAAAAATTTGTGTTGCATGCCAGTTGTAAAGACCATAGCACCTCGAGAAGTAAGACCGATGAGTTTTCCTTTTTCCCTTATGATAATCCAATGAGGGGCTTGCTTTAGTGAATTCCCTACCTAGTTTCCTTTAAAAGGGAAGGTTCCCCAATGGTGCTTCAAACCTCTAGAGAGAAGTGGAAATTTATGAACAAGTGATTTACCATCTCTCTTTCATGTAGGGGACATTTTCTTGGGCCTTCCAAACTTTTGCATCGAATATTATTGCATGTGAAAATGGTATTTCTTAGTGCCAACTATGTGAAGCAGATAGATTTGGGGGGATCCTTGACCTTCAGATAATGCTCCACTATGAAGGTGGTGGGTCTTGGATTTGTTGGTGGTTAAAAATAAATTCATATGCCAATTTAATTGAGTAGGTACCCTAGGTTGGATTTTCACTCCAAGCATTTGAATCCTCTTCTCACCTTCTCTTGATTCTAGCCTTATTTAGTTGAAGTCTCATCTCCTCCCATTGGATTGTTGCTGACCGTATTAGCCCCAAGTTGATATTACTACTCTAGACCTAATCTAGGGATTGGTGAGTGTGTGGGAAATATAGATCTACTAAGTGCTAAATGCCTTTAAAGCTTAAAAGGCTCCATGAGCTGACCTGGCATTTTGTAGTGTACCTCTTTTCCTATCCAAAAATTTGTAGCCACTTGGATGCTAGCCTTGTTTCCTACTTTCCAAATTAGGTAAGATCCAATTAAATGGTAAGAAGATGATATATCTTTCCAAAAAATTTACCCCCTTTTTTGGTTCTTGTATGGGGATCTCATTCAATTTGTGATAGTTCTGAGGGAAATGTATTTTAGATGTAGGATTTCCTGCCATAATCTTTTTCTTGTGAACAATTTATAGCCTCCAAATTATTGAGCTTTACATTAACTGCTGGCCAAACCTCCAAAGCCTCTGATAGCAGCTTTAACATCTCTCTGTATATTGTAGACATTTCTTTATCCTTGGGTTCAAAATTAGGAAGGCCACTTTATTTTTTAACTTTCTTGGTCAAAGAATCTGGAAAGCCTGAAGCATCAGATGGATGTTTTCTGATCATGTAACCTCCTGCAGCTGGAGTCAAAAGTGGCATATCCATAGATTGAACATGCCCCTCTGTGTCGGATGTTGCTTATGCGTGTGCTTGATGTTGTTTTTCCCATGCAACAATAAGCCCAACTGATCCGGATTTAAACAGGAACGCAAAAAATTACAGAGATAACCATATACACAAAGATGCAGCGGAAATAATACTTCATTTCATTAATGGAAAATACTGAAATATGCTTACAAACAGAAATGGCAATAAACTAGCTAGGGCGATGGTAGCTTATCTCTGAGAAGAGATGTGATGGCTACATGCCTCTGAACTCTGTTACAATGAGGCTCGAAGGCCTATTTATTGTTGAGAAACAATGGAAAAACCCTTAACATTCCAAAACCTAACCCTAGGAGATGAAACGCCAAATTGTGGGCCCCGTTTGGGGGTAAGTTGGTACATCAACTTCCCGGGGTCGTAACTTTGGCATATGATCTCCGTTTGACGCGTACAATAGCTCATTAGAAAGATCTATCCGAGCACTATCATTGTTGGAACGGGCAACACCAGTCCATTCCATGGACTCGTGTTGCCCCTGGATTCCCCAAAAAACGTCGTTTAGGGCCTCAAAACGGCTCCAGAAGTTCAGGACCCGAAAAAATGCTAAAAATAGTAAGTTGTGCTACAATTAAGGAAACTGAAAATGCTGAGAAAGACAATGGTGGGGGTCCAGGTGGACTTGGCAGGTGGCCACCAATATCCACCTGGATCATTCCTCCCCCCTTAGGAAGCAATGGTCCCCATTGCCTTGAGCTCCTCCATGAGATGAGGAAACTTCTGCTAAACTTGTTCCCTGGTGAGCCACTTGCCCTGCTGAAGGAGTTGGCCCGCTTTGACAACTTGATACAATTGGATATTCTGTTGGCGAGTGTTCTTGATCTGTGTGTCCATGATCCGATCAGTTGCAGCTTGTTCCATGCAATCTGGATTTAATTCTGTGGGTTTGAGCTGTTCTGCAATGTCGGATGTGTCTAGCAATGGTGGAAAGTATGGCCGAAGGCGGTCCACATTAAATACTGGGTGCAGGCCAAGGAATGGGGGAATGCTGAGCTCAAATGCATTGTCTCCCATAGCCTTAGTAATGGTGTAAGGACCATATCGGAGTGGTCTCAATTTCCGATAGGCTCCAGTAAGGCGTTCCTTTTGCAAATGCAACCAGACTTTGTCGCCCACCTGAAACTTGTGTGGCACCCGATGTTGATCATGTCGCTGCTTGTACTTGGCATTTGATTTCTCAAGAATGTCATGGACTTGCTGGCAAATATGTTGGATGTGCTCAATGAAGCTGGTGGCCTTATCTGTTTCGGACTGGACATGAGCTGAATTCATGTGAGTAGCTGCAAGTGGCATGGCCACATCAATGGGGCATAGTGGCTAGAATCCCAAACCCACCTGAAAAGGGCTATGGCCAGTGGAGCTGTGAAGAGCTCGGTTGTAGCTGTGCTGAACGTAGGGGAGGCTCTCGTCCCATGTGCGTGGATGCTTTGAGTTATACATGCGCAGAATGTGCACAATCATCCTATTGACAACCTCTGTCTGGCCATCAGTTTGAGGATGGAAGGCTGTGGACTTCGTGAGTTTGGTGTCCAGCATTGACCAGAGACTGGACCAAAAGGTGCTGAGAAACCAACTGTCCCGATCTGAGATGATAGACTGTGGGATCCCAAAGTGCACCCACACTCGTTCAAAGAAGAGTTTAGCAGTGGCTTCTGCTGTGATATTCTTCTTGCAGGCCATCATAATGGCCATCTTTGAGAACCTGTCGACGACCACAAAAACACAGTCATTTCCATGCTTAGTGGAAGGAAGGCCTGACATGTAATCCATGGAGATGGATTCCCAAGGTCGACTAGGGGTAGGCAACGGGGTATAGAGGCCTTGCTTCTTAATGGTCGGTTTGGCAATGGCACAGGCAGTACATGATCGGATGTACTTCCCAACATCCTGTCGAAGTTTCGGCCAATAGAAATAGTTTTGCAGTACTGCCACTATTTTCTCGACCCCGAAATGCCCAGCAGCCCGACTGTAGTGTGCTTCCCAAATCATCTTGGCACGCTCGCTTGAAGGAACACAAAGGTGACCGAGGTGGCATAATAGGGCATCCTGGAGGTGAAAATCTGCAACCTGCCGACCCTCCAAGAGTGTCTGGTATGTGTGGCCGAATTCTGGGTCGCTTTTGTAGAGAAGTGGCCAATCAGAAGTCTCGTGCCCGCAAGAGTTGAGCACGGTGGTTAGCGCCATGATCGGTGGTCGACTGAGGCAATCTACAACATTATTGGTGCTGCCCTTTTTATACTTGATATTCAAGTGAAACTGTTGCAGGTATGTAGACCACTTCTGATGGCGATCATTCTGCAATTTCCCTTGGGTCTGTATGAACTGCAGAGGTCGGTGGTCTCTGTGGATGACCGTTTCCTTCCCCAAAATGTAATGCTTCCATTGTCGGCAGGCCTGTACAATGGAATACATCTCTTTATCATAAGTGGGGTACTTCCGGACTGTGTCTGAAAGTGTTTCACTGTGATATGCCACTGGATGTCCATGTTGAGTAAGGACTGCCCTAATAGCATAGTCAGAGGCATCTGTCTCGACCTCAAATGGTTGTTGTAAATCTGGTAACGCGAGCACTGGTGCCGTGCAGAGGCGATCCTTCAACTCCCTGAATGCCTTCTGTTGAGATTCAGACCAAAAGAATTTTTCTTTCGCCCCGCCCTTGGTGACTTGACTCAAGGGCCAAGAAATATGAGAAAATCCCAACACAAACCTGCGGTAGAAGTTGGCAAGACCTAGAAAGCTGCGGAGCTCTGTTAGAGTGGTTGGAGCGGGCCAATCCCGAATGACTTGGACCTTGGCTGGATCGACATGCACCCCCTGTTCATCAATGATGTATCCCAGATACTGAACCTCGGTCATGCCAAAAGTGCATTTCTCCAAATTGGCACATAGCTTGTGTTGCCGCAGTGTTTGGAGAACCTGTCGGATGTGGTGGAGGTGCTCTTCCCAACTCTGGCTGAAGATCAAAATGTCATCCAAGTATACTACTACAAAGGAGTTGGTGAATGGCCGCAAGATGTCATCCATTAGCCTCATAAAGGTTGCAGGAGCATTCGTCAATCTGAAAGGCATGACCAACCATTCGAAGAGGCCCTCCTTGGATTTGAAGGCAGTCTTCCACACATCTGAGGGTTCAATTGGTACCTGGTGATATCCTGACTTCAGATCGATCTTGCTGAAATATTTCGCCCCCTTTAGTTGGTCTAGGAGGTCATCAATCCGCGAGATCGGGTACCTATTACGGACAGTGATCTTGTTCAGCGCCCGATAGTCAATACAGAGTCTCCACGTCCCATCCTTCTTCTGTACCAACACTATCGGGCTCCCATAGGGTGAAGAACTCGGACGGATGTGACCTTTCTGCAGGAGCTCCTGAATCTGCCTCTTGATTTCATTGTTCTCCAGAACGGAGCGCTGATAAATTGGTCCATTGGGTAGCGGCGCACCTGGGGTCAGATCGATGGAGTGCTTGACTTGACAGTGCAGAGGAACCCCTGCCGGGGAGGTGAAGATGTCTTCGTACTCCTCCACAATCTTGTCCATCTGTAGCTGCCGTGCAGAGGGACCTCGTTTGGAGGTCGTGGCCACTGTCTTCTTCTTCCCTTGATGGCGTATCATCAGGAAAACAAATTTCTTGGTTTTGGAAATGATCTTACTGCATTGTTTTGCAGTAATCAAAGAGATGGCGGCAGGTGGTGCTACCTCTGGTATCCTGAACAACTTATTTCCCAACGTAATAATAACAGCATGGGGCCTTGATTCATACACAGCATGTCGCTTCCACAAGTATGGTTGTCCTAGTAATACATCACAAACTTCAAGGGGAGCAATGTCACACAATACCTCATCCGTGAAGGGCTTGATGTTGTATGGAAGGCGACACTGCTGGCTCACGCGAAGATCTCGCCCTTGGTGAAGCCACACAATGGTGTATGGTTGTGGATGTGCTGTGGTCGGTAAGCCCAACCGCTTCACAACCTCTGCCGAAATGAGGTTCTTTTGACTCCCGCTATCAACAATGAACTGTATCGGGGAGCCCTTTACCCACATCTGGGAGTGGAAGAGACGCTCCTCCTCCTCCGGATCTTCGGGTTCATTTTTTTGGATCCTTGCGGTAGCAACAGTGGCGCTGGGATCCGCATCAATGATCTGCTTCCCTTTTTCATACCCCTTATCGGGTTCTGACTCAAAGTCGGAACATGCATCTGATTCTGAAACCTTTAGCTCAGCCACCAGTGACTACTTGGCCCGACACTCACTTGTGTTGTGAGTGGAGCTCTTATGGAACTCGCACCATTTTCCAGTGTCCTTTCTCGGCTTCGCGGCGTTGCTCTTTGCTTGCAGCTTCGGCTGGTTGTCTTGGGCTGTCTCGCCTTGGCTTTGTCCTTTGTTCTGTGGTTTAGGGGCACCTTTCCCCTGCTTTGGATTCACAGATCCAAAGTCTCGCTTCTTTTGTTTAAACTTCTGCTCGACCTTGACGGCATACCGGTATGCTGCGCCGAGCGAGGGGATGTTTAGGAACTGTATTTATTCCTGGATGTACTTGTGCAGGCAGCCACAGTATTTGAGTATCAAATGTTGCTCTGAATCCTTGATACCCAACTTTGTGCGAAGGGTATGGAAAAGATTGGTGAACTCCGGTACGTCTTGGTCCCTTCCCTGCCGCAGCGTGGTCCACTTTATGTATTCATCCTCATAGCTTCCGACAGGGTAGTACTGCTCCTTGATGGCATCCCGGAACGAATCCCAGGTGGGTGCGGCTGAAAATAGTGAGCCAGTACTTTCATCCTTCTGCTCGCAGTAGGTTTCCCACCAGTCCTTGACGTGGGGGGCTGCTTTGAGAAGAGCAAAAACAATCTTTTCCCGACTCGAAAATTCATGAACAGAAAAATAACCCTCTAGCAGATTTAACCATTTATCTACGGCATCGGCGTCTATCTGACCCTCGAATATGGGGATTTCAAAATTAACCTGTACCTTAAAGGGTGTGGCGTTTCCAGAGGAGCTGTTGGAAGCCGATGCGCCGCTTCTGGGTAGCCGCTGAAGGATCTGCGCAAAGTTGTCCATCATCGCGTTCCGTTGTCGCTCGAGCGCTTCTTCGAGCAAGATTTTGATGGGATCTCCTGCCCCCTCGTCTTTCTTCTCGTCCGCCATGGGAGGCCGTCGGGATTTGCGAGGCTGGTCTTGCAAAGGTTCAACCAGTTCAAGCCCTAACTCCTTATATCCCGACCTTGTTGGGGACATGCAAAGAAAAACAGAGAAAAAGCAGACCGCTCTGATACCACTGATCCGGATTTAAACAAGAACGCAACAAATTACAGAGATAACCATATACACAAAGATGCAGCGGAAATAATACTTCATTTCATTAATGGAAAATACTGAAATATGCTTACAAACAGAAATGGCAATAAACTAGCTAGGGCGATGGTAGCTTATCTCTGAGAAGAGATGTGATGGCTACATGCCTCTGAACTCTGTTACAATGAGGCTCGAAGGCCTATTTATTGTTGAGAAACAATGGAAAAACCCTTAACATTCCAAAACCTAACCCTAGGAGATGAAACGCCAAACTGTGGGCCCCGTTTGGGGGTAAGTTGGTACATCAACTTCCAGGGGTCGTAACTTTGGCATATGATCTCCATTTGACGCGTACAATAGCTCATTAGAAAGATCTATCCGAGCACTATCATTGTTGGAACGGGCAACACAGTCCATTCCATGGACTCGTGTTGCCCCCGGATTCCCCAAAAAACGTCGTTTAGGGCCTCAAAACGGCTCCGGAAGTTCAGGACCCGAAAAACTGCTAAAAATAGTAAGTTGTGCTACAATTAAGGAAACTGAAAATGCTGAGAAAGACAATGGTGGGGGTCCAGGTGGACTTGGCAGGTGGCCACCAATATCCACCTGGATCACCAACGATCTCTATAGCTAGATGTCTATTTTCTGGGGGAGTGTTTTGATACAGTCCAAGGCGACAGAGAGAATTTAGCATCTATGACACAATTTGGGCTTGGTAGCTATAAAACAAGTTTGAATGTCATAAGTAAGCTGGAAAATGTGAACCAAATTAGAAATTGAATGGCACTCTTCAACTAGTATTTCCTTCATATAATGGATCCTTAGAGGTATCTTGCTTTCTACCAAGAGAAATATATGTGATAGTTGTGGTATGAATATATGCAGAGCTCGGTTAACTATATCCTTGTTCTCTGGCTGGGACATTTTTTAAATCTCAAGAAATGTGTGAAGTATGGTTTTCACAGGAACTTCATGAGCCTGAAGATACAAAGTAACACATATCCCTTAGAATTTATGATATATCACGAGTACCACTGTATGTAGAATTAAAGGAATTTTTTATGCCAGATACTGAGGAGGATAATCTGTGTAGATAATACTATATTAATGAGTCGCTATCCATAAATTGTCTTCGAATCAAGGCATATGATTGGTGAAGGAGAGGATCATCATCTTGTTGGATAGACAACATCATAACTGTATCCAAACTTCATAGTTCCCATTGAATATCGAGAATGCAATCATCTGCAACATGCTATTAATCCAAGAATTTTATAGCTTTGTCTTAAGGTGATCATATGGCGTTAAGTCATGAGGAAACTGATCCATAATGAGGAAAGATATTTTGCATTCAAGTTCAAGACAACTTTTGATGACCACCTAGTAAAACTGTGAAATAATACCATCTTGTAATTTCACTTAGTAAATAAAAGTGAAATATCAATTTCACTGGATCTCCTAACTCTTTAAAAATCTAAATGAAATATTCTAGATATTTTTGGAATATTAGTGATTTGTATTTGATCTAATCTTAGTTGTACACATAAGTGTTGAGAAAAGGTGGTTGCTCGGATTAAGGAGATTAGTTGCTAAGATAGGGGAGATTAATTTTCTCAATTAGAGTCTGAGAGCATAAATAGAACAAGATGAGAGAAGTTGTATGCAAACATTTTTGGACATAAAAAAGACAAGAGATCAAAGAAATATCAATTGAGCGGATTCAAAGCATAGGAGAGGAGCCAAGATCAGATCAGAATCCATATTGAACAGTGTTGTACAACAATTTAGTAAAGTGTGATTTTGAGTATCCAGCAAGGAGATAAAGCAGATCTAAGTGTCCAGGAAGTGGAAAACCTCAGTTTTGACGTGTCCTTCTAAGTTTTGGTCATTAATGATAAGCTGATTTGAAGGAGAGAATTATGTGTGTACTTGAAAAACTATTCTGCGTCCACTGTTTAGGTTTTATAGTTATATGTGTGACTGTTGCATGTTCATAATTTTATTTAGTTATTAAAGTAATTCAAGATCTGAGTTATTTGAGAAAGAAACACAAGATAGTTGTCCTCTTGAACTTGAAAAATATTACATGGTATGAGAGGATTATCTATAATTGAGATCCTCAAGGGTTTGCAACAACAGATCAACTACCAAAATCAAAGACCAGTGGTTAGAGGGTTTCATTATTGTTGCTAGAAGGAATAACCACTCTTGTACAGGTATATGTTTTTTGTTTTATTTTCATATCTGAAAAGTTTGTAAAATAGATCTCAGAGATGGAAAAAGCTACATCAAAACTCTTTGAATATGCAAGTAGATAACCTCCACATATAAAGGTAAAAACAACTCTTTGAATATGCAAATAGATAACCTCCACACATGAAGATGAAAGCATATTTTAAACATGTTTAAAGCGGATTAAAATATAATAATAGAAAAATCAACAAAAATCTTGATACAATAATAATTCAAATAATTCTATTTAACAAAAATATATTAAAAATCACTATAAATTAACATTAATAAATAAATAAATAATTTATATAAAATCCCAATTTAATAATAAATAATTACCTAATTTATAAATGATTTATGTATAATCTTAATTTATATCAATTTAATGTGAGTTAAAGAATTGAGATAAACCATTATTATCCCACACACTTAAGTTTATTCCTTTTCCCTCTCTCCATTTGTGAAGCCAGGGAATATCACAATACTTCTAAGAAAGCATTTGGCACATCAGCTAGATAGCCACAAGAAGCCAAAGAGCAAAGCTATCTGTGTAAATACTTGTTCATAGATTCTCTCACATTTGACTCGTATCAAATAGTTCTGCAGGGGATGAAATGGGAGGAAACTAGAGCCGCAACAAAAGCTACATCCCCAGAAGGAGTCGAAGCCCTCATAGAAAATGTTACGAGGATTGTAGGGAGAGCGATCAATACAGGGAGTGAGATAAGTTCAGAGACACTCGCTCCACTCGCTCCACTCTCCTTATGGTCCAAAATATTTCTCTAGACATGAGGTTCGTATCTTCATGTTTTCTTCTCAGTTTGAGGTTTCATACCCAATATTTTTAATGAAGTTGTCTTAAGTCAACCATTCCTAGCTATACATTTTAGTCATTGAACAATGTATTGGGTCTTCAATCTTATTTATTAAGTAAAAAGACTATTCTGGAATAGATTATGGTTTTCCATGTGTTTTGTTTGGGGGTCTCATTAAAATGATCAGGGTTTGATAAATTTAGGGCTTGCAGGTTTTTTGGTTTATTTTAAGCTTCGAAAATGACAATGTCATTTATGCAACCCCATGATGAAGAATAGGTTTCCATGTTGAGTAGATAGGGTCACTTAACTGCCATTTTGTAGTGATAGTTTAATTAGATTGAATAACTTGGCAACCGGCCCCTGAACTTGGGGGTTTGCAAGGGTAAATAATTTTCTTAAAGAACCTTGGGGAGTGACTTCAAGGGTAATGATTTTCTTAAAGAACCTTGGGAGCTACTTTAAGAGAATAATAAAATTTGTGGGATTTAATTGAACATATTTGTCTTCAATTTTAACAGATGAAAATTACATAACATCATGCAAAATGGATGGTTTCTTATAGGAAGCCTATCTCATTTTTCTAATTCAACTAAAACTATTTGAAATAATCCTAAAATCTCCTTCGAATATAAAATGACGATAACTAGCATTTGCGAATTTTTTATTAAGTTTTTATTTTCAGTTTTAGCAAGGGTTTCTTCTATTTCATTTCCAAAGTGGCTTAAGAGAATTGTCAAGACATGAATGGTTGGTAGGATTAGTATGGTCCAAACCTTGAAGGGTTGCCAAAAATATAGTAGGTTTTAGCCTTTTGTTATCCAGAGGGCTATCAAAAATACATTATGTTTTACCTTCTATTGCTAGAGATCCAGATGCATTTGTGAACAACATTTTGTTTCCAAATGGTTGTAAAATAATTTGAGGTTTTAACTGTGCTGTTACTTATTTTGATACATTCTTGTACATTCGTCAACACTTATCCTATAGAAAAAGGTTGAGGAGTTTGTGTATTATTTGACACTTGTTCCCAACAAAATCAAAGAGATCATTTTATGCTCCTTACTAAGGAATTGATGGTTAGTTTTTTTCTTCAAGTGTTCCATCTTAGCAAAAAAATAATGAGAAACCAAATGATAAACTAGCATGAAGGATTATAATAGGATTTGGATTATTTTTAAGGGTTTACTATTAATGTGAAAGTTAAAAATCCCATCACTATACCCCAAATAAGTCAAAATCAAAATAATCAAGGAACTGAAGGAAATCAGAATTAGGAAATGTTAAGGAATGAATTTCTGTAAATGGGTAGGGTAACAGTCCAGAAAGTTCTAGAAACTTGGGGTAGACTTTTTATGAAACTGCATGAAACAGGGAAAATGCCAAGAAGTTGATTCCAACAACTTCTGCAATTTCGACTTGCCCACCAGATTTTTCTAGAACTTCGACCTGCCCAACACATTCTTCTACAATTTCGATATGCCCAACAAACTCTTCTGAAAATTTGACTTGCCCAACAAATTCTTCTGCAACTTCGACTTCCCCAACAAATTCTTTTGCCCATCAAATGTAGAAACCCTAACACGAGAGAGAGAGAGAGAGAGAGAGGCCCAAAAACTTAGATCTAGTTCTTCTCCTTCCTTTTCGTCCTTTTACCATCTTCTATCTTGAGAAGAACGAACTTTCTTTTAGTGAGTCATAATGAGGTTGAGTTCCTTCTTATTTATAGGCTTGTGAGGGGTACAAATTTCTCTCTTTAAGTCAACTTGTCCCTTCATTTAGGCTGACGTGATCTTTGTGCCATGACGAGGTCTTGGAGGATCTTTTGATTCTATTTTGAGGGCCTCTCAGGATTCTTTTGAGAATCACTTTTTTAAAATCATCGAGAATGCAGTATATGATGGTGGTGGGAAACAAAATTTATGTGATCAGTAGTTAATGGAGTTATTACCGTCTTGGAGGTCAACAAAGCATATGACTAGGTTTATTTTGAACAAAATGATTTGTATTAGGAAGCTTAGCTTCTATTTTAGAGACAAGCATAAAGGTTACTACAAAATAACATAAAATAGTTTTAGTTCCTTCCATAATATGTGAAAATAACACATAAATAATCATAACTTGAAGGGTTTCTTTGAATTCTCTTACCTCAAGTTTCTATGAAGAGGAACTATCAAGGTAAGTGAGGGAACCCAACCTTAAGCTCTCTTAAGAAATAATAATCCCCTAATTGACAAGCCAATCTAGAAAGTCTTCCTGCCAAATAATAAAGGCCTCTATCTTTTCTTGATTAATCATGATGCATGTTGATGTAGTGACGATATCAAGACATTGCATCATTCCCTCCACTAAATGACCGAATGAGCTTTGTAGTGAGAACAAGGCCATCTATAAAATTTACATTAAGCAATTTGTCCCCATAAAGGAGGGGAATGCCTCAAAACATTTGTTATAAATAAGAATCTTAAAGGAGAAATAATAACGCATCACTATAATACCACATAAATATGGGGCAAATGGTTTGGATCATTCATGACATTGCATGTGGGGTTCGGTCTAGGGTTTGTATTGGTTCTGTATGCTAATTCAACCCCTTTTATGGTATATAGGCGGGAAGATCATTTGCAATGTCGACCAAATTTGAGTCCCAGAGTAACTAGGTAAAGGGGTTGAGCTTTTATATGAAAATGCCATGGATCCTGCCAGTCTTCACGGTGCGGTTACTCAATTATGGAATTATCAGATGGGAACATTGATAGATTTCATGAGAATGATGGGTCAGTTAGAGGAGTACATTTTCACAAGGCTCAGTCGTGTTTGTGTGTGTAGGTAAGCCAACTGGCTTGGATATTTATTGCATATTTTTTTCTCCATGCAAACCTCTTTTTATGTATTTCAGAGATTGAGCAGCACTTTAAAACAGATCACCAAGGTTCAGTTTTTAGTATTTCCATCAATTGGACAATTGATATGGGTTTCAATGGATACATTTTTATATCCTTGAATGGTGGGTCTCTAACACCTTGGTGATGTGGAGAGGGTCTTGAACACATTGGTGTTGTGTGATTCCATCATGTATTTTGACAAAATTTTCATGGATCAACTAGGAGATTACCTTTACTTGCATTGTATTGTAAAATGTCTGGAAATTACACACGTCTATTGGCAAGTTTTTTAGTGGTGTCAATTGGGTCTAGCTTGGGTGGTTGGGAAGAAAATGTTATATTTCCTTGTTTTTGAGTCAATTGTTGTTTAGATCTATGAGGAATATCTTAGTCTTACTACCAGATGGAGGGTGGGGTGAGAAATTACACACAAGGAAAAAGAAGGTCACAAGGTAATCAAACTGGTATACCTAGTTTAAAACCTTCTGAATGGGCGAGGATTGTGCCATATTACAAGTCCTTGGTGATTTTGGTAGGCTTAGAAATATCTCTCATACTGCAGCCACTTAGCCAAAGGAGAGCTGCAAGAAAAATTCCCACCCTGTCCCATCCAAGGAACACAATTCTTTTAGAATTGGTAGGTTTAGTGAAGCTTCCCAGTCATGTAGCTTCTTATGTAGACATTGTGCATGTATATTTAGGACATCTAAAGAGTAGTGTCTTCGATTGTAAATGATATTAACTACAAGTCATATGACATAACAGTCAAAAATACAATTATGAAAAATTGTTATAACTCCAATTTACTTGTTAATGTTATAGGGAATGACTTTAAGGTCAATATATGGAGCTACAATATGCACCACTGCCTATATACGGAGAGTTAAGTTTCACAATGAGTATCCTTACATTGTCAGTGCTAATGACGAACAAACAATAAAGATATGGAACTGGCAATCTTGAAATTGCATGTGACCTTACTAGCGACATTTTTCGTGTAATGTGTGCTTCTTTTCATCCTAAGGAAGATTTGGTCATTTGAAGCCCCTTGGATCAGACTGATTATGTATGGGATATTTGTGCTCCAAGGAGTAAAATCGTCTACTGATGATATTAAGGTTAAGACAAATGAACATAGATATTTTTGGGGAGGGTGATGTTGTTGTCCAATATATTTTGGAATCCCATGACCGTGGAGTGAACTGGGCTGCTTCTTTTAATCCCAGCTTGACATTGATTATGTCAGAAGTAGATGGTCACCAAGAAGATTGAATGGCATGCAAATTCATTTGCTTGGTGAAGTTATGTCTATTTCATTAGAGATATTAATTTTTACTTTTATTCAATGTTCCACCAAGGTTCCGGGACGAGGGGGCGAGGGAGCGAGGGGGCGCGGGAGCGGCCTATGCAAAAGCTCCCTACCATTTTTTAGGAAACGTGGGGGAGCGTCAGGGTTTTAAAAATTTATAAATATAAAATATATTTTATTAATTGAGTCCACTATGACAATTTGGTTTAATTGAAAAGCTGCAAAGCATGATCATTGATATGAATATCATTTGACATTATCCAAATTTATAATATCATATAAAATAATAAATTTAAAATTCTAATTCAGCTTGGTCAAATACTAATTTAAATTTTGGTCAGACAAAGGGAGAGCTTCAGCTTGATAAGGTAGCCACTGAATTCTGTGAAAAGGTAAATGAACAGATCAGGAACATTGCATTGGCAGTAGAAGGGGCAACTACAATGGGTTGTCCAGTTGTATTGGATACAACTGTCAACAGCTAGAAAGTTTGTTATATTATATATAATACAGACAGTACACCATATGCTGAAAGAATAGTTTTAGTTCCAGGAGAGATGAGAAGATCACATGAAAGAGTTTCTGACAGTTTACTATCAAATGACATTAACTGCAGGATGACCATCTGCGAACCAACTTGGGTGACCAACGCTGGCATGGATAATTTGTCTACCTTATTAGAGCAATGCCATGCAGTTCAAACTTCAAACTAGCAGTGTATTTCGGGGGTGAAAATAATTTTCAGACTTGAGAATTCAAGCTGAGCCACTGTGCTCTGTGTAAATTTTGTAACTGTATAAATTCATATATAACGACAGTTCCTGAGATTTCTTGCTGCCCATAGTATTTTGTCATGCTTGCAGTAAACGCATGTTAGTCTATAGTCCACCCAATTATTTCCCACATGGCATAGGTGCTCCTTCCATAGTTTGTATGTCAAATGTCATGAAAATTAAAAACACAAACTGAATGTCTCATATTCTTTGCCTATCACTCCAGTTATCTCCCCACTGTAATCCAGCCATCACTTGAGAAAAAAAGGAGAAGTTTTAAAAGGGAAAATTCATGTACGTGCTATATGGTCCAGCAAATTTCCATGATACTGACCCTATAAAATAACGCTTTTTGAAACCAAAAGACAGTACAAGACGTTATCCCCATACAAAACATGAGTAGCTTTGTACCACTTTAGGTCTATTAAATCATAAACTATAAGCAAAGCCATTTTTTTGGGAGCGTGGGGAAACGTCCCCTCAGGGAAGGGAAACGTTTCCCTGGCACGTCCCCCTGAGTTTCCTCCATTTTGGGAGCGCGGGGAAACGTCCCCTACTCGTCCCCAAGTCCCCGGAGCGCGGGGGAGCGAGGAAACTAGACCCCTAGGGGGGGGAGCGAGTCCCCGTGGAACACTGCTTTTATTTTTCTATTACTCCTCTTTCTTGAGTAGCATCTTAGTTTGTATGTAATTCATTTTTGAAAAGTTAGTTTGTTTTGTTCTCGGATACCAAGGCCTCACAAGTTGGATAATTTAAGTGAGCATGTGAAAATTTTGTAGATAATTCATTTTTGAAAAGTTAGTTTTGTTCTCAGAGATCAAGGCATGGGAAGTTGAATACTTTAGGAGGGCACGTGAAAAATTTGTAGATAATTCATTTGTGAAAATTTAGTATGTTTTGTTCTCGGGTACCAAGCTTGGGAAGTTGGATTTTTTAACCTTTAAGAGGGCATGTGAACTATATGTCCCATGTGATGTTCCATCCATGCCATGATATTATTGTTAAAATTTAGAAGATAAAAGTATCTGAGTTTGAGATGTATCCAAGTACTGTAGAGGCATCCAGACATTTCATAGAGACCATGATTGCTTCTGGATCCTTGAAGCACATCTTGGTATGAATATTATTGCTATTGGGCATGACAGTGGGATGATTGATTTCAAGTTAGAAAGAGAAAGATCTAGTTTTGTTGTTTATGAGGGCACCCTATACTACAACAATGACGATTTTTTGTTGGCTCATCAATTTGCAACTCAAAAATACTCTCAACATATACAGATAAGAAGGGATGGATCCATGAATTGGATCAAGGATGATGATCATTGTTGTTTAGCCCCATGGAGAATGTTGTCCTAATACGTTTGTATGTTTATGGTGGGTGATATGAACTTATTATTTGGCTAGAGGATAGTGTTGGGACTTGGGAGAAGTGATGCAATGCAAGAAGAAAAGACAACAACTTTGAGGACTTGATTCCTTTTTTTCTTGCAATAAATCGACACTCACTAACATGAGTCATAACCAAGTGATAAAAAGTCACAGAAATAAGGTGAGGAATAAGTCAAGCCGTCCAATAATTATGGATGCAATTTTCTGTGCAAGAACATAAAACCTGCTTCTTGGGCTGGAAGATAGTGTTGGGACAGAAGAGTGACATAATGCAGGAATAAAAGACAACAACCTTGGTTTTGCAACAGAGGATTGTACTTGGGGACCTCCATATTCCATTTTTTAAATACATTTAGTCAGATGACATGGAAAATGTAGCCTTGCTGAGCAAGCATGCAATCATCATTGGAAGCAAGAAGCTTGTACAATGTTCTCTGCATAAGATTATTTGTGTTAAAACTTAAGAGTGGTGCTCGGGGTGACAATTGTGCTTTGTTTTCTTCCAAACAGAAATGGTGGCCTTATTGGAACACTTGATGTTCAAGTATGTATAATGAAGGTGTCTGAGAATTTTGTTAATTGCCTGAATGAGTTGGAAATAACTATGTCATATACATTGATGCATGAGTATATATTCAAGCTGACACTGATAAAAAGGAAGTATGGCAATGTTATGAGCATGATTAGGAACTGATTTGTGGATAGGTAGTGATTTGTTAGCTGCATTTGAAGGGCTTCCCATCAGCATCTCTTCACTTTTTCAAATATGAGAAGGCATGATTTAAATTATCAGTGTAGGGTGAAACTATTCAAATTGATGTTGCTTCTGCAAAACAGAGAGATTTTAAGGTCACTGGTATACACTTGGAATTGAGGCCCTTTGATAAGAAAATGCTGGCATTATTGAATATGCTCAATTTTGAAAGAGAAAGATCTAATTTTGTTGTTTATGAGGGCACCCTATACTGCAACAATGACCATTTTTGTTGGCTCATCAATTTGCAACTCAAAAATACTCTCAACTTATTCAGATAAGAAGGGATGGATCCATCAATTGGATCAAAGATGATGATCATTTTTATTTATCCCCATGGAGAATGTTGCCCTAATACGTTTGGATGTTGAGGGTAGGTGATATGAACTTATTCTTTGGCCGGAGGATAGTGTTGGGACTTGGGAGAAGTGATGCAATGCAGGAAGAAAAGACAACAACTTTGAGGACCAATCAATCAACAGTCATTAACATGAGTCATAACCAAGTGATAAAATATCACAGAAATAAGGCGATGAAGAAGTTGATTCGTCCAATAACTGTGGATACAATTTTCTGTGCAGGAACAAAAAACCTTCTTATTGTGCCAGAAGATAGTGTTGCGACAGAAGAGTGACACAATGGAGGAAGAAAAGACAGTGACCTTGGTTTTGCAATAGAGGATTGTACTTGGGTATCTCCATATTCCATTTGTTGAATACATTTAGTCATATGAGATGGAATATGTAGCCTTGCTGAGCAAGCATGCAATCATCATTGGAAGCAAGAAGCTTGTACAATGTTCTCTGCATAAGACTATCTGTGTTAAAACTTAAGAGTGGTTCTCGAGGTGACAATTGTGCTTTGTTTTCTTCCAAACAGAAACGGTGGCCTTATTAGAATACTTGATGTTCAAGTATGTATAATGAAGGTGTCTGAGAATTCTGTAAATTTCCTGAATGAGTTGGAAATAACCGTGTCATATAGATTAATGCATGAGTATATATTCAAGCTGGCACTGATAAAAAGGAAGTATGACAATGTTATGAGCATGATTAGGAACTAATTTGTGGATAGGTAGTGATTTCTTAGCTGCATCTGGAGGGCTTCCCATCAGCGGCTCTTCACTTTCTCAAAGACGAGAAGGCATGATTTAACTTATCAGTGTGGGGTGAAACTATTCAAATTGATCTTGCTTCTGCAAAACAGAGAGATTTTAAGGTCACTAGTATACACTTGGAACTGAGGCCCTTTGGTAAGGAAATGCTGGCATTATTGAATATGCTCAAGTTTCAAAGAGAAATATCTATTTTTGTTGTTTATGAGGGCACCCTATACTGCAACAATGACCATTTTTTGTTGACTCATCAATTTGCAACTCAAAAATACTCTCAACTTATACAAATAAGAAGGGATGGATCCATGAATTCGATCAAAGATGATGATCATTGTTGTTTAGCCCTATGGAGAATGTTGTCCTAATACGTTTGGATGTTGATGGTGGGTGATATGAACTTATTATTTGGCCAAAGGATAGTGTTGGGACTTGGGAGATGTGATGCAATGCACGAAGCAAAGACTAAACGACTTTGAGGAACTGCTGCCTTTTTTGATATGAGTCACTGATATGGGTCATAACCAAGTGATAGAAAATCATAGGAATAAGGTGATGAAGAAGTCGAGTCGTTGAGTAATTATGGATACAATATTTTGTGCAAGAAAATAAAACCTTATTCTTGGGCCAGAAGATATTATTGGGACTGAAGAGTGACATAATGCAGGAAGAAAAGAAAACGACCTTGGTTTTGCAACAGAGGATTGTACTTGGCAACCTCCATATTCCATTTGTTAAATACATTTAGTCAGATGACATGGAAAATGTAGCCTCGATGAGCAAGCATGCAATCATCATTGGAAGCAAGAAGCTTGTACAGTGTTCTCTGCATAAGATTATTTGTGTCAAAACTTAAGAGTGGTGTCGGGGTGACAATTGTGCTTTGTTGTCTTCCGAACATAAACGATGGCCTTATTGGAACACTTGATGTTCAAGTATGTATAATGAAGGTGTATGAGAATTTTGTCAATTTCTTGAATGAGTTGGAAATAACCATTTCATCCAGATTGATGCATGAGTATATATTCAAGCTCGCACTGATAAAAAGGAAGTATGACAATGTTAAGAGCATGATTAGGAACTGATTTTTGGGTAGGTAGTGATTGCTTAGCTGCATATGAAGGGCTTCCCTTCAGCGTCTCTTCACTTTTTCAAAGATGAGAAGGCATGTTTTAACTTATCAATGTAGGGTGAAACTATTCCAATTGATGTTTCTTCTGGAAAACAAAGAGATTTTAAGGTTGCTAGTATACACTTGGAACTGAGGCCCTTTAGTAAGGAAATTTTGGCATTATTGAATATTCTCACTAGAGATTAAAGAATTTTGAAAGGCTTTCATTTTGTGTCTTGTCATGGACAATATTGATAAGTTTTTGAAGATGTTGGGGATTGCAGAAATATAAAATGATGTTATGGGTCAATTTCACAATGCCCATATGTGAGTGCAACAGTTCATGGGCTTACAAAGATTGCTGATATGCTTGTACTTAATAGTTAGGTGGAAATATACCCACTTTGCCATCTGGAAATAAATCATCACTTATTGTGCCTCGTCCATCAATTTATCGCAATCGTAAATGGTTGTTATTGAGGGTTACCGAAGGCCTTTTTGAGGGTGGGTTGGATAATGCAGGGGTTGCAGTCCATGAAGAAGAGGATGAATGAGTTGCATCCAATAGTGGTTAAGACCTTGACACTTCTAGTGGGTTGGATAATGCGAGGGGTGCAGTCCATGAAGAAGAGAATGAAGGAGCTGCATCAAATAGGGGTTAAGACCTTGACACTTCTGGAGTTGAAAAACAAAATGGTGAGGTTGTAGTGGTCGATGATAGAGAAGTGAGAGGAGACAATGACGATGAGGTAGGATGGGATGTAGAAGATTTGAAGCTCCCTATAGATGTCTAAGCTGCCAATGCTACATGTACAACTCATAATGTCATTAGTTACATCATCACCACCTATGCCAGTAATTCAAATATGGATACAAAAAATCTTTTCTTGCAGGTTGGAATGCAGTTGTTAGTAACATTAATATGGCAATGTAGCTCTCAAGTCAACAACTTAATATTAAGAATTTCACTCCATTAAAAGTTAAAACCTTTGCTTTTGCATCTTTACATGGGAAACCATACATACCTCCCTATATTTGTTTCTACACCATGATCTTCTTAGCAATAGAGGGAGGCTTTAGTGAGACTGCTAGCTCAAATGTTAGAGGTCTGTGAGCTTTGGTATTTAAGCTTTTTATATTAGTTGAGAAACTTAGATTAGCTTACAAAGCCACAACACATGGGAAGTTAGCTTACAAAGCCACAATAGATGGGAAGTTTAGTGAAGCATTAAGGTTATTTATTACAATCTTGCACGCAATTCCATTTATTGATGTAGATTATGTTTAGGAGGTTGAGAAGGTGAAGAAATTGATTGGAATTTCTAAAGAATGTGTTCTGGATCTTCAAATGGGGATCAAGAGGAAGTTAAGGATCATACTGTCAAATAACAAGAGCTTGCAGCCTGTTTTACTCATTGCAACATTCAAAAAGTCCATTTGAGGTTGGCAACTTGGCTTTACCGAACACCATAGGTATAGGCTAGGGAAATTCAGTGCAACTACTAACATGGCTTGATAACTGCTGGAAAATGAGCCCACTGCAAACCATGCAACAAAGGTCCAAATATTTCTATAGGCATGTGCGAGGCAATTGCAGGATGCTAAAAACATTGAATTATGACTTCAGAAACCATTTTGTTGTTTTTGGAGCAACTTTTACACCTCTATACCGTGGTTAGAAGTATGTGTTCTATCCACATTGTACACCACACTTTATTCCAATCATAAAGGGAAATCTATGTGCTATATGTGAGCTTGAAATTGTGTTTTGGGTCTTTAGATGCAGTTTAAGAGAAATGAAGTTAAGGATGATATTGTTCAACAGAAAGAGCTTGCAGTTTATTTTAGTAATAGGAACCTTCAAAAACTCCTTTTGTGGTTGGCTTTTCTGAATACCATGGGTGTTTGTTATAGGGGATGGATTTAGTACAACAACTAGCCTTGCTTGATGACTATTTGAAGGTGAACCCCTGCAAACCATTCAACAAAGGTACAAAAAGTTTTGTAGGCATGTGAAAGGTAGCTACAAGATGCCAAAAAACTGAATTATGATTTTGATTTCAGAAAGCCTTTTGTTGGTGGTGCAACAAATTTTACACCTATATACCATGGTTAATCAGAAGGATGTGTCCTGTTCATATTGTACAACATGCTTTGTTCTATTCATACAAGGAAATCTTTGCCCTATATGTGAGCTTGCCATTGTGGGTTCCGATGCTTCTAGGTGTTGAATGTGCATCTTTATTTCAAGAAATTTCATTACCCATGCATATTTCCATATCAATATTTCACTCTCTACCTTTGAGAGCCACATTGAGCGATATGGCAGGAAAATCACTAACAAGTCTTGGAAAAACTTAACGGTCTTCTTAAGAGACTAGAGGAGGTTGTTTATTGATCACTGAAATGGAAGTAGAAGTAAAACTTTCCATGTTCTTTCATTGTTTACAATTTCAAATTTCAATCTGTGTTTTTGCTTCCCTTTCTTAGTCTTAGACAATGAAAAGTGCCAGTAATTTAGCTTTAGTTCTGGATAATTTTTTATAGACCCCCCCTGCATGTTTATCCTATCTTTATCATGCAAGTGTTCTACTAGTTTTTCTTAGTAGAAACATGCACTAGGGTCTTATTATCCAACATGAGGAAGAAATGCAATTATTTGAATGTTTTTTCATATGTAGGTCCTATCTAAATCAAAACTAGTCAAATCACCCCATTGGACTAGGCATGGTATTGAACTAGCTTGCTCACCAGACTGGTATCTAACCACTACAAACTATCCCTAATTGGTAGGACAAGAGACTCAATTTTTTATGAAATTTCTAAATGAATTTTATTGTACTTGCACAATAGACCTAGGTTTATTCTTTTGATGATGACTATAGATGCAAGGTAAACATTTGTGAATTTTTCTTAATGCCTGGAAATCACAATCCTCTCTTAATTATGACTCAAAATCTATAACTCTGAAGTTGTTATGTGTTTGAATTAAAAATATTTTACAAAATTCTTAAAAGAATTGGCTTGCAGCTACATAACATTATTCATGTCTATACTTGTATGTTGGAAAACGGGCTTTAGATTTAGGTTTCTATCTTTGTTTACATGGGTATTCTAAGTTCAGAACATAACCATCACTTTTACACTAGAAAGGCTTGGAAATTCTAGAGCTAGTTGTTTGTGCTACATGCACTTGAAAAGGTCTCATTTATTTGTTGAAACCAATGCATCTTCTAATGCAATCGACTCATAGCAGGAAGGAAGGAGATGACACAATTTAGATTTGTATTATTTGTATATTTACTTGTCTATATGCTGAAAATTTAGTAGTGGGGTATATTATGTTCACGTTGCCTAGGAAACTTACACCATGTTGCTTCATTCCTAATCTCAAACTAAACTTCACAGCCAAATACTGCTTCATCTTAGCAACAAATTATAAGGTCTTTAGGGCTTCAACATCTAGGACTCTTTGGTCTTCTTTTTTCTTTGGAGGCAAGGCCGTTTTCTCCTGAAAACTCAATGCATTTTATATTAGGATCCAAGGGACCAAACTGGGCATATAAACAAAAATCACTAATTTCTACACATCTTTTTGTTACCAAACTAGGTGCACCAAACCTTTTTTAAAACCCAAACACTAGTAGTAAAATTGCAGCATTTCATAGTAAAACTCTAAGTCTTCTCTCGTTGATATCAAAGGAAGAGATTGTTGTAGCAGCAGAAGGAGAGACTACCATCAGAAGCAGAGGGTTTCAAGAAACAAATAAGTGATAAGGGGAGTACGTCGTTTCTCTAGATCAAAAATGTATCACAAAAGGGGTATTTGGGCCCTCAAGGAAAAGAACGGAGGAACTTTTTCCCAGCATGCCAAAAAATGTCCTTCATGGCTCCTTTGCTTTGCTTGATGGGGAGGAAGGAATAGGATTGATGACAAATGAACATTCTCAAACAAAAACCTTGGTACAATGAGCCTATGCCACTGTGAAATTTTTTCTCTTGTAGATATTTATGCCCAGAGATCCAATAATTATGATAATATGTATTAGTTGTGTCGCTTTTATTTCGTCAAGGTCAAATGATGCCATAAGATGAAATAGATCAGATACCTTCATATTCCAGGTGATAAAAATACAGTTGCCATAACTTCACTAAAATTGCAAAAGTTTCTATGAATATAGATACTGGTGCAAGAGAGGATTCCCTTCTCTGATTTAGTTATGGATGCAGAGGGTTTCACAATTGTGCCAAGGTTGAATTTTGAGCATCGTCAAAGAATGTCCTACTCCTCTCCTTTACTTAGTTACATCATTCAATACTCAAAACTGCCATATTAATATTCTTATGTCGATATTGTTTTTGTCCTTAATAAGAAGCTCAATAAGAGATACTCTCCTAGGAGTATAGACGAGAGAAAATGAGACATAGTTGATGTGAAAAGATCCTTTTAGAAAAAATGTGACTAATTCATCCATTAAGCTGTTGCAACAACGATATAAAATACTATGATTGTGCCATATAAGAGAGCAAGGAGAAAGTGTCATAAAGTTGAGTATCGAACCAAGGGTAATGTGAACTATAAAGAAGATTATACACCAAGTTTGTTGTTCCAAGATCATTCCATATATACAAGAATGTCGAGAGTATACTTACATAAAGTACAGATATCAACCGACATTACTGTATATGAATGAAGCTGAGATCAATGTATACAACAGTGTAGAAATTATATTATCGAGACTGTACACTGAGGAGATATAGATGAACAAAGATTATGCAGATAGAAATTGTTAGCAGAGGTACACTACACCCCTTTGATGCACAAGAAGTTCAATTATCAAATGACCAATGAAGGTCATGTTAAATTCACTTCCAAATTCTATATTCTAGTGTTTTCCTAAACAATGAATGGGAATATGTCTTTGATGGCAAGGGCTAGATGCTCCCTAGATTTACAAAAGAGGATGGCACATTAAAGGTCCTGAAGACAGAGTAACACCTATCCCTCAGTATTTGTGATATATCACGAGTACCAGTGTGTGTAGAATTAAAGGAATCTATTATGCCAGATACTGAGGAGGATAAGTTGTGTAGATAATACTATATTAATGAGTACCATAAATTGTCTTCGAATCAAGGCATATGATTGGTGAAGGAGAGGACAATCATCTTGTTGGATAGACAACATCAATAGATGTATCCAAACTTCATAGTTCCATTTGAATATCGATAATGCAATCATCTACAACCTGCTATTAATCCAAAGATTTTATAGCGTCATCTTAAGGTGATCATCTGGCCTTAAGTCATGAGGCAACTGATCCATAGTGAGGAAAGATCTTTTGCATTCAGGTGTTTATAACACTATTCTACATAAGATCTGGATATCAAACTCAGGGTCCCCTACAGATACTTCTTGAAGGCATCTCTAATTTCAAGGTGAGAGTTTCCTCAAAAGAGACTACTCCATAGTCTTATGAACTTTCTTTATCTTAACTTTTCTTCAACGTGGAATCCTCAGGTGTGTTGCATCTCTTATCCAAATTGCTGCAAAATTTTTGTTTATAACTGAGGATCCCTATAGATTCTTCATAACAGATAATTCTTCAAGGATAAGTTATTTGACTGTCTTGTTCACAACTTCATTTGTGAACAAGACTGCAATATTGTCATAATTTTGCAGAATCTTCTACACCTTGTAAAAAGTTCATGAATGATGTTGAGTTGTATATGATGAGTTGTTATACCTAGAGTAGTGCCACATATAAGGTATCCAAAAAAAACTTTACTGCACAAGATAGCTTCAGGTCTTTTAGGAGAACCATTTTTTTTCTTTGAGAAATCCAAGATCTGAGTTTACTCAGGTGATTTCAGCAGAATCTGAATTCTGCTAATAAAATACTCTGATCAAAAGATTTCACGCTTTCACTTCTTGAAGGTACAATATGACAGAGGAAAACACAATGTCCTTGATGGCTCTTTTTCTTTGCTTGATGGGGAGGAAGGAACAGGATTGATGAGCAATGAATGTGCTCAAACAAAAACCTTGGTACAAAGAGCCTATAATTTCCACTGTGAAATTATTTCTCTTGTAGATATTTATGCCCAGAGATCCAATAATGACAATATGTATTACCTGTGTCGCTTTTCTTTCAACATGGTCAAGCGATGCCATAAGATGAAATAGATCTGATATCTTCATAATCTAGGTGAAAAAAGCACAGTTGTCATAACATCACTTAAATCACACAAGTTTCTAGAGAATTAAAGATCTTAAGAAAAATGACTAAGTGGCTATTTTGCAACAACGTTTTGTGACAATTTGTATCATGTTGGCATATTTTTTTGGGTTGTTCCTTGGTTGTAGGGATCTAGCCATTGCAGGTAAGTTCCATTTCAGTTGTGTTGGATGTTGGAGATTACTTTTACTTGAATGAAGGAAAGGTTTCTTGTTAATAGATATGAATTTGTAGTTGAAGGGCCAGTTTAGATGAACGTTATAAACTACTTTAAGTAGTGATTGGCCATCCTCACTTAGTTGTGCTTCCTAGATGTTATTATGCCTCTCATTTGCCCAAGTTTCTCAAAAATCTTTTCATTCTAACTGATAACTATTTAAAATCATATTTCCTCTATGTTTTTTTCTCTCTAGCTGATCTTATTTCCAAGTGGGAACCATGCTTTTATCCCAGATTTGACTCTTTCCGTGTTCATTAGATTTGAGCCTTTGGGTAAATGTTTATTTTCCCATTATTTTGTGTTTGTGCAGGTGTAGTTCCTTGTGCTCTTTTGGTTCTGGGGTTATTTTTTATCCTGGAATCTCCAAGATGGCTGGTAAGTTTTTGATAATGAACTTTATGTTTGTCAATTGACTGAGTTGATGTTAACCATGTTAAACCTATCACCATATGTCATGCTATGTGAAATCTTAATATCAAATTTAATGTTCTTATGAGTGTAGGCTAAAATTGGTAATGAAGATTTTTAAGCCTCATTCCAAGCTCTTAGAGGCAGTCAGGTTGATGTTACCCTAGAAGTTTTTGAACTCAGGGTAACATTTCGGAACAATTGCAAATTTATCATGTTCCATGTCAAATTCATATATGTTTCTATTTTACCCTTCTTGACTGATTGCTTATCATTCACATGGAGTTGCTTAGTCATGGAAATCCGATAATGTTCCAATGGGGTTTTAGCTTGTTTGGTTTTGAGTTTTTTTCAGTCTGCAGTCTGAATGTTTTGCATACAAAGTTCCAACAATGTATATGCATTTCCCATCAAGATCATATTTGTCACTAATCTGAATATTTTCGTCTTTCAAAGTGTAGTGGAGACAAGAAATAAACCCAAAATAAAGTTTTCCAAGATCTTTGAATGAAAATATGCAATGCCTCTGACTATAAGTCATATGTTTGCATAGTTAATAATATGATAGACTTTTATGATTTTTCTGAGTGCAAGCTTATACGATACATAATTTTTATAAAAAAAATAAAAAAATTGGGATAAATCACATAGATAATTTTCTTGTCGACGCATTTTCAATCACACAATGTGGTTCATCATCAGGACTAAGATGATTTTGTGTGTGCTGGTGAATTTTCACAAACTAGTTGCTATTTTATTTCTTACTTGGCAAGAATATGATTACAAAAGTAAAGTATCCTTGCGTTGTATTTATTAAATGCAGATTGGCATTGGGATGCTTCTTTTACAACAGTTGAGTGGAATCAATGGTATTATGTTTTACAACAGTTCCATTTTTAAGTTTGCTGGTGAGTTTACCGTCAACTTCCTATTAAAAAGTATGGTACTTGTGATCTGGATTCATATTGTTCTATTGATAGAAACATGAAGTAATTGAAAATATATATATTGGCATCATGGACTTCTAATTTGGATGGGAGTTGAACATATGGAGTCCTTTTTGTATCTTTATAGCCTTTCATAATTATAGGGTTTTAACTTTTAACTAAGGACACGAATCATTCATGTGATCTTTATGGACCTTCTATTGATTTTAATTATTGTTTTCTATTACACGCTTGCCTAAGAAAATATGTATTGATTTCAATGTTTTATCATTTAAAGCAAGAATTTAATCTGCTAATGTTGCAACCCTTGGACTTGGTGATGTTCATGTTTCTTTCTGATCATGAGGCACTACTAATTGCAATGCAAGCTAGGAATATTTCACTATAATAAAAGATTTATTGTTCCTCATCTTAATCATGTGAAAGCTATTGGACTATTTATGTATAGCTTGTTATGACTGTTGTCAGTGCTGTGTTGATTGAGAAAGTTGGTAGACGTCTCCTTCTTATGGTGAGTAAACAACTTATTTAGAAGAGGATCTCTTAACTCAGTCAATTCAAATTTTTTAGATATGACATGATGAGTGTTGTTCAGTTTAAAGGTCTCACATAAATTTTCAATGATTTCAACGGATCTCCTCTACAAGGATGGTTGTTTGTTTTTTACTAGTTGGCCTTGCATTTTATTAAAAAGTAATCAAACTCTCACAATGCTATCTCTCTGTTACTAGTATGATGAATAGAATCATAATAGATTCTCATCAACTTATTATAAAATGGGCTTTGACATACGTTAGATTCTATAATAATATTTGGAAGATTGAAATTGTAAAGATGAGTTCTTGGTGTATCCTGGCATCATCCAGAGCCACCTAGCGGGAGAGTCACATCTTGTAACATTCACCAGTATTTTGGCAGTCACAATTTTGTTGGTAAGCTCCACGTTTAGTTGGTAAATAACTTATTGAAATTTACATTATTACATTGATGTCTTTGTTATGTTGAAGTTTTGTATACTTGCATTTGTGTTTTGTTTGTACAGGTTTACATTGTCTCTTTCTCCCTCAGGATTGGGGTTGTCCCCTGGGTTATCATGTCAGAGGTAATGCCTTTATCCAGATTCCCTATATGAATACAACTATCGCTGCAGGAGAGGGTTCCTTTCTCTGATTTGGTTACAGATGTAGAGGGTTTCACAATAGTGCCAAGGTTGAATTTTGAGCATCATCAGAGAATGTCCTACTCCTCTCGGATTACTTAGTTACATCATTCAATACTCACCACTGCCATATTAATATTATTATATCAATATAATTTCTGTCCTTGGGAAGAAGCTCATCAAGAGATACTCTCGTAGGAGTATAGACGAGAGAAAAATGAGACATATTTGATGTGCGAAGATCCTTGTAGCAAAAATTTAACTGAGTCATCCATTAAACTACTGCAACAACGATATAATATACTATGATTGTGCCATACCAGAGAGCGAGGAGAAAGTGTCATAAAGTTGAGTATTGAACCAAGGGTAATGTGAGCTATAAAGCAAATTATACACCAAGTTTGTTGTGTCGAGATCATTCCATATATACAAGAATGTCGAGAGTATACTTACATAAAGTGGAGAGATCAACTGAGATTACTGTATATGAATGAAGTTGAGATCAATGTATACAACAACGTAGAAATTATATTATCGAGACTATACACAGAGGAGACATAGATGAATAGAGATTACGCAGATAGCTATTGTTAGTAGAGGTACACTACACCCCTTTGATGCACAAGAAGTTTAGTTATCAAATGATCATTGAAGGTTGTGTTAAAGTCGTTGTCCAATTCTATATTCTAGCTTCCACCTAAACAATGAATGGGAATATGCCTTTGATGGTAATGGATAAATGCTCCCTAGATTTACAAAAGAATAGGGAAGACTAAAGGCCCTGAAGAGAGAGTAACACATATCCCTCAACATTTATGATATATCATGAGTACCAGTGTGTGTAGAATTAAAAGAATTTATTATGCCAGATACTGAGGAGGATAATTTGTGTAGATAATACTATATTAATGAGTACCTATCCACAAATTGTCTTTGAATCAAGGCATATGATTGGTGAAGGAGAGGATCATCATCTTGTTGGATAGACAACATCAATAGCTGTATCCAAACTTCATAGTTCCCTTTGAATATCAAGAATGAAACCATCGGCAACCTGCTATTAATCCAAATATTTTATAGCTTCATCTTAAGGTGATCATTTGGCCTTAAGTCACGAGGCAACTAATCCATAGTGAGGAAAGATATTTTGCATTCATGTGTTTATAACATTATTCTACATAATATCGAGATATCAAAATCAAGGTTCCCTGCAGATACTTTTTCAAGGCACCTCTGATTTCAAGGTGAGAGTTGCCTCAAAAGAGATTGTTCCACAGTCTTATGAAGTTTCTTCATCTTAACTGTTTTTCAACGTGGAATCTTCAGGTGTGTTGCATCATTTATTCAAATTGCTGCAAAATTTTTGTTTATAACTGAAAATCCCTGTAGATTCTTCATAATATTTGATTGTCTTGTTCACAACTTCGATTGTGAACAAGTCTGCAATACTATCATAATTTTGCAGAAGCTTCTACACCTTGTAAAAAGATCATGAAGGATGTTGAGCTGTATATGATGAGTTTTTATAGATAGAGTAGTGCCACATGTAAGGTATCCAAAAAATACTTTACTACACAAGATAGCTTCAGGGCTTTTAGGAGAACCATTTTTTTTCTTGAGAGATCCAAGATTTGAGTTTACTGAGGTGATTTCAGCAGAATCTCAGTTCTTCTAATAAAATACTCTGATCAAAAGCTTTCATGCTTTCACTTCTTGAAGGTAAAACATGACAAAGGAAAACACAATGTCCTTCATGGCTCCTTTGCTTTTCTTGATGGGGAGGAAGGAATAGGATTGATGAGCAATGAACGTGATCAAACACAAACCTTGGTACAATGAGCCTATAATTTCCACTGTGAAATTATTGCCCTTGTAGATATTTATGCCCAGATATCCAATAATTATGACAATATGTATTACCGGTGTTGCTTGTCTTTCGTCAGGGTCAAACAATGCCATAAGATGAAATAGACCTGATATCTTCATAATCTAGGTGACAAAAACACAGTTGTCATAACTTCACCAAAATCACACATGTTTCTAGAAAATTAAAGATTTTAAGCAAAAATGACTAAGTGGCTATTTTGCAACAACTTTCTATGGCAATTGGTATCATGTTGGCACATCTATTTGGGTTGTTCCTTGGTTGGAGGGCTCTAGCCATTGCAGGTAAGTTCCATTTTCGGTTTTGTTGGATGTTGGAGATTACTTTTACTTGAATGAAGGGAAGGTTTCTTGTTAATAGATATGAATTTGCAGTTGAAGGGCCAGTTTAGATGAATGTTATAACTGCTTTAAGTAGTGATTGGCCGTCCTCACTCAGCTGTGCTTCCTAGATGTTATTATGCCTCTCATTTGGCCAAGTTTCTTAACAATATTTGCATTCTAATTGATAACTATTTAAAATCATATTTCTTCTATGTTTTTTTCTCTATATCTGATCTTATTTCCAAGTGGGAACCATGCTTTTATCCCAGATTCGACTCTTTCCATGTTGATTTGATTTGAAGCTTTGGAGAATTGTTTATTTTCCCATTATTTTGTGTTTATGTAGGTGTAGTTCCTTGTGCTATTTTGGTTATGGGGTTATTTTTTATCCCTGAATCTCCAAGATGGTTGGGAAGTTTTTGATAATGAACTTTATGTTTTTCAATTGAATGAGTTGGTATTAACCATTTTAAACCTATCACCATATGTCATGTTATGTGAAATCTTAATATCAAATTTAATGTTCTTATGAGTGCACCCTAAAATTGGTAATGAAGATTTTGAAGCCTCATTGCAAGCTCTTAGAGGAAGTTAGGTTGATGTTACCCTAGAAGCTGTTGAAATCAAATAAAATTTCAAAACAACTGCATTTTTATCATTTTCCATGTCAAATTCATATATGTTTCTATTTTTCCCTTCTTGACTGATTGCTTATCATTCACATGGAGTTGTTGAGTCATGGATATCCGATACTATTCCAATGGAGTTTTAGCTTGTTTGGTTTTGAGTTTTCTTCAGTCTGCAGTCTAAATTTCTTGAAAACAAATTTCCAACAGTTTATATGCATTTCCCATCAAGGTCATATTTGTCACTAATCTAAATATTTTTTCCTTTCAAAGTGTAGTGGAGACAGGAAATCAACAACTCAGAATAAAGTTTTCCGAGATCATATGTTTGCATAGTTAAGAATATGATAGACTTATGTGATTTTTCTGAGTGCGATTCTGCGATTCATAATGTTTATAATTTTTTTTTTTTGATAAATCATATAGATAATTTTCTGGTTGACTCATTTTGAATCACACAATGCGGTTCATCACCAGGACTAAGATGATTTTGTGTGTGCTGGTGAATTTGCATAAACTGGTTGCTATTTTATTGCTTACTTGGCAAGAATATGATTACAAAAGTAAAGTATCATTGTGTTGTATTTATTAGATGCAGACTGGCATTGGTCTGCTTCTTTTACAACATTTGAGTGGAATCAATGGTATTATGTTTTACAACAGTTCCATTTTTAAGTCTGTTGGTGAGTTTACTGTCAACTTCCAGTTAGAAAGTATGGTACTTGTGATCTGGATTCATATTGTTCTATTGGTAAAAACATGAAGTAATCGAAAAATATATATTGGCATCATGGACTTCTAATTTGGATGGGAATTAAACATATGGAATCCTTTTTATAGCTTTATAGCCTTTCATAATTAGAGGGTTTTAATTTTTAACTAGGACTCAGATCATTCATGTGATCTTTATGGCCCTTCTATTGATTTTAATTCTTATTGTCTATCACAAGATTACGTAAGAAAATCTGTATTGATTTCAATGTTTTATCATTTAAAACATGGATTTCATTTGGTAATGTTGCAACCCTTGGACTTGGTGCTATTCAGGTTTCTTTCTGATCCTCGGGCCGTACTAATTGCCATGCATGCTAGGAATGTTTCACTATAATAAAAGTTTTATTGTTACTAAACTTAATCATGTGAAAGTTGTTGGACTGTTTATGTAAAGGTTGTTATGATTGTTGTCAGTGTTGTGTTGATTGACAAAACTGGTAGACATATCCTTCTTATGGTGAGTAAACATCCTATTTAGAAGAGGATCATTTAACTCAGTCAATTCAAATTTTTTAGATATGACATGACGAGTGTTGTTCAATTTAAATATCTCACATAACTTTTTAATGATTTTAACAAATCTCCTATGCAGGGATGGCTATTTGTCTTTTCTTGGTTGGCCTTGCCTTTTATTTAAAAGTAATCAGGAATATAATAGAATCATAATAGATTATCATCAACTTATTAGAAAATGGGCTTTTGACATACATTAGATTCTATAAGAATATTTGGAAGATTGAAATGCTAAAGATGAGTTCTTGGTGTATCCTAACATCTTCCAGAGCCACCTAGCAGGAGAGTCACATCTTGTAACATTCATTGGTATTTTGGTGGTCACAAGTTTGTTGGTAAGCTCCACGTTCAGTTGGTAAATAACTTATTGAAATTTACATTATTACATTGATGTCTTTGTTTTGTTGAAGTTTTGTATAATTTCATTTGTGTTTTCTTTGTACAAGTTTACATTATCTCTTTCTCCCTCGGGATTGGGGATGTCCCCTGGGTATACTAATATAAGATTTTGAATTTTTTTGCTAGATATATAATCTGCCTCACTTTGCACCTTTTGGGAAAATTGCTAGTTTTAGTAAGTTAAAAATATGGTCTACATGATTATAGTTTTTATAAATATTATAGATCATGTGTGAGATATTTTTTTTTGGTTTAAATCAATGGCTATAAATGTAGTTTTCAGGATTGCCATAACTCTTCATGTAATTCTTTAAAGTGTGCTAGCTCAATCGAAGAGCACTTGACTTACAAGCAAGAGGTTGGTGGTTCGATTCCAGTGTGCACTAACATGAATTAATCAATGGTTTTCTAGTTTATTTTTAATTAAATGTTTTTTTATATCGATTTATTTCAATGGTGAGATATTTCGAGATTCATTGTTTATATTGTTTCCAGAGAGACAAAAGTGATCTTTAAATAAAAAAATTATTGTCTCTAGAGAGACAATAGCTAGTATTAAAGACATATTGTCTCAAATCCTAGTGTTGTCTCTAAAGAGACAAAAATGAAATTGTCTCAAGAGAGACATAAATGAAATTGTCTCCTAGGAGACAATAATGCTTGTGTTATATATTATCTTTATAGAGACAATTTTTTAAGACAATAATTTTTAACACAATAATCTTTAAGACAATAATTTTGAGACACCGGCTTAAAGATGATATTTAAGACAACACAGAAGTTTTTTTTGTCTCAAGTTAAGACAATTTACCCAAAAATTCTCTCAAATATTGTCTTAAAACTCCCCTTTATGTAGTAGTGCATCCTATGGAACTTCCACCATGTGTGAATCCACGACCCTCTGCAGTCTTCATTAGTTATCTAGGATATCATTTTGGTACAGAATGTCTTCAATAGACAATTCTACAACTTGACCTTGTATAAATAACCTATACAGATGCTCCAGAGCACCACATGTCACACCAGCTTGACCTTATTAAGAACTACCTATGACTAATGCTCTCTGAGCAGATGGGTCACATTAATCTATTAAATAATTGGCCTGTTCTTTGTGATTTTGCATCATATGATTCCAAAAAAATAACTACCCCTCAAAACAACATTGTCTTTTGTTTTTTCTAAATAATATAACTAAACCACCATCATGAGAACAGATCTTAAAATCTAAATGAGATTTCTCCACAAAAATTTCCCAAACAGCCCAAAGAATGAAGCTTTAGAATACTTGCTCAAGGAATACCCAAAGAACAATTCAACCCCACATTCTGCTTTACAACTTGCTGTAAACGCACACTAGATAGACAATAGCTGCAACTGTGATCAAATGCTGCTCCAAACAAACTCACACAATGTGCAATCAATTCGGCACACCAACTCCTCATCGTTTGACATAAATTTTCTTTTTGGTTTTGAAAGCATGTAGTTTCCAAGATAAACTCTCTTCAATTCCTTGTAATTCCTTCCACAATTATTGCTACGTCGTTTAGATATCGTGCTGATGCAATAGGCAGATTCAGTAAAAAACACTTTCAGTGTTCCAAGAAATAATGTGATAATGTGCAATCCTCTGCAGCTTGCTATGGATTACATTCGCAAATAAACGGAGATTTACGTATGAAAGGATTCTCATAACTATGGAAACAAGGAGACCCGGTCAACGCTGCCAATGAATCAATATTTTAACGAGCACTCCATAAGATTAAATGGTCCCGTGACGCTTAACGGAACTGTGTACAACGAATCCCAAAATTCCTGTCTCTTCACACACACCATAGAAAACCACACTCACACATAGATATAAATAGGGAGAAATAAATCTCACATCAGAAATCAACAATAATACAAAACAATATTAATCTATCTATGAACAAAACAATAATACTCAATGTTCTCTCACATTTTTAATAATACTCAATGCTCTTTCACATCTTCCTGGCTTTCTCAGCAGGGAATCAAGCAAGATATAGTTCTGATACCATATTAAAAAATAGAGAGAAATTAGAAAGATCCATTAAACACAACACCAAATACAATATATCTTATTGATTTCATGGATATTACATATATAAGAATACATGATATTTCTAGATCCGAGAATGGTGGATCTAAATTATTAAAAATAGCTAGTATACCCATTAACCTAGGAACTCATAGAATACAACTCAGGATAGCTTCGAAGTCATAGAAGCATTACTTCCAACATGACTTACTACAAATTCATATGGCAGGCAATGCCATGTACCTAAAAAAGACTTCAAATTCTAAGATCGACAACCTTGAATTTCCTATAAGGTACTTAACACTTAAACAGATCACTGAACTTCTTTAACCATTAGAACTGAGCACATCAAATTTATTCAAAGGTCAATACATCTTTCTTAATATGATGAAAATATTTTCTCTCGGGTCAAAGTTCATCAGCAATTGTGTTAATTGAGAAATCATATTAGTTACTTCAAGTGGAAACGACGACAAGTGCTCTAAATGGCTGGACCGGCAAAGGACAACCTTGATCACTTCTGTGTCTTTGTTTTGTTGAAACACAAAATCCACAAGTTGGCGTTGGGGTTGGAAGTGAGCAGGCTCCTGTTCCACAACGGAGCTTCATGTACTTGAATATCTTTCTAACAGGAACTCTCTGAGAAAAATTACCCTGTGTGAGTTGAGTAATCACGTGCCTTCTCTCACAGCTCTTGGTCGTTTTTCCAATCTCGAAGAATTCTCTATAGAAAGCAATTTTGTTGAGGTTAGTAAACCCCTGGCTTTTATCTTTTAGGTTAAATGCTTCAAGCATCTTCGTTTTTATATGGAGGAGATTTGCGAAGCAATTTTTCATGGAAGCAAGTTTCGCGACAGGAAGTTTGACCCTCCCCTGATGACAAACCTCAAGAAAGTGCATAGGAGGGTTTTAGGGTTGGATGATGAGGAAATTGCTCTGATCAGCTGCCTTCTCAGAAATTCCCCTCCTCTGCAGACAATGATGGTTACTTTACCAATATGCTATGAATGTGTCGATGAGTAGAAATTTTGGGTTTGAACAAATCTTCTAGACAAACCACTGTACATATAACAGTTAACGAAGATAGGATTTCTTCAGATGATGAAGATACAAGTTATTCAGATGATGAATGACCCTTTATTTAGGAAAATGAGTTATTTTTAGTGTGATTTTTTGGAGTTTCTGGTGCCTTAAAGTAAAACAATTTGTGGTGAAATTTTGATTTATATTATTTAAACTAGTTTTTTTTATTGTATATATAGATTCAGCACCCAGAAAAACCCTTAGGACACTTCTATTGTGTAGGGGTTACCCATCAAACTTGTGATTTCAATGAATTTTTATAAGTGATTTCAATGAATTTTTATAAGATTTTAGAGAAATTAGACCAAAAAAATCCACTAGAATATCATGAAAAAGTTGTTTGATATTCAGCTTTCAATATCCATACGGAATACTATTGAAAATAGGTAAGTCAATTAGTGTTGGCCCAATTTCTTGTGGTGCGACCTCTAAATTGAACACACATGAATCGAGTCAAACAATGAGTGCAATGACACATCAACCGTTATTGTAAACAAGTTTAAACCATGAAGCCTTTTTAGCTAAGTTGCTGAAAAAGGCTACCTCCAACCCCAAAATGTCGTTTTTCTGTTCGGATCCGGATCCGCATAAGAAAAGGAGGAAAAACATCGGAATTTTCGATGCTGTCTCTTTTTTTTTTTTTTTCTGGGGAAATGTAACGTTTTTCTCATAGCCATTTTTATAGTTGTTTTTATCAAAAAAATCTTGCCGTTTTAAAAAACATCAATACATTTAAAAAAAATTCGTGATACGTTTTGGCTTAAAAGAAAAAAAAAAAAAAAAAATCGAAAATGGCCCACTATGCCCGCTGGGAACAGTCAATTGTTATAATTTATAAGGTTTTTTATTGTATTTTTTATTAGAACACATTACGGTATGATTACCCTAACTTAAAACTGTCGAATAGTCGCAGAGAGTCAGGGAGTTGAAACAATATAGACGCTGAGAACTACTGTGCAGTGTATAGTTGTTGAACATTGTAGTTCATCTGGCATCGCTGCCGAGAGACTGGGAACATTGCTGCCATTGAAACATCAAGACTCGAGAGTGACTGTTCTGTCCATGTCGCTTGAGCCGTCGAGAGTGACCAGTTTTCAGTGTTCTGTCTGAGGTTAGTAATAAACAAGACTTTAACTGTAACATTACCAATATTTATTATTTAGTATTTAGCATGGTTTAAACTTTAAGGCTAAAATGGTAAAACCATTGAAGTTTGTCCACACAAATTTCTAGCAGAGATTTTGAATTTTGGATCAGGTACCGAGAGGATTCCATCACCTATTTCTAGGAGGAAACTAACATCTATCTGAGCCTTGAGGGTATAGTTGTTGTAAAGTATCTGAGTTTCCTGAGTGTGCAGGAGCCTGTGTTTATGGAGGAAACATCACAGGTTTGAGGGCATACTTTCAGCTTCTATATACTGTTCAGAGATCTTTTCCAATCATAAGGAGCTACTAAATGAGGCCAAAATTTCTGCTAGAGGAGAGCTAACTATGTGTTAAAAATTTATATCCATAACTTATTACAAATTCAAGATCGTAATATATTCAAGCATAAAAAGTCCCTTTCTGATTTAAGTTTTTAAGTTTTAAAATTAAAGAACACGGTGAATAAACAAACTAGTGGAACCTGGCACTTATTTCAGTGAGTAGCCTCCAAATATCAGTCACAAGGATATGAAGAAACCAACAAGAATAAACACCACAATATACTAAATCTGAGAGCTAATATATGTATATAAAATGATGGTAAGCATTGATACGAAGAACCTCGTATACACAGTGATATGTCTTGAGTTTAATGATCGGTCCCTTATGCAACCTCAAAATGACCGCATGTAATTTCTCTTCCTCTGTCCTCTTCTACAGCCACGAATATGTTACATGAGTGCACTTTTTTATAGAATGAACGCTGCCATCTCAATACATATCAGTCCCACGAACAAATGAGGGGTACAACCACTCATCCTTATCAATTTACATGAGCACTTGTGCCTAGAGATGGCAATACATATCAGTCCCACGAACAAATGAGGGGTACAACCACTCATCCTTATCAATTTACATGAGCATTTGTGCCTAGAGATGGTAAGAAGCTTGAGCAGTGAGAGGGTTTAGAGTCACTGAGTTTGAAACAAAGCAAGCACCCAAATGTCTGTTGTTTATGAACTATAAATCGGTTCATGAATCATTTAATAGACTAGGGTTCCGGTTTTTTGTTTGGTTTGTTCAATTTTAATAGGGTTTTCTTGGGATCTTAAGGCTGAGATACATACTTTAATTTTTAAAAATTTTAAGTTTGTAAACTGTAACTTCTTTTGAACATTTGAAATACATATATGATATTTGTCAATTTTCTTTTTCAGTTTCATTTATATCATCATCATCATTCATGGCAACTTCAAGTTCAACCATTGATGAGGCAAAAGAAGTGGAACATGATATTGAATCAACCCCTAAACTTGATCCAAAGTCATCGCTTTGGAAATAAGTAACTACTTTTGGGAAGATCCAAGAAGGTGGATCATTGGCATTGATTTGCAGTTAGTGTAAAAATGAGTATAAGGGATCATACACACGAGTTAAAGCACATTTGCTTGGTTTAAGAGGAAATGGTATTCAAATATGCAATGGCTCACCTAAAGAGAATGGGACAAATGGAAATGGTTTAAACAAGGAAAAAATAGCAAAATATCAATGAGAAAGAGGTGAGGCCGATGATAAAGAAAATGAGGCAAATCCTGCCTCCCATTTAAAACATCCAACAAGGTTAGGAGCATCTTCATCAAAGCCTCCACTTCATTCTCATGGAATTTTTTGTTCAAAGTGATCAAATTTGGGACCGTTTGAAAAGAGTTTTAATGATATGGAATTTATCCACGACAAAGAATTAAAGGTATTACATACTCATGTGCATTGATGTGCCCATGTTACTTATGCAACGGATCGATAAGATTGCTAGAATACATAGACACTGAGGCAATCGCAGAAAACATAACAGTCAAACATGTAAACAAAACAATTTTAATAAGGAGTTCACCCAATGCTCCTCGGCTACGTCTCCGAGTCCAACCTTTCACTCGTGGCCTCTCTATTATGTTTTCAAGCAGGGTTTTACAACAGTGAGCTCGATTCGAGTCTCACTAACAGAATGGAGTCAATTGGAATGGAGTGCACAGACTCTCCTTACTAAAACTCGACCTCTGAGGGTCACAGTAGTATGACAGGCCTATATCGGGGAGCTTGCTTGAACCTCTCAAGCCTTCAATGGAGTACACAAACTCTCTAACTCTCTATGGCTCTGTCTGGCTCGATGCTACCTTAAGGTCAGCTCAGCTTCTACTCTCTGTTCTCTGCTATTAGCTTTCTGCATCTCTGTGTTGCCTCTCTATATGCTGCCCCGCTGCTTCTGTCAGTGCATGGCTTTAAAGCGAGTCTGTTCTTTTGACGTTCATTTCCGCTTCCCGACCTTCTGGTTTCCTTTCCTCTATCCGTTCGAATTCCTCTACTCTACGTCATCATCAATTGGTAACGCCTTGTAAGGAGGTGGCCACTTGCTTGCTAACAAACTGAGTTTCAGATTATTCGAATGGCTGTTAAATTTGTTTGTTTCAAGATCACCCGCAAACACAAATCATTTACCAACTCATCATCCACGTTAGACTTCAAATCCATGTCATCTTTCTTTTTGACCTGTCAAGTCCGGTCGGTCATCGGGACACATCTCCACTGTTGATCTGGACCCCCCAGATCCTACGGTTGTCCTTCATATTGAGCGGACAAGTCGCACGACATTTACCCATCTGATGCGGGCGATTTTCTCTCTCATTTGCTGGACACATGTCGCTCAATGTGTGGCATCGAGCAGGACTCAGTCAAAACTGCTTACCGCCTCGAAGCCTTTCGATATCCTACCGGTTTTGGGGAATCCCACGCTATAGAACTGAAACCGTTTCTTTTTCTGAATTTTATAGCGATTTCGGGTCCGGGTGCTTCGTGGCTTTCCTTCACTGAGGGGGATGCCCTGCGATACACGATTAGCGCTAATCGCATATCAGAATCCACTTCTGTTTCCCGAATTAGCCTCCAGTTTTGCCAATTTTTTTCCATCGCGCTTTGCCATGGGCCAATGGTCTGCGCGCTTGAACAAGGGTCCTCGTTGCTCCGCTCTGGCCACAACTGCAATTGTTATGAGGATTCCTTCTGATAGCTTCAAGCTTTTCTAGGAATTGAATCTTTTGGCATAATTTGAAACAACCATGAAAACTTAGAGAGTTTTAGGATCCAATTCGGATCACAGCCTTCCCACTGAAAAAGATTTTGGACCACCAAAAGTTGGTTTTTCTTTCAAGCATCAATCAAGTGAGGGTATTGCTTCCTCGCTTGCTCAATTTCTATCCATTTCACACTGCTTGGCTTTAAACCTTTGAGTTCGATCCTGAGGTACTCAACATCCCCTATGCATGTAGTTCTTACCTTCCTGTCCAAAACTGTATCTTCCTGCAACTCATTAAGATATTCAGGTAACAGATCATCAATAGAAGGCAATTGACTCTGCTCTTTGGGATCTTCAATTAATGAAGGTTCAAATAGTCTCAAGTTGTCTACATTAACAACTGAGTAGATGTGCATGTAAGCTGGTATATCAAGGAAAAAAGCATTCTCAAGTATCTTGAAAGGTCCATACCTTATTGGCTTCAGCTTCTTACCTTCTCCTTGCATTCGGTCTTTGCTGATATACAGCCAGACTTGATCACCAACTTGGAAACTATGCTCCATCCGATGCTTGTCATGCCTTGGCTTGTACTTGGCTTGGCTCTTTTCCAGCTGTTCCTGTACTGCCTGGTGAATCTCTTGGATTTGTTCAATGAACTTGGTTGCCTTGTCCACATCACTGTGTCCATCAACTGCTATGTCTTTACCAAAGACAAAATCCAAGGGAGACCTTGGTGTGAAACCAAAACAGGTTTCGAAAGGAGATCTCTTTGTAGAAGAATGTTTAGCTCAGTTGTAATCATGCTGCACATAACATAAATGTTCATCCCAAAGTTTGGGATGCTTACTGCAATAGCCTCTAAGCAACTGGATCACTATCCTGTTGACCACTTCTGTTTGACGATCTGTTTGCAGATGAAAAGCTATGCTTTTCTTCAGCTTGGTGTCCATCAATTCCCACAAACTTGACCAAAATTTCCCAACAAATCGGGTATCTCAATCAGATATTATGGAAGTGGGTAATCCAAAATGAACCCATACATGCTGAAAGAACAACTTTGCAGTTTATTTAGCTGTAATATGTTTGTTACAAGGTATTAAAATACACATTTTGCTAAACCTATCCACAACAACATATAAATAGTCATGACCTTTCCTAGATTTAGGCAGTCCTCCAACAAAGCCCAGGGAAACACTTTCCCAAGGATGAGAAGGAACTGGTAGTGGAGTGTACAAGCCTAGTTTTCTATTGTTGGGCTTGCTTTTAGCACACATGGTACAGCCTCTTACATATCTAGAAACTGTCTCATTCATTTTTGGCCAATAACAAAATCTTTGCAGTTGTGCAACCGTTTTACTTACACCAAAGTGACCTGATATTAGAGAAGTGTGTGTTTCTCGAATTATCTTTACTCTTTTGGTTTGTGGAATGCATAGCTTCCCACAATTATAAAGGAGTTGGTCCTTAATATGACAATCCAATTCTTCTATTTGTTTGCCTTGAATATCTATATCTTGATCATATTGTTCAATGTATCTCTCATGCAATACTGAATTATGCTTAAGTATAGTAGATGCATTTATAATTGGTCCAGATAACATATCTGCAAATTTATTGTGTATGCCCTTTTTATATCTGATGACTAAATGAAATTGTTGTAGAAAACCCATCCATCTATAGTGTCTTGATTGCTACAAATTAGTTTGGGAGTGTAGATATTGAAGTGGTTGATGATCAGTATGTATAACTGTCTCTTTGCCCATTAAGTAATGTTTCCACCTTTTCACACTTTGTACTAATGCATACAATTCTTTATCATATGTGGGATAGTTAACTATTACAGAATTAAATGTCTTAGAATGATAACATATGGCTTTACCATGCTGCATCAACACTGCTCTCATGGCATAGTCACTGGCATCTGTTTCAATCTCAAATGCTCTTTGAAGATCGGGCAGTGCTAGTACTAGTGCCGTACTAATCTTTTCTTTCAAGGTGTCGAAAGATTTCTGTTGTTTGCCTCCCCACTGAAACACCTTGTTCAATCCTGTTAAAGAATGTAAGGGAGCTACAATTAAAGAAAAGTTAGAAATAAACTTTCTCCAATATTGTGTTTCTCCTAAGAAGCTTCTAACCTCTGTAGTAGATTTGGGCTTAGCCCAGTTTACCATGACTGCAACCTTAGAGGGATCCATCTTCAATTCACCACCCCCTACTATATGTCCCAAATAATTCAAATCTGTTTTGCCAAATTCACATTTTGGGAGTTTAACATAAAGTTTTTCTCTTTTCAAAACAGCCAGTGTCTGCTTAACATGCTTTAAATGTTTTTCCAAACGTTTTGCTAAATATAAGAATTTCATCCAGATATACAATAACAAAATCATCAAGAAAAAGTCTGAGTACATCATTCATTACTCTCATGAAAGTAGCAAGAGCATTAGTTAAGCCAAAAGGCATAACCAACCACTCATACAATCCCTGCTTTGTTTTGAAAGCAGTCTTCCATGCATCTTGCTCTGCAACTCTAACCTGATGATAGCCACTATGCAAGTCTAACTTGGAAAAATAAACAACCTCTTTCAACTGATCTAATAGATCATCTATGAGAGGAAGAGATAACGATTTTTTGATCGTTATCTTATTCAGTGCTTAGTAATCAATGCACATTATCCATGAGCCATCTTTCTTACAGTGAGTGCATGAAGACTTGTGTTTTTTTACAGTGTTTGTCTTCCTCTTTTTCCATTTCTGTTTTCTTTTCTCCTTATTTTTGCTTACAGTGGGTTGGGATGATCCCCCAACTTCTGGGTTCCCATTCTTACCTTTAGCTTCGAGATGCGTAGCCTGAACGGATACCTCATCTATGCTAGTGGGATTAAACATGAGGATAGTGTGCCTCATGTAGCTGTGCAGACCACCTATATACTTCAATAGAGTCTCAAGTGAGTCTAAAGAAGTTCCTAGAATCAAAGATCTTTTCCTAAATTCTTTGGTGTAACATTGTACACTTTGCCCTTCTAGTTGTCGAAGAGTTTGCTAGCTCATCATGGCTTGCTACATGTAGGCTAGTGGATAGAATTGCTTTTTAATTGCAGAAACAAATTCACTCCAGACAGAAAGAATCTTACCATGTTTCTTCATTTCGGCTTGTGTCCTACCTTCCCACCATACCAAGGTAGTGCCTCTAAGGCATAGGCTGGCCAGCGAAATCTTACTCTTGTCTGAGTCAATGCTCTGCACTCTACAATAAACATCAATCTATCTGATCTAATTATCCAGCTCCTCTGCATTCAACTCTCCATCATATATTGGTAAATCAAATTTAACATCTAATTTAATCAAAGATGTCTTCCTTTTATTTTCAGGGCTATTAGGAGGCGTGAGGAATTTTTCTTCTTTCCCTTTGCCTTTAGAGTGGTCATGGAGGAGAGATTCTTCTACTCCTTTGTCTTGTTTGGAGCTTGATGAATCTTCATCTCTATGTTTCTTATAGTCCCTATACATTTCCTCCACCATGGATTTCAGGGTCATAAAACTATCCATGAACTGGGGGTCTGATTCCAAGGGATTTTCTCCTGACATTTTCCTCTTAGAATAGACTCTTCCAATTTCTAGGTTAGTTTCAGCCAATTCTCCTTCTCCTAATTTAAGCTTTGATCTAGTTAGCATTCAACAAAAAAATCCAGCACCAACTTGTCTAACCTTAGTAACCTAGAGCTCTCATACCACTTGATTTGGAATTTATCCAGGACAAAGAATTAAAGGTATTACAGACTCATGTGCATAGATGTGCCTATGTTACTTATGCAATGGATCGATAAGATTGCTAGAATACATAGACACTGAGACAATCACAGAAAACATAACAGTAAAACATATAAACAAAACAAGTTTAATAAGGAGTTCACCCAATGCTCCTGAGCTATGTCTCCTGCTCCAGCCTTTCAGTGGTGGCCTCTCTATTATGTTTTCAAGTAGAGTTTTATAACAGTGAGCTCTATTTGAGTCTCACTAATAGAATGGAGTCAGTAGGAATGGATTGCACAGACTCTCCTTACTGAAACTTGACCTTTGAGGGTCACAGTAGTATGACAGGCCTATACCGAGGAGCTTGTTTGAACCTCTCAAGCCTTCAATGGAGCACACAGACTCTCTGACTCTCTCAAGCTCTATCTGGCTCGATGTTGCGTTCAGGTCAGCTCAACTTCTACTCTCTTTTCTCTGTTGTTAGCTTTCTACGTCTCTGTGTTGCCTCTCTATATGCTGCCCCCTCTACTTCTGTCAGTTTATGGCCTTAAAGCCAGTTTTTTCTTTTGACTGTTCATTTCCACTTCCCAACCTTCTGGTTTCCTTTCCTCTGTCCGTTCTAATTCCTCTACTTTGCGTCATCATCACTGGGTAATGCCTTGCACGGAGGTGGCCACATGTTTGCTAATGAACTGGCTGTCAGATTATTCGAATGGCCATTAAATCTGTTTGCTTCAAGATTGCCTGTGAACACGAATCATTTACTAGCTCATCATCCACGTCAGAATTCAAATCCCTGTCATCTTGCTTTTTGACCTATCAAATCCGGTTGGTTATTGGGATGCATCTCCATCATTGATCTAGACCCCCCAGAACCTACGGTCGTCCTTCATATCGGGCGGACAAGTCGCATGATGTTTACCCATCTGATGCAGGCAGTTTTCTCTGTCATCCACCGGACGCATGTCGCTCGATGTGTGGCATCGAGCGAGACTCAATCAAAACTTCTTACCACCTCGAAGCCTTCCGATATCCTGCTACTTTTGGGGAATCCTGTGCTACAGAACTGAAATAGTTGCTTTTTCCAAATTTTATAGCAATTTCAGGTCCGGGTGCTTCGGGGCTTTCCTTCACTGAGGGGGACGCCCTGCAATACACGATTAGCGCTTAGTGCTAATCACGTATCAGAATCCACCTCTGTTTCCCGAATTAGCCTCCGATTTGGCCAGTTTTCTGCCATCGTGCTTTACCATGGGCCAACAGTCTGCGCGCTTGACCGAGGGTCCTCGTTGCTCCACTCTGGCCACAACCGTAATTGTTATGAGGATTCCTTCTGTTAGCTTCAACCTTTTCTAGGACTTGAATCTTTTAGCATAATTTGAAACATTCATGAAAACTTAGAGAGTTTTAGGATCCAATTCAGATCATTTAATAATGATGCTCGAGAGATAGCAGCTGCAAGTATAGCCCAATGCATTTATGCAAATGGTCTTCCCTTTAACCTTGTGTGATCTCCTTACTGGGCAAAGATGGTAAAAACAGTGAATGAAGCCCCAAGAGGGTACAATATCGCTGGATATGAGAAGGTATGCGCCACATTGTTGAGTGATGAAAAGTTATATTTGGAGGCTAAATTAGGCCCCATTCATGATTCATGGCTCATTTCAGGGGTGTCCATCATTTCTGATGGATGGAAGGATCAAAGAAATAGGCCTTTAACCAATTTTATTTCTCAGATGCCATAGGGGGAAATGTTTTTTAAGGCAGTGGATTATGAGGGGTAGATGAAAGATTCCCAATTCATTGCTAACATTTTGATTGAAGCAATTGAATTGGTGGGGCCTGAAAATGTTGTCCAGGTAATAACTCATAATGCAACGATGTGTAGAGCAGCAGGCCTAATTATTGAAGGAAAATATCAGCACATATTTGGACCCCTTTTGTTGTACATTCATTGAACCTCATGTTGAGCAAGTTGGGAAAGAAAATTGAGTGGATTCGAGTTATTTTTGAAGAGGCAAAAGAAATTCAAGCCTTTGTCACAAACCACCACATGTCCCAAGGCATCTACAAGGAATTTGCTAAGTTTGAGCTCCTTAAGATACCGATGCTTTAAAGTTTATTAAATATTTCATAACTTCTAATATCTGACTCTAAATTCAATTATCTAAATTGGATTCTCAAATGTCATGATTTGTGAATCATAATAGTTATTCAATCAAATTATGATTTTTGATTTGTTGAAATTTGAAACATTGGCAATTTGACACCTGCAGGTTGCCAAGACTCGATTTGTTGCTCACATCATAGTCTTAACAAGGCTTGTGCAGGTGAAAGATGCATTAAAATCAATAGTATGCAAATCTCTTTGGAATCAATGGAGGAAATCCCAATCTGATAGAGCACAAGCAAAGAAATGGTTGGTTGTTGATGATGAATGGTGGGATAGGGTGGAGTACCTCTTGGCATTTACTAAGCCAATTGTGGATTTGCTCCTTATGTTTGACACATATATGCTTAATTTGGGAGAGGTGTATGAGGGCATTGATTCCATGATAGAGAAGATAAGGTTTGTTATAAATGCCAAGGAGAGTGACCTTGATGAATTCTTTTATAGAGAAGTAAAAGATATATTGACCAAAAGGTGGAATAAGATGGCCACCACATTGCACCTTTTAGCCTATGCAATGAACCCAAAACATTATGCTACAGAGTTGCTACGTGATTCAAAAAGAACCACACCAAGCAAAGATCCAGAAGTTGCAGAAGCATTTAAAAATGCTTTTAGAAAGCTTTTTGTAGATCCCGAAATTAGGCTCCGGATTCGTGCAAAGTTTTCTCATTTTGTGGTATGAGAGGGTTGGAGTTGTGATATTGAGTGTATGCGGGACAAGGCCAGATTATGTCCAATTGAGTGGTGGAACTTCTATGGTGGGGCACTTCCACATATCCAAAAATTGGCCATCAAAATATTGTTACAAGTTGCTAGTTCCTCTTCAGTAGAAAGGAACTAAATTGCATATGCCTTCATCCATTCAGTGATCCAATATAGATTGGGATCTAAGAAGGCTGAGGGACTAGTGTATGTTCACTCAAACCTTCGCCTTCTCTCACACAAGAGAGATGAATACAAATTTGCGCCCACCAAATTATGGGACGTGGAGCCAGAGTTGTCTGACTTGGATATGACATTGAATGCCATGTCTCATATGAATTTGTTTGATGCGGAGTCACCAATAGGTGGATTTTCAAGTGGACATGGCAACAATGTTCTCAGTCCCACTTCAAGAGAGGACGTGGAACCTTATAGTGGCATGAATGAAGACATATTTGATGATATGTAAAAGTAATTTATGATGGTGTTTTAACTTTTAAGCTTTTGAACAACCATATGAATTATGAATAATGATAGTAGGGTGCGAGTCATAGTTCATTTTGTACTTTGTACTATGTAGTAATTAGTATGCATTATTAATTTTGGTAAGGATGGTGTTCGTGTAACTTGTCATGTTGATAACTTGATGTTTGAAATTTGAAACAAAAACTTAATGATATGTTGAAACTTGAGTCATGAATGTTATAATAATCGTTAATGATGATGACAATCCTTATGGCATATGCTGAATTAATGATATGAATCATGATAGATCACAAATGATAATTGATTATGTATTTACTATTTTTAGTCTTTATATCTAATCTAGATTCTAAAATATGAATGGTAAAATGAAATTTTTATTTTATATATATATATATATATATATATATATATATATATATATATATATAATGTGTCGTTTCCTGTAGTATCGTATCCATAAGTATCCATACGATCCATAGGTATCAGTTTAAGTGGAACTTAGCTTTTTCAGTAATTTTTTAAAGAGAAAGTTATTAGAGACTTTAGAATTAAGTTTAAATGAAAAATTAACAAACTGTAATCACTATATAGAATGTGTCATTAATGTTTGAGGAATTTTGAACTTCCTCAAATTTTTAGAGATGTAGGTAAGAAAATTATTACATCAAGGATTTATAACCTTGCATATGCTTCTCTAGTCAATTTTGGTGTAAATTTCTTTTTCTAATCTGAACTTTAGAGAATATTAAAATTTTATTAGAGAATATTAAAATTTTATTTATAATTTTTTATGTTTTGAGATTTTTAAATTTTTATCTATATTATTTTTATATTTTTTTGTTTTGAAATTTCGGTAAAATTTATGTAATAGATAAATTTAGTATTAAGATTTGTAATTAAAAAAAAATAAATTATAATTGTATTGATTTGATAAAAATTATGATAATCATATTTTATCTTTGCCTATTTCAAAATAAATTAGGATCGTCTATTTATTAGAAAATTCCATTTAAAAATTTAAACCAAAATATTAAAAATACAAGTTGCAAATAAAGAACTAATCACTTCAATATTTCTACCTGATATTGTGAGTGACTCCATGATTTTTTAGTCTAAATATTTTCAACCATTCGAAAATTGTACCCAGGATTATTTGATTCTCCATCTTTGCTCTTAAGTTCACCAAATTTCAACATCTTCCTTCTAAAAGGTTCGAAGTTTGCAAATGGGTTAGTAGCATTAGTTTTACAATATGGATCATTCTTCACATTACACAAATTCCTTCTAAATTTTATTGAATTTTGTACCAGTGTTTTTGTAAAGGTTAATTTTTATCTGATTATCTATTGGTTTGAGATCCACACTTTGGATATTCTTTAAATATGTTACCTTGGAAGGCAGATAAAACGGTAGGAATGGTTTAGCAATAAATTCCAAGCAGGATTGTTTTAATGTCAAATGAAATTTCAGTATAGATATTTTGATTTTGTTGGTCATTTTTGTTTAAAATTTGGTGAATGACTTTTTATAATTTTTAATTTGTAGTGTAATTTTAGAATTTTAGTGTATCAAGGATTTTTTACTATATTTTAAATTTATTTAAATATTTAAAAATATATTTTAAACAGTAAAAAAATCACAGTTTTATCCAAAATTGTATTACCTTATTTAAAAAGAAAAAAATCCAATAAAAGATACAAAAAATATTCTAGTATCACAATTGCAAAACTATACCTTTTAATGTCAAAAATGCAAAACTATGATATGTAGTTAAAATATTCAAATTATTTTCTAATAGATTGGAACAATAACATTGAAATTTAATTTATCATTTTCTACTTAAGACATAACAAAGGTTCTGTGCCCCTTTTGATAAGTGTAATTTCACTGACATGTCTTTTGATTAAATAAATCTGGTTAGGATGACCCTTTTTTTGTTTAAACTTATTTTGATTTCATAGCATGTTATTTTAAATGACATATGCAGATCTTCGCACGTTGTTATTTTTGATAAAATATGCAATGTTCTATATTAAATGAAATGAAACCCATTGGTAAGCTCTACGAAAGAGAGTTTGAACCAGGAAAGTCTCGCTCTGCAGAATGCTTTACATTGTTCATGTACATTACACAATATATAGCAATCATGGATTTAGGGAAGTTAGAACAATAACCTAAAAAATAGAAACTAATTCCTATCCTGAGGTCACGTGAACCAACTCACTATTCTAAGATATTCTCCATTATCTCTAACACTCCCCCTTAATGGAGAAGGGGTTCACAAATATGCCTAACATCTCCCTAAACATTTCAAACTTAATTTTTCCAAGAGGCTTAGTGAAAATGTCTGCAACATTATCACATGTATTACAATATACCAAATGGATTTCTTTTGATTGCACTTTCTCCTTGACAAAGTGGAATAGTGTATCAATGTGTTTAGTGTTTTTGTGAAACACTAGATTATTAGCAAGTTTGATTGAACTCTGATTGTCACACTTGATCGTTGTTGCCTCTTTCTATTCTTCCCCAACATCCTGGAGAATTCTCCACAACCAAACTGCCTCGCATGTTGCTGCACACATAGTTTGATACTCTACTTCCACTGAAGACAAGGAAACTGTGTTCTGTTTCTTGCTACTCCATGTAATCAACCTAGATCCAATGCTGAATTCATATCCTGTTATGGATATGCGATTCTCTACATTTCTAGCCCAGTTTGAATCTGTAAATCCTATCAATCTAACATCAGAGGACTCAGTATAAATAATACCATAATCTACAGTACCTTGTAGATACCTAAAAGCTCTTTTCATTGCATTCCAATGACTTTCAAGTGTCTTGGACATATATTGACTTAGCACACTGATTGCATAAGCCAAATCTGGTCTAGTAGTGGTAAGGTAGATTAGGCTCCCAACCAGTTGTCTATAAAGTGTTGCATCTGCCTCTTTAGAGCCATCCTCACTCTGCAGTTTGATGTTCTAATGTAATGGTACCACTGCAGGCTTACACTAATCCATCCTAAATCTTTCTAATAGTCCTTTGACATACTTTCCCTCGGAATGTTTTTTTTCCTGAATCTCTCTAGATCTCAAGACCCAAACAATATCTTAATTCACCAAGGTGTTTCATTTCAAATACCTGTGACATCTATTGCTTGATTTCTTTGATCAGATATGTAGCATCACCTATAACGATAAAATCATATACATACAAAGAAATCAACACTATTCCCCCTTGTTCATATTGCATGGTATAAAAATTAGGGTCATTTTTGCTTCTGTTGTAGCCAAATTGTAGAAAAAATGAATCAATCTTTCATACCAAGACCTGGGTGCTTGCTTTAGTTCGTAAAGTGCTTTCTTTAACCTATAGACTAAATGTTATTTCCCTTTCTGGACAAACCATTTAGGTTGCTCTAAATAAACCTCTTCTTTCAATTCTCCATTTAAAAATGCAGACTTTACATCTAGTTCGTGAATCATCCAATGTTTCTTAGTAGCTAGAGCAATCAACATTCTGATGGTGTTAAGTTTAGCTACAGGGGAAAAATTTTCTTCATAGTCAATGCCTCCTTTTTGTGAATACCCCTTTGCTACCAATCTAGATTTTAATTTATCTATAGTTCCATCTGCATTAATCTTTGGTTTATGTAGCCATTTACAACCTATGGTTTGTTTCCCTCTAGGAAGTTCAACTAGTTCCCAAGTGTTCTTTCTGATTATAGATTCATATCCCTGTTCCATAGTTCTTTTCCATTCACTACATTTATTTGCTTCCTTATAACTAGAAGGTTCGACAATGTTCATCATACTAGTTATAAAAGCATTTTCCCTATATCTTGCATGAAATTGAGCTTTCCTACCTGATCTCCTAAGTGGTGGGGTAGCCTCAAACCTTGTCTAATCATCATTCTCTTTTTATTCCCACTGCTACTGCTACTGCTGCTGTATCTACCACTATTGTTTTTATTGTTCATCTTTTGTCTTTGTCTGCAACTAATCCTGATTGTTTCCTATTTCTTCACTTTCTTCTTCCACCAAGTATGAAATATCCCATTCCTCATTGTGTTTATTAGATTCTTCAAAATCCTATTCATGGAATATGACATCTCTACTAAAAAAAATTGTGAGTAGAGGGATTAAATAATCTATAAGCTTTATATTGTGAACAATACCCTATAAAGGTACATCTGATAGCTTTTGAATCTAGTTTTCTTCTGTCTTCCTTTGGAATATGGGAAAATTCTTTAGACCCAAATACTCTTAAATGTTTTACTGTAGGCCTAAATCCATATAGTGCTTCATAAGGAGTTTTAAACTCAAGACTCTTTGTAGGACTCCTATTTTTTAAGTAAACTACAATATTTAATGCTTCAACCCAAAAACCATTCGACAAATTCTTACCTTTTAACATGCTTCTAGCACATTCTACCACTGTTTTGTTCTTTCTTTTTGTTACTCCATTCTTCTGAGGAGTATGGGGTATTGTAAATTGTTGTAACATTCCATGATATTTACAATACTTGATAAGCTCATTCTTCGTATATTCTTCCCCTTGATCGGAGCGGAGAATTTTTATCTACTTCCCTATTTTCCTTTCAATCATATTCCTGAACTACTTAAAGTATTGAAATGTGTGACTCTTCTTACTCAAGAAATACACCCAAGAAAACTTTGTGCAGTCATCATTAAACAATAAAAACTATAGTGCACCTCCTAACGACTTTGTTTGCATGGGTCCACAAAGGCCTCTGTGCACTAATTCAAGTTATCTCTCTGTTTCTTCTCTATAGAATAGGGAATTCTTCTCTATGCATCTTTCCTAATGTACAAGCATCACAATCATTATGCACATTTTTTAGCATAGGAATATCTCCTACCATTTCCATTTTCTGAAGTAACAACAAATCATTGTAGTTGATATGACCAAATCTTTAATGCCACAGCTCTTCTGTAGTCAAACCCGTTGTTGTTAAAGCTCGAACTGGTGCTGGTCTTACATCCAATTTGTATAGACCTCCTGTTCGAATTCCTATAGCAATTGTCCTCATGCCATCTAACAGATCTTTAATATAGCAGTTAGATTTAAAAAATTCAACTTTAAGATCTTGATCTGTAATCATGGATACAGAAATCAAGTTCTTTGTTATACCGGGCACATACATAACATTATAAATTTGTCTTACATTACCATTAGGTAAAAAGACAAAACATTTCCCACATCCTTTGATCTAATGACTTCTATCATCACCTACGTAGATTTGTGCTCCGTCGCTGATTTCTTTAAAATCTTCAAACCATTGCTTGTTCCCTATCATATGTGTTGATTCTCCCAAATCTACATACCATATGTTTGCATCAACATTCTCATCATGATTTGCCATGAAAAATCTGAAATTTCACTCATGATTATCATTCGCAAGATGACTTGCATGTCTTTACTGCTTCTGTTGTTCTTCATGATATTTCTTCTTCCTGCACTCTCTAGCTATATGACCCAACTTTCCGCAATAAAACCACTTAATTACAGAGTTGTTTCTATTCGGATTCATACCTTGGGTCAGATTTGATCTTTTCTGTGATCTTCCTCCGTTTTGTTGTTGTGTTTTTCCTTTTCCTTTGTAGAAGTTCCTTTTCGCCATCAATGCAAGATTGGCACTCTGGGGCTTCAAAGTCAATCTTATTTCTTCTTCTTTCATCAGTATTCCTGACAATTCTTCAAACTTCAGGATTTTCTCTCTCGCATTTATCCCAATGATGAAAATTTGGTAGTCATCGGTCACACCATTCATGGTAATTGTTACAAAATCTGTATCGTCAACTGTATGACCAATGTCTTCCAATCTGTTCTTCAGATATTTGATCCTTTCTATGAAGGCAACAACTGTTTCATTCTCCTCCATCTTCATGGATAAGATCTTGCTCTTTAGAAACAGAAGACGATTTGTATTCCTGATCTCATACATATCCTTCAATATTCCCCAAATTTCACTTGGTGATTTACATTTTCTGATATGTTTTATGATGTAGTCTTTCACTGACATCTTTAGCAGTGTCCTTGCTTTACCCTCACGCTTCTCCCAACATGGGACTATTGTGGATCCAGCTGCATGCTTCTGTTGATCCCCATTTGCAATCATCCAAGCACTCTGCACTTCTAGCAAAGTCTACATCTTGAATTTCCAATTCACATAATTGGAGCCACCAAGCTTGTTATGCTCTTTCAAGAATGCTTCAAACATCTGATTATTCATCTTGGTGATTAAAACAAATTTGACAGGTAAATAAAAATGTTGTATTTACCCCAGATCTATGTCAAAGAGAGAGATTGCTAATCTCCAACGTTGTTTTCAACGGCCTCCTTCTGGTCTTCCTCTCGGCCGACCTTGGCCTTCATGCAGCCTTCTCTTTGGCAGCCACCACCAAAATGCAGTCGCTCTTCTTGTTGTGATGTTGTTTGTTGTTTCCCGACCTCGCAACCTTCTCTCGGCTTCTCACCATGGTTGTTGGACTTATCCACTGCGGAGTTACGATAATCATCGCAAATGTAAATGTGATAGTTGTGACTATCTCGTCGCAGATGTACACTTGATAGCTGTGACGATCTAGAAAATGAAAACGTGCAGAAGTGTTACAGTGTGATCATCGAAATTGTACCTCAAAGACTTGCAATGATTTCGCAATAGGCGCGACTGGCAAGTTCTTCACTCGACAAACAGGTTTTCTCAGCCCTGTCAGTCTGATACCATGATAAAATATGCAATGCTTTATATTCAATGAAATGAAACCCACTAGTCAACTCTATGAAAGAGATTCTGAACCAGGAGAGTCTGGCTCTGCAAAATGCTCTACATTGTTCATGTACATTATACAATATATAGTAATCATAGATTTAGGGAAGTTAGAACAATAACCTAAAAAATAGAAACTAATTCATATCCTGAGGTCACGTGAACCAACTGACTATTCTAAGATATTCTCCATTATCTCTAACAATTTTATTATTAGAAAGTTACAAGGTATGAAGGATTTTACTTATTGAAACGACTTACCAGCTAGCTTCAACCTTTCCATTATGCTAATATTTGCACCATTACCTTATTTAGGTTGTTATTTTATCATTAGAAAGATACAAAGTGTGAAGGATTTTACTTATTGACATGACTCACTAGTAATTCTGACCTTTTCATTATGTTAATATCAGCACCATTGCGTCATTTAATAGTCACCTGTTCTTTTAAGTTCAATCAAAATTGTTTGGTAATTAAAGAAAATTGTCAAATTAGCTGGCAGTGAATGACAGTATGAACTGACATTGCTACACAATCATGATAATAAAAAGTTTTAGTTATAAATTGAGAATAATCCATGTGCTTCTATTGTGTGTGTTTAGATATTGAGATTGCAAATACAAGTTTTATCACTTTTAAACTTACCTTTATATTAAAGATATCATCTTAATTTTTATTATTTAAATTTAGCAGATTACCTTTAATAATTCCACAAAGATTTTATGTGATTATTTATGATTTACATAAATTTCAGAAAAACATGTTAACTCTCAAAAGATTAAGTGTGTTACTCATTTCCTTCATATTATATTAAATATTAGAGTGAGATATAATGGTTGAATACATTGTTTTTGAGCCATAATGTAAAAAACACATGTGAATTATAATTTTCTTATATATATTTCTGTAATGTTTAGCACGCTTTATTATTAGTTCTTATTTTTAGTTAACTAATTTTTTATTTTATATATATATATATATATATATATATATAGCATTTGCACCAGACGTTGCAAAGAAAACGCCGTAAGGCAATGGATAACATATAACACTATGTAAAGCCATCAATAACATATGACACTAATTAACGCTTCTTCGACCCACCACCTCCGAGCTGGCACCCGTTGCGCTGGCAACCAACACCCGTGCAATTTCAAACGAGCCCTTGCGCCAAACATTCATTTGCACAACCGGAACAGGTCCTCTCGAGCATTCGTTTCTCCCGCTCATGGTGCTTGCTCATTTGCTCAATTCGCACAACCGGAACAGGTCCTCTCGAGCATTCGTTTCTCCCGCTCATGGTGCTTGCTCATTTGCTCAATTCGCACAACCGGAACAGGTCCTCTCGAGCATTCGTTTCTCCCGCTCATGGTGCTTGCTCACCTCGCAGGTCCGCTCGTGGTGTTGAATCCCGGCAGGTTGTGCCCCAGGCGTAAGGTAAATTATACTCTGTGAACAATGACATCCACCATTTTGCAACCAACACCCACATAATTTCAAACGATCCCTCGAACCAAACATTCATTTGCTCCATTCGCACAACCGGAACAGGTCCTCTCAAGCATTCGTTTCTCCTGCTCACGGTGCTTGCTCACCTCGCAGGTCCGCTCGCGGTGTTGAATCCCGGCAGGCTGTTCCCTAGGCGTAAGGTAAATTATACTCTGTGAACAATGACGTCCACCATTTTGGCAGGTGCCCGGAAGGCCCATGCATACGAATCCCACCCCGTGCTGCTATAAATTGTCTGCATTGGCAGCTCCCAGTGTCTTGCGAAACATATACATTCAAGGTCTCCATTTGGGCGCAGGTTCAAGCGACACTGAAGGTGTTTTCCCATTGCATCGTAATCAGTTACCAAATTTATAACGAACCACTTAGCCATCCAAACATCTTAAATAGTTTTTAGGACGTGGTTTAATGGTTAATAGTTAAGTAGGGAGGTCTAATCTCAAACAAAATTATATATATCTGAAAATTGCTCCAAACGCGGTCCAATCTCAAGCAAAATTATATATATCTGAAAACTGCTCCAAACAAAAATTTTTTAGTTGAAAAAAAAATACAATAAACCATCGCCATTACAATTGCAAACTCAAGCTCCTACATCCAGTGTGCTTGATTGTGTACTACCCACTTAGCCATGGAGGCCATGAAAATCAGATAATCCTAAACCACCACCATTGCAAGCTTCCTGCATCCACTGTGCCTGCCTGTGCACTTTGCCAGGTGCATGGTTTATTTGGGCTTTTCATTGGGGTGAGATTTTGAGTACAAATATATTCAATTCTGTGAGAGGAATTTGGTGCACATTAATTTTCACATGCTTGCTAGGAAGGATGACCACGGAAAAATGCAAGGGCGCCAACCGGTGGAGCATTGATGTAAGAAGTAGGCTCAGACTACCTGAAGTATGATGCCACATTTTCTTTATCCTCCTTTTCAACTGAAAACATTTTCCAATGCTCCTTTGGTGTGGTGCCATTGCTTTCTGCAATAAATGAATTATACCTTGCTATTTTAGCAACAAAAAATATAATTGCAAGTGAATCTCATTTTCGTGTTAGATCAACAACCTTTTTCTCGAACTTCTTGTTCCTACTTGCTGAAAGAAAACTGTGTTTTTTGTTATCAACCTTGAATATTTCTTTCATGTCTTCTCTTGCATTATTATGGCGATCTGGGTTCTATGTCAAATGAAGTGACCAGACTGTCATAAGATTAGGCTAGTAATGCAAGCAAGGCGATGATTGCATGTACATTTTGAATTGGTGCCTCAATAGGTGCTAGCATCTCTAACAATTTTTTGAAGTGATTGATGTTGTTGGCCACATCTTATGTTGTCATCTTTATTTGTGAAAACTTCCTCAGCTATATCTTAGGATGACAACTTGATATTCATAAATGTTGAACATCTTGAATTTCAATTGATTGTTGTGTTTGGCTACATATTAGGAGCCTCCTCTTTATTTGGTGAAGTTCCCTCAGACAAATCTCACAGTTTTGGTGTTTTGGCACTGCTGATGTGAGTCATTTGATCATTAATTCTCAAAATGCTACAAGTAAGAGTCCTGTGATTATTAGTTTCCCATTTGTTGATTCTAGCAGTTCATATGGTATGTTTGACTTCATCTTCTTCCAGAATGCTAAATGATCTTGTTCAATAATGGAATTCCCATTTGCAGCTTCCAGATGAAATCCCATGCTGTTAAATTTTACAACCAGATCTGTTTTAGACAAAGAAGAAAGTCAAGCTAGCTACAGCCATGGTTCTGGTGTACTTTGAGACTTCTAATTTGCATGGGTGTTTGTTGTATTGCTTGTTCTTTTTCAAATAGGTAACCAACCTGAAATTAAAGTTTGGCCTTCCTTATGAATAGACCATTAGCTTTGGTATCAAATATTGGAAAAAATTCTAGTGATCAAAGAGAGATATTGAGCTTGTGTTCGCAACACTAGAGTGCTCAGCAATTGGAATCAAATTTATTGATTAAGGCATGAATGTATAGCAAATAAAGGACATACCATCCACTGAAATATTTTAATTTTAGCAGAAAAAATGATGTATTCATAGTGGACAAATATTAGAAAGAAAAATATACGATAGAGAATTGTAGTGCTTTGGAAATAAAATGCATGAGTCAACCTTACATTATCTTGAATTCTCCCACACTTACAGAGTGTGACTACAATTTATCTATTCAAGTTGTTCCTTGATTATCATGTTGTCTTCTCTGTTGCATTCTCCTCTGTCTGTCTTTTTTTGTGACAGTTTTTTTTGCCTCATTATATATTTTTTTATTATTTAATTAAATGTATTCAATACTTCTCTATAGATAAAGGCTAAAATGGTTTTTTCTTCCTAAAGGGCTATTCATAAAGCAAGGGTCAGTTAACCTTCCTAAAGTACTATTTAGCTGTCCTTACATAGACAGTAAGACAAAACCTTGCTTTCTAGGAGATGCAGGTTCAGAGGATATGTGAAAATTAACAAAAAATCTAACATTCAGTATATTCATCTTGCATGTTTTAGTTGATGTATTTCCTGCATTTGCTATCCCTGATAAACATGATTATTTGTTTGCCTCTTGTTAGAAATGGGTAATTCGGGGATAATTGCTGCACAAGGCCTTGGGCTAACTTGGAATGTGTGTTACTCAATTTAAAATTCTGCTGTTGTTAGCTCAATGTAGCTTAGTGTTACTGCCACCTGATTCAAGAAAAAAACGAAGTTGGATAAATAAGCTTAGAGTGTATTGTCTGAAGATCCAAGGCCGAAATTATTTGTTGAAGCCTGAATTTTATATTACCATGTATTGACTGAAAATCTAGAAATATATGGTAGTATTTTTTTTCTTGAGCTTTACTGTGTTATCAAAAATCCCTATTTCTTTTCAACTTGTATGGATGTCTGGGGCTTGGCATGGTTTTTTGGCTGGATGTTTACACAGCAGTTGTGTGAAGGCAAAACACTCTTCTGCTTTATATTTGTTGTAACTTGTTTTATGGTGCATCTATAGGCTGCAATAGTCAGTATATGTTGATGCAAACTTGGAACCCCGACGTTACCCCTATTAATACAGAGTTGGAGATCCATGTTAAAATGAATTACTGTATTGTGTTAATGCTGAGTTGGGGGCCATGCTAAAATAGGTTACTGTATTATATTAAGTTGGGTGTTAGGGTTCAAAACTCATTACACATCTAATAAATATTAAAAACTCGTCCAAAAGCCGAACCAAGAAGATTCAATCCGTAACATATGCAATAGAAAATTCATCCAACAATCTACAGAGGAGAACGCCACTATGAAAACATATACCCACCATAGCACACAAACTATCTATAACCTGATACCATCAATCACAAAATCCATGAAGAGATGGAATATCTTCAACTGAAAATTAAAACAGCAGAGAAAAATTCTTTTAGTTCTTTTCATGTCCCTAAATGCCCCTTACACAGGTGAAGGCCTAATCTCTGAAAGCCTAAGGTGAAAGCCTAATCTCTGTAAACAACCTTAATATTAGATTTCAGCCAAAGATACAATTCTAATATATACCATACAATGAAAATAAGCACCTTTCACCAGTGCAAATAACCCATAACTAAATAATATTGCATTTCTAATTTATGAGCTGATATGCCAACCAGTCTTCAACCAGCAACTAATATACCATGCAATACTATGAAATAACACCATTCACTTATCACCTATTGACCGATTATCTGATTCAGATGCTTCAGTCACAGGGCCCATTGTCCTCAGATCGTCCATATGTTTAGGGGGAGATAACTATGTCCACACTTTTTCTTTCGACTCATTTTTCTTATACTTTCTTCTGTAGTACTTATCATTAGTATCATTTGGTTCGTTTTTCTTGCTTTTATTCCAGAATTTGTCCCATCTTATTTTTATTAGATGTGGCATTTTGTTAAATTCTTCTAATCTTTTGTTCCATTCTGGGAAACTGCTGATATTTTCTGCTTGCTGCTCTTCCATTTTCCTCAAAGACTATGTTGTTCTTCCAGCTTCCTCCAAGATTTTGCATATTTTTGCCAAAAAACTACTTCCGGTGGTTCCATCTTTAATGATCATCCAAGCTGGCACGAGTTCTGATTTGTTATCACTAAAATGTTATGAGGAGACACTGTAATGTTATGGGAAGATTTTTAGGGCCCAAGATTTTGCATATTTTTGCCAAAAAATTGCTTCCGGTGGTTCCATATTTAATTACCATCCAAGCTGGCACAATTTCTGCTTTGTTATCACTGAAATGTTATGGGGAGACACTGTAATGTTATGGGAAGATTTTTGCCCTAAATTTTAGTAGATCACTAAGGTTTTTTAATTTTTTACATTTTATATATATAATTTTTAAAGCTTCCTTTCCGTTCAAATAATAAGATAGCAATTCTAGCATAAAGGTTGTCTGGTATTTCAATAGCGCAAACAGTCTTACAGTGCAGAACTAATCATTCAATAATCAAGCAGTAACAATGTAACCCATATCCACTATTCTGGTGAACCAATCCATTTCATAGCATTTCCAAATAATTCTAAAGAAATCGTCAACATGAAAATGCTAAAAAAATTACAGAGTTAGGGATATTAGATATCATTACAGTTACAGAGACGCCTGCGACAATAAGGGGGCTTCAACCCAGGCCTGGATAGCCTCCGGAGTTCTCTAAAGCATTCTATGTCAAAATTCATTTTCTTCATCAGTCTTCTCTGCGTGGCACCGAAGCGAATGCTGAAGAAGCTCTGGAATGAAGGATTTCTGGATGTGTTCAGGAAAAATATATATCCAGCCATGAAGTAAATTGATGTAAGAAAGAAGCAAATGGGCTCCATCACATCCCATGACACTTCCCAGAATGTCAACCTCATTAAACCCGCTGTCTGAAGTCCAAAAAACCCCAACCCCAACCGTAATTCTGTCATGGCATGACTCTGAGCTTTCTGATCAATCTCCTCCTTTTCTTTCTCCAGTCTCTCCAGCTCTTCCTTGTAAGGATCGCTCTTCGTTGCAAGGGGCGTAGGCATGATCTTCTCGAAAGCTCTTGCTATCTGAAACCACACCAAAGAAAAAAGAATATCAGTGAAACCACAACCAAAAATCCCAAATCAGTGAATCCTGAGCCCCGGAAATGCTAAAGAAGCTCTGATTTAGATATACCTTGTAAGGACGAAAATAGACAGTCTTTTTCAATACGAGAACATGGCCCGATTCGTCAAGTAGCTTCGCTATTCCTTTCGCTTCTTCCTCTGAAGTCCCCTCCAGCGACTCCATGCAAACTCGCAGCAGCTCGTCATATGAAATGCGGTCGTCGTGAATCCACTGTATTCTTTTTTTGGCATCCTCCAACCGGACGAATCTCAGCAATCTCCTGCCGTCCTCCGCCGATATCTGCCCGGCAGGAGGGCGGGCGTTCAAATACTGCAACTGTTCCTGCCATTGGAAGAATAGTTGGGAAGGAGGGAAAAGGTGGGACTGAAACTGAGATTGGCTCACCTTCGTCTGTTCCTGCCTGTACAGGAAACGGGAAGGGTGGCCACCAAAGGTGGTCTGCAGTTTAAAGGTCGAAACTCCGTGGAAACGAAGGGCATCAAGGGCATTGCGGAGGTATGCGCAGGTTCTGCGATTAGCAATAACCATGAATTTAAATCACAGTGACCACTCCATTCCGCCCGTGTCTCTTCCCCTTGCCATTGATCTAACGCTTGAAATTTGTGTAATCGTCTAACATCTAATCGTATGGTGCACAAAATGACACGTAATCAAGGAAGGGAGTTGATTCCGGAGGGAACGCCTTACTGCGTAAATATTAGAGTTTCCAAAATTTTGTAATAATATGTGTTGATTCCAAGGGAACACCTTACGGTGTAAATATTAGAGTTTCCAAAATTTTGTAACTACCTTAATATGTGACAATTTTATGACGACGTGTGATATCACATAAATCATAATATGAACCTGAAAATAGTGGAGAAAGTACAACACCAAACCACTATCAGTTTGTTTGGATAAGTACACATTGTAGTGGGATGTGTCCCACTACATCTAGATCGGAAGCATGATTTGTATTAGATAATCTTCCTACATTGCTATTGGTTTGGCATCTTTAGTGAAATACAAGTTTCACGATTCAACTTTTTCTCACATCTATCTTTGAATGTAAGCGCAACTCTAAACAATAATAATTTTAACATTCGCTGGTTCCCAAAGATGATACAGTTCATGTAGAAATAGATGAGGTTTTCTCATGTATCACGCATTCGCAGCTGTTAGTGCGGTGTGTACTGTAATTATATTGCCCCCGTTTATTGAAAATGTGGCCCCATTATTTTAATGAAAATTTACAAATTTAATAGCCGCAAAAAATTAGAAAGCTATGTAAATGATTTTATTTATTTATTTTTATTTTTTTATAGAATTTGGAGATAAAATTATTTCAATTTAAGGTGAGGAAGATGTGTTGAATTTTTAAAAGATTTTTAATTGATTTTTAGATTAATTTTTGGGAAATATGTTCATCTTAATGTTTTGTATTGATTTTATGAGATTGTTCCAATTCTAATATGTTTATATTCTATGGAAATTAATATTTTACAATAAGATGTGTAATTCTTTTTATTTTCTCAAGTTAAATTGGATTTGTGCCAAGTGACTTGCATCTCACCAATTTTCTATGAATTTGAGATTATTCACTCATATTCTAATTAGAGGGGAAAATTAATATATAAGAAAATTTTATTTAGCAAAATGGTCCATTTTACAATAAGATGTGTAATTCCTTTTTTCCTCAAGTTAAAATTGACTCATAAACTTTTTATACATAATTAGTAAAATAAATATGTACATTAATAAAATTATATTTCTGCAGTGGCCGCCACCAATTTCCTAGAGATTTGAGATTATTCCAATTCTAATATGTTTATATTCTAGGGAAATTAATGTATAAGCAAAATTTATGGAGCAAAATGGTATATTTTACAATAAGATGTGTAATTCTTTTTCTTTTCTCAAGTTAAATTAGATTAGTGTCAAGTGGCTGGCAGCTCAATCTTTTTTTTTCCGTCCAATTAAAATTGACTCATAATCTTTTTATAGATAATTAATAAAATAAATATGTACATTAATAAAACATTCTTAGTATTGCAATAATTATTTTTATCATATTTATGAATCTTTCAATAACCACATTAATATTTTTAATATAATTATATTAATAAATATATAAATAAATTCAGAGAAAAAAACTACTCTATTCGAATAATTACATCACTTCAACTTAGTCTTCCATGAAAATTTCCCTTAATTTCAATCAAAATAGAAAAATAATTGGCCCAGAAGAATAGTGAAAACATCTACCATCAAACCGTTAGAGAACAGCCACGAAAATGTTTGCCCGTTATTTCGAGAGAATTCAAGCGTAAAGGAGAATCCGAACGACATGATATGACGTATCTGCAATGAATTCAACCGTTTCTTCGATTGACATTTGGTGTTTTCATTTGAAAATAAGATAGAATGTCGGCCGCTCCCTCTCAACTGTGTCGAATGCTCTCCACTTTCTATGAGAATCCTTGGCCATCTGTTTTGATATTATGTGGAACTAAACATGACACTTACATCAACTAAGAGCACTAAGACTGCATGTTCATCCGGTGTACGTTTATTTCAATAAAACAAAATAATTGTACTAAGAATGAGCGCGCGTGTTTCGGATCCCAAATTCAAGATTGACTGCGTTCAAATGACAACCGTTAGATTGCCGTATAAGAGTCCAAGATTCAGATATTTTAATTATAACGTACAAAAAAATAATTATTTCAATGCATGATCACCTTTTTTTAGGTGTCGTGATCATCCCGTGTTTAGCAAATTCACAAGTAAATTTATCAATTACTGGAGCACTATGGTGCACGGATGTGAAACATTCAAACAAGAACAATTACTGGAGCAATAAGCAAGGATCTTGATAAAGAGCACTCAAATCGCTTTCATTCTAGTAACCTTAAACGGAATCCAGTAGGCAACAACTTCCTGAAGTAAATTGATTAGTTGCCCCATTTGTTACTGTGTGTAGAGAACACATTAACCTTCATAGTTGGGGATTGCAAATATGGATGGTTGAAATTACCAAATTTTAAGGAAACATTCGTGCCCTAAAACTAATCAGTAATAGTTCGAGTACCCATTATCAATGTCAGCAGCCGTGGCTCCAGTGCTCTTAAATTTATGCCCGGATTAGAGAAATTTAACTCACTGTAGCGCAGTAATTTTGTCAAATGGTGACAAGAAATTTGATAGTAAACTGCCAAAATCATGCTAAATGAAATCCACTTCTGGAATTTGGCCTGGGGATCCATTTCGGCAGGACCCACATGCTGCAAAGTGCGCTTTCCGTATTACAAATTATGCAAACAACATACACAGTGCTATCCCACTATGCCGTAGTGGACATAAATAATCTTTTAAGTGGCCAAATTTCTAAAGCCACTAAATGGACTTTATATAAGAAACTCTACACTCAAAATACTTTCAAAGCAAATCGTCTCTCGAATATTCAGACAAGCTTCATAGAATTGCTGGTGCAAAATCTTTTTCTGATCAATTCGAATCGCTGTGATGCATTGCACTTGACAACCAATCCTCTTTCAATTCCATTAAATAGTAATTCGCCGCGGCAGCCCCTCCTTCAATGACAACCAATCCTCTTCAATTAAAGACCATCCGCCTCAGCAGCTCCTCCTCCAGTTAAAGCCAATCCTCTGCAGCTGGCAGAGATGAGCTATATAGATAGTTAGATAGGCAATTTATTTAATGAAATTCTCTGATCATTGCGATTTTATCATATCAAATTGTGAAAACAATGAGCAGGAAAGAAATATAACTCAGATTTTCAATCGGCTGCCGCAACCCCTCCTTCAATGAGAGTCAATACTCTGCAATTAAAGACAATCCGCCGCAGCAGCCCCTCCTCCAATTTAAGCCAATCCAACGGTTACATAGATGTAGGTTCCAGAGCTTACTGGAGACGAACAGGAGGATACAGGCAAAGACGTGCGACGGATTAAGAAATGTAAAGGTTAAGAGGTACACAGATATGCTTTTACCGACACAGAGATATGATATCGCCCTAAACTGTGAGATATGGCGATTCTGTTGCCAACTGTGAGATATGGCGATTTGCATGCTTGCCAGATACCATATGCCATGCGCGGCCAAATGCCAGATGCTATGCGCGGGGAGGGGGAGGGATAATGAATCGAACCCCTCGAATCAAACGGCTAATATCAATTCCATCGTCTAACAACGAAATCAAGGGCGCAGGAAGGTACAGAGTGGCACTGGAGGGGAGTTCTTCCCAGAGGAACGCCTTACGGCGTAATTATTAATTTAAAAATATATATTTAACCAAAAATTTGAAAATCTATTAAATTTTTAAAATTCAATTAAAAATGATTAGAAAGTTCAATCATATATATATGGGTAAGCTTGAACATGATTTATTATTCATTCTTACTTTTAATTAATTAAATTTCTAATTTAAAATATATATTTATTTATTTGTAAAGTAAATTTCTAATTTAAAAATATATATTTATTTATTTGTAATATTTTAATAATTATGTAATTTGAAAAACATTTGAACATCTAATAATTTTTTAAAAATCAATTAAAAATGACTACAAAGTTTTGTTACGTGGAACATAATAATCTATAAAAGAGAATATACACAAACAATCATTTCTTTAATAGCAACAATGACTTTTTAATGTAACTATGTATTTGTCAAACACTTATTTATTTTAATTTAAAAATAATATCAATAAGTTTATAATTTGAATATTATATTATGAATATTGATTTAGGAATTTTTCTAACGAACTAAACTAAATTAATTGTAATGTGAAAAAATCACAATAATATTTTGAAATAAAAATAGCTAAATGAAATAGTGTATATTATCTATTTTTACCAATAAAAATACAAATCCTTATGATCTCATTCAATGGATGGAATCTTAAAATTTTCTTATGGATTGAATCTTAAAATTTCATATGCATATGTTTCTTTTTTTCCTCACGAATAGATTATCATTGCTTTAAATAAAATATATCACATATGCATATGAGAGTATAAGAAATACTATAAAATATTGTTTTAAATTGTATGTTCTTTTTTTTCTTTTTTTTTGTAAGCTGGGGCGGGACTCTCTGATTTACATGTTCATTATGTACCCCTCTACAGGGGAGGGGTAGCCCAAGATTTGAACCCAAGACTTCCGGTTCAGTGAGACTTCATTTCCACGGCCCTTGCCGCTTGAGCTACCCCATGTGGACTGTATGTTCTTTATTTTGATGTGCAAACATTATTTATATTTTTGAAATTATAATTATATAAAAAAATATAAATTTTATTAATATGATTGAAATAAATCAAATATATAATTATCATATAAATCTTTATTAGTATTTAAAAAAAATCATTGTTTTTCTTTATAACAAATATATATAATTTCCTAAATGAGATAATCACTAATAATAGGGAATACAAATAGAAATAAGAATACAACTTATATTTTGAATTCCAACATATGAGAGATTGGCAAAAAATTTTTTATTGAAAGTCCTTCATCAAATGTCATAGAATGCCTAAAATGATGCAAAATTAATTTGTACCTACCATTTCCTCTTGGTATAAATTGCCCCTAGTCTAGAAAATCATTATTTCTTCACAATAGTTCTAAATCTTTCATTGGTAAAATAAGTGGTAAATTATATCTTGGTCAACCTTCATCATCTCAATATTTCAATTATTATTTTAATTGTGTATTACCAACTTAACACAAACACACTAAACAATTTAAATCCAATACAACAGTTATTATTTCAAACCAAAGTACAACTTTTCCAATTCAACAATTCCAATTTATCAATCATGTCGTCCTTTCTTTACATCTTTTGGGGCAATTGTTAGTATTATAATTTGAATGATTCAATGTTTAATTAATAGTGATTACTATTTGAATTAATTGTTATAATTTTTTTTTTGTAAACAAAAATGAAATGGATGGTTAATGTAGTGGAAGTGAGGGATTTGGAGGCAGTGATTGCCACCCCTCATGATGGGTAATTAAGAGATGACGAAATGACATGCTATCGCATGCAACATCATGCAGTGTTCTAGTTAACATATGTTATTAATTGAGGTCATATGGAGGGTTTAGGATCTGTTGCTTGGGGTTCATCACCCTCCACTGCTGTTGCATGTATTGTATCTTTTCTTTGTAAGTGATGAGTTTGGAGTTGAGACTTAAGTTAAGAATTGTGGCAGAGAGAGATGAAGGCGATGGCCTGCAAAGGTGATAAAAGAAACAATGAATATTCCTCAGCGTTTTGATCTGTGTATTGTTGCTAGGAATTTTGAAGTCTAGTGGGCTAGCATCGATTTCAATTTCTCCTTCCTCTCAATCCAGAGGGTATATGACTCGAGCTCCACATCCATAAACTGCACACAATGAATCTATTCTTTGAAATCTACCAGAGCTTTAATTTTTTTCTTTGTGTTTGATAGTTCGAAGATTAGATAGGTACAATGATCCAGGTGGATATTGGTGGCCACCCGCCAAATCCACTTGGACCCCCACCATTGTTTCTTTTATATTTTCAGTTTCCTTAATTGTAGCACAATTTACTATTTTTAGCATTTTTTTGGGTCCTAAACTTCCGAATCTATTTTGAGGCCGTAAACGACATTTTTTGGGAAAATTGGGAGCAACATCGGTCCATGTTCCCAAAGTTCTAGTTCTTGGATAGATCTTTCTAACAAGATATTGTGCGCATCAAATGGAAATCGTATGCCAAAGTTACGACCCTGGGAAGTTGATGTACCAATTTACCCAAACGGGGCCCACAGTTTGTCATTTCATCTTCTAGGGTTAGGTTTTTGGATGTTTAGGGTTTTCCATTGTTTCTCAACAATAAATAGGCCTTCAAGCCTCATTGTAACACAATTCAGAGGCATGTAGCTGCCACATCTATTCTCAGAGATAAGCTACCATCGCACTAGCTGGTTTATTTCCATTTCTATTTGTAAGCATATTTTAGTATTTTACATTAATGAAATGAAGTATTATTTCTGATACATCTTCGTGTTTATGGTTATCTATGTAATTTGTTGCGTTCCTGTTTAAGTCTGGATCAGTGGTATCATAGCAGTTTGCTTTTTTCTCTATTTTTCTTTGCATGTCCCCAATGAGGTCGGGATATAATGAGTTAGGGCTTGAACTAATCAAACCTTTGCAAGAACAACCTCGCAAATCCCAATGGCCTCCCATGGCAGATGAAAAGAAAGATGAGGGGGCAGGAGATCCTATCAAAATCTTGCTCGAAGAAACCCTCAAGCGATAAAGGAACATGATGATGGACAACTTTTCCCAGATCCTTCAGCGGCTACCTAGGGGTGACACATCGGCTTCCAACAGCTACTCTAGAAACACCACACCATTTAAGGTACAAGTTAATTTTGAAATCCTCATATTCGAGGGTTCGATAGACATAGATGCCATCGATAAATGGTTAAATATGCTAGAGGGTTATTTTTTTGTTCATGATTTTTCCAGTCTGGGAAATATTATTTTCGCTCTTCTCAAAGAGGCCCCCCATGTCAAAGACTGGTGGGAAACCTACTGCAAGTAGAAGGATGAAAGTGCAGGCTCACTATTTTAAGCCGCACCCTCTTGGAATTCATTCCAGGATGCCATCAAGGAGTAGTACTACCCTATCGGAAGCTATGAGGATCAATACATAAAATTGACCACGTTGCAGCAGGGAAGGGACCTAGACATTCTGGAGTTTACCAATATTTTCCATACCCTTTGCACAAAGTTGGGTATCAAGGATTCGAAGCAACATTTGGTACTCAAATACCATGGTTTCCTGCACAAGTACATCCAGGAAGAAATAGAATTCTTGAACATCTCCTTGCTCGGCACAGCATACCGATATGCTATCAAGGTCGAGCAAAATTTTAAATAGAAGAAGTGAGACTTTGGATATGTGAATCCGAAGCAAGGTAAAGGTGCCCCCAAACCGCAAAAAAAAGGACAAAGCCAAGGCAGGGCGGCAAAAGACAACCCACCAAAGTTGCAAGCAAAGAACAGTGTCGTGAAGCCGAAAAAGGACACGGGAAAGTGGTGTGTGTTCCATAAGAGCTCCACTCACAACACAAGTGAGTGTCGGGCCAAGCAGTCACTGGTGGCTAAGCTAAAGGTTTCAGAATCAGATGCATGTTCTGACTCTGAGTCAGAACGTCACAAGAGGAATGAGAAAGGGAAGCAGATTATCGATGCAGAGCCCAACACCACCATTGCCACCACGAAGATCCAGAAGGAGGAACTCGAAGATCCAGAGGAGGAGGAGCGTCTCTTCCACTCCCAGATGTGGGTAAAGGGATTCCTACTATAAGTCATTGTTGACAGAGGGAGCCAAAAGAACCTCATTTCGGCAGAGGTTGTAAGCAGTTGGGCTTACTGACCACAACACATCCATAATCGTACACCATCGAGTGGCTTCACCACGGATGGGATCTCTGCATGAGCTAGCAGTGTCGTCTTCTATACAACATCAAGCCCTTCACGAATGAGGTATTGTGTGATATTGCTCCCCTTGAAGTTTGTGATGTATTATTAGGAAAACCATACTTGTGGAAGTGACATGCTGTGTATGAATCGAGGCACTGTGTTGTTATTGTTACTTTGGGAAATAAGTTGTACAGGATACTGAAGGTAGCACCACCTACTGCCATCTCTTTGGTTACTGCAAAAAAATATAGTAAGCTGATTTCCAAAATTGGGAAATTTGTTTTCCTGATGATACGCCCTCAAGGAAAGAAGAAGACGGTGGCCACGACCTCCAAACAGGGCCCTTCTGGACGACAACTACAAATGTACAAGGTCGTGAATGTTGGCATTATGATTCTGGTTTGACTCTATGGTTCAGGTGTTGAACTTGATGGCAACTCACTCAAGTGGCAAAACTCTGTTTAGGCTCTCAAAATGATGGAAAATAAGAGGTCTGCAGGTGCATCGTTCAAAAGGTGCGGACCCGCAGGTTCGCCGTCTAGGAAGTGCGGACATACCCGCAGGTTATCCATTCATAAGGTGCGGTCCCCCAATTCACTCACTCCAATGCAAAGAAGCGCGCTCACGTTGGGTTTCTTATGTTTGGCCCTTGGTATTTAGCCCGTCGTTCATGATCCTACGGTTTTGGCCCGTGGTTTAGGATCTAAATTATTTGAACCCCTGTTTGGATCCCTTGTATTGGTTTTCGATGGTTTTGTCCCATGGTTTTAATAAGGGTTTGCCTATAAAAAGGAAAAGAGATCACTTGGCTAGACACTTTTGAAATTTGAATATCTTAAGGTCTGAATGTTTGGGTGATTGGTTTTAAAAGCTAGATTTAAATCAAGGAGAAAATTTAAGGCAAATCTGTTGATAAGTCGTGATATCTCGGGCGCATGATCAGATCTGTGGATCTGACTGACTGTGGCACATTGGAGGACTGTTAATTTGGCCCTAATCAGAGGTTCGCAAGCGATCCACGGCGTAAGTACGAGAGTATGCAGTGCAGGAGAAGACGTAGTGCGGTGCTACGCAGCGCAACAGAAGGTGCAGTGTGAGGTACACAGCGTAGAAGAAAGCACGGTGCAGAGATACGCAGAGGCACAGAAGGAACAGTGTGGAGGTACGCGGTTAGACAGACAGTGCAGTGCATATCTGAGTTGAGGTACGCAATTCAGCAGAAGGAGAAAGTGCGATGGTACGCAGAGCAGCAGAAGGATACGGTGCGGATCTGCGCAGTTCAGGCACAGAAAGACTGTGGATATCTGCAGGTTTATATCGGTGAAGTTGCAGACCTGTCTTGAAACATTTTTTGGCTGTCTTTTATCTATTGCTGCAAAGTTCTGGGTTTCTGGTATTACTTTTCTGTTTACAAAATTCTGAGAAGTTGGGTGATTCATTGGTTGATTGTATAAGGAGATTGGGTGATTTACATGTACTTGATGATTATTTGATCTTCTTGGATCCAGTTTGAAAATTAAAGAAACATGGTCCTTAAAGAAGTAGAAGAGCAAAGGGGGTTGTAGCTCCCTTCCAGGAAAGACTGGAAAACGAGAGAGAGTTGTAGCTCTCTGCAGGTTGCAGCCTGCATACTGGTAAAGGACTGCACGAGTACAAAATCCTTGTAAAAGAAGTTTCTAATTGAAAGAAGATAGAGACATATTGCAGCAGGTGGTTTTCACCCACATTGGGTTTCCACCTTATATCTGGTGTTCTTTGGTGTGCTTATCTATTTTTCTTGTTCTTGTTCATTATTATATGGCACTGACATAAAAATTAATGATCAATATCTAAAGAATAAATTAAAGTATAAAATAGGAAGGCATATTGAAAAGAATTTGATAATACACTGATTCACCCCCCCCCCCCCCGCTTAGTATTATTTCAAACAATTGGTATCGGAGCAGGTTCTTCAGAAGAAGCTTGATCGCTTGAAGAAAGATCTTACATCATGAGCAACTACGAGAGGGAAGCATCAATCAGGCCACCAATTTTTGATGGGACAAACTTCGTTTATTGGAAGGTAAGAGTCACTGCCTATCTTCAATCTCTTGGTACAGAAGTTTGGGATGTCATAGATACAGGGTATACTTTTCCATCAACAACTCCTACAGATCCGGCTAAGAAGAAGAAATATGAAACAAATGCAAAGGTGGTCAATACTCTATTAGGATGCTATCTCAATCAGAATTTGTCAAGGTAATGCAGTTTAAATCTGCAAAAGAGATATGGGACAATATTGTTCTGAGCTATGAAGGAGATGATGAGGTAAAACGAACAAAACTTCAAACCCTCAGGATTCAGTATGAAAATCTTAGGATGCATAATGATGAAAGTGTGGCTAACTATTTTCTTCGTGTAGATGAGATAGTTAATTGTATGAAAAATTTGGATGAATAAATAAAAGAGGCTGTTGTGGTTGAAAAAGTTCTAAGATCTTTGTCCCCTAGGTTTGAATCTAAAGTTTCTGCTATAGAAGAAAAAGAGAATCTACAAAGCCTTAAAATGTCATAGCTGCACGGAATTCTAACTGCTTATGAAATGAGGAAGGGAGGTCCATCAGACAGGAGAGAAACTGCCTTCAAGGCTTCAGGCAAAGGCGAGTACTACGAGTTAGGACACGTGTCAGAAGAAGAAGAAGAACCAAATTTTGTCCGAAATCTTCAACGGGGTACTGGACAGTTCCGAGGTAAGTTACCTTTCAAATGCTTTGCTTGTGGAAGAGTCGGTCACTATGCTACCAAATGTCCTCACAAGGATAATATTGACAAAGGGAAGGAACCTGTTAGATGGAACAAGAAACATAATGCAACTAAGAAAAGTTACTACACTCATGAAGACATTGATGGCCTATCAAATAGTGATGAAGATGAACGAGGTAATGATTATAAAATTTTAATGGCTTTTGAAGCTGATGATTACATGCATGCTATAGATGTGGATGACTTTTATGAAGAGATTTCTTGACTCAAGACATGTTTAGAAGAAAAGAATGTGATCACTGATACTCTGCAATTTCAACTTGATGAAAAAGAAAAATCTCTTGAGAAGTTAGAATGTGAAATTGTTGGCCTTAGAAAAGAAATTGAGAAAACAAAGGTTCTTAATCTTAAGTTTGTTAAAGGATCTGAAACTCTGGATGAGATTATCAATGTACAGCGTTCTCCACTAATTAAGACAGGTCTGGGTTATAATGGAGAAACATCTCAAGCATCCACCTCAAAGATTTATCTTGATGCAGCAAGGAGGAATGAGCAAAAGCCCAATGGAGATCATCAGGTAAAGCAGGGACGAATTACATCAAGAACAAACAGAGACTACCAGGTAAACTAGGGGCAATCCATCTTAAGGGTGAACAAAAGCTACAACCATCCACAGGTAAAAACTTCTCAATTTGCTTCAAGAATGGATGACAATAGAAATTACAATCATTTGGCTGGTAGATTTGATAATCGCAGAAGTTTCTTCAATGGCCAATGTTTCTCTTGCCATAACTTTGGTCACAAAGTAGCTCAATGTGTTGCCTATAAGACAATCATGACTAGAGAAGCTCAAAAACAAAGAATTATGACCGGAACTACGAAAAGGACCTATAACAACTTTTCGGCCCTTGAAAATGAAATTGAATGTTCTATTTGTAATAACTTCGGTCATGAAGATTCTGAATGTTGGAGCAGGTTTCGGCAGACAAAGGAACAAGCCTCAAGCACCCGAACATGGAGAATAAAGGAACCACAACCAGAAAGATGTGGGATAGCTTTTTATGTAGAAGGACAGGAAAATCTATGGTACATCGACAACGGATGTTCGAAGCATATGACAGGTGATAAAGAAAAACTTGAATCATATACTGCTTTAGAAAAGGGTAAGAAAGTTTCTTTTGGAAATGATACCCCTGTAGCCATAAAAGGAAAAGGCACTGCTCAGTTGAAAGAAAAGGTCAAAGCTGGAAATGTTTTGTATGTTGATGGCTTGAAGCATAATCTACTGAGTGTCAGTCAGATGTGCGATCAAGGAACCGAGGTAATATTTCGATCAAATGGATGTAGCGTTCGTGATCTTGATACAGGAGAAACAGTGATCAAAGGCAGAAGAACTCCAAATAATCTATACATATTTGAATAAGGACAAAAACAATGCTATTTGAGCAAGGATGATGAACATTGGTTATGCCACCGGAGGTTGGGGCATCTAAGCTTTTCACAAATAAGGAAAGCATGCAAATACCAGGCAGTTCGTGGCCTTCCAGATATCAAAATTCCAGACAATACCATATGTAAATCATGTTAGTTTGGTAAGCAAACCAGAACTAACTTCCCTGAGAAGGAAGGATCAGCCAATAGGCCTCTTGAACTAGTCCATACAGATGTATGTGGTCCATTTAGGACAAGGTCACCTTGAGGAGAATAATACTTTATATTATTCATTGACGACTTCTCCAGGATGGTATGGTTGGGACTTATGAAACACAAGGACGAAGCATTCGAAAAATTCAAATCTTTCAAAGCCTTGGCTGAAAATGAATCAGATCACAAAATTAAGTGCCTCAGGTCCGACAGAGGTGGGGAGTTTACCTCAAATGAATTTTTCGATTTCTGTGAAGAACATGGATAAGAAGGGAATTCTCTACAGCTAGGACTCCTCACCAAAATGAAGTGGTGGAAAGGATGAACAGAACGGTCCAACAAATGGCTCGTGCTATGCTTGATGATTTTGGGACTCCCGCAACCTTCTGGGGTGAAGCTGCATTTGTTGCTATTGTTATTCTCAACAAAACAAATGTCCGAGCGAATAACACTCAAACTCCTCATGAGCTCTGGTATCGTGAGACTCCTTCGGTAAAGCATTTCAAAATTTTTGGGAGCAAATGCTATATCAAGAACACTAATGAATAGCTTGGCAAACTTGAACCTAGAGGAGATGAAGGCATTCTCCCTGGTTATTCTCCCCACAGCAAAGCATATAAGTGTTACAATAAAAGACTTGGAAGAATTGTTGACAGCATTGATGTAGTGGTTGATGAAAAAGGATACATCCCTAGGCAAGTAAATCATGAAAATATCAAAGAGGATGAAGACTACTCTCCAAATCAGACAAATGATGAAGAAGAACCTCAAGAGGAACCTAAGGAGAAAATAAGGATAGAAGAGAAGACTCCATCCAGGTACGTTCAAAAGAATCATCCAGAATCTCAGATTTTGGGGTAGAAAGAAGCAGGTGTACGAACAAGAAGAACAATTGTAGAAGCCTCAAGCTATTTGGCATTGCTCTCCTCCATTGAACCACAAAATGTAAGAGAGGCATGAAAAGATGAATGCTAGGTCAAGGCGATGGATGAAGAACTTGAGCAGATCGAAAAGAACAACACTTGGGAGTTGGTTCCTAGACCAAAAGCTAAGAATGTCATAGGGACAAAATGGATCTTCAAAAATAAGTTGAATGAAAATGGAGAAGTAATTAGAAACAAGGCCAGACTTGTGTGTAAAGGGTATGCTCAACAAGAAGGAATAGACTTCGAAGAAACTTTTGCTCCCGTTGCTAGACTTGAGGCCATCCGAATGTTCCTTGCTCTCTCAAGCTTTCAGAAGTTCAAAGTTTTTCAAATGGACGTGAAATCAGCCTTTCTGAATGGGGACTTAGAAGAAGAAGTGTACATTGAGCAACCAAATGGTTTCATCCTTGGGAATGATCCAAATCTTGTATGCAGACTAAGGAAGGCTCTCTATGGTCTTAAACAGGCTCCAAGGGCTTGGTACTACCATTTGGACAAATATCTTCATCAACAAGGTTTTTCAAAGGGATGAGCAGATAGCAATCTTTACATAAAAATTGAAAATGACAAATTACTAATACTTGTTGTGTATGTAGATGATATTATCTTTGGCAGCAATGAAGAAGCTATGAGTCAAAGATTTGCCTTGGTGATGCAGAAAGAATTCGAAATGTCTTTGCTTGGAGAACCGACATATTTTCTTGGATTGCAAATCCAACAAAAAGAAGGCGGGATCTTCTTGTCTCAAACCAAGTATCTCAAGCAGATTTTGAAGAAATATGGCATGGAAGATGCAAAACCAGTATGTACCCCCATGGTCACAGGATGTAGCCTCAGTGCAAATGATGAATCAGCAGCAATGCATCAACCAACCCACAGATCTATGATTGGAAGTCTACTTTATTTAACAGGTACCCGACCAGACATCATGCATGTAGTGGGAATAGTTGGAAGATTTCAGGAAAATCCAAAGGAAACTCATCTTCAGGCAGTGAAGATAATTTTCAAGTACCTTCAAGGAACTCAAAACTACGGCTTATGGTATCCTAGAGATACAGATCTCACACTTCATGCTTATACAGATGCAGATTGGGCCGGAAGCGTGGATGACAGGAAGAGCACAAGTGGTGGTGCATTCTTTATGGGTTCTAGATTAGTATCTTGGTTCAGTAAGAAACAGAGTTCGATTGCTTTATCTACAGCTGAAGCGGAATATGTGGCTGCTGCATCTTGTTGCACTCAACTCCTTTGGATGATGCAGACCTTGCATGATTTTCAAATCACTTGTACTCCACCTATCTCCATCTTATGTGATAATACAAGTGCAATCAGCATTTCAAGGAACCCAGTCATGCATTCAAAGACCAAGCACATACCGATCAAGTATCACTTTCTCAGGGAACAAGTGCTTGAACAAAAGGTCAAGTTGGAGTATGTTCCTTCTAAGGAACAAGTTGTTGATATACTCACCAAACCATTGCCCAGGGATACCTTTGAATACCTCAGGCGAAAGCTGGGGGTCGTTGATGCATCATCCTGTTGTTGAATCTCATCTGTTTCAGAGATTGTTGGTTGTACGCAAGTTTCATATGGGGTATACGCGTACATTGGTCGAAGATCGAATGGCACAGGTTCAGGGGGAGCATATATTCTTCTAATAATGCATTGTTGGCATTATGGTAGAATATCTTGGAGGAAGTATAGAAGCAGAACATGGATGCTGATCTGAATATTGCTGCAATATGTCTCTATCTCTTTCACGGTCATGTATGGTGTATGGTGGATTATGGTTCTTCTTGAAGATTTTTTTCGTTTACAGATCTAATCTTTAGTCAGGGGGAGCATGATCAGCAAAGCAAAGGCCTAAGCATGTTCTCAGGGGGAGCATAACCCTTTGCCCTTGATGTCAAAGGGGGAGAATGACGTTGAGGATCTTGAGGTTGCCATCAAGTCCAAAGGGGAAGATTGTTGGCATTATGATTCTGGTTTGGCTCTATGGTTTAGGTGTTGAACTTGATGGCAACTCACTCAAGTGGAAAAACTCTGTTCAGGCTCTCAAAATGATGGAAAATAAGAGGTCCGCAGGTGCATCGTCCAAAAGGTGCGGACCCGCAGGTTCGCCGTCCAGGAAGTCCGGACATACCTGCAGGTTATCGGTTCATAAGGTGCGGTCCCCAAGTTCACTCACTCTAATGCAAAGAAGCGCGCTCACCTGGGGTTTCTTATGTTTGGCCCTTGGTATTTAGTCCGTCGTTCATGATCCTATGGTTTTGGCCCGTGGTTTAGGATCTAAATTATTTGAACCCCTGTTTGGATCCCTTGTATTGGTTTTCGATGGTTTTTTCCCATGGTTTGAATAAGGGCTTGCCTATAAAAAGGAAAAGAGATCACTTGGCTAGACACTTGTGAAATTTGAATATCTTAAGATCTGAATGTTTGGGTGATTGGTTTTAAAAGCTAGATCTAAATCAAGGAGAAAATTTAAGGAAAATCTATTGATAAGTCATGATCTCTCGAGCGCATGATTAGATCTATGGATCTGACTGACTGTGGCACATTGGAGGACTGTTAATTTGGCCCTAATCAAAGGTTCGCAGGCGATCCACGGCGTAAGTGCAGGGGTATGCAGTGTAGGAGAAGACGCAGTGCGGGGGTACGCAGCGCAATAGAAGGCGCAGTGCGAGGTACGCAGTGCAACAGAAGGCGTAGTGCGAGGTACGTAGCGGCACAGAAGGAATAGTGCGGAGGTACATGGTCAAACAGGCAGTGCAGTCCATATCTGAGTTGAGGTACACAGTTCAGCAGAAGGAGAAAGTGCGGTGGTATGCAGAGCAGCGGAAGGATACAGTGCGGATCTGCGCAGTTCAAGCACAGAAAGACTGCGGATATCCGCAGATTTATATCGGTGAAGTTGCGGACCTGTCTTGAAACATTTGTTGGCTGTCTTTTATCTATTGTTGCAGAGTTCTGGGTTTAGATTTCTAGTATTACTTTTCTGTTTATTGCATTATGAGAAGTTGGGTGATTCATTGGTTGATTGTATAAGGAGATTGGGTGATTTACATGTACTTGATGATCATTTGATCTTCTTGGATCGAGTCTGAAAATTAATGAAATGTGGTCCTTAAAGAAGTAGAAGAGCAAAGGGGTTTGTAGCTCCCTTCCAAGAGAGACTGGAAAACGAGAGAGAGTTGTAGCTCTCTGCAGGTTGCAGCCTGCATACTGGTAAAGGACTGCACCAGTACAAAATCCTTGTAAAAGAAGTTTCTAATTGAAAGAAGATAGAGACATATTGCAGCAGGTGGTTTTCACCCACATTGGGTTTCCACCTTATATCTGGTTTTCTTTGGTGTGCTTATCTATTTTTCTTATTCTTGTTCATTATTATATGGCATTGACATACAAATGAATGATCAATATCTGAAGAATAAATTAAAGTATAAATCTGGAAGGCATATTGAAAAGAATTTGATAACACTGATTCACCCGCCCACTCAGTATTATTTCCAACAGTGAAGGAGTACGAGGACATCTTCACCTCCCCTGCAGGGGTTCCTCTACACTATCAAGTCAAGCACTCCATCAAGCTAACCCCAATTTCGCCACTACCCAATGGGCCAATCTATCGGCGCTCCGTTCTGGAGAACAATGAAATCAAGAGGCAGATTCATGAGCGCTTATAGAAAGTTCACATCTGTCCGAGTTCATCGCCCTGTGGGAGCTTGATCATGTTGGTACAAAAGAAGGATGGGACTTAGAGACTCTGTATTGACTATCGGGCGCTGAACAAGGTCACTGTCCGTAATAGGTACCTGATCCCACTGATTGATGACCTCCTGGACTAGATGAAGGGGAAAAAATATTTCCGCAAGATCGATTTGAAGTCAGGATATCACCAGGTACCAATCGAACCCTCCAATGTGTGGAAGACTACCTTCAAAGTCAAGGAGGGCCTTTTCGAATGGTTTTTTATGCCTTTCAGATTGACGAATGCTCTTGCAACCTTCATGAGGCTAATGGAGGACATCTTGCGGCCATTCATCAACTCATTTGTAGTGGTATACTTGGATGACATCCTGATCTTCAACTAGAGTTGGGAAAAACACGTCCACAACATCCTATAGGTTCTCCAAACGCTACGGCAACACAAGTTATGTGCCAGTTTGGAGAAATGAACTTTTGGCATGACCCAGGTTTAGTATCTGGGATACATTATTGATGAACGAGGGGTGCATGTGGATCTAACCAAGATCCAAGTTATTCGAGATTGGCCATCTCCAACCACTCTGATAGAGCTCTGCAGCTTTCTAGGTCTTGCCAACTTCTACCACAGATTCGTGTTGGGATTTTCTCATATCACTTAGCCCTTGAGTCAAGTCACCAAAGGAGGAGCTAAAGAAAAATTCTTTTGGTTTGAATCTCAATAGAAGGCATTCATAGAGTTGAAAGATCGCCTATGCTCGGCACCAATGCTCGCATTACCAGACTTGCAACAACCATTTAAGGTCGAGAAAAATTCCTCTGACTATTTTATTAGGGAATTCCTTACTCAACACGGGCATCCAGTGGCATATCACAGTGAGACACTTTCAGACGCAGTCCGGAAGTATCCCACTTATGACAAAGATATGTATTCCATTGTGCAGGCCTACCCACAATGGAAGCGTTTCAATTTGGGGAAGGAAATGGTCATCCACACAGACCACCAACCCCTGTAGTTGATATAGACCCAAGGGAAATTATAGAATGATCTCCATCAGAAGTGGTCCACATACCTGCAATAATTCCATTTGAATATCAAGTATAAGAAGGGTAGCACCAATAATGTTGTAGATTGCCTCAGTCAACCACCAATCATAGAATTAACCATCGTGCTCAACTCTTATGGGCACGAGACTTCTGATTGGCCACTTCTCTACAAAAGTGACCCAGAATTCGGCCACACATACCAGACACTCTTGGAGGGTCAGCATGTTCTAGATTTTCACCTCGAGGATGCCCTGTTATGCCGCCTGGGTCACCTTTGTGTTCCTTCAAGTGAGTGTTCCAAGATGATTTGGAAAGCACACTACAGTCAGGCTACTGGGCATTTCGGGGTCGAGAAATGGTAGTAGTACTGCAGAAGTATTTCAATTGGCCGAATCTTTGACGAGATGTCAGGAAGTACATCAGATCATGCACTGCCTATGCCATTACCAAACCGGCCATCAAGAAGCAAGGCCGCTATACCCCGATTCGACCTTCGGAATCCATCTCCATGCATTACATGTCATGCCTTCCTTCCACTAAGCATGCAAACAACTGTGTTTTTGTGGTCATCGAAAGGTTCTCAAAGATGGCCATTATGGTAGCCTGCAAGAAGAATATCACAGTACAAGCCACTGTTAAACTCTTTTTTGAATGAGTGTGGGTACACTTTGGGATCCCACAGTCTATCATCTCAGATCGTGACAACAGGTTCCTCAATACATTTTGGTCTAGCCTTTGGTCGATGCTAGACACCAAGCTCACTAAGTCCACAATCTTCCATCCTCAAACTCATGGCCAGACAAAGGTTATCAAAAAGATGATCGTACACATTCTATGCATGTAAAACTCAAAGCATCCATGCACATGGGACAAGAGCCTCCCCTATGTTCAGCATAGCTACAACTGGGCTCTCCATAGCTCGACTGGCCACAGCCCTTTTCAGGTGGGCTTGGGATTCCAGTCACAATGTCCCATTGATGTGGCCATGCCATTTGCAGCTACTCACATAGGTTCGGCTCATGTCCAGTCTGAAACAGATAATGAAAAAAACTTCATTGAGCACATCCAACATATTTGCCAGCAGGTCCATGACATTTTGGAGAAATCAAATGCTGAGCACAAGCAGCAACATGATCAACATTGGGTGCCACACAAGTTTCAAGTGCGTGACAAATTCTTGTTGCATTTGCAAAAGGAATGCCTTACCAGAGCCTATCGGAAACTTAGACCACTATGATATCGTCCTTACACCATTACCAAGGCTATGGGAGACAATGCATTTGAGATTAGAATTCCCCCATTCCTTGGCTTACGCCTAATGTTCAATGTGGATCGCCTTCGGCCATACTTTCCACCATTACTAGGCACATCCGACATTGAAGAACAACTCACACTCACAGAGTTAAATCCAGATTGCATGGAACAATCTGCAACTGATCGATCATGTACACACAGCTCAAGCACACTCGCCAGCAGAATATCCAACTTTATCGAGTTGTCAAAGCAGGTCAACTCCTTCACCAAGGCAAGTGGCTCACTAGGGACCAAGTTTAGCAGATGTTTCCTCGTCTCATGGAGGAACTCAACACAATGGGGACCATTGCTTCCAAAGGGGGGAGGAATGATCGAGGTGGATATTGGTGGCCACTCACCAAATCCACATGGACCCCCACCATTGTTTCTTTCATCTTTTCATCTTCCTTAATTGTAGCACAGTTTACTATTTTTAGCAGTTTTTCGGGTCGTGAACTTTCGGATCCGTTTTGAGGCCCTAAACGATGTTTTTTGGGAAAACTGGGAGCAACATGGGTCCATGGACGAATTTTTTTCTTCCCAAAGTTTTAGTTATTGGATAGGTCTTTCTAATGAAATATTATGTGTGTCAAACGGAGATCGTATGCCAAAGTTATGACCCCAAGAAGTTGATGTACAAATTTACCCAAACAGGGCCCACAGTTTGGCGTTTCATCTTCTAGGGTTAGGTTAATGGATGTTTATGGTTTTCCATTGTTTCTCAACAATAAATAGGCCTTCGAGCCTCATTGTAACAAAGTTCAGAGGCATGTAGCCGCCACATCTCTTCTCAGAGATAAGTTGTCATCGCCCTAGCTGGTTTATTTCCATTTCTGTTTGTAAGCATATTTCAGTGTTTTACATTATTGAAATGAAGTATTATTTCCACTACATCTTTGTGTTTATGGTTATCTCTGTAATTTGTTAAGTTCCTGTTTAAATCTGGATCATACACCCAAGAATTGAAAATACTAATTAGGACCATCAGAAAACTAATTTGGGTTTATCAAAAAAAATTAAAATGCCAGTTGGGTGAATCAGAAAAATAAAAACACCATTCGAGAGAAAATTGAAAATTACTAGTTATGTGCATCAAAAAACGTCATGAAGATAGCCAAAAAGCCTTGTATCGCCATAACTGGAGAAAGAATGGTCGGCCTCACTGCTGCAAATTGTTTCATGGAGGCTCATGCATTAAACTAGTTGGATGTTGTGGTCTCAGAGGCCAATGATCAAGCCAAAGGAAGGATCTGCAGCATTGAATTTCATGGCGAAAGAGTAGAGAAGGGGGAAACATGGATTCATGGGATTGAAGGGAGCCCTATATATTCCATCACCAAGCATATTGGTGCTATGGAGGATAGGGAGAAGCCATGGAAATTCATGGATGATTTCATGCACAATCCACCTGTTTTGGCAGAAGGAGGAACAATGGTGCTTCCATCTTTGGTAGATCCAATGTTGAGATTGTACAAAGATTTATTAGCTAAGGTGAAAAATTAGAGAAACAATTGATCTGAATTTAAAGAGGAATGCAACAAATTACAGATATAACCATAAACATAGAAATGCAGCAGAAATAAAACTTTGTTTCATTAACATCAAAGAACTGAAATATGCTTACATACAAAATGGAAATAAGATAGCTCGGGCGATGGTAGCTTATCTCTAGGAACAAATGTGGTGGCTACATGGCTTTGAACTATGTTACAATGAGGCTTGAAGGCCTATTTATTATTGAGAAATAATGGAAAACCCTAACAATCCAAAAACCTAACCCTAGGAGATGAAACACCAAACTATGGGCCCCGTTGGGGTAAGTTGGTACATCAAATTCTCAGGGTTGTAAATTTCACATACAATGTATGTTTGATGCACAAGATGCCTTGTTAGAGAGATATATCCAAAGGCTACAACTACTTATTGCGAATAATGGCTCTGGAAGTTCACGACCCGAAAAAATTGCCAAAATAGTAAATTTTGCTACAATTAAGGAAATTGAAATTTTGAAAGAAACAATGGTGGGGGTCCAAGTGGAATAGGCGAGTTGCCACCAATATCCACCTGGATCAAGAACAAAATATGATTTTACCATATGGTCATGTTGGGGAGGAGCCCAAGCATGAGGCCTTAAATAAAGGCTTAGGGACTTATTTGAGAGCAGGGTTAGAGGAATATTTAGCAAAGAATGCTCACAATAGCAAAGCCTTTTCTGCATCTACAAAAGGTTAATTTGGTTGAATCGAGATAGGAGGCAATACACAATTGGGATTTGAGGCCATTACAAGAGGTTGTGTTTCATAGTCAGAGTCACATGGATAGGACTACCACTATTGTAGACAATTTGGACAATGTGAACTTGGATTCTTATGGTGAGCATTGGGAGTTCCCTGGCATGCATTTACCCATCCCTAGGGGATATTCTAGTGTTATGCAGGAGCTTGTGAACATACTACTTGATGGTAATATAGTGTACAATGCTAAGATTGAGAGTATAGATTGGAGAAGTGACGTGGAGGGCAGTGGGAGCTATGTGTTGTTGAAGGGCCCTGATGTTAATTTTGAGGCTCACCAAATGATCCTCAATGATTCATTGGGTCTACTAAAGTCTATCATTAAAAATTGCAATAGGAATGATGCAAGTAGTGACATGGATCAACAACCACAAGATCTTGTGCTTGGAGGCTTAAAGCCGCCTCTATGACCCTGGAAAGCTAGTGCAATTTGTATCAATTTCATTCATTATCATATTAAATTGATTTTAAAACTATGACATTATCATAATAAATAATTTTATTTTAAAATTATGACAAATACTATACATGCTATAAACTATCTTAAAAATATCTAAATTAAGATTAAATTATACATATGACAATTTCATATAACATGCGTTCCTATAAAGTATAATTTAAATTTATTTATTCAAACAAACTTATATAATATTAAATTATATCTAGATCTTTGGCCATTCATACAATATTTTGGAGAAATATTTGAGCCCATTTATTACAAACAACTCATAATTGTGAGTGTCAAAACATAAATGAAACAAGTTGACATAGCCATTGTGCTAGAAATGAGTTTTGGGGCCTTCATGACAATCATAAATACACAACCAATTGAATTTCTACTCACTTGAATTGAATTTAGGATCATATATTTTTCCAAGGTCCTCAAATCAACAAAGATGTAAAGAGATGTTGTTGTAAAATTTAAAGCCAAGAAATCATGTTGTTGCAAGTATATGCAGGCGCATCCATACTCTTATGGGGATATCACTTTATGTTGAAATGTCCCTTCTTTGAGTTTGGATTTGCTTAAGCTTTGTGGTACATCCAATCAGAAATTTGCTGAGGTGGAATGGACCTATTACTCAGATCAAAGGTCATATCTTTTCCATTATACACTAGAGGGTTCATGATCTGGAGTGGACATGCTACATTCGGATTGATAATGTGGAGCCCTAACTTCCCACGCCTTGACCTTTTTAGTATACAAATATGTTGATCCTCTATCGCATCTATATTAATATATTGTCTCAGAAGCAAAGGTAGACTCCCAATCATACAAACCCATATAAGTCAAAGCAAACAATTTGCAATACATACCGTTACTAGTTAGCAGAGATCCAGAGTGAAGTGGTTGTTGAATTAGAGACGTGCATTCCTTGATATCCACCCAACAGATGATATGCTCAACAATGAGGAGGACTGTAGTTTGTCGACGCAAATTTATACACGTGAATCAAATAGAAAACCCCTAAAATCCAAGGAATATTCAACCCTACCCTCGATTTCCAGGAATGGTAGAGGGAAAAATAGCCCCTAACTAGTGCCATTCTTAGAAATCGAGGGGAATGAAGTAAATCCGACCTCTAAACTAGGCGAATTGGGGCTGGAATTTTTATTTGCGCTTATTTTTCATTGGCTAAAATATGATAATTATTTATGTTTTAAATATGTTTTGGACTACCTATACAAAAGGGGTGTAATATAAAAAAATTGCCCCTCCAAAATATAAAACCCCTTAAATTTTGCCCATGGGCTAAGATTCGCCCCTAAAATTTTCTATGACCATGTGTTTGTAAAATGCTAAATTTTTTGGAATATAAAATATTTATTATAAATATTTTTTAAAAGGTTATAAAGATAATTAATTGTATAACAATTTAAATAGGGATAGAGATATTAAAATGAGTGAGAATTAGATTCTTTTAAATAACTAAAAAAGAAGTCAACAAAATTTTATAATTAGCTAGTGTAGCTATATAAATCAAATGGCTAGTAAATGCTCACAAATATCAAAACATTTATTTTATGATACATCTAATATTTCCCAGATTAAAAAAATCATAAAAATTAAGTAAATTAAACTTTAGAAAACTATAAAAATTAGCCATTGAGATGCTCCTGAGGTATTGAAAAATAGCTTTAATACTTTGGGTTTCTCAACAAATCTAGTATGGGAATGGACCTAATTTGTCTTGTCACTTGCATGGAATGGCATCAGAGTGAGAAGAGACTCAAACAAACTCATGTGGAAAATAGGCAAAGAATGTATGGACTTCTTTGATGGAGCCAAAATTCATGTCAGGGGTGTATACAGAGTAGGAGCTACATTTGACCTGAAAAATCATCACACTTTTCTTATTAGCCTGGGGCTAGGGCCTAGATATAATAATAAAGAAGAATTAATTGGGTTTTGGCTTGTCCTCAACTTTGCAATGACCAAGAAGGTGAAGTTCTTGCAAATGTTTGATGATTATCTAATGGGTATTGATTGGCTTTGCCATCGCTACATTACACACTTGGCCTTAAATCCTTAGCAAAAAAGATTTTGCCAATTACAAGAAATTTTTTGAGGATTTGGAGGTATCACATATCCACAGGGGACGCAATGTTAATGTGGATAGAAATAAAAGGAAACATTACTCTAGCCTATAGGACAATTAGTGTTACAAAAAAAATGTTGATGTCCTTAGGGTGAATACCAACAATATTTTATGAAATTGGAGGTGTTTGTAATCATTGAGAGCTTGCAATTTTTTTATGTTTCATTGTTTTATGTTGTGGATTGGTAGAATGTCATAGCTCTTAAGAGACATGTCCAAGTTGTAATTGAACAATAATTTGTATACTTTTATTTTGATGAAATAAAAAGTATGTTATTTTTTCCATGGGAAAAAATAAGTTATAACTTTAATTTAATTATTCTCAATAATAATTATAAAAGAATTAATATGTGAGATATGCAACAACTTTCTAACTATAGAGATTCACTTTCACTTTATTCTTAATTAAATAGGATTTGTTTCAATATTGTGGCTTACTAATACCACATGCTGGAAAAACCATAACTCATTTTCATTTAACAATTTTTTTAATTAATTAATTTAATTAAGGATTGGGAATTATTACTTTTAAGATAAATCTTAGGCTTTGATTTGTGACTATTACTAAAAATATTTTAAAATGTTATTTAGAGGTTAAATCTCTACCATTCACCTAATAATTATTGATAATTAAATTAAAATTCTGAAAATCCTATTTTAACACAAATACATTATCTAAATTATATTAACTAATTACATATATAAAATAAAATTATCTTTAATACATAAAGGTAATATAAACAATATTCATTATCATATTAAATAATTTGATTTTAAAATTATGACATTATCATAATAAATAATTTAATTTAAAAACTATTACAAATACCATACCATTATAAACTACCTTAATCCCAAACATATTTTAAACTATCTTAAAAATATCTAAATTAAGATTAAAGTATACATATGACAATTTTGTGTAATATTCATTCCTATAAAATATAATTTAAATTTATTTATTAAACCTATATAATATTAAATTATATCTATATCCTATAAAATATAGAATAATAATAATATATTTTTTAAATAATTTTTTTAATTAATTTATAATTTTAATTTATTTAGTAAACTTATATAATACTAAATTATATCTATATCTTATAAAAAATATATAATAATAATAAAACAGATAATAATAATGTATATATTTAAATAAAAAATTTAATTATTTTATTTAATTATTTTATTCTAAATATTTATTATTTTGTTTTGATTAAATATTTTTTTAATTATTAAAAATTCAACTAGAATAAATAAATTTGAATAAAATATTTTAAATATTAAAATATATTTAATTTTAATTTACTTTTGCATTAAAAAATTTCCAAAAAAAAATCAATATAAATATATATAATATAAATACATTGTATTTATATTAAGCTATAATATGTTTCAAATTTTATATATGGATTTTAGTTTATATTAAAGTCAATATAAATTTATATGTGTTGAATTATGAGTTTTAGATCACAAAAGGGTGGTCTAAAGAAATTAAATGTCATATTAGAGTTAAGAAAATATGTCCCCTATTCCCTATTTTTTTTGGCATTTACATTTATAAGTTAGAAGAGTGCTTGGAAATTATGAGATGCAATGGCCCCAAGTTCACTAGTAAGGTCATTACTCTTCTCCTTTATGTTGACGATATCGTTCTTCTAGCTAGAAGCCATGATGGTCTTGACAAACAGCTTAAGATCCTCCATGATTACCACTTGAAGATGGGTTTGATAGTTAATACTGACAAAACAAAAGTCATGATAATTAAATCTATAAAGATCAATCATGGTAATTTCATCTATGATAACAATTACTTAGAGCAGGTTTCTTCATACAAATATTTAGGTATTGACATTCATTTGAGGTTGGAAAACTTATTATGAGCTTAAAAACAATTGTAATTGAATTGATCTTTGGATTTGAAGTAAAAAAGGTTCTTCTTTGAGATTCTGGCCACCCTTGTTATTTTATATGGATGTGAAATTTGGGGTTGTAGTATATCTAGAGAGTCATGGAGGAAGATCGAGATGATTCAAAAGAAATTTGTAACTTACAACCTCAATATTAAAGGAAATATTCTGTAGCCCCAGGAGTTAGCTCAATCGGTCAAATTCCCGAAAGCTCTTGGGATCAGGTTAATAAATAGGCTGAGGGGTGTGATCCCCTTCGATTGGGATCCACCCTATTTTTGAACCATGGACGTAGTAGCTACACAGTGACCATGGGTATCGATGAAGCACACGTGAAAAAAAAAGGAAATATTCTTTATCATATCCTCTTGATCAAAGATAGTCTTTCACCGTTAAAAACATGACTATGTTTAGGTATTTTATGTATAAGAATAAGCTTTACAACATGGAAGCCAAGAGGTTTCCCAAAATCACTTCTAATTCTAGCTAAGATCCCCACCTATGTCTCAAGCATGGATGTTAAAAGGCTACCGAGTCTTGGTTCGACCACTATTGGGGGTTAATGGAGAGGTCATTTTGGGGAATAAGGATAGTATTAAAAATTCTATTACCTCCAAATTTAATGATAAATTGTGGCATGATCAAGAGCTATAGGGAAAAATGAAGCTAAGGTATTATAAGGAGGTGATCAACCCCACCATTTCTAACTAATATTATCTTTTTGTCTTGACCAATAATAAGAAGAAAATGAACATTGCAAAGATAAGAAATAATTCTCATGAACTTCAAAGTGAAACGAGACATTGATATATTCCCAAAACACCCTCGGACGAAAAAATATATCACCTTTGCCATACTAAGAGGGTTGAAGATGAAAAACACTTCCTCTTAGATTATCCGGCTCTTACTCACATCGGTTCTAATTTCAAAAACATTTGCCACAGTGTCAACTTTATTGACTTGTTAATTCAACAAAACCATAGTGATCTTAGAGCACTTCTTTCCCTTCTTTTTGATCATAGAAATAAAATATTAAAGAGTAGCAGTTAATGTCTTACTTTCTTAAGGTCGGATAGACAACATTGGTCTTAATAAACACATCCATTCTCATTTCCAAAACGTTTTCCACACTATCAACTTTCTTGACTTGTTAAGTCAACAAAACTGTAGTGATCTTGGAGCACTTTTTTCTTTCTATTTTTAACATAAAAATAAAATATTAAAGAGTTAAAATTAATCTTTTATTTTCTCAAGATCAAATAGACAACATTAATCTTAATAAACATTAATCACCATCATTATAAAATTATTATCAAAATATTAACAATCCAAAAAATACTACAATATAAATAAATTATTTAATTATTTGACATTTTAGTAAATGACAAACCCATAAATCTCCCCATAGGTTGGGACGGGGATAATCTGTTGTTTTAGATATATACTTATGTGTCGTTGAATGTGGGGATTAACTTTAAAATGTATTGTAATTTAAAGAGAAAATGGTCGTCTGTTGCACCCACCAGTCACCAGACTCACCCTAAGTCCACAAAAAATTAACATATAAAAGGTTGACCTATTCTGTGAAGATGCCCTCATTCTCCAACACAAACATTGTCCAAAGGATCATATAATTTCTTTGCAGCATTGGTGCATATTAACATTTTAACCTCAACATGTAAAATCAATTCTTAACCATTTTCAGATGCTTATATTAATAATACAAAATTATATTTGGAATAGTTTAATCGGTGATCTCATGTGAAATCTATGAAAATTGAGAGATCCAAACACCTAATTCTCTCAAAATTTTGTTGCGTGTCAGGCTTCACCTAAATAATAAACATCATCATGAGAAAGCAAGTTGAATGCAATTTGGCAAAAGAATTGCAATGCCATCAGGCTAATGGCAGGCATTGGTGGTGTTGTAATCCCCGGGTGGAGGGTAGCAGTTACTGCGAACAACATTGTGACATGTTGCGAACATATTCTTCCAAGAGAATGCACATTAGGAAGGACATGTCTGTTATCACAATACTGTGACTTGGTTTCCATGTTTTTTCGCTTGCTAATAGTCTCTCTCATCTCAACAAATTGAGGTAACTAATAAAAATTTAAATTAAGTTTACCAGATTAATATTAGACATATTTAGCATATTTAAGATGATCAAAATAATTAGATGTTCAACAAATTTTGTACAACCGCACACAACTGAAACCAACGTAGATCCATCTTAAAATTGGATCTATCAAGCGCCGAGAGGGATCAAATCTCTCGAGGTGCAAACCTTTCCTCAAGTTTTGCACCTCGAGAGATTTGATCCCTCTCGATGTTTGATAGATCGGGTTTTAAGATGGATCTACGCTGGTAAATAATATTTTGGAGGTTATAAAGATAATTAATTGTATAACAATTTGAATAATTTAAATAGGGATAGATATATTAAAATGAGTGAGGATTGGATTCTTTTACATAACCAAAAAAGAAATCAACAAAATTTTATAATTAACTAGTGTAGCTATATAAATCAAATGGCTAGTAAATGCTCACAAATATCAAAACATTTATTTTATGATACATCTAATATTTCCAAGATTAAAAAAATCATAAAAATTAAGTAAATTAAACTTTAAAAAACTATAAAAATTAGTCATTGAGATGTTCCCGAGGCATTGGAAAATAACTTTAATACTCTAGGTCTCTCCTCAAATTTAGTATGGGAATGGACCTAATTTGTTTTGTCACTTGCATGGAATGGCATTAGAGTTAGAAGAGACTCGAGCACACTCATGTGGAAAATAAACAAAGAGTGTATGGACTTCTTCTTCTTTCATGGAGCCAAAATTCATGTTAGGGTTGTATGTGGAGCGGGAGCTACATTTGACCCAAAAAATCATCACACAGTCCTTATTAGCCCGGGGCTAGGGCCTAGATCTAATAATAAAGAAGAATTAATTGGATTTTGGCTTGTCCTCGACTTTGGAATGTTCAAAAAGGTGAAGTGCTTACAAATATTTGACAATTATCGAATGGTTATTGATTGGTTCTTTGGGATCGATACATTACACGCTTGGCCTTAAATCCTTAGCAAAAAAATATTTGTCAATTACACGAACTTTTTGAGGACTTGGAGGTATCACAGATCCACACAGAAAACAATGTTAATGTGGATAGAAAATAAAAGGAAGCATTACTCTAGCGTATAGGAAATTTAGTGATTAAAAAAAATATGTTGATGTCCTTAGGGTGAATACCAACAACATTTTATGAAGCTAAAGTTGTTTGTAATCATTGAGACCTTGCATGTCTTTTTATGTTTCATTGTTTTATGTTTTGTATTAGTAGAATGTCATAGCTCTTAACAGACATGTCCAGGTTGTAATTGAAGAAGAATAATTCATATACTTTGATCTCAATGAAATACAAGCATCTTGTTTTTTTCCGTGGGGAAAAAATTAAATTATAACTTTAATTTAAGTTATTCTTAATAATAATTATAAAAGAATTAATTTGTGAGATATGTAACAAGTTTCTAACTATGGAGACTCACTTCACTTTATTCTTAACCTATAAATAGGATTTGTTACAATATTGTGGCTTACTAATACCACATGCTACATGCTAGAAAAACCATAATTCATTTCCATTTATGATTTTTTTTTTAATTAATCAATTTAATTAAAAGGATTGGGAATTATTAATTTTAAGATAAATCTTTGGCTTTGATTTGTAACTATTACTAAAAATATTTTAAAACATTATGTGGAGGTTAAATCACTACCATTCACATGAGGTGGTGGGAGGGTGAGGGATTCTCATTAATCCCGAAGGAGTCATTAAATATAGTTATGCTTGGGGGCTAGGCCGAAAGACCAATAACCAAGCTGAGGCTTATGGAATGTTACTGGGACTAATCCTAGCACATATAAATGGGATAAAGAAGATTCAGGTGTTAGGAGACTCTGTGATAGCTATAAGGCATGATTAATACTTCAAAGGCTAAGATCTCTACACTGAATCAAATCATAATGAGAGCTCAAAACTTGATCCCTGTTTTCGACTCTGTGACCATTTATCATACCTAGAGGGGAAATAATTGGTGGGCTCCAGTATTGTAGCAATAATGCTACAACTCCTGGAACTCCCTTCTTTAATTTTATCAACCCGGTAGTTCGTAACAAACTTGGAAGCGACGGTGTTGTATGCACAAGTACTAGCTCTTGCCGCAGCTATCACTTGGTCAGCTGGCACAAGTCCGCTAGGGGCTTAAGCCAACTTCTATGAGCTCTTAGAAGAAGCTTTTTAACTGATGGACGGAAGCTAACTCAAAGGAAGCTAATTTACTTGCGGAAAGAAACTGAAAGCCAACAAGAAACGCAAACCCTAGCAAACCCTAATTCTACCAGCTAGTCCTACTCATGCAAAGATGGGAATGCAAACTACTGAAAGAGATGCCATTACTTATATGAAGGTAAGATGCATGTGTCTAGACTACTTCTACCTAAAGAAAACATCTTTTTGTATTTTTGAATAAGTTATTTAGAATTATCATGCATGTGCTTTTAACTGGCTTTTTATTGTGCAGAGGCGGATCACGGAGGAGAAATGCTTGGAAGAGGTCGGGAAGGCTCAGAGAGGGTCTAAGGAGTCCCTAACATCCTTCTAGAGAGTTTCACAAAGTTTGGCTTCCAAGAAACCACGTTTATGAGCTTCTACAGGAAGTCTGCAGGGGTTCTACACGATGTTTCAGAATTTCTACAGGATGTTTAGCAATTCCTACAGGATGTTCTACGATTGGATTTTGGATGATGGGTGAGTGGAAGAGGCTACATGGATGGATAGGGAGGTAGGAGAGGGGTTTGTAATGACTTAGTGACAAAGAGATGAGGTGATGAGAGGGTGTGTAAAGCTAGTTTGTCTTAAAGAGGGCAGAGGGTATGGAAGGCCAAAAAGGTAGGATGATGTGGGCAGTAGAGTAGTTGTGAGACGAGGGGTCTAATTTGGAGATGAGTGGTTGGCCTGGACGAAGCTTAGATGGACGAGAGAGTGATGGAGATGCATTGCACAGTGTAAACTGAACCAAATCATCCACGTCCTGCACATAATCAAAATATTACTAATATATCCTAACTGTTAATGAAACTAATGAACAACAACGTTATTTCTAAAGAGAACCATGTATGGTACTGAAGCAAAGAAACATTCCAAGAGGTCTGAGTGCATGGATAACTTTTACAAATGAGAATATTGCACCAAAGATTGCATGAGTACACAAACTAGTGTTTTTGTTGGGTAGCACTGTCTGCAATTCCAGCCCCTAGTAAGAGGTGAAAATGAGAGTGCAGGCAACCCTTTTCTGGAACTTTTATCAATTCTAATCTCTTTACTCTCTTATAGATATCTGAAGCAACTCTATCTTCTAACAATGACCTACTTAACCACACCACGAAATCTAACTCAACAAACTGCTTTTCAAATGCATGTAAAGAAAACCATATTGCTGAAAGAAAAGATATCAATACAAAAGAAGGAGGCCCTAGGCTCTCAGGTTGGGCCCAACCCCGAGAGCTATGGCTCCTTTAGAAACTCGGAGCTGAGATCAAATCTGAGTGCTTCTCATTAAAAAATAATAATCATAAGTCAAAAGGTATGCCAATGATGGCTACAAGAGAGCCAAAACAGAGCTGGCAGCTCGTAGTGCAGAATGTGCAACAGTTTTTCAAAAGTCCTTTTCGAAGGCTGGAGCTTTATCATTTATACATCACGAGGCCCCAACCTCTCCTCCTAAATCTATGGGACTTGGCTGACCAAACTGGGAGTGAACAACTGCTTCCACAAAAATATGTTTGGCTTCCTTCTAGATCCAGTTGTGGTGGCTTTTGGAGCTCGGAGTTGGGGGTGAAGATCCCGAGGAAGGCTATTTAATGTCGTGGACATCCCTCCTACGAATCCTCATCCCCATCTTGGCTGTCTCCTAGCCCTTATCTACTTGGTTTTGCTCCAACATGTGTCAAAAACCAGAAATGCGCACGTGTTAGTCACCTAGGAATAATGACTGCCCTTATTCGTACAAATGACATAAACATATTAAAATAATGATGCATAAGTTATGAAAAATGAAGGATTGAGCAAGGGTAGTTAGGCCAAATGAGCCCAAAATGTTACCAAATTTGGGGCTCATCAATAATCATGATGCTGACAGACAAATCAATAAGGCAAGCCATCTGGAGAAGGAAAAATGTGTCATCAACGATGTCGTGAGCACGACAAAAATACCTTAATAAATTGAAGAGTGTCATGTGTAGGCCAGAAATAAAGCCTCAATGGATAGAAATGGAGGTGGAAAAGTTGAATCTATCATTCCATAATGAAATGAAGCCCCACCCTTCTCCCCCTAGCTCTCTCCTACCATCTTCCCCCTTCCCCTTCCCCTTCCCTATCGTTTCCCCCATACCCCCGGCCTCCCTGTTCCTTTCTCTCATACCCCCTCCCCTCCCTAATTCCCCTCCCCTTCCCCCTTCCCTATGGCCCGTCCCCATTCTAACCCTCAGCTCCGTGCTATAACCTTTGCCCTAAACTTCTACTCCCCATGTCGCATCACCCTCTGCAAGCTCCTGCCGGCAAGTCGAACACCCATACTCGCTCGAAACGTGGAATCCCAAGGAAATTTGGTACCACACTTGTTTCACAAATAAGTCACAACATGTGGCCTCATCGTTTTGGCCCTGGTTCTTGGAGAAATGGGTGACAAAGCACCTCGGGCACATGTAGGGATTTGAGATTTACGGAGAAAAATTTAATTCAAATCCTTAGTGAGGTTGGGCTCGTTCATGGGAGAATTGTGGGAATGACTGATAAAACACAGGAGCCTAGTGGGAATTTAATGGAGGGTGGATTTATGATGGAATACTCATGGGATCTCGATTGCAACAATCTCCTCACTCATCTCTGCATCACCTCCAGGTCAGGCAGGAGGTATAAAGTGCATACAGGTATGCGGATTTTGTATTTCATAAGGTGTGAGAGTGGGACGATGGCCTCTACGAAATCCTGGAGGCTAGAGTCGAGGTTGTTGTATCAGTTTCAATGTCACGGACGTTGGGCATTATGATGTGAAGATTAGTAATGAAGGTAAGAAAGTCAGTATGTCTAAGGTTTTGGAAGCCATCATGTAGAGGCTTGAAGGTAGTTCACGGCTGAGCACATGGGGAAGCCACAAGCCGAGGTCAATTGGGCTGAGAGCTAGTTCCTCGGTGCAAGGTGGCAGATACAGACCCTCCTGTCTCACCTATGTCGAAGATCATTGGGACCTGCAGGAAGCACTGTTAGAACTTCAATGCAACATGCATCAACAAAAGCATGAGAATATGAACATCGAGGAAAGTGAAATTGAGAAAAAGAAACGTATCAGGCAGCTCAAGGATGAAATGGACGCTCTACATCACCAACTAGATAATTTGAAGCTCAAGGTGGATGCTATAGAGGATGGTTTGGAGGAAAATGTGGAGGATGTGATAGACCACGGAAATCTCAAGGATTCAAAAGAGGCCTCGCCGGGACTGGATCTAAATAGCCCAAACCCTATGGATATCTAACCAGCTTTGTATTGTTTTTGTTTTTGTGTTATTAAAATGATGAACTGCAAATGTATATATCTCTTACTTCAATTCTCTTACTTCAATTCTGTGGAAGTTATAGTTGTAGATATCTTTGTAACCAAGATAGACATCCGTTCTCATTTCCAAAACATTTCCCACACTATCAACCTTCTTGACTTGTTAAGTCAAGAAAACTGTCATTCTCATTTCCAAAACATTTGCCACACTATCAACCTTCTTAACTTGTTAAGTCAACAAAACAGTAGTGATCTTGGAGCAGTGACTTCCCTTCTTTTTTATCATAAAAATAAAATATTAAAGAATAACAATTAATCTTTTACTTTATTAAAATCAGGTAAACAACATTAATCCTAATAAACATTAATCATTAACATCATTATAAACATAACCATCGAAATATTAACCCTCCACAAAAAAAATTGACATTTTAATAAATGACAAACCCATAAATCTCCCAAAAGGTCGGGACAGGGATAATATGTTGTTTCACATATATACTTACAATACTGCTACTCGCTTTCCATGATTTTCGCAAATTCCTGTTTTTATATTAAAACTCCCATGAATTGTTCTGCAGGTCTCACGTATCGAAGATCGGTCTGGCAAGACAATGTCCTACCGGTAACCTCAAGATAAAGGAACCTGAAATAACTGAGACCATTGTCTCGCCTACGAATAATAAGCGCAAAACAAAGGAACCTGAGACCACTGTGTCACCCAAAATAACTGAACCTAAAATAACTGAATCCACTGTGTTACCCAACAATAATAAGTTCAATCACAAAGAACCTGAAATAACTGAGACCGTCGTGTCGCCCAACAATAATAAACCCAAGATAACGGAACCTGAAATAACTGAAACTGAAACCACTGTGTCAGCCAACAATAATAAGCGCAAGATAAAGGAACCTGAAATAAATGACACCGTTATCTCTTCCCATGATGGAGTAGGTTTGGACAACTCGAGCGGAATTGGATTACCAACAAATTTTAAGAGAAGGAAGATCATAACAAATAGGTTGGTAATTCTTTTTTAAATGATAATTTCCGAAGTTTGCTCAATTTACTGTTTGTATATTAACTGTATCAATAACTGTTTTGCAGTTCCGAAGGATTAATGGTTGGATTTAAAAGTTATAGAGGCGGTGGCACATCCTCTCTCTTCTTGCGATGCGATGGTGTGATAAGCCATGCATTAAATTCAAATAAGATATTCTGAGGGGTGTAATTAATGATATTTACTAGGGATGATATTTACTAGGGTTGGTAAATGTAGGTGAAATTTTAAATTTTATTATTTTTTATTTCACGGAAGTGGGGAAAAGAAACATGTATTGTAAAGATATTTTGTGTTGTCCATTATATATAAAAAAAATGCAAGAGTAGAGACGTGTGGAGAGTATTAGCAAGAAGAGTTCTTTCTTCTCTGCAACGCAAAGCAGTGCTGAACCTTTTAGTTTTTCCTGTGATAAAATTAGTTTTTGGAATTGGAGCGTTCCTGATGTAACCTCTCTGTAGAGGAAGACTATTTTGTAACAATTTTATCTTTGTTGTTTTCTAATAAAGATCTTGTAGTAGAAACAGAGCGTTGTTCTCTGTGTTATTTTTTTTGTGTGTTTGAAATTAACAGAAATTTTCATCATGGTATCAGAGCTAGTCTAGGCACTCAGTGAGTAAAAAAAAAACAGAACTTCTTTTTTCACTGTAGGAGCTTTCCAGCAGAGAAATTTTTTGGTTTTTTTTTGTCAGTATCTCTTCTTTATTTACACTAGTTAAGATGGCAGATGCTGGAACAGGTTTGACAAATCCTCAACTGCCACAGTTTAATGGGAAAAATTATAGTTATTGGTCCATAACAATGAAAGCATTGTTTGCTTCTCAAGGAATATGGGAGCTGGTTGAAACAGGCTATGCTGAACCTGCAGATAGCACTGGCTGCTTTGACAGTAGCAGAAAGAAACCAGTTAAAGGACGACAAGAAGAAGGATGCCAAAGCCCTCTTTTTCCTATTCCAATCAGTGCATGAAAGTGTTTTTCCGCGGATTGCAGCAGCAACAAAATCTAAGGAGGCCTGGGATATTATCAAAACTGCCTATCAAGGCATGGAGAAGGTGAAGACTGCAAAGTTGCAGATGTTGAGGAGAGACTTTGAAAATCTCAGCATGAAGGAATCTGATACAATAGATTCATTCTTCACTCAGGTTATTGGCTTGATAACCCAGATAAGATCTCATGGTGAGATTCTTGAAGAAAGAAGGATTGTAGAGAAGATATTGAGATGTTTACCCTCAAGGTTTGAATCTATTGTGGTAGCAATAGAAGAAACAAAAGATCTCTCACAGTTCACGGTAGATGAGCTGAGTGCTTCTCTTTTGTCTCATGAACATAGAATCAGCATAGGAACATATTCCTCTTTTGAGCAAGCATTCAAGACCTAGATGTCTTTTGGCCAAAGAAGAGGTCGAGGCAGAGCAAATAACAGAGATCGTGGAAGAAGCCAAAACAAAGGCAGAAATTACCCTGCAAGCACAAGCAGAAGGAGCTGCAATCAGAACCAAGACGAAGGTTCAAGCAAACAGCAAGCTCATGGACAAAGGTATGACAAATCCCAAGTCCAATGTCATTATTGTAAGAAATATGGGCACTATGCCAATGAATGTAGGAAAAAGCAAAGTGACATGAATAATAGGCAGAATGCAAATTTTGCAAATGAAGAAGATAAGAACCCAAATAACGTGCTGTTAACATGTAACATAGCACAAGACAAACAAGAAGATTTTTGGTTCTTAGACTCAGGTTGTAGTAATCACATGACTAGAAATATTGCAATGTTTGCCAATCTGGATAAAAATGTGAAATCTGAGGTAACAACAGGGACTGATGATACGATATCTGTCAAGGGTAAGGGCAGAGTCAGTATCCGAGCAAAAAATGGAGAACAGATGATTGTGCCAGATGTATACTATGTACCTGGTCTCAAATGTAATCTTTTGAGCATTGGACACCTCATAAACAAAGGTTACAACGTGTTCTTCAAAGATGATGTGTGTACAATCAGAGACATACCTCCAAGTAAAAAGATCATTGCACAAGTGCAGATGATCAGCAATAGAATGTTCCCTATCAAACTCAGGGCAGATTTGAAGGAAGGCAGAACTATTGCAGCTGTAACACAAGAAGTCTTTCAGGAACATCTGAAAGATGTTAATTGGTTGTGGCATTTGAGATTTGGACATCTCAATTTCGGAGGCCTGAATCTGTTGCATAGAAAGGGAATGGTAAAGGGATTGCCATTGATTAAGAAACCCGACAGCGTTTGTGAAGGCTGCATCTTGGGCAAGCAACATAAAGAAAGCTTTCCAGCAGGAAAGAGTATAAGAGAAAAAGCACCATTGGAAATTGTTCACTCCGATGTGTGTGGACCGATGCAAACACCATCATTTTCCGGAAATAAATATGTTTTAACTTTTATTGATGATTACACCAGAAAGACATGGGTGTATATGCTGAAAGAGAAGAGTGATGTGTTTGAGAAATTCCGCCACTTCAAAACTCTTGTTGAGAAGCAGTGTGGGCATTATATCAAAGTGCTCAGAACAGATAGAGGAGGAGAGTACATCTCCCAAGACTTTCTGCGTTTTTGCAGAGAGAATGGCATACAAAAATAGTTCACTACAAGGTATACACCTCAGCAAAACGGAGTTGCTGAAAGAAAGAATAGGAGCATTCTTGACATGGTCAGAAGTTTGCTGAAGGAAAAACACTTGCCGCATGAGTATTGGGCATAAGTTGTTACTTGCGCAGTTTACATTTTGAATAGATGCCCAACTAAAGCTGTCAAGAACAGAATACCAGAAGAGGCATGGAGTGGTAAAAAACAAACTGTCACTCACATAAGAGTATTCGATTGTGTGGCATATGCACATGTACCGGATCAGTTAAAAAAGAAGCTTGATAGTAAGGGGGAGAAGTGTCTTTATTGGCTACTGTGATGAGTCAAAAGCATACAAACTCTATAATCCATCCACTAAGAAATTGATAGTAAGCAGAGATGTGCAGTTCATTGAAGATGAAGCTTGGGATGGAAGCTTAGAGAAGACAGTGAGTGTGAAGACAATTGTGTCTCACGAAGAAGAAGAGGAAGGGACAGCAGCAAATAATCCTTCCTTGGTGGCTCCTCCTCCACCACTACAAGTACAACAAACCACACCACAAACTGGAATTCGAACAGCCTTAAGAAGTCAAGGAAGTGCTTCTCCAAGCACATCACAGGGATCAGAAATACCGTCAAGTTCGAATGGAACTCCTAGCACACCAAGAAGACCAAGATTCAGAAATCTGAATGAGATTTATTAACAAGGAGAGGTAAGTAACAATACCGGTCTGAATTCATTATTCGCTTTATATTGTCATGTTGATGACCCAGTCCATTTTGAAGATGTTGTAAATGAAGATAAATGAATTGAAGCAATGAATGAAGAAATTGGTGCAATTGAGAAGAGTAAAACATGGGAGTTAGTGGACCTCCCTGTAGGCAAAGATGCCATTGGAGTTAAGTGGGTCTAGAAGACCAAAAGCAATGCTGAAGGCAAGATTGACAGACACAAAGCAAGACTTGTTGTGAAAGGCTACAAGCAGCAACAAGGCATAGACTATGATGAAATCTTTGCACCAGTAGCAAGGATGGAAACAGTCAGAACAGTGTTGTCTATTGCAGCACAACACAAATGGAAGATTTATCAAATGGATGTTAAATTTGCATTCCTGAATGGAGTATTGAAAGAAGAGGTTTATGTTAAACAACCTCTAGGCTATGACGTTGAAGGCCAAGAGCATAAAGTTTGCAAACTGAAGAAGGCTCTTTATGGGCTGAAGCAAGCTCCAAGAGCATGGTACAGCAAAATAGATGCGTATCTGATTGACAATGGGTTTGATAAGTGTGATGGTGAACCCACACTCTACATAAAGGATAATGACGGTAAGATTCTTATTGTTGTTTTATATGTAGATGATTTGATTTTTACAAGCAATGATGCGTCTCTCATTGCTGATTTTAAAGCAGTCATGGAAAGTGAATTTGAAATGACTCACTTGGGCTTCTTAAGATATTTTCTTGGAATTGAAGTAGACCAAAGTGAAAATGGTGTTTTCATTTCTCAAGATAAACATGTAGAAGTTGAAGAGATTCAACATGCAGAACAACAAGGCAGCTGTGACTCCAACCGTAATGGGGTTGAAATTGACCAAAGAAGACAACAACAAGGATTTTGATCCAAAAGTGTACAACAACATAGTTGGCAGCCTTATGTACTTAACTGAAACTAGGCCGGACAGTATGCATGCTGTGAGTTTAATCTCCAGATTTATGGAAAGACCGAAAGAGACTCATTGGCAGGCAACCAAGAGGATTCTAAGGTATGTGAATGGAACGAAGGGGTTTGGTATTTTATACTCCTCTTCTGAAAGTTTCATGTTGACAGGTTACACTGATAGTGATTGGGCTGGAAGTGTTGATGATAGGAAAAGCACATCTGGATATGTGTTTCATATGGGATCGGGAGCCATCTCATGGGCTTCTAAGAAGCAACCAGTTGTGGCTTTGTCAACAGTAGAGGCAGAGTATGTGGCAGCAACAGCAGCAGCATGCCAAGCAATATGGCTGAGAAGAGTTCTCAGAGATTTGTGTCATGAACTAGAAAATAACACAACCATTTACTGTGACAATAGCTCAGCAGTAGCATTGTCTAAAAATTTTGTTTTTCATAAAAGGACAAAGAACATAGACACCAAATTCCACTTCATACGTGAATTGGTTAACAATGGTGAGATTGTTTTGCAGCACTGCAGAACACAGGAACAACTAGCTGATATCTTGACAAAACCATTGGCAAAGAAAAGCTTTGATAATTTCAGGAAATGCCTGGCTATGCAGAATAAACCCAGCAGTTAAAATTAAGGGGGAGTGTTGGAATGATAATTTTAAACTGCCGGGAGCTCAAAGTTGAGTAGCGACACAACTTATTCAGAAAACAGCGATTGGACTTTCCCTGCGATGCGATCTGATCGCATATCGCACTTTCCCTCGTCACCCTTCACTCCATGCTTGTATTATCTGCGATGCGATATTTGCGATGCGATCGTAGATCGCATGATTTAAAAGTTATAGAGGCGGTGGCACATCCTCTCTCTTCTTGCGATGCGATGGTGTGATAAGGCATGCATTAAATTCAAATAAGATATTTTGAGGCGTGTAATTAATGATATTTACTAGGGTTGGTAAATGTAGGTGAAATTTTAAATTTTATTATTTTTTATTTCACGGAAGTGGGGAAAAGCAACACCTATTGTAAAGATATTTTGTGTTTTTCATTATATATAAAAAAAATGCAAGAGTAGAGACGTGTGGAGAGTATTAGCAAGAAGAGTTCTTTCTTCTCTGCAATGCACAGCAGTGGTGAACCTTTTAGTTTTTCCTGTGATAAAAATAGTTTCTGGAACTGGAGCGTTCGTAACCCCTCTGTAGAGAAAGACTATTTTGTAACAGTTTTATCTTTGTTGTTTTCTAATAAAGGTCCTGTAGTAGAAACATAACGTTGTTCTCTGTGTTATTTTTTTTGTATGTTTGAAATTAACAGAAATTTCCATTAGAACCGAGCACTTCAAATTTATTCAAAGCTCAATACATGTTTCTTAATTATCTTTCTTAATACGATGAAAATATCTACAATCGCGTTGATTGCGAAATCATATTAAAATATCTGCAATTGCGTTGATTGTGAAATCATATTAGTTACTTCCAGTGGCAACGACGACGGTTGCTCTGAATGGCTGGACCGGCAGAGGGCAGCCTTGGTGGCATTTGTGTTGTTCGAAAGGAAGTCATTTTTTTTGAAACACAAAATCCACGAGTTGGCTCTGGGGTTGGAAGTAAGCAAGCTCCCGTTCCACAGCAGAGCTTCATGTACTTGAATGTCTTTCTAACAGGAACTCTCTGAGAAAAGTTACCCTTCGTGAGTCGAGCAATCAGGTGCCTTCTCTCACAGCTCTTGGCCGTTCTTCCAATCTCAAAGAATTCTCTATGGAAAGCAATTAAGTTAAATGCTTCGAGCATCTTGGTTTTTATATGAACGAGATTTATGACGCAACTTTTCATGGCATAACAGGCAGCAAGTTCGGCGATAAGAATTGCGTATGAGGGTTTGAGGGTTGGATGAGGAGGAAATTGCTCTGATCGGCTGCCTTCTCAGAAATTGCTCTCAAGTGACCAAATTTCAAAATATTCCTTCTAAAAGGTTCGAAGTTTGCAAATGGGTTAGTAGCATTAATTTTACAATATGGAGCATTCTCCACACTACACAAATTCCTTTAAATTTTATTGAATTTTGTACCAGTATTTTTTTAAGGGTTAAATTTTATTTGATTATCTATTGGTTTGAGATCCAGAGTTTGATATTTTTTAAATATGTTGCATTGGCAAGGAGATAAAACTGCAGGAATGGCTTAGCAAATATGATTGTTTTAATGGGAAATGAAATTTCAATATGAACATTTTGATTTTGTTTTGGGAAATTTGGTTTAAAATTTAGTGAATTTTTTTAATATTTTTAAGTTGTAGTGTAATTTGAGAATTTTAGTTTTTTAAAAAAAATTCACTATATTTTGAATTTATCTAAATATTTGAAAATATATTTTAAACAATAAAAAAATATAGTTTTACTCAAAATTGTATTACCTTATTCTGAAAAAAATAAAAAACCAATTAAACATCCACAAAATTTTCTAATATAATAAATAGAAAACTATGCCTCTTAATATCACAAATACAAAACTACTATGATATGTAATTAAATTATTTAAATTATTTTCTAATAAATTAAAATAATATCATTGAAATCTGATTCATCATTTTCTAGGTAATACATAACGGGAGATTCTAATAGCCTTTGGATAACTGTAATTTCACTGACATGCCTTTTTTTGATGAGGCTTTTTTTGTTTAAACTTATTTTGATTTCAAACTGTATATGCAGACCTTCGCAAGTCGTTATTTTATCATTAGAAAGACATAGGTGTGAAGGATTTACTTGTTGACATGACTGACCAGCGAACTCCGATCTTCGGTTACGATAATATTAGCACCACTGGTTGTTATTTTATCATTAAAGATATAAGGTGTGGTAAACTAAAGAAAGATTTTTCCAAAAAAAATTTACGAAAGGGTTTATTATAAAGTTTTTTTTTTATATAAAAAATTAAAAACGCTTACGGTTTTATTGAAAGAAGTATTTTTTTGAAAAAGAGTTTTACAAAGGATAAATTTAGGGTATTTTTTTAAACGAGAATTTTTGGAGAAAGACGGGGAAAGATTATGATGTGTGGGTCATTAAGATGGCGGCCACGTTGCATGCACATAATGTTTGGGATTATGTGAAGTTTGGGTTTTTAGAACCTATGAACGAAGAAGAAGATCAAGCTCTCACTAATGCAGAGATGGAACAATGGAAGAAAGACAAGAAGAAGAATGCACATGCATTCCAAATTATTCAACAAGGAGTGGACATAGCAGTGTTCTAGAAGATTATGACCATGTCTTTAGCAAAAGTAGCATGGGATACTTTGGCGACAAACTATAAAGGTATGGCCAAAGTCAATATTGTTAAGTTGTAGAATACTATGAGAGATTTTGAAAGTCTGCAGATGAAGGAGATAGAGGGCATTGATTCTTTCATGAATTGGGTCATAACTGTTGTAAATCAATTAAAATTTATGGTGAAGATATAAAAGATCAAAGAGTGGTTGAGAATGTCCTCCGATCTTTGTCTACCAAATGTGATGTTGTGGTAGCAGCCATGAAGAAACCAAGGGTTTGGCATCATTGATAGTTGATGAGCTTATGTGATCACTTCTATTGCATGAGGCAAGGATAGACAGAAATAAGGAATCCACTTTAAAGACTGTTTTCAAAAGTCAGGTTTCTATTTCAAGAGACAGAGGTTTAGGCAAAAGTAGAACGAGAGGCAGACGATGAAGCAAAAGATATTGTGGTTAGAGAGATGACCAAGAAGATCATGAACATGCAAATGGAAGCAACTACAAAAGCTTCAACACTACTCAAAGAGTTGACAAATCAAAGGTGAGATGTTATTACTGCAATAAATTTGGTCATTTTGCTCGTGATTGTAGGAAGAAAATAGCTGAGCAAGGGAACCAAAGAGTTAATGTCACTACAGAGAGTACTAACTCTATGTTCCTAGCCTGCCACACCATGCATGAACCTTCTACTAGTGTGTGGTTGTTAGACAGTGGTTGCAGCAACCACATGATAAACAACAAGGATTTGGTTGCAAATTTTAATCAATCTGTGAAAACAGAGGTAAAGTTCGGGACTGAAAATACTGTGGAAGTAGATGGCAAAGGAGTGGTCAACATTTTGAGTAAGCAAGGGGAGCTGAAGAGAATCTTAGAGGTATATTATGTTCCTAGTCTCAAACATAATTTGTCAAGTGTTGGTCAATTGACACAGAAAGGATATATAGTTATCTTTGAATGTTAAGAAGTTGTTATATATGACAAGCCCCCAAGCAAGCAACTGATAGCAAAGGTGCAGATGACAAGGAATAGATTCTTTCTTCACATTTTGAATTACAGTGGTCAGGTGAGTTCTTTTAAAGTTGCATGTTCTAATGATTATTGGTTATGGAACTTTCAATTTGGACACTTGCACTTTTATGGTTTAAGATTGTTGTAGCAGAAGCAGATGGTCATAGGATTACCTCCCATTAAAGAGCTTGCTAGTACAAAGAAAATCAACCTCTTGAGCTAGTGCATACAGACATAGTCGATTGGTGGAAGTTGCTACTTCCTCACTTTCATTGATGACTACAGCAGAAAGACTTAGGTTTAATTTTTGAAGCAGAAGTTTAACCTTTTGCAAAGTTCAAAGAATTCAAAGCCTTAGTAGAGAACCAAAGTAATCAACATATCGAGTGAGAAGGGTTAGGGCAGAGAAAATGATGAGGGTTTCCAACTAGGGTTAGGGTTCTGGCACGAACCGCTTCTGGGAGTCCTGTTTTTGGAACAGAGATTAGAGGAAGCCTAAAGCCACTCGAATTTGACTAGAGAGGCGAGAAGCGCAGAGGTAAGAAGCAGTGAGGGGAGTCATAGAATGGCAGTACTGACAGAGAAATAACAGATGGGGATGGGAGGGGAGAGATCCCCTCCTACGAAAATGTAGCGGTAGGTGAGACCAGCAGAAATGGGGGATACAGAGGTGCCGGAAGGAGTAATAAAGATATTCCAGTCATGGGCGCTCGTTGGCAGATAGGGTTGGGAAGTAGATGTCTACCTAGAGCAACGAAAAGACCTAGGTACGTAATTCCAAATAGTAAACTGAAAGAATGTAGAGAATACATGAAAGATCATGCCCTGATTTGCGAGTTTGTGGGAACCTGACCATCTAAGAAAGACTTGGCCAAATGGATACATCATCTATGGAAGCCCAAGGGACATATAGACATAAAACTAGGGGCAAAGGGTTTTTCTACAGTCATTTTCACTAGCCTGGAAGATAGGGAGAGGATCTTTGAGGGAGGACCATATTTCCTTAATAACGCTGGACTATTCATAAGGCACTGGGAGGAATGTTATAACCCAGATAAGGAGAAAATGCTAGGTGCCTATCTGGGTAAGACTGTTTGGACTCCCAATCGAGTTCTTGGATCCATAGATTGTGGAAGGGATATGAAACACGATTGGGACATTTGTGAAAGTGGCAGAAACCACTAAAAGGGAAAAATACACATCCTATGCCAGGATCTGTGTATATATGAATATCGCAGAACCGCTATTGGAGTATATCGAATTAGAGTACCATGATGAGATTTGGCAACAACCAGTGGATTACGAGCATATCCCATTTAGATGTTGAAGATTCCACGAATACGATCACCTTATTAAATAATGCCCCTTAAATGCATGTGGAGAGGTAGCAGAATAGGGGAAGGAGGAACAAAAGGAGACAGAGCCAAATAGGGAAGATGACGAAGGGTTCACGGAAGTGCTTACTAGAAGGAAATCTCAAAAAGGATCAGTCCATATAAAATCAACTGTCAAAACAGTAACCAGAGAAAACCAAAACAAGTTTGGAGTACTACAGGAGGAGGAAATGGAATTGGAGAAGGAAGCCAATGAAGAGGAACTAGGGGAACCTACAAAAAGGGCAGTAGAAAAAGACATGATGCAAACTATAGTAGAACAAGAGAAAGCAGGAGAAAACCTGGGAACTCCCCAAGACCTATCTGAAATGGAAATAGACCCACAAAAGGAAAAAGGAAGTGAAGAAGAACAAGTTATGAAGAGACTTCTGCAAGAATGGCGTCATCTGGATGAAAGATTCATCCCGGAAGAACAAAAACAATTATACAAGGAAATGTTCCAAAAATACAAGGAGAAAGGAGGGACAACTGCAGCAAATCAACCAGAACAGCTAGGAACACAAGGAGGACAAAGCATGGAAGCGGGAAACACTGGAAAAGTAGGGAGGAAAAGAGGGAGAAGACCTATGAGTGAAACCATCCAAATAGTTGGAGAAATGTTAGTCAACTCAGGATAGGTCATACCTCTATCAAAGGTATTCCAACAACCACTTAAATTGTTAAAATGATAATAACAACATGGAATATTAGAGGGTTAAACAGTAGGGGGAAATAGAGATATCTAAAGGATAGGTTGAAAAGAGACAAACCCAGTATAATGATTATTCAGGAAACCAAAATAAGTGAACAGAAGCTGAAGGAAATAATGCAGAGATATCAACCCCATTACGAAGTAATGGGACAAGATGTTGTAGGTAGTGCAGGAGTCTTGGCAATTCTTTGGAATATAGTGGAAGTCCAATTTCAAAATTGGGTAAGCTTGCCTCGAATACTCTCAGGAAAATTCTAGAACATAGGTTCGAATGAATGGGTCCTTCTCACTGGAGTGTATGGTCCCCATCTAACAGGAGAATGCAGAAGCTTCCTCCAGAAGGTAGGAACACTTTGAGGTTTATTCCCAAATTTACCTTGGATAGTAGGGGATGACTTTAACATGATCACTACCCTAGAGGAAAAATGGGGGGGCGGGTGGTTTGAAAAGAACAGATCTGGACATGGAAGCCTTTGGTGATATGATATTGGAACAACGATTGGTGGACATATCTACCACTAATGGGATATACACATGGAATAACAGAAGAGGAGGTACAAACCAAATCGCTTCAAGATTGGACAGATTCCTACTATCTGAACAAATTCTTAGTAGAGACATATTTCTTGAAGCAAGGATCTTACCAGGAATGGGTTCAGATCACTGGCCGATACGACTAGAAATTGACATTAAGGGAAGCCCTAAAAGACACCCCTTCAGGTTTGAAGCTTTTTGGCTTAGGGACCAAAATTTCATGACAAAAGTGGAGGAATGGTGGAACCAGAGCCAACAAAAAGGCAGAAGCAGAATGCAGACCTTCCAACTAAAATTAAAAGAGCTTAAGGGGAAAATCAAAAAATGGAACAGGGAAGAATTTGGGAATATATTTAAAGAGCAACAACTATTAGACTAGAAAATGGCAACCCTTCAACAAGAAATAATCTCAGAAGGACGAAGTGAGGAAAGAATTTAGGAGGAAGGGATATTAATAAGCCAAATAAAAGAAAGAAGAAAATAGGAGGAGATTCTATGGAAACAAAAATCAAGAGTGAACTGGCTTAGAGAAGGAGAAAGAAACATGAAATTTTTCCATCAAGCCATGATCCAGCACAGACAGAGAAATAGAATTTTTTCCATCACCAACGAAGAAGGAAGACGCTTAACCCAGCATGAGGAAATGGAGCAGAATCTAGTAGATCATTTCAAAGACCTCCTTACAGAACCCCAGGTCAACAGAAGAGCAGCTATAGAAAGGATTTGCAATGAAATCCCTGAATTGATCACTAGGGACCAGAACTTAGCCCTCATGAGAGCTACAACCCTAGAAGAAGTGGAAGAGATTGTGAAAGGGATGAAGAAGAATAAAGCTCCAGGACCAAATGGATTCACTGTGGAATTCTACCAAGAAGGCTGGAAATTCTTGGGACAAGACATTCTGGAGGTAGTGGAAGAATCGCGTTGAAATCAGAAGGTATGTCCTGGTCTTAACTCAACCCTCTTGTCTCTCATTCCCAAAAATGCTAACTCAGAAACTGCCCAGGGCTTTAGACCCATAGCTTTATGTAACGTAATTTACAAGATCATTGCCACATTGATAGCCAAGAGACTAAAGCCAATTCTGTCAAGTATTATCTCTCCGGAACAAACTGGGTTTGTGGAAGGAAGACAAATACTGGATGGCCTAGTAGTTTCTCAAGAAGTAGTGCATTCATTGAAAATCAAAAAGGAAGTGGGAATGATGATCAAGTTGGATCTCTCAAAAGCTTATGACCGTCTGAACTGGGATTATCTTAAATCGGTTCTAGCAGCATTTGGTTTCAACAATAGATGGATTAAATGGGTGCAAGATATGATCGCCACACCAAATTTCTCCATCCTCCTAAACAAAACTCCAACCTCGACATTCAATGCCACAAGAGGGCTGAGGCAAGGAGATCCTCTATCTCCTTTCTTATTTATCATAGCAGCAGAAGGACTTGGTAGATATATCAAGAAAGATCTGAGAGAAAGGAAAATTAAAGGGTTAAGACTTTGGGGCAACAACCTGTCGATCACGCACCAACAATTTGTAGATGGTATTATGCTTTTTTGTGTAGTCTCTCTAAGATAAGTAAAGAGAATGAAAAAGATTCTTGATATTTTCATGGAAGCTTTAGGTACTCAAATTAACAAGGAAAAATCTTGTACATTCTTCTTCAACACACCGGGAAATGTTAAATCCTTTTTGACAAGAATTTTGGGCTTCCACTCTGGAGATTTACCCACAAAGTATTTAGGGACACAACTAGCCCTAAATCCTCTCAAGATGGAAAATTGGCATCATACTATAGAAAAACTCCGGAATAGATTGGCAAATTAGTCCTTTCGAACCTTGAACATAGCAGGACGAGTAGTGCTTCTAAGATCAATCCTACAAGCAATTCCCATTTACCCCTTGTCTGCAATGGTGGTTCCAAAGGGGGCATGTGCAAAAATGGCAAGGGTATTCGGAAAATTCCTCTAGGGAGGACCACAACAACAGAGGAAATGGGCCCTGATATCATGGAAAGGCCTGACAAAAAAAAAGGCAGAAGAGGGACTAGGGTTAAGAGATCCATACACCTTGAATCAAATAATGGGAGCGAAGCTGTGGTGGAGATGGATGAAGGGAGGAGGAGACCTATGGAAAAGAATCTGGACACAAAAATACAACATGCCCACTAAAATTGAAGACCTGTTAAGACTGGAAGAATCTCCAAGAGGCTCTACAATTTGGAACTTCGCGAGTCAAAATAGAGATATAATCTCCAAACATGCATTCTGCGAAATCTGGAACCAGCAATTAGCTAAATTCTGGGATGAAGCCTCGCATTATAGAACTCATAGTTTTTCCCTCAATCAATGGAGGAAACTCGTGCATGCTCACAAAGACTTCAAATTTGAATTTCCTTAACTAATTAACTCAACTGAATTAATTAATTAATATTTCCAACTGCTGTTAAGAGAAAAATTAATTTTAATTCCTATAAATAGACTAGGGACTACTATAAATAGTAAGGGACCTAGAAATTCTATTTTTAGTAGTTTCACCTCTCACCCAATGTGGCCAATGACCTCACTAGCCAAACTACTATTTTTAGACACGCTATTTTTATACATGCTATCTTTAGTAGGTCTATTTTAGCACATTCTAAATTTAACATTTCTTGTTGCACATTTTTCAACACGTGTTATTTATGTGATCAATAGATCTCCTAAAAAGAGTGTGATGAACAGAGTACCAGAACAAGCATGGTCATGTATGTATTGCAGCGTCTCTCATCTCAGAGTATTTGGATGTGTAGCTTATGCACATGTGCCTAAGGAGCGAAGAGGAAAATTGGATGATAAAAGTGAAAAATTCATATTCATTGGTTATAGTGAGTAATCAAAAGCTTACAAATTATATAACCCTGTCACAAAGAAGACCATAATTAGCAGACATGTTGTGTTCAAGGAACAAGAGTCATGGAATGGATCTGTAGACAAAACCGTTGATGCACAAGTGCCACTAATGGAAGAAGATGATGTAGCAGAAAAGGAGCAGCAAGAATCATAGGTGAAGACACCAAATAGAGACACACCAACAAGGACTCCAAGATTTTCAGAGCAGCATGGATCCTCAAGCAGATCAACAGATCAAGATTCTCCCAGCAATCAATCAGGTGATGAATCAAGCAATGGTAAGAGAAAGATGAGAAGTTTGAAAGATGTTTATGATGATTTGGATGTTAGTTCAAATTTTGCATTGTTGTCATTCCAACCTTCTTTGTTTGAAGAAGAAATCAAAGATGAAAATTAGGTGCAAGCCATAGAAATTGAAGCTATTGAAAAGAATGAAACATGGGATTTGGTTGATTTACCAAAGGACAAAAATCTCATTTGTGTGAAGTGGGTGTACAAGACAAAATTGAATGAGAAAGGTGAAATTGATAGATTTAAAGCAAGACTTGTAGAAAAAGGATTATTGCAGCAACCGAGAACAGACTTTGGAGAAACGTTTGCTCCGGTAGCCAAATTGGATACTGTAAAAGCAGTTCTAGCCACAGTAGCTCAAAAAAAGTGCAAAATATATCAGATGGATGTGAAATAAGCCTTCTTCAATAGAATTATAGAAGAAGAAATTTATGTGCAACAACCTCTAGGATATGAAGTTGAGAGTAATGAAGACAAAGTTTACAGGTTGAAGAAAGTGCTCTATGGACTGAAGCAAGCATCTAGAGCTTGGTATAGAAGAATCAACACCTACATGATTAAGAATGGATTTTGCAGAAGCAACATTGAGCCTACCTTATACACAAAGGTAAATGAGCATGGACAGATTTCGATTGTTTGCTTATATTTTGATGACATGATTTTTACAGGTGATTTTGACATAGATGAATTTAAAGAAGCCATGATGAAAAATTTGAGATGATAGATCTTGGTCTCTGATCCTTCATCATCCTTGCTTAACTTTGTACCTGTTGCAACTGGTGTACCTCTCCCTACACCAATTGCAACAGGTACAAAGTTAAGCAAGGATGATGAAGGATTAGACGTCAATCCAACTTTATTCAAAAGATTTTTTGGTAGCCTCATGTATCTCACAACTATAAGACCAGATATCATGCAAGGAGTGATTTTCATTTCCATATTTATGGAGACTCCGAAAGACACACATTGGAGTGCAGGAAAATGAATTGTGAGATACATAGCAGGAACTAGAGATTGTGGCATAATGTATGCAAGCATAGAAAAGAAATAATTGATTGGATACACAGATAGTGATTTTGGAGGCATTTTGGATGATAGGAAGAGCACTTCTAGTTTTGTGTTCAAGCTTGGGTCAAGTGTGATTTCATGGGCATCTAGGAAGCAGCCCATTGTGACACTTTCGTCAGCAGAAGTAGAATATGTAGCAACAACATCAGCAACATGTCAAGCAGTGTGGTTAAGAAGAGTACTTAATGGGCTCAAGCAGAAACAAAAAGGATCAACAACAATATATTGTGACAACATCTTGGCGATTGCACTACTGTGTTTCATCAGAAGTGCAAGCATATTGATACTAGATATCACTTTATTAGAGAACTTGTGAGAAATGGAGAAATTCACTTGAAGCCTTGTAAATCTAGTGAATTGGCTGATATATTTACTAATTCATTAGCACAAGATGTGTTTGAGTTTCATAGAAGAAACTTGGGTGTTGTAATCCTAGCTAAGACATAGACTAGCAGGCATGTTTGAGTCTTCATGAGTCCTGTTTTAGTTTAGCAGTCATAACTAAGGGGGAGTGTTAAAATAATATAATTACTCCTGCATGAGGAGTTAGCTAAAAATATAGAGTCAGTTAATCAAGTGATTGCATGATTGAGTGTTTGATTGTTGAGTCAAGTGAGTTAAGTGATAGACTACTTTGAATGTGAGATTGCATGTCAAGATATTTTAGGCAGTTAGCTAGTTGGAAAGGGTTTAAATACCCTTCACCAGGATCATTATAATCATTATGTTTCGTGTGATCAATAGTAGAGCAACAACTCATGTTTTATGTGTGAATTGTGTTTTTTATTCTTTTCCTTTCTAACAAAGTTATCTCTCAAAAGACTAAGTGTGTTAGTCATTTTCTTCATATTATATTAAATATTGGTGCAATGGAGGATAGGGAGAAGACATGGGAGTTCATGGATGATTTCATGCAAAATTAACCTATTTTGGCAGAAGGAGGAACAATAGTGCCTCCTTCTTTGGTAGGTCAAATGTTGAGACTGTAAAAAGATTTATTGGCTAAGGTGCAAAATCGGAGGAAGAATTGATCTGAATTTAAATATGAACACAACAAATTACAGATATAACCATAAACACATATATGCAACAAAAATCAAACTTCGTTTCATTAACATCAAAGAACTGAAATATGCTTATATACATAATGGAAATAAACTAGCTCGGCCGATGGTAGCTTATCCCTAGGAAAAGATGTGGTGGCTACATGGCTCTGAATTACAATGAGACTTGAAAGCCTATTTATTATTGAGAAATAATGGAAAACCCTAAACATCCAAAATCCTAACCTTAGGAGATGAAACACCAAACTATGGGCCCCGTTGGGGTAAGTTGGTACATCAACTTCCCGAGGTCATAACTTTCAGATACGATCTCTATTTTGACACACATGATATCCAAGGATTACAAATTCTTATTGTGAATACTGGCTCTGGAAGTTCAGGACCCAAAAAACTGCAAAAAATAGTAAATTGTGCTACAATTAAGGAAATTGAAAATTTGAAAGAAACAATTGTGGGGGTCCAAGTGGAATAGGTGGGTGGTCATCAATATCCACCTAGATCAAGAACAATAATATGATTTTACCATATGGTCATGTTAGGGAGGACCCCAAGCACAATACCTTAACTAGGGGCTTAGGGACTTATCTTAGAGCAGGGTTAGAGGAATATTTAGCAAAGAATTCTCAGAATAGCAAAGCCCTGTCTACATCCCCATAGGTTGTTTTGGCTGAATCAGGATAGGAGGAAATACATAATTGGGATCTGGGGCCATTACAGGAGGTTGTGTTTCATAGTCGGAGTCACATGGATAGGATCATCACTGTTGCAAACAATTTGGATAATGTGAACTTGGATTCTTATGGTGAGTATTGGGAATTCCCTGGCATGCATTTACCCATCCTTAGTAGGTATTCTAGTGTTGTGCAAGAGCTTGTGAATATACTACCTGAAGGGAGTATAGTGTACGATGCTAATATTGAGAGTATAGCTTGGAGAAGTGAAGTGGAGGGAAGTGGAAACTATGTGTTGTTGAAGGGCCTTAGTGTTAATTTTGAGGCTCATCACATGATCCTCACTCTTTCATTAGGGGTATTGAAGTCTGTCATTAAAAATTGCAAGAGGAACGATGCAAATAGTGACACGGATCAACAATCTCAAGACCTTGTGTTTCATGGCTTAGAACCACCCCTGCCACCCCAGAAAGCTAGTGCAATTTGTAATAATTTCATTCATTATCATATTAAATTGATTTTAAAACTGTGACATTATTATGATAAATAATTTGATTTTAAAACTATGACAAATATTTTACATGTTGTAAACTATCTTAAAAATATCTAAATTAAGATTAAATTATACATATGACAATTTTGTATAATATGCATTCCTATAAAATATAATTTAAATTTATTTATTCAAACAAACTTATATAATATTAAATTATATCTATATCTTTGGCCATTCATACCATATTTTAGATAAATATTTGAGTCCATTTATTACAAACAACTCATACTTGTGAGTGTCAAAACATAAATGAAACAAGTTGACATAGCCATTGTGCTAGAAATGAGTTTTGGGGTCCTCATGACAATCATAAATACACAGCCAATTGACTTTCTACTCACTTGAATTGAATTTAGGGTCATAGATTTGTCCATTGACTGAGTTGTTTATGAGAAATTCTCAATCCAATTTTTCTCGAAAGCAATAATTGTCCAAGGTCATCAAATCAACAAATATGAAAAGATATGTTGTTGTAAAATTTAAAGCCAAGAAATCATGTTGTTGCAAGTATATGCGTGCACATCCATACTCTCGTGGGGATATCACATTATATTGTAATTTCCCTACTTTGAGTTTGGATTTGCTTGAGCTTTGTGGTACATCTAATCAAAAATGTACTGAGGTGGAATGGACCTATTAATCAGATTGAATGTCATATATTTTCCATTATACACTAGAGGGTTTGTGATCTGTGTGTGACAAGCTACATATGGATTGGTAATGTGGAACCCTAACTTCCGACACCATGAACTTTTTAGCATACAAATATGTTGATCCTCTATCGCGTCTGTATTAACAAAATGTATCAGAATCAAAGGCAAATCCCTAATCATACAAACCCATGTAAGTCAAATCAAACAATTTTCAATACATACCATTACTAGTTAGCAGAGATCCAAAGTGAAGTGGTTGCCGAACCAGAGGTGCGCATGCCTTGATATCCACCTAACATATGATATGCTCAACAACCATAATGGGTATAGTTAAATTGAAAGGTATAATGAAATTCACAAATGACCAATAAAATGTAAACGTTTTTAGTATTTTTGTGGCTCACCTGTCCTATGCCTCCTTCACATTGTTGACTTGGGTTTGAATCACAGAGAATATACATAAAACAAGAATATCACACATGCAGAAGCAACTCTGGGACAAAAACATAGTGAGACGGGGACCCCTACACACCTATAGCTCAACAATGAGGAGGACTATAGCTTGTAGACACAAATTTATACAAGCGAATCAAATAGAAAACCCCCAAAATCCAGGGAAAATTCAACCCTACCCTCGATTTCCAAGAATGGTAGAGGGGAAATAACCCCTAAGCAGTGCCATTCCTAGAAATCGATGCGATTCAAGTAAATCTGATCTCCAAACTAGGCGAATTGGGGCTTGAAATTTTATTTGCGCCTATTTTTCATTGGCTAAAATATGATAATTATTTATTTTTTAAATTTTTTTGACTAACTATACAAAAGGGGTGTAATATAAAAAAAATCCCCTCCAAAATATAAAACCCATTAAATTTTGCCCATGGGCTAAGATTCGCCCCTAAAATTTTCTATAACCATGTGTTTGTAAAATGCTAAATTTTTTGGAATATAAAATATTTATTATAAATAATATTTTAGAGCTTATAAACATAATTAATTGTATAACAATTTAAATAGGGATAGAGATATTAAAATGAGTGAGAATTATATTCTTTTAAATAACTAAAAAAGATATCAACAAAATTTTAAAATTAGCTAGAGTACCTATATAAATCAAATGTTTAGTAAATGCTCACACACATCAAAATATTTATTTTATGATACATATAATATTTCAAAAATTTAAAAAAATCATAAAAACTATGTGAATTAAAATTTAAAAAACTATAAAAGAATAGCCATTGAGATGCTCCTGACGCATTGGAAAATAGCTTTAATACTCTCGGTCTCTCAACAAATCTAGTATGGGGATGGACCTAATTTGTCTTGTCACTTGCATGGAATGGCATCAGAGTGAGAAGAGACTCAAACAAACTCATGTAGAAAATAGGCAAAGAATGTATGGACTTCTTTGATGGAGCCAAAATTCATGTCAGGGGTGTATGCGGAGCACAAGTTGCATTTGACTCGAAAAATCATCACACTTTCCTTATTAGCCTCAGGCTAGGGCCTGGATATAATCATAAAGAAGAATTAATTGGGTTTGGACTTGTCCTCGATTTTACAATGTTCGGGAAGGTGAAGTGCTTACAAAGTTTTGATGATTATCGAATGGTTATTGATTGGTTCTTTGGGATCGATACATTACACACTTGGCCTTAAATCCTTAGCAACAAAGAATTTCCCAATTACAAGAATTTTTGAGGACTTGGAGGTATCACATATCCACAGGGGACACAATGTTAATGTGGATAGAAAATAAAATGAAACATTACTCTAGCCTATATAGGACATTTAGTGATTACAAAAAAAATGTTGATGTCTTTAGGGTGAATACCAACAAGATTTTATGAAATTGAAGGTGTTTGTAATCATTGAGACCTTGCATGTTTTTTTATGTTTCATTGTTTTATGTTCTGGATTGATAGAATGTCATAGCTCTTAACATACATGTCCAAGTTGTAATTGAACACTAATTCGTATACTTTGATTTCAATGAAATAGCAAGAATGCCATTTTTTTCCATGGGGAAAAAATAACTTATAACTTTAATTTAAGTTATTCTTAGTAATAACTATAAAAGAATTAATATGTGAGATATGTAACAAGTTTCTAACTATGGAGATTCACTTCCACTTTATTCTTAATCTGTAAATAGGATTTGTTACAATATTGTCGCTTACTAATACCACATGCTGGAAAAACCATAACTCATTTTCATTTAACATTTTTTTTAATTAATCAATTTAATTAAAAGGGTTGGGAATTATTACTTTTAAGATAAATCTTAGGATTTGATTTGTGACTATTACTAAAAATATTTTAAAACATTATGTAGAGATTAAATCTCTACCATTGATCTAATAATTATTGATAATTATATTAAAATTTTGAAAATCCTATTTTAACACAAATACATCATCTAAATTATATTAACTAATTACATATATAAAATAAAACTATCTCTAATACATAAAAATAATATTAACAACTTTATCAATTTTATTCATTATCATTGTTGACACCTAATCCTCAGCGGTTGGGTAAACTGGAATGTGAACAGTCATCAAGAAGATGAACTGATCAGTCACATTCATGTATATAAACAATAGTTACCTAATGAAATAAAAAATCAGTCTTTTCTGCCAAGTCTGGAGTTACCCTGGCCTGACATGGTATCAGAGCGCAGGTCCCAGATTCCTTGTAACTCCTCTGTTCATAATGCCTCTGGCCTGAACGTTTGTCTGGCCATAACGCATCTGCCTGAACGTTTGTCTGGCCTAAACGTTTGTCTGGCCTGAACGTTTGACTCTGTGCGCACATAAAGACTCCATGCTCGCTGCCCTAGGTGCTCCGCCATTTGCCCAAAGATGATAAGGATTCCGTTGTCAGAATCGACAGAGACAGTGAGAGGTTCATTCACATTTTGAATTAGCTCCTGCGCAGGCCGATTTCTTCTGCCTCAACGGCTTTAATGCCCTCTGAGTGATAACGCCTTGCATACCCATCGAATACCAATGCTTTAGCACTGATCTCTTTGTTTTTACCGTTTACTGTATATGCATTAAGCCTAACCTGTGTGAAAGATTGGGATCCACCAGAACATCACCGCCCGAGAGCCATTGCTCATCTTCTGAGCCCGAGAGCCATTACTCATCCTCCGTTTTCTTTTTGCACTATGTCTGTAAAGAAAGAAGATCGACCTCATTCTGGAATTGGTGAACTCCTTCGATCGTGAAGGATGAGAGGACTTTTGCAGCGATACTCTTTCCTTCCCGCAATTTACCAAAGAAGACTGACCCAAAATCGACTTGCCCAATCTTTTCATTAAAGTTTTGTGTGCATTCCCTTATCTATGGTAATGTAAACGCACGAGACTTTGTCGAGGTTGGCACCATAATTGTCAAGTAGTCTTCACTACGATGATTTTTAGTCCTGAATTTCTTCCAATGAACCGTAATACACACTATCAACGTTGCTGCTGTTATTAAAGGTCCGCTTATCATTATTCCGAGGACAAGGTTCATCGCTCCTGATCGACGATTTGCTGCAGAAATGGTAGAAGAGGTCGGAGAAGGATCTGCATTGCAGAAGAGGACTGTATAGTGAGTATACCAAGGACTGTATAGTGAGTATACCAAGGCCTGTATAGTGAGTGTCTGTTGGGCAACCGAATGTGAAGTCGTTGTTGTCACCCGCGTAGGTCTGCACAGTTTTGTTCATTCAAAGCAGTTGTAATATTGCAAAATTATTTTATCTTTTGAATAGTAATGTTGTGAGTCAAAGTATTGCACCGTCTATAAAAACAGTATTTCAAAGCAGTCAAAGTATTGTGCAGTTTTCAAAGCATTCAGAGTATTGCGCTGTTTTTCAAAGTGTTTGGTATTGTGCGATTTATTACACAGTTTTATGTGAATGGTAATGTTGCGTTGAAGCATAAAGTGATATATTGAAGTGATATGTACATAATATTTCAATACTAATGCTTCTGTCAAACATTAGAGAGATTTGTAGAAAATATAGTGCATAAGGCTGTAAGGAAGTTTTTTTTTTATCAAGCAGAATTTATTTTTTACAGAATGCATTCAATCATCTATATGGTAGGGATAGTTCTCACTGGAAAAGATAACTATCCTGAATGGTCCCGGATGGTAAAACACACCCTCATCTACAATGAGTTGTGGAAAGGAGTATGTGTCGGAGAAGAAGACAAAGACCTTATGCAGCCTACATCAGATAAAGAGCTTGTCATTTGAGAAAACAAGAACAGCAAAGCCTATGCATTGATCGCAGCATCTGTAAATGAAGAAGTAAGTCGTCATACTTCATCTTATTCCATTGCCTTTGAAGCTTTACAAAAGCTGAAAGAACTCTATGATTCACATTCTGCACTTGAATTTGTTCAGCTCATGATTAAACTCTTCACTCTTGATCTAAAAAATAATGATCCTCTTTCTCTTGCATCTGAAGTAAAGTCTATAATGCATGATATTAAGTCCACTAAGGTTGAGCTGGATATCCCTCTTATTGCTTTTCTCAAAGCAATCTATCCTACCTACTCCAATTATCTTGAGTCATTACAAGCAAATGGAAATCTTAAAGATATAACCTTTGACTCTCTTGTGAAAAAGTTTGCTGAAAGAGAGAAAGCCTTTGGAAAGAAGACAGTCCCTGAATCTTCTGAAGAGACTGTTTGCCTTGCTCATAAAGAAAAGCATCCTGCTCAAGATTCTACAAGAGGAAGAGGTGGACGAAGAGGAAGAGGAAGATACTTTAGAGGCAGGGAGGGCAGACATTCTCAAGGAGAAAAGGCAGATCTGCATTGCATTCGTTGCAAACAAAATGGATCACATGATGATTCTACATGCAAGCTACCATGGGACAAAATTGAGCAGAAAAGAAACCAGCAGAAAGGTAAAACTGATGACACAGACAAAGGTAAAGCACCTGAATCCGCTCACTATATTGAGGCACAATGTAACATTGGAGTAAATGAAGATTTGTTTAATGCTTCACTTTCTTCTTCGAAAAATGACTGGTTGCTTGATTCAGGAGCAACCTGTCATATGACTCATAGAAAATATTTTTTTGAAGATTTCACTGAGTTGATGGAGCAGTATACTTTGCAGATCAGTCAAAAATCAAGCCATCAGGGCTTGGCACAATTAGGCTTAAACTACCTGGTCTTCCAGACTTTCTTCTGGATCATGTTCTATATATCCCACAGCTCAAAAGAAACTTGCTGTCCTTGGTCCACATCCGCCAGCAAGGTCACTCCATTCATATGTTTGATGGCAATCTTGAGGTAAGAAAAGCATCTAACCACTCACTTGTCATGGGGGGAATAGAAGAAGAAAGACTTCTTAAACTGCAAGGAACCTCTGCTCATGCACGACATTTCTCATATATTTCTCATCATGAAGAAGGTACACTTCCGTCAAGTTTATTATGGCATGCTAGATTTGGACATTTTAACTATGATAGTCTCCGCTTGTTGAAGAAAAATGGTGTTTCTGGTTTGCCTACAATTCCTAGAAAACATAAGCAATGTGATGCTTGCATTCTAGGAAAGCATAGCAAACAGTCTTTTCATGATTCACATTCAAGAGCACATAGAAAGCTTGAACTCATTCATTCAGATTTATGTGGTCCAATGCCTGTTCCTTCTGCAAATGGAAATAAATATATCATGACATTTATTGATGATTACACCAGAATGTGTTGGGTTTATTTATTGAAGAACAAATATGATGCTTTTCAAACATTCAAGAATTTTCATAAGTGGATTGAAAATGATGCACAATCTCATATTGGGTCTATTCGCACTGATAATGGAAAAGAATATACATCAAATGAATTTGAAAACTATCTTCGCCAACATGGGATCAAACATCAAACAATTGTGCCTTATAATCCCCAACATAATGGTGTAGCTGAAAGAATGAATAGAACAATCTTGAATATGGTACGATCCATGCGTTTCTTCAAAAATGTAAAAATAATGTTTTGGGCTGATGTTGTTCTATGTGCTGCATATATAAAGAATAGATGTCCATCTAGTGCTATAAGAAACAAGACTCCTTATGAATTATGGTATGGACATGTTCCTTTGGTAAATCATCTCAGGATTTTTGTTTCCACCTGTTATGCTTTAATACCAAATGTACATAGAAACAAACTTGGTGCTAGAAGTCGTAAGTGTATCTTCCTGGGGTATTCAAACACCTCTAAAGCATACCGTCTCTACGATGAAGTAAATAAAAAGATTGTTGTATCCAGAGATGTCATTTTTCTTGAATCATCCAAATCTGACAGTGTTGTTGAGAGGCAACTTGATCGCATGGATAGATTCACAAAAACAAAATCATTTCAAGAGTTTGATAATCAGATTCCACATCTTGAAGGGGGGATTCCTATACTAGATCAACATGTGGAATCTTCTTCTGAAGAACAATATCCCTTGCATGAAACTCCAACATCGGATGATCCTTTAAGTGATGTAATTGATAGAATTGGGAGACTCAATCTTGATTCAGTCCCAACTCAATCAACAGAGCAGCCTGGACCATCTCAGAAAGGTCCCCTAAAGTGGCTGACAAAGGCACTTGAAAGTGTTCATCCTGATGAAATTGGAAAAACAGGAACCAGAAATTCAAACCGACAAAATGAAGATGATGTAGATGACTCTAATTCACCTCTTGATATGTATGTTACTTATGATTGTGAATTGAACTTGTCTACATATTTTGAACCAACTTCCTTCAAAGAAGCTGCTTCTCATGATGAATGGAAAGAAGCGATGCAAAAGGAGTATGATGCTCTCATAAAGAATGGCACTTGGAAGCTGGTTGATCCTCCATTTGGAACCAAACCAATTGGCTGCAAGTGGGTCTACAAGAACGAGTACAAAGCTGATGGCTCACTTGACAAGCACAAATCTAGGCTTGTGGCAAAAGGTTTTGCACAAAAGGAAGGGGTTGATTATGAGGAAACTTTTGCCCCCACAGCAAAATGGGCCACCATCCGGACACTCTTTGCACTAGCTGCTCAGAACGGTTGGAAAGTCCATCAAATGGATGTAAAAATTGCATTCTTGAATGGAGATCTAAAAGAGAATTTTTTTATGTCCCAGCCTGAAGGATTTGCTGTGAAAAGACATGAACATAAAGTATGCAAACTTGTGAAGTCCTTGTATCGCCTCAAACAAGAACCATGAGCCTGGTTTGAAAAACTAACTGAGCATCTTCTGAAACTCAACTTCAATCATTTTGATCTTGATGATGCAACTTTATTTGTCAAGAAAGTTGGCAAAACAGTTGTATATCTTGTGGTATATGTAGATGATATTTTAATGACAGGGAACAATGAAAGCTATATTGCATCCATAAAGAAATAATTAGGAAAAAGTTTTGAAATGACTGATTTGGGCTATGTTCATTACTATCTTGGCATTGAAGTAACCCAACATCCAAAATCCATATTTCTTTCTCAAAAGAAATACATTGGAGATTTTTTAAACAGATTTGGCGTGACAGAGTGCAATCCTCTTTCTACTCCAATGGAACAAAACTTGAAGCTCACATCTATTGAAGGAAAGGAATTTGAGGATGCAACAAAGTATAGATGGCTTGTAGGAAGTCTCATCTACCTCACTACTACCAGACCAGACATTTCATTTGTTGTTGGAATCCTCTCCAGGTTTATGCAAAAGCCTTGTGAGGGACATTGGTCTGTTGCAAAAAGAGTTCTAAGGTACTTGAAGGGAACTCAAGACCTTGGAATCAAGTATACACAGGTGGACAACTTCATATTGATTGGATACTCTGATTCAGACTTCGATGGAGAAAAAGAAACTGGGGTATCTACTTCAGGATATGCTATGAGTCTTGGGTTAGGAGCTGTCTCCTGGAGATCACGCAAACAATCAGTTCCAGCAGATTCCACAACAGAAGCAGAATACGTGGCAGCAGCTGAAGCAACGAAAGAAATTGTGTGGCTCGGGAAAATTCTTGAAGATTTGCAGGTAAAACAAGTACAATCAACTCCACTCATGATTGATAACACCTCTGCAATAAAGTTGGCCAAGAACCCAAAGTTCCATGATCGTACTAAGCACATCAATACTAAATATCATCTGATCCGACATCATGTTGAGGCCAAAACAATCCATCTCCGTCATTGTTCCACAAATGAGCAAATTGCAGACATCTTCACCAAAGCACTTGGAAGAGAAAAGCTTGAAAGATTCAGAATGATGCTTGGACTCACCAACATCCCTTCAGATTAAGGGGGGGAATGTTGACACCTAATCCTCAGCGGTTGGGTAAACTGAAATGTGAACAGTCATCAAGAAGATGAACTGATCAGTCACATTCATGTATATAAACAATAGTTACCTAATGAAATAAAAAATCAATCTTTTCTGCCAAGTCTGGAGTTACCCTGGCCTGACAATCATATTAAATAATTTGATTTTTTTTAAAATGACATTATCCTAATAAGTAATTTGATTTTAAAACTATGACAATTATCGTACATATTATAAACTATTTAAATCCTATACATATTATAAACTATCTTAAAAATATCTAAATTAAGATTAAAATATACATATGGCAATTTTGTATAATATGCATTCCTATAAAATATAATTTAAATTTATTTAGTAAACTTATATAATATTAAATGATATCCTATCAAATAATAATAATTTATTTTTAAATAAGGTTTTTAATTAATTTATTTTATTATTTTATTGTAAATATTTTTTATGCTATTTTGATTAAATACTTTTTAAGATTCAAATAAAATAAATAAATTTGAATAAAATATTTTAAATATTAAAATATATTTAATTTTAATTTACATTTATATAAAATTATTTCCAATAAAAAAATCAATATAAATATATATAATATTTAAACATTGTATTTATATAAAGTTATAATATGTTTCAAATTTTATATATTGATTTTAATTTATATTAAAGTGAATATAAATTTATATGTGTTGAATTATGAATTTTAGATCACAAAAGAGTGCTCTAAAGAAATTAAATGCCATATTAGACTTAAGAAAATGTGTCTCCTATTTCTTATTTTTGCGGCACTTACATTGATAGGCTAGAAGAGTGTTTGGAAACTATGAGATGCAATGGCCCCGAGCTCACTCGTATGGTCATTACTCTTCTCCTTTATGTTGACGATATCGTTCTTCTAGCTAGAAGCCATGATGGTCTCGAAGCAGCTTAAGATCCTCCATGATTACTACTTGAAGATAAGTTTGATAGTTAATACTTACATTACTAAAGTCATGATAATTAAATACATAAAGATCAATCATGGTAATTTCATCTATGATAACAATTACTTGGAGCAGATTTCTTCATAAAAATATTTAGGTATTGACATTCATTTGAAGTTGGAAAGCTTATTATGAGCTTTAAAACAATTGGAAGTGAATTGATCTTTGGATTTGGAGTAAAAAAGATTCCTCTTTGAGACTCTGAACACCCTTGTTATTTTATATGGATGTGAAGTTTGGGGTTGTAGTATATCTAGAGAGTCATCGAGGAAGATCGGGATGATTCAAAAGCAATTTATAACCTACAACCTCAAGATTAAAGGAAATATTCTCTATCATATCCCTTTGATCAAAGATAGTCTTTCCATCATTGAAAACATGGCTATGTTTAGGTATTTTATGTATAATAATAAGCTTAACAACATGGAATCCAAGAGGCTTCCAAAAATCACTTCTAACTCTAGCTAATATCCCCACCTCTGTCTCAAGCATGGATGTCATAAGGATACCCAATATTGGCTCGACCACCATTGAGGGATAATGGAGGAGGTCATCTTGGGGAATAAGGATGGTATTAAAAATACTATTACCTCCAAATTTAAGGATAAATTGTGGCAAGATAAGGAGCTAGAGGGAAAAAGGAAGCTAAGGTATTATAAGTAGGTGATCAGCCCCACCATTTCTAACCAATATTATCTTTTTGTCTTGACCAATACTAAGAAGAAAACGAACATTGCAAAGATAAGAAATAATTCTCATGAAGTTCGAAGTGAAACGAGACATTGATATATTTCCAAAACACTCTTGGACGAAAAAATATATCACCTTTATGATACTAAGAGGGTTGAAGATTAAAAAAAGTTTCTCTTAGATTGTCCTTCTCTTACTCACATTTGTTCTCGTTTCCAAAACATTTGTCGCAGTGTCAAATTTATTGACTTGTTAAGTCAGCAACACCATAGTGATCTTGAAGCACTTCTTTCCCTTCTTTTTGATCATAGAAATAAAATATTAAAGAGTAGCAATTAGTCTTTTACTTTCTTAAGGTCGTATAGACAACATTGGTCTTAATAAACACATTCGTTCTCATTTCTAAAACATTTTCCACACTATCAACTTTCTTGACTTGTTAAGTCAACAAAACTGTAGTGATCTTGGAGAACTTTTTTCTTTTCTTTTTTATCATACAAATAAAATATTAAAGAGTAGAAATTAATCTTTTATTGTCTTAAGATCATATAGACAACATTAGTCTTAATAAACATTAATCATCATTATCATTATAAAGATAACTACCAGAATATTAACAATCCAAAAAAATTTACAATATAAATAAATAATTTGTTATTTAATTATTTGACATTTTAATAAATGACAAACCCAAAAATCTCCCCAAATGTCGGGACAGGGATAATCTATTGTTTCACATATATACTTATGTGCCACTGAATGTGGGGATTAATTTTAAAATGTATTGTAATTTAAAAACAAAATGGTCGTCTGTCTCACCCCACAAGTCACCGAACTCACCCTAAGTCCACAAAAAATCAACATATAAAAGGCCGACCTATTTTGTGAATGTGATATCCCACCATGGTTGACCATGGTATAGTATTTATAATATTTATCTTAGGGTTTATATACGTTGGGTTTATAATATCAGTCCCTTGGGTTTAATCGTATTCCCTTGGGGTTTAGTATTAATCTAGCATTGTGACAATGATTGTCTCAATACCAAAATCAACTGTGCTCAACCATGTTTATTTTTGTAGTTTTAATATTTATCTTAAGGTTTTTATACCTTGGGTTTATAATATTAGTCCCTTGGGTTTGATATTATTCCCTTGGGTTCATAATCCCTTGGGTTTATTATTCCTTTGGGTTTATAATATAAATCCATTGGGTTTATTATTCCCTTAGCTTTATAATATCAATCATGGTCAACCATTATCAACCATGGTCAATCATGGAGTTTTAGTATTAATCCCTTGGGTTCATCATATCAATCCCTTGGGTTTATAATATCAACCATGGTGGGATGTCACATTGTGAAAAAAATTGTCTCCATATAAAAATCATGGTCAACCATGGTAGCCATGATTGATCATGGTCAACCATGTTTTATACAATCAAACATGGTCAACTATGGTAGCCATTGCTGATCATGGTCAACCATGTTTTATACAATCAAACATGGTCAACTATGGTAGCCATGGCTGATCATGGTCAACCATGTTTTATACAATCAAACATGGTCAACTATGGTCAATCATGCCTTTTTATTATTAATCCCAATGGTTTGTTATTCCTTTTAGTCAAACATGGTGAATCATAATCAACCATAGTTAACCATGCTCAAATTTTTCTTGTTGACAAAGATTGTCTCAATATGAAAATCAACCACTGTCAACCATGGTCCAACGTCACATTGTGACAAGGAATTATTATTAATTATTATTATGTAAAATTGAATCAATTATTATTATTTTTATTTATTTAATTAATATTCATATTATTATTATTTAATAATATTTACTTAAAAAGAATATTACTATTGCTTAACAATAATTAACTATTATTATTATTATTATTATTTATAAAATACAATAAAAGAAAATAAAATTATATATTTTCTAAAAACAATATTAAAATTTATTTATTTTTTAATAAAATAAGTATTTATTTATATTTTATAAAAAATGAATAATAAATTTCTATATTCAGGCTTCTCTTATCAATAATGAATTAAGCAATGTCTTTCGGTAGAAATTATTATTATTATTATTATTATATATTTATCAGTGATATGTGTCATAAATAAAAATGAAACCTTATGTGTATATCAACCATATTTACTAAAATAGTTATTTTTTTTATTTATTAATTATTGTTATTAAGATTATTATTGCTACTCTTATTATAATGAGTTAATATTATTATTAAATATTTAAATTGTATTAAATAATTTAAAATTAAATAATATTAAATAAAATATTTTAGAGTAACTTAATATTATTTTAATATATAATATAATATTAATATAATAATCATATATACTATTTATATAGGTATTAATAATCATAAATAGTTGGTCTTTAAAAATATATATATAATGATTATTTAATGTGGTTGACATAAGACTAGGGGCGTATATCAATCATATTGGAAAATGTGGTTGCATATATACTTCATATATACCTATCCTTGTATATCAACAACATTGATAAATATGATTGTGCCAATTTTAAAATGTATTATAATTGATAAATATGATCGTGTTAATTTTAAAATGGTTGTTATAATTTTAAGATGTATTTAGAGCACGCTAAAACTCACCAGACTCACCCTAAGTCTACAAAAAATTAATATATAAAAGGCCAACCCAGAGTTGCAGGGGAGCGCTCCCCCCCCCCCTCGAACCCGCTCCCAATCCATGCTCCAGGCAGGAGCAGCTCAGGAGCACGCTCCCGATAAAAAGATTTATGCTCCCTGCCAAAATCGAGAGCGAGTTTGGGAGCGTCACTCCTGATCGCTCCCAAGCATTTAATTTTCACCCCGGGAGCGACGCGCACGATGTCAGGAGCGATTCGCGTGAAAAAAATCCGTGGACGCGAAAAAATTTTCATTTAAAAAAATAGTTTTAAAACGACTTGGGGGCAAAAAAAAAAATCATTGTCACTTGAATGAGTTGAGGAGAAGTTGGAGAGCAAGAGCAAAGGAGTGAGGAGAAGCGAGGAGAAAGCATCGAGGAGCAAGGAGCAAGCCTGCAAAGAGGTTAGTTACGTTAGTAACTTAGTAATTTAGTATTATAAACCTTAGTTAGGTAGTAATTTAGTATAGTTTAGTTAGTTTAATTTAGTTTAGTTTAATTTATTTAGTAAAGAAGTCATGAATCTAAATTAAATTAATTAATCTAAATTAATTAAATTAATTTTCTCATTCATATTCTCATTCCCATTCCCATTAAATTTTGAAAATTCAAAAGCCTACAAATATCCAACATCATGGACCTGGCTATATTTCTTGGCATTTTCCTCTTCTTGGTCCCTTTTCTGGTTATTATGTTGCTGGAGAGTAGGAAATGGTGGGGCCAAAATGAATAGGGGGATGAAGAAGTTGGAGAAAGTGGATTTGATGAAAACCCCGGTGAGGAGGAGCTAGAGGAGGGTGAACATGACTCTCAAGAAACTAAACAAGACCAAAACCCATTGTGGAAATATGTTAATGGATGAAGAAGTTGGAGAAAGTGGATTTGATGAAAACCCCGGTGAGGAGGAGCTAGAGGAGGGTGAACATGACTCTCAAGAAACTAAACAAGACAAAAACCCATTGTGGAAATATGTTAATAGGCCTAAAGCAGGGAAAGGGGGTGCAACCACTAAATTCCATTGCCCCCATTGCAACAATAATTACACAGGTTCATACACCTGTACCAGAAAACACCTCTGCGTGAAAGGCCATGGGATGGAGATAAACAAATAGGAATCAAAACTTGTGCAACTATGTCAGCAATAGATAGAGCCAAATACATAAGATAAGAGGAGGAAGCCCAATACAAATCTAAAAAATCAAGGAGTTTCTTTGAACCAAGCTCAAAATCACAAGCACAAAGATCTCCTTCAGCATCCTCCCAAGGTAGTGGATATGGAGGCACAGGGTCATCAGATTTAAGGCGACGAACCATATCAGATTTCCTTAATGAGGGGTGTAGGAATGATGTGGATTCAAAGGTTTACAAGTTTCTCTATGCATGTGGGATACCATTCAATGTTCTTCACTCACCTTATTGGCACGAAATGGTTTTTGCCATAAATGATGCCCCTAAAGTATACAAGAGCCCTAGGTATGACAAGGCAAGAACCATTGTACTTGATCATGAAAAAACAAAAATATCAGATTCTTTGAACATAATGACAAGTTCTTGGACTAACCATGGGGTGTCCATTGTATCTGATGGATGGACAAACGTAAAAAGCAAGCCATTGATAAGTGTTCTTGCTGTGTCTGTTAGTGGTGCCATATTTCTAACTGCACATGATTACTCAGACAAGTTCATGACCGCCATCAACATTACAGAAGCATTACTTGAAACAATTGACGGTATTGGGCCATACAATGTCATCCAAGTCATCACTGATAATGCTCCTAATTGTAAGGCAGCGGGAGCAATTATTGAGGATAAATACCCCAACATATTTTGGTCTCGATGTTTGGTTCACACATTAAACCTTCTGATGCATGATGTTGTCAAGAACAAAAATGCATAATACAAATGGATGGGTGATTTATACAAGAAAGGTGAACAAATGATAAAATTTATTACAAATCATAGCAATACCCATGGCCTTTTCCGTAGTCACTCAAGGTTGGAGTTGTTGAAGATTGCAAAGACCAGATTTGGTAGCTATTACCTCACATTCAGGCGCCTTTTGAAGGTAAGCGAGTCATTGGCTAGCATGGTATCAAGTGCAAATTGGAAGGTATTAAATGAAAGGGCTACAAATGCAGCTAACAAGTGAGGTTTTGAACTGGTGGAGGAGGTTGCTCTTGATGATCAGTTTTGGACAAGTGTGAGGCAAGTATTGGATTTCACCAATCCCATTGATCAAATGATTCGGTTTGCAGATACAGATAAACCAGTGATTGGCGTGGTGTATGAGCATATGGATACCATGTTGGGGAAAATAAAAGATATCGTTCATAACAGAGATCCTAACTTGTAAAAATTGATTCACGATTGTGTGTGTGTACGGTGGAATAAACTTAATATTCCACTACATTGTTTGGTGTATATCCTTACGCCAAAATACTACTCTACATCTTGGTTGGGCCAACCTGCACCAGGGGGTGGGATTAGGACCAAACTCCATTTAGATGCAGAGGTAACTCGTGGATATTTGCAAGCATTAGAAAATTTGATACCTGACAGGGAGGAATGTGCAGCTATGTGCCTTGAAATAGGCAAATACTTCAACGACACTGGTTTGTTTGGTAACTTCCATGATCCAGATTTAAACAAGAACGCAACAAATTATAGAGATAACCATATACACAAAGATGCAGCGGAAATAATACTTCATTTCATTAATGGAAAATACTGAAATATGCTTACAACCAGAAATGGAAATAAACCAACTAGAGCGATGGTAGCTTATCTCTGAGAAGAGATGTGATGGCTACATGCCTTTGAACTGTCATACAATGAGGCTCGCAGGCCTATTTATTGTTGAGAAACAATGGAAAACCCTTCACATTCCAGAACCTAACCCTAGGAGATGAAACGCCAAACTGTGGGCCCCGTTTGGGGTAAATTGGTACATCAACTTCCTGGGGTCGTAACTTTGGCATATGATCTCCGTTTGACGTGTACAATAGCTCATTAGAAAGATCTATCCGAGCACTATCATTTTTGGAATGGGCAACATCGGTCCATTACATGGACCCATGTTGCCCCCGGATTCCCCAAAAAACGTCGTTTAGGGCCTCAAAACGGCTCCGGAAGTTCAGGACCGGAAAAACTGCTAAAAATAGTAAGTTGTGCTACAATTAAGGAAACTGAAAATGCTGAGAAGGACAATGGTGGGGGTCCAGGTGGACTTGGTAGGTGGCCACCAATATCCACCTGGATCATTCCTCCCCCCTTAGGAAGCAATGGTCCCCATTGCGTTGAGCTCCTCCATGAGATGAGGAAACTTGTGTTGAACTTGTTCCCTGGTGAGCCACTTGCCCTGCTGAAGGAGTTGGCCTGCTTTGACAACTCGATACAGTTGGATATTCTGTTGGCGAGTGTGTTTGATCTGTTTGTCCATGATCCGGTCAGTTGCAGCTTGTTCCATGCAATCTGGATTTAATTCTGTGGGTTGGAGCTGTTCTGCAATGTCGGATGTGTCTAGCAATGGTGGAAAGTATGGCCGAAGGCGGTCCACATTGAACACTGGGTGCAAGCCAAGGAATGGGGGAATGCTGAGCTCAAATGCATTGTCTCCCATAGCCTTAGTAATGGTGTAAGGACCATATCAGAGTGGTCTCAATTTCCGATAGGCTCCAGTAAGGCGTTCCTTTTGCAAATGCAACCAGACTTTGTCGCCCACCTGAAACTTGTGTGGCACCTGATGTTGATCATGTCGCTGCTTGTACTTGGCATTTGATTTCTCAAGAATGTCATGGACCTGCTGGCGAATATGTTGGATGTGCTCAATGAAGCTGGTGGCCTTATCTGTTTCGGACTGGACATGAGCTGAATTCATGTGAGTAGCTGCAAGCGGCATGGCCACATCAATGGGGCATAGTGGCTGGAATCCCAAACCCACCTAAAAAGGGCTATGGCTAGTGGAGCTGTGAAGAGCTCGGTTGTAGCTGTGCTGAACATAGGGGAGGCTCTCGTCCCATGTGCGTGGATGCTTTGAGTTATACATGCGCAGAATGTGCACAATCATCCTATTGACAACCTCTGTCTGGCCATCAGTTTGAGGATGGAAGGTTGTGGACTTCATGAGTTTGGTGTCCAGCATTGACCAGAGACTGGACCAACATGTGCTGAGAAACTGACTGTCCCGATCTGAGATGATAGACTGTGGGATTCCAAAGTGCACCCACACTCGTTCAAAGAAGAGTTTAGCAGTGGCTTCTGCTGTGATATTCTTCTTGTAGGCCACCATAATGGCCATCTTCAAGAACCTATCGACGACCACAAAAACACAGTCATTTCCATGCTTAGTGGAAGGAATGCCTGACATGTAATCCATGGAGTTGGATTCCCAAGGTCGACTAGGGGTAGGCAACGGGGTATAGAGGCCGAGCTTCTTAATGGTCGGTTTGGCAATGGCACAGGCAGTACATGATCGGATGTACTTCCCAACATCCTGTCGAAGATTCGGCCAATAGAAATAATTTTGTAGTACTGCCACTGTTTTCTCGACCCTGAAATGCCCAGCAGCCCGACTGTAGTGTGCTTCCCAAATCATCTTGGCACGCTCGCTTGAAGGAACACAAAGGTGACCGAGGTGGCATAATAGGGCATTCTGGAGGTGAAAATCTGCAACATGCCGACCCTCCAGGAGTGTCTGGTATGTGTGGCTGAATTCTGGGTCGCTTTTGTAGAGAAGTGGCCAATCAAAAGTCTCGTGCCCACAAGAGTTGAGCATGGTGGTTAGCGCCCTGATTGGTGGTCGATTGAGGCAATCTGCAACATTATTGGTGCTGCCCTTTTTATAGTTGATATTCAAGTGAAACTGTTGCAGGTACGTAGACCACTTCTGATGGCGATCATTCTGCAATTTCCCTTGGGTCTGTATGAACTGCAGAGGTCGGTGGTCTGTGTGGATGACCGTTTCCTTCCCCAAAATGTAATGTTTCCATTGTCGACAGGCCTGTACAATGGAATACATCTCTTTATCGTAAGTGGGGTACTTCCGGACTGTGTCTGAAAGTGTTTCACTGTGATATGCCACTGGATGTCCATGTTGAGTAAGGACTGCCCCAATAGCATAGTCAGAGGCATCTGTCTCGACCTCAAATGGTTGTTGTAAATTTGGTAACGCGAGCACTGGTGCTGTGCAGAGGCGATCCTTCAACTCCCTGAATGCCTTCTGTTGAGATTCAGACCAAAAGAATTTTGCTTTCACCCCGCCCTTGGTGACTTGACTCAAGGGCCAAGAAATATGAGAAAACCCCAACACAAACCTGCGGTAGAAGTTGGCAAGACCTAGAAAGCTGCGGAGCTCTATTAGAGTGGTTGGAGATGGCCAATCCCGAATGACTTGGATCTTGGGTGGATCGACATGCACCCCCTGTTCATCAATGATGTATCCCAGATACTGAACCTGGGTCATGCCAAAAGTGCATTTCTCCAAATTGGCACATAACTTGTGTTGCCGCAGTGTTTGGAGAACCTGTCGGATGTGGTGGAGGTGCTCTTCCCAACTCTGGCTGAAGATCAGAATGTCATCCAGGTATACTACTACAAAGGAGTTGGTGAATGGCCGCAAGATGTCATCCATTAGCCTCATAAAGGTTGCAGGAGTGTTCGTCAATCCGAAAGGCATGACCAACCATTCGAAGAGGCCCTCCTTGGATTTGAAGGCAGTCTTCCACACATCGGAGGGTTCGATTGGTACCTGGTGATATCCTGACTTCAGATCGATCTTGCTGAAATCTTTCGCCCCCTTTAGTTGATCTAGGAGGTCATCAATCCACGGGATCGGGTACCTATTACGGACAGTGATCTTGTTCAGTGCCCGATAGTCAATACAGAGTCTCCACGTCCCATCCTTCTTCTGTACCAACACGATCGGGCTCCCACAGGGCGATGAACTCGGACAGATGTGACCTTTCTGCATGAGCTCCTGAATCTGCCTCTTGATTTCATTGTTCTCCAGAACAGAGCGCCGATAAATTGGTCCATTGGGTAGCGGCGCACCTGGGGTCAGATCGATGGAGTGCTTGACTTGACAGTGTAGAGGAACCCCTGCCGGGGAAGTGAAGATGTCCTCGTACTCCTCTACAATCTTTTCCATCTGTAGTTGTCGTGCAGAGGGACCCCGTTTGGAGGCCGCGGCCACTGTCTTCTTCTTTCCTTGAGGGTGTATCATCAGGAAAACAAATTTCCTGGTTTTGGAAATGATCTTACTGCATTGTTTTGCAATAATCAAAGAGATGTCGGCAGGTGGTGCTACCTCTGGTATCCTGAACAACTTATTTCCCAATGTAATAATAACAGCACGGGGCCTTGATTCATACACAGCATGTCGCTTCAACAAGTATGGTTTTCCTAGTAATACATCACAAACTTCAAGGGGAGCAATGTCACACAATACCTCATCCATGAAGGGCTTGATGTTGTATGGAAGGCGACACTGTTGGCTCACGCGAAGATCTCGTCCTTGGTGAAGCCACCCAATGGTGTATGGTTGTGGATGTGCTGTGGTCGGTAAGCCCAACCGCTTCACGACCTCTGCCGAAATGAGGTTCTTCTGACTCCCGCTATCAACAATGAACTGTATCGGGGATCCCTTTACCCACATCTGGGAGTGGAAGAGACGCTCCTCCTCCTCTGGATCTTCGGGTTCATTTTTCTGGATCTTTGTGGTAGCAACGGTGGCGCTGGGATCCGCATCAATGATCTGCTTCCCTTTTTCATACCCCTTATCGGGTTCTGACTCAGAGTCGGAACCTGCATCTGATTCTGAAACCTTTAGCTCAGCCACCAGTGACTGCTTGGCCCAATACTCACTTGTGTTGTGAGTGGAGCTCTTATGGAACTCGCACCATTTTCCAGTGTCCTTTCTCGGCTTCGCGGTGTTGTTCTTTGCTTGCAGCTTCGGCTGGTTGTCTTGGGCTATCCCGCCTTGGCTTTGTCCTTTATTCTATGGTTTAGGGGCACCTTTCCCCTGCTTTGGATTCACAGATCCAAAGTCTCGCTTCTTTTGTTTAAACTTCTGCTCGACCTTGACAGCATATCAGTATGCTGCGCCGAGCGAGGGGATGTTTAGGAATTGTATTTCTTCCTGGATGTACTTGTGCAGGCAGCCACGGTATTTGAGTATCAAATGTTGCTCTGAATCCTTGATACCCAACTTTGTGCGAAGGGTATGGAAAAGATTGGTGAACTCCGGCACGTCTTGGTCCCTTCCCTGCCGCAGCGTGGCCCACTTTATGTATTCATCCTCATAGCTTCCGACAGGGTAGTACTGCTCCTTGATGGCATCCCGGAATGAATCCTGGGTGGGTGCGGCTGAAAATAGTGAGCCAGTACTTTCATCCTTCTGCTCGCAGTAGGTTTCCCACCAGTCCTTGACGTGGGGGGCTGCTTTGAGAAGAGCAAAAACAATCTTTTCCCGACTCGAAAATTCGTGAACAGAAAAATAACCCTCTAGCAGATTTAACCATTTATCTACGGCATATGCGTCTATCTGACCCTCGAATATGGGGATTTCAAAATTAACTTGTACCTTAAAGGGTGTGGAGTTTCGAGAGTAGCTGCTAGAAGCTGATGCGGCGCTTCTGGGTAGCCGCTGAAGGACCTGGGAAAAGCTATCCATCATCGCGTTCCGTTGTCGCTCGAGGGCTTCTTCGAGCAAGATTTTGATGGGATCTCCTGCGCCCTCGTCTTTCTTCTCGTCCACCATGGGAGGCCGTCGGGATTTGCGAGGCTGGTCTTGCAAAGATTCAACCAGTTCAAGCCCTAACTCCTTATATCTCGACCTTGTTGGGGCCATGCAAAGAAAAACAGAGAAAAAGCAGACCGCTCTGATACCACTGATTCGGATTTAAACAGGAATGCAACAAATTACAGAGATAACCATATACACAAAGATGCAGCGGAAATAATACTTCATTTCATTAATGGAAAATACTGAAATATGCTTACAACCAGAAATGGAAATAAACCAGCTAGGGCGATGGTAGCTTATCTCTGAGAAGAGATGTGATGGCTACATGCCTCTGAACTGTCATACAATGAGGCTCGCAGGCCTATTTATTGTTGAGAAACAATGGAAAACCCTTCACATTCCAAAACCTAACCCTAGGAGATGAAACGCCAAACTGTGGGCCCCGTTTGGGGTAAATTGGTACATCAACTTCCCGGGGTTGTAACTTTGGCATATGATCTCCGTTTGACGTGTACAATAGCTCAGTAGAAATATCTATCTGAGCACTATCATTGCTGGAACGGGCAACATCGGTCCATTCCATGGACCCATGTTGCCCCCGGATTCCCCAAAAAACGTCGTTTAGGGCCTCAAAACGGCTCCGGAAGTTCAGGACCGGAAAAACTGCTAAAAATAGTAAGTTGTGCTACAATTAAGGAAACTGAAAATGCTGAGAAGGACAATGGTGGGGGTCTAGGTGGACTTGGCAGGTGGCCACCAATATCCACCTGGATCATTCCATGCAATGGAAGACAGAGATAGATTTGATTCTCTCACATGGTGGGAAACATATGGTGGCCACGGACTTTTGCCAAAATTGGAAAAAAATTCTATCATAGGTTGTAAATACTTCTTCTGTAGAGAGGTGTTGGAGCACCTATGGTTTCATACATAATGTGAAAAGAAACAGACTCAATGAAAACCGAGAAAAAATCTTGGTTTATGTGCACTACAACTTGAGGTTGTTGAGTCATTACTCTGATTGGGCTTATGAGGATCCCACATATAAAATTTGGGGCAACCACCCAGAGGAAGATAATTTGGAGGATGGCACTATACATCTTGAAGAATTCAAAGAGGAACTTATAAGGGATGAAGATGAAACAGTTGTAGTAGCCATGCCACCTCCACCATCCAGTAGCAGTGCTTGAGTTCCGAGTCTTGTTCCTTTGTTGTCGCCACCTCCATATACGCCCTCATGTGGAGGGCATGTGCCTTCTAGTTCTGGTTGTCGATCTGTGTAGGAGACTCCTAGAAGACCACCATGACCTGCTTATACTCTTGGAGACTCTCGTGGCAAGGGCCACATGTAGATTTACAGCTTACTTGTCTTTTTTAGTTTCTATTAGTTTTCATAATTTTTGAGTCTTGAGTCCTTAACTCTTGACTCTTGAATCTTTCATATCATAATGATATTTTTTGTAAAAAATATATGATTATGACAATGAAAATTTGAAGTTTGAAGTTGGAAATTATAACTCATTGGTAATGATTGTGAATTCTGAATATGATGCTTCGTGAAAGACTAAAGTTGTTTCATTTCATTTCATTATTCATGTTTCATTTTATAACATTTCATTTTATGCAACTTGGGGTGTTGCATCTCCCCCCTCCCCACATGAGGAACACCGACCCTAGTGTTCTCTTCCTTTTTAGAAAACAATGCGGGATAAGCCTTTCACATGAATTCCTCCTCTTCCCAAGTGGCCTCTTCTGGGCCAAAGTGCTTCCATTGCACTTTAACCTTGGTGATGACTTGCTTCTGCAAGTTGGTTTTCCACTGATCGAGAATACGGAGAGGTTCTACTCGGAACTCTCCTTTCGGTTCGACCTGCACCATAAAACAATTCTCAGTTACTTTCATCATATATATATATATATATATATATATATATATATATATATATATATATATATATATATATATATATATATATATATATATATATAGATATCCAATCTTATACCCATTAAACCATTACCTGAATATTTTCCCAATCAATAATATGTTGAGGGTTATACAAATATTTCTTTAGTAAAGATACATGAAATACATTGTGGACCCGAATGTGGCTTGGTAGCGCAAGCTTATAGGCCGTCGGTCCAATTCTTTCCAAGACTTGAAAAGGGCCGCAATATCAGGGTGCTAATTTAACACAACTTCGCCACTACAAGGAGCATTTTTGGGGCTTCACTCTTAGGTAAACATGATCTCCGGGTTGAAATTCCCTATAAGTCATTTTTTCATCTTCATACACCTTCTCTGTATCTTGCGCTACCCTTAAACTTTGTTACACTTTCTTAACAGCCTCCACCATTTCTGCTAACATGCCAGGACACATTGGTATCTTATTCACCAGATTATTCCAATCTATCTGTACTCTGCACTCTCTTCCATACAATACCTTGAAAGGGCTCATGCCTAGTGATTCATGATGTCCATTATTATATTAAAATTCCACTAGATGGAGGTAATCCTCCCACTTGTGTGGTTGTTGCATCACGAACATGTGTAGCATGTCTTCTAACACCTGATTTACCCGTTTAGTGTGTCCATCCGTTTTGAGGATGGTAGGCAGTACTAAACTAGATTTGAGTACCTAATCTTGCAAAGAGAGTCTTCCATAAGGTGGATGTAAATTTAACATCCCTATCCGAAATCACTACCTTGGGTATCCCATGTAAGTGAAATATATCCTTCATATATTATATCTATGATTTCCACTGTTTTATATGTGGATTTTATAGGTATGAAGTGAGACGTTTTACTCAATTTGTATACCACCAACATAATTTAATCATGTTGCTTCCTTGTGCAGGGTAAACCGGTGATGAAATCTAAGGATATAGTCTCCCATTTCCATTCTGGAATGGGTAATGGTTGTGACAATCTAGCGGGATGTTGGTGTTTTGCTTTCACCAGTTGACACTCCAAACATTTGGGAAAATATTCTGTAATATCCTTCCTCAATCCGGGCCAAAAGTACCCTTTCTATATGGTTGAAAACATTTTATGATAACCTGGGTGGCCAACATAAGGTTTCTTATGAAACTCATTTAATTTCAATAGTTTACTTGAGTTTTGGTTTGGAATATAAATTATGTTTTTAAAAGTGAGGAGATTATTGGAATTTATTACAAATTCTAATTCTTCCTTTTCAGCAAAGCTTCTTTTTACTATTTCTAAAGGAAAGTATACTTCGGATCTCTGCTAGCTACCTCCTTTATGATTTTAGGAACATTTGAACTTACTTGGCTCATTCGGACCTCATAGATACATCGTAATTTTCTGCTCAGTGCGTCGGCCACGTGGTTTTCTTTCCCCTTTAAATGTTTCATCTCAAAGTCGAATTCTCTTAAGAAATTTGTCCATCTGGCTTGTTGGACGTTTAAGCTAGATTGATTGAAGAAGTTGGTAAGGCTGCTATGATCTATTAGTAGCAAAAATGTCTTCCCCAATAGGTAATGTCGCCAAATTTTAAGTGCATGCACTACTGTTGTCAATTCACGGTCATAAGCTGAATATCATTGCTCACACTCCTTGAACTTTCGAGATTCATAAGAAATCACCTTTCCATACTGTGTCAGCACCCCACCAACACCCTCCTTGCTTGCATCCGTGAACCACTAAAGATTTTTCTGGATCTGCTACTTTTAGTACTAGTGCGATGGTGAGCAGATGCTTTAATTTTTCAAAGCTTTGCTGAAAAATAGAATGGAGTCAGTAGGAATGGAGTGCACAGAATCTCCTTACTGAAACTTGACCTCTGAGGGTCACTATAGTATGACAGGCCTATACCGAGGAGCTTGCTTGAACCTCTCAAGCCTTCAATGGAGCACATAGACTCTCTGACTCTTTGACTATCTCGAGCTCTATCTGGCTCGATGTTGCCTTCAGGTCATCTCAGCTTCTACTCTCTTTTCTCTGCCGTTAGCTTTCTACGTCTCTATGTTGCCTCTCTATATGCTGCCCCCTCTACTTCTGTCAGTTTATGGCCTTAAAGCCAGTTTTTTCTTTTGACTGTTCATTTCCACTTCCCAACCTTCTGGTTTCCTTTCCTCTGTCCATTCTAATTCCTATTCTTTATGTCATCATCACTGGGTAATGCCTTGCAGGGAGGTGGCCACATGTTTGCTAACGAACTGGTTGTCAGATTATTCGAATGGCCATTAAATCTGTTTGCTTCAAGATCGCCCATGAACACGAATCATTTACTAACTCATCATCCACGTCAGAATTCAAATCCCTGTCATCTTGCTTTTTGACCTATCAAATCCGGTTGGTCATTGAGATGCATCTCCATCATTGATCTAGACCCCCCAGATCCTACGGTCGTCCTTCATATCGGGCAGACAAGTCGCATGATGTTTACCCATCTGATGCGGGCAGTTTTCTCTCTCATCCACCGGACACATGTCACTCGATGTGTGGCATCGGGTGAGACTCAGTCAAAACTTCTTACCACCCCGAAGCCTTCCGATATCCTGCTACTTTTGGGGAATCCTGTGCTATGGAACTGAAACAGTTGCTTTTTCCAAATTTTATAGCAATTTTGGGTCCGGGTGCTTCGGGGCTTTCCTTCACTAAGGGGGACGCCCTGCAATACATGATTAGCGCTTAGTGCTAATCGCGTATCAGAATCCACCTCTGTTTCCCGAATTAGCCTCCGATTTGGCCATTTTTTTGCCATCGTGCTTTACCATGGGCCAACAGTCTGCGCACTTGACCGAGGGTCCTCGTTGCTCCACTCTGGCCACAACTGCAATTATTATGAGGATTCCTTCTGATAGCTTCAACCTTTTCTAGGACTTGAATCTTTTAGCATAATTTGAAACATTCATGAAAACTTAGAGAGTTTTAGGATCCAATTCGGATCATTTAATAATGACGCTCGAGAGATAGCAGCTGCAAGTATAGCCCAATGCATTTGTGCAAATGGTCATCCCTTTAACCTTGTGTGATCTCCTTACTAGGAAAAGATGGTAAAAAGAGTGAATGAAGCCCCAAGAGGGTACAAGATCGCTGGATATGAGAAGGTATGCACCACATTGTTGAGTGCTGAAAATTTAGATTTGGAGGCTAAATTAGGCCCCATTCGTGATTCATGGCTCATTTAAGGGGTGTCATCATTTCTGATGGATGGAAGGATCAAAGAAGTAGGCCTTTGATCAATTTTATTTCTCAGAGGCCATAGGGGGAAATGTTTTTTAAGGCAGTGGATTATGAGGGGCAGATGAAAGATTCCCAATTCATTGCTAAAATTTTGATTGAAGCAATTGAATTGGTGGGGCCTGAAAATGTTGTCCAAATAATAACTGATAATGTAACGGTGTGTAGAGCAGCAGGGCTAATTATTGAAGGAAAATATCAGCACATATTTGGACCCCTTTTGTTGTACATTCATTGAACCTCATGTTGAGCAAGATGGGAAAGCAAATTGAGTGGATTCGAGTTATTTTTGAAGAGGCAAAAGAAATTCAAGCCTTTGTCACAAACCACCACACGTCCCAAGGCATCTACAAGGAATTTGCTAAGTTTGAGCTCCTTAAGATACCTATGCTTTAAAGTTTATTAAATATTTCATAACTTCTAATATCTGACTCTAAATTCAATTATCTAAATTGGATTCTCAAATGTCATGATTTGTGAATCATAATAGTTATTCAATCAAATTATGATTTTTGATTTGTTGAAATTTGAAACATTGGCAATTTGACACCTGCAGGTTGCCAAGACTCGATTTTCTGCTCACATCATAGTCTTAACAAGGCTTATGCAGGTGAAAGATGCATTAAAATCAATAGTATGCAGATCTCTTTGGAATCAATGGAGGAAATCCCAATCTGATAGAGAACAAGCAAAGAAATGGTTGGTTGTTGATAATGAATGGTGGGATAGGGTGGAGTACCTCTTGGCATTTACTAAGCCAATTGTCTATTTGCTCCTTATGTTTGACACATATATGCTTAATTTGGGAGAGGTGTATGAGGGCAATTATTCCATGATAGAGAAGATAAGGTTTGTTATAAATGCCGAGGAGAATGACCCAGATGGATTCTTTTATAGGGAAGTAAAAGATATATTGACCAAAAGGTGGAATAATATGGCCACTACATTGCACCTTTTAGCCTATGCAGTGAACCCAAAATATTATGCTACAGAGTTGCTACGTGATTCAGAAAGAACCACACCAAACAAAGATCCAGAAGTCGCAGAAGCATTTAAAAATGCTTTTAGAAAGCTTTTTGTAAATCCCGAAATTAGGCTCCGGATTCGTGCAAAGTTTTCTCATTTTGTGGTATCAGAGGGTTGGAGTTATGATATTGAGTGTATGCGGGACAAGGCCAGATTATGTCCAATTGAGTGGTGGAACTTCTATGGCGGGGCACTTCCAGATATCAAAAAATTGGCCATCAAAATATTGTTACAAGTTGCTAGTTCCTCTTCAGCAGAAAGGAACTAAATTGCATATGCCTTCATCGATTCAATGAGCCAAAATAGATTGGGATCTAAGAAGGCTGAGGGACTAGTGTATGTTCACTCAAACCTTCGCCTTCTCTCACACAAGAGAGATGAATACAAATTTGGGCCCACCAAATTATGGGACATGGAGCCAAAGTTGTCTGACTTGGATATGACATTGAATGCCATGTCTCATATGAATTTGTTTTACACGGAGTCACCAATAGGTGGATTTTCAAGTGGACATGGCAACAATGTTCTCAGTCCCACTTCAAGAGAGGACATGGAACCTTATAGTGGCATGAATGAAGACATATTTGATGATATGTAAAAGTAATTTATGATGGTGTTTTAATTTTTAAACTTTTGAACAACCATATGAATTATGAATAGTGATAGTAGGGTGCGAGTCATAGTTCATTTTGTACTTTGTACTATGTAGTAATTAGTATGCATTATTAATTTTGGTAAGGATGGTGTTCGTGTAACTTGTCATGTTGATAACTTGATGTTTGAAATTTGAAACAAAAACTTGATGATATGTTGAAACTTGAATCATGAATGTTATAATAATCGTTAATGATGATGACAATGCTTATGGCATATGCTGAATTAATGATATGAATCATGATAGATCATAAATGATAATTGATTATGTATTTACTATTTTTAATCTTTATATCTAATCTAGATTCTAAAATATGAATGATAAAATGAAATTTTTATTTTCTATATATATAAATAATGTGTCATTTCCTGTAGTATCGTATCCATACGATCCATAGGTATCAGTTTCAGTGGAACTTAGCTTTTTCAGTAATTTTTTTAAAGAGAAAGTTATTAGAGACTTTAGAATTAAGTTTAAACGAAAAGTTAACAAATCGTAATCACTAAATAGAATGTGTCATTAATGTTTGAGGAATTTCGAACTTCCTCAAATTTTTAGAGATGCAGGTAAGAAACATATTACATCAAGGATTTATAACCTTGCATATGCTTCTCTAGTCAATTTTGGTGTAAATTTATTACTTTAGAGAATATTAAAATTTTATTTATAATTTTTTTATGTTTTGAGATTTTTAAATTTTTATCTATATTATTTTTATATTTTTTATTTTTTAAATTTGGGTAAACTTTATGTAATAGATAAATTTAATATTAAGATTTGTAATTTTTTTAAAAAAATTATAATTCTATTCATTTGATAAAAATTATGATAATCATATTTTATCTTTCCCTACTTCAAAATAAATTAGGATCATCTATTTATTAAAAAATTCCATTTAAAAATTTAAACCAAAATATTAAAAATACAAGTTGCAAATAAAGAACTAATCACTTCAATATTTCTACAGAATATTGTGAGTGACTCCATGATTTTTTACTCTAAATATTTTCAACCATTCCAAAATTATACCCAGGATTATTTGATTCTCCATCTTTGTGTTGGAAATAATACTGAGAGGGGTGGTGAATCAGTATTATATAATTCTTTTAATAAATCTTCTTTATTTGTTCTTTGAATTGTTTTTGCATGTCAGTACCATAAAATAATGAGCATGAACAAAAGAAAACAGATAGTCACACCAAAGAACACAAGATGTAAGGTGGAAACCCAATGTGGGTGAAACCCACCTGCTGCAATATGTCTCTATCTTCTTTCAAATTAGAAACTCCTTTTACAATGGTTTTGTACTGGTGCAGTCCTTTACCAGTACGCAGGCTGCAACCTGCAGAGAGCTACAACTCTCTCTCGTTTTCCAGTCTCTCCTGGAAGGGAGCTACAACCCCCTACTTCTTTTCATACAAGGACCACTTTTCATAAATTTTCAAACTGGATCCATAAGCATCAATTGATCATCAAGTGTAAGAGAATCACCCAATCAACTGTAGTAAACAGATCAACAATAATAGGACCAAACCCAGAACACAACAATGATAAACAAAGATTTTAAGAGAAGTAAGCACCCTGCTCAACTGCTAGCCTGAGTCCCGGACTCACCCTGCTCAACTGCTAGCCTGAGTCCCGGACTCACCCTGCTCAACTGCTAGCCTGAGTCCCGGACGCACCCTGCTCAACTGCGCGCATGAGTCCCGGACGCACCCTGCTCAACTGCTCGCCTGCGTCCCGGACACACCTGAAAGGCTTCGCTCCTGCGTGCGGACGCACTTTTCTCTTACTGCACCTGCGTCCCTCCGAGCATAGATGATTTCAAGACTTCAGAAGTAACCCAGACAATCAGATCTACAGATCTGAACATGCGCCAAGAGATCTCGGTCCATCAATAGATTCGCCTTGTTTAGATCTAGACCAGATCAAGCCCTCATAAGATATTCAACCCAAAACATACTCAAGCCAAATGATCTCCTTTGCTTTATATAGGCAAGCTCCTCCTAAAATCATGGAACAATACCACGAGCCGACACCATAATAACCCAAAACCGTCGGCTAAATACCAAGAGTAAAACATAAGAAAACCCCACGTGAGATTTTCTCTGCCTTGAAATGTGTGCACTGGGTGGACGCACCTCCTGAACGGCTGGCCTGCGTCTCTGGACGCGGTCCCTGCATGGTGTACCTGCGGGTACGCACCTTCTGAACTGATTTCCTGCGTCCTTCTTAATTTTTCAATAAATGGAGAGCCTTGTCATGGGAGTTGCCATCAAGTACAACATCTGTAACATATAGCCATACCAGAAACATAATGCCAACAATCTCCCCCTTTGGACTTGATGGCAACCTCACAAACTTCAGCTTCATTCTCCCCCTTTGACATCAAGGGCAAAGGGGTATGCTCCCCCTAAGATCATGCTCCCCCTGAAAATGAACCAGATCTACAGCAGAGAACCATAATCCACCATGAAAGAGATAGAGACATATTGCAGCTATTTCCAAGATCTCCTTCTGACCATCCTCCATAATGCCAACAATGCATTATATGCTCCCCCTGAACCTGTACCATCAATCAGAAAGGTTCAACAATAAGATGATGCATCAACAACCCCCAGCTTTTGCCTGAGGTATTCAAAAGTGTCCCTGGGCAATGGTTTGGTGAGAATATCAGCAACTTGTTCCTTAGAAGGAACATACTCCAACTTGACCTTCTGTTCAAGTACTTGTTCCCGGAGAAAATGGTACTTATTAGATATCATTTTTGGGATTCAACTGCGTTAAGTAAGTCATTCAAACGTATGACCATTTCAATGAGAGGTAGTCGTAACTGACTAATTTCTCATGATTTTTGAATAGTTCACTTAGCACTCATTGCATCGGGTGATGCTCACAGGGGTGAAGAAGTGGGATTGAAACTAGTGAAATGTGGAGAACGAATCACATAGCATCAATCATCACTTCCGGGGCTTGCACCCGGTAACCAGGACTTCCCAGGAGGCCACCCATCCCAGAACTCCTCTGGCTCAAGCGCGCTTAACTGTGGAGTTTTCCCCACAATCAAGCCCACTTAGCTTGCTACCCCATTTGCAAAACCTTAGCAAGTATTGTGCCTCATGAACCATTCAAGTAGAGATCCCTTGACTCTTTTTGAATTTAAGTATGGGGGATTTACGCAGTGCATTATATTAGATATCATTTTTGGGATTCAACTGCGTTAAGTAAGTCATTCAAACGTATGACCATTTCCATGAGAGGTAGTCGTAACTGACTAATTTCTCATGATTTTTGAATAGTTCACTTAGCACTCATTGCATCGGGTGATGCTCACAGGGGTGAAGAAGTGGGATTGAAACTAGTGAAATGTGGAGAACGAATCACATAGCATCAATCATCACTTCCGGGGCTTGCACCCGGTAACCAGGACTTCCCAGGAGGTCACCCATCCCAGAACTCCTCTGGCTCAAGCGCGCTTAACCGTGGAGTTTTCCCCACAATCAAGCCCACTTAGCTTGCTACCCCATTTGCAAAACCTTAGCAAGTATTGTGCCTCATGAACCATTCAAGTAGAGATCCCTTGACTCTTTTTGAATTTAAGTATGGGGGATTTACGCAGTGCATTATATATTCAACTGCGTTAAGTAAGTCATTCAAACGTATGACCATTTCCATGAGAGGTAGTCGTAACTGACTAATTTCTCATGATTTTTGAATAGTTCACTTAGCACTCATTGCATCGGGTGATGCTCACAGGGGTGAAGAAGTGGGATTGAAACTAGTGAAATGTGGAGAACGAATCACATAGCATCAATCATCACTTCCGGGGCTTGCACCCGGTAACTAGGACTTCCCAGGAGGTCACCCATCCCAGAACTCCTCTGGCTCAAGCGCGCTTAACTGTGGAGTTTTCCCCACAATCAAGCCCACTTAGCTTGCTACCCCATTTGCAAAACCTTAGCAAGTATTGTGCCTCATGAACCTTTCAAGTAGAGATCCCTTGACTCTTTTTGAATTTAAGTATGGGGGATTTACGCAGTGCATTATATATTCAACTGCGTTAAGTAAGTCATTCAAACGTATGACCATTTCCATGAGAGGTAGTCGTAACTGACTAATTTCTCATGATTTTTGAATAGTTCACTTAGCACTCATGGGGGATTTACGCAGTGCATTATATATTCAACTGCGTTAAGTAAGTCATTCAAACGTATGACCATTTCCATGAGAAGTAGTCGTAACTGACTAATTTCTCATGATTTTTGAATAGTTCACTTAGCACTCATGGGGGATTTACGCAGTGCATTATATATTCAACTGCGTTAAGTAAGTCATTCAAACGTATGACCATTTCCATGAGAGGTAGTCGTAACTGACTAATTTCTCATGATTTTTGAATAGTTCACTTAGCACTCATGGGGGATTTACGCAGTGCATTATATATTCAACTGCGTTAAGTAAGTCATTCAAACGTATGACCATTTCCATGAGAGGTAGTCGTAACTGACTAATTTCTCATGATTTTTGAATAGTTCACTTAGCACTCATGGGGGATTTACGCAGTGCATTATATATTCAACTGCGTTAAGTAAGTCATTCAAACATATGACCATTTCCATGAGAGGTAGTCGTAACTGACTAATTTCTCATGATTTTTGAATAGTTCACTTAGCACTCATGGGGGTTTTTACGCAGTGCATTATATATTCAACTTGCTAAGGTTTTGCAAATGGGGTAGCAAGCTAAGTGGGCTTGATTGTGGGGAAAACTCCACAGTTAAGCGCGCTTGAGCCAGAGGAGTTCTGGGATGGGTGACCTCCTGGGAAGTCCTGGTTACCAGGTGCAAGCCCCGGAAGTGATGATTGATGCTATGTGATTCGTTCTCCACATTTCACTAGTTTCAATCCCACTTCTTCACCCCTGTGAGCATCACCCGATGCAATGAGTGCTAAGTGAACTATTCAAAAATCATGAGAAATTAGTCAGTTACGACTACCTCTCATGGAAATGGTCATACGTTTGAATGACTTACTTAACGCAGTTGAATATATAATGCACTGCGTAAATCCCCCATACTTAAATTCAAAAAGAGTCAAGGGATCTCTACTTGAATGGTTCATGAGGCACAATACTTGCTAAGGTTTTGCAAATGGGGTAGCAAGCTAAGTGGGCTTGATTGTGGGGAAAACTCCACAGTTAAGCGCGCTTGAGCCAGAGGAGTTCTGGGATGGGTGACCTCCTGGGAAGTCCTGGTTACCGGGTGCAAGCCCCGGAAGTGATGATTGATGCTATGTGATTCGTTCTCCACATTTCACTAGTTTCAATCCCACTTCTTCACCCCTGTGAGCATCACCCGATGCAATGAGTTCTAAGTGAACTATTCAAAAATCATGAGAAATTAGTCAGTTACGACTACCTCTCATGGAAATGGTCATATGTTTGAATGACTTACTTAACGCAGTTGAATCCCAAAAATGATATCTAATATAATGCACTGCGTAAATCCCCCATACTAAAATGGTACTTGATTGGTATGTGCTTGGTTTTTGAATGCATAACCGGATTCTTTGAGATGCTGATTGCACTTGTGTTATCACATAAGATGGGGATAGGTGGTGTACAAGTGATTTGAAAATCCTGCAAAGTCTGCATCATCCAAAGGAGTTGAGTGCAACAAGATGCAGCAGCAACATATTCCGCTTCAGCTGTAGACAAGGCAATCGAACTCTGTTTCTTGCTGAACCAAGATACCAGTCTGGAACCCATAAAGAACGCACCACCACTTGTGCTTTTCCTATCATCCATGCTTCCGGCCCAATCTGCATCTGTATAAGCATGAAGTGTAAGATCTGTATCTCTAGGATACCATAAGCCATAATTTTGAGTCCCTTGAAGATATTTGAAAATTCTCTTCACTGCCTGAAGATGAGTCTCCTTCGGATTTGCCTGAAATCTTCCAACTATTCCAACTGCATGCATGATGTCAGGTCGGGTACCTGTTAAATAAAGTAGACTTCCAATCATAGATCTGTAGGTTGGTTGATGTACTGCTGCAGATTCATCATTTGCACTGAGGCTACATCCTGTGACCATGGGTGTACATACTGGTTTTGCATCTTCCATACCATATTTCTTCAAAATCTGTTTGAGATACTTGGTTTGAGATAAAAAGATTCGTCCTTCTTTTTGTTGGATTTGCAAACCAAGGAAATATGTCAGTTCTCCTAGCAAGGACATTTCAAATTCTTTCTGCATGACAGAGGCAAAGTTTTGACTCATAGCTTCTTCATTGCTCCCAAAAATAATGTCATCTACATATACAACAAGTATTAGCAATTTGTCATTTTCAACTTTTATATAAAGATTGCTATCTGCTGATCCTTTTGAAAAGCCTTGTTGATGAAGATATTTGTCCAAACGGTAGTACCAAGCCCTTGGAGCTTGTTTGAGACCATAGAGAGCCTTTTTCAATCTGCATACAAGATTTGGATCATTTACAAGAATGAACTGATCTGGCTGTTCAATGTACACTTCTTCTTCCAAGTCTCCATTCAGAAAGGCTGATTTCACGTCGATTTGAAATACTTTGAAGTTTTGAAAACTTGAGAGAGCAAGGAACATTCAGATGGCCTCAAGTCTTGCAACAGGAGCAAAGGTTTCTTCAAAGTCTATTCCTTCTTGCCGCGCATACCCTTTACAAACAAGTCTGGCTTTGTTTCTAATTACTTCTCCATTTTCATTCAATTTATTTTTGAAGACCCATTTTGTTCCGATAACATTCTTATCTTTTGGTCTAGGAACCAGCTCCCAAGCGTTGTTCTTTTCGATCTGCTCAAGTTATTCATCCATTGCTTTCACCCAACATTCATCTTTGCATGCCTCTTTCACATTTTGTGGTTCAGTAGAGGAGAGTAATGCCAAATAGCTTGAAGCTTCTGCAACTGTTCTTCTTGTTTGTACACCTGCTTCTTTCTGCCCCATAATCTGAGATTCTAGATGATTCTTCTGAACATATCTGGATGGAGTCTTTTCTTCTATTCTTGTTTTCTCCTCTGGTTCTTCTTCTTGAGGTTCTTCTTCTTCATCATTCTGTCGTTGGGGGTAGCCTTCATCTTCTTCGATGTCTTCATGATGAACTTGCCTAGGAATGTATCCCTTTTCATCAACCACTACATCAATGCTGTCAACAATTCTGCCAAGTCTTTTATTGTAGCATTTGTATGCTTTGCTATATGGAGAGTAACCAAGAAGAATGCCTTCATCTGCTCTAGGTTCAAGTTTGCCAAGCTTCTCATCTGTATTCTTGATATAGCATTTGCTCCCAAAGATTTTGAAGTGCTTTACCGAAGGAGTCCTACCACTCCAGAGCTCATGAGGAGTTTGAGTGCTGTTCACCCGGACATTTGTTTTGTTGAGAATAACAACCGCAGCATGTGCAGCTTCACCCCAGAAGGTTGTGGGAGTTCCTGACTCATCAAGCATAGCACGAGCCATTTGTTGGATTGTTCTGTTCATCCTTTCCACAACTCCATTTTGCTGAGGAGTTCTTGCTGTAGAGAATTCTCTTCTTATCCCATGTTCTTCACAAAAATCGAAAAATTCATTTGAAGTAAATTCCCCACCTCTATCAGATCTGAGGCACTTAATTTTGTGACCTGATTGATTTTCAACCAAGGCTTTGAAGGATTTGAATTTTTCGAATGCTTCATCTTTGTGCTTCATAAGTCCTAGCCAGACAAACCTGGAGAAATCATCAATGAATAATATCAAGTATTCTTCTCCTCTAGGTGTTCTTTTCCTGAATGGACCGCATGTATCTGTATGAACTAGCTCAAGAGGCATGCTAGCTGATCCTTCCTTCTCTGGAAAGTTAGTTCTGGTTTGTTTTCCAAACTGACATGATTTGCATATGGTGTTGTCAGGAATTTTGATATCTGGAAGATCACGAACTGCCTGATATTTGCATGCTTTCCTTATTTGTGAAAAGCTTAGATGTCCCAACCTCCGATGCCATAACCAGTGCTCATCATCCTTGCTTAGATAGCATTGTTGTTGTCCTTCTTCAAATATGTACAGATTATTTGGAGTTCTTTTGCCTTTGATCACTGTTTTACCTGTATCAAGATCACGAACAAGACATCCATTTGATCTGAATATAACCTCGGTTCTTTGATCACACATCTGGCTGACACTTAGAAGATTATGCTTCAATCCATCAACATACAAAACATTTCCAGCCTTGACCTTTTCTTTTAACTGAGCAATGCCTTTTCCTTTTATAGTTGCAGGAGTATCATTTCCAAAAGAGACTTTCTTTCCCTTTTCTAGAGTAGAATAAGACTCAAGTTTTTCTTTATCACCTGTCATATGCTTCGAACATCCACTGTCAATGTACCATAGATTTTCCTGTCCCTCTGCATAAAATGCTATCCCACATCTTTCTGTTTGAGGTTCCTTTATTCTCCATGTCTTGGTGCTTGAGGCTTGTTCCTTTTTCTGCTGAAACCTGCTCCTGCATTCAGAGTCTTTATGACCAAAGTTATTGCAAATAGAACATTCAACTTCATTTTCAAGAACCGAAAAGTTGTTATAGGTCCTTTTTGTAATCCCCGTCATACTTCTTTGTTTTTGAGCTTCCCTAGTCATGATCGTTTTATATGCAACACATTGAGCTGCTTTGTGACCAAAATTATGGCAAGAAAAGCATTGTCCATTGAAGAAACTTCTGCGGTTATCGAATCTACCAGCCAATTGATTGTAATTTCTATTGTCATCTATTCTTGAACCAAATTGAGAAGATTTTACCTGTGGCTGGTTGTAGCTTTTGTTCACCCTTAAGATGGATTGCCCCTGATAGTTTCTGTTTGTAATTTGTCCCTGCTTTACCTGATGATCTTCATTGTGCTTTTGCTCATTTCTTCTTGCTGCATCAAGATAACTTTTTGAAGTGGATGCTTGAGAAGTTTCTCCATTATAGCCCAGACCTGTCTTGTTTAGTGGAGACCGCTGCACATTGATAATCTCATCCAAAGTTTCAGATCCTTTTACAAACTTGAGATTAATAGCTTTTGTTTTCTCAATCTCTTTTCTAAGACCAACAACTTCACCTTCTAATTTTTCAAGATGTTTTTCCTTTTCATCAATTTGAAATTGTAGAGTATCAATGATCATGTTCTTTTCTTCTATACATCTCTTGAGTCTAGTAATTTCATCATAAAGGTTATCCACATCTACAGCATCCATATAATCATCATCTTCAAATGCCATTAACAAATTATATTCATTACCTTGTTCATCTTCATCACTGTTTGATAGCCCATCACTATCTTCATGAGTGTAGTAGCTTTTCTTATTTGCATTCTGTTTCTTATTCCATCTAGCAGGTTCTTTTCCTTTATCCTTGTAAGGACATTTTGCAGCATAATGACCTACTCTTCCACAAGCAAAGCATTTAAAAGGTAACTTACCTCTGAACCTTCCAAAACCCCTTTGAAGATTTCTGACAAAATTTGATTCTTCTTCCTCTTCTTCTGGGACACGGCTTGCTTCATAATAATCTCCTTTGCCTGATGCCTTGAAAGCAGCTTCTCTTCTATCTGATGGACCTCCCTTTCTCATTTCATAAGCAGTTAGAATTCCATGTAGCTGAGACATAGTAAGAATTCGTAGATTTTCCTTTTCTTCTATTGCAGATACTTTAGATTCAAACTTGGGGGACAATGATCTTAGAACCTTTTCAACCACAATAGCCTCTTTAATTTCCTCACCCAAATTTTTCATACAGTTAACAACCTCATCTACCCGAAGAAAATAGTTAGCCACACTTTCATCATTATACATTTTGAGAGTCTCATACTGAATTCTGAGAGTTTGAAGTTTAGCACGCTTTACCTGTTCATCTCCTTCATAGCTTGTGACAATTTTGTCCCATATCTCTTTTGCGGATTTATAGTGCATTACCTTCATGAATTCTGATTGAGATATACATCCTAATAGAGTACTGACTGCTTTCGCATTTGTTTCATACTTCTTTTTCTCGGCTGCATCTGTAGGAGTAGCTGAAGGAAAAGCGTAGCCTGTTTCTACGATGTCCCAAACTTCTGTACCAAGAGATTGAAGATAGGCAATAACTCTTACCTTCCAATAATTGAAGTTTGTCCCATCAAAAACCGGTGGCCTGATTGATGCTTCTCTTTCGTAGTTGCTCATGATGAACGATCTACCTTCAAGCGATCAAGCTTCTCTGAAGGACCTGCTCCGATACCAATTGTTGGAAATAATACTGAGAGGGGGGGTGAATCAGTATTATATAATTCTTTTAATAAATCTTCTTTATTTGTTCTTTGAATTGTTTTTGCATGTCAATACCATAAAATAATGAGCATGAACAAAAGAAAACAGATAGTCACACCAAAGAACACAAGATGTAAGGTGGAAACCCAATGTGGGTGAAAACCACCTGCTGCAATATGTCTCTATCTTCTTTCAAATTAGAAACTCCTTTTACAATGGTTTTGTACTGGTGCAGTCCTTTACCAGTACGCAGGCTGCAACCTGCAGAGAGCTACAACTCTCTCTCGTTTTCCAGTCTCTCCTAGAAGGGAGCTACAACCCCCTACTTCTTTTCATACAAGGACCACTTTTCATAAATTTTCAAACTGGATCCATAAGCATCAATTGATCATCAAGTGTAAGAGAATCACCCAATCAACTGTAGTAACCAGATCAACAATAATAGGACCAAACCCAAAACACAACAATGATAAACAAAGATTTTAAGAGAAGTAAGCACCCTGCTCAACTGCTAGCCTGAGTCCCGGACTCACCCTGCTCAACTGCTAGCCTGAGTCCCGGACGCACCCTGCTCAACTGCTCGCCTGAGTCCCGGACGCACCCTGCTCAACTGCTCGCCTGCGTCCCAGACGCACCTGAAACGCTTCGCTCCTGCGTGCGGACGCACTTTTCTCTTACTACACCTGCGTCCCTCCGAGCATAGATGATTTCAAGAATTCAGAAGTAACCCAGACAATCAGATCTACAGATCTGAACATGCGCCAAGAGATCTCGGTCCATCAATAGATTCGCCTTGTTTAGATCTAGACCAGATCAAGCCCTCATAAGATATTCAACCCAAAACATACACAAGCCAAATGATCTCCTTTGCTTTATATAGGCAAGCTCCTCCTAAAATCATGAAACAATACCATGAGCCGACACCATAATAACCCAAAACCGTCGGCTAAATACCAAGAGTAAAACATAAGAAACCCCCACGTGAGCTTTTCTCTGCCTTGAAATGTGTGCACTGGGTGGACGCACCTCCTGAACGGCTGGCCTGCGTCTCTGGACGCGGTCCCTGCATGGTGTACCTGCGGGTACGCACCTTCTGAACTGATTTCCTGCGTCCTTCTTAATTTTTCAATAAATGGAGAGCCTTGTCATGGGAGTTGCCATCAAGTACAACATCTGTAACATAGAGCCATACCAGAAACATAATGCCAACACTTTGCTCTTAAGTTCACCAAATTTCAACATCTTCCTTCTAAAAGGTTCGAAGTTTGCAAATGGCTTAGTAGCATTAGTTTTACAATATGGATCATTCTTCACATTACACAAATTCATTCTAAATTTTATTGAATTTTGTACCAGTATTTTTGTAAGGGTTAATTTTTATCTGATTATCTCTTGGTTTGAGATCCACACTTTGGATATTCTTTAAATATGTTACCCTAGAAGGCAGATAAATATGTTACCCTAGAAGGCAGATAAAACGGTAGGAATGGCTTAGCAATAAATTCCAATGAGGATTGTTTTAATGTGAAATGAAATTTCAGTATATATATTTTGATTTTGTTTTTGTCATTTTTTTTTTAAATTTGGTGAATGATTTTTTATAATTTTTAATTTGGAGTGTAATTTTAGAATTTTAGTGTCTCAAGGATTTTTTACTACATTTTAAAATTATCTAAATATTTAAAAATATATTTTAAACAGTTTTATCCAAAATTGTATTTACCTTATTTAAAAAAAACTATATCCAATAAAAGATACAAAAAATATTCTAGTATCACAATTGCAGAACTATACCTTTTAATATCACAAATGCAAAACTATGATATGTAGTTAAAATATTCAAATTATTTTCTAATAGTTTGGAATAATATCATTGAAATTTAATTTATCATTTTCTACTTAATACATAACAAAGGTTCTACACATCTTTTGATAAGTGTAATTTCATTGACATGTCTTTTGATTAAGTAAATTTGGTAAGGATGACCCTTTTTTTGTTTAAACTTATTTTAATTTCATAGCATCTTATTTTAAATGACGTATGCAGATCTTCGCACGTTGTTATTTTTGATCAAATATGCAATGTTCTATATTAAATGAAATGAAACCCATTGGTAAGCTCTACGAAAGAGAGTTTGAACCAGGAAATTCTGGCTCTGCAGAATGCTCTACATTGTTCATGTACATTACACAATATATAGTAATCATAGATTTATGGAAGTTAGAACAATAACCTAAAAAATAGAAACTAATTTCTATCTTGAGGTCACGTGAACCAACTCACTATTCTAAGATATTCTCCATTATCTCTAACACTCCCCCTTAATGGAGAAGGGGTTCACAAATATGCCTAACATCTCCCTAAACATTTCAAACTTAATTTTTCCAAGAGGCTTAGTGAAAATGTCTGCAACTTTATCACATGTATTACAATATACCAAATGGATTTCTTTTGATTGCACTTTCTCCTTTACAAAGTGGAACAATGTATCAATGTGTTTAGTGTTTTTGTGAAACACTGGATTATTAGCAAGTTTGATTGAACTCTTATTGTCACACTTGATCGTTGTTGCCTCTTTTTGTTCTTCCCCAACATCCTGGAGAAGTCTCCACAACCAAACTACCTCGCATGTTGCTGCACACATAGTTTGATACTCTGCTTCCACTGAAGACAAGGAAATTGTGTTCTATTTCTTGCTACTCCATGTAATCACCTTAGATCCAATGTTGAATGCATATCATGTTATGGATTTGCGATTCTCTACATTTCTAGCCCAGTCTGAATCTATAAATCCTATCAATCTAACATGAGAGGACTCAGTATAAATAATACCATAATCTACAGTACCTTGTAGATACCTAAAAACACTGTTCATTGCATTCCAATGACTTTCAAGTGGCTTGGACATATATTGACTTAGCACACTGACTGCATAAGCCAAATCTGGTCTAGTAGTGGTAAGGTAGATTAGGCTCCCAACCAGTTGTCTATAAAGTGTTGCATCTGCCTCTTTAGAGCCATCCTCACTCTGCAGTTTGATGTTCTGATGTAATGGTACCAATGCAGGCTTACACTAATCCATCCTAAATCTTTTTAATAGTCCTTTGACATACTTTCCCTGGGAAAAAAATGTTTTTCCTGAATCTCTCTAGATCTCAACACCCAAAAAATATCTTAATTCACCAAGGTGTTTCATTTCAAATACCTGTGAGATCTGTTGCTTGATTTCTTTGATCAGATATGTAGCATCACCTATAATGATAAAATCATATACATACAAAGAAATCAACATTATACCCCCTTGTTCATCTTGCATGGTACAAAGATTAGGGTCGTTTTTGCTTCTATTGTAGCCAAATTGTAGAAAGAATGAATCAATCTTTCATACCAAAACCTGGGTGCTTACTTTAGTTCGTAAAGTGCTTTCTTTAACCTATAGACTAAATGTTATTTCCCTTTCTGGACAAACCATTTGGGTTGCTCTAAATAAACCTCTTCTTTCAATTCTCCATCGAAAAATGCAGACTTTACATCTAGTTGGTGAATCATCCAATGTTTCTTAGTAGCTAGAGAAATCAATATTCTGATGGTGTTAAGTTTAGCTACAGGGGAAAGATTTTCTTCATAGTCAATGCCTTCTTTTTGTGAATACCCCTTTGCTACGAATCTAGCTTTTAATTTATCTATAGTTCCATCTACATTAATCTTTGGTTTAAGTAGCCATTTACAACCTATGGTTTGTTTCCCTCTAGGAAGTTCAACTAGTTCCCAACTTTTCTTTCTGATTATAGATTCATATTCCTATTCCATAGTTCTTTTCCATTCACTACATTCATTTGCTTCCTTATAACTAGAAGGTTCGACAATATTCATCATACTAGTTATAAAAGCATTTTCCCTATATCTTGTAGGAAATTGAGCTTTCCTACCTAATCTCCTAAGTGGTGGGGTAGCCTCAAACCTTGTCTAATCATCATTCTCTTTTTCTTCCCGCTGCTACTGTTGTTGCTGTTGTATCTACAGCTATTGTTGTTACTGTTCATCTTCTGCCTTTGTCTGCAGCTAATCCTGATTGTTTCCTATTTCTTCACTTTCTTCTTCCACCAAGTACGAAATATCCCATTCCCCATTGTGTTTATTAGATTCTTCAAAATCCTGTTCATGGAATATGACATCTCTACTAACAAAAAATTTGTGAGTAGAGGTATTAAATAATCTATGAGCTTTATATTGTGAACAATACCCTATAAAGGTACATCTAATAGCTTTTGAATCTAGTTTTCTTGTGTCTTCCTTTGGAATATGGGAAAATGCTTTAGACCCAAATACTCTTAAATGTTTTACTGTAGGCTTAAATCCATATAGTTCTTCATAAGGAGTTTTAAACTCAAGAATCTTTGTAGGATTCCAATTTTTTAAGTAAACTGCAATATTTAATGCTTCAGCCCAAAAACCATTCGACAAATTCTTACCTTTTAACATGCTTCTAGCACATTCTACCAGCGTTCTATTCTTTCTTTATGTTACTCCATTCTGCTGAGGAGTATGGGGTATTGTAAATTGTTGTAAAATTCCATGATATTTACAATACTTGATAATCTCATTCTTCCTATATTCTTCCCCTTGATCAGAGCGGAGAATTTTTATCTACTTCCCTATTTTCCTTTCAATCATATTCCTGAACTGCTTAAAGTATTGAAATGTGTGACTCTTCTTACTCAAGAAATACACCCAATAAAACTTTGTACAGTCACCAATAAACAATAAAAACTATAGTGCACCTCCTAACGACTTTGTCTGCATGGGTCCACAAAGGCCTCTGCACTAATTCAAGTATATCTCTTTGTTTCTTCTCTATTCAAATAGGAATTCTTCTCTATGCATCTTTCCTAATGTACAAGCATCACAATCATTATGCACCTTTTTTAACATAGGAATATCTCCTACCATTTCCTTTATCTGAAGTAACAACAAATCATTGTAGTTGATATGACCAAAGCTTTAATGCCGCAGCTCTTCTATAGTCAAAACTATTGTTGTTAGAGCTCGAACTGGTGTTGGTCTTACATCCAATTTGTATAGACCTCCTATTTGAATTCCTGTAGCAATTGTCCTCATGCCATCTAACAGATCTTTAATATAGCAGTTAGATTTAACAAATTCAGCTTTAAGATCTTGATCTGTAATCATGGATACAGAAATCAAGTTCTTTTTTATACCGGGCACATACATAACATTATAAATTTGTCTTACATTACCATTAGGTAAAAAGACAAAACATTTCCCACATCCTTTGATCTGATGACTTCTATCATCACCTAGGTAGATTTGTGCTCCATCGTTGATTTCTTTAAAATCTCCAAACCATTGCTTGTTCCCTATCATATGTGTTGATGCTCCCGAATCTACATACCAGATGTTTACATCAACATTCTCATCACTATCTGCCATGAAAAATCTAAAATTTCGCTCATGATTATCATTCACAAGATGACTTGCATGTATTTACTGCTTTTGTTGTTCTTCATGATATTTCTTCTTCCTGCACTCTCTAGCTATATGACCCAACTTTCCGCAATAAAAACACTTAATTACAGAGTTGTTTTTATTCGGATTCATACCTTGGGTCAGATTTGGTCTTTTCTGTGATCTTCCTCCGTTTTGTTGTTTTGTTTTTCCTTTTCCTTTGTAGAAGTTCTTTTTCGCCATCAATGCAAGATTGGCACTCTGGGGCTTCAAAGTCAATCTTCTTTCTTCTTATTTCATCAGTATTCCTGACAGTTCTTCAAACTTTGGGATTTTCTCTCTCGCATTTATCCCAATGATGAACATTTGGTAGTCATCGGTCACACCATTCATGGTAATTGTTACAAGATCTATATCATCAACTGTATGACCAATGTCTTCCAATCTGTTCTTCAGATCTTTGATCCTTTCTATGAAGGAAACAACCGTTTCATTCTCCTCCATCTTCATGGATAAGATCCTGCTCTTTAGAAACATAAGACGATTTGTATTCCTAATCTCATACAGATCCTTCAATATTCCCCAAATTTCACTTGCTGATTTACATTTTTTGATATGTTGTATGATGTAGTCTTTCACTGACATCTTTAGCAGTGTCCTTGCTTTACCCTCACGCTTATCCCAACCTGGGACTGTTGTGGATCCAGCTGCAGGCTTTTGTTCATCCCCATTTGCAATCATCCAAGCACTCTGCACTTCTAGCAGAGTCTACATCTTGAATTTCCAATTCACATAGTTGGAGCCATCAAGATTGTTATGCTCGTTCAAGCATGCTTCAAACATCTAATTTTTTATGAAACCAGCTCAAGAAAAGATAGCAAAGATAGATCAACGCCTTAGAATTCAGCCTCTTCGAGGGGGAAACCTCCTTTACATTACATAAATGAACAATTCTTGGATGATTCAAATGACAAAACCTCCTTTCTATATATAGGAGTCTAAGGAGTCACAATATAATCCAGTCGACCTAACAATAATAATATAAAGCCACAAAAATAACAATAGAGGGATTCTATGGGGCACAGTAATAACAATATGGGGGCAATAGGGGCACAACAATATTAATAAGGGGTATAACTACAATAGTAATGGGGTAATCACTAGTATTATAGGGACCCAACATGCCCCTCTCCTTCAAAAAAGTGTTGTCCTCAACGCTTGAGTAGTTCTGGATACTTCTGCATAAAATTCTCATCCTCCCATGTGGAATCTTCAGCGGATAAGTTCTTCCACTTGATAAGATACTCTGAAATTGATCGATTTCGTAGCTGTCGAGTTCTTGTTTCTGTGACTGCTTCCGGTTCCAATATAATTTTTCCTTCCTCGTCAAGTTCTGGCAATATTGTTTGAACTGGGAGCTTGTCGCCTATAACCTTCTTTAAACATGAAACATGGAAAACTGGGTGCAATCGAGAAGCTGCAGGAAGCTCCAATTTGTATGCCATAGTACCAATCTTTTGCAACACCTTGTACGGACCATAATACTTTGGTGATAATTTATTATCCTTCTTAGCTTGCTTGAGGGACATTTGCTTATATGGTTGTAGCCGTAGGAATACCCAATCACCTACATCAAAACTTCTTTCACTGCGATGTTGATCTGCCTGTTGTTTCATTCTATTCTGTGCCAACACGAGGTTATCCTTTAAGAGTTGGAGGACTTGTTGTTGATGTTCGATGTGATGTTCCACTGCCTGAACCTTAGAATTTTCTCTTAAATATGATGTGATGGATGGTGGTTGATACCCATAAAGTGCCATAAATGGGGTCATTTTTGTTGTTGTATGGAAGGAAGTGTTATACCACCATTCAGCCAGAGGCAACCATTTGACCCATTGTGTCTGTTTATCAGATACAAAGCAACGAAGATATCCTTCCAAACATTTGTTTACTATCTCAGTTTGCCCATCAGATTGAGGATGATAAGATGAGCTATGAGCTAACTGAGTACCAAGACAAGAAAATAATTCTGTCCAAAAATTTCCAGTGAAAATGGGATCTCTGTCACTTACAATAATCTTTGGGTTTCCATGTAGCTTTTGAATTGTTTCCATAAATGCAGTAGAAACTGTACTGGCTTTAAATGGATGTGATAATGCACAAAAGTGTGCATACTTGGTAAGTCTGTCAACTACCACCATGATGACACTCTTTCCCTCAGACTTGGGTAAACCTGTGATAAAATCCATTGAAACCTCCTCCCAACGTTGGCTTGGAATGGATAAAGGTTGTAATAGACCCGGTGTCTTAATTGTTTCAACTTTATTTTGTTGGCAAACCAAACATTCCGCCACAAACTTTTGAATATCTGATTTAAGGCCATCCCAAAAAAATTCCTTCTTAACCCTGTGGTAAGTTTTTAAAAATCCTGAGTGCCCTCCTAAGGGAGAAGTGTGCAATTCCATAAGAATCTTTTTTTTAGCTGGGAATTCTTACAGAGGTATAAGCGATCTTTGTACCATAACGAATCATTTTGCCAGCTAAATGTATCAGACGTACTGGAATCTTGTTGTAACTTTCGAATAAGTGCCCACACTTCTTCGTCATTCTTCCATTCCTCCCTTGCTTCGTTTATCCAATCTGGTTGGATAATAGAAATGGCGCACAACAATGCTTCCACATCCTCATCCTTTCTTGAGAGTGCATCTGCCACCACATTTTGCTTCCCTTTTTTGTAGATGATTTCAAAGTCATAACCCAACATCTTTGTGACCCACTTTTGTTGCTCTTCAGAGGATAATCTTTGTTCTAAAAAGTATTTAAGGCTATCATGATCCGTTTTTACCTTGAAGTGTCTTCCCATTAGGTAGGGTCGCCATTTCTTAAGTGCATGGAGTATTGCCAACATTTCCTTCTCATAAATAGCTTTGCTTAAAAACTTTCCCTTGATTGGACGACTTTCAAAAGCAATGGGTCTTTCATCTTGCATTAGAACAGCACCAATTCCATTTCCTGAAGCATCACATTCCACAATAAAGGTTTTTGTGAAGTCTGGTGTAGCTAAGACCGGTGCTTGGCACATTGCCTCTTTAAGATGTTCAAAGGCCTTTGTTGCTTCCCGAGTCCATGAAAATGCATCTTTCTTCAATAATGTTGTTAGAGGTGCTGCTATTCTCCCATAATTCTTAACAAACTTGCGATAATACCCTGTCAACCCGAGAAATCCTCGCAGATGCTTTATGGATGTGGGGATTTTCCATTCCTTAATGGCTTTAATTTTGCTAGGGTCTACCTTAACTCCTTCATGAGATACAATATGACCCAAATATTCCACCTCCTGGACTCCAAAGAAACATTTGGATCTTTTTGCATATAATTGTTTCTCCTCCAATAGTTGTAGCACCTTGTCAACATGTTCAACATGATCCTTCCAAGACTTGCTGTAGATTAGTATATCATCAAAAAATACTAACACAAATTTTCTAAGGAATGGTTTGAAAATTGAATTCATCAAACCTTGAAATGTTGAAGGTGCATTGGTAAGGCCAAAAGGCATGACCAAAAATTCATAATGACCCTCATGAGTTCTAAATGTTGTTTTCGGAATGTCTTCAATCTTCATTCTGATTTGATGATATCCTGAACGAAGATCCAACTTGGTGAAGTAAATTGATCCATGCAATTCATCCAGTAATTCATCAATGACAGGAATGGGGAACTTATCTTTAATAGTGAGCTTGTTGAGCTCCCTATAATCTGGACACATGCGCCATGATCCATCCTTCTTGTGCACCAATACTACTGGAGCAGAGAAAGAACTTTGACTTGGTTGAATTATACCAGCCTCTAGCATTTCTGCAACCATACGTTCAATTTCACTCTTTTGGACATAGGGATATCTGTACGGCCTGATGTTTGGAGGAACACTTCCTGGAATCAGATGAATAGCATGATCATGATCACGCATAGGTGGGAGACCTTTGGGAGTCTCAAATACCTTGGAATGATTGTCCAAGACTTTTTGGAGATCTGGAGAAATAGATGATTCCGATGTGGACACATCTAGCGAGCATAATTGTGCAATTACACCTCTTTGCTCCTTTTTTAGAAGCTTTGTCATACCATTAGAGCTGATTATCTTTCCTGGTTTCCCTGCAATACCCCTTAATTCAACTTCCTTTCCTTCTGTAGAAAATTTGATGAAAAGTTCTTGAAAATTAAAAGCTATTGTACCCAGGGATTGTAGCCATTGGACTCCTAGTACAACATCAGCACCTCCCATTGGAATGGAAAGCATTGGGCTAGTCAATACATATTCTCCCATGGATAGCTTGATATTATGGCACTTTCCAGAGCAATTTATTGTTCCTCCATTTGCAATCATCACTTGACACTCTGGTGCTGGATATAGGAAGCAATTCAATTCTTTTTCTACCTTACAATGAATAAAATTGTGGGTGCTTCCTGAATCAATCAACACTATTACCTTTTCTTCTTGATTTGTCCTTCTATCTTGATGGTTTGAGGAGTGGTAATTCCCACCAATGCATTACAAGATATGGTCGGATTTATTTGTTCTTCATCTAGGCTTTGTTCCTGGAGTATATCCTCTTCTTTTGACCTTTCTTGCTCCTTTTCTTCTTCCTCTTCACAATCTATGTAGAATAATTTCTTCTCAGCACACTTATGACCTTTACTGTATTTGCTATCACAACTGTAACAAAGCCCTTTTTCTCTTTTTTCTTCCAATTTTTGTGGTGTCAACCTTATAGGTTGTGGAAGACTAGGGGCAACAAAACTTCCGTCTTTATAGTTGTGAGTGGTATGCTTCCTGGTTGCCATAATTTTGCTTTCCATTTTTCTTGCTAACCTGAATGCCTTCTCTAATGAATCAGGTTCCCAAAGGTGAAAATCATGTTGGATATTATCCTTTAAAGACCCTATGAACACATCAATCCTATGCTCCTCTGGAATATCTTTTACCCTTATGTTCAATTTTTGGAACTCCTCAATGTGCTCCATTATTGAACCCTTTTGTTTGAGACTTATCAATTGGCTAAAAAAAGTGTTGCTTTTTGTATCCTCATAATGTGCTATCAATTCTTCCGTAAAAATTGCCCAAGTGATAAATGGTTTACGAGAGCAAAGCCATTGATACCATACAAACTGATTTGGTTCCAAATATAAAGTTGCGATACGTACCTTTTGTGTGTTTTGCACATTATTGAGATCGAAGAATTGCTCCATCTGTAATATCCATGTGGCAGGATCCTTGCCATCAAACTTCCTCATATCGATTTTTGGAATATGGTGAGTCTTCGATCCAACATTAGCGTCTATGGAATCATGATTAACATTTCTTTTGTTCTCATCATGAGTTTCCTTTAGTACCCTTTCACCCTTAGGGACCATTTCTTGTAGCAACTTATTCATATTTATCTTCAATTCGTCCATGTGTGTCTTCAATTCTATCTTCAAATCATCCATCTTAGGTTCCACGTCAATCATCTTAGCTTCTACGCCTTTCTTTAAACAGTCCATCTTAGCTTTTGTTCCTTTTTGTGCAAGGTACAGTTGTTGCACTTGGTCTTTTAATTTTGATATATCATGTTGCATTTCTTCCTCTTCTTCATGAGTCATGCTAGAGATTTCAGGTTCCTTACTAGGTGTTTTCATTTTCTTTCTTTGGGGAATTAGTTACTGATAATAATGCTCTACTATGCCCTTTGAATTCCTTCAAAATAAATTTTCAAACCAAGCTTAAGCAAAAATTTAAGAAAATCTACACACCTTTTTTCACTTTGTAGGAGCTCGATATTGCCTGTGATGTATCTCTGTACTTTCCAATCATCTAGTTCTAAATTTGTGAGTTGCAGTATCCCTCTGTGTCCTCTTTCCAATGCCACAAGTCTGACCCAAATTGGATTCTCCAAGGAAGATTTATGTGAAATCTCCCACAGTGACTTTATTATAGACTAGTTCAGTAGAGAAAACTTGTACGATGTGCCTCGAGACACTATTTCGACCTTTGGATCTTAAGCATGCATACAAGAAACTAAAGTCCATCCTATTTATGTACCTTCTTACGAAATTTCAATCTGATTCCCAGAGAGAAAGTTATGACAATTTTCCCTAGGTTACCTGTTTTGAATGTAATTCAGGAGTCTGCAAAAAGACCAACTTCCTCAGATCATATCTACGCAAATATCACACGAAAATATCTGACATTCAGACCCAAGGTTCAGCGCGATTTCTTCTGAAATGGGTTTTTTTGCGACTTCTGAAATGTCACAGAAGAAAGTTATAGCAAAAATTCCACGATGACCTATTTGGAGCAGCGAAACCCTAGAATCCAAATCTCTGATACCAAATGTTATGAAACCAGCTCAAGAAAAGATAGAAAAGATAGATCAATGCCTTATAATTTAGCCTCTTCGAGGGTGCAACCTCCTTTACATTACATAAATGAACAATTCTTGGATGATTCAAATGACAAAACCTCCTTTCTATATATAGGAGTCTAAGGAGTCACAATATAATCAAGCTAACCTAATAATAATAATATAATGCCACAAAAATAACAATAGAGGGATTCTATGGGGCACAGTAATAACAACATGGGGGCAATAGGGGCACAACAATATTAATAAGGGGTATAACTACAATAGCAATGGGGTAATCACTAGTATTATAGGGACCCAACATGATTATTCATCTTGGCGATTAAAACAAATTTGGAAGGTAAATAAAAATGTTGGATTTACCCCAGATCTGTGTCAAAGACAGAAATTTCTAATCTCCAACGTTGTTTTCAACGGCCTCCTTCTAGTCTTTGTCTCGGTAGACCTTGGCCTTCACGCAACCTTCTCTTTGGCAGCCACCACCGAAATGCAGCTGCTCTTCTTGTTGTGATGTTGTTTGTTGTTTCTCGACCTCGCAACCTTCTCTCGACTTCTCACCATGGTTTTCGGACTTATCCACTGCGGAGTTACAATGATCATCGCAGATGTAAATGTTATAGTTGCGACTATCTCGTCGCAGATGTACACTTGATAGATGTGACGATCTAGAAAATGAAAACATGCAGAAGTGTTACAGTGTGATCATCGCAATTGTACCTCAACTACTTGCGATGATTTCGCAATAGGCGGACTAGCAAGTTCCTCACTCGGCGAACAGGTTTTCTCAGCCCTGTGAGTCTGATACCATGATAAAATATGCAATGTTTTATATTAAATGAAATAAAACCCACTGGTCAACTCTATGAAAGAGATTCTGAACCAGGAGAGTCTGGCTCTACAAAACGCTCTACATTGTTCACGTATATTATACAATATATAGTAATAATAGATTTAGGGAAGTTAGAACAATAACCTAAAAAATAGAAACTAATTCATATCCTGAGGTCACGTGAACCAACTAACTATTCTAAGATATTCTCCATTATCTCTAACAATTTTATTATTAAAAAGATACAAGGTATGAAGGATTTTACTTATTGAAACGACTTACAAGCTAGCTTCAACCTTTCTGTTATGCTAATATTAGCACCATTACCTCATTTAGGTTGTTATTTTATCATTAGAAAGATACAAAGTGTGAAGGATTTTACTTATTGACACGACTCACTAGTAGTTCTGACCTTTTCATTATGTTAATATCAACACCACTACGTCATTTAATAGTCATCTGTTCTTTTAAGTTCAATCAAAATTGTTTGGTAATTAAAGAAAATTTTCAAATTAGCAAGGAGTGAATGACAATATGAACTGACATTGCTACACAATCATGATAATAAAAAGTTTTAGTTATAAATTGAGAATAATCCATGTGCTTCTATTGTGTGTGTTTAGATATTGAATTTGCAAATACAAGATTTATCACTTTTAAACTTACCTTTATATTAAAGATATCATCTTAATTTTTATTTTTTAAATTTAGCAGATTACCTTTAATAATTCCACAAATATTTTATCTGATTATTTATGATTTACATAAATTTCAAAAAAAACAAGTTAACTCTCAAAATATTAAGTGTGTTACTCATTTCCTTCATATTATATTAAATATTAGAGTGAGATATAATGGCTGAATACATTGTTTTTGGGCCATAATGTAAAAAACACATGTGAATTATAATTTTCTTATATATATTTCTATAATGTTTAGCACGCTTTATTATTAGTTCTTATTTTTAGTTAACTAATTTAGATATATATATATGACAATTTTGTGTAATATTCATTCCTATAAAATATAATTTAAATTTATTTATTAAACCTATATAATATTAAATTATATCTATATCCTATAAAATATAGAATAATAATAATAATAATATATTTTTTATATATATATTTTTAATTAATTTATAATTTTAATTTATTGAGTAAACTTATATAATATTAAATTATATCTATATCCTATAAAAAAATATAATAATAATAAAACAGATAATAATAATATATATTTTTGAATAAAAAATTTAATTGTTTTATTTTATTATTTTATTCTAAATATTTATTATTTTGTTTTGATTAAATATTTTTTTAACTATTAAAAAATTCAACTAGAATAAATAAATTTGAATAAAATATTTTAAATATTAAAATATATTTAATTTTAATTTACATTTACATAAAATGAAAATTCCTAAAAAAAATCAATATAAATATATATAATATAAATACATTGTATTTATATTAAGTTATAATATGTTTCAAATTTTTTATATTGATTTTAGTTTATATTAAAGTCAATATAAATTTATATGCGTTGAATTATGAGTTTTAGATCAGAAAAGGATGGTCTAAAGAAATTAAATATCATATTAGAGTTAAGAAAATGTGTTCCCTATTCCCTATTTTTTTTGGCATTTACATTTATAAGTTAGAAGAGTGCTTGGAAATTATGAGATGCAATGGCCCTGAGTTCATTAGTAAGGTCATTATTCTTCTCCTTTATGTTGACGATATCGTTCTTCTAGCTAGAAGCCGTGATGGTCTCGACAAACAGCTTAAGGTCCTCCATGATTACTACTTGAAGATGGGTTTGATAGTTAATACTGACAAAACAAAAGTCATGATAATTAAATCTATAAAGATCAATCATGGTAATTTCATCTATGATGACAATTACTTAGAGGAGGTTTCTTCATACAAATATTTAGGTATTGACATTCATTTGAGGTTGGAAAACTTATTATGAGCTTAAAAACAATTGTAATTGAATTGATCTTTGGATTTGAAGTAAAAAAGGTTCTTCTTTGAGATTCTGGCCACCCTTATTATTTTATATGGATGTGAAATTTGGGGTTGTAGTATATCTAGAAAGTCATGGAGGAAGATCGAGATGATTCAAAAGAAATTTATAACCTACAGCCTCAATATTAAAGGAAATATTATGTAGCCCCAAGAGTTAGCTCAATCGGTCAAATCAATGCCTCACCAATTGGGAGGTCATAGGGTCAATTCCCGAAAGTCTTGGGATCAGGTCAGTAAATAGGCTGAGGGGTGTGATCCCCTTCGGTTGGTATCCACCCTAGTTTTGAACCATGGACGTAGTAGCTACCTAGGACCATGGGTATCCATGAAGCACACGTGAAAAAAAAAGGAAATATTCTTTATCATATCCTCTTGATCAAAGATAGTCTTTCACCGTTAAAAACATGACTATTTTTAGGTATTTTATGTATAAGAATAAGCTTTACAACACGGAAGCCAAGAGGTTTCGCAAAATCACTTCTAATTCTAGCTAAGATCCCCACCTATGTCCCAAGCATGGATGTTAAAAGGCTACCGAGTCTTGGTTCGACCACTATTGGGGGTTAATGGAGAGGTCATCTTGGGGAATAAGGATAGTATTAAAAATTATATTACCTCCAAATTTAATGATAAATTGTGGCATGATCAGGAGCTATAGGGAAAAATGAAGCTAAGGTATTATAAGGAGGTGATCAACCCCACCATTTCTAACTAATATTATCTTTTTGTCTTTACCAATAATAAGAAGAAAATGAACATTGCAAAGATAAGAAATAATTTTCATGAACTTCAAAGTGAAACGAGACATTGATATATTCCCAAAACACCCTCGGACGAAACAATCTATCACCTTTGGCATACTAAGAGGGTCGAAGATGAAAAACACTTTCTCTTAGATTATCCGACTCTTACTCACATCAGTTCTCATTTCCAAAACATTTGCCACAGTGTCAAATTTATTGACTTGTTAAGTCAACAAAACCGTAGTGATCTTAGAGCACTTCTTTCCCTTCTTTTTTATCATAGAAATAAAATATTAAAGAGCAGCAATTAATGTCTTACTTTCTTAAGGTCGGATAGACAACATTGGTCTTAATAAACACATCCATTCTCATTTCCAAAACATTTTCCACACTATCAACTTTCTTGACTTGTTAAGTCAACAAAACTATAGTGATCTTGGAGTACTTTTTTCTTTCTATTTTTAACATAAAAATAAAATATTAAAGAGTAACAATTAATCTTTTATTTTCTCAAGATCGGATAGACAACATTAATCTTAATAAACATTAATCACCATCATTATAAAATAATTATCAAAATATTAACAATCCAAAAAATACTACAATATAAATAAATTGTTTAATTATTTTACATTTTCGTAAATGACAAACCCATAAATATCCCCAAAGGTCGGGACGAGGATAATCTGTTGTTTTAGATATATACTTATGTGTCATTGAATGTGGGGATTAATTTTAAAATGTATTGTAATTTAAAGAGAAAATGGTCGTCTATTGCACCCACCAGTCACCAGACTCACCCTAAGTCCACAAAAAATTAACATATAAAAGGTCGACCTATTCTGTGAAGATGCCCTCATTCTCCAACATAAACACTGTCCAAAGGATCATATAATTTGCTTGCACCATTGGTGCATATTAACATTTTAACCTCAACATGTAAAATCAATTCTTCACCATTTTGAGACGCTTATATTAATAATACAAAATTATATTTGGAATAGTTTAATTGGTGATCTCATGTGAAATCTATGAAAATTGAGAGATCCAAACACCTAATTCTCTCAAAATTTTGTTGCATGTCAGGCTTCACCTAAATAATAAACAGCATCATGAGAAAGCAAGTTGAATGCAATTTGGCAGAATAATTGCAATGCCATCGGGTTGATGGCAGGCATTGGCAGTGTTGTAATCCCCGGGTGGAGGGTAGCAGTTATTGCGAACATCATTGTGACATGTTGCGAACATATTCTTCCAAGAGAATGCACATTAGGAAGGACATGTCTATTATCACAATACTGCGACTTGCTTTCCATTTTTTTCGCTTGCTAATAGTCTCTCTCATCTCAACAAACTGAGGTAACTAATAAAATTTTAAATTAAGTTTACCGAATTAATATTAGACATATTTAGCATATTTGAAATGATCAAAATAATTAGATGTTCAAAAAATTTTGTACAACCCACATAACTGAAACCAACGTAGATCCATCTTAAAATTGGATCTATGAAGCACTGAGAGGGATCAAATCTCTCGAGGTGCAAACCTTTCCTCAAGTTTTGCACCTCGAGAGATTTGATCCCTCTCGATGTTTGATAGATCGGGTTTTAAGATGGATCTAGGCTGGTAAATAATATTTTAGAGGTTATTAAGATAATTAATTGTATAACAATTTGAATAATTTAAATAGGGATAGATATATTAAAATGAGTGAGGATTGGATTCTTTTACATAACCAAAAAAGAAATCAACAAAATTTTATAATTAACTAGTGTAGCTATATAAATCAAATGGCTAGTAAATGCTCACAAATATCAAAACATTTATTTTATGATACATCTAATATTTCCAAGATTAAAAAAATCATAAAAATTAAGTAAATTAAAAATTAAAAAGCTATAAAAATTAGTCATTGAGATGTTCCCGAGGTATTGGAAAATAGCTTTAATACTCTAGGTCTCTCCGCAAATTTAGTATGGGAATGGACCTAATTTGTATTGTCACTTGCATGGAATGGCATCAAAGTGAGAAGAGACTCAAACACGCTCATGTGGAAAATAAACAAAGGGTGTATGAACTTCTTCTTCTTTCATGGAGCCAAAATTCATGTTAGGTTTGTATGCAGAGCGGGAGCTACATTTGACCCAAAAAATCATCACACATTCCTTATTAGCCCGGGGCTAGGGCCTAGATCTAATAATAAAGAAGAATTAATTGGATTTTGGCTTGTCCTCAACTTTGGAATGTTCAAAAAGGTGAAGTGCTTACAAATATTTGACAATTATCAAATGGTTATTGTTTGGTTCTTTGGGATTGATACATTACACACTTGGCCTTAAATCCTTAGCAAAATTTTTTTTGTCAATTACAGGAACTTTTTGAGGAGTTGGAGGTATCACAGATCCACACAGAAAACAATGTTAACGTGGATAGAAAATAAAAGGAAGCATTACTCTAGCGTATAGCAAATTTAGTGATTAAAAAAAATATGTTGATGTCCTTAGGGTGAATACCAAGAACATTTTATGAAGAAGTTGTTTGTAATCATTGAGACCTTGCATGTTTTCTTATGTTTCATTGTTTTATGTTTTGTATTGGTAGAATGTCATAGCTCTTAACAGACATGTCCAGGTTGTAATTGAATAATAATTCATATACTTTGATCTCAATGAAATACAAGCATGTTGTTATTTTCCATGGGGAAAAAATTAAATTATAACTTTAATTTAAGTTATTCTTAATAATAATTATAAAAGAATTTATATGTGAGATATGTAACAAGTTTCTAACTATGGAGACTCACTTTCACTTTATTCTTATCCTTGTAAATAGGATTTGTTACAATATTGTGGCTTACTAATACCACATGCTAGAAAAACCATAATTCATTTCCATTTAAGATGTTTTTTTAACTAATCAATTTAATTAAAAGGATTGGGCATTATTAATTTTAAAATAAATCTTTGGCTTTGATTTGTAACTATTACTAAAAATATTTTAAAACATTATGTGGATCACTACCATTCACATGAGGTGGCGGGAGGGCAAGGGATTCTCATTAATCCCGAAGGAGTCATTAAATATAGTTATGCTTGGGGGCTAGGAAGAAAGACCAATAACCAAGCTGAGGCTTATGGAATGTTAATAAGACTAATCCTAGCACATAGAAATGGGATAAAGAAGATTCAGGTGTTAGGAGACTTTGTGATAGCTATAAGGCATGATTAATACTTCAAAGGCTAAGATCTCTACACTGAATCAAATCATAATGAGAGCCCAAAGCTTGATCCCTGTTTTCGACTCAGTGACCATTTATCATGCCTTGAGGGGAAATAATCATGATGTTGACAGACAAACCAATAAGGCAAGCGATCTGGAGGAGGAAAAATGTGTCATCAACGATGTCGTGAGCACGACAAAAATACCTTAATAAATTGAAGAGTGTCATGTGTAGGCCAGAAATAAAGCCTCAATGGATAGAAATGGAGGTGGAAAAGTTGAATCTATCATTCCATAACGAAATGAAGCCCCACCCTTCTCCCCCTAGCTCTCTGCTACCGTCTTCCCCCTTCCCCTTCCCCTTCCCTATCGTTTCCCCCATACCCCACGCCTCCCTGCTCCTTTCTCTCATACCCCCTCCCCTCCCTAAGTCCCCTCCCCTTCCCCCTTCCCTATGGCCCGTCGCCTTTCTAACCCTCACCTTCATGCTATAACCTTTGCCCTAAACTTCTTCTCCCCATGTCACATCACCCTCTGCAAGCTCCTGCCTGCAAGTCAGACACCCATACTCGCTCAAAACGTGGAATCCCATGGAAATTTGGTACCACACTTGTTTCACAAATAAGTCACAACGTGTGGCCTCATCGTTTTGGCCCTGGTTCTTGGAGAAATGGGCGACAAAGCACCTCGGGCACATGCATGGATTTGAGATTTACAAAGAAAAATTTAATTCAAATCCTTAGTGAGGTTGGGCTCGTTCATGGGAGAATTGTGGGAATGACTGATAAAACAAAGGAGCCTAGTGGGAATTTAATGGAGGGTGGATTTATGATGGAATACCCATGGGATCTCGATTGCAACAATCTCCTCACTCATCTCTGCATCACCTCCAGGTCAGGCAGGAGGTATAAAGTGCATACACGTATGCGGATTTTGTATTTCATAAGGTGTGAGAGTAGGACAATGGCCTTTGTGAAATATTGGCGGCTAGAGTCGAGGTTTTTGTATGAGTTTCAATGTCACGGACGTTGGGCATTATGATGTGAAGATTAGTAATGAAGGTAAGAAGGTCAGTATGTCTAAGGTTTTGGAATCCAGCATGTAGAGGCTTAAAGGCAGTTCATGGCTGAGCACATGGGGGAGCCACAAGCCGAGGTCAAGTGGGTTGAGAGCTAGTTCCTCGGTGCAAGGTGGCAGATAAAGACCCTCATGTCTCACCTATGTCCAAGATCATTGGGACTTGCGGGAAGCACTGTTATAACTTCAACGCAACATGCGTCACCAAAAGCATGAAAATATGAACATGGAGAAAAGTGAAATTGAGAAAACGAAACGTATCAGGCAGCTCGAGGACGAAATGGATGTTCTACATCACCAACTAGATAATTTGAAGCTCAAGGTGGATGTTATAGAGGATGGTTTGGAGGAAAATGTGGAGGATGTGACAGACCACGGAAATCTCAAGGATTCAGAAGAGGCCTCGCCGGGATTGGATCTAAATAACCCAACCCCTATGGATATCTGACCAGCTTTGTATTGTTTTTGTTTTTGTGTTATTAAAATGATGAACTGCAAATGTATATATCTCTTACTTCAGTTCTCTTACTTCAATTTTGTGGAAGTTATAGTTGTAGATACCTTTGTAACCAATATAGACATCCGTTCTCATTTCCAAAACATTTCCCACACTATCAACCTTCTTGACTTGTTAAGTCAAGAAAATTGTCATTCTCATTTCCAAAACATTTGCCACACTATCAACCTTCTTAACTTGTTAAGTCAACAAAACAGTAGTGATCTTGGAGCAGTGATTTCCCTTCTTTTTCATCATAAAAATAAAATATTAAAGAATAGAAATTAATCTTTTACTTTATTAAAATCAGGTAAACAACATTAATCCTAATAAACATTAATCATTAACATCATTATAAACATAACCATCGAAATATTAACCCTCGAGAAAAAAATATTTAACATTTTAATAAATGACAAACCCATAAATCTCCCCAAATGTCGGGACAGGGATAATATGTTGTTTCACATATATACTTATGTGCCGTTGAATGTTGGGATTAATTTTAAAATGTATTGTAATTTAAAAACAAAATGATCATCTGTCGCACCCACCAGTCACCGGAGTCACCCTAAGTCCACAAAAAATTAACATATAAAAGGCCGACCTATTCTGTGAAGATACGCTCATTCTACGCAAAGACCGTCAGAAGATTTGTTTGCAGCATTGATGCATATTAACATTTTAACCTCAACATGTAACATCAATTCTTCACAGTAATGCAAAATTATATTTGGAATAGTTTAATTGGTGATCTAATGTGAAATCTGAGAGATCCAGAAATCTGATTTTCGGAAAGAAAGACCAACTCTCGAAATCTGATTTTGGGAGTTGGTTCCTAGACCAAAAGCTAAGAATGTCATAGGGACAAAATGGATCTTCAAAAATAAGTTGAATGAAAATGGAGAAGTAATTAGAAACAAGGCCAGACTTGTGTGTAAAGGGTATGCTCAACAAGAAGGAATAGACTTCGAAGAAACTTTTGCTCCTGTTGCTAGACTTGAGGCCATCCGAATGTTCCTTGCTCTCTCAAGCTTTCAGAAGTTCAAAGTTTTTCAAATGGACGTGAAATCAGCCTTTCTGAATGGGGACTTAGAAGAAGAAGTGTACATTGAGCAACCAAATGGTTTCATCCTTGGGAATGATCCAAATCTTGTATGCAGACTAAGGAAGGCTCTCTATGGTCTTAAACAGGCTCCAAGGGCTTGGTACTACCATTTGGACAAATATCTTCATCAACAAGGTTTTTCAAAGGGATGAGCAGATAGCAATCTTTAAATAAAAATTGAAAATGACAAATTACTAATACTTGTTGTGTATGTAGATGATATTATCTTTGGCAGCAATGAAGAAGCTATGAGTCAAAGATGTGCCTTGGTGATGCAGAAAGAATTCGAAATGTCTTTGCTTGGAGAACCGACATATTTTCTTAGATTGCAAATCCAACAAAAAGAAGGCGAGATCTTCTTGTCTCAAACCAAGTATCTCAAGCAGATTTTGAAGAAATATGGCATGGAAGATGCAAAACCAGTATGTACCCCCATGGTCACAGGATGTAGCCTCAGTGCAAATGATGAATCAGCAGCAATGCATCAACCAACCCACAGATCTATGATTGGAAGTCTACTTTATTTAACAGGTACCCGACCAGACATCATGCATGTAGTGGGAATAGTTGGAAGATTTCAGGAAAATCCAAAGGAAACTCATCTTCAGGCAGTGAAGATAATTTTCAAGTACCTTCAAGGAACTCAAAACTACGGCTTATGGTATCCTAGAGATACAGATCTCACACTTCATGCTTATACAGATGCAGATTGGGCCGGAAGCATGGATGACAGGAAGAGCACAAGTGGTGGTGCATTCTTTATGGGTTCTAGATTAGTATGTTGGTTCAGTAAGAAACAGAGTTCGATTGCTTTATCTACAGCTGAAGCGGAATATGTGGCTGCTGCATCTTGTTGCACTCAACTCCTTTGGATGATGCAGACCTTGCATGATTTTCAAATCACTTGTACTCCACCTATCTCCATCTTATGTGATAATACAAGTGCAATCAACATTTCAAGGAACCCAGTCATGCATTCAAAGACCAAGCACATACCGATCAAGTATCACTTTCTTAGGGAACAAGTGGTTGAACAAAAGGTCAAGTTGGAGTATGTTCCTTCTAAGGAACAAGTTGTTGATATACTCACCAAACCATTGCCCAGGGATACCTTTGAATACCTCAGGCGAAAGCTGGGGGTTGTTGATGCATCATCCTGTTGTTGAATCTCATCTGTTTCAAAGATTGTTGGTTGTACGCAAGTTCCATATGGGGTATACGTGTACATTGGTCGAAGATCGAATGGCACAGGTTCAGGGGGAGCATATATTCTTCTAATAATGCATTGTTGGCATTATGGTAGAATATCTTGGAGGAAGTACAGAAGCAGAACATGGATGCTGATCTGAATATTGCTGCAATATGTCTCTATCTCTTTCACGGTCATGTATGGTGTATGGTGGATTATGGTTCTTCTTGAAGAATTTTTTCGTTTACAGATCTAATCTTTAGTCAGGGGGAGCATGATCAGCAAAGCAAAGGCCTAAGCATGTTCTCAGGGGGAGCATAACCCTTTGCCCTTGATGTCAAAGGGGGAGAATGACGTTGAGGATCTTGAGGTTGCCATCAAGTCCAAAGGGGAAGATTGTTGGCATTATGATTCTAGTTTGGCTCTATGGTTTAGGTGTTGAAATTGATGGCAACTCACTCAAGTGGCAAAACTCTGTTCAGGCTCTCAAAATGATGGAAAATAAGAGGTCCGCAGGTGCATCGTCCAAAAGGTGCTGACCCGCAGGTTCGCCGTCCAGGAAGTCCGGACATACCTGCAGGTTATCCGTTCATAAGGTGCGGTCCCCCAGTTCACTCACTCTAATGCAAAGAAGCGCGCTCACGTGGGGTTTCTTATGTTTGGCCCTTGGTATTTAGCCCGTCGTTCATGATCCTATGGTTTTGGCCCGTGGTTTAGGATCTAAATTATTTGAACCCCTGTTTGGATCCCTTGTATTAGTTTTCGATGGTTTTTTCCCATGGTTTGAATAAGGGCTTGCCTATAAAAAGGAAAAGAGATCACTTGGCTAGACACTTGTGAAATTTGAATATCTTAAGATCTGAATGTTTGGGTGATTTGTTTTAAAAGCTAGATCTAAATCAAGGAGAAAATTTAAGGCGAATCTATTGATAAGTCATGATCTCTCGAGCGCATGATTAGATCTATGGATCTGACTGACTGTGGCACATTGGAGGACTGTTAATTTTGCCCTAATCAGAGGTTAGCAGGCGATCCACGGCGTAAGTGCAGGGGTATGCAGTGCAGGAGAAGACGCAGTGCGGGGGTACGCAGCGCAACAGAAGGCACAGTGCGAGGTACGCAGTGCAACAGAAGGCGTAGTGTGAGGTACGTAGCGGCACAGAAGGAATAGTGCGGAGGTACATGGTCAGACAGGCAGTGCAATGCATATCTGAGTTGAGGTACGCAGTTCAACAGAAGGAGAAAGTGCGGTGGTATGCAGAGCAGCAGAAGGATACAGTGCGGATCTGCGCAGTTCAAGCACAGAAATACTGCGGATATCCGCAGGTTTATATCGGTGAAGTTGCGGACCTGTCTTGAAACATTTGTTGGCTGTCTTTTATCTATTGCTGTAGAGTTCTGGGTTTAGATTTCTGGTATTACTTTTCTGTTTATTGCATTATGAGAAGCTGGGTGATTCATTGGTTGATTGTATAAGGAGATTGGGTGATTTACATGTACTTGATGATCATTTGATCTTCTTGGATCGAGTCTGAAAATTAATGAAATGTGGTCCTTAAAGAAGTAGAAGAGCAAAGGGGTTTGTAGCTCCCTTCCAAGAGAGACTGGAAAACGAGAGAGAGTTGTAGCTCTCTGCAGGTTGCAGCCTGCATACTGGTAAAGGACTGCACCAGTACAAAATCCTTGTAAAAGAAGTTTCTAATTGAAAGAAGATAGAGACATATTGCAGCAGGTGGTTTTCACCCACATTGGGTTTCCACCTTATATCTGGTGTTCTTTGGTGTTCTTATCTATTTTTCTTATTCTTGTTCATTATTATATGGCATTGACATACAAATGAATGATCAATATCTGAAGAATAAATTAAAGTATAAATCTGGAAGGCATATTGAAAAGAATTTGATAACACTGATTCACCCCCCCACTCAGTATTATTTCCAACAGTGAAGGAGTACGAGGACATCTTCACCTCCCCTGCAGGGGTTCCTCTACACTATCAAGTCAAGCACTCCATCAAGCTAACCCCAATTTCGCCACTACCCAATGGGCCAATCTATCGGCGCTCCGTTCTGGAGAACAATGAAATCAAGAGGCAGATTCATGAGCGCTTGTAGAAAGTTCACATCTGTCCGAGTTCATCGCCTTGTGGGAGCTTGATCATGTTGGTACAAAAGAAGGATGGGACTTGGAGACTCTGTATTGACTATCGGGCACTGAACAAGGTCACTGTCCGTAATAGGTACCTGATCCCACTGATTGATGACCTCCTGGACTAGATGAAGGGGAAAAAATATTTCAGCAAGATCGATTTGAAGTCAGGATATCACCAGCTACCAATCGAACCCTCCAATGTGTGGAAGACTACCTTCAAAGTCAAGGAGGGCCTTTTCGAATGGTTGTTTATGCCTTTCAGATTGACGAATGTTCTTGCAACCTTCATGAGGCTAATGGATGACATCTTGTGGCCATTCATCAACTCATTTGTAGTGGTATACTTGGATGACATCCTGATCTTCAACTAAAGTTGGGAACAACACGTCCACAACATCCTATAGGTTCTCCAAACGCTACGGCAACACAAGTTATGTGCCAGTTTGGAGAAATGCACTTTTGGCATGACCCATGTTTAGTATCTGGGATACATTATTGAGGAACGGGGGGTGCATGTGGATCTAGCCAAGATCCAAGTTATTCGAGATTGGCCATCTCCAACCACTCTGACAAAGCTCTGCAGCTTTCTAGGTCTTGCCAACTTCTACCACAGATTCGTGTTGGGATTTTCTCATATCACTTAGCCCTTGAGTCAAGTCACCAAGGGAGGAGCTAAAGAAAAATTCTTTTGGTTTGAATCTCAATAGAAGGCATTCATAGAGTTGAAAGATCGCCTATGCTCGGCACCAATGCTCGCATTACCAGACTTGCAACAACCATTTAAGGTCGACAAAAATTCCTCTGACTATTTTATTAGGGAATTCCTTACTCAACACGGGCATCCAGTGGCATATCACAGTGAGACACTTTCAGACGCAGTCCGGAAGTATCCCACTTATGACAAAGAGATGTATTCCATTGTGCAGGCCTACCCACAATGGAAGCGTTGCATTTTGGGGAAGGAAATGGTCATCCACACAGACCACCAACCCCTGTAGTTGATATGGACCCAAGGGAAATTATAGAATGATCGCCATCAGAAGTGGTCCACATACCTGCAATAATTCCATTTGAATATCAAGTATAAGAAGGGTAGCACCAATAATGTTGTAGATTGCCTCAGTCAACCACCAATCATAGAATTAACCATCGTGCTCAACTCTTATGGGCACGAGACTTCTGATTGGCCACTTCTCTACAAAAGTGACCCAGAATTCGGCCACACATACCAGACACTCTTAGAGGGTCAGCATGTTCTAGATTTTCACCTCGAGGATGCCATGTTATGCCGCCTGGGTCACCTTTGTGTTCCTTCAAGTGAGTGTTCCAAGATGATTTGGAAAGCACACTACAGTCAGGCTACTGGGCATTTCGGGGTCGAGAAATGGTAGTAGTACTGCAGAAGTATTTCAATTGGCCGAATCTTTGACGAGATGTCAGGAAGTACATCAGATCATGCACTGCCTATGCCATTGCCAAACCGGCCATCAAGAAGCAAGGCCTCTATACCCCGATTCGACCTTCGGAATCCATCTCCATGGATTACATGTCATGCCTTCCTTCCACTAAGCATGCAAACAACTGTGTTTCTGTGGTCATCGAAAGGTTCTCAAAGATGGCCATTACGGTAGCCTGCAAGAAGAATATCACAGTACAAGCCACTGTTAAAATATTCTTTGAACGAGTGTGGGTACACTTTGGGATCCCACAGTCTATCATCTCAGATCGTGACAACAGGTTCCTCAATACATTTTGGTCTAGCCTCTGGTCGATGCTAGACACCAAGCTCACTAAGTCCACAATCTTCCATCCTCAAACTGATGGCTAGACAAAGGTTGTCAAAAAGATGATCGTACACATTCTATGCATGTACAACTCAAAGCATCCATGCACATGGGACAAGAGCCTCCCCTATGTTCAGCATAGCTACAACTGGGCTCTCCATAGCTCGACTGGCCACAGCCCTTTTCAGGTGGGCTTGGGATTCCAGTCACAATGTCCCATTGATGTGGCCATGCCATTTGCAGCTACTCACATAGATTCGGCTCATGTCCAGTCCGAAACAGATAATGAAAAAAACTTCATTGAGCACATCCAACATATTCGCCAGCAGGTCCATGACATTTTGGAGAAATCAAATGCTGAGCACAAGCAGCAACATGATCAACATTGGGTGCCACACAAGTTTCAGGTGCGTGACAAATTCTTGTTGCATTTGCAAAAGGAATGCCTTACCAGAGCCTATCGGAAACTTAGACCACTATGATATCGTCCTTACACCATTACCAAGGCTATGGGAGACAATGCATTTGAGATTAGAATTCCCCCATTCCTTGGCCTGCGCCTAGTGTTCAATGTGGATCGCCTTCGGCCATAATTTTGACCATTACTAGGCACATCCGACATTGAAGAACAACTCACACTCACAGAGTTAAATCCAGATTGCATGGAACAATCTGCAACTGATCGATCATGTACACACAGATCAAGCACACTCGCCAGCAGAATATCCAACTTTATCGAGTTGTCAAAGCAGGCCAACTCCTTCACCAAGGCAAGTGGCTCACTAGGGACCAAGATTAGCAGATGTTTCCTCGTCTCATGGAGGAACTCAACACAATGGGGACCATTGCTTCCAAAGGGGGGAGGAATGATCGAGGTGGATATTGGTGGCCACTCACCAAATCCACTTGGACCCCCACCATTGTTTCTTTCAGCTTTTCATCTTCCTTAATTGTAGCACAATTTACTATTTTTAGCAGTTTTTCGGGTCGTGAACTTTCGGATCTGTTTTGAGGCCCTAAACGATGTTTTTTGGGAAAACTGGGAGCAACATGGGTCCATGGACGAAATTTTTTCTTCCCAAAGTTTTAGTTATTGAATAGGTCTTTCTAATGAGATATTATGTGTGTCAAACGGAGATCGTATGCCAAAGTTATGACCCCAAGAAGTTGATGTACAAATTTACCCAAACAGGGCCCACAGTTTGGCGTTTCATCTTCTAGGGTTAGGTTAATGGATGTTTACGGTTTTCCATTGTTTCTCAACAATAAATAGGCCTTCGAGCCTCATTGTAACAAAGTTCAGAGGCATGTAGCCGCCACATCTCTTCTCAGAGATAAGTTGTCATCGCCCTAGCTGGTTTATTTCCATTTCTGTTTGTAAGCATATTTCAGTATTTTACATTATTGAAATGAAGTATTATTTCCACTACATCTTTGTGTTTATGGTTATCTCTGTAATTTGTTAAGTTCCTGTTTAAATCTGGATCATACACCCAAGAATTGAAAATACTAATTAGGACTATCAGAAAACTAATTTGGGTTTATCAAAAAAAATTAAAATGCCAGTTGGGTGAATCAGAAAAATAAAAACACCATTCGAGAGAAAATTGAAAATTACTAGTTATGTGCATCAAAAAACGTCATGAAGATAGCCAAAAAGCCTTGTATCGCCATAACTGGAGCAAGAATGGTCGGCCTCACTGCTGCAAATTGTTTCATGGAGGCTCATGCATTAAACTAGTTGGATGTTGTGGTCTCAGAGGCCAATGATCAAGCCAAAGGAAGGATCTGCAGCATTGAATTTCATGGCGAAAGAGTAGAGAAGGGGGAAACATGGATTCATGGGATTGAAGGGAGCCCTATATATTCCATCACCAAGCATATTGGTGCCATGGAGGATAGGGAGAAGCCATGGAAATTCATGGATGATTTCATGCACAATCCACCTGTTTTGGCAGAAGGAGGAACAATGGTGCTTCCATCTTTGGTAGATCCAATGTTGAGATTGTACAAAGATTTATTAGCTAAGGTGAAAAATCAGAGAAACAATTGATCTGAATTTAAAGAGGAATGCAACAAATTATAGATATAACCATAAACATAGAAATGCAGCAGAAATAAAACTTTGTTTTATTAACATCAAAGAACTGAAATATGCTTACATACAAAATGGAAATAAGATAGCTCGGGCGATGGTAGCTTATCTCTATGAACAAATGTGGTGGCTACATGGCTTTGAACTATGTTACAATGAGGCTTGAAGGCCTATTTATTATTGAGAAATAATGGAAAACCCTAACAATCCAAAAACCTAACCCTAGGAGATGAAACACCAAACTATGGGCCCCGTTGGGGTAAGTTGGTACATCAAATTCTCAGGGTCGTAAATTTCACATACAATGTATGTTTGATGCACAAGATGCCTTGTTAAAAAGATATATCCAAAGGCTACAACTACTTATTGCGAATAATGGCTCTGGAAGTTCACGACCCGAAAAAATTGCAAAAATAGTAAATTGTGCTACAATTAAGGAAATTGAAATTTTGAAAGAAACAATGGTGGGGGTCCAAGTGGAATAGGCGAGTTGCCACCAATATCCACCTGGATCAAGAACACAATATGATTTTACCATATGGTCATGTTGGGGAGGAGCCCAAGCATGAGGCCTTAAATAGAGGCTTAGGGACTTATCTAAGAGCAGGGTTAGAGGAATATTTAGCAAAGAATGCTCACAATAGCAAAGCCTTTTCTGCATCTACAAAAGGTTAATTTGGTTGAATCGAGATAGGAGGCAATACACAATTGGGATTTGAGGCCATTACAAGAGGTTGTGTTTCATAGTCAGAGTCACATGGATAGGACTACCACTATTGTAGACAATTTGGACAATGTGAACTTGGATTCTTATGGTGAGCATTGGGAGTTCCCTCGCATGCATTTACCCATCCCTAGGGGATATTCTAGTGTTATGCAGGAGCTTGTGAACATACTACTTGATGGTAGTATAGTGTACAATGCTAATATTGAGAGTATAGATTGGAGAAGTGACGTGGAGGGCAGTGGGAGCTATGTGTTGTTGAAGGGCCCTGATGTTAATTTTGAGGCTCACCAAATGATCCTCAATGATTCATTGGGTCTACTGAAGTCTGTCATTAAAAATTGCAATAGGAATGATGCAAGTAGTGACATGGATCAACAACCACAAGACCTTGTGCTTGGAGGCTTAAAGCCGCCTCTATGACCGTGGAAAGCTAGTGCAATTTGTATCAATTTCATTCATTATCATATTAAATTGATTTTAAAACTATGACATTATCATAATAAATAATTTGATTTTAAAATTATGACAAATACTATACATGCTATAAACTATCTTAAAAATATCTAAATTAAGATTAAATTATACATATGACAATTTCGTATAACATGCATTCCTATAAAGTATAATTTAAATTTATTTATTCAAACAAACTTATATAATATTAAATTATATCTAGATCTTTGGCCATTCATACAATATTTTGGAGAAATATTTGAGCCCATTTATTACAAACAACTCATAATTGTGAGTGTCAAAACATAAATGAAACAAGTTGACATAGCCATTGTGCTAGAAATGAGTTTTGGGGCCTTCATGACAATCATAAATACACAACCAATTGAATTTCTACTCACTTGAATTGAATTCAGGATCATAGATTTTTCCAAGGTCCTCAAATCAACAAAGATGTAAAGAGATGTTGTTGTAAAATTTAAAGCCAAGAAATCATGTTGTTGCAAGTATATGCAGGCGCATCCATACTCTTATGGGGATATCACTTTATGTTGAAATGTCCCTTCTTTGAGTTTGGATTTGCTTAAGCTTTGTGGTACATCCAATCAGAAATTTACTGAGGTGGAATGGACCTATTACTCAGATCAAAGGTCATATCTTTTCCATTATACACTAGAGGGTTCATGATCTGGAGTGGACAGGCTACATTCGGATTGATAATGTGGAGCCCTAACTTCCCACGCCTTGACCTTTTTTGTATACAAATATGTTGATCCTCTATCGCATCTATATTAATATATTGTCTCAGAAGCAAAGGTAGACTCCCAATCATACAAACCCATATAAGTCAAAGCAAAAAATTTGCAATACATACCGTTACTAGTTAGCAGAGCTCCAGACTGAAGTGGTTGTTGAATCAGAGACGTGCATTCCTTGATATCCACCCAACAGATGATATGCTCAACAATGAGGAGGACTGTAGTTTGTCGACACAAATTTATACACGTGAATCAAATAGAAAACCCCTAAAATCCAAGGAATATTCAACCCTACCCTTGATTTCCAGGAATGGTAGAGGGAAAAATAGCCCCTAACTAGTGCCATTCTTAGAAATCGAGGGGAATGAAGTAAATCCGACCTCTAAACTAGGTGAATTGGGGCTGGAATTTTTATTTACGCTTATTTTTCATTGGCTAAAATATGATAATTATTTATGTTTTAAATATGTTTTGGACTACCTATACAAAAGGGGTGTAATATAAAAAAATTGCCCCTCCAAAATATAAAACCCCTTAAATTTTGCCCATGGGCTAAGATTCGCCCCTAAAATTTTCTATGACCATGTGTTTGTAAAATGTTAAATTTTTTGGAATATAAAATATTTATTATAAATATTTTTTAAGAGGTTATAAAGATAATTAATTGTATAACAATTTAAATAGGGATAGAGATATTAAAATGAGTGAGAATTAGATTCTTTTAAATAACTAAAAAAGAAGTCAACAAAATTTTATAATTAGCTAGTGTAGCTATATAAATCAAATGGCTAGTAAATGCTCACAAATCTCAAAACATTTATTTTATGATACATCTAATATTTCCCAGATTAAAAAAATCATAAAAATTAAGTAAATTAAACTTTAGAAAACTATAAAAATTAGCCATTGAGATGCTCCTGAGGTATTGAAAAATAGCTTTAATACTTTGGGTTTCTCAACAAATCTAGTATGGGAATGGACCTAATTTGTCTTGTCACTTGCATGGAATGGCATCAGAGTGAGAAGAGACTCAAACAAACTCATGTGGAAAATAGGCAAAGAATGTATGGACTTCTTTGATGGAGCCAAAATTCATGTCAAGGGTGTATACGGAGTAGGAGCTACATTTGACCTAAAAAATCATCACACTTTTCTTATTAGCCTGGGGCTAGGGCCTAGATATAATAATAAAGAAGAATTAATTGGGTTTTGGCTTGTCCTCAACTTTGCAATGACCAAGAAGGTGAAGTTCTTGCAAATGTTTGATGATTATCTAATGGGTATTGATTGGCTTTGCCATTGCTACATTACACACTTGGCCTTAAATCCTTAGCAAAAAAGATTTTGCCAATTACAAGAATTTTTTGAGGATTTGGAGGTATCACATATCCACAGGGGACACAATGTTAATGTGGATAGAAATAAAAGGAAACATTACTCTAGCCTATAGGACAATTAGTGTTACAAAAAAAATGTTGATGTCCTTAGGGTGAATACCAACAATATTTTATGAAATTGGAGGTGTTTGTAATCATTGAGAGCTTGCATTTTTTTTATGTTTCATTGTTTTATGTTGTGGATTGGTAGAATGTCATAGCTCTTAAGAGACATGTCCAAGTTGTAATTGAACAATAATTTGTATACTTTTATTTTGATGAAATAAAAAGTATGTTATTTTTTCCATGGGAAAAAATAAGTTATAACTTTAATTTAATTATTCTTAATAATAATTATAAAAGAATTAATATGTGAGATATGCAACAACTTTCTAACTATAGAGATTCACTTTCACTTTATTCTTAATTAAATAGGATTTGTTTCAATATTGCGGCTTACTAATACCACATGCTGGAAAAACCATAACTCATTTTCATTTAACAATTTTTTTTAATTAATTAATTTAATTAAGGATTGGGAATTATTACTTTTAAGATAAATCTTAGGCTTTGATTTGTGACTATTACTAAAAATATTTTAAAATGTTATTTAGAGGTTAAATCTCTACCATTCACCTAATAATTATTGATAATTAAATTAAAATTCTGAAAATCCTATTTTAACACAAATACATTATCTAAATTATATTAACTAATTACATATATAAAATAAAATTATCTTTAATACATAAAAGTAATATAAACAATATTCATTATCATATTAAATAGTTTGATTTTAAAATTATGACATTATCATAATAAATAATTTAATTTAAAAACTATGACAAATACCATACCATTATAAACTACCTTAATCCCAAACATATTTTAAACTATCTTAAAAATATCTAAATTAAGATTAAAGTATACATATGACAATTTTGTGTAATATTCATTCCTATAAAATATAATTTAAATTTATTTATTAAACTCATATAATATTAAATTATATCTACATCCTATAAAATATAGAATAATAATAATATATTTTTTAAATAATTTTTTTAATTAATTTATAATTTTAATTTATTTAGTAAACTTATATAATATTAAATTATATCTATATCTTATAAAAAAAATATAATAATAATAAAACAGATAATAATAATATATATATTTAAATAAAAAATTTAATTATTTTATTTTATTATTTTATTCTAAATATTTATTATTTTGTTTTGATTAAATATTTTTTTAATTATTAAAAATTCAACTAGAATAAATAAATTTGAATAAAATATTTTAAATATTAAAATATATTTAATTTTAATTTACTTTTACATTAAAAAATTTCCTATAAAAAAATCAATATAAATATATATAATATAAATACATTGTATTTATATTAAGTTATAATATGTTTCAAATTTTATATATGGATTTTAGTTTATATTAAAGTCAATATAAATTTATATGTGTTGAATTATGAGTTTTAGATTACAAAAGGGTGGTCTAAAGAAATTAAATGCCATATTAGAGTTAAGAAAATATGTCCCCAATTCCCTATTTTTTTTGGCATTTACATTTATAAGTTAGAAGAGTGCTTGGAAATTATGAGATGCAATGGCCCCAAGTTCACTAGTAAGGTCATTACTCTTCTCCTTTATATTGACGATATCGTTCTTCTAGCTAGAAGCCATGATGGTCTTGACAAACAACTTAAGATCCTCCATGATTACCACTTGAAGATGGGTTTGATAGTTAATACTGACAAAACAAAAGTCATGGTAATTAAATCTATAAAGATCAATCATGGTAATTTCATCTATGATAACAATTACTTAGAGCAGGTTTCTTCATACAAATATTTAGGTATTGACATTCATTTGAGGTTGGAAAACTTATTATGAGCTTAAAAACAATTGTAATTGAATTGATCTTTGGATTTGAAGTAAAAAAGGTTCTTCTTTGAGATTCTGGCCACCCTTGTTATTTTATATGGATGTGAAATTTGGGGTTGTAGTATATCTAGAGAGTCATGGAGGAAGATCAAGATGATTCAAAAGAAATTTGTAACCTACAACCTCAATATTAAAGGAAATATTTTGTAGCCCCAGGAGTTAGCTCAATCGGTCAAATTCCCGAAAGCTCTTGGGATCAGGTCAGTAAATAGGCTGAGGGGTGTGATCCCCTTCGATTGGGATCCACCCTATTTTTGAACCATGGACGTAGTAGCTACCCAGTGACCATGGGTATCGATGAAGCACACGTGAAAAAAAAAGGAAATATTCTTTATCATATCCTCTTGATCAAAGATAGTCTTTCACCGTTAAAAACATGACTATGTTTAGGTATTTTATGTATAAGAATAAGCTTTACAACACGGAAGCCAAGAGGTTTCCCAAAATCACTTCTAATTCTAGCTAAGATCCCCACCTATGTCTCAAGCATGGATGTTAAAAGGCTACCGAGCCTTGGTTCGACCACTATTGGGGGTTAATGGAGAGGTCATCTTGGGGAATAAGGATAGTATTAAAAATTCTATTACCTCCAAATTTAATGATAAATTGTGGCATGATTAGGAGCTATAGGGAAAAATGAAGCTAAGGTATTATAAGGAGGTGATCAACCCCACCATTTCTAACTAATATTATCTTTTTGTCTTGACCAATAATAAGAAGAAAATGAACATTGCAAAGATAAGAAATAATTCTCACGAACTTCAAAGTGAAACGAGACATTGATATATTCCCAAAACACCCTCAGACGAAAAAATATATCACCTTTGCCATACTAAGAGGGTTGAAGATGAAAAACACTTTCTGTTAGATTATCCGGCTCTTACTCACATCGGTTCTAATTTCAAAAACATTTGCCACAGTGTCAACTTTATTCACTTGTTAGTTCAACAAAACCATAGTGATCTTAGAGCACTTCTTTCCCTTCTTTTTGATCATAGAAATAAAATATTAAAGAGTAGCAGTTAATGTCTTACTTTCTTAAGGTCGGATAGACAACATTGGTCTTAATAAACACATCCATTCTCATTTCCAAAACATTTTCCACACTATCAACTTTCTTGACTTGTTAAGTCAACAAAACTGTAGTGATCTTGGAGCACTTTTTTCTTTCTATTTTTAACATAAAAATAAAATATTAAAGAGTAAAAATTAATCTTTTATTTTCTCAAGATCAAATAGACAACATTAATCTTAATAAACATTAATCACCATCGTTATAAAATAATTATCAAAATATTAACAATCCAAAAAATACTACAATATAAATAAATTATTTAATTATTTGACATTTTAGTAAATGACAAACCCATAAATCTCCCCAAAGGTTGGGACGGGGATAATCTGTTGTTTTAGATATATACTTATGTTTCGTTGAATGTGGGGATTAACTTTAAAATGTATTGTAATTTAAAGAGAAAATGGTCGTCTGTTGCACCCACCAGTCACCAGACTCACCCTAAGTCCACAAAAAATTAACATATAAAAGGTTGACCTATTCTGTGAAGATGCCCTCATTCTCCAACACAAACATTGTCCAAAGGATCATATAATTTCTTTGCAGCATTGGTGCATATTAAAATTTTAACCTCAACATGTAAAATCAATTCTTAACCATTTTCAGATGCTTATATTAATAATACAAAATTATATTTGGAATAGTTTAATCGGTGATCTCATGTGAAATCTATGAAAATTGAGAGATCCAAACACCTAATTCTCTCAAAATTTTGTTGCGTGTCAGGCTTCACCTAAATAATAAACATCATCATGAGAAAGCAAGTTGAATGCAATTTGGCAAAAGAATTGCAATGCCATCAGGCTAATGGCAGGCATTGGTGGTGTTGTAATCCCCGGGTGGAGGGTAGCAGTTACTGTGAACAACATTGTGACATGTTGCGAACATATTCTTCCAAGAGAATGCACATTAGGAAGGACATGTCTGTTATCACAATACTGTGACTTGGTTTCCATGTTTTTTCGCTTGCTAATAGTCTCTCTCATCTCAACAAATTGAGGTAACTAATAAAATTTTAAATTAAGTTTACCAGATTAATATTAGACATATTTAGCATATTTAAGATGATCAAAATAATTAGATGTTCAACAAATTTTGTACAACTGCACACAACTGAAACCAACGTAGATCCATCTTAAAATTGGATCTATCAAGCGCCGAGAGGGATCAAATCTCTCGAGGTGCAAACCTTTCCTCAAGTTTTGCACCTCGAGAGATTTGATCCCTCTCGATGTTTGATAGATCAGGTTTTAAGATGGATCTAGGCTGGTAAATAATATTTTAGAGGTTATAAAGATAATTAATTGTATAACAATTTGAATAATTTAAATAGGGATAGATATATTAAAATGAGTGAGGATTGGATTCTTTTACATAACCAAAAAAGAAATCAACAAAATTTTATAATTAACTAGTGTAGCTATATAAATCAAATGGCTAGTAAATGCTCACAAATATCAAAACATTTATTTTATGATACATCTAATATTTCCAAGATTAAAAAAATCATAAAAATTAAGTAAATTAAACTTTAAAAGACTATAAAAATTAGTCATTGAGATGTTCCCGAGGTATTGGAAAATAACTTTAATACTCTAGGTCTCTCCGCAAATTTAGTATGGGAATGGACCTAATTTGTCATGTCACTTGCATGGAATGGCATTAGAGTTAGAAGAGACTCGAACACACTCATGTGGAAAATAAACAAAGAGTGTATGGACTTCTTCTTCTTTCATGGAGCCAAAATTCATGTTAGGGTTGTATGTGGAGCGGGAGCTACATTTGACCCAAAAAATCATCACACAGTCCTTATTAGCCCGGGGCTAGGGCCTAGATCTAATAATAAAGAAGAATTAATTGGATTTTGGCTTGTCCTCGACTTTGGAATGTTCAAAAAGGTGAAGTGCTTACAAATATTTGACAATTATCGAATGGTTATTGATTGGTTCTTTGGGATCGATACATTACACGCTTGGCCTTAAATCCTTAGCAAAAAAATATTTGTCAATTACAAGAACTTTTTGAGGAGTTGGAGGTATCACAGATCCACACAGAAAACAATGTTAATGTGGATAGAAAATAAAAGGAAGCATTACTCTAGCGTATAGGAAATTTAGTGATTAAGAAAAATATGTTGATGTCCTTAGGGTGAATACCAACAACATTTTATGAAGCTAAAGTTGTTTGTAATCATTGAGACCTTGCATGTTTTTTTATGTTTCATTGTTTTATGTTTTGTATTAGTAGAATGTCATAGCTCTTAACAGACATGTCCAGGTTGTAATTGAAGAAGAATAATTCATATACTTTGATCTCAATGAAATACAAGCATGTTGTTTTTTTCCGTGGGGAAAAAATTAAATTATAACTTTAATTTAAGTTATTCTTAATAATAATTATAAAAGAATTAATATGTGAGATATGTAACAAGTTTCTAACTATGGAGACTCACTTCACTTTATTCTTAACCTATAAATAGGATTTGTTACAATATTGTGGCTTACTAATACCACATGCTAGAAAAACCATAATTCATTTCCATTTATGATTTTTTTTTTAATTAATCAATTTAATTAAAAGGATTGGGAATTATTAATTTTAAGATAAATCTTTGGCTTTGATTTGTAACTATTACTAAAAATATTTTAAAACATTATGTGGAGGTTAAATCACTACCATTCACATGAGGTGGTGGGAGGGTGAGGGATTCTCATTAATCCCGAAGGAGTCATTAAATATAGTTATGCTTGGGGGCTAGGCCGAAAGACCAATAACCACGCTGAGGCTTATGGAATGTTACTGGGACTAATCCTAGCACATAGAAATGGGATAAAGAAGATTCAGGTGTTAGGAGACTCTGTGATAGCTATAAGGCATGATTAATACTTCAAAGGCTAAGATCTCTACACTGAATCAAATCATAATGAGAGCTCAAAACTTGATCCCTGTTTTCGACTCAGTGACCATTTATCATGCCTAGAGGGGAAATAATTGGTGGGCTCCAGTATTGTAGCAATAATGCTACAACTCTTGGAACTCCATTCTTTAATTTTATCAACCCGGTAGTTCGTAACAAACTTGGAAGCGACGGTGTTGTATGCACAAGTACTAGCTCTTGCCGTAGCTGTCACTTGGTCAGTTGGCACAAGTCCGCTAGGGGCTTAAGCCAACTTCTATGAGCTCTTAGAAGAAGCTTTTTAACTGATGGACGGAAGCTAACTCAAAGGAAGCTAATTTACTTGCGGAAAGAAACTGAAAGCCAACAAGAAACGCAAACCCTAGCAAACCCTAATTCTACCAGCTAGTCCTACTCATGCAAAGATGGGAATGCAAACTACTGAAAGAGATGCCATTACTTATATGAAGGTAAGATGCATGTGTCTAGACTACTTCTACCTGAAGAAAACATCTTTTTGTATTTTTGAATAAGTTATTTAGAATTATCATGCATGTGCTTTTAACTGGCTTTTTACTGTGCAGAGGCGGATCACGGAGGAGAAATGCTTGGAAGAGGTCGGGAAGGCTCAGAGAGGGTCTAAGGAGTCCCTAACATCCTTCCAGAGAGTTTCACAAAGTTTGGCTGCCAAGAAACCACATTTATGAGCTTCTACAGGAAGTCTGCAGGGGTTCTACACGATGTTTCAGAATTTCTACAGGATGTTTAGCAATTCCTACAGGATGTTCTACGATTGGATTTTGGATGATGGGTGAGTGGAAGAGGCTGCATGGATGGATAGGGAGGTAGGAGAGGGGTTTGTAATGACTTAGTGACAGAGAGATGAGGTGATGAGAGGGTATGTAAAGCTAGTTTGTCTTAAAGAGGGCAGAGGGTATGGAAGGCCAAAAAGGTAGGATGATGTGGGCAGTAGAGTAGTTGTGAGACGAGGGGTCTAATTTGGAGATGAGCGGTTGGCCTAGACGAAGCTTAGATGGACGAGAGAGTGATGGAGATGCACTGCACAGTGTAAACTGAACCAAATCATCCACGTCCTGCACATAATCAAAATATTACTAATCTATCCTAATTGTTAATGAAACCAATGAACAACAACGTTATTTCTAAAGAGAACCATGTATGGTACTGAAGCAAAGAAACATTCCAAGAGGTCTGAGTGCATGGATAACTTTTACAAATGAGAATATTGCACCAAAGATTGCATGAGTACGCAAACTAGTGTTTTTGTTGGGTAGCACTGTCTGCAATTCCAGCCCCTAGTAAGAGGTGAAAATGAGAGTGCAGGCAACCCTTTTCTGGAACTTTTATCAATTCTAATCTCTTTACTCTCTTCTAGATATCTGAAGAAACTCTATCTTCTAACAATGACCTACTTAACCACACCACGAAATCTAACTCAACAAACTGCTTTTCAAATGCATGTAAATAAAACCATATTGCTGAAAGAAAAGATATCAATACAAAAGAAGGAGGCCCTAGGCTCTCAGGTTGGGCCCAACCCTGAGAGCTATGGCTCCTTTAGAAACTCAGAGCTGAGATCAAATCTGAGTGCTTCTCATTAAAAAATAATAATCATAAGTCAAAAGGTATGCCAATGATGGCTACAAGAGAGCCAAAACAGAGCTGGGAGCTCGTAGTGCAGAATGTGCAACAGTTTTTCAAAAGTCCTTTTCGAAGGCTGAAGCCTTATCATTTATACATCACGAGGCCCCAAGCTCGCCTCCTAAATCTATGGGACTTGGCTGACCAAACTCGGAGTGAACAACTGCTTCCACAAAATCTGTTTGGCTGCCTTCTAGATCCAGTTGTGGTGGCTTTTGGAGCTCGGAGTTGGGGGTGAAGATCCCGAGGAAGGCTATTTAATGCCGTGGACAACCCTCCTACGAATCCTCATCCCCATCTTGGCTGTCTCCTAGCCCTTATCTACTTGGTTTTGCTCCAACATGTGTCAAAAACCTGAAATGAGCACGTGTTAGTCACCTAGGAATAGTGACTGCCCTTATTCGTACAAATGACATAAACATATTAAAATAATGATGCATAAGTTATGAAAAATGAAGGATTGAGCAAGGGTAGTTAGGCCAAATGAGCCCAAAATGTTACCAAATTTGGGGCTCATCAATAATCATGATGCTGAGAGACAAACCAATAAGGCAAGCCATCTGGAGAAGGAAAAATGTGTCATCAACGATGTCGTGAGCACGACAAAAATACCTTAATAAATTGAAGAGTGTCATGTGTAGGCCAGAAATAAAGCCTCAATGGATAGAAATGGAGGTGGAAAAGTTGAATCTATCATTCCATAATGAAATGAAGCCCCACCCTTCTCCCCCTAGCTCTCTCCTACCATCTTCCCCCTTCCCCTTCCCCTTCCCTATCGTTTCCCCCATACCCCCGGCCTCCGTGTTCCTTTCTCTCATACCCCCTCCCCTCCCTAATTCCCCTCCCCTTCCCCCTTCCCTATGGCCCGTCCCCATTCTAACCCTCACCTCCGTGCTATAACCTTTGCCCTAAACTTCTACTCCCCATGTCGCATCACCCTCTGCAAGCTCCTGCCCGCAAATCGGACACCCATACTCGCTCGAAACGTGGAATCCCATGGAAATTTGGTACCACACTTGTTTCACAAATAAGTCACAACATGTGGCCTCATCGTTTTGGCCCTGGTTCTTGGAGAAATGGGTGACAAAGCACCTCGGGCACATGTAGGGATTTGAGATTTACGGAGAAAAAATTAATTCAAATCCTTAGTGAGGTTGGGCTCGTTCATGGGAGAATTGTGGGAATGACTGATAAAACACAGGAGCCTAGTGGGAATTTAATGGAGGGTGGATTTATGATGGAATACTCATGGGATCTCGATTGCAACAATCTCCTCACTCATCTCTGCATCACCTCCAGGTCAGGCAGGAGGTATAAAGTGCATACAGGTATGCGGATTTTGTATTTCATAAGGTGTGAGAGTGGGACGATGGCCTCTGCGAAATCTTGGCGGCTAGAGTCGAGGTTGTTGTATCAGTTTCAATGTCACGGACATTGGGCATTATGATGTGAAGATTAGTAATGAAGGTAAGAAAGTCAGTATGTCTAAGGTTTTGGAAGCCAGCATGTAGAGGCTTGAAGGCAGTTCACGGCTGAGCACATGGGGAAGCCACAAGCCGAGGTCAATTGGGCTGAGAGCTAGTTCCTCGGTGCAAGGTGGCAGATACAGACCCTCCTGTCTCACCTATGTCGAAGATCATTGGGACCTGCAGGAAGCACTGTTAGAACTTCAATGCAACATGCATCAACAAAAGCATGAGAATATGAACATCGAGGAAAGTGAAATTGAGAAAAAGAAACATATCAGGCAGCTCAAGGATGAAATGGACGCTCTACATCACCAACTAGATAATTTGAAGCTCAAGGTGGATGCTATAGAGGATGGTTTGGAGGAAAATGTGGAGGATGTGATAGACCACGGAAATCTCAAGGATTCAAAAGAGGCCTCGCCGGGACTGGATCTAAATAGCCCAACCCCTATGGATATCTAACCAGCTTTGTATTGTTTTTGTTTTTGTGTTATTAAAATGATGAACTGCAAATGTATATATCTCTTACTTCAATTCTGTGGAAGTTATAGTTGTAGATATCTTTGTAACCAAGATAGACATCTGTTCTCATTTCCAAAACATTTCCCACATTATCAACCTTCTTGACTTGTTAAGTCAAGAAAACTGTCATTCTCATTTCCAAAACATTTGCCACACTATCAACCTTCTTAACTTGTTAACTCAACAAAACAGTAGTGATCTTGGAGCAGTGACTTCCCTTCTTTTTTATCATAAAAATAAAATATTAAAGAATAACAATTAATCTTTTACTTTATTAAAATCAGGTAAACAACATTAATCCTAATAAACATTAATCATTAACATCATTATAAACATAACCATCGAAATATTAACCCTGCAAAAAAAAAAATTGACATTTTAATAAATGACAAACCCATAAATCTCCCAAAAGGTCGGGACAGGGATAATATGTTGTTTCACATATATACTTATGTGCCGTTGAATGTTGGGATTAATTTTAAAATGTATTGTAATTTAAAAACAAAACGATCGTCTGTCGCACCCACCAGTCACCGGAGTCACCCTAAGTCCACAAAAAATAACATATAAAAGGCCGACCTATTCTGTGAAGATACGCTCATGCTACGCAAACACCGTCAGAAGATTTGTTTGCAGCATTGATGCATATTAACATTTTAACCTCAACATGTAACATCAATTCTTCACAATAATACAAAATTATATTTGGAATAGTTTAATCGGTGATCTAATGTGAAATCTGAGAGATCCAGAAATCTGATTTTCGGAAAGAAAGACCAACTCTCGAAATTTTGTTGCGTGTCAGGCTTCACCTAAATAATAAACATCATCATGAGAAAGCAAGTCGAATACAATTTGGCAGAAGAATTGCGATGCCATCGGGCTGATGGCAGGCATTGGCGGTGCTGTAATCCCCGGGTGGAGGGCAGCAGTTACTGCGAACATATTGCGAACATATTCTTCCAAGAGAACGTACATTAGGAAGGACAGGTCTGTTATTACAATACTGCTACTCGCTTTCCATGATTTTCGCAAATTCCAGTTTTTATATTAAAACTCCCATGAATTGTTCTGCAGGTCTCACGTATCGAAGATCGGTCTGGCAAGACAATGTCCTACCGGTAACCTCAAGATAAAGGAACCTGAAATAACTGAGACCACTGTCTCGCCTACGAATAATAAGCGCAAAACAAAGGAACCTGAGACCACTGTGTCACCCAAAATAACTGAACCTAAAATAACTGAATCCACTGTGTTACCCAACAATAATAAGTTCAATCACAAAGAACCTGAAATAACTGAGACCGTCGTGTCGCCCAACAATAATAAACCCAAGATAACGGAACCTGAAATAACTGAAACTGAAACCACTGTGTCACCCAACAATAATAAGCGCAAGATAAAGGAACCTGAAATAAATGACACCGTTATCTCTTCCCATGATGGAGTAGGTTTGGACAACTCGAGCGGAATTGGATTACCAACAAATTTTAAGAGAAGGAAGATCATAACAAATAGGTTGGTAATTCTTTTTTAAATCATAATTTCCGAAGTTTGCTCAATTTACTGTTTGTATATTAACTGTATCAATAATTGTTTTGCAGTTCCGAAGGATTAACGGTTGGCATAACTAAACAATGTATAAGCGGTAAATACAAGATAAGGGAAGCTGGCATAGCTGAAACCACTGTTTTGCCCCTGAACATACTTCTTTTGGATGACCTGAGAAATGTTTTAACAGTGAAGACGTGGCGAGAAAATCTTACTGCAGCAGAGAGATGCAAACTGCGTGCATTGCTTCCAAAAGGGCAGGAGAATGTGGTGGAATCTCTGCTTAATGGAGAGAATTTTCACTTTGGGAATCCAGTGATAAAGTGGGGAACAGATGTATGTAAGGGGCAGCAACACCCTGAAGCTCTGCTGAAAAGAGAATCTGAATTGAAGATTTCTCAGTCACAGTATTTCAAAGATCTCAGAACGTATCATCACGGTTTCATTGCCCGCATTGATGAGTTGGAGCAACTAAGTGAATTGTGTAATCACGATGAATCAAAGTTTTTGCAGGAGCTGAAAAGATGGAGGAGAAGCACCGAAGGGAATCGAAAAATGTAGAGATGATTTCTATGTGCGTATGGCACCTTTCACTCAGTGAGGTCGATGGATTCGCATTATTTATTTTTTGAAAGGTATAACTATCTTGAGAGAGTTCATTCATCCCATTTAAAGGTTAATTTTAGCTTTCATAAAAAAATTTATTAAAAAAACAAAACTTTTTTATATCTAAACGTATTTATTTAATGTCAGTATACTTTTTATTAAAGCCCTTGTTCACTGCCTCTTTCTTCTCTCATTTCCGACTTTTGTCTTTTTTAAATCCCAAAAACCCCCCCACAACCTACATTAACAATCTAGGAGAAACATGCATTACATGTACACAACATAAACTTGTCCATTCTAAGACCTCTATATTTAAACATCGACAGAACACATTATTGTGAATTGAAATTCCAAGACAAGGCAATGCCTACCCCATGGAAAGGTTTTCTTAAAACACTTCATATTATAAATTGTCCCTTGCAAAGTTTGCCAGTTTGATCTTAAAAATTATTTGATTTAGTGGTTTTATGGTCAGGTTTTTAACGTGAAATTGGTGAGACCCGTGTTCAAATCACACAAGAATATAGTATCCTGCTATGGTGTGTTGTGCTGCACGAAATTAGTATATCTGACCTGCAATGTACCTAAAAAAGACTTCGAATTCTAAGATCTAACAGCCCTGAATTTCTGTAAGGTGTTTAACACTTAAACAGATCACTAAACTTCTTTAACCATTAGAACCTGTTGGAATGATAATTCCGGGAGCTGACAGTTGAGCAGCGACCCAGCTTATTCAGAAAACAACGATTGGACTTTCCCTGCAATGCGATCTGATCGCATATCGCACTTTCCCTCGTCACCCTTCGCTGCATGCTTGTATTATCTGCGATGCGATCGCAGATCGCATGATTTAAAAGTTATAGAGGCGGTGGCACATCCTCTCTCTTCTTGTGATGCGATGGTGTGATAAGCCATGCATTAAATTCAAATAAGATATTTTGAGGCGTGTAATTAATGATATTTACTAGGGTTGGTAAATGTAGGTGAAATTTTAAATTTTATTATTTTTTATTTCACGGAAGTGGGGAAAAGAAACATGTATTGTAAAGATATTTTGTGTTGTTCATTATATATAAAAAAAATGCAAGAGTAGAGACGTGTGGAGAGTATTAGCAAGAAGAGTTCTTTCTTCTCTGCAACGCAAAGCAGTGCTGAACCTTTTAGTTTTTCCTGTGATAAAATTAGTTTCTGGAACTGGAGCGTTCCTGATGTAACCTCTCTGTAGAGGAAGACTATTTTGTAACAGTTTTATCTTTGTTGTTTTCTAATAAAGATCCTGTAGTAGAAACAGAGCTTTGTTCTCTGTGTTATTTTTTTTTTGTGTTTGAAATTGACAGAAATTTCCATCATGGTATCAGAGCTAGTCTAGGCACTCAGTGAGTAAAAAAAAACAGAGCTTGTTTTTTCACTGTAGGAGCTTTCCAGCAGAGAAATTTTTTGTTTTTTTTTTGTCAGTATCTCTTCTTTATTTACACAGGTTAAGATGGCAGATGCTGGAACAGGTTTGACAAATCCCCAACTGCCACAGTTTAATGGGAAAAATTATAGTTATTGGTCCATAACAATGAAAGCATTGTTTGCTTCTCAAGGAATATGGGAGCTAGTTGAAACAGGCTATGCTGAACCTGCAGATGCAACAGCACTGGCTTCTTTGACAGTAGCAGAAAGAGACCAGTTAAAGGGCGACAAGAAGAAGGATGCCAAAGCCCTCTTTTTCCTCTTCCAATCAGTGCATGAAAGTGTTTTTCCGCGGATTGCAGCAGCAACAAAATCTAAGGAGGCCTGGGATATTATCAAAACTGCCTATCAAGGCATGGAGAAGGTGAAGACTGCAAAGTTGCAGATGTTGAGGAGAGACTTTGAAAATCTCAGCATGAAGGAATCTGATACAATAGATTCATTCTTCACTCAGGTTATTGGCTTGATAACCCAGATAAGATCTCATGGTGAGATTCTTGAAGAAAGAAGGATTGTAGAGAAAATATTGAGATGTTTATCCTCAAGGTTTGAATCTATTGTGGTAGCAATAGAAGAAACAAAAGATCTCTCACAGTTCACGGTAGATGAGCTGAGTGCTTCTCTTTTGTCTCATGAACATAGACTCAGCAGAGGAACAGATTCCTCTTTTGAGCAAGCATTCAAGACCTAGATGTCTTTTAGCCAAAGAAGAGGTCGAGGCAGAGCAAATAACAGAGATCGTGGAAGAAGCCAAAACAGAGGCATAAATTACCCTGCAAGCATAAGCGGAAGGAGCTGCAATCAGAACCAAGACGAAGGTTCAAGAAAACAGCAAGCTCATGGACAAAGGTATGACAAATCCCAAGTCCAATGTCATTATTGTAAGAAATATGGGCACTATGCCAATGAATGTAGGAAAAAGCAAAGTGACATGAATAATAGTCAGAATGCAAATTTTGCAAATGAAGAAGATAAGAACCCAAATAACGTGATGTTAACATGTAACATAGCACAAGACAAACAAGAAGATTTTTGGTTCTTAGACTCAGGTTGTAGTAATCACATGATTGGAAATATTGCAATGTTTGCCAATCTGGATGAAAATGTGAAATCTGAGGTAACAACAGGGACTCATGATACGATATCTGTCAAGGGTAAGGGCAGAGTCAGTATCCGAGCAAAAAATGGAGAACAGATGATTGTGCCAGATGTATACTATGTACCTGGTCTGAAATGTAATCTTTTGAGCATTGGACACCTCATAAACAAAGGTTACAACGTGTTCTTCAAAGATGATGTGTGTACAATCAAAGACATACCTCCAAGTAAGAAGATCATTGCACAAGTGCAGATGACCAGCAATAGAATGTTCCCTATCAAACTCAGGGTAGATTTGAAGGAAGGCAGAACTATTGCAGCTGTAACACAAGAAGTCTTTCAGGAACAACTGAAAGATGTGAATTGGTTGTGGCATTTGAGATTTGGACATCTCAATTTTGGAGGCCTGAATCTGTTGCACAGAAAGGGAATGGTAAAGGGATTTCCATTGATTGAGAAACCCGACAGCATTTGCGAAGGTTGCATCTTGGGCAAGCAACATAAAGAAAGCTTTCGAGCAGGAAAGAGTATAAGAGCAAAAGCACCATTGGAAATTGTTCACTCCGATGTGTGTGGACCGATGCAAACACCATCATTTTCCGGAAATAAATATGTTTTAACTTTTATTGATGATTACACCAGAAAGACATGGGTGTATATGCTGAAAGAGAAGAGTGAAGTGTTTGAGAAATTCCGCCACTTCAAAACTCTTGTTGAGAAGCAGTGTGGGCATTATATCAAAGTGCTCAGAACAGATAGAGGAGGAGAGTACATCTCCCAAGACTTTCTGCGTTTTTGCAGAGAGAATGGCATACAAAAATAGTTCACCGCAAGGTATACACCTCAGCAAAACGGAGTTGCTGAAAGAAAGAATAGGACCATTCTTGACATGGTCAGAAGTATGCTGAAGGCAAAACACTTGCCGCATGAGTATTGGGCAGAAGCTGTTACTTGCGCAGTTTACATCTTGAATAGATGCCCAACTAAAGCTGTCATGAACATAATACCAGAAGAGGCATGGAGTGGTCAAAAACAAACTGTCACTCACATAAGAGTATTCGGTTGTGTGACATATGCACATGTACCGGATCAGTTAAGAAAGAAGTTTGATAGTAAGGGGGAGAAGTGTCTTTATTGGCTACTGTGATGAGTCAAAAGCATACAAACTCTATAATCCATCCACCAAGAAATTGATAGTAAGCAGAGATGTGCAGTTCATTGAAGATGAAGCTTGGGATGGAAGCTTAGAGAAGACAGTGAGTGTGAAGACAATTGTGTCTCACGAAGAAGAAGAGGAAGGGACAGCAGCAAATAATCCTTCCTTGGTGGCTCCTCCTCCACCACTACAAGTACAACAAACCACACCACAAACTGGAATTCGAACAGCCTTAAGAAGTCAAGGAAGTGCTTCTCCAAGCACATCACAGGGATCAGAAATACCGTCAAGTTCGAATGGAACTCCTAGCACACCAAGAAGACAAAGATTCAGAAATCTGAATGAGATTTATGAACAAGGAGAGGTAAGTAACAATACCGGTCTGAATTCATTATTCGCTTTATATTGTCATGTTGATGACCCAGTCCATTTTGAAGATGTTGTAAATGAAGATAAATGAATTGAAGCAATGAATGAAGAAATTGGTGCAATTGAGAAGAGTAAAACATGGGAGTTAGTGGACCTCCCTGTAGGCAAGGATGCCATTGGAGTTAAGTGGGTCTATAACACCAAAAGCAATGCTGAAGGCAAGATTGACAGACACAAAGCAAGACTTGTTGTGAAAGGCTACAAGCAGCAACAAGGCATAGACTATGATGAAACCTTTGCACCAGTAGCAAGGATGGAAACAGTCAGAACAATGTTGTCTATTGCAGCGCAACACAAATGGAAGATTTATCAGATGGATGTTAAATTTGCATTCCTGAATGGAGTATTGAAAGAAGAAGTTTATGTTGAACAACCTCCAGGCTATGAAGTCGAAGGCCAAGAGCATAAAGTCTGCAAACTGAAGAAGGCTCTTTATGGGCTGAAGCAAGCTCCAAGAGCATGGTACAGCAGAATAGATGCTTATCTGATTGACAATGGGTTTGATAAGTGTGATGGTGAACCCACACTCTACATAAAGGATAATGACGGTAAGATTCTTATTGTTGTTTTATATGTAGATGATTTGATTTTTACAACCAATGATGCGTCTCTCATTGCTGATTTTAAAGCAGTCATGGAAAGTGAATTTGAAATGACTCACTTGGGCTTCTTAAGATATTTTCTTGGAATTGAAGTAGACCAAAGTGAAAATGGTGTTTTCATTTCTCAAGATAAACATGTAGAAGAAGTGTTGAAGAGATTCAACATGCAGAACAACAAGGCAGCTGTGACTCCAACCGTAATGGGGTTGAAATTGACCAAAGAAGACAACAACAAGGATTTTGATCCAAAATTGTACAAGAGCATAGTTGGCAGCCTTATGTACTTAACTGAAACTAGGCCGGACATTATGCATGCTGTGAGTTTAATATCCAGATTTATGGAAAGACCGAAAGAGACTCATTGGCAGACAACCAAGAGGATTCTAAGGTATGTGAATGGAACGAAGGGGTTTGGTATTTTATACTCCTCTTCTGAAAGTTTCATGTTGACAGGTTACACTGACAGTGATTGGGCTGGAAGTGTTGATGATAGGAAAAGCACATCTGGATATGTGTTTCATATGGGATCGGAAGCCATCTCATGGGCTTCTAAGAAGCAACCCGTTGTGGCTTTGTCAACAGCAGAGGTAGAGTATGTGGCAGCAACAGCAGCAGCATGCCAAGCAGTATGGCTGAGAAGAGTTCTCAGAGATTTGTGTCATGAACTAGAAAATAACACAACCATTTACTGTGACAATAGCTCAGCAGTAGCATTGTCTAAAAATTTTGTTTTTCATAAAAGGACAAAGCACATAGACACCAAATTCCACTTCATACGTGAATTGGTTAACAATGGTGAGATTGTTTTGCAGCACTGCAGAACACAGGAACAGCTAGCTGATATCTTGACAAAAACATTGGCAAAGAAAATCTTTGATCATTTCAGGAAATGCCTGGCTATGCAGAATAAACCCAGCAGTTAAAATTAAGGGGGAGTGTTGGAATGATAATTTTAAACTGCCGGGAGCTCACAGTTGAGCAGCGACCCAACTTATTCAGAAAAAAGCGATTGGAGTTTCCCTGCGATGCGATCTGATCGCATATCGCACTTTCCCTCGTCACCCTTCACTGCATGCTTGTATTATTTGCGATGCGATATTTGCGATGCGATCGCAGATCGCATGATTTAAAAGTTATAGAGGCGGTGGCACATCCTCTCTCTTCTTGTGATGCGATGGTGTGATAAGCCATGCATTAAATTCAAATAAGATATTTTGAGGCGTGTAATTAATGATATTTACTAGGGTTGGTAAATGTAGGTGAAATTTTAAATTTTATTATTTTTTATTTCACGGAAGTGGGGAAAAGCAACACGTATTGTAAAGATATTTTGTGTTGTTCATTATATATAAAAAAAATGCAAGAGTAGAGACGTGTGGAGAGTATTAGCAAGAAGAGTTCTTTCTTCTCTGCAACGCAAAGCAGTGCTGAACCTTTTAGTTTTTCCTGTGATAAAATTAGTTTCTGGAACTGGAGCGTTTCTGATGTAACCTCTCTGTAGAGGAAGACTATTTTGTAACAGTTTTATCTTTGTTGTTTTCTAATAAAGATCTTGTAGTAGAAACAGAGCGTTGTTCTCTGTGTTATTTTTTTTGTGTGTTTGAAATTAACAGAAATTTCCATCATGGTATCAGAGCTAGTCTAGGCACTCAGTGAGTAAAAAAAAAACAGAGCTTGTTTTTTCACTGTAGGAGCTTTCCAGCAGAGAAAATTTTTGTTTTTTTTTTGTTAGTATCTCTTCTTTATTTACACAGGTTAAGATCGCAGATGCTGGAACAGGTTTGACAAATCCCCAACTGCCACAGTTTAATGGGAAAAATTATAGTTATTGGTCCATAACAATGAAAGCATTGTTTGCTTCGCAAGGAATATGGGAGCTGGTTGAAACAGGCTATGATGAACCTGCAGATGCAACAGCACTGGCTGCTTTGACAGTAGCAGAAAGAGACCAGTTAAAGGGCGACAAGAAGAAGGATGCCAAAGCCCTCTTTTTCCTCTTCCAATCAGTGCATGAAAGTGTTTTTCCGCCGATTGCAGCAGCAACAAAATCTAAGGAGGCCTGGGATATTATCAAAACTGCCTATCAAGGCATGGAGAAGGTGAAGACTGCAAAGTTGCAGATGTTGAGGAGAGACTTTGAAAATCTCAGCATGAAGGAATCTGATACAATAGATTCATTCTTCACTCAGGTTATTGGCTTGATAACCCAGATAAGATCTCATGGTGAGATTCTTGAAGAAAGGAGGATTGTAGAGAAAATATTGAGATGTTTACCCTCAAGGTTTGAATCTATTGTGGTAGCAATAGAAGAAACAAAAGATCTCTCACAGTTCACGGTAGATGAGCTGAGTGCTTCTCTTTTGTCTCATGAACATAGACTCAGCAGAGGAACAGATTCCTCTTTTGAGCAAGCATTCAAGACCTAGATGTCTTTTGGCCAAAGAAGAGGTCGAGGCAGAGCAAATAACAGAGATCATGGAAGAAGCCAAAACAGAGGCAGAAATTACCCTGCAAGCACAAGCGGAAGGAGCTGTAATCAGAACCAAGACGAAGGTTCAAGAAAACAACAAGCTCATGGACAAAGGTATGACAAATCCCAAGTCCAATGTCATTATTGTAAGAAATATGGGCACTATGCCAATGAATGTAGGAAAAAGCAAAGTGACATGAATAATAGGCAGAATGCAAATTTTGCAAATGAAGAAGATAAGAACCCAAATAACGTGTTGTTAACATGTAACATAGCACAAGACAAACAAGAAGATTTTTGGTTCTTAGACTCAGGTTGTAGTAATCACATGACTGGAAATATTGCAATGTTTTCCAATCTGGATGAAAATGTGAAATCTGAGGTAACAACAGGGACTGATGATACGATATCTGTCAAGGGTAAGGGCAGAGTCAGTGTCCGAGCAAAAAATGGAGAACAGATGATTGTGCAGATGTATACTATGTACCTGGTCTGAAATGTAATCTTTTGAGCATTGGACACCTCATAAACAAAGGTTACAACGTGTTCTTCAAAGATGATGTGTGTACAATCAGAGACATACCTCCAAGTAAGAAGATCATTGCACAAGTGCAGATGACAAGCAATAGAATGTTCCCTATCAAACTCAGGGCAGATTTGAAGGAAGGCAGAACTATTGCAGCTGTAACACAAGAAGTCTTTCAGAAACAACTGAAAGATGTGAATTGGTTGTGGCATTTGAGATTTGGACATCTCAATTTCGGAGGCCTGAATCTGTTGCACAGAAAGGGAATGGTAAAGGGATTGCCATTGATTGAGAAACCCGACAGTGTTTGTGAAGGCTGCATCTTGGGCAAGCAACATAAAGAAAGCTTTCCAGCAGGAAAGAGTATAAGAGCAAAAGCACCATTGGAAATTGTTCACTCCGATGTGTGTGGACCGATGCAAACACCATCATTTTCCGGAAATAAATATGTTTTAACTTTTATTGATGATTACACCAGAAAGACATGGGTGTATATGCTGAAAGAGAAGAGTGAAGTGTTTGAGAAATTCCGCAACTTCAAAATTCTTGTTGAGAAGTAGTGTGGGCATTATATCAAAGTGCTCAGAACAGATAGAGGAGGAGAGTACATCTCCCAAGACTTTCTGCGTTTTTGCAGAGAGAATGGCATACAAAAATAGTTCACCGCAAGGTATACACCTCAGCAAAACGGAGTTGCTGAAAGAAAGAATAGGACCATTCTTGACATGGTAAGAAGTATGCTGAAGGCAAAACACTTGCCGCATGAGTATTGGGCAGAAGCTGTTACTTGCGCAGTTTACATCTTGAATAGATGCCCAACTAAAGCTATCATGAACAGAATACCAGAAGAGGCATGGAGTGGTCAAAAACAAAATGTCACTCACATAAGAGTATTCGGTTGTGTGGCATATGCACATGTACCGGATCAGTTAAGAAAGAAGCTTGATAGTAAGGGGGAGAAGTGTCTTTATTGGCTACTGTGATGAGTTAAAAGCATACAAACTCTATAATCCATCCACCAAGAAATTGATAGTAAGCAGAGATGTGCAGTTCATTGAAGATGAAGCTTGGGATGGAAGCTTAGAGAAGACAGTGAGTGTGAAGACAATTGTGTCTCACGAAGAAGAAGAGGAAGGGACAACAGCAAATAATCCTTCCTTGGTGGCTCCTCCTCCACCACTACAAGTACAACAAACCACACCACAAACTGGAATTCGAACAGCCTTAAGAAGTCAAGGAAGTGCTTCTCCAAGCACATCACAGGGATCAGAAATACTGTCAAGTTCGAATGGAACTCCTAGCACACCAAGAAGACCAAGATTCAGAAATCTGAATGAGATTTATTAACAAGGAGAGGTAAGTAACAATACCGGTCTGAATTCATTATTCGCTTTATATTGTCATGTTGATGACCCGGTCCATTTTGAAGATGTTGTAAATGAAAATAAATGAATTGAAGCAATGAATGAAGAAATTGGTGCAATTGAGAAGAGTAAAACATGGGAGTTAGTGGACCTCCCTGTAGGCAAAGATGCCATTGGAGTTAAGTGGGTCTATAAGACCAAAAGCAATGCTGAAGGCAAGATTGACAGACACAAAGCAAGACTTGTTGTGAAAGGCTACAAGCAGCAACAAGGCATAGACTATGATGAAACCTTTGCACCAGTAGCAAGGATGGAAACAGTCAGAACAATGTTGTCTATTGCAGCACAACACAAATGGAAGATTTATCAGATGGATGTTAAATTTGCATTCCTGAATGGAGTATTGAAAGAAGAGGTTTATGTTGAACAACCTCCAGGCTATGAAGTTGTAGGCCAAGAGCATAAAGTCTGCAAACTGAAGAAGGCTCTTTATGGGCAGAAGCAAGCTCCAAGAGCATGGTACAGCAGAATAGATGCGTATCTGATTGACAATGGGTTTGATAAGTGTGATGGTGAACCCACACTCTACATAAAGGATAATGACGGTAAGATTCTTATTGTTGTTTTATATGTAGATGATTTGATTTTTACAAGCAATGATGCGTCTCTCATTGCTGATTTTAAAGCAGTCATGGAAAGTGAATTTGAAATGACTCACTTGGGCTTCTTAAGATATTTTCTTGGAATTGAAGTAGACCAAAGTGAAATGGTGTTTTCATTTCTCAAGATAAACATGTAGAAGAAGTGTTGAAGAGATTCAACATGCAGAACAACAAGGCAGCTGTGACTCCAACCGTAATGGGGTTGAAATTGACTAAAGAAGACAACAGCAAGGATTTTGATCCAAAATTGTACAAGAGCATAGTTGGCAGCCTTATGTACTTAACTGAAACTAGGCCGGACATTATGCATGCTGTGAGTTTAATCTCCAGATTTATGGAAAGACCGAAAGAGACTCATTGGCAGGCAACCAAGAGGATTCTAAGGTATGTGAATGGAACGAAGGGGTTTGGTATTTTATACTCCTCTTCTGAAAGTTTCATGTTGACAGGTTACACTGACAGTGATTGGGCTGGAAGTGTTGATGATAGGAAAAGCACATCTGGATATGTGTTTCATATGGGATCGGGAGCCATCTCATGGGCTTCTAAGAAGCAACCAGTTGTGGCTTTGTCAACAGCAGAGGCAGAGTATGTGGCAGCAAAAGCAGCAACATGCCAAGTAGTATGGCTGAGAAGAGTTCTCAGAGATTTGTGTCATGAACTAGAAAATAACACAACCATTTACTGTGACAATAGCTCAGCAGTAGCATTGTCTAAAAATTTTGTTTTTCATAAAAGGACAAAGAACATAGACACCAAATTCCACTTCATACGTGAATTGGTTAACAATGGTGAGATTGTTTTGCAGCACTGCAGAACACAGGAACAGCTAGCTGATATCTTGACAAAACCATTGGCAAAGAAAAGCTTTGATCATTTCAGGAAATGCCTGGCTATGCAGAATAAACCCAGCAGTTAAAATTAAGGGGGAGTGTTGGAATGATAATTTTAAACTGTCGGGAGCTCACAGTTGAGCAGCGACCCAACTTATTCAGAAAATAGCGATTGGACTTTCCCTGCGATGCGATCTGATCGCATATCGCACTTTCCCTCGTCACCCTTCACTCCATGCTTGTATTATCTGCGATGCGATATTTGCGATGCGATCGCAGATCGCATGATTTAAAAGTTATAGAGGCGGTGGCACATCCTCTCTCTTCTTGCGATGCGATGGTGTGATAAGCCATGCATTAAATTCAAATAAGATATTTTGAGGCGTGTAATTAATGATATTTACTAGGGTTGGTAAATGTAGGTGAAATTTTAAATTTTATTATTTTTTATTTCACGGAAGTGGGGAAAAGCAACACGTATTGTAAAGATATTTTGTATTGTTCATTATATATAAAAAAAATGCAAGATTAGAGATGTGTGGAGAGTATTAGCAAGAAGAGTTCTTTCTTCTCTGCAACGCACAATAGTGCTGAACCTTTTAGTTTTTCCTGTGATAAAATTAGTTTCTGGAACTGGAGCGTTCCTGATGTAACCCCTCTGTAGAGGAAGACTATTTTGTAACAGTTTTATCTTTGTTGTTTTCTAATAAAGGTCCTGTAGTAGAAACATAACGTTGTTCTATGTGTTATTTTTTTTGTGTGTTTGAAATTAACAGAAATTTCGATGAGAACCGAGCACTTCAAATTTATTCAAAGCTCAATACATCTTTCTTAATACGATGAAAATATCTGCAATGGCGTTGATTGTGAAATCATATTAAAATATCTGCAATTGCGTTGATTGTGAAATCATATTAGTTACTTCCAGTGGCAACGACGACGATTGCTCTGAATGGCTGGACCGGCAGAGGGCAGCCTTGGTGGCTTTTGTGTTCTTCGAAAGGAAGGCATTTTTTTTGAAACACAAAATCCACGAGTTGGCTCTGGGGTTGGAAGTAAGCAAGCTCCCGTTCCACAGCAGAGCTTCATGTACATGAATGTCTTTCTAACAGGAACTCTCTGAGAAAAGTTACCCTTCGTGAGTCGAGCAATCAGGTGCTTTCTCTCACAGCTCTTGGCCGTTTTTCCAATCTCAAAGAATTCTCTATGGAAAGCAATTAAGTTAAATGCTTCGAGCATCTTGGTTTTTATATGAATGAGATTTATGACGCAATTTTTCATGGCATAACAGGCAGCAAGTTCGGCGATAAGAATTGCGTATGAGGGTTTGAGGGTTGGATGAGGAGGAAATTGCTCTGATCGGCTGCCTTCTCAGAAATTGCTCTCAAGTGACCAAATTTCAAAATATTCCTTCTAAAAGGTTCGAAGTTTGCAAATGGGTTAGTAGCATTAGTTTTACAATATGGAGCATTCTCCACACTACACAAATTCCTTTAAATTTTATTGAATTTTGTACCAGTATTTTTTTAAGGGTTAAATTTTATTTGATTATCTATTGGTTTGAGATCCAGAGTTTGATATTCTTTAAATATGTTGCATTGGCAAGGAGATAAAACTGCAGGAATGGCTTAGCAAGTATGATTGTTTTAATGGGAATTGAAATTTCAATATGAACATTTTGATTTTGTTTTGGGAAATTTGGTTTAAAATTTAGTGAATTTTTTTAATATTTTTAAGTTGTAGTGTAATTTGAGAATTTTAGTTTTTTTTTTAAATTTCACTATATTTTGAATTTATCTAAATATTTGAAAATATATTTTAAACAATAAAAAATCATAGTTTTACTCAAAATTGTATTACCTTATTCTGAAAAAAATAAAAAACCAATTAAACATCCATAAAATTTTCTAATATAATAAATACAAAACTATGCCTCTTAATATCACAAATACAAAACTACTATGATATGATATGTAATTAAATTATTTAAATTATTTTCTAATAAATTAAAATAATATCATTGAAATCTTATTCATCATTTTCTAGGTAATACATAACGGGAGATTTTAATAGCCTTTGGATAACTGTAATTTCACTGACACGCCTTTCGATTAATGAAATTCGTTTAGGATGAGCCTTTTTTTGTTTAAACTTATTTTGATTTCAAACTGTATATGCAGACCTTCGCAAGTCGTTATTTTATCATTAGAAAGACATAGGTGTGAAGGATTTTACTTGTTGACATGACTGACCAGCGAGCTCCGATCTTCGGTTACGATAATATTAGCACCACTGGTTGTTATTTTACCATTAAAGATATAAGGTGTGGTAAACTAAAGAAAGATTTTTCCAAATTTTTTTTACGAAAGGGTTTATTATAAAGTATTTTTTTTTATATAAAAAATTAAAAACGCTTACGGTTTTATTGAAAGAAGTATTTTTTTGAAAAAGAGTTTTACAAAGGATAAATTTAGGGTATTTTTTTAAACGAGAATTTTTGGAGAAAGACGGGGAAAGATTATGATGTGTGGGTCATTAAGATGGCGGCCACGTTGCATGCACATAATGTTTGGGATTATGTGAAGTTTGGGTTTTTAGAACCTATGAACGAAGAAGAAGATCAAGCTCTCACTAATGCAGAGATGGAACAATGGAAGAAAGACAAGAAGAAGAATGCACATGCGTTCCAAATTATTCAACAAGGAGTGGACATAGCAGTGTTCTAGAAGATTATGACCATGTCTTTAGCAAAAGTAGCATGGGATACTTTGGCGACAAACTATAAAGGTATGGCCAAAGTCAATATTGTTAAGTTGTAGAATACTATGAGAGATTTTGAAAGTCTGCAGATGAAGGAGATAGAGGGCATTGATTCTTTCATGAATTGGGTCATAACTGTTGTAAATCAATTAAAGATTTATGGTGAAGATATAAAAGATCAAAGAGTGGTTGAGAATGTCCTCCGATCTTTGTCTACCAAATGTGATGTTGTGGTAGCAGCCATGAAGAAACCAAGGGTTTGGCATCATTGATAGTTGATGAGCTTATGTGATCACTTCTATTGCATGAGGCAAGGATAGACAGAAATAAGGAATCCACTTTAAAGACTGTTTTCAAAAGTCAGGTTTCTATTTCAAGAGACAGAGGTTTAGGCAAAAGTAGAACGAGAGGCAGACGATGAAGCAGAAGATATTGTGGTTAGAGAGATGACCAAGAAGATCATGAACATGCAAATGGAAGCAACTACAAAAGCTTCAACACTAATCAAAGAGTTGACAAATCAAAGGTGAGATGTTATTACTGCAATAAATTTGGTCATTTTGCTCGTGATTGTAGGAAGAAAATAGCTGAGCAAGGGAACCAAAGAGTTAATGTCACTACAGAGAGTACTAACTCTATGTTCCTAGCCTGCCACACCATGCATGAACCTTCTACTAGTGTGTGGTTGTTAGACAGTGGTTGCAGCAACCACATGATAAACAACAAGGATTTGGTTGCAAATTTTAATCAATCTGTGAAAACAGAGGTAAAGTTCGGGACTAAAAATACTGTGGAAGTAGATGGCAAAGGAGTGGTCAACATTTTGAGTAAGCAAGGGGAGCTGAAGAGAATCTTAGAGGTATATTATGTTCCTAGTCTCAAACATAATTTGTCAAGTGTTGGTCAATTGACACAGAAAGGATATATAGTTATCTTTGAATGTTAAGAAGTTGTTATATATGACAAGCCCCCAAGCAAGCAACTGATAGCAAAGGTGCAGATGACAAGGAATAGATTCTTTCTTCACATTTTGAATTACAGTGGTCAGGTGAGTTCTTTTAAAGTTGCATGTTCTAATGATTATTGGTTATGGAACTTTCAATTTGGACACTTGCACTTTTATGGTTTAAGATTGTTGTAGCAGAAGCAGATGGTCATAGGATTACCTCCCATTAAAGAGCTTGCTAGTACAAAGAAAATCAACCTCTTGAGCTAGTGCATACAGACATAGTCGATTGGTGGAAGTTGCTACTTCCTCACTTTCATTGATGACTACAGCAGAAAGACTTAGGTTTAATTTTTGAAGCAGAAGTTTAACCTTTTGCAAAGTTCAAAGAATTCAAAGCCTTAGTAGAGAACCAAAGTAATCAACATATCGAGTGAGAAGGGTTAGGGCAGAGAAAATGATGAGGGTTTCCAACTAGGGTTAGGGTTCTGGCACGAACCGCTTCTGGCAGTCCTGTTTCTGGAACAGAGATCAGAGGAAGCCTAAAGCCACTCGAATCTGACTAGAGAGGCGAGAAGCGCAGAGGTAAGAAGCAGTGAGGGGAGTCATAGAAAGGCAGTACTGACAGAGAAATGACAGATGGGGATGGGAGGGGAGAGATCCCCTCCTACAAAAATGTAGCGGTAGGTGAGACCAGCAGAAATGGGGGATACAGAGGTGCCGGAAGGAGTAATAAAGATATTCCAGTCATGGGCGCTCGCTGGCAGACAGGGTTGGGAAGTAGATGTCTACCTAGAGCAACGAAAAGACCTAGGTACGTAATTCCAAATAGTAAACTGAAAGAATATAGAGAATACATGAAAGATCATGCCCTGATTTGCGAGTTTGTGGGAACCTGACCATCTAAGAAAGACTTGGCCAAATGGATACAACAGCGATGGAAGCCCAAGGGACATATAGACTTAAAACTAGGGGCAAAGGGTTTTTTTACAGTCATTTTCACTAGCCTGGAAGATAAGGAGAGGATCTTTGAGGGAGGACCATATTTCCTGAATAACGCTGGACTATTCATAAGGCACTGGGAGGAATGTTATAACCCAGATAAGGAGAAAATGCTAGGTGCCTATCTGGGTAAGACTGTTTGGACTCCCAATCGAGTTCTGGGATCCAGAGATTGTGGAAGGGATAGGAAACACGATTGGGACATTTGTGAAAGTGGCGGAAACCACTAAAAGGGAAAAATACACATCCTATGCCAGGATCTGTGTATATATGAACATTGCAGAACCGCTATTGGAGTATATCGAATTAGAGTACCATGATGAGATTTGGCAACAACCAGTGGATTACGAGCATATCCCATTTAGATGTTGAAGATGCCACGAATACGATCACCTTATTAAATAATGCCCCTTGAATGCATCTGGAGAGGTAGCAGAACAGGGGAAGGAGGAACAAAAGGAGACAGAGCCAAATAGGGAAGATGACGAAGGGTTCATGGAAGTTCTTACTAGAAGGAAATCTCAAAAAGGATCAGTCCATATAAAATCAACTGTAAAAACAATAATCAGAGAAAACCAAAACAATTTTGGAGTACTACAGGATGAGGAAATGGAATTGGAGAAGGTAGCCAATGAAGAGGAACCAGTGGAACCTACAAAAAGGGCAGTTGAAAAAGAGATGATTCAAACTATAGTAGAACAAGAGAAAGCAGGAGAAAACCTAGGAACTCCCCAAGACCTATCTGAAACGGAAATAGACCCACAAAAGGAAAAAGGAAGTGAAGAAGAACAAGTTATGAAGAGACTTCTGCAACAATGGTGTCATCTGGATGAAAGATTCATCCTAGAAGAACAAAAACAATTATACAAGGAAATGTTCCAAAAATGCAAGGGGAAAGGAGGGACAACTGCAGTAAATCAAGCAGAACAGTTAGGAACACAAGGAGGACAAAGCATGGAAGCGGGAAACACTAGAAAGGTAGGGAGGAAAATAGGGAGAAGACCTATGAGTGAAACCATCCAAGTAGTTGGAGAAATATTAGTCAACTGAGGATAGGTCATACCTCTATCAAAGGTATTCCAACAACCACTTAAATTTTTAAAATGATAATAACAACATGGAATATTAGAGGGTTAAACAGTAGGGGGAAATAGAGATATCTAAAGGATAGGTTGAAAAGAGACAAACCCAGTATAATGATGATTCAGGAAACCAAAATAAGTGAACAGAAGCTGAAGGAAATAATGAAAAGATATCAACCCCATTACGAAGTAATGGGACAAGATGTTGTAGGTAGTGCAGGAGTCTTGGCAATTCTTTGGAATATAGTGGAAGTCCAATTTCAAAATTGGGTAAGCTTGCCTCGAATACTCTCAGGAAAATTCTAGAACATAGGTTTGAATGAATGGGTCCTTCTCACTGGAGTGTATGGTCCCCATCTAACAGGAGAATGCAGAAGCTTCCTCCAGAAGGTAGGAACACTTTGAGGTTTATTCCCAAATTTACCTTGGATAGTAGGGGGTGACTTTAACATGATCACTACCCTAGAGGAAAAATGGGGGGGCGGGTGGTTTGAGAAGAACAGATCTGGACATGGAAGCCTTTGGTGATATGATATTGGAACAACGATTGGTGGACATATCTACCACTAATGGGATATACACATGGAATAACAGAAGAGGAGGTACAAACCAAATCGCTTCAAGACTGGACAGATTCCTACTATCTGAACAAATTCTTAGTAGAGACATATTTCTTGAAGCAAGGATCTTACCAGGAATGGGTTCAGATCACTGGCCGATACGACTAGAAATTGACATTAAGGCATGCCCTAAAAGACACCCCTTCAGGTTCGAAGCTTTTTGGCTTAGGGACCAAAATTTCATGACAAAAGTGGAGGAATGGTGGAACCAGAGCCAGCAAAAAGGTAGAAGCAAAATGCAGACCTTCCAACTAAAATTAAAAGAGCTTAAGGGGAAAATCAAAAAATGGAACAGGGAAGAATTTGGGAATATATTTAAAGAACAACAACTATTAGACTAGAAAATGGCAACCCTTCAACAAGAAATAATCACAGAAGGACGAAGTGAGGAAAGAATTAAGGAGGAAGGAATATTAATAAGCCAAATAGAAGAACGAAGAAAATAGGAGGAGATTTTATGGAAACAAAAATCAAGAGTGAACTGGCTTAGAGAAGGAGAAAGAAACACAAAATATTTCCATCAAGCCATGATCCAGCACAGATAGAGAAACTGAATTTTTTCCATCACCAATGAAGAAGGAAGACGTTTAACCCAGCATGAGGAAATGGAGCAGAATCTAGTAGATCATTTCAAAGACCTCCTTACAGAACCCTAGGTCAACAAAAGAGCATCTATAGAAAGGATTTGCAATGAAATCCCTGAATTGATCACTAGGGACCAAAACTTAGCCCTCATGAGAGCTACAACCCTAGAAGAAGTGGAAGAGACTGTGAAAGGGATGAAGAAGAATAAAGCTCCAGGACCAAATGGATTCACTGTAGAATTCTACCAAGAAGGTTGGAAATTCTTGGGACAAGACATTCTGGAGGTAGTAAAAGAATCGCGTCGAAATTAGAAGGTATGTCCTGGTCTTAACTCAACCCTCTTATCTCTCATTCCTAAAAATGCTAACTCAGAAACTACCTAGGGCTTTAGACCCATAGCTTTATGTAACGTAATTTACAGGATCATTGCCACATTGATAGCCAAGAGACTAAAGCCAATTCTGTCAAGTATTATCTGTCCGGAACAAAATGGGTTTGTGGAAGGAAGACAAATATTGGATGGCCTAGTAATCTCTCAAGAAGTAGTGCATTCATTGAAAATCAAAAAGGAAGTGGGAATGATGATCAAGTTGGATCTCTCAAAAGCTTATGACCATCTGAACTGGGATTATCTTAAATCGGTTCTAGCAGCATTTGGTTTCAACAATAAATGGATTAAATGGGTGCAAGATATGATCGCCACACCAAACTTCTCCATCCTCCTAAACAGAACTCCAACCTCGACATTCAATGCCACAAGAGGGCTGAGGCAAGGAGATCCTCTATCTCCTTTCTTATTTATCATAGCAGCAGAAGGACTTGGCAGATATATCAAGAAAGATCTGAGAGAAAGGAAAATTAAAGGGTTAAGACTTTGGGGCAACAACCTGTCGATCACGCACCAACAATTTGTAGATGGTATTATGCTTTTTTGTGTAGTCTCTCTAAGATAAGTAAAGAGAATGAAAAAGATTCTTGATATTTTCATGGAAGCTTTAGGTACTCAAATTAACAAGGAAAAATCTTGTACATTCTTCTTCAACACACCGGGAAATGTTAAATCCTTTTTGACAAGAATTTTGGGCTTCCACTCTGGAGATTTACCCACAAAGTATTTAGGGACACAACTAGCCCTAAATCCTCTCAAGATGGAAAATTGGCATCATACTATAGAAAAACTCCGGAATAGATTGGCAAATTAGTCCTTTCGAACCTTGAACATAGCAGGACGAGTAGTGCTTCTAAGATCAATCCTACAAGCAATTCCCATTTACCCCTTGTCTGCAATGGCGGTTCCAAAGGGGGCATGTGCAAAAATGGCAAGGGTATTCGGAAAATTCCTCTAGGGAGGACCACAACAACAGAGGAAATGGGCCCTGATATCATGGAAAGGCCTGACAAAAAAAAAGGCAGAAGAGGGACTAGGGTTAAGAGATCCATACACCTTGAATCAAATAATGGGAGCGAAGCTGTGGTGGAGATGGATGAAGGGAGGAGGAGACCTATGGAAAAGAATCTGGACACAAAAATACAACATGCCCACTAAAATTGAAGACCTGTTAAGACTGGAAGAATCTCCAAGAGGCTCTACAATTTGGAACTTCGCGAGTCAAAACAGAGATATAATCTCCAAACATGCATTCTGCGAAATCTGGAACCGACAATCAGCTAAATTCTAGGATGAAGCCTCGCATTATAGAACTCATAGTTTTTCCCTCAATCAATGGAGGAAACTCGTGCATGCTCACAAAGACTTCAAATTCGAATTTCCTTAACTAATTAACTCAACTGAATTAATTAATTAATATTTCCAACTGCTGTTAAGAGCAAAATTAATTTTAATTCCTATAAATAGACTAGGGACTACTATAAATAGGAAGGGACCTAGAAATTCTATTTTTAGTAGTTTCACCTCTCACCCAATGTGGCCAATGACCTCACTAGCCAAACTACTATTTTTAGACACGCTATTTTTATACATGCTATCTTTAGCAGGTCTATTTTAGCACATTCTAAATTTAACATTTCTTGTTGCACATTTTTCAACACGTGTTATTTATGTGATCAATAGATCTCCTAAAAAGAGTGTGATGAACAGAGTACCAGAACAAGCATGGTCATGTATGTATTGCAGCGTCTCTCATCTCAGAGTATTTGGATGTGTAGCTTATGCACATGTGCCTAAGGAGCGAAGAGGAAAATTGGATGATAAAAGTGAAAAATTCATATTCATTGGTTATAGTGAGTAATCAAAAGCTTACAAATTATATAACCCTGTCACAAAGAAGACCATAATTAGCAGACATGTTGTGTTCAAGGAACAAGAGTCATGGAATGGAACTGTAGACAAAACAGTTGATGCACAAGTGCCACTAATGGAAGAAGATGATGTAGCAGAAAAGGAGCAGCAAGAATCATAGGTGAAGACACCAAATAGAGACACACCAACAAGGACTCCAAGATTTTCAGAGCAGCATGGATCCTCAAGCAGATCAACAGATCAAGATTCTCCCAGCAATCAATCAGGTGATGAATCAAGCAATGGTAAGAGAAAGATGAGAAGTTTGAAAGATATTTATGATGATTTGGATGTTAGTTCAAATTTTGCATTGTTGTCATTCCAACCTTCTTTGTTTGAAGAAGAAATCAAAGATGAAAATTAGGTGCAAGCCATAGAAATTGAAGCTATTGAAAAGAATGAAACATGGGATTTGGTTGATTTACCAAAGGACAAAAATCTCATTTGTGTGAAGTGGGTGTACAAGACAAAATTGAATGAGAAAGGTGAAATTGATAGATTTAAAGCAAGACTTGTAGAAAAAGGATTATTGCAGCAACCGAGAACAAACTTTGGAGAAACGTTTGCTCCGGTAGCCAAATTGGATACTGTAAAAGCAGTTCTAGCCACAGTAGCTCAAAAAAAGTGCAAAATATATCAGATGGATGTGAAATAAGCCTTCTTCAATAGAATTATAGAAGAAGAAATTTATGTGCAACAACCTCTAGGATATGAAGTTGAGAGTAATGAAGACAAAGTTTACAGGTTGAAGAAAGTGCTCTATGGACTGAAGCAAGCATCTAGAGCTTGGTATAGAAGAATCAACACCTACATGATTAAGAATGGATTTTGCAGAAGCAACATTGAGCCTACCTTATACACAAAGGTAAATGAGCATGGACAGATTTCGATTGTTTGCTTATATTTTGATGACATGATTTTTACAGGTGATTTTGACATAGATGAATTTAAAGAAGCCATGATGAAAAATTTGAGATGATAGATCTTGGTCTCTGATCCTTCATCATCCTTGCTTAACTTTGTACCTGTTGCAACTGGTGTACCTCTCCCTACACCAATTGCAACAGGTACAAAGTTAAGCAAGGATGATGAAGGATTAGACGTCAATCCAACTTTATTCAAAAGATTTTTTGGTAGCCTCATGTATCTCACAACTATAAGACCAGATATCATGCAAGGAGTGATTTTCATTTCCATATTTATGGAGACTCCGAAAGACACACATTGGAGTGCAGGAAAATGAATTGTGAGATACATAGCAGGAACTAGAGATTGTGGCATAATGTATGCAAGCATAGAAAAGAAATAATTGATTGGATACACAGATAGTGATTTTGGAGGCATTTTGGATGATAGGAAGAGCACTTCTAGTTTTGTGTTCAAGCTTGGGTCAAGTGTGATTTCATGGGCATCTAGGAAGCAGCCCATTGTGACACTTTCGTCAGCAGAAGTAGAATATGTAGCAACAACATCAGCAACATGTCAAGCAGTGTGGTTAAGAAGAGTACTTAATGGGCTCAAGCAGAAACAAGCGATTGCACTACTGTGTTTCATCAGAAGTGCAAGCATATTGATACTAGATATCACTTTATTAGAGAACTTGTGAGAAATGGAGAAATTCACTTGAAGCCTTGTAAATCTAGTGATCAATTGGCTGATATATTTACTAATTCATTAGCACAAGATGTGTTTGAGTTTCATAGAAGAAACTTGGGTGTTGTAATCCTAGCTAAGACATAGACTAGCAGGCATGTTTGAGTCTTCATGAGTCCTGTTTTAGTTTAGCAGTCATAACTAAGGGGGAGTGTTAAAATAATATAATTACTCCTGCATGAGGAGTTAGCTAAAAATATAGAGTCAGTTAATCAAGTGATTGCATGATTGAGTGTTTGATTGTTGAGTCAAGTGAGTTAAGTGATAGACTACTTTGAATGTGAGATTGCATGTCAAGATATTTTAGGCAGTTAGCTAGTTGGAAAGGGTTTAAATACCCTTCACCAGGATCATTATAATCATTATGTTTCGTGTGATCAATAGTAGAGCAACAACTCATGTTTTATGTGTGAATTGTGTTTTTTATTCTTTTCCTTTCTAACAAAGTTATCTCTCAAAAGACTAAGTGTGTTAGTCATTTTCTTCATATTATATTAAATATTGGTGCAATGGAGGATAGGGAGAAGACATGGGAGTTCATGGATGATTTCATGCAAAATTAACCTATTTTGGCAGAAGGAGGAACAATAGTGCCTCCTTCTTTGGTAGGTCAAATGTTGAGACTGTAAAAAGATTTATTGGCTAAGGTGCAAAATCGGAGGAAGAATTGATCTGAATTTAAATATGAACACAACAAATTACAGATATAACCATAAACACATATATGCAACAAAAATCAAACTTCGTTTCATTAACATCAAAGAACTGAAATATGCTTATATACATAATGGAAATAAACTAGCTCGGCCGATGGTAGCTTATCCCTAGGAAAAGATGTGGTGGCTACATGGCTCTGAATTACAATGAGACTTGAAAGCCTATTTATTATTGAGAAATAATGGAAAACCCTAAACATCCAAAATCCTAACCTTAGGAGATGAAACACCAAACTATGGGCCCCGTTGGGGTAAGTTGGTACATCAACTTCCCGAGGTCATAACTTTCAGATACGATCTCTATTTTGACACACATGATATCCAAGGATTACAAATTCTTATTGTGAATACTGGCTCTGGAAGTTCAGGACCCAAAAAACTGCAAAAAATAGTAAATTGTGCTACAATTAAGGAAATTGAAAATTTGAAAGAAACAATTGTGGGGGTCCAAGTGGAATAGGTGGGTGGTCATCAATATCCACCTAGATCAAGAACAATAATATGATTTTACCATATGGTCATGTTAGGGAGGACCCCAAGCACAATACCTTAACTAGGGGCTTAGGGACTTATCTTAGAGCAGGGTTAGAGGAATATTTAGCAAAGAATTCTCAGAATAGCAAAGCCCTGTCTACATCCCCATAGGTTGTTTTGGCTGAATCAGGATAGGAGGAAATACATAATTGGGATCTGGGGCCATTACAGGAGGTTGTGTTTCATAGTCGGAGTCACATGGATAGGATCATCACTGTTGCAAACAATTTGGATAATGTGAACTTGGATTCTTATGGTGAGTATTGGGAATTCCCTGGCATGCATTTACCCATCCTTAGTAGGTATTCTAGTGTTGTGCAAGAGCTTGTGAATATACTACCTTAAGGGAGTATAGTGTACGATGCTAATATTGAGAGTATAGCTTGGAGAAGTGAAGTGGAGGGAAGTGGAAACTATGTGTTGTTGAAGGGCCTTAGTGTTAATTTTGAGGCTCATCACATGATCCTCACTCTTTCATTAGGGGTATTGAAGTCTGTCATTAAAAATTGCAAGAGGAACGATGCAAATAGTGACACGGATCAACAATCTCAAGACCTTGTGTTTCATGGCTTAGAACCACCCCTGCCACCCCAGAAAGCTAGTGCAATTTGTAATAATTTCATTCATTATCATATTAAATTGATTTTAAAACTGTGACATTATTATGATAAATAATTTGATTTTAAAACTATGACAAATATTTTACATGTTGTAAACTATCTTAAAAATATCTAAATTAAGATTAAATTATACATATGACAATTTTGTATAATATGCATTCCTATAAAATATAATTTAAATTTATTTATTCAAACAAACTTATATAATATTAAATTATATCTATATCTTTGGCCATTCATACCATATTTTAGATAAATATTTGAGTCCATTTATTACAAACAACTCATACTTGTGAGTGTCAAAACATAAATGAAACAAGTTGACATAGCCATTGTGCTAGAAATGAGTTTTGGGGTCCTCATGACAATCATAAATACACAGCCAATTGACTTTCTACTCACTTGAATTGAATTTAGGGTCATAGATTTGTCCATTGACTGAGTTGTTTATGAGAAATTCGCAATCCATTTTTTCTCGAAAGCAATAATTGTCCAAGGTCATCAAATCAACAAATATGCAAAGATATGTTGTTGTAAAATTTAAAGCCAAGAAATCATGTTGTTGCAAGTATATGCATGCACATCCATACTCTCGTGGGGATATCACATTATATTGTAATTTCCCTACTTTGAGTTTGGATTTGCTTGAGCTTTGTGGTACATCTAATCAAAAATGTACTGAGGTGGAATGGACCTATTAATCAGATTGAAGGTCATATATTTTCCATTATACACTAGAGGGTTTGTGATCTGTGTGTGACAAGCTACATATGGATTGGTAATGTGGAACCCTAACTTCCGACACCATGAACTTTTTAGCATACAAATATGTTGATCCTCTATCGCGTCTGTATTAACAAAATGTATCAGAATCAAAGGCAAATCCCCAATCATACAAACCCATGTAAGTCAAATCAAACAATTTGCAATACATACCATTACTAGTTAGCAGAGATCCAAAGTGAAGTGGTTGCCGAACCAGAGGTGCGCATGCCTTGATATCCACCTAACATATGATATGCTCAACAACCATAATGGGTATAGTTAAATTGAAAGGTATAATGAAATTCACAAATGACCAATAAAATGTAAACGTTTTTAGTATTTTTGTGGCTCACCTGTCCTATGCCTCCTTCACATTGTTGACTTGGGTTCGAATCACAGAGAATATACATAAAACAAGAATATCACACATGCAGAAGCAACTCTGGGACAAAAACATAGTGAGACGGGGACCCCTACACACCTATAGCTCAACAATGAGGAGGACTATAGCTTGTAGACACAAATTTATACAAGCGAATCAAATAGAAAACCCCCAAAATCCAGGGAAAATTCAACCCTACCCTCGATTTCCAAGAATGGTAGAGGGGAAATAACCCCTAAGCAGTGCCATTCCTAGAAATCGATGCGATTCAAGTAAATCTGATCTCCAAACTAGGCGAATTGGGGCTTGAAATTTTATTTGCGCCTATTTTTCATTGGCTAAAATATGATAATTATTTATTTTTTAAATTTTTTTGACTAACTATACAAAAGGGGTGTAATATAAAAAAAATCCCCTCCAAAATATAAAACCCATTAAATTTTGCCCATGGGCTAAGATTCGCCCCTAAAATTTTCTATAACCATGTGTTTGTAAAATGCTAAATTTTTTGGAATATAAAATATTTATTATAAATAATATTTTAGAGCTTATAAACATAATTAATTGTATAACAATTTAAATAGGGATAGAGATATTAAAATGAGTGAGAATTATATTCTTTTAAATAACTAAAAAAGATATCAACAAAATTTTAAAATTAGCTAGAGTACCTATATAAATCAAATGTTTAGTAAATGCTCACACACATCAAAATATTTATTTTATGATACATATAATATTTCAAAAATTTAAAAAAATCATAAAAACTATGTGAATTAAAATTTAAAAAACTATAAAAGAATAGCCATTGAGATGCTCCTGACGCATTGGAAAATAGCTTTAATACTCTCGGTCTCTCAACAAATCTAGTATGGGGATGGACCTAATTTGTCTTGTCACTTGCATGGAATGGCATCAGAGTGAGAAGAGACTCAAACAAACTCATGTAGAAAATAGGCAAAGAATGTATGGACTTCTTTGATGGAGCCAAAATTCATGTCAGGGGTGTATGCGGAGCACAAGTTGCATTTGACTCGAAAAATCATCACACTTTCCTTATTAGCCTCAGGCTAGGGCCTGGATATAATCATAAAGAAGAATTAATTGGGTTTGGACTTGTCCTCGATTTTACAATGTTCGGGAAGGTGAAGTGCTTACAAAGTTTTGATGATTATCGAATGGTTATTGATTGGTTCTTTGGGATCGATACATTACACACTTGGCCTTAAATCCTTAGCAACAAAGAATTTCCCAATTACAAGAATTTTTGAGGACTTGGAGGTATCACATATCCACAGGGGACACAATGTTAATGTGGATAGAAAATAAAATGAAACATTACTCTAGCCTATATAGGACATTTAGTGATTACAAAAAAAATGTTGATGTCTTTAGGGTGAATACCAACAAGATTTTATGAAATTGAAGGTGTTTGTAATCATTGAGACCTTGCATGTTTTTTTATGTTTCATTGTTTTATGTTCTGGATTGATAGAATGTCATAGCTCTTAACATACATGTCCAAGTTGTAATTGAACACTAATTCGTATACTTTGATTTCAATGAAATAGCAAGAATGCCATTTTTTTCCATGGGGAAAAAATAACTTATAACTTTAATTTAAGTTATTCTTAGTAATAACTATAAAAGAATTAATATGTGAGATATGTAACAAGTTTCTAACTATGGAGATTCACTTCCACTTTATTCTTAATCTGTAAATAGGATTTGTTACAATATTGTCGCTTACTAATACCACATGCTGGAAAAACCATAACTCATTTTCATTTAACATTTTTTTTAATTAATCAATTTAATTAAAAGGGTTGGGAATTATTACTTTTAAGATAAATCTTAGGATTTGATTTGTGACTATTACTAAAAATATTTTAAAACATTATGTAGAGATTAAATCTCTACCATTGATCTAATAATTATTGATAATTATATTAAAATTTTGAAAATCCTATTTTAACACAAATACATCATCTAAATTATATTAACTAATTACATATATAAAATAAAACTATCTCTAATACATAAAAATAATATTAACAACTTTATCAATTTTATTCATTATCATTGTTGACACCTAATCCTCAGCGGTTGGGTAAACTGGAATGTGAACAGTCATCAAGAAGATGAACTGATCAGTCACATTCATGTATATAAACAATAGTTACCTAATGAAATAAAAAATCAGTCTTTTCTGCCAAGTCTGGAGTTACCCTGGCCTGACATGGTATCAGAGCGCAGGTCCCAGATTCCTTGTAACTCCTCTGTTCATAATGCCTCTGGCCTGAACGTTTGTCTGGCCATAACGCATCTGCCTGAACGTTTGTCTGGCCTAAACGTTTGTCTGGCCTGAACGTTTGACTCTGTGCGCACATAAAGACTCCATGCTCGCTGCCCTAGGTGCTCCGCCATTTGCCCAAAGATGATAAGGATTCCGTTGTCAGAATCGACAGAGACAGTGAGAGGTTCATTCACATTTTGAATTAGCTCCTGCGCAGGCCGATTTCTTCTGCCTCAACGGCTTTAATGCCCTCTGAGTGATAACGCCTTGCATACCCATCGAATACCAATGCTTTAGCACTGATCTCTTTGTTTTTACCGTTTACTGTATATGCATTAAGCCTAACCTGTGTGAAAGATTGGGATCCACCAGAACATCACCGCCCGAGAGCCATTGCTCATCTTCTGAGCCCGAGAGCCATTACTCATCCTCCGTTTTCTTTTTGCACTATGTCTGTAAAGAAAGAAGATCGACCTCATTCTGGAATTGGTGAACTCCTTCGATCGTGAAGGATGAGAGGACTTTTGCAGCGATACTCTTTCCTTCCCGCAATTTACCAAAGAAGACTGACCCAAAATCGACTTGCCCAATCTTTTCATTAAAGTTTTGTGTGCATTCCCTTATCTATGGTAATGTAAACGCACGAGACTTTGTCGAGGTTGGCACCATAATTGTCAAGTAGTCTTCACTACGATGATTTTTAGTCCTGAATTTCTTCCAACGAACCGTAATACACACTATCAACGTTGTTGTTGTTATTAAAGGTCCGCTTATCATTATTCCGAGGACAAGGTTCATCGCTCCTGATCGACGATTTGCTGCAGAAATGGCAGAAGAGGTCGGAGAAGGATCTGCATTGCAGAAGAGGACTGTATAGTGAGTATACCAAGGACTGTATAGTGAGTATACCAAGGCCTGTATAGTGAGTGTCTGTTGGGCAACCGAATGTGAAGTCGTTGTTGTCACCCGCGTAGGTCTGCACAGTTTTGTTCATTCAAAGCAGTTGTAATATTGCACAATTATTTTATCTTTTGAATAGTAATGCTGTGAGTCAAAGTATTGCACCGTCTATAAAAACAGTCTTTCAAAGCAGTCAAAGTATTGTGCAGTTTTCAAAGCATTCAGAGTATTGCGCTGTTTTTCAAAGTGTTTGGTATTGCGCGATTTTATGTGAATGGTAATGCTGCGTTGAAGCATAAAGTGATATATTGAAGTGATATGTACATAATATTTCAATACTAATGCTTCTGTCAAACATTAGAGAGATTTGTAGAAAATATAGTGCATAAGGCTGTAAGGAAGTTTTTTTATCAAGCAGAAGTTATTTTTTACAGAATGCATTCAATCATCTATATGGTAGGGATAGTTCTCACTGGAAAAGAGAACTATCCTGAATGGTCCCGGATGGTAAAACACACCCTCATCTACAATGAGTTGTGGAAAGGAGTATGTGTCGGAGAAGAAGACAAAGACCCTGTGCAGCCTACATCAGATAAAGAGCTTGTCATTTGAGAAAACAAGAACAACAAAGCCTATGCATTGATCGCAGCATCTGTAAATGAAGAAGTAAGTCGTCATACTTCATCTTATTCCACTGCCTTTGAAGCTTTACAAAAGCTAAAAGAACTCTATGATTCACATTCTGCACTTGAATTTGTTCAGCTCATGATTAAACTCTTCACTCTTGATCTAAAAAATAATGATCCTCTTTCTCTTGCATCTGAAGTAAAGTCTATAATGCATGATATTAAGTCCACTAAGGTTGAGCTGGATATCCCTCTTATTGCTTTTCTCAAAGCAATCTATCCTACCTACTCCAATTATCTTGAGTCATTACAAGCAAATGGAAATCTTAAAGATATAACCTTTGACTCTCTTGTGAAAAAGTTTGCTGAAAGAGAGAAAGCCTTTGGAAAGAAGACAGTCCCTGAATCTTCTGAAGAGACTGTTTGCCTTGCTCATAAAGAAAAGCATCCTGCTCAAGATTCTACAAGAGGAAGAGGTGGACGAAGAGGAAGAGGAAGATACTTTAGAGGCAGGGAGGGCAGACATTCTCAAGGAGAAAAGGCAGATCTGCATTGCATTCGTTGCAAACAAAATGGATCACATGATGATTCTACATGCAAGCTACCATGGGACAAAATTGAGCAGAAAAGAAACCAGCAGAAAGGTAAAACTGATGACACAGACAAAGGTAAAGCACCTGAATCCGCTCACTATATTGAGGCACAATGTAACATTGGAGTAAATGAAGATTTGTTTAATGCTTCACTTTCTTCTTCGAAAAATGACTGGTTGCTTGATTCAGGAGCAACCTGTCATATGACTCATAGAAAATATTTTTTTGAAGATTTCACTGAGTTGATGGAGCAGTATACTTTGCAGATCAGTCAAAAATCAAGCCATCAGGGCTTGGCACAATTAGGCTTAAACTACCTGGTCTTCCAGACTTTCTTCTGGATCATGTTCTATATATCCCACAGCTCAAAAGAAACTTGCTGTCCTTGGTCCACATCCGCCAGCAAGGTCACTCCATTCATATGTTTGATGGCAATCTTGAGGTAAGAAAAGCATCTAACCACTCACTTGTCATGGGGGGAATAGAAGAAGAAAGACTTCTTAAACTGCAAGGAACCTCTGCTCATGCACGACATTTCTCATATATTTCTCATCATGAAGAAGGTACACTTCCGTCAAGTTTATTATGGCATGCTAGATTTGGACATTTTAACTATGATAGTCTCCGCTTGTTGAAGAAAAATGGTGTTTCTGGTTTGCCTACAATTCCTAGAAAACATAAGCAATGTGATGCTTGCATTCTAGGAAAGCATAGCAAACAGTCTTTTCATGATTCACATTCAAGAGCACATAGAAAGCTTGAACTCATTCATTCAGATTTATGTGGTCCAATGCCTGTTCCTTCTGCAAATGGAAATAAATATATCATGACATTTATTGATGATTACACCAGAATGTGTTGGGTTTATTTATTGAAGAACAAATATGATGCTTTTCAAACATTCAAGAATTTTCATAAGTGGATTGAAAATGATGCACAATCTCATATTGGGTCTATTCGCACTGATAATGGAAAAGAATATACATCAAATGAATTTGAAAACTATCTTCGCCAACATGGGATCAAACATCAAACAATTGTGCCTTATAATCCCCAACATAATGGTGTAGCTGAAAGAATGAATAGAACAATCTTGAATATGGTACGATCCATGCGTTTCTTCAAAAATGTAAAAATAATGTTTTGGGCTGATGTTGTTCTATGTGCTGCATATATAAAGAATAGATGTCCATCTAGTGCTATAAGAAACAAGACTCCTTATGAATTATGGTATGGACATGTTCCTTTGGTAAATCATCTCAGGATTTTTGTTTCCACCTGTTATGCTTTAATACCAAATGTACATAGAAACAAACTTGGTGCTAGAAGTCGTAAGTGTATCTTCCTGGGGTATTCAAACACCTCTAAAGCATACCGTCTCTACGATGAAGTAAATAAAAAGATTGTTGTATCCAGAGATGTCATTTTTCTTGAATCATCCAAATCTGACAGTGTTGTTGAGAGGCAACTTGATCGCATGGATAGATTCACAAAAACAAAATCATTTCAAGAGTTTGATAATCAGATTCCACATCTTGAAGGGGGGATTCCTATACTAGATCAACATGTGGAATCTTCTTCTGAAGAACAATATCCCTTGCATGAAACTCCAACATCGGATGATCCTTTAAGTGATGTAATTGATAGAATTGGGAGACTCAATCTTGATTCAGTCCCAACTCAATCAACAGAGCAGCCTGGACCATCTCAGAAAGGTCCCCTAAAGTGGCTGACAAAGGCACTTGAAAGTGTTCATCCTGATGAAATTGGAAAAACAGGAACCAGAAATTCAAACCGACAAAATGAAGATGATGTAGATGACTCTAATTCACCTCTTGATATGTATGTTACTTATGATTGTGAATTGAACTTGTCTACATATTTTGAACCAACTTCCTTCAAAGAAGCTGCTTCTCATGATGAATGGAAAGAAGCGATGCAAAAGGAGTATGATGCTCTCATAAAGAATGGCACTTGGAAGCTGGTTGATCCTCCATTTGGAACCAAACCAATTGGCTGCAAGTGGGTCTACAAGAACGAGTACAAAGCTGATGGCTCACTTGACAAGCACAAAGCTAGGCTTGTGGCAAAAGGTTTTGCACAAAAGGAAGGGGTTGATTATGAGGAAACTTTTGCCCCCACAGCAAAATGGGCCACCATCCGGACACTCTTTGCACTAGCTGCTCAGAACGGTTGGAAAGTCCATCAAATGGATGTAAAAATTGCATTCTTGAATGGAGATCTAAAAGAGAATGTTTTTATGTCCCAGCCTGAAGGATTTGCTGTGAAAAGACATGAACATAAAGTATGCAAACTTGTGAAGTCCTTGTATCGCCTCAAACAAGAACCATGAGCCTGGTTTGAAAAACTAACTGAGCATCTTCTGAAACTCAACTTCAATCATTTTGATCTTGATGATGCAACTTTATTTGTCAAGAAAGTTGGCAAAACAGTTGTATATCTTGTGGTATATGTAGATGATATTTTAATGACAGGGAACAATGAAAGCTATATTGCATCCATAAAGAAATAATTAGGAAAAAGTTTTGAAATGACTGATTTGGGCTATGTTCATTACTATCTTGGCATTGAAGTAACCCAACATCCAAAATCCATATTTCTTTCTCAAAAGAAATACATTGGAGATTTTTTAAACAGATTTGGCGTGACAGAGTGCAATCCTCTTTCTACTCCAATGGAACAAAACTTGAAGCTCACATCTATTGAAGGAAAGGAATTTGAGGATGCAACAAAGTATAGATGGCTTGTAGGAAGTCTCATCTACCTCACTACTACCAGACCAGACATTTCATTTGTTGTTGGAATCCTCTCCAGGTTTATGCAAAAGCCTTGTGAGGGACATTGGTCTGTTGCAAAAAGAGTTCTAAGGTACTTGAAGGGAACTCAAGACCTTGGAATCAAGTATACACAGGTGGACAACTTCATATTGATTGGATACTCTGATTCAGACTTCGATGGAGAAAAAGAAACTGGGGTATCTACTTCAGGATATGCTATGAGTCTTGGGTTAGGAGCTGTCTCCTGGAGATCACGCAAACAATCAGTTCCAGCAGATTCCACAACAGAAGCAGAATACGTGGCAGCAGCTGAAGCAACGAAAGAAATTGTGTGGCTCGGGAAAATTCTTGAAGATTTGCAGGTAAAACAAGTACAATCAACTCCACTCATGATTGATAACACCTCTGCAATAAAGTTGGCCAAGAACCCAAAGTTCCATGATCGTACTAAGCACATCAATACTAAATATCATCTGATCCGACATCATGTTGAGGCCAAAACAATCCATCTCCGTCATTGTTCCACAAATGAGCAAATTGCAGACATCTTCACCAAAGCACTTGGAAGAGAAAAGCTTGAAAGATTCAGAATGATGCTTGGACTCACAAACATCCCTTCAGATTAAGGGGGGAATTTTCACACCTAATCCTCAGCGGTTGGGTAAACTGAAATGTGAACAGTCATCAAGAAGATGAACTGATCAGTCACATTCATGTATATAAACAATAGTTACCTAATGAAATAAAAAATCAATCTTTTCTGCCAAGTCTGGAGTTACCCTGGCCTGACAATCATATTAAATAATTTGATTTTTTTTAAAATGACATTATCCTAATAAGTAATTTGATTTTAAAACTATGACAATTATCGTACATATTATAAACTATTTAAATCCTATACATATTATAAACTATCTTAAAAATATCTAAATTAAGATTAAAATATACATATGGCAATTTTGTATAATATGCATTCCTATAAAATATAATTTAAATTTATTTAGTAAACTTATATAATATTAAATGATATCCTATCAAATAATAATAATTTATTTTTAAATAAGGTTTTTAATTAATTTATTTTATTATTTTATTGTAAATATTTTTTATGCTATTTTGATTAAATACTTTTTAAGATTCAAATAAAATAAATAAATTTGAATAAAATATTTTAAATATTAAAATATATTTAATTTTAATTTACATTTATATAAAATTATTTCCAATAAAAAAATCAATATAAATATATATAATATTTAAACATTGTATTTATATAAAGTTATAATATGTTTCAAATTTTATATATTGATTTTAATTTATATTAAAGTGAATATAAATTTATATGTGTTGAATTATGAATTTTAGATCACAAAAGAGTGCTCTAAAGAAATTAAATGCCATATTAGACTTAAGAAAATGTGTCTCCTATTTCTTATTTTTGCGGCACTTACATTGATAGGCTAGAAGAGTGTTTGGAAACTATGAGATGCAATGGCCCCGAGCTCACTCGTATGGTCATTACTCTTCTCCTTTATGTTGACGATATCGTTCTTCTAGCTAGAAGCCATGATGGTCTCGAAGCAGCTTAAGATCCTCCATGATTACTACTTGAAGATAAGTTTGATAGTTAATACTTACATTACTAAAGTCATGATAATTAAATACATAAAGATCAATCATGGTAATTTCATCTATGATAACAATTACTTGGAGCAGATTTCTTCATAAAAATATTTAGGTATTGACATTCATTTGAAGTTGGAAAGCTTATTATGAGCTTTAAAACAATTGGAAGTGAATTGATCTTTGGATTTGGAGTAAAAAAGATTCCTCTTTGAGACTCTGAACACCCTTGTTATTTTATATGGATGTGAAGTTTGGGGTTGTAGTATATCTAGAGAGTCATCGAGGAAGATCGGGATGATTCAAAAGCAATTTATAACCTACAACCTCAAGATTAAAGGAAATATTCTCTATCATATCCCTTTGATCAAAGATAGTCTTTCCATCATTGAAAACATGGCTATGTTTAGGTATTTTATGTATAATAATAAGCTTAACAACATGGAATCCAAGAGGCTTCCAAAAATCACTTCTAACTCTAGCTAATATCCCCACCTCTGTCTCAAGCATGGATGTCATAAGGATACCCAATATTGGCTCGACCACCATTGAGGGATAATGGAGGAGGTCATCTTGGGGAATAAGGATGGTATTAAAAATACTATTACCTCCAAATTTAAGGATAAATTGTGGCAAGATAAGGAGCTAGAGGGAAAAAGGAAGCTAAGGTATTATAAGTAGGTGATCAGCCCCACCATTTCTAACCAATATTATCTTTTTGTCTTGACCAATACTAAGAAGAAAACGAACATTGCAAAGATAAGAAATAATTCTCATGAAGTTCGAAGTGAAACGAGACATTGATATATTTCCAAAACACTCTTGGACGAAAAAATATATCACCTTTATGATACTAAGAGGGTTGAAGATTAAAAAAAGTTTCTCTTAGATTGTCCTTCTCTTACTCACATTTGTTCTCGTTTCCAAAACATTTGTCGCAGTGTCAAATTTATTGACTTGTTAAGTCAGCAACACCATAGTGATCTTGAAGCACTTCTTTCCCTTCTTTTTGATCATAGAAATAAAATATTAAAGAGTAGCAATTAGTCTTTTACTTTCTTAAGGTTGTATAGACAACATTGGTCTTAATAAACACATTCGTTCTCATTTCTAAAACATTTTCCACACTATCAACTTTCTTGACTTGTTAAGTCAACAAAACTGTAGTGATCTTGGAGAACTTTTTTCTTTTCTTTTTTATCATACAAATAAAATATTAAAGAGTAGAAATTAATCTTTTATTGTCTTAAGATCATATAGACAACATTAGTTTTAATAAACATTAATCATCATTATCATTATAAAGATAACTACCAGAATATTAACAATCCAAAGAAATTTACAATATAAATAAATAATTTGTTATTTAATTATTTGACATTTTAATAAATGACAAACCCAAAAATCTCCCCAAATGGTGGGACAGGGATAATCTATTGTTTCACATATATACTTATGTGCCACTGAATGTGGGGATTAATTTTAAAATGTATTGTAATTTAAAAACAAAATGGTCGTCTGTCTCACCCCACAAGTCACCGAACTCACCCTAAGTCCACAAAAAATCAACATATAAAAGGCCGACCTATTTTGTGAATGTGATATCCCACCATGGTTGACCATGGTATAGTATTTATAATATTTATCTTAGGGTTTATATACGTTGGGTTTATAATATCAGTCCCTTGGGTTTAATCGTATTCCCTTGGGTTTTAGTATTAATCTAGCATTGTGACAATGATTGTCTCAATACCAAAATCAACTGTGCTCAACCATGTTTATTTTTGTAGTTTTAATATTTATCTTAAGGTTTTTATACCTTGGGTTTATAATATTAGTCCCTTGGGTTTGATATTATTCCCTTGGGTTCATAATCCCTTGGGTTTATTATTCCTTTGGGTTTATAATATAAATCCATTGGGTTTATTATTCCCTTAGCTTTATAATATCAATCATGTCAACCATTATCAACCATGGTCAATCATGGAGTTTTAGTATTAATCCCTTGGGTTCATCATATCAATCCCTTGGGTTTATAATATCAACCATGGTGGGATGTCACATTGTGAAAAAAATTGTCTCCATATAAAAATCATGGTCAACCATGGTAGCCATGATTGATCATGGTCAACCATGTTTTATACAATCAAACATGGTCAACTATGGTAGCCATTGCTGATCATGGTCAACCATGTTTTATACAATCAAACATGGTCAACTATGGTAGCCATGGCTGATCATGGTCAACCATGTTTTATACAATCAAACATGGTCAACTATGGTCAATCATGCCTTTTTATTATTAATCCCAATGGTTTGTTATTCCTTTTAGTCAAACATGGTGAATCATAATCAACCATAGTTAACCATGCTCAAATTTTTCTTGTTGACAAAGATTGTCTCAATATGAAAATCAACCACTGTCAACCATGGTCCAACGTCACATTGTGACAAGGAATTATTATTAATTATTATTATGTAAAATTGAATCAATTATTATTATTTTTATTTATTTAATTAATATTCATATTATTATTATTTAATAATATTTACTTAAAAAGAATATTACTATTGCTTAACAATAATTAACTATTATTATTTATTATTATTATTTATAAAATACAATAAAAGAAAATAAAATTATATATTTTCTAAAAACAATATTAAAATTTATTTATTTTTTAATAAAATAAGTATTTATTTATATTTTATAAAAAATGAATAATAAATTTCTATATTCAGGCTTCTCTTATCAATAATGAATTAAGCAATGTCTTTCGGTAGAAATTATTATTATTATTATTATTATATATTTATCAGTGATATGTGTCATAAATAAAAATGAAACCTTATGTGTATATCAACCATATTTACTAAAATAGTTATTTTTTTTATTTATTAATTATTGTTATTAAGATTATTATTGCTACTCTTATTATAATGAGTTAATATTATTATTAAATATTTAAATTGTATTAAATAATTTAAAATTAAATAATATTAAATAAAATATTTTAGAGTAACTTAATATTATTTTAATATATAATATAATATTAATATAATAATCATATATACTATTTATATAGGTATTAATAATCATAAATAGTTGGTCTTTAAAAATATATATATAATGATTATTTAATGTGGTTGACATAAGACTAGGGGCGTATATCAATCATATTGGAAAATGTGGTTGCATATATACTTCATATATACCTATCCTTGTATATCAACAACATTGATAAATATGATTGTGCCAATTTTAAAATGTATTATAATTGATAAATATGATCGTGTTAATTTTAAAATGGTTGTTATAATTTTAAGATGTATTTAGAGCACGCTAAAACTCACCAGACTCACCCTAAGTCTACAAAAAATTAATATATAAAAGGCCAACCCAGAGTTGCAGGGGAGCGCTCCCCCCCCCCCTCGAACCCGCTCCCAATCCATGCTCCAGGCAGGAGCAGCTCAGGAGCACGCTCCCGATAAAAAGAATTTATGCTCCCTGCCAAAATCGAGAGCGAGTTTGGGAGCGTCACTCCTGATCGCTCCCAAGCATTTAATTTTCACCCCGGGAGCGACGCGCACGATGTCAGGAGCGATTCGCGTGAAAAAAATCCGTGGACGCGAAAAAATTTTCATTTAAAAAAATAGTTTTAAAACGACTTGGGGGCAAAAAAAAAAATCATTGTCACTTGAATGAGTTGAGGAGAAGTTGGAGAGCAAGAGCAAAGGAGTGAGGAGAAGCGAGGAGAAAGCATCGAGGAGCAAGGAGCAAGCCTGCAAAGAGGTTAGTTACGTTAGTAACTTAGTAATTTAGTATTATAAACCTTAGTTAGGTAGTAATTTAGTATAGTTTAGTTAGTTTATTTAGTTTAGTTTAATTTATTTAGTAAAGAAGTCATGAATCTAAATTAAATTAATTAATCTAAATTAATTAAATTAATTTTCTCATTCATATTCTCATTCCCATTCCCATTAAATTTTGAAAATTCAAAAGCCTACAAATATCCAACATCATGGACCTGGCTATATTTCTTGGCATTTTCCTCTTCTTGGTCCCTTTTCTGGTTATTATGTTGCTGGAGAGTAGGAAATGGTGGGGCCAAAATGAATAGGGGGATGAAGAAGTTGGAGAAAGTGGATTTGATGAAAACCCCGGTGAGGAGGAGCTAGAGGAGGGTGAACATGACTCTCAAGAAACTAAACAAGACCAAAACCCATTGTGGAAATATGTTAATGGATGAAGAAGTTGGAGAAAGTGGATTTGATGAAAACCCCGGTGAGGAGGAGCTAGAGGAGGGTGAACATGACTCTCAAGAAACTAAACAAGACAAAAAACCCATTGTGGAAATATGTTAATAGGCCTAAAGCAGGGAAAGGGGGTGCAACCACTAAATTCCATTGCCCCCATTGCAACAATAATTACACAGGTTCATACACCTGTACCAGAAAACACCTCTGCGTGAAAGGCCATGGGATGGAGATAAACAAATAGGAATCAAAACTTGTGCAACTATGTCAGCAATAGATAGAGCCAAATACATAAGATAAGAGGAGGAAGCCCAATACAAATCTAAAAAATCAAGGAGTTTCTTTGAACCAAGCTCAAAATCACAAGCATAAAGATCTCCTTCAGCATCCTCCCAAGGTAGTGGATATGGAGGCACAGGGTCATCAGATTTAAGGCGAGGAACCATATCAGATTTCCTTAATGAGGGGTGTAGGAATGATGTGGATTCAAAGGTTTACAAGTTTCTCTATGCATGTGGGATACCATTCAATGTTCTTCACTCACCTTATTGGCACGAAATGGTTTTTGCCATAAATGATGCCCCTAAAGTATACAAGAGCCCTAGGTATGACAAGGCAAGAACCATTGTACTTGATCATGAAAAAAAAAAAAATATCAGATTCTTTGAACATAATGACAAGTTCTTGGACTAACCATGGGGTGTCCATTGTATCTGATGGATGGACAAACGTAAAAAGCAAGCCATTGATAAGTGTTCTTGCTGTGTCTGTTAGTGGTGCCATATTTCTAACTGCACATGATTACTCAGACAAGTTCATGACCGCCATCAACATTACAGAAGCATTACTTGAAACAATTGACGGTATTGGGCCATACAATGTCATCCAAGTCATCACTGATAATGCTCCTAATTGTAAGGCAGCGGGAGCAATTATTGAGGATAAATACCCCAACATATTTTGGTCTCGATGTTTGGTTCACACATTAAACCTTCTGATGCATGATGTTGTCAAGAACAAAAATGCATAATACAAATGGATGGGTGATTTATACAAGAAAGGTGAACAAATGATAAAATTTATTACAAATCATAGCAATACCCATGGCCTTTTCCGTAGTCACTCAAGGTTGGAGTTGTTGAAGATTGCAAAGACCAGATTTGGTAGCTATTACCTCACATTCAGGCGCCTTTTGAAGGTAAGCGAGTCATTGGCTAGCATGGTATCAAGTGCAAATTGGAAGGTATTAAATGAAAGGGCTACAAATGCAGCTAACAAGTGAGGTTTTGAACTGGTGGAGGAGGTTGCTCTTGATGATCAGTTTTGGACAAGTGTGAGGCAAGTATTGGATTTCACCAATCCCATTGATCAAATGATTCGGTTTGCAGATACAGATAAACCAGTGATTGGCGTGGTGTATGAGCATATGGATACCATGTTGGGGAAAATAAAAGATATCGTTCATAACAGAGATCCTAACTTGTAAAAATTGATTCACGATTGTGTGTGTGTACGGTGGAATAAACTTAATATTCCACTACATTGTTTGGTGTATATCCTTACGCCAAAATACTACTCTACATCTTGGTTGGGCCAACCTGCACCAGGGGGTGGGATTAGGACCAAACTCCATTTAGATGCAGAGGTAACTCGTGGATATTTGCAAGCATTAGAAAATTTGATACCTGACAGGGAGGAATGTGCAGCTATGTGCCTTGAAATAGGCAAATACTTCAACGACACTGGTTTGTTTGGTAACTTCCATGATCCAGATTTAAACAAGAACGCAACAAATTATAGAGATAACCATATACACAAAGATGCAGCGGAAATAATACTTCATTTCATTAATGGAAAATACTGAAATATGCTTACAACCAGAAATGGAAATAAACCAACTAGAGCGATGGTAGCTTATCTCTGAGAAGAGATGTGATGGCTACATGCCTTTGAACTGTCATACAATGAGGCTCGCAGGCCTATTTATTGTTGAGAAACAATGGAAAACCCTTCACATTCCAGAACCTAACCCTAGGAGATGAAACGCCAAACTGTGGGCCCCGTTTGGGGTAAATTGGTACATCAACTTCCTGGGGTCGTAACTTTGGCATATGATCTCCGTTTGACGTGTACAATAGCTCATTAGAAAGATCTATCCGAGAGCACTATCATTTTGGAATGGGCAACATCGGTCCATTACATGGACCCATGTTGCCCCCGGATTCCCCAAAAAACGTCGTTTAGGGCCTCAAAACGGCTCCGGAAGTTCAGGACCGGAAAAACTGCTAAAAATAGTAAGTTGTGCTACAATTAAGGAAACTGAAAATGCTGAGAAGGACAATGGTGGGGGTCCAGGTGGACTTGGTAGGTGGCCACCAATATCCACCTGGATCATTCTCCCCCCTTAGGAAGCAATGGTCCCCATTGCGTTGAGCTCCTCCATGAGATGAGGAAACTTGTGTTGAACTTGTTCCCTGGTGAGCCACTTGCCCTGCTGAAGGAGTTGGCCTGCTTTGACAACTCGATACAGTTGGATATTCTGTTGGCGAGTGTGTTTGATCTGTTTGTCCATGATCCGGTCAGTTGCAGCTTGTTCCATGCAATCTGGATTTAATTCTGTGGGTTGGAGCTGTTCTGCAATGTCGGATGTGTCTAGCAATGGTGGAAAGTATGGCCGAAGGCGGTCCACATTGAACACTGGGTGCAAGCCAAGGAATGGGGGAATGCTGAGCTCAAATGCATTGTCTCCCATAGCCTTAGTAATGGTGTAAGGACCATATCAGAGTGGTCTCAATTTCCGATAGGCTCCAGTAAGGCGTTCCTTTTGCAAATGCAACCAGACTTTGTCGCCCACCTGAAACTTGTGTGGCACCTGATGTTGATCATGTCGCTGCTTGTACTTGGCATTTGATTTCTCAAGAATGTCATGGACCTGCTGGCGAATATGTTGGATGTGCTCAATGAAGCTGGTGGCCTTATCTGTTTCGGACTGGACATGAGCTGAATTCATGTGAGTAGCTGCAAGCGGCATGGCCACATCAATGGGGCATAGTGGCTGGAATCCCAAACCCACCTAAAAAGGGCTATGGCTAGTGGAGCTGTGAAGAGCTCGGTTGTAGCTGTGCTGAACATAGGGGAGGCTCTCGTCCCATGTGCGTGGATGCTTTGAGTTATACATGCGCAGAATGTGCACAATCATCCTATTGACAACCTCTGTCTGGCCATCAGTTTGAGGATGGAAGGTTGTGGACTTCATGAGTTTGGTGTCCAGCATTGACCAGAGACTGGACCAACATGTGCTGAGAAACTGACTGTCCCGATCTGAGATGATAGACTGTGGGATTCCAAAGTGCACCCACACTCGTTCAAAGAAGAGTTTAGCAGTGGCTTCTGCTGTGATATTCTTCTTGTAGGCCACCATAATGGCCATCTTCAAGAACCTGTCGACGACCACAAAAACACAGTCATTTCCATGCTTAGTGGAAGGAATGCCTGACATGTAATCCATGGAGTTGGATTCCCAAGGTCGACTAGGGGTAGGCAACGGGGTATAGAGGCCGAGCTTCTTAATGGTCGGTTTGGCAATGGCACAGGCAGTACATGATCGGATGTACTTCCCAACATCCTGTCGAAGATTCGGCCAATAGAAATAATTTTGTAGTACTGCCACTGTTTTCTCGACCCTGAAATGCCCAGCAGCCCGACTGTAGTGTGCTTCCCAAATCATCTTGGCACGCTCACTTGAAGGAACACAAAGGTGACCGAGGTGGCATAATAGGGCATTCTGGAGGTGAAAATCTGCAACATGCCAACCCTCCAGGAGTGTCTGGTATGTGTGGCTGAATTCTGGGTCGCTTTTGTAGAGAAGTGGCCAATCAAAAGTCTCGTGCCCACAAGAGTTGAGCATGGTGGTTAGCGCCCTGATTGGTGGTCGATTGAGGCAATCTGCAACATTATTGGTGCTGCCCTTTTTATAGTTGATATTCAAGTGAAACTGTTGCAGGTACGTAGACCACTTCTGATGGCGATCATTCTGCAATTTCCCTTGGGTCTGTATGAACTGCAGAGGTCGGTGGTCTGTGTGGATGACCGTTTCCTTCCCCAAAATGTAATGTTTCCATTGTCGACAGGCCTGTACAATGGAATACATCTCTTTATCGTAAGTGGGGTACTTCCGGACTGTGTCTGAAAGTGTTTCACTGTGATATGCCACTGGATGTCCATGTTGAGTAAGGACTGCCCCAATAGCATAGTCAGAGGCATCTGTCTCGACCTCAAATGGTTGTTGTAAATTTGGTAACGCGAGCACTGGTGCTGTGCAGAGGCGATCCTTCAACTCCCTGAATGCCTTCTGTTGAGATTCAGACCAAAAGAATTTTGCTTTCACCCCGCCCTTGGTGACTTGACTCAAGGGCCAAGAAATATGAGAAAACCCCAACACAAACCTGCGGTAGAAGTTGGCAAGACCTAGAAAGCTGCGGAGCTCTATTAGAGTGGTTGGAGATGGCCAATCCCGAATGACTTGGATCTTGGGTGGATCGACATGCACCCCCTGTTCATCAATGATGTATCCCAGATACTGAACCTGGGTCATGCCAAAAGTGCATTTCTCCAAATTGGCACATAACTTGTGTTGCCGCAGTGTTTGGAGAACCTGTCGGATGTGGTGGAGGTGCTCTTCCCAACTCTGGCTGAAGATCAGAATGTCATCCAGGTATACTACTACAAAGGAGTTGGTGAATGGCCGCAAGATGTCATCCATTAGCCTCATAAAGGTTGCAGGAGTGTTCGTCAATCCGAAAGGCATGACCAACCATTCGAAGAGGCCCTCCTTGGATTTGAAGGCAGTCTTCCACACATCGGAGGGTTCGATTGGTACCTGGTGATATCCTGACTTCAGATCGATCTTGCTGAAATCTTCGCCCCCTTTAGTTGATCTAGGAGGTCATCAATCCACGGGATCGGGTACCTATTACGGACAGTGATCTTGTTCAGTGCCCGATAGTCAATACAGAGTCTCCACGTCCCATCCTTCTTCTGTACCAACACGATCGGGCTCCCACAGGGCGATGAACTCGGACAGATGTGACCTTTCTGCATGAGCTCCTGAATCTGCCTCTTGATTTCATTGTTCTCCAGAACAGAGCGCCGATAAATTGGTCCATTGGGTAGCGGCGCACCTGGGTCAGATCGATGGAGTGCTTGACTTGACAGTGTAGAGGAACCCCTGCCGGGGAAGTGAAGATGTCCTCGTACTCCTCTACAATCTTTTCCATCTGTAGTTGTCGTGCAGAGGGACCCCGTTTGGAGGCCGCGGCCACTGTCTTCTTCTTTCCTTGAGGGTGTATCATCAGGAAAACAAATTTCCTGGTTTTGGAAATGATCTTACTGCATTGTTTTGCAATATCAAAGAGATGTCGGCAGGTGGTGCTACCTCTGGTATCCTGAACAACTTATTTCCCAATGTAATAATAACAGCACGGGGCCTTGATTCATACACAGCATGTCGCTTCAACAAGTATGGTTTTCCTAGTAATACATCACAAACTTCAAGGGGAGCAATGTCACACAATACCTCATCCATGAAGGGCTTGATGTTGTATGGAAGGCGACACTGTTGGCTCACGCGAAGATCTCGTCCTTGGTGAAGCCACCCAATGGTGTATGGTTGTGGATGTGCTGTGGTCGGTAAGCCCAACCGCTTCACGACCTCTGCCGAAATGAGGTTCTTCTGACTCCCGCTATCAACAATGAACTGTATCGGGGATCCCTTTACCCACATCTGGGAGTGGAAGAGACGCTCCTCCTCCTCTGGATCTTCGGGTTCATTTTTCTGGATCTTTGTGGTAGCAACGGTGGCGCTGGGATCCGCATCAATGATCTGCTTCCCTTTTTCATACCCCTTATCGGGTTCTGACTCAGAGTCGGAACCTGCATCTGATTCTGAAACCTTTAGCTCAGCCACCAGTGACTGCTTGGCCCAATACTCACTTGTGTTGTGAGTGGAGCTCTTATGGAACTCGCACCATTTTCCAGTGTCCTTTCTCGGCTTCGCGGTGTTGTTCTTTGCTTGCAGCTTCGGCTGGTTGTCTTGGGCTATCCCGCCTTGGCTTTGTCCTTTATTCTATGGTTTAGGGGCACCTTTCCCCTGCTTTGGATTCACAGATCCAAAGTCTCGCTTCTTTTGTTTAAACTTCTGCTCGACCTTGACAGCATATCAGTATGCTGCGCCGAGCGAGGGGATGTTTAGGAATTGTATTTCTTCCTGGATGTACTTGTGCAGGCAGCCACGGTATTTGAGTATCAAATGTTGCTCTGAATCCTTGATACCCAACTTTGTGCGAAGGGTATGGAAAAGATTGGTGAACTCCGGCACGTCTTGGTCCCTTCCCTGCCGCAGCGTGGCCCACTTTATGTATTCATCCTCATAGCTTCCGACAGGGTAGTACTGCTCCTTGATGGCATCCCGGAATGAATCCTGGGTGGGTGCGGCTGAAAATAGTGAGCCAATACTTTCATCCTTCTGCTCGCAGTAGGTTTCCCACCAGTCCTTGACGTGGGGGGCTGCTTTGAGAAGAGCAAAAACAATCTTTTCCCGACTCGAAAATTCGTGAACAGAAAAAATACCCTCTAGCAGATTTAACCATTTATCTACGGCATATGCGTCTATCTGACCCTCGAATATGGGGATTTCAAAATTAACTTGTACCTTAAAGGGTGTGGAGTTTCGAGAGTAGCTGCTAGAAGCTGATGCGGCGCTTCTGGGTAGCCGCTGAAGGACCTGGGAAAAGCTATCCATCATCGCGTTCCGTTGTCGCTCGAGGGCTTCTTCGAGCAAGATTTTGATGGGATCTCCTGCCCCTCGTCTTTCTTCTCGTCCACCATGGGAGGCCGTCGGGATTTGCGAGGCTGGTCTTGCAAAGATTCAACCAGTTCAAGCCCTAACTCCTTATATCTCGACCTTGTTGGGGCCATGCAAAGAAAAACAGAGAAAAAGCAGACCGCTCTGATACCACTGATTCGGATTTAAACAGGAATGCAACAAATTACAGAGATAACCATATACACAAAGATGCAGCGGAAATAATACTTCATTTCATTAATGGAAAATACTGAAATATGCTTACAACCAGAAATGGAAATAAACCAGCTAGGGCGATGGTAGCTTATCTCTGAGAAGAGATGTGATGGCTACATGCCTCTGAACTGTCATACAATGAGGCTCGCAGGCCTATTTATTGTTGAGAAACAATGGAAAACCCTTCACATTCCAAAACCTAACCCTAGGAGATGAAACGCCAAACTGTGGGCCCCGTTTGGGGTAAATTGGTACATCAACTTCCCGGGGTTGTAACTTTGGCATATGATCTCCGTTTGACGTGTACAATAGCTCAGTAGAAATATCTATCTGAGCACTATCATTGCTGGAACGGGCAACATCGGTCCATTCCATGGACCCATGTTGCCCCCGGATTCCCCAAAAAACGTCGTTTAGGGCCTCAAAACGGCTCCGGAAGTTCAGGACCGGAAAAACTGCTAAAAATAGTAAGTTGTGCTACAATTAAGGAAACTGAAAATGCTGAGAAGGACAATGGTGGGGGTCTAGGTGGACTTGGCAGGTGGCCACCAATATCCACCTGGATCATTCCATGCAATGGAAGACAGAGATAGATTTGATTCTCTCACATGGTGGGAAACATATGGTGGCCACGGACTTTTGCCAAAATTGGAAAAAAATTCTATCATAGGTTGTAAATACTTCTTCTGTAGAGAGGTGTTGGAGCACCTATGGTTTCATACATAATGTGAAAAGAAACAGACTCAATGAAAACCGAGAAAAAATCTTGGTTTATGTGCACTACAACTTGAGGTTGTTGAGTCATTACTCTGATTGGGCTTATGAGGATCCCACATATAAAATTTGGGGCAACCACCCAGAGGAAGATAATTTGGAGGATGGCACTATACATCTTGAAGAATTCAAAGAGGAACTTATAAGGGATGAAGATGAAACAGTTGTAGTAGCCATGCCACCTCCACCATCCAGTAGCAGTGCTTGAGTTCCGAGTCTTGTTCCTTTGTTGTCGCCACCTCCATATACGCCCTCATGTGGAGGGCATGTGCCTTCTAGTTCTGGTTGTCGATCTGTGTAGGAGACTCCTAGAAGACCACCATGACCTGCTTATACTCTTGGAGACTCTCGTGGCAAGGGCCACATGTAGATTTACAGCTTACTTGTCTTTTTTAGTTTCTATTAGTTTTCATAATTTTTGAGTCTTGAGTCCTTAACTCTTGACTCTTGAATCTTTCATATCATAATGATATTTTTTGTAAAAAATATATGATTATGACAATGAAAATTTGAAGTTTGAAGTTGGAAATTATAACTCATTGGTAATGATTGTGAATTCTGAATATGATGCTTCGTGAAAGACTAAAGTTGTTTCATTTCATTTCATTATTCATGTTTCATTTTATAACATTTCATTTTATGCAACTTGGGGTGTTGCATCTCCCCCCTCCCCACATGAGGAACACCGACCCTAGTGTTCTCTTCCTTTTTAGAAAACAATGCGGTGATAAGCCTTTCACATGAATTCCTCCTCTTCCCAAGTGGCCTCTTCCAGGCCAAAGTGCTTCCATTGCACTTTAACCTGGGTGATGACTTGCTTCTGCAAGTTGGTTTTCCACTGATCGAGAATACGGAGAGGTTCTACTCGGAACTCTCCTTTCGGTTCGACCTGCACCATAAAACAATTCTCATTACTTTCAAAAAAACATGTATATATATATATATATATTATATATATAAATATATATATAATATATATATATATATATATATATATATATATATATAGATATATATATATATAGATATCCAATCTTATACCCAAAAACCATTACCTGAATATTTTCCCAATCAATAATATGCTGAGGGTTATACAAATATTTCTTTAGTAAAGATACATGAAATACATTGTGGACCCGAATGTGGATTGGTAGCGCAAGCTTATAGGTCGTCGGTCCAATTCTTTCCAAGACTTGAAATGGGCCGCAATATCAGGGTGCTAATTTAACACAACTTCGCCACTACAAGGAGCATTTTTGGGGCTTCACTCTTAGGTAAACATGATCTCCGGGTTGAAATTCCCTATAAGTCATTTTTTCATCTTCATACACCTTCTCTGTATCTTGCGCTACCCTTAAACTTTGTTACACTTTCTTAACAGCCTCCACCATTTCTGCTAACATGCAGAGACACATTGGTATCTTATTCACCAGATTATTCCAATCTATCTGTACTCTGCACTTTCTTCCATACAATACCTTGAAAGGGCTCATGCCTAGTGATTCATGATGTCCATTATTATATTAAAATTCCACTAGATGGAGGTAATCCTCCCACTTGTGTGGTTGTTGCATCACGAACATGTGTAGCATGTCTTCTAACACCTGATTTACCCGTTTAGTGTGTCCATCCGTTTTGAGGATGGTAGGCAGTACTAAACTAGATTTGAGTACCTAATCCTGCAAAGAGAGTCTTCCATAAGGTGGATGTAAATTTAACATCCCTATCCGAAATCACTACCTTGGGTATCCCATGTAAGCGAAATATATCCTTCATATATTATATCTGTGATTTCCACTGTTTTATATGTGGATTTTATAGGTATGAAGTGAGATGTTTTACTCAATTTGTATACCACCAACATAATTGAATCATGTTGCTTCCTTGTGCAGGGTAAACCGGTGATGAAATCTAAGGATATAGTCTCCCATTTCCATTCTGGAATGGGCAATGGTTGTGACAATCTAGCGGGATGTTGGTGTTCTGCTTTCACCAGTTGACACTCCAAACATTTGGGAAAATATTCTGTAATATCCTTCCTCAATCCGGGCCAAAAGTACCCTTTCTATATGGTTGAAAACATTTTATGATAACCTGGGTGGCCAGCATAAGGTTTCTTATGAAACTCATTTAATTTCAATAGTTTACTTGAGTTTTGGTTTGGAATATAAATTATGTTTTTAAAAGTGAGGAGATTATTGGAATTTATTACAAATTCTAATTCTTCCTTTTCAGCAAAGCTTCTTTTTACTATTTCTAAAGGAAAGTATACTTCGGATCTCTGCTAGCTACCTCCTTTATGATTTTAGGAATATTTGAACTTACTTGGCTCATTCGGACCTCATAGATACATCGTAATTTTCTGCTCAGTGCGTCGGCCACATGGTTTTCTTTCCCCTTTAAATGTTTCATCTCAAAGTCGAATTCTCTTAAGAAATTTGTCCATCTGGCTTGTTGGACGTTTAAGCTAGATTGATTGAAGAAGTTGGTAAGGCTGCTATGATCTATTAGTAGCAAAAATGTCTTCCCCAATAGGTAATGTCGCCAAATTTTAAGTGCATGCACTACTGTTGTCAATTCACGGTCATAAGCTGAATATCATTGCTCACACTCCTTGAACTTTCGAGATTCATAAGAAATCACCTTTCCATACTGTGTCAGCACCCCACCAACACCCTCCTTGCTTGCATCCGTGAACCACTAAAGATTTTTCTGGATCTGCTACTTTTAGTACTAGTGCGATGGTGAGCAGATGCTTTAATTTTTCAAAGCTTTGCTGAAAAATAGAATGGAGTCAGTAGGAATGGAGTGCACAGAATCTCCTTACTGAAACTTGACCTCTGAGGGTCACTATAGTATGACAGGCCTATACCGAGGAGCTTGCTTGAACCTCTCAAGCCTTCAATGGAGCACATAGACTCTCTGACTCTTTGACTATCTCGAGCTCTATCTGGCTCGATGTTGCCTTCAGGTCATCTCAGCTTCTACTCTCTTTCTCTGCCGTTAGCTTTCTACGTCTCTATGTTGCCTCTCTATATGCTGCCCCCTCTACTTCTGTCAGTTTATGGCCTTAAAGCCAGTTTTTTCTTTTGACTGTTCATTTCCACTTCCCAACCTTCTGGTTTCCTTTCCTCTGTCCATTCTAATTCCTATTCTTTATGTCATCATCACTGGGTAATGCCTTGCAGGGAGGTGGCCACATGTTTGCTAACGAACTGGTTGTCAGATTATTCGAATGGCCATTAAATCTGTTTGCTTCAAGATCGCCCATGAACACGAATCATTTACTAACTCATCATCCACGTCAGAATTCAAAGCCCTGTCATCTTGCTTTTTGACCTATCAAATCCGGTTGGTCATTGAGATGCATCTCCATCATTGATCTAGACCCCCCAGATCCTATGGTCGTCCTTCATATCGGGCAGACAAGTCGCATGATGTTTACCCATCTGATGCGGGCAGTTTTCTCTCTCATCCACCGGACACATGTCACTCGATGTCTGGCATCGGGTGAGACTCAGTCAAAACTTCTTACCACCCCGAAGCCTTCCGATATCCTGCTACTTTTGGGGAATCTTGTGCTATGGAACTGAAACAGTTGCTTTTTCCGAATTTTATAGCAATTTTGGGTCCGGGTGCTTCGGGGCTTTCCTTCACTAAGGGGGACGCCCTGCAATACATGATTAGCGCTTAGTGCTAATCGCGTATCAGAATCCACCTCTGTTTCCCGAATTAGCCTCTGATTTGGCCATTTTTCTGCCATCGTGCTTTACCATGGGCCAACAGTCTACGCACTTGACCGAGGGTCCTTGTTGCTCCACTCTGGCCACAACTGCAATTATTATGAGGATTCCTTCTGATAGCTTCAACCTTTTCTAGGACTTGAATCTTTTAGCATAATTTGAAACATTCATGAAAACTTAGAGAGTTTTAGGATCCAATTCGGATCATTTAATAATGACGCTCGAGAGATAGCAGCTGCAAGTATAGCCCAATGCATTTGTGCAAATGGTCATCCCTTTAACCTTGTGTGATCTCCTTACTAGGAAAAGATGGTAAAAAGAGTGAATGAAGCCCCAAGAGGGTACAAGATCGCTGGATATGAGAAGGTATGCACCACATTGTTGAGTGCTGAAAATTTAGATTTGGAGGCTAAATTAGGCCCCATTCGTGATTCATGGCTCATTTAAGGGGTGTCATCATTTCTGATGGATGGAAGGATCAAAGAAGTAGGCCTTTGATCAATTTTATTTCTCAGAGGCCATAGGGGAAATGTTTTTTAAGGCAGTGGATTATGAGGGGCAGATGAAAGATTCCCAATTCATTGCTAAAATTTTGATTGAAGCAATTGAATTGGTGGGCCTGAAAATGTTGTCCAAATAATAACTGATAATGTAACGGTGTGTAGAGCAGCAGGGCTAATTATTGAAGGAAAATATCAGCACATATTTGGACCCCTTTTGTTGTACATTCATTGAACCTCATGTTGAGCAAGATGGGAAAGCAAATTGAGTGGATTCGAGTTATTTTTGAAGAGGCAAAAGAAATTCAAGCCTTTGTCACAAACCACCACACGTCCCAAGGCATCTACAAGGAATTTGCTAAGTTTGAGCTCCTTAAGATACCTATGCTTTAAAGTTTATTAAATATTTCATAACTTCTAATATCTGACTCTAAATTCAATTATCTAAATTGGATTCTCAAATGTCATGATTTGTGAATTATAATAGTTATTCAATCAAATTATGATTTTTGATTTGTTGAAATTTGAAACATTGGCAATTTGACACCTGCAGGTTGCCAAGACTCGATTTTCTGCTCACATCATAGTCTTAACAAGGCTTATGCAGGTGAAAGATGCATTAAAATCAATAGTATGCAGATCTCTTTGGAATCAATGGAGGAAATCCCAATCTGATAGAGAATAAGCAAAGAAATGGTTGGTTGTTGATAATGAATGGTGGGATAGGGTGGAGTACCTCTTGGCATTTACTAAGCCAATTGTCTATTTGCTCCTTATGTTTGACACATATATGCTTAATTTGGGAGAGGTGTATGAGGGCAATTATTCCATGATAGAGAAGATAAGGTTTGTTATAAATGCCGAGGAGAATGACCCAGATGGATTCTTTTATAGGGAAGTAAAAGATATATTGACCAAAAGGTGGAATAATATGGCCACTACATTGCACCTTTTAGCCTATGCAGTGAACCCAAAATATTATGCTACAGAGTTGCTACGTGATTCAGAAAGAACCACACCAAACAAAGATCCAGAAGTCGCAGAAGCATTTAAAAATGCTTTTAGAAAGCTTTTTGTAAATCCCGAAATTAGGCTCCGGATTCGTGCAAAGTTTTCTCATTTTGTGGTATCAGAGGGTTGGAGTTATGATATTGAGTGTATGCGGGACAAGGCCAGATTATGTCCAATTGAGTGGTGGAACTTCTATGGCGGGGCACTTCCAGATATCAAAAAATTGGCCATCAAAATATTGTTACAAGTTGCTAGTTCCTCTTCAGCAGAAAGGAACTAAATTGCATATGCCTTCATCGATTCAATGAGCCAAAATAGATTGGGATCTAAGAAGGCTGAGGGACTAGTGTATGTTCACTCAAACCTTCGCCTTCTCTCACACAAGAGAGATGAATACAAATTTGGGCCCACCAAATTATGGGACATGGAGCCAAAGTTGTCTGACTTGGATATGACATTGAATGCCATGTCTCATATGAATTTGTTTGACACGGAGTCACCAATAGGTGGATTTTCAAGTGGACATGGCAACAATGTTCTCAGTCCCACTTCAAGAGAGGACATGGAACCTTATAGTGGCATGAATGAAGACATATTTGATGATATGTAAAAGTAATTTATGATGGTGTTTTAATTTTTAAACTTTTGAACAACCATATGAATTATGAATAATGATAGTAGGGTGCGAGTCATAGTTCATTTTGTACTTTGTACTATGTAGTAATTAGTATGCATTATTAATTTTGGTAAGGATGGTGTTCGTGTAACTTGTCATGTTGATAACTTGATGTTTGAAATTTGAAACAAAAACTTGATGATATGTTGAAACTTGAATCATGAATGTTATAATAATCGTTAATGATGATGACAATGCTTATGGCATATGCTGAATTAATGATATGAATCATGATAGATCATAAATGATAATTGATTATGTATTTACTATTTTTAGTCTTTATATCTAATCTAGATTCTAAAATATGAATGATAAAATGAAATTTTTATTTTCTATATATATAAATAATGTGTCATTTCCTGTAGTATCGTATCCATACGATCCATAGGTATCAGTTTTAGTGGAACTTAGCTTTTCAGTAATTTTTTAAAGAGAAAGTTATTAGAGACTTTAGAATTAAGTTTAAACGAAAAGTTAACAAATCGTAATCACTAAATAGAATGTGTCATTAATGTTTGAGGAATTTCGAACTTCCTCAAATTTTTAGAGATGCAGGTAAGAAACATATTACATCAAGGATTTATAACCTTGCATATGCTTCTCTAGTCAATTTTGGTGTAAATTTATTACTTTAGAGAATATTAAAATTTTATTTATAATTTTTTTATGTTTTGAGATTTTTAAATTTTTATCTATATTATTTTTATATTTTTTATTTTTTAAATTTGGGTAAACTTTATGTAATAGATAAATTTAATATTAAGATTTGTAATTTTTTAAAAAAATTATAATTCTATTCATTTGATAAAAATTATGATAATCATATTTTATCTTTCCTACTTCAAAATAAATTAGGATCATCTATTTATTAAAAAATTCCATTTAAAAATTTAAACCAAAATATTAAAAATACAAGTTGCAAATAAAGAACTAATCACTTCAATATTTCTACAGAATATTGTGAGTGACTCCATGATTTTTTACTCTAAATATTTTCAACCATTCCAAAATTATACCCAGGATTATTTGATTCTCCATCTTTGTGTTGGAAATAATACTGAGAGGGGTGGTGAATCAGTATTATATAATTCTTTTAATAAATCTTCTTTATTTGTTCTTTGAATTGTTTTTGCATGTCAGTACCATAAAATAATGAGCATGAACAAAAGAAACAGATAGTCACACAAAGAACACAAGATGTAAGGTGGAAACCCAATGTGGGTGAAACCCACCTGCTGCAATATGTCTCTATCTTCTTTCAAATTAGAAACTCCTTTTACAATGGTTTTGTACTGGTGCAGTCCTTTACCAGTACGCAGGCTGCAACCTGCAGAGAGCTACAACTCTCTCTCGTTTTCCAGTCTCTCCTGGAAGGGAGCTACAACCCCCTACTTCTTTTCATACAAGGACCACTTTTCATAAATTTTCAAACTGGATCCATAAGCATCAATTGATCATCAAGTGTAAGAGAATCACCCAATCAACTGTAGTAAACAGATCAACAATAATAGGACCAAACCCAAACACAACAATGATAAACAAAGATTTTAAGAGAAGTAAGCACCCTGCTCAACTGCTAGCCTGAGTCCCGGACTCACCCTGCTCAACTGCTAGCCTGAGTCCCAGACTCACCCTGCTCAACTGCTAGCCTGAGTCCCGGACGCACCCTGCTCAACTGCGCGCATGAGTCCCGGACGCACCCTGCTCAACTGCTCGCCTGCGTCCCGGACACACCTGAAAGGCTTCGCTCCTGCGTGCGGACGCACTTTTCTCTTACTGCACCTGCGTCCCTCCGAGCATAGATGATTTCAAGACTTCAGAAGTAACCCAGACAATCAGATCTACAGATCTGAACATGCGCCAAGAGATCTCGGTCCATCAATAGATTCGCCTTGTTTAGATCTAGACCAGATCAAGCCCTCATAAGATATTCAACCCAAAACATACACAAGCCAAATGATCTCCTTTGCTTTATATAGGCAAGCTCCTCCTAAAATCATGGAACAATACCACGAGCCGACACCATAATAACCCAAAACCGTCGGCTAAATACCAAGAGTAAAACATAAGAAACCCCCACGTGAGATTTTCTCTGCCTTGAAATGTGTGCACTGGGTGGACGCACCTCCTGAACGGCTGGCCTGCGTCTCTGGACGCGGTCCCTGCATGGTGTACCTGCGGGTACGCACCTTCTGAACTGATTTCCTGCGTCCTTCTTAATTTTTCAATAAATGGAGAGCCTTGTCATGGGAGTTGCCATCAAGTACAACATCTGTAACATAGAGCCATACCAGAAACATAATGCCAACAATCTCCCCCTTTGGACTTGATGGCAACCTCACAAACTTCAGCTTCATTCTCCCCCTTTGACATCAAGGGCAAAGGGGTATGCTCCCCCTAAGATCATGCTCCCCCTGAAAATGAACCAGATCTACAGCAGAGAACCATAATCCACCATGAAAGAGATAGAGACATATTGCAGCTATTTCCAAGATCTCCTTCTGACCATCCTCCATAATGCCAACAATGCATTATATGCTCCCCCTGAACCTGTACCATCAATCAGAAAGGTTCAACAATAAGATGATGCATCAACAACCCCCAGCTTTTGCCTGAGGTATTCAAAAGTGTCCCTGGGCAATGGTTTGGTGAGAATATCAGCAACTTGTTCCTTAGAAGGAACATACTCCAACTTGACCTTCTGTTCAAGTACTTGTTCCCGAGAAAATGGTACTTATTAGATATCATTTTTGGGATTCAACTGCGTTAAGTAAGTCATTCAAACGTATGACCATTTCAATGAGAGGTAGTCGTAACTGACTAATTTCTCATGATTTTTGAATAGTTCACTTAGCACTCATTGCATCGGGTGATGCTCACAGGGGTGAAGAAGTGGGATTGAAACTAGTGAAATGTGGAGAACGAATCACATAGCATCAATCATCACTTCCGGGGCTTGCACCCGGTAACCAGGACTTCCCAGGAGGCCACCCATCCCAGAACTCCTCTGGCTCAAGCGCGCTTAACTGTGGAGTTTTCCCCACAATCAAGCCCACTTTAGCTTGCTACCCCATTTGCAAAACCTTAGCAAGTATTGTGCCTCATGAACCATTCAAGTAGAGATCCCTTGACTCTTTTTGAATTTAAGTATGGGGGATTTACGCAGTGCATTATATTAGATATCATTTTTGGGATTCAACTGCGTTAAGTAAGTCATTCAAACGTATGACCATTTCCATGAGAGGTAGTCGTAACTGACTAATTTCTCATGATTTTTGAATAGTTCACTTAGCACTCATTGCATCGGGTGATGCTCACAGGGGTGAAGAAGTGGGATTGAAACTAGTGAAATGTGGAGAACGAATCACATAGCATCAATCATCACTTCCGGGGCTTGCACCCGGTAACCAGGACTTCCCAGGAGGTCACCCATCCCAGAACTCCTCTGGCTCAAGCGCGCTTAACCGTGGAGTTTTCCCCACAATCAAGCCCACTTAGCTTGCTACCCCATTTGCAAAACCTTAGCAAGTATTGTGCCTCATGAACCATTCAAGTAGAGATCCCTTGACTCTTTTTGAATTTAAGTATGGGGATTTACGCAGTGCATTATATATTCAACTGCGTTAAGTAAGTCATTCAAACGTATGACCATTTCCATGAGAGGTAGTCGTAACTGACTAATTTCTCATGATTTTTGAATAGTTCACTTAGCACTCATTGCATCGGGTGATGCTCACAGGGGTGAAGAAGTGGGATTGAAACTAGTGAAATGTGGAGAACGAATCACATAGCATCAATCATCACTTCCGGGGCTTGCACCCGGTAACTAGGACTTCCCAGGAGGTCACCCATCCCAGAACTCCTCTGGCTCAAGCGCGCTTAACTGTGGAGTTTTCCCCACAATCAAGCCCACTTAGCTTGCTACCCCATTTGCAAAACCTTAGCAAGTATTGTGCCTCATGAACCTTTCAAGTAGAGATCCCTTGACTCTTTTTGAATTTAAGTATGGGGGATTTACGCAGTGCATTATATATTCAACTGCGTTAAGTAAGTCATTCAAACGTATGACCATTTCCATGAGAGGTAGTCGTAACTGACTAATTTCTCATGATTTTTGAATAGTTCACTTAGCACTCATGGGGGATTTACGCAGTGCATTATATATTCAACTGCGTTAAGTAAGTCATTCAAACGTATGACCATTTCCATGAGAAGTAGTCGTAACTGACTAATTTCTCATGATTTTTGAATAGTTCACTTAGCACTCATGGGGGATTTACGCAGTGCATTATATATTCAACTGCGTTAAGTAAGTCATTCAAACGTATGACCATTTCCATGAGAGGTAGTCGTAACTGACTAATTTCTCATGATTTTTGAATAGTTCACTTAGCACTCATGGGGGATTTACGCAGTGCATTATATATTCAACTGCGTTAAGTAAGTCATTCAAACGTATGACCATTTCCATGAGAGGTAGTCGTAACTGACTAATTTCTCATGATTTTTGAATAGTTCACTTAGCACTCATGGGGGATTTACGCAGTGCATTATATATTCAACTGCGTTAAGTAAGTCATTCAAACATATGACCATTTCCATGAGAGGTAGTCGTAACTGACTAATTTCTCATGATTTTTGAATAGTTCACTTAGCACTCATGGGGGTTTTTACGCAGTGCATTATATATTCAACTTGCTAAGGTTTTGCAAATGGGGTAGCAAGCTAAGTGGGCTTGATTGTGGGGAAAACTCCACAGTTAAGCGCGCTTGAGCCAGAGGAGTTCTGGGATGGGTGACCTCCTGGGAAGTCCTGGTTACCAGGGTGCAAGCCCCGGAAGTGATGATTGATGCTATGTGATTCGTTCTCCACATTTCACTAGTTTCAATCCCACTTCTTCACCCCTGTGAGCATCACCCGATGCAATGAGTGCTAAGTGAACTATTCAAAAATCATGAGAAATTAGTCAGTTACGACTACCTCTCATGGAAATTGTCATACGTTTGAATGACTTACTTAACGCAGTTGAATATATAATGCACTGCGTAAATCCCCCATACTTAAATTCAAAAAGAGTCAAGGGATCTCTACTTGAATGGTTCATGAGGCACAATACTTGCTAAGTTTTGCAAATGGGGTAGCAAGCTAAGTGGGCTTGATTGTGGGGAAAACTCCCACAGTTAAGCGCGCTTGAGCCAGAGGAGTTCTGGGATGGGTGACCTCCTGGGAATCCTGGTTACCGGGTGCAAGCCCCGGAAGTGATGATTGATGCTATGTGATTCGTTGATCTCCACACATTTCACTAGTTTCAATCCCACTTCTTCACCCCCTGTGACATCACCCGATGCAATGAGT